>CM050411.1:35387159-36677074 GCA_027580255.1 Therioaphis trifolii
GGACGTGGTCACCATCTTGAAGGGTCCGGAGAAGGACAGGAGCCTTCCGAATCTTACAGACCCGGTCAGTCTTCTGTCTGTACCGTCGAAGGTTTTGGAGAGGCTCATCGTGACTAGGCTAGAGGAGGAGACTAGGGAGGCCATGTCCGATGGCCAGCACGGTTTTACGGTAGGAAAGTCCTCCAATCTGCGCTATGAAAGGAGTGCTTTCGATGGGTGGACAGTCGTCGGAAAGGTTGGTGATAGGTGTCTTCTTAGACATATCAGGAGCTTTCGATAACCTTGATTGGCGGGGGCGCTGATCAGGGACATCTCGGAGGCTAGGGGCCTCGGAGTCGACTCGGTCGATTATCGAGAGCTATCTGACAAACAGGAAGGCCGTTCTGACGGTTGGGAAATCGACGGCGTCGGCGGATCTGACGCGAGGCTGTCCCCAAGGGTCACAGCTTGGGCCGGTCTTGTGGAAGATGTCGATGAACGAAGTTCTGAGGATTGAGAAGTGTGAGAGGATCAAGGTTGTGGCGTATGCAGATGATTTGGCGGTCCTGGTAGCAGGGACCAATCTCGGCGTTATCCGTAACAGGATCTACGGTTTCTTGGCAATCAGTGAGAGGCTGGGCGGCGGAGAGAGGCTTCACCTTCTGTGCATCCAAGTCCCAGGCAATGTCGCTGAAGGGAGGACTGAAGCCGGGATTTACGATCCCATTCGGGGATGAGACGAACACGGCTGTCAGTCCGGTGAGATATCTCGGTGTGGAGGTGGACTACAAGAGGAATTTCTGGGCGCACCTGACGAAGGTGGCAGGGAAAATCGGACGAGTTGTATAGTAGGCTAAGAGCGGCGACGTCCGCTAACTGGGGCATGAGACAGGCCGCTTCGGGTGTGATTTATCGCGCGGTATTCTTGCCTCGCATATGTTACGCCTCGGAGATCTGGCACTCGGCGGTTAGGACAGTGAAGGCTGTGAAGACTCTCGGGAGTAAACAGCGTAGGGCTCTTTTGTCGATGACGGGGGCATACAGAACCACCTCAACGGACGCGTTGCAGGTGGTGGCTGGGCAGCTGCCTCTGGATCTTGAAATCGAATGGGATGCAGCTCGGAAGGACTTCAGGTCCGGTGTCTTGTGCGAGGAGGAAATGAAAGCACGAAGAGAGAGGATCTTGGATGTGTGGCAGGAGAGGTGGCAGAACTCAGAGAAGGGCAGGTGGACGTTCGGTCTGATGCCCGATGTGAGAAGGAGATTGATGGTCCCGATGGTGCTCGATCACTACACGGTTCAGTTCCTTACGGGTCATGGGGATTTCAACGCCAAGTTGCATTCCCTGAGGCTGGTCAGGTCTGCTCTGTGTAGGTGTCGCGTTGAGGCGGAAACCGTCGATCATGTTCTGTTCAGGTGTGAGCGGCTTTCAGAAGCCAGGGAGAGGCTAAAGGAAGCTGTGGTGGGTCGAGACGGGCTCTGGCCCTGCGACCCAACCGAGTTCCTGGGGTGTAGGAGGAACTTCGACGCCTTGGTCAAGTATGCCAGGACGGCGATAAGGAGCAAGCAGGACGAGGACAGGGCCATTAGAGGTTAGGTCGGTAGGGACCCATCGTACACGCGATGGACGATAAACCGTCGTTCTTACGGCGATCTTTGCCTTCATGGCAAACCTGGCCCACCACTAGCCGGCCTGGGAAGCCAAAATAGTGGGAGGTGCCCTGATTAATGGGGACCGGGTTGACCTACCGACGTCAACTTAAAACCAAGTCGGTGCCACGGGAGAGGGGAGCCCCACTGTACGCCCGTCCGGCTTGCCGTCCGGGACTCAGTGCCCCTCAAGGTTGAGGAGCCTACCTCGGCTGAAACGTGGTGGTTGTGGGACCAGCGTGAAGATAGTGGAAACCCAAACCACTGGACCTAGTGGGGGGTCGGACCCAAAGGGACCTCGGTCTCTCCGGCCTCAAAAAAGGTACGGCTTCGGCCGGTGCTGGTGGTCCATAGACGACCCGGGACCGATCGTCCGGCTTGCCGGCGTCGCTCCCGTACGTCCTCGGCCCGCGAATAGCGCCTAGCGCTAATAGGCGGACCGTGTGATCGTAGGCGAAAGCCAAAAACCCGGGAATCACGTGTGTGGCTAATCGACTATCAAGTTGAAGCTTGGGTTAGGTTATGGATTTTGACAGTGTATTAACTGATAGCTCGCAACGGAATGTAAAAGAAGAATAATAATAATCATCGTTTGAAAACAATTTTAAATGGCATCTATAGTGCGTCACTTAGTATTATTGTTTACTTATTATTTTTTTTTTTGTGTAGGTTTGGTACACGTCGTTTTAAGCATACGGCCATGTTTACTCTTGACAATCAGTAATTCCCTAACCTTAACGGAAAGACAGACAACAGTAACCTGTACAGTACAAAGTGTTCCTTATAAATTATAATATGGTAGTCATTTTGGCCAAGTCAGGCAGATGGGTAGCAAATGTTGTAGGTGCTTATGTTTTTTTTTTTTTAATGAATCCTTCTTGTAAATATATAAATCAAGGTTTTTTTTTTGTTAATGGTAAAGCAGTTCTTAGATAAGTAAAGTTGAGCCTCATCTGAATCATTTATGTGTATTCATATCGAGAGATGACAATATACAATGTACATTGTACATAATATCTGTAGTTAAAATGTCAAACTTAAACCATCGAATGAAAATTATTAACATATATAACTGTTCGTGTATACTTACTTACGAATGGAATGGAATTTTTATTGAAAGATTTTCATTTTAGTATATATTTATCAATTGTTAATAGGGTCAAGTACCTGTTTTTAGACCTTAGTTGCAAGTGCCATTTGACCTTACCGTACTGGTATTAGTTATTGTTTGCAGATCGACCAAATTCTTCGAATGGTTTACTATCAAACGTGTATAATCTTAGGAGTTTGCTTTGTACAATTTTACCGAATATTAAACTCTTGATGTTTTTATGGTATACCTAGGTAAATTTTAACAAGATTTAAAGATTTTTTAGAATATAAGTATTAAGTTTATTACTTGGGTATGGAACTCAATAAAAATAAAATAAAATGAAACACAGTCTACTTTCGAGTGCTGTATGCCTGAAAAATTATTAAATATCCCTTAAGTATCGGAGGAGCATATATTACTTGGAAAAAGATTACGCAGTTTTTATTATTGTTCAATAATTTATTTTGAAAGTTTAACGAATATTTTAGCTTTTTTTTTCGATAGAAAAAAATGTAAATATACTTCATCCTTCTACAATAATATGGTCATTTTGCCAATTATTTTGCATTTCCCGAGTATTGTTCGCAATTAAAAATTAATTTAAAATAAAGTTTAATCGTTAAAAGAAACGTGTCCGTCGATGGTCGATCCAGCATAATATACCCTAAAACCGGAAACACTAAAGTTGAAAGTGGAGTTTTTATTATTTTACCATAAACTTCAGATGAAAAAATGTTTTCTCATATTATACCTACGGTTATTAATAGACATCATTTATTACTTTTTCAGGGTTCAAGGATCTGTCCGAATAAATATATTATCACATATTACATTATGTCTGCAGTGTACTACGCACTATCTTACAACGGTCTACGCCATTATTTTTATTAATAAAATTATTACTATTATTATTATTAGACTGCTTCATTGAAGTAGATTAAAATACCGAAATTCTTAGGTTACTGCAGAAAATGCGCTGAAATAAAAACGTATTTAATAATCCAGTGAACAGTTTCTAGATCGAGTTTCACCGAACTGTTGTGTAAAATATAAAATATGTATAAGAAGGTGCTTCCTGTATTCATACTGCCCACGTTTAATGTCTGTTTTGTACACTCAGTGAATAGCACACCGGGCCCGCGTCAACGGTTCGGAGAAATATTCCTTAAGTTTTGGTTTTCGTCACGAAAATAACAGTAACAAAAACGGGGGACGACAATGCACTACCCTTTGTCTGACCGTCGACTTATTTATTCGCAAGTTTTATAGCGAATAATATATATCTTCTGACTTCCAGCATCACGCTTATTATTGTTGATGTTATCGTTAAATGCATTAATAATAAACCGGGAACGTATATGCTGTCGTCGTGTATATTCTTTTATTTTTATAACAGACGTTTTTCATCTGAAACCTGCTAATTTGATGGATTTTCCCGGGAATCACGAACATGAGATTGGCAATGATTGTACGTATAGTGGCATTTATCGGCACACACAAAAGCGGTAAACGTGGGTGTATAATCCCTGCGAACATTTCTACTAGGGACAATCGAGTTTTCTTCACAAACGGACCAAAAATTCGGCGAAATTCATACATTTGTCCCGAGGGTTTTGGGGTACGCGGCGAAGTTGTTAAAATCTCGTAAACGTAATTTATTTAATTCCAGTCGATTCTGTAATAATATCTCTCGGACGAAACTTCTATACGCGACGGGACCGCGGTGCAGGGTGTATGAGTGGACGCGTCCGGGTTATTGAACGTTTTCGGAAATCTTTGTCGAAATTATAAATAAGAGGGAAATAAATGATGTATTATATAATCATGAATATAAAAGTATTTTACATTAAAACCCACGACGGTTAGTGGGTTAGACTATTTAGATTAGACTGCAAATGTGTTTTAACGTTTAACGAAATGAAAATTATCCGGTTTGTGTGTCTTTTTAACAATTATTGTATTCTCACGTCCTTCTTAATTCGAGTCTTAATTTTTCTAATGTACTGCAGCTAATTTTTTTCGTCATTATTCAATTTATTTTAAATACGTATGTCAAACATAATAACTGCTAAGTTTGTCAACTATTAGGTTTAATTGAATAATATTGGTTCTCAAAACATACACGGTTCTCAGTAATAACCCAGGAGTCAATTCTAGACGTGTGCCATCACATTAGTCATATTTATGACGATATGCCATGATATGATTTCCCAACCGACGTGATAATATCTATATCATAGATACACTATACACATTAGGTGAATTCGGAAGACTAGTGTAAATCTTCTACGATAAAACTTCTAATTTAAGATGTAAGTTGAAAATTATTAGAAGCCAAAACTTTATAAAGTCTTTATCACGTTTTTATCTTTGTTTATTATCGCAGGCAGCTGAAAACGCGCGGCGCGAAATTCGCAAATCTGAATTTGTTGCCGTGCGAATCGCACAACGCGCACAACTCGGGTCGGTTTTTGGCAACGTTTCTCCGGCCGTTGGAATAGACAAAATTACTACGTGTCTACGCGTTAACCCCGGTACTCGCATCTATAGGTATACGTTTCATCGTGATCTCGCATAGTGTGGATACCGTTCATCGCGTATATGCGTGTTCGATCTGCGGCGAGAGGGTTGTGTTATAATTATTATTATTATTATTATTATTATTGTTGTTGTTGTTGTTGTCATGATTGTGACGCACTCGTGTTGTTCTCCTCCGGTCGGTCGGCAAGCGTCGACGACGTCTACGACAAAGATTATAATATTACACACGGCCGGCGCTCGTCGACCTTGAGCGGGGCACACCGGCCGTGGTGTCTGTGGTGGTACTAGGTGGTGGTGGCTGCGTGTGCCGCCGGGTCTCGTCTTCGCGGCGCGCAACCGACGGAATTATAATACACGGTAATAATATTATTTATATTTTTAAGACGCAGTTTTTTTTTACCTACGTCACCACGCGGTTTGTCGTGCGTATCGTCTGTGTGTGTGTGTATGTGTGTGTGTGTGTGTGTGTGTGTGTGTGTGTGTGTGTGTGTGTGTGCGCGCGTGTCTGAGAGTTTTCTCCACGTGAACTTCGCACCGCACGTTTTCGGAGGTTAGATTGGATTTTTTTTAAATTTTTTTTTTTCGTCGTCTGCAGTCTACACGATGAAATACACGTGCAGTAGTCGTCTAGTAGCAGCGAAATAATATTATAGTCGTGTCGTCGTGATGATGCGGTCTGTAGAGTAGGGGTGCAGGTATTAGTATATTGTCTATAAAGCATGACGGCGGCGGGAGGTTTATTATTTTTTTTTTATTTCCTGTTGCTTGTAACGTCAGTTTGACAATCTTAACACACACTCTCTCCGCTCTCTGAAAAAAATCGTTGCACACGTCTTTCACGGACACCGGGGGAGCAGGCGACTATAATATCGCGCGTTCGGAAGTCGAGTCACCCACTGGACGTTTGTCTGTTATCTTCACAGCGTGTATTATTAGCTCTGAGGTGCATATTGTAAGATTGTACGTATTTCAATGTAGACATTATTCGTATTGTGAAGAATCCATTTGATGACGAGTTTCTTTCTACGGCAAATATCTGTAGATATAATACTTCATTACAAATTCGTTGCGAAGCAGATGATAAATTCATTTTCGTTTAGTGTGTCGAACAATTTTATGTAAAACCAAACTCGTAACCTTCAAAATGCTACGTTTTACGCACGGACCAAAACTCGAAAAAATAGTGATACTTATATAAGTATTTGTATACGTATGTATATGTATGCAAGCAATTCATATATCGGTTTTCCGATTGGCGTAGATGTAGCAGGTTAGCTACAATGACGCTATCTTATATATTATTACAGTGTGTTGATACATCCTAAATTCTAACCCAGTTTTTTTAGAGATCTCGCTATGGAGTATAGGTATATTGAGAAAAATATGAAAATCATTGAACATAGTAATTGGCTGCGCGTGTTACAAAATATATATTGTAAAATTTATATTTATATAATAATATAATAATACGTACTCAACAGTTTCATATTTAATGAAACGTTTATAGAAAAATATATAGATATTGTGTTCATATAGAGGTAGACTGTGTAAAGTGTTAAAAAACCTGAGAAACAACCCTGAGTGATACTCAAGTATTCCTATAGATATTATTATATATATATATATTATATTATTATATATTATATTATTATATAGATATTATTTTCAGTTAACTACAGTTATTTGTACGAATTTACTAGTCTGTTTTTATTTTTATTTTAAATATTATTTACTGTTGAAAATGATATGCGATTATATTATACTATTGCCATTTGCCTTGTGAAGGGACGGAAAGCCGACAGGAAGCATTAATGAAGAAAAATAGCTAATGAGAGAATTAGATTTATAGCAATGGATAGTGAAAGTAATTATTTTGAATTTTTTTTTTTGGGGGGGGGGTTGAGCGGTTGGTCAAATCATTTTATAAATTTTGTGACACCCTATTTGTATCATAGTGAAATTTAACCCTGGATAATAAAATGCATAAATTTGGTTTTTTTTGTATATAATTCAAAACACTATAATACAACTAAATTTTTATGAACAAATTATTTTTCTATTTTCTATCTACAACATTTTTTTAAGTTATTAATTTTCTTAAATGGCAATCAATATTTATAACATAATCTCAAGAAAGATAATAATTTTTTTAGGAAATTTCGATGTTTGAATTTTTATTATTCGTCCAATAGTTTAAAACGTTTAACAATTTAAAGTTTACATTAACGGAGAGAAAAAACAGGGGTACCTAAAAATGTTCTGCCACTTTACTCATCGTTTTAGACTTAACATGTTCATCTCCTTTAACTATTGGTCTAATAATAAAAATTTAAATGTCAACTTTTCATAAAACAATATTTTCTTCCTTATATTATGGTATAGATAATGGTTACTTTTGAAATAATGTATATACTTAATGAATCTCATAGATGAAAAATAGGAAAATTATTCTGTAATAAAATTATTGTTCCATTGGCATTTTGAATTGAAAATGAAAATATTCAAATTAATACATTATCCAGTGTCAAATCGTATTGTGTAAATTTTCCACTGGACACTGTATAAATTGTCGCTATTTGTGTTTATATATTATTTTATATTAGTGAGACATTCGTACTATGACATTCGTGTTGAGAATACTATCCATAATTTAACAGTTTAGTCTCAGTAGTCGTAAAAATGTCACACTATTATCGGGCCTAGACAGAATAAACGATTTACTAAGTAATAACTTATAGTTTATAAACCCGGTAATCGAACTAAATTTTTAGAGATTAATAACTAAACTTTCTGTAATGGTCGAAATTAACTGTAAACCTACAGTTTCTAAAAAAAAGAAAAAACTAAACTTAAAATATTCAGTGTTCTAATACCCATTTCAACCTTGGTTTCGGACGAGTATTTCCCTTATCTTATACTGAGTGTAGTGAGCACAAGTATACAACAATAACAATAATAGTTGTAGTAATAATAGACCGAAACACATAGATGCTTAGATTAATATTTGTTATTTTATTAATCTGTGGAAATAGTAACAATATTTAATAACAATTGTGGTGATGACAACTATACATATGGAAACTAGAATGAATGTGTGTTCGTGTATGTGATATTACACGTGCAAGATTTGTTCGATTTTGAAGCAAGAAGTTCTTATCATTACGGATCAACGGATCATATGAGTAAATATTTAATATTTAATAAAATCCTTGTGAAATACTGCAAAATAAAAAAAAAAATCGATGTTCCTGATATTTGTATTTTGTTTATGCCGGCTGTAGTGCTTTGATAAACAATTTGCCCGAATCATTCGATTTATTTACAATTCCTGATCCTGACGTATAAAGCATACACAATAGTACAATACACATGCTATATACAATATATATAAATATATTATTACATTGCATAATAACCATGATAGTCAACATGTTTACGCACACTTATTTTAGAAATATTTTATACGGCAAAACAACATAAATACTGGTCACTGGGAAACAGTAGCATAGAGAAAGAGTCACAATCAAAACTCTGTTTCCTGTGAGTGTTATCATTTTACATAAAAGCTGTTTACAAGGCAACGATCGATTAACACAAAATAACGGGTCGGCAAACATATAAGCGATAGGTTTACCCATACAACATAGATGCCATAACACAACCAACGAGCTCGTGTTGTTAAACCACCCAAAGACAATAAAACATTACTAAGAAAAAAAAAAAAAAAACAGGAAATGGATAATTTTATTTATTCTGTTTTAGCTCTTATGGGTCGTAACTTCGACGAAAAAGCCCATAACTTCGTAATTATATAAAATAAATATCGTATAGTTTTATCACCTAAGTATAACACTGTTTATGTCATACGATGAATTTCTATCATACATATAACTAGTACTTATAAGTTATGCTTAATAAAACAAAGTGCATATCTATCAGTGTATCATCAATATCACAATTTATCATTTATGTGAATACTTACTACTGAATGATTTATGACTGTGTCGATTATTATTATTGTTTTAAGTAACTTTTTTTTGTACATGAATACTTAGCACTTTTATGGATGCTAATTTAATAACGACGGGTTCTGACTTTCTGAGCACTCTTATGCAACTATAAGTCTGTAACCCTTCTTCAAAATTACAAATATTTCATCGTCCGGTGTACCTAATTGGTATAAAGATTAAAACCGTTACCGCACTCGTTTAGAGCTATGAAACACGCACATAAAATGAAATCTTGAAGCTATCATAGCGCCACAACGGATATACGAATGTCATATATTGCTTAACTTTTAAACCATCAATAATAATAATAACAATAATAATAATAATAATAATGATAATAATAATAATAATAATATATAATATCCTGTACGATATTACGACACTAAACCTACTGTAATTTTTATATTGTTCGTTTATGATAACGTCTATAGCAGTCATGCCCAACCTTTTTTCTTCGGCGGGCCACTTTGGTAAACAATTATCTTCAAGCGGGCCACTAAGTAAAAAAGTACAAAAATAATTGTACGTATAAGACTTGTTTTCATACCTTTTATTGGCTATTGAAAAGATTATGGATTGAGGTACACTTCGTAGGTATTCACATTAGTTTGATCAACTTTAAGGATATGAACATTTAAATTTAAAACAGATTTTTCGTTTTTAGTTAAAGAAATACAAGCTCAAATTTCACATTAAAAATAAGTGTAAAACACTTTTGTATAGTTTTTAGTTTTATCGTTATCATTATTATTGCATTTTTGAAATATTTATTTAAAAAAATTCATAAATTAACAGAACAAATATTTTGTAATTATTTTACTTTTTTTTAAATTGTTTTTATTTTAGAAAATTCGTAAAAGGGCCACATAGAATACCTTCGCGGGCCACATGTGGCCCGCGGGCCGTGGGTTGGGCACCAATGGTCTATAGTATCAACGCATATTAGATATACGTATATATGTATATATATATATATATATATATATATATATATATATATATATATTGTATACTATGTAATGTATGGTAATAGTGCCCATTATAATCCATTTTTGTTATTATATAAATGTATAAATATAATAAATAATGCTAATACATCAGCGGCAATGCGGGATAATTAGCCTAATAATGATTCCCCTACCTGTGATACAGTATATATTTTCATGTAGGTATATATTAAATCGAGTAAGTTTTTTTTACATTAAATTTAATTATTTTTAATTGAAAATATGACGGACAAGAAGAGTAGTTATTTATTAACATCTATGTATTATGTGTACGTGATCATACTCGTATTTTATAGTCATTAAAACTTCAATTGTTAACGAGACGTGTTTCGAACGATTTCAAAGTTCATATATTATGTTGACGTATAACTACATCATCAGCCATTGCCATGGAAGTTGCCATCTCACTCAAATCAAAATTATATGCAACAATATCCTGGAAACCCGTTATTTGTCTGCGTATATCAATATTTCGTCGTGAACCATGCTTTCAAAATTTATAACATACGTTCTGTTCATAAGTATAACTTTTATTGTACCTGTGTACGCGACGCGTGAGGATAATCGTACATTAAGTGTGTAGTGGAGTATGCAGACGCAACAATTTGTTATAATAATTAATTGTCAGAATAATCTATAAATGCGAACATACGGTATACTAGTAGACTTATGATTAATTATAATTATTTCTGCTCGACTCTTGGAACCATATACGAGAGCATTAGTATTTATTTATTCATAAACTGAGTCCTTAATTCCCAGGGTATCACGGAAATACATAGTTATTATTTCTCAGGTAGGTTTTAAAGAAAGCCTTTTAGCCTTTATTTAAAATTTAAATCGTAGGCTTAACTTAATAATCATTCGTGTTTCACCTGTTCATGATATTATAATGATTTCTAAACGATGGCGAGACGATATCGTTGCGTGTATGGGCATTGAAATTGCACCGTAGTTGCACATACACGTACTGTATTGCACATGCACGGTCCACGAATAAGTATATTTAAACTCGATTAAAAAACATTAAGTGATAGAAAATATAATATTCATACTAGGTCTCTGGAAGTCAATAATATTTTCTACATTACGCGGCCATCACTTTAATCCCACTAAGTCTTCAACCGTGTTATTTATGTGTTTTTAATATCTTTATACAATAATACACATTTTCTACAGTAAAGAAAGATCGCGTTGATCTTATTTATATATACATTTAAAATTTCTCCAATCCTTTTCTCTATCTTATTGCATTTGTTTTTTTTTTCTCGGCGCTATTTAGAACCTTAAGGGTATCTTTGTAGGTAACAATCAGTAAATGTATTCTATGCTTATTTTTTACTATCAATTTTAGCCGCAATCTATCTTGATCACTCAAACGTACATATTATAATAATAGTTAAATATATACGCATAAGTACAAGGTAAATATTAATAATTTGTATTAAATTAAATTTTACGTCGAGTAAACATAGGTATACTATAATACCTATGTATAATAATATACCTAATATATATATACATAATATACGGACCAATGTATATATCCAGCACGTTGACCATATCCCCAATATTGCCCGCACGTTCACCCGCAGACGTATCATGTGGAGTTAGATGTTGTTTCACTTTGGGAATTAACTTGGACGTTTGGATTAAAAACCGTATTGCCGAACTAAACACGTTTTATTCTTTTATTTTATATTATAAGATAATAATTGTTTAGTATAATCACACGATTCACGGTAAACAGAATCAAAACAAAACATTTGCGTCCGTGTTTTATCGATGGTACTATAATATTGAAACGGTATCATAATTAATCATGTACGTTTGGTTCAACGTGATAAATTTTACCGCGGAATCCGAAAATCGCACTCATTCTGTGTTTTGTTTTTTTTTTTTAATCGAAGAGAACAATGAAGACATAAATATATGGAGATACGTTGTTATTATAATTACTGTATATTTTAAGCGTGAAGTGTGTTTAATGATATTTTCCTTCACCGGTGACAATAGACGATAAACATCAGGTCTTATGAATTTTCTACATATTATGATTCATATTATTATTATTATGCACGTTCGTCTCTACATCGCTATTAAAACATTTTTTTTTATGTCTCCCTGTACACCGCGGTTGCTGCGTGTACGATAATAGTGTATTAAATTATGTACCCGTGCTGCGCAGTGTATAAGTGGTGAATTTATATATTTTTTTCGCGTTCGTGTCAGCCACCGTGTACGCATAATAACAATTCGTATGTCATTTTATCGCGTGTTGATATAAATAATATTTCGAAACGGGCTCTTTGTATTGTATACAGATCGTTTATTTCTTGCAGCGCGTAGTCTTTCAATAATACATGCACGAGTAAGGGATCATTGTACACACGCAGGGATTTTGCCAAGGGGAAGTGGCAACCTCCCCATCAGTTTTGAACATAGCCTCCAAAATGTCAAAATTGAATATTTTTAAATATTTCAGAAAAAACGTCATACTTGAAATCACTGTTTGTTTTACTTTTTGAAAAAATATCTTTTTGTAGGATATTATCATCAAATATCGATATAAAAAACAGATAAATTGATTGATAAGGAATAAAACAGTATACCTACTGTAAATATTACTATATACAAGTGTAGACAAGTCACTTGTAACAAGTAAATTGCTGTAAAAGGAAATTATGATAATCCCTTTGCGGTTTATATAAATATATTATAAACTGATATGTTTTCTAATAACATTTCGCGACCCCCCTGAGAAAATCCTGGCTACAAGTCTGTGCTCGCGTATTATTGTGTTGTATAAAATATTACTATTGTGCGTTTACTTGGTATAAGTTTTGCACTCGGGGGAGAGAAATTAGTAGCAGACACGTGTTCAAAATAAGAATTCGTTTCACGTATACTATATAGTATATATACACATATTATGTTGTATTATATAATATTGTAATTTACGTTTTTTGGGTCTATGCCCGAAGCGATTAAAATGTCCATTGTGTGCGTTTATTATAATTATTTATTTTGTATATCGAACGAGAAACACGCGTTCTAACAATAGCTCGTGTAGTTCGCAAACTCGAAAACGTGATGAAATGTTGCCATGCGGGGGGGACTCTGCGTGCAAACATTTCCGTCGAACACCTATACATGTACCAGAGGTGGCCAACAGATCGATCGGGCTTCAAGTTCGAGTGGCTTTCTTTTGTCTTTTATTCAATTTTTTTTACCTTCGTTTTACTTACGAATAAAAAAAAAATGCATGAATAAAAATTAATTGAGGCTGAGTAAATATAGCTCTGAAAACCGATATTATACTTATACATTGTAAACGAATGGCTATAATCCACGAAGTAATAATGTGTTATCACCTATACTAAAACGTTTCTTGTAAATTTGTAAAGTAAAGCATTTTTAAAATAATTTCAAATGAAAGAAGTGTAGCACGCATATACATATATAAATAGCATTCATGTAAATATGTAATTTTTCAACTTTGATAAACGTCTTTTGCAAAAGATTTCATAGGGTTTTCAACATGGTAATACAAAACCGAATATTATATTAATGAAGAGAATAGTAAAACGATAAGTTAGGCGAATACGTGATTTTAATGTGTTATAAAACCTTCCTGGTCAAATTATATCATAATATATTATGATGTTGATTTAAGTCTGTTTGTTTTTTTCCTCTAATATTATGATACCGCCATCCGATATTCGTATCAATCGTATCCTTAATATCGTAAACAAACGTTTACCAAGATCACACATTGTTATTTTATTGATAATATTTTCTTGTTTTTTTTTTTCATTTCTATTAACAGATCGCGACAATCCGGAAGATCTCAACGGTCGATCGCAAATCAATAAAACCTCACCTTTGTACGACCCCTAAACGGCGGATGTCTGTGAAGAGCGGTTTGCGCGTCTGCGAGTCGCTTCAGAAGTGTTAAAACACGTAATTAATACGAAGACGACGACGACGCCGTCGCCGACGTAAATTTGTGTAAGTGTGTCTACGAACCCGATAATTATAATCTAAGAAAATTACAAAACACGATTCGCATGACGCACTTAACCTCACGAGTTCAAAACACCGCCGCCGTAAGAGCGGCCGCGATCGCGGAGGTCGCAATTTAAACGTTCAATTTTCGACTCGCCGTCTGCGGTTGCGACCGTGCGGTTCACGCCGTGATAGCGGCGCCGCTATTAATTCTGATTTCACGAGCCGAATACACGTCGTCACAGTCGCAGTGATCGAATAACATTATTATCGCATTACAATATTAGGATAGTGATTTTATTTTGTAGGAAACGAGTGCGCGCGTCGTTGCCCGCGAGTGAAAGACTCACCAACACGCGTCGGTCTGACGTAGTTTTGAGATCGAATTATTATTATATTATAATGTAATATAAATAATAATATCAATTAATAACTTAATATTGTTATCGTCGTGCGGACGATAACCCTCTGGTATCTACGTAAATGTAATACAACAACAACAACGGGCTTGATGATTTTCGATTGTCCGATGATCCATCCAATCAATCCTCGTGTAGTCGTGTTGTTCTCGTGCGTTATACACACGAGACGTCTTCAGCTCGTGCAGGACACATAATTGCACGCCAGCAACAGCGGCGACGATTTAAACGCAAAGGCCATTGCCGATAATATTTCTGCGATTATAATAAACTTTATAGTTGCTGTAATTATTATAAGTGACTTATCCTCGACAACATACGATCAACAATGCTTACGTGTTTATAATCACATATTATGAACGTGTTTCGTCTTTCAAAACACCAAATTTTGTTGTACGAGCCTTGTACATAAGACCGTTTTTATGAGCCATTCGAAAATAATTGTTTGTACGCCGAGTAACGTTTATTTACGTACTAACGATTTACGTAGGTATACGAAATAGTCTGAAAATGACAAATTGACATTTTATTCGAACAATGTATAATATTGAACTTTCTCATACGAATGGCGGCGTTCATATGAGCTGTATATTCTGTACAAATTTGGGCTCTTGCGCACCTGCGTGTACGATCGCACACGCACTTACTAAGTTATGACGTATAATATACGCACCAATATGGCATCGATATAATATCATATCGTACCGATATGGTTGTACGTAATGCGTACCATACATACCTAACTCATACCTGGGTGGCTGCGTACATACTTTTTCGATGTGCTCAGCCGTCGATCGTCACAATTAATAAAATTGAGAAAAACGCGAAGAAGCAACAATTAAAATAAAATAACGAGCTCGTGATGATTATTGGTAATTTAGACGATTTCGACAATATTTTAGAAAAGTGAAAGAAATGTTTCACCTGTTTCAATCATTTTTACTTGTGGTTTGTGAAATATCCAACTTTGATTGTTGCGTTGTCATTAAATTTGCAGTCAACATATTTTTGCGTACATTTTTCAATAGGATAATAATTATTATTATGATTAAAATGTGTCAAAATTTGTAAAAATTAATTTAATTCATGAAAATAAATTTGAGAACTTGTATCTCATAATAAATAGTAAACTTTTTAACACTTCGGTTCAAGAAAGAATTTGTACAGAAGAATTTTAAATTTAAAACGCTAGTTTATACTGTGATAAAAAATATGTTATTTAGTAAAAATTTTCGAGTATGATTTTGAAAAAAGCTTACATTTTACTACTATAATTTTAGTAATTCATCACCAGTATTTCAAACAGTACGCATTAAATGGGTAATAAAAACTTTTGTTTTCCCTTTAATAACATGTTTAAATTATATTGATCTTTAATAAAATCAACTGTAGCGTGGTTACGCTATTAGTTACGCTAAAGAAATTAAATGTTTTTGTTCTATTGTTCTGAACATCATTAATCTAAACCTGCATTACACTTTTTCGTGCGAAGAAATGTGTTTGACTAGAGATATCCTTAAATTCATACCTCATAGAGTCGAAGTAATGAGATTATACAGACACACATTGATCCCCGCGTACAGGTGAATCGTATTGGGTTATGGTCGGGATTTATTTCATCTACGGAGTACAGACTTTATGTCCGTGGCCTGGGGTCGGAAATTCTAAGTGCGTTTCGCGTTTCCGAATGTAAATATCAATCATTTGGTCTCCCTTTACGTATGAGAATGCGCATACCCTGAAATGTGCATAAGTCCGGGAAAATGATGGGACGTTGATTTCCTATCCAGAAACGTCTTACTAAACCCGAATGATGAGTTATGAGTTTATGACTTATGACGAAAGTAAGGAAGGAGCAATAAAAACGATTATTTACTATCATATAATACGGTAGGGAGTGGCTATATGTTCAACGACGTAACTCTAATGGAAGATAGCCACTATAAGCGCGCTTAAACCGCCTACCACGAAGTTGATAAAACAATGTGTTTATTGTTCAAAACATAACCATAAACACGTTTCGTGTGAAAAACAGTGTATTTTAAAAACTGTTTGTGCATTGGTGACTACGACGCCGTGGCCCATTATAATATTATTACTCTATGTTACAGAATGGACCGTAACTACGCAGCGCTACTACACGACGTCAAATACGAATGCGTACAGGAAACGACTGGATTTTCGGCGTACGCTTTTTAGTAAACAAGCTACTATGCGGGTCTTCGACGTCGTTCGGCGAGTGTCGGACCGCCGCGGTGGGAGACGGGTTGTTGTTTTCGTCGGCAACGTATACAAAATAATCAATGGCCGGCCGAGAGTACGATGTGGTCTCGGATGTTTTTGTATATAATATTATGTACAAAATGTGTATATACGCCTCGGTTGAATCGTATACGCACAATGTATACCCACCACGTTGTTGTACAGTAATAGCGTAAGTATATTATTATGGCGCTTTCGTTCGTTCGTTCGTGTGTGCGTGTGTGTGTGTGCGTGCGTGCGTGTGTGTGTGTGTGTGTGTGTGTGTGTGTGTGTGTGTGTGTGTGTGTGTGTGTGTGTGTGTGTGTGTGTGTGTGAGTGTGAGTGTGTGTGTGTGTGTGTGTGTGTGTGTGTGTGTGAGTGTGTGAGTGTGTGTCTATGTGCGCGTGCGTACAGGACGAAGGACAAAAGGGGAGAGAAGTGAATCTCGTTCAATGTCAAGGACAAGACTACGAGAAATACATCGATCGGGCGCGGCACGCGGAGCTATAGCGGAGGCGCTGTTTCACGAGTGCGGTGTCGGGCGGGGTTTTTGCGTAGTAGCCCGAGAGCAAGCCGCCGTCGCTGTGTCGTCGTGCGTATAGAGCACGTATACACGATTTAGCGTGGCGAAAAAAATCCGCAAACACACACATACACACGCACTCTTACACACTGACACACAAACACAAGCGCGTGAACACCAGCCGGTTAGCACAGCAATTCGTTTTAATCGTTTTCGATTTAGACGTGCACACGTGTTTTTTTTTTTTATATAATACTGCGTGCTGTGTCGTATTCGATTTTGTATGCGTATATTATCATTACTATTTTTTTTTCTTCATTATTTTTCTCGTATTTACTCGTTGACGATTTATTTGGAGCAAGGTTTGGAAAAAAGAAAAGAGCTGTAGGAATAATCACCGTATTTATCGCCATCGGTGCACTGACAGAGATGTACGATGACGTTGTCAGGCGATATTTCACGTGGTCTTTTTTAATAATCGCCACTGCGGCATATTTTTAATTCGATTTAATTCGATTTACCCGCAGTTGTGGGTACCGTGTGCGTTTGAAAATTATGTGAAACTCGCGGAAAATTACAAGTCAATCGGCTGCGTGCGCAAAAAGTGCAATGAGGAGATATTTCGAGTTTTGTACGTGATAATAATTATAATAATAATAATAATAATAATAATAGTATGATTATTTTATCGTGTTAGTCGCATTTCAAAACACACATAATATTAGATAAGTAAATAAAAATAAAAATAAAAATGTATAGGCCGTACGAATTTTCGAGAAGTAATAATTGTGTGCGTGATCTATGCCACGAAATCTCCGCTAGAATATTGTTATTTGTTATACAATTAATTGTTTTACGTCACGTGTAACCGTGAATCCGATTTATTGACTCGACTATGGAGATAGAAGTCATTTCGCAAATTGCGATTAATAATATAAAGGAGTAAGGACACAGTCATTATGAAATCACAATAATCGACAAATGAATAACAATTATTTTAACAATAATTCAAATGAGAAAATAAATAAATCAACTGTCAAAGTCGCCTGAATGTCTGATGTAGTACTAAAAAAAAAAAAAAACAAATTTATAAAATAAATCTGGGTAGGTATATCGAGTATAAACTTATCGAAGTAGGAATACAATGACGAATACAAACAATTTCGTTATTTATTGGAAAAGGTTGTACAAACTTGTGGATTATGATTCATGGCAAATACTATCTCACAAATAGAATCAAATTCAAGCGTATCAAAGTATTTGCGTTTTTAGAATTTCAGTAAGTTCTGGGTTTACTACGAGTTTTGCACTGTACGTTTATTGTTATTCTGTTTTTTAGTGTCGTAATTTTTTATGCATTTTAATCGCTTTGTTTTTAAATATAAACATGACGTATAGAAAAGTTTTGAAATAAAATATAAAATCTGCTTTTATGAAAATTTTCACTCAATATTTTCAAGGAAATTCGAAATTTAAAAATAATTATTATTCCAGTTGTACACAATGAACACTATTGCATTATCACTTTACAAAATATAATACCTGCGAAATACCAATAATATTATATTTATTTTGGACATTTTTTTTTTATTCGTTAGTAGTTGATGTATACTAAAACCAAGTGACCATGAAAACAAGGAGTAAAACTTAGGCAATTAATGTGCATTTCCGCACAACTGGTAAAACATTGTATAGTAAAATCTATTTGGTCCACTTAACTCTGTTTTTATAATAATTTTAACGATGAAAATAAATTGGGTTCTTAATATAGGGATACAATTTAAAGGTCGTACACTGATCAAAATTTAAATGGCTCTTCAACTATAAGTATACTAAACTATGTATGCAACTTCGTTAAAGCTTTTACGTATACTAATTTATAATATTTTTTTGTGAAGTTTCTTTTCGACATACTGTTTTACAGTTTACTATAATTGTTCCTTTTCACACTCAGTAAATATGCATCTATATTTCATTTGTAATATTAAGTATAATAGAGTATAATAACATATTATGTGTAAAGATTACCGCTAGAACAGTAAAATAGCTTTTTAACAGAATAATATGTATGCCAACTGTACAGGCAAAATTTTTAATGTTACAATTACTCAATGTCCGTCCAAGTAGTTACTATACGGGCACGGAAATTTGGTGTACAAATTGGGGGGCTAAGTTTTTTACGCTCATTGGATCTATACTTACCAAAGTCACTCGAGACTATGTATCAAACATTCAATATTTAGAAGTTTGGTTCCTAACTTTCTTGGAAGAGTATTTAAAAAAAATAAGTTAACTCTAAAAAAAATTAACTTATATAACAATAAACTCATAAAGTTAATTTAAAAAATGTCCTGATTATTTACCAATATAGTCAAATCTTTTCAATAATTACTACAGAAAGGTTATTAGGGGGCTAAGATCTCAACTTTGAACTTTTCGAGGCTTAAGTCCCTCAAGCACTTCTCCCCAATTTCCACCTAAGAGTTATTACTTCCTAATTAATCTTCATTCTCTCTCTCACTCTCTCAATATTTATATATTATATATTTCATACTCTTTAATTTTTTCTTATTTGTGCATTTTACATCAATTATTGATTTTAATTGATATTAATCGTTCTTTTGTTCTCCCCTATAGAATTTTTTTATTTCTTGATTATTCCTTTTAGACGATTTTTTTCTTACGTGTACTATTCTTAAATTCTCGTACTCTCACTGTCGTATGCACATTTTAGATTACAAAATTATTTATAAATTATAATTTATAATATATGATTTTGCATATTTATCCTCTTTCACTTTGTGAACGCGTTACCCAGTACCCTGTATCCATATTTTGTCTCTTCTTGTCGTTAATTTATGCGTATATAGTATTCATGCTAAAATATTTTAAAATAAAAGCTCATTAAAAATTAAGAATAAAAGTCATTCAATGGAGAGGTTAATGTTTTTGGATGGTTTTTTTCAAAATACGAAACACGTGAAATGTTGGCTCGTTGAATACCTATAATATGTTATCATCGTACAAATTGACCATTAAAAACCATTGGTTTTTCTCATAGTTTCGACTTCAAGGACAGGTTCAGTAGGTATAAAAAGAAATTACTTTTTTTCCACTCTATTCGTCAATAGCATGTAATATTATAAACAACGTGGAGTGTCACTGTACGACTTCATAATAACAACAACAACAACAACAACAACAACAACAACAACAACACAGAGTACGTATATATGAATGTATATTATAGGCGCACGTCCACGCTGCGATCGATAGTATACGTTTCGTGACTAGCGCACGCGAGCGAGGGGAAGATACGCTCGGAAAACTATATGCCGACCGTGGTTAGTGTGCTGCAGGGGTAAAAGTTTGAACAAATGGGGGAAAACTAGGTTTTCCAGCCCTAAATCGCGTTTCCATGCGGTTTACGTTGTCATTTAAAAAAGTATAATACACATGTATTGTATAGTTTTTTTTATTAAGTTTATAAATTATTGTACATTTGTCGATTGGTCAATTTCTTTTGAAGAGTATTTCACTAGGATTTTCATCGGATTGACGACCGCGGATGATATCTTCGCAGGGAAATTCGACCGTACTCGACGTGACGGACGCTTGATGTGAGAAAACGATTTAATCGACGCCGCCGACCGACCGGCGCTTTCGACATATATTAAAAAACGGACGCAGGAACACTCACATAATAACATGTTACGTATAGTGACAATTCGCGCGGAAGCGTTGGCAAAATATTTTTTACGCAGCGTCTCTTCGGACCGTCCGACGAGACACGATGTATTCGCGCGTGATGCAATCGTCGCGTGTTGTGTACACGACGACGTGGGCACATGGCATGTCGAACACGCGGCTCTTGGACTCTGCGTTTTTGTGACCCGCGTCACAAAAAGGATCAAATGAAACTCGAATGATATTTGAGCACAAAAACAGTGAAAATTCAATGAAAAACACTATCGTTCGTGCCACAGTTCTGTTATAGTCTTTACACTCTACAGAGGAGGTATATTTGGTGTACATCACGTATATTTCATATTTATCCCCAATAAGGTTTTAACATAATAAGCATTATGCTATTATACGTATAGTTGATTGAGCACATTTTACATTTTTTAAATATCACTGCGCCTGTGGACATTTTGGACATTTAAATAAAATCTAAGAAAACGTTTAAAATTTTACATGAAGTTTTTTTTTCGAAAAGTTTTTCTACGCGGTGGCCCACGTATTGTGCTCTAAATATTATAATCAATAATTTTTTCTCTGCAGTTTCTACTTTGAGTTTGACACGATTTTACTACAACGTTGGCAATCAGCACGCGGTAGACAGACGGACGGACGGACAGACAGACAGACGAACAGACAGGCAGACAGTCAGACAAACGAACAGACAGGCAGACAGTCAGACAGACGCAACAACAGTTGTTATAGACGATAGGTGCAGCATCCTGTTGCGCACTACTGTCGTGACGCGCCGTAAGTACAGTGCAAAGTCCAAGATTTCCGCGTGTGACATAACGTACCAAACAGACGACAGTCGACACCGTCGTCCCGCGATAACGTCAGTCCGTGTGCACGCGCTGTGCGCTCACGTGTTAAAACTAGTGATATGGTATAAATCCAGATTCTCCGAAAATCCAAAAAATTCAGATTTCCGTATTTCAAAATCCGAATATTCGCGTATCACATTGAGAAATTTGGTATTCTAAATCAGAAAATCAAATTTTCGATGCTGATTGAAATGATTTTACAATGATGTTTAATTTAATTTAATTTTAGATTCTGAGTGAAGCGAAGGATCTTATGGTTTTACAATGATGTTTATTTTTTTTTATTTTTTTTTTTTTTCTTTTTTTTTTCTGTAAACACTTTTTCGTATAGAAATCCTTGTCCAAAAGTTTCGTCCAGCAACTTTTTAGATTCCAAATTGAACTGAGATGGTACTTTAGAGAGGTCATTTTTCCAAAATCTCCATAGTTTTTCCAGTAATCAAGAATAACTATCGAAAAACTGAGTAAAAACGGTAAAATCGGTAAAAATCCGCCATAAACGAGATTTTCACTGTTCAGATTTTAGGTACTTAGTCATAAATCGAAAAGTATTGAAGCTAGAAACTTGAAAATTTTATCCAATATCAAATACATACTTTTTTATATTGGACAAAATTTTCAGAACAATTATAGCACTTTTGACTTAAATATAGAACTTTTAATTTACCGAATTGTTTGAAAGTTTTTATGTAATATAATTTTAAATATTTGACAAAAAGTTCTGAAACTTTAATATGACCTTACTCATATATCTACCTAATTATCCTAACAAAAGTTCAAAAATCGTTAGTCAGGATTTTTTTTATACACACTTTGATAAATTATTATACGATTTTTTTCGATATTGTCTGATTTCTTTTAAGTTTATTTCTAATAAGTTATAATTGTTATAAAAATTGAAGTTTAAATGAGTTATATCTAATTGAATATTTTATGAGGGTTTAATTACAAAAAAACTCATCAAAAATTATACAAATAACCGCAAAATACGTAAACAGTATTTAAATAATAATATATTATATTACACTGAAGCTTTGCTCAGAATCGTTTTATACTAAAGAAATGAGTCATCATTTCTTTAAAACTTAATACATTCATCACCAATATCTTGTCCGAGGACCGAAGGGACGAAGGACGAACATGTACCACCATCATCTCACTTACCAGCTTTTTTTTATTTGTTTATCTAGAGACACTTTTTGCTCAACTTAAATTTGTCCAAAAGTTTTATCCAGCAACTCTATAGATCGGACATTTCATGTAGATAATACTTTGAGAGATTATTAATTTCTCATCTCAATAGTTTTTCTAGATGAGAGAAAACCACCCTAAAATGGAGCAAAAACGGTGTAATTCTCCATAAACGACATTTTCATTAAATCAACTTTAGTGATTTCGTCATTATAAGTTATAGACAAAACAATACTAATTTAATGTTTCAAAATCCAAAATCCGAATTTCGCTCTAAATCCGGATTTCGGATTTTGAATTCCATAAATCCGGATTTTTAAACTCCGGTAAATCCGGATGTTTCCCATCACTAGTTAAAACACAACGACGACGACGTACACGACGTGCGAATAAATTATCGCGGCGTGCGTACGAACGCTGCACGTCTGTGGTACACCGTTCAGATGATAGTTTAATACGTCGGATGACGATACGTGTACACTGTACGCGGACAGAGCGTTTTACCGTTGTGACGTTTTGAAAAATTTCGGTTTTTCTCCTTTCGTGTCCCACGGAACACGAGTAAAACGCACGGCAAAGGTGACCTTCGAGTTTAATTACCAACGGCCCTGAGAACGACAGCACAGAACGTACACGCACGTACATAGTACGCGTCGCGGCGTCGTGTTTGCGATTTGGCGAGCTATTGTGCGCCCTTAGCGGGGGTGGGGGGAGATGGAAAAAAAGCGACCGATCGCACGCGCGTATATACGGCGTATAAAACGCGAGGGGGAAAAACAACAGCGAAAAAATCAAATTATCTCATTGTATGTGCCAAAGAAATTGGATAAATGACAAAAAAAAAACACGTTTTTCGCGTCGGCTCCCGTAATGGAGCGCGCGTGCCGTGCGTCGCGTCCGCACGGATCACGCGCGTCCTTGTTCCGCAGACTTCCGTCGGCCAAAACCTACCGTTCCACGGTTCAATCTCATTCAGAGAGTTTGGGACGAGTTCAATAATTATAACGCGCTCACGTCACACACGAGCACGTGAATTCGTGGAAATAACGCAAATAAGAGTTATATAATGTTAGGTGCCTAAAATACGTTGTAGCTGGTTCTTAACCTATTTTTTCTCGCTAGTAATAAGATGACTTTTTACTTTGAGCTCCTATTTCTTAAATTTTATTTTTAAACGCTATGTTAAGAGTTTAGACATTAATCAGTTCTTAGACCAATTTTTTTCATTTGTTTTTTTTTTTTTTATTTCAGAAGGTTTCAAAAATCAAAGTTCTAAACCCTGTATTGAAGGCTTACCGTAGAAAAAATTGTCGAAGTCAGACCACTATACGAGACGTGCACATTTCTCCCGTAAAGAATATTTTCTTCAACTTTTTACATTTCAGTCCAGTATTTTGGCAGCAGACGAATCGACATAAGACTTTGCGAAAAACACGTGGTAGGTAGTGCTTATACGACGCAGTGCATACGACGGCGGTACGTGGTGTCGAGACATTCTCACACTAATAATATTATTTATGAGTTATGGCTGTTTAAGTTTCGATGTAAAAATATCCCGAGCGATGTCGATGAGAGGGAACAGTATGAACAGCCTATATGTTGCCCCTTAAAAAAGTTCAAGTATGCAAAATCTAGCATAAACCCGCACGGTAAACGATGATGCGGCCGATTTGTCAATTTTCGGTATTTCGGACAATGCCGTGGTCACGGTGGCGCATTCGTTTGAAAAATAATTTTCTTTGTTTTTCTTAAGGGCTTCTCAGTATTCATTCTGAGATCAATACAAATCCAAATGCAATAAACAGTAACCCGGTTAAAAATAAACTCACTTTTAAGTTTATTAAATTCTAACGACTTCTCGTTCTTACGTTACCGCCGAGTAAGATTTTAATCCGTTCAACACACTTGTTTGTCGGTTTTTTTTTGTCCGTATAGAATCCTTACACGGGCCGCCGTTGTCTTGCTCTATTGCGATCGATAACAAACAAATTCAAAACCGCTCGTCCGCGACGGGTTAGTAGTTACAAATGGCAAAACGGTCGACTAACATATAACTACTAATTGTAACTACTACACGTCAAAATGGCTGTTCTCTCAAAGGTACGTCCACATTAGACGCAACATGCGTAACATGCAACATGTAACATGCTACTGTAAAGCCGCGTACACACTTGTAACATTTGCGCGTATCGTAACACCGTAACGTAACATAGTAGTGACTAGTGTTACATGTTACATGTTACGAGATCATTATTTGTGTGTAGGTGTTGCGATGTTGTGATGTTGCTATGTTGCGTAGTGTTCCACCACGCTTGGTGGTGTACAAGCTTCACTTTACCGTGGTTCTCTGCAGTGGTAGTACGTTCTTCGAGTTTTTATTTTTTTAATTTCTCGTCTCATTGCAGATGACAAGGCAATCATTTTTTCCCTACATTCGTCACCTGAAAACCCAATTTATTTTGCTATTTCTTCCCAAGCATCATTTCTTTTAAATTTATTATAATACTGTGGATGTTTTGCATACCAAAGTATTGGTTTTTGTTCATACATTTCAATAAATGTTATTGTATTTTGTTCGTTCCACTCCATATCGAAAAATAACAATATTTAGTTAGAAATATTAACACAAATATTAATTTAAACACTGCAGACAACTTACTAACAAGCGTGAAAACCGAAAAACGACTGTCACGATACAAATGTTGCGACGTTGCGTTATTATTTACGTCCACACTATTCGTAACCCCACCTCGCAGCAATCTTTTGATGCGGTTCAAATTTACCGACAACCGGTGGAACGCGGCGTAACTCCGTCGCGTGTCAACTTTTGTTACGCGACGATGTTGCGCCTTTACGTCCACACATGAGTTGTTGTTACGCGACAAAGTTACGATACGGTGTTACGATACGCAAGAATGTTACAAGTGTGTACGCGGCTTAACAGTGTTCGGTGTTCGTTTGCATTGTTGCATTCGCAACATTAGTTTGCAACATGTTACAAGTCTTAATTTAGTGGTTTCCATATAAAAAAATAATCTCTTGAAATTGAGAGTATAGTCAACATGTCTACTCGGGTAGCTGTTGCTGCATATATCTTTATTTCCCTAGCTTTAAAGAAAATTCGGAGGAAGCGTAAGCGGTTAGGTTACAATTAATTGTCTTCTAATCTGTATAAAAAAAAAAATCGACTCGTCAATATTCATGTTTTCGAACGTTTGAATCGCATTCGAATTAGAATCGGTTGTAGAAATCGGGAACGTTGCACGTTTTCTTTACATGTCTTTACACGACTAAAAACACATTTGTCGACCGACGCGTCACGACGTCAACACTGACGCTAACTCTAGAACAGAAAAAGAAATCAATATTTGTGTTCGAACACGAAATACAGCGAATAATAAGAAAAAACAGTACGTATTTGTCATTAATTGATAAACACGATTGTTTTTCTAATTACGACGATGACAGAAACCGATGTGTTTTGTGTTCGACATTCGAACGAGTTGGGCTTCCTTATCTTTATGGTGTCTTTAACTTAACGACTATTTTGTTTTCCATAAAAAATACATCGCGCAGGAAACACGTCCGAAAGGTTTAGCAGGTATATGTGACGTGTGTCGCATCGCGCGTGTTAAAATGTAATCATTCAATTTTTTTAATTTTCTAGTTTTCTGTCTCTTCTGCGTGAGTCAGTGAACCGACGTTTCTTTCGAAATTTTCAAGTATCCCTTAATTTTGTTACAAAACTTGCCACGATTTGTCCCGGCCTCATAAATTCTCCGGATAATTCTACTGCAGGAGATGGATTGATAGATTTTTCGGCGGTTTTTTCAAATATGACTTTCAGAGATAGGAGATAAAAGGCTAAAAACAATTATTAAGACTAATTTCATATAGACGGTTTCTATAAACATTTTGAAAATTAGGCTAAAAACCTATTGAAACGACCACAACAACACCACCTTCCATCATTTTTTATCTACATACACTCGTGCTATGAATAAAAAAATACTATCAACGAAAATTACATATTCGTGCCCCCGGAAACACAATTGTTCATAAATTGTAAGTTTACAAATAACTTTATACTGTATTATATTACTTGTATATTACTAACATACCTATATTTAATTCAACTTAAGAATCTAATTTCAACAAAACTAATTTTTTTTGCAACTATTCGCGCCACTGCCGCGAACAAGTGCCGCCGCCACCGCCGATACCATTATCGGTACATTTATTTTTAATAATATCGCGATCAACGGCCGTCGGCCGCATATTCACACAACACGCACATTACATAACACACGTAGCTTTAAGTTAATTTTAATATTTGTCTTAATTGTTATAATATGTGTTTGTATTATATTGTTATATATTTATTATTATGTAATCAAAGGCTAAAGACCGAAGCCGGCACGTACGCCACTGTCGTCGTTCCCTGTCCGTCTGTGTGTCCGTCCGCCGTATGCAACTCTTATGGTAATCGCCTAATGCGATTTAATTATTGTTTAAGTCGCCAAATGCGAATTTCGTCATTTTTAAATTGTTATACGTGCGCGAATCGCCGTTTTTTTTTTATTTATTTTTTTTTTGTTAGTTTACGTGCGCGAATCGCCGTGATTGTATCATAGCATATTTAAATTATATATTTAATTCGTGAGCGCGAATCGCCGCGAATATTATTATTATTTATTTTTTCTATTATATTTTCTGTGTGTGAATATTATAGTAATTAGGTTATAGGTGGCGGCGGCTGGCCAGTCTGCGCTCCACAAATCTGTGAGTTCTAGTCCATATTATTTATTATTATTTTTACTTGTTTTGTATGTGTGTGAATTATTAAAACAACTATATATAGGTTATAACAACAAATATTTATTATTTTATCAATCAGTTTTAAATAGCCGACTCAAATAGTCGAAGGCAGTAGGTGAAGTACTAATTATTTCACCTACTCAATTTAATATATTCAATATTTTAGTGTTGTTTTAGTTAATTTACCACATCGTTACCAGTTTTACATTTTATATATTATTTATACATTTTTAAGTGTTGGGCCAGAAGGGCCGTAATTATTATTTATTTATACTATTATTTTTATACTTTTGTGTTGCTGTGAATTATATTTTTGTGTCTTATATTAATTATTCTTATTAAAACAGCAACACCAGTTACCATCTTAAATTGTATTACCATTTTTTATATAGTTTTTAGTTACCTTTTTCCATAGTTTTAAGTACACACACACACGTATACACACTTACACACACCACCACAGTACATAGTCGGACAGTACTTGCGTGGCGATTCCAACCACTGCTGTCCGATCTATTCACACACATACACACAACACACGAGTGTGGCCGACTAATTTGGCGGTAAGGCGCAACACGCAATTAGTTGGTGTCCGGGTTGCGCGTAACAATATTTTATGCACCCGGCCCGTACAGCAACATTTTACTTAATAAAAAATAATTTTATAACTTTTACTTAGAAAAGGTATTTTACAGATATTTGTTTGTAACTCGTAAAAAACCGATATCATCAAAAACAAAATTTTTTAATATATTATGTTGATTCTAAAATTGCTGACCAAAATAGTCTGTCCAAACCAACAAACAAAAACGTCGTGCCCAACCACGGAGTCGCAAAATCTCAATATTGAAGGCGATTGCCGGCCATAGACCTCATAAGACCTTCTACGAGTCCAAGGCCTATGTTGCCGACTGGCCACTGGAGCCAGTCCATCCTGATCCCTTATTATACCACAGTAATAAAAATGGTAATAATGATAAATAATAACAATAATTTAATCGTTACATCTTTGTTATGCGTCGTCGGACTCGTCGGTGGCGACGTTAATGCCAACGACCGACACCTACAATGCGGACTGTACGCGCGTCATGGGAGTACGAGAAACGGGGACCACGCGGCGCGGCGTCGTCCGGATGTATACGTACGAAATTAGACGAGGATAAATCGTGAATAAATTAAAGAACGTGGGTAAAAATAAAATGGCGATTACGTTTTTATTTTCGTTTGCGTCTATTTTTTTTTTTTTTATAGTGATCATCTACTACGTATTCATGCGTATATATTCCACAAGGACCGTTTGAGCGTAAAATCGCGGGTGTACGTGTGTGCCGTGGTAAATAACGCTCGTGGTGACGTCGATCATCATCACCACCACACGAACTTCGTGTAACGTCGCGGCATTTTATTTATAATTCTTTGTGTTGATAATGTCGTGAAAACATTTTTTTTGTCTTCAACTCTTTTCGACATTTTTCCGCACGGTATATATATATATATATATACATATATTATACGACTCGTTAGTCGTTTAACAATGGCGTGGTTCTGAAATGTTGCCAAATTTTGGTTGTGCGTAAATGCTCGCTTTAGCGCCAATTCGCCGCGTTATAATAAACAAAGTATTCATATTTTTGTTTTCTACGTCGAGGCTTCGTGTACGCTTTTCGTGTCACCCGCATGTTCAACCTACGTGTCACGATCGGTACACGCCGTCCAACGACAATATCACGCTACAATACCTGAGAAGAGGTCGTATAGTTGAGACTGTTGTGATCGTAAGACGGACGTGCAAAATTTAATGATTTAATTATTACGAGGTACATAGATTTTGTGATGAATCTCAAGGGTATCGTGTTACTTAGCTATATATGTTTATGGGGAAGTCAAAAAGTCATTAGAGTTACCTACTTTTTTCCGACCCTAAATTTGTCACTATAAAAATTAATATCAAATTTAGCTGATTTACTGTTATTTCCTTTTGTTTTGCACAAGTACCTACATCGTACAACGACTGCAATTCAATACACTTTAACTTATTATTTTGTAATCATTTTTGTGCATTTTAATTTTTCAGCTATTTTTGACTATATTTTCAATGTTTATTAAGATTATTTGATTCAAACTTATTTATTTATACAGTGGAATCCGCTTAATGGGGACGGATCGACAGAGTCCCGAACGAATGTATTCGTTCTGGTTATTTAATTTCGTTTATTGGGGACAAACCATCGGTATAAGGTACATAGTCTAATCTGTACATACTTATTTTCTTATCGAAACTGTAATTATCTAATCTCAATGAAGAAATGATGACGACGACGACGACGACGACGATGAGATTCAACCCGTAAAAATTACAGCAGGAGAAGCAGAGAAATGCATTAATCAACTGCGACTATTTTTCATGCAAAATGAAAACGAAAGTGTCCCCAACAACTTCGCTAGACATTTATGCAGATTTTGTCAACAAACAAATTCCTAATAAATTGAAACAAAAAAAGAATAAACCATAAACGATTACCTACCTGCAGCCTAACAAAATATAAATTAATTAAGGAAATGTTCAAATTTTGTTTAAAAAAATTATTTAAAATTTTTTTAAATATTCTGTTAGTTAATATAATATGTATACATAATAAATCGATCAATTAATTCATGAATTTAAGATATCATAATAATACTATACTAATTAATTATAATTTTAAAATAATTATAATTGTATATATTATATACTGTACAATTAGTCATTAAATATTGTTTGGTTAATTGGGACAGTCGAATAATGGGGACAATTAGATCACCGCCCAATGTGTCCCTTTCAAGCCGATTCTACTGTGTATAATTATAGATATTTTAGGAACACGATATTAAGTTTAACAATAGTATTGTGTAATGTGTCCCTCCCTCACGAAAACAATTAAAATACCACGGTGTGCATTAGCGCCCATTTGTATCGCTGTCACCTGAGATGATATTTTTATGAATAAAATGCAATGTATACTATGAGACTTATAAGATATGCTTTTGTGATGTATCGTCTTTTACAGAGTCTTTTATATACACGACTGTACAACGTGAGATCTAAGTAAAATATTATGCGATACTTATTGATTAAAAATAGGAGAGAGGACAGAGATTTCCTTACTTGTTTTATACTACCCTATTTAGGACGTGACAACGAGAATATTGCCAAGTGTGTAGTACACGGAAACGGCACAGAAATACGCATGTGGCTGAGATGGCGAAGAACTTATGGTTTATTGCACTGCGAGTGGTCAACGACAGTCTGAGAGAGTGAGGCAGAGAGAGAACAAAAGAGGGAGCAATAACTACCGATGCAAGTCAAAAATAAAATTAAAACCTATTAATAATAGCATAGCGTGAAGTGTACAGAGTGAATGACGGAGGTATGGAAATTTTGCGCGTATACAACAAATGGAACATGTTCAATCGGTACGCTCTGTATGATCCATCGTACGATATACAGTGTGCTAACTGTTGGTAGATCTGTAATTGATTTAAAGGTAACGCTAAATGTATAAATATATATATATAATATATATAATATATACAGTGATGTTACCATCATTTTTTATGAGAATACACTATGATGAACGAGGCCAAAACAAGGATATTAACTAATAAGAAGATTCTTAGATTCTTAAAAATCTAAGTGCATAAACCATATTTCTAAGGCTAACTTGGCGTTTATTTTTTAAGACCAGGGAAAATTTTGCTACTACTTGGAAAAAAATATACAGTTATTATAATGGCGTCTTAGAGATAGGTAATATGTAATATTTTTATTAAGCTTCCTACTAGTTTTCGTGAAAAATTAAGTCTTTTTGTGTCTAATAATATTAGATGGTCATCTAATATGATAAAAATCTTAACACAAATAAATTAGCAAGCGAAGTGGTCAATTTTTTTTCAGTCATATGGGCCTATCAAAAAGTTTCCTCCACTCTAACGAAAACTGAAATGACGTCACTGTTGCCGATAGATCGGTAAATAACTACTATAATTTTATTTGTCATGCGAACTCCTATATCAAGTAGTATTTATTCTTATACTATACCACAACAGTTTAGAACTATTAAGTCAAAAATAAACCAGCATGAAAAAACAAAAAAACAAAAATCTTTTTTTCTTTTAAAAAAAAATTGTTTGAGAGTATATACGTAGTATAGCCAATCATTTTTATTAAAAGCCTGAGAGTGCAGTATGCCCAATGGGAACTCGAACACTACTGTATATATATAATTTATATATATGTGACCCTCAGTTTGATCTAGTTTCTTTTATAAGCCGAGAGCCGTTATAAGTTGTATAACTTGTGCTTTTAACCAGTTCACAATAAGTATTTATTTTTTTTTATTACAATATCAATTTGCTGTTAAAGATTTGGAGTGACTTAAAAATTGTCATCAATTTTTACCTCTCAAGTTTTGAAATTTTAACTTAAAAAATTTTGAACTTTAAAAATTTTCAAATTAAATTAAGTTATCATAGGTTTTTTACTGAATAGTTATTTGTTTATGCAATTAATTTTGACGAGTGAAAAATCGTTGAACAAAATCAATAGTAAATGACTCGAAAAATAAAATTTCAACTTGCTAGAAAGTCTTAAAACTATGCCAAATTTAAAAAGTGAAAATTGATGGAATCGTTAAATCTAAGCTAAGTTAAGTTTAATCAAAGCTACAACCAAAAATCGCAGTTTCAGTATTAAAACGAAATTCCTCATTTGCGTTTGTGTTCCAGCAAAAGCATCATGAATTAAATGTTTTCCTAAATAATTTTAGAATGTCTTTTAATTCATAAAAAAAAAAAAAAAATGGATTTGTATTGGAGGTCTTTTCGTAAAAATATTAAATATTACCTTCAACTTTGAACACACTGTATAAAAACGAGTTTTTTGACCTAAATTTTTTCTCATAAGCGTTATTACATTTTTTGGGATTTTTTTTGTTCTTGAATATTTTCCGCTTTATAATTACATGATGTAACGACGATACTAAAATAGGTTAGGTACTTTTTAGTACATCTTTCAAAAAGGATACCATGGCTGCAATTAAATTATGTGATCCATCAATACTTTTTTCTTGTATAATACCAAGTAGTCGAATGACGGGAAGATGAGACTCTCTTTCTATTTTAGTTAAAATAATTAAATGTCCTCTTTCACTGTATATTATAAAAAAATAATTGAGCCATTGAGGAATTTAATAAAAAAAAAAAACATTATTTATTACAGACTACAGCATATTGTTATTACTGCAATATGCTTAAGGTGGCATTATCATTAGCAAGTACATATCAGAAGTGTATTTATGATTTACCGTTGGAGTTTAAATCTATTAAAATAATAACTTTTATGAAAGTTTAACTTTGATTAAAGTGTTATATTACACAGTATGAATCTTTTCAACAGTAATTTATTTTGAAATCTAATTTTAGATTCTGAGTGAAGCGAAGGATCTTATGGTTTTACAATGATGTTTATTTTTTTTTTCCTGTAAACACTTATTCGTATAGAAATCCTTGTCCAAAAGTTTCGTCCAGCAACTTTTTAGGTTCGAAATTGAACTGAGATGGTACTTTAGAGAGGTCATTTTTCCAAAATCTCCATAGTTTTTCCAGTAATCAAGAATAACGATCGAAAAACTGAGTAAAAACGGTAAAATCGGTAAAAATCCGCCGTAAACGAGATTTTCACTGTTCAGATTTTAGGTATTTAGTCATAAATCGAAAAGTATTGAAGCTAGAAACTTTAAAATTTTATCCAATATCAAATACATACTTTTTTATATTGGACAACATTTTCAGAACAATTATAGCACTTTTGACTTAAATATAGAACTTTTAATTTACCAAATTGTTTGAAAGTTTTTATGTAATATAATTTTAAATATTTGACAAAAAGTTCTGAAAATTTAATATGACCTTACTCATATACCTACCTAATTATCCTAACAAAAGTTCAAAAATCGTTAGTCAGGATTTTTTTTTATACACGTTTTAACAAATTCATATAAATTCGTATATGAATATCGACTGTTTTTACGTTAATTTTCAACTTAAAATCTGTATAAATCTTTTTTGGTGTGTCCGATCACAATGAAACTTGGAATATAGATATAAAAACATGTTTCGAATCTTTTGGTAACAGAAAATTTCTAACGAGTTAAAAATTGAATATTTTATGAGGGTTTAATAACGAAAAAACTCACCAAAAATCAGACAAATAACCGAAAAATACGTAAACAGTATATAAATAATATATTATATTACACTGAAGCTTTGCTCAGAATCGTTTTATACTAAAGAAATGAGTCATCATTTCTTTAAAACTTAATACATTCATCACCAATATCTTGTCCGAGGTTAGGTTAGGTGATCCCATGATAGAAAGTGCTATACACTCCTCACCATTATCTTGTCCGAGGAGCGAAGCGACGAAGGACGAACTTCCACCACCATTATCTTACCAGCTTTTTTATATTGTACATCATTTTCAGAACAATTATAGCACTTTTGACTTAAATATAGAACTTTTAGATTCTGAGTGAAGCGAAGGATCTTATGGTTTTACAATGATGTTTATTTATTTTTTTTTTTTTATTGTTTTTTTTTTCTGTAAACACTTTTTCGTATTGAAATCCTTGTCCAAAAGTTTCGTCCAGCAACTTTTTAGATTCGAAATTGAACTGAGATGGTACTTTAGAGAGGTCATTTTTCCAAAATCTCCATAGTTTTTCCAGTAATCAAGAATAACGATCGAAAAACTGGGTAAAAACGGTAAAATCGGTAAAAATCCGCCGTAAACGAGATTTTCACTTTTCAGATTTTAGGTATTTAGTCATAAATCGAAAAGTATAGAAGCTAGAAACTTGAAAATATTATCCAATATCAAATACATACTTTTTTATATTGGACAACATTTTCAGAACAATTATAGCACTTTTGACTTAAATATAGAACTTTTAATTTACCAAATTGTTTGAAAGCTTTTACGTAATATAATTTTAAATATTAATATGAACGACGCGTCAACACAAATGGCGAAACGAAATGGCTCACGTAATATGTAATAAACATTTTAACATGATGTCAGCCGTTTTTAACAACAAAATGATGAATTAAAACTCGGTCACGGACAATTCAATTAAGTAGTAGGGTATTGTCGTTGCGTACACGTTTTTATTAAATTCAAAATTTTCTCGTCGATGGAGATTACAAGGTCACCTTAAAATTTGAATTTAAGTTCCTGGACCTGATGGTATTCCACCTATAGGCTTGGGTACACAATACAAGTTGCTGACCTGACAGTGGACAGCTACTGTACTAATGTACTTGCATGACAGTAGCTCAACCCGCCTCACGCGCTCACACAAGTGCGAGTTGATGGCGAGACTGAATACGACACCTACTGCACGTGTTTTTAATTTCAATGTAGTGCATGTTGCAGCAGTGTCACAGCATACTATTATCAAGGTCTCGTGCAATGTTGTTACAAAATACAAAACTGATTACAGTTAATATCGTAATAAAAGCGGTTATAAAAATACTTTGCGCCGAAATACTTCAAACTGTAGAAAAAAGAATGATTTGGGTCAAGAATTGGATGCAAAGAAAAGGGGCAACGCATACAATATTTAAAGAGCTATATTATAAAGAAGATCCCCTAGAGTATAAAGAAGTTATGAGGATGACACCAACACAAGTGGAAATACTTTTAAATTTAATTGCTCCAGAAATTCAACGTGAAGATACGCACATGAGGGCTGCTATGCTAGCAAGAGTGAAGTTGGAAATAACTCTCGTATTTCTTTCATCTGTAATATCTTATGGATTGTTGACGATATTGTTCAGAGTTTCAATAGCGACAATCATTAAAATAATACCAGAAGTGTGTGATGCTATAAATGAAAGTCTAAAATATTTGATTAAAGTAAGTAATTTTTCTAATTCATTATCCAATTGATTTGTCAACGTTTTTTTTTTTAATAAAACAAATGAATTAAAAATGAATCTTAAAATACAATGCAAAACTTAAAATACATAAAATACAACATGGCAAATTAAAATAAAAATTATAACTAGTTTATTAAATTAGAGAATACCGTTGCTGTAGTAAGTATATCATTTTTGCTTGTTGATATACACGTTTTTATTTTCCAATTGTTTGAGGGCTTTTTTACGGTATCTAGAAAGTATTGCCTGTATTTCATCCGTTGCATCAATTATGTCAACTGGCTGTAACTGTTTGAGTTGCATTGCTACATGTTTTCCTATTATATCACATTCATCTTCGGATGCTCTTGGACTCGGGACAGACATTGTTAATGTGCCCTTTAATTCCTTGAGTTCATTCACTGCAGCTTGAATTTCAGACGGTTCTGATGGTCTCATATTTATTGATCTAGGTCTTTTTGGAGGCTTCATTGGTTGTTTTTTGACGGTGTTGTAGCTATTGCTACTAGCATCAACGGCTTCAGTTTCTGAAGATTCTTCAGACAACTCGTTCTCTGACGTTGATGCATGCTGTGGACAAATCATTAATCACAATATTAATAGTTATACTAAATACACTATTTTAAATATTTTAAAACTAAATATAAAATAAAGTAATTTGTTTTTTAAAATAACTTCATTAAAATATGAAAAGTCAATCTCTAACTTAATAAAAATGCTTATGTTTGATGAAAAAAATTTAACCCATTAAAATAAATTATGTAAATAGGTTACTCACAGATAACTAAAATTTTATTTATACGAATACTTTAATATATTGATAGGTATAATACTATTTTATTTTTCAGATAACGAATTTGGAGGAATGGAAAGATATACAAGTAGGATTCTATTCAAGGTGGAATTTTCCAAATTGCTGCGGTGCTATTGATGGTAAGCATATTACAGGGACGCCCACAGATATTTCACTCAGGGGGGGGGGCAAAAAAAATGTAGACTCGTGAAGTACAACTATTAATTTTACGAGTAGGTACATAATAATATTATACTCCTAATTAATGGTTTGTACAATGATTGTCGGAAAGTCACCGAGTGCCCTAGTCGTGTGATATCGACTTCATGTAAAAAACCTCCAATTTTGTAACTGATATGAAAAATCTCAGGGGGGCAATGGCCCTCACTGTCCCCTCTCATCGGGGCGTCTCTGGCATATTACAATTCAAGCACCGACAAATTGTGGTAGTGAATACTTCGACTACAAGGGAACAAATAGTATAGGGCTTATGGCAGTCGTGGATCATAATTATTGTTTTAGATATGTAGATATAGGCTCTTATGGTCGTAATGCAGATGGTGGGGTGTTCCAAAAGTGCTCTTTGTATCCTTTATCTAGAAAACAACTTATTGTTGCCTGAAAATGGTATTCTAGTTAGAGATGATGCTTTTCCTCTAAAGCCTTACTTACTAAGGCCATACAAACAGGCCCGTACTGACTGCTCTTATGGGGCGGTTGTTGTAGCCTAAAAGGGCACCTTAGAAACATTGTTATAATTGCAAAAAAAACTATTTTATTAATATTTAATATTTAATATTGTGTATGATTGGTGGACAATATTTAATAAATATTTATTAAATAATGTGAATTAAATATATAATTTTGGTTCATTTAATGTTTATATTATTATCTCGGAGAAATATTTAAAAATGTATTCTCAACCAATTACTAATGTTTTATAAATATATATATTTTTAAATATTTAAAAAATAATCACTTTTTTTTCATTTTCTGTAAACACTTTTTCGTATAGAAATAATATTTCAAACTTTTCATCCAGCCAATCTATAGATCAGAAATTTGCTCTTGTTGGTACTTTAGAGAGGTCATTTTTTTCTCCTTTCAAAATTTTTTTCAGAAAATTTTTCTGCACACAGGAGAAAAAAAAATGTTATCGGAAAATGCTGATAATTTAATAGGACTTACTAATAGGACAATAATATACCTATGAAACCGACCTATTTTTCATAGTCAATCGTTTTTTCAGAAGACTGGAAAAACTGCTGAAAATTGAGTAAAAACGGGCGAAATTTTAGATATTGAACCAAAACTTCTGAAAATTTTATATGTTTACACTTAGACTGATTTCTTTTAAGTTTATTTCTAAGAAAGTTTTAAATATGGGCGTAATGTAATTCGTAATTTTCATGGGCGCATCGTGCATCTGCCCGGTTGGCCAATACGGGCATGCATACAAACGTACACCGACTATAAGAGAGAAGATATATAACTATCGATTGAGCAGAGCTAGACGAACTGTTGAGAATGGGTTTGGCATTATAGCATCTCGTTTTCGTGTTTAGGGAAAACCAATTTAAGTTAAAGAGGATACGGTGCTAAAGATCGTCTTAAGTGCGTGTACCTAACACAACTGGTTACGTATCACTGCATCTAGAACCTAGACTCCAATAGGAACGACAGATTATGAAGACATCGTGAACTTTCAAATCAATGTGGGACAGTGAGGTCAAAATTGATGAATTACAAAGCATCCATCGCTCACGGATCAATAATAGATTAAAAGAAATGGCAGAAAAAGTTCGAGATAAATATAAAAATTACTTTAATGACGAGGGAGCTAATACTTGGCAAAATCATACGATTTTTAATATTGATTGAAAATATTGTATAAAAATTAAATACTTACCAGATAACTTGTGGTTTGTTTTTCTTTTAGATTAATTATTTTCATAATGTAATCCATAGAATCGAACCATTTGATGGATGGTTTATACACCTCATCAGAGCCACATCCATTTTTTTTACTCTTTTCGATTTTCAATATTTCCTGGTTATACGTCGAACGTAAATTTTTGATTTTTCTTGTTACTTCATGTGTATCAGTTAAACCCAATTCCATGCGAATGTGTTCAAGCGAGGCTTTACGTAAATCTCTGTTTCTATAATTAGGATCCAAACAATTCCATAAATTTGTTCGGTCTTTGTATAACTCCATAAATTTTAAATTTTGTTCAGAAGTCCATCTACCCGTCATTTTTTTTGTTTTAAAAACGTCACTTGAAATGGAAACACAAAACACGTATAGCAACAATAAAAGCACGTAACTTGGTCATTGACTTACAAGTTAGTAGCTACTGTCAATACCGGCCACCGGGTACACAGTACGAGTCACATGCGAGCTGCTGTTAGTGGTGTGGTGTGGGGGGGGGGAATGCGAGCAGGCGAGTAAAAACAAAAAATGTTGTAGTAACAGCTGGTATGCGAGTCACTGATCGTCTTTCAGTAACTTCAGTATAATTTCAGTCTAACTCGTATAATGCGGTCACACTTTGTGAATATGCGAGTGGCTGCACTGCAGTAACTGACATGGGAACTCGGTCGTCTAGCTCGCACTGTGTAAGCCTTATGTTTTAGACATGGGCAAAATTTTTGAACATCGGATTTTCGAGAAAAACATCGAGGTTTTTTCGATGTTTTCTTAAAATTTTTTTTATTATTCAGTGCCCAGCAGGCAGCAAACCAATTTATACCTCAGGTTCAGAGTACCCTAATTACAGCTTAGAGAACATGCAATATACCTTATTTCCTTATTTATTATATTACTATGATACAAGATAAATCATTTCAATAATTTTTACTCATTATAATGTTAAACGTTCTATTTTGTCGTTCCAAAAAAAAAAAAATAGGTAAACACTAAATAAAAAATACCCTTCAAGTTAAAGGTATATACATTATACAATTTTTATTTATATAATTCTTAAAAATATTTTATTTATATTGACAAGTATTCATAATGATATAAAATTACCATAGGGTATCTTCTAATGATTGTAAAAAGTAAGAACAATAATTTGTTAAAATGTTTAGATGTTAACCGATTTCTTTGTTTATTCAAAGTCAATCCCGCTTTTGAGAATAATCTCTCACTAGGGACAGATGTTGCAATAGGCACAAGATATTTAATAGCTATTTTCGATAAAACAGGATATACATTTGACAAATCATATCCTTTCATATTTATAAAGGATCATCTGATAATTAGGCATGACTGCTTTTTAAATGTAACATTTAACATGTGTTGTAGATACAACTCTTGGCTTTTGGAGCGAGATTAAATTGTAATACAATTATTAATTAAAAAATTATAAGTACAAACATTTTAAAACATCGAGATAAAACGAGCGCCTAAATCCCTTTTAAAATATTTGAACCGAGAAAGGGAAAACATGTGGATTATATTACTAAACTAATCAATTTTCTTTTTATATGGTATTTGATTAAATCAATAGTGAAAAATAATTACTCATTATCAACACATTAAATTTCAATAAATCAGTGATCGAAAAATGTACTCGCTTAGAATAAAAATTATAATTACTGTGGTAATTGATAGGCTGTTATAAAGCTTACATAAATTATTCACGAAGAGCTTTAATTTATGAGAATAGTTATTATGGTTACCTATGTGATAGGTAGTTATAGATAAATACCTATACAGAAATAAGATACCTATAGGTAGATTCATTAGGTAACATTTTCCTTTTATTTTTTTATGCTTTTTCATAATTTAAATCACAAGAGTCTGTGAAAAGGGCTTATGTTTATATGCCTAGACGGTATGACAATAAGAACAATTGCAAATGAAGAAAAATGAAGAAAATAGTATTCCATAAATTAATTTATAAAACAAATTATTATAGTAATTAAAATTAATGTGAATACAAGTTTGCTAATTAATTTTACGATTATATGTTTAGTTTAGACTGATTTTTCTTACCTATAATCTATGACTCTATAGCTTCTATGTTAATTTATAAACTAAGCAGAAAAATATCTTAAGGTTAGATTGGGTCAACAAGAATCTGGAATGTTTGGATAGAATTTCGAAGATTGATGACTCAGGTGATTGTGAACAGTGGAAGTTGAAACAGCAAATCTGTTTGGCCTATATGTTTGTCTAAATGGCCCGTAAAGCTCAAAGTAAACATTTACAGCCCAATGAACGTAACTAGCAATGAATGATTCGGGGTAGCAAATACTTATCACTGCTCCCTTATTAATGAATCCAAGTTTAGATAATACTCGACAATTTATACTGGAGGTATACTTATATTGCGTTAGTTCACATTCGTACCACATAAGTATTAATACAATTAAAAATCTAATAGATACACATAAAACAATAATAGGTAACCTAATAAAATATTTAAGTATAATTTATAGGCTAAACTTATGGTGATTATTATGATAATTACAACTCGATTAGAAAGTATTTGGAGAGTGGACAAATACAGCATTAGGGCAACATAATATAGTAATCCATATTACACTAAAAGTTATTGAGAAGAATGTATACGAAAATTCAATATCATTGGGGTTTTGATATATTTCCTCGAGACCACAAATATTTCAGGGTCACAAATTGCTACCTCTCAGTACCCAATAATTTAATTGATGTTTAGCTCTATTATTTTGATTATTGTAAACGTTGCAAGTGTAAATGAAATTAGACTATATTATTCATAATACACCTTTTGACCCATTATTATTTATTTTAATTTTATAAAATATTATGAACATATGAACATAGTACATATTATACAAAATTAAAATTATAAATGTAAACCAAATTCAATTTTGTACTTTCAAAAATAATTACAATGTATACAGAGCAATTAACCATCTCTCATAATATCAAGTACTTAAATTTTGATTTAATGAAAAGTATACAATTGTTTTTTTTTTTTTTTAAAGAAAAGCAAAATTTGTTATAATATATAATATAAAATCATTAGTTGGTGTTTGCACTGAAAGGTTTTTTCAAATTAATATTTGAAATAAATAAATACAAATATTAATGATAACATCAGTATTTTCTAAAATACATTGTAAAAATATTAAATTTTATCTTTAATGTGATAGAAAATAAAACATTGAGAAGGTAGAATAAAATTAAATCACAATTTTTATAAATGCACACTTCAAAATAGTATAAAATAAATAATAAGTATAATATAAACAAATTATACATAGTTGAATTATTAATTGACACGACACAAAGTGCTTGTGATGTTTGTGGTGTTTAAAACAATTTTGATTAGCAACTTGCCAAATTAAAAATTTATGGTGAAAAAAATTAAAATATCAAAAATATCAAAAGACAATAAAAATAAAAATTTATTTTTTAATATATTTGTGAGCCATGCCACCATATCTAACTATGAAAGCATTAATATCAAACTTTCTCTTGCATCCTTCATAGTTCATGTATCTAATTTTTCCAAAAATTTCTCGTTCTCTCCATCCTTGATCATGAATACCACATATAGACCACATGCACCCAACAAAGCCGCTTGGGTCACGGCCATCCATACTATATTTGTCATTAAGGTAAATTGCATCGGCCAAGGCTCTTTCCGGAGTATCAGTCCATTCTAGAATTTTCTTCGCCCAATACATTCGTAGAAAACCGTGCATTTTTCCGTCCTTCACCAATTGAAATTGTGCAGAATTCCATAGATCATCATGAGTACGTGATTTCTCTAACTCTTCTCTAGTATAAACATACTGTCGTTTATCTTTTCTAAATAAATTCAACAAAGTTGTTATAATTACATAATTGTAATTGAAGATCAGAGCAATAAACATACCTATGATCATTTAAAGTTATTTGAGCCCAATTTGGTGCACCTTCAATGCTATCATATTTTGGGTTATAGAAACAAAAATTGTCAGAGAGCTCTCGTCGAATAATAGCTTCTTCTCTATATGCTGCAACACTTTCTGAATACTTATTTGAAAGTTTACTAACTTCTAAAATACATCTTTGAGCTGATATCTGGCCTAAAAAAGAAAATAGAGTTAATTAAATATATTTATAAGTATTTTCTATACTAACCAAAATGCAACCAAGGTGAAAGTTTACTAAGACCGTCTTTTACAGGATTGTTTCGATCAGTAGAATATTTTGGTAATCTTTTCTTTATAAAATTTTCTAATTCATGCATACCAGCTTTGTAACCGGCTTTTAGACCAGGTACAGGTAAAACACTACGATCAACTTCAAGAGTTTTGTCAGCTTCCTTCCAATTGGTTGGCTAAGAGAAAATGTAAAAGCAAAATTAAAAAGTTGTTACTTGGGAATTATTTTGGTTTTATGCAAGCCCGTACTTCAGCTTTGAGTTTACCGCTATATGGATGTTTAATCACTGGAGGGAATTCAGTTAAAAATTCTGAAAGTTTGTTATTGATTTTGTTTCGTATTGTTCTAGCAGAATATTCTTGTTTGTCCGAAGCGACCCAACAAGGCACAATATTGTGGGCATCAACCTGTATTACTGGTATTTCAGATCCAACACGTTCAGCTAATTTTTGAGTCCATAACAGATGTTCACGAACAGGCATAAAATCCACCACAATGGCTCCTAACTTATGTTTCTTAACAAAATCGGGAAGAATATCTGCTGCAGAACCAATTAAAAAATGAAACTGGATATTTAAATCTTTGCATCCTCTCTCCAGTTCTTCTAAGCCTATAAATAGAAACAAATATTCATAATTAGATAAAATAATGTTGTGGTTTATAACTATTGTTGGATAATAAGTAAAAGGTAATTAGTAAAATAGAGTTCCTGTTTGAAAAATTTTATTATTACACAATATCCAAACAATTTTCTTGAGGTACCTAGAATTTCTTTATATTATTTATAAAAAGTTTGCATTTAATTTGTGATCATGTGATTCATTGTTAAACACATACATAGTTTAAATGAAGTTTGCTTATTAATTTAGTTACGCATGGTCCATGAAATACAAAATGTGTGATAAATAGATTTATTTATTTAAATTTCACTAGTTTATAATACAAATTATTTTAGTAGTAGGTTTAGGCAATGATTAATTTATTCTTGAATTTATAATGAATAGGATTTTACTGAAATTTATAATTTGAATTAAAATAATAAATTGTACATTATATATTAGTTTATATAACATGAAGTATTTTTAAATGTCACACATACATTATTTTTTTAGATGAAGTAGGTATATCAATTTTTTACATACTATGTTCTGTTAAATAAGTATTCTAATACAAAAGTTTTAAAATAAATTGGTATTAATACCAAAATTTACTGAAATGAAATGCAATTACAAAATATTTGTAAACAAAATAGAAGTAGTTAACCTTTTAAACAAATTTTACTTTTTTTTTTTATATATTTATATACAAATTTGACAATAGTCAAATAACATTGTGTTAAACCATTATAAATATCTAGGCACTAGTCAAAATATTAATAAGGTTTTCAAACAAATTTTGTAAAAAACTGACAGTATTGAACTTCATTAATATCATCTAATTTACACATGTTTAGATCTAAATTAAATAGTTACTTTGCTAATTAAAATTTAATAATACATTTGAATTTTAAATCATTTCTTCATACAATTTACTATATTTATCCAATGGTTTTTATAAATATTTATCATTTATTTTGTAATATTTTTAAAATGATACAAGCCAAATAGTCTTTATACATTTTCTACAGCTGTAAAAAAAAAAGCAAGTAAAAATTCAAAAAATATATCAAGTTAAGGGTTGTTGTATTTTATTCATTTTTGATTTTGCAATAGTAGTGAATATTTAACTGTTTTTTACCAAGAAAGTTAAAATTTCACTTCAATTCTTTTTGCACGATGGCGAAAAAATGTATGAATACTCTTAAGACTATTAAATAAATCATTTTATTGATAAAATATTCAATACGAATTTACAAAATTAAACACATATTTAATGTGTTAAAGAAATAACAATTCAGTGTTTGGTAAATTATTTAAATAAAGAAAAACTTAATTTTGTGAAAAATATCTAAATTTACCTTCAAATATATGTTTATAATGCCTTAAGCTACAATCCAAAAACTTTTTCAGTCTACAAAATGTAATATGCAGCGAAACTTTGTTTTTGATTGCCAATTTTTGTGCATATAGCAGAGCCCAATTATCTAAAAAAAAAAAAAAACAGGTAATCTTTTAAGTAAAATGAAATCAACATAAAAAAGCTGGTAAGATAATGGTGGTGGAAGTTCGTCCTTCGTCGCTTCGCTCCTCGGACAAGATAATGGTGAGGAGTGTATAGCACTTTCTATCATGGGATCACCTAACCTAACCTCGGACAAGATATTGGTGATGAATGTATTAAGTTTTAAAGAAATGATGACTCATTTCTTTAGTATAAAACGATTCTGAGCAAAGCTTCAGTGTAATATAATATATTATTTATACACTGTTTACGTATTTTTCGGTTATTTGTCTGATTTTTGGTGAGTTTTTTCATTATTAAACCCTCATAAAATATTCAATTTTTAACTCGTTAGAAATTTTCTGTTACCAAAAGATTCGAAACATGTTTTTATATCTATATTCCAAGTTTCATTGTGATCGGACACACCAAAAAAGATTTATACAGATTTTAAGTTGAAAATTAACGTAAAAACAGTCGATATTCATATACGAATTTATATGAATTTGTTAAAACGTGTATAAAAAAAAAATCCTGAGTAACGATTTTTGAACTTTAGTTAGGATAATTAGGTAGGTATATGAGTAAGGTCATATTAAATTTTCAGAACTTTTTGTCAAATATTTAAAATTATATTACATAAAAACTTTCAAATAATTTGGTAAATTAAAAGTTCTATATTTAAGTCAAAAGTGCTTTAATTGTTCTGAAAATTTTGTCCAATATAAAAAAGTATGTATTTGATATTGGATAAAATTTTCAAGTTTCTAGCTTCAATACTTTTCGATTTATGACTAAATACCTAAAATCTGAACAGTGAAAATCTCGTTTACGGCGGATTTTTACCGATTTTACTCAGTTTTTCGATCGTTATTCTTGATTACTGGAAAAACTATGGAGATTTTGGAAAAATGACCTCTCTAAAGTACCATCTCAGTTCAATTTCGAATCTAAAAAGTTGCTGGACGAAACTTTTGGACAAGGATTTCTATACGAAAAAGTGTTTACAGAAAAAAAAATAAAAAAAAAAAAAAAAAAAATAAACATCATTGTAAAACCATAAGATCCTTCGCTTCACTCAGAATCTAATAAGATATTGAATATAAATAAATAAGAAAAAACATAGTATAGTAAATATCATAATCAAATTCTTAATGTACCATGTATACGTTCATCACGAAAAGTCCAATAGATAACTCCATCTGCCCATTCAGGAACATCTTTGGCTTTAGATAGCACACGGACACGTTTGTTATTAAATTTAAAATCCATTATTGATGCAGAAGTCTGAAAACACAAAATATATTTTATATGTATGGAGTGATATTTTCACTTGCAATTCAGTGCTTACTTTATTACGTTGAGCAGCTACATCACTTAAAAAATCATTAGTGGTTTTAGAAGGACCATCTTCAGTGGTCGTTTTCTTTAGTTTTTTAGTCGGCGGTGAAGAGTCAGACATTTTAATGCTATACTGAAGAAATAATCTGTATTAATGTCACAAAATAAATAATCAGGTAATAATACCGCTCACAATCCCATTTTAATTTCCCCTACGTCATTCATAACATTCCTATTAAACCTCCCAGTGATTCTATTAACGACCTAGGTTTTACGTTTACTCGTGACCTTTCCCCTACCAAACACATTGAAGTCATTTGTTGCAGAGCACTCAAGATACTTGGCTTTGTCCTGCGTTCCTCCTCCGAATTCCAGCTTGCACTACCCCTCAAAGCCTTATACTGTGCTCTGGTCCGTCCTTTGCTAGAATATGGCTCCGTTCTCTGGGACCCCTCTACCGCTTGTGCTAGCGCTTCCATTGAGCGTGTGCAGCGGAAATTCCTCCAAATTGCAGCCTACAGGCTTAATATACCTCACCCTCCTCATGATTATTCACCTGTCCTTCGTGTCCTTAATATATCTTCGTTAGCTGACCGTCGTCATGTGGCTAATCTCTCTTTTCTTTCCAATCTTCTTTCGTCAAAAATTGATTCTCCTTTTCTCTTATCCCTAATTAATTTTCGAGTCCCATCCCGCACCACTCGCAACTCTATCCCTTTTTACATTCCTCGCTCATCATCTGAATACTATAAAAACTCTCCTATTATACGTATTTTGCGAACAGCTAATAATGATCTTTCTTTTACTCGCTAGTTGTTTTTTTTTAATTATGTTTTCTCTTATATATGTTTATATATTATTATATTCTATCCATTTCATGTTATTTTGGGCTTGCCCGTTAATTATTATAAATAATATCTTAGGTGCACAGTGATGACAATCATACTAAACCAATGTTCAACAGTGGTTCAGTAGTAGTTTGAAGTAATGTAATATAGTTATTATTTATTATAGTTTTTTGATACAATATTATTTTATAGAAATATTTTGTTATAGGTAATCAGAACACTATAGTTTATACTTCACAGTTTTTGGTATGATTGATAGAAATGTAAATGTTTTTCTATTCTCGACTGTCTGTTATCTGCAAGTAATATCCGATAATATTTAAGTTGGACTCCATGCTTAAGAGCCGATAAACAAAATTTATAGTCCACAACGATCAATAGAAAGATAAATGTTTGTCACGAATGATCAAATTTGGCAGAAAAATTATTGATTTTTATCGCAGTGTCTTTTTGTATTGTAGTGGTGGTGGTGGTGGTGGAGAAAGATTATTTGACAGGAAATTTTGTGCTTGCAGATTTGAGAGTCTTCGAGAGGAAATCACAGGCATATCACGAGGAGAGTAAGATTCGAGTGTTAAAAACGTTACTCTTTCACGTGGAAAAAATCTTGGCTACGGGTACGAGTACATACCTGCTTGTTAAGTCGTAAGTGAACGAATGTTGTGTAACAACTCGGATTTTCTTTTGTGCGAAAAGAAAACGCATAAAAAACGGTTGCGAACTCAAAAATTACTATTGAATGAACTACATTGAATTGCGAATAAACGAATTTTATAACGAATTCTGGTAGTTATCTAAACTATGATTTTAAATAAATGAAACGATGAACGATTGTTTGACCGGGAAAATCGCACGGATGACCACAGTATCACACATACTAAACATAAACTCGATAAACATATTATTATGGTGATATACCTGATCCGTGTGCTAAGTAATTATCGTGTGACCACAACCGTGATCGTGACCGTGATAAGAGATAAGGAGACCGAATTCACCTGTGTACAGAAAAATAGCCCAGTCCGACAAAAAACTATTATAAAAGTTTTGTAGTAGCGTCAGTGGCGTAAATTGGGTGGTGCAAATGTAGCACTTGCACCACCACTTTTGAAAGCTTATATGTTTGCACCACCAGAAAACATGACAATTTGTATACCTATATTTTCTGTTTTCAAAGGTATATATTTGTTTTATAAAGTATGTAGTAATGTAGAATACAGTACCTATTGGCTATTGTATTTATAATAATAATATAATACTGCTTGTTATTTACTGAGCTAAGGTGGTGAGAAATTTGCACAAATATACTTTAAAATTCACCAAACATATATGTGAACTTTTAACGAAATTAACAACAAGATTGAAAATAACACTATTAGATACCTGATACCTAGGTATACTTATCTCGATGTGGAAATCTATCGATTAAGTGTATGCAACAATTATACCAGGTACGGTGGCAAGCAGGATCAAGGCGTGCTCTAGTCCCTTCAAAAAACAATTCAGCCTCCACTGAAAAATATGTACGGTTTAACAAAAAATTACATACTTCGCCCACAAATATTAAAAATAACAGCAATTTTCTGCACATATTACATAATATTTTTTTGTTATCTCACTTAAGGTGTTTTTAATAAACTTATTGTTCACCACTTTGTTTTATATATTTTTTAGCGTGACTTGTAATACAGCCTGGTTCGAAAAAAAATTGCCAGTTTTTTCAAAAATTTTTTATTGATACGATAGCCAATAGCTGACAGATATCAATCAATATGCTGGTACTATTTAGTAAATAGGTACCTGATTACTATACAATTTGCGATGTTTTGTTTCAACGCTCGAAACGAAACAAATGAAAACAATGTTTTAAGAAGTTAATACATGATTATGTTCCTAATATTCCTATGTATTAAACACTAACATGTATATTGTATAATTTATCTTTAATTATTACTTTACTTGCTATAATTCCTTTGGGGGTACATTGATTTTATCAGGTCAGGTTCGATTTTTTGCTTTTTCATAACTCGATCTATACGAAGTACACATGCTGATAAGTTGATGGTTGAAAATATCTACGGAATTCATAAATACCAATCATTTTCAAATCATACATTAAATTGTATTGAAAAAAAGTCAAATATAATAAATCCTTACAAAACATAATATTTTGATCCAATGCATAGCTGTTTTTGGGCTGTTTTCTATATGTTCTTAGGCTTAAATCAGTATTGTTATTGAAATATCTGAACTGCTTAACCTTTACATAGTAAATAAACGCCAAATTTTCAGTGTGAGTTATATTTAATTGGGTATTTTAATTTGTTATTACAAGTTGTACCAGATGTTAGTGTATTAATAATGTATAGTATGACTACTATGAATGTCATTTAATAACTATTCAAGTTGTAATGGCTATCTATACTTACAGACCATTTTTAGAAACAAATTTTCGCAATTTAAGACACGATATTATTAACAACTTAGAAAATTTTGGTTGAAGAATTGTATGATTAGTTTCTACAATAGAAAAAGAATTGAGTCTTTGTAATGTGATATTACAGTTAGACCACAGAATGTTCTGTGGCTTGACAGTAAAATAATAACGATAAAATTTAACTGGATCAATTTTGTAATTAATTAAGACAGAAGAAAAAATGAGATTAAGACATAATTGACATTAATAAATGAACGAATGTAAATTAGATAGGAACATAAGTAATCAGTATGAAGAGCGACTGGGCTTTGCTTTGTTTGTTTTATTTGTAATTTAATATTGTCAATATGAAAAAGGTCGCTGAGGTAATTGCGACGGAAGTGGTGTTTAGTTTATTTCACTAATTTTCGATTTGATGATTTTGTCGATGAATTCATTCGATGATTTTTCGACTGCGATCGTGTTTGCGTTTAACCGATGACCAAGTGAATTATAATATATTATTCTTGCAATGTGCCACTGTTTCGGCATCTGTATCTGGTAAAACGACCGCTAGTATGTATCGTGTTAAGTCACCTTTCATCGTGATAATGTAATTATTGTTTAATGATGTTTTTGGTAAAGGCCTTATGGTATCAAGACAAATTCATTCAAATGGTTTATTTTCCGTGTTCGCTATCATCATGGGCTGTTTTGTTTCATAAAATATCTTTGTTTCTGACACGTTTCGCGATTTTTTTGTCAATTCTACGATTTTGGGTTTAAGATTTGTCCATTGGCTATAGAATTTTATACGTTTGAAAGTTTTGAATACTCCTGAATGCCCTCCTAATACTGTATTATGATATTCCGCGATCAATTGTAATATTCCCTTTGGTGTAAAATCTTGTTCGAGATAAATTAATATTTTAATAACTGTGTCTGAAAAAATAAATTTTAACATTTCACGTATTCGATCGTAATCGGTTAAAGTTCTTATTTCATTAAATTGGTCGTTGAAAAATTCGTTGTTGTGTTTAGTTCGCACACTTTCCAAATTTAGATATCAAAGGAAAAATAGTTTCTGCATTTAATTTATTTTTATTAAAAGGAAATAACACGATTAATTGATATTTTGTGTGAGGCTACTTTATTGTTGTCCTCGAAATTAGGAATTGAAATATTTTCGTTATTTAATATATTTCGTATTGACCCTGCATGCAGGACGCAGGTACCCGTTTTTTGGTTTCGGTAAGAACAGATTTTCGTTTGACGCGAAGTTTATACTGCTATTTTTATTTTCGATTACATTATTATTATTATTATTCCGATATTCCGTTTTTTTTTTAGATTTTTATTTTTCCAATGTAATAAATAATGCTTTCTCAAATGTGGCGATTTCGTTACTTTGTTAGTTGTTAAAATTATTGAACATTGAATACTATAATGTATTCCCGAAACGGAAATATTTAAAGCTTGCGATTGTATATGGTTTATGCGATAGTTCGACGTTGATAGATACAGGTGTAATTAACCATCTTTCGGAGTAAATATAATTGTATAGTATTTTTGAGCTGCTACTACCTGCAAAATAATAACCATATGATCACCGATCTTGATATATCTTCAATTAACTGTATGCGTATGTAGGTAGCTATAAATTTGATGCTATGGAGCAGTATCAAGTTTTGGCCCCTCGTCTATTTTAATGTAAACATTCATTAAATATGGAATAAAAACATAAATAAATACAGTTTTTATTACCTTTTATTAGATGTTTGTAACTTGAAATACATTCGCAAATATACTTCACGCGTGAATGAGTATGGATTTCAATTAATAGCAACTATTAAAATATTGGTTATTTATATTTATTCACAATTATGCATATTTTACAGCAATTACTTTGCACACAAATTTATGTGTAATAATCTGGAAATTTCAGCAAATTTAAAGAATTGTTATCTAATATCTAAGTAAAATCCATTTTGAGTACTACATCAATAATATTTGATTAAACATTTATTCAATCACATTTTTGTCCGAGTTGTCAAATTAAATTTCAAAACTGGAAAAACAAAATTCTTGAAATTATCAAATAAATGTAGTTGAAACAGTAAGAGATGGACTTAATACAATTGAAAATGAAAAGGGACAAATACTACAAGAAAAATTCAAATCAGTATTTGATAAAAATTCTGGATACAATATTTTAAAACTGTACAACGATTCAAAAAATGGAAATGACGTAGATTTAAAAGAATATCCTGCTATTATAAGCTGCTACAAACAATGCCCGATAACAAGTGTCGACGTAGAACGCGTGTTTTCGCAGTTAAAACACGTATTAAGTGACAGAAGACATAATTTTAAAGAAAAAAACTTGGAAATGTACATGACTATAAATTTTAATAAAATATTGTAAATAAATAAATAGTAATAAATATAATTAGTAATAAATAATAATAAAAAAAAAAAAAAATAGTATTAAAATTAAAATTTGATTTAGGTACCTATACAATGAACATTTTGTTTTTGCACATCTTAACGTTTTAATTGCACATTTTTTAGATTTTAACTGCACAAAAATCCGGTCATTACTTATAACTTAAAATCGTTGAGAATATGTTTACCATTGATATTTTCTCGACATTAAAGTTCAATGATCGCTATTAAATTGTGCGTTAAACCGTTGTATCACGTTCTGGGTTCTATTTTGACATAACAACCGTCTTTTAATTTAAGTGTTATCATAAACCTCAATTTCAAGTCTTTCGTGGTCGGGCACCGGTCGGACGGAGAAAATTTAAACTTTCGTACCAGCGTGGACAAGATGGTTTTCATCTGGAGCATCGCGTATTTGATTCCGATACAATTCCTGAGTCCCGCGCTAAACGGTATCCACGTGTACGGGTGACGGGTGTCCATGGCTTCGGGCGAGAAGTTGTCCGGATTGAACTTGATCGGATCGGCGTAGTACAACGGACTCGAGTGTAGTAACAGCGGCAAGATTAACAGCGTTGCGCCTGGAAAATATCATTGCTGTTTGAAAATGGTGGTCGAAAACACGCGCACCGCTTTTGGGTGGTCGTCGTTTCGAAACATTACCGGCCGGGCACAGATAGTCTCCGATTTTCGCCTCGCAGTCCAGGTTCCTGCCGATTATCGGCAAAGACGGATGCAGTCGCAACGTTTCCTTGATCACCTGTTCTAGATATTTCATCTGTTGCAAATCACCGTACGTGGGCTCTCTCCGATGATCGCCCGTCGAGAATATCGACTGTATTTCTTCGTACACCTGCGAACGTGCACACGACTCATTGACTAATGTCTGGTTAGGTTGAAAAGAATATGCACGTCGTGCGTCCGTAAAATGTACTTGCCTTGTCCTGTACACTTTGATGATGAGCCAACATGAATATCGCACAAGCGTTTGCCAGTGCGGTCGTTTCTTGCCCCCCTAAAGAGAAAAAAAACAATTGATTTCTATGTAACGACCGAGTTCAAATCTGTGAAATTCAAAAGAATTTAGAACGAAAAAAAAAAAAAAAAATGAAATAATGCAATGATATGTAGATAAAAGTAAGTTCGAATATTGTGATTAAATCATTTGTTAGATATAGCCGTATAGATATATATTTTATTTATCTATCTTTAATTAAATGATATAACAATACAATTGTTTTGTGGTCTTTGCTTAAAATTCGTCAAAGCGGTTCGAAGCTTGAATAACTATTTTCGAATAACGAATGATAAACCTAAATCAATTTTGTTTACGTCGAGTTCATTTTAAATTTGATTATTTAGAGTACTTTGTTTTAATGACCTTCGATTTTAGTAGACGGGTCAATAATGTACCTATTGAATACATGTGAATTAACAATCATTACATTACGTCTTTACTCAAATAGCAAGTTAAATGTTTAAATCAAAACGTGCAGATAGTCTCGCCGTGATACCAGGCAAATGCCAGAAGGATTTTTTCTTAATACATCCAAAATCTACTATTTTTTTTTAATCACACATTATAATCATAATTATATTGATAGCAAATTGTGTGAAATGTTCGTGACTTTAAATTATAAAGTAGTAAATATATTTTTAAGTCATAACTTAATAGAATATAAAATATTTATATATATATAAAAAAAATGAATGTCTTTCTTATTTTTGTACCTACTAATTTAATTAAAATGACCTAAAATAATTGTGAATTAATTTTCATTAATCAAATTAAAAAAAATGTATTCCTTCCTGTCATTTTTCCATTTAATAATCACATGTTTATAATCTTTTTCCTCGTGTGTCTTTTTTTTTCCATAAAATTGCATAGTATTCACTACATCACGCAATCTGCTTATTCGAAATGATCTAAAATTGTATTTTCATTAAAATATATATGACTAAAATAAAATATTGTATGTGCAAATATAAATAAATACATTGAATTATGTATCCAACAGTAGGTCTATACACAAGGAAGATTAGGAGCTAACCCCCCCCTCCCCCGAAATAGCAAGTTTAAAAAATATATTTTGCTATAGGTACCTTAAATTATACCAAATAGTATGTTGTTTCTAAATTTTTCAGTTCACGTTGTCTTAGATTTTGTGTACAACAATAAAGCCTACCTATATGTATAGTTAATTGATAATACCAACAATTTTATCGAAAGCCTGCTCCCGAAAAATAGTTCTGAATACGTGCCTGTCAAAGAGTGATATAAGAGCAAAAATACGTTTCATGTACAAAAAAGTAAATTTGGCTTTATTGGTATTGCCATGTGTTTCACTAGGCGATATTTGATTATTTGACTTTGGTTTTAAACATTTTCAAACATGTAGACGTTTCTCAAATATCATTTTATGTATTATTTACCAAGCAAAATTGTTACGACTTCACCTCGTATTTGGTCATGAGACATTTCATTAGCATGTTGAAGTAAAATTTCAATTATTGTCGGTTTTTTTTGATAAAAGGCTTCATCGTGTACTTCCATATTTATCTCGAATCGCTCATTTATGTTTAATTCGTTAATTTTTGATATGATAATGTCGTCAACGTATTCGTTGATGATTTTTTGACTCTGGTCGTGTTTACGTTTAATAGATGAAAAATAGTATAATACATTGTTCATGTACCACGGATGCGTTATTCTGTACTCCCACGTCTAAAACGAGTCATTAGCTGTTTAAAATGTCAAAAGGTCCGATGAGAATTTTCTTACGTTCATGACTGTGTGTAAATTATCTAAAAACGTATTACGGCCATTTCGTTGTGCATCAAACGTTACGTCTAAAGCCGTTTTCCCGATCATTTCCATTGTGGCCATATTGATGGGATCAGAAATATCACAATCGTTTGTTTTCAAGTCACGCTTCTCATGCAGTATTTCTGCTAGGACATTAGCTTCTTTGAAAAATATCGATACATACGATTTTAAAAGTGTAAAGTTTAAACCTTTGATGACCATTTTTCTAAAATATCGAAAGCAAAAATTAAAATATTGGTACGCATGAAGACACGAGGTTGCAACATTTACTACACTAAATGAGACATTAATTATTTAACTTTTAATTCAATAATCTTACCTGTTATTTCTCCATTGTTTGATGTCATCGGTTGTAAATAATCCTTGTTCCATGATGGAATATTTGAATGTGTTGTATTCCATAGACTTTTTTAGGAATTTCGGGTCATTTAACACTGTTTCTATATCTTCAGGTTTCGTTAGTACAATGACTAAACGATTCAAAATCCATAACTTAAATAATGATTTTTCGTATCTAAAATAATTTTACTTATTAATTATTATTAATTTTAAATTTTCATGTTATTGAATTATTAGTTCAGTGCTTAGTGGATTTATATGCCTAGATTTTTGAAAATTTAAGAATTTTTATTCATTTAAAATTTTTTCAGTTCATTAGTAAGTAGTAACTTAATTTAGAAAGTTTTTATTTTTAGACTATTGTATATTTATAATTTTAATTTTTTTTATACATAAGCTAGAAATGTCTAAATAGTATGAAACGGAGCATTTTTACGATTATTATTAAATCTAATAAATGGATTTTTTTTGTGTTATTATTCCAGTTATTTTTAAATTGAAACTTGAAAACCGCATCAATTATTTATCATAAGCTTTTTCATTTTTTTAAAACTTAACTAGTTTGGACTAAAATAAATTATTACTTGAGTTCGCTAATTATGATTTTCTGAAAACAATGTTTTGTCATTGATCTCAAATTTAAATAAAATTACACTACACGTATCGATCACTAATCTTAAAAGTGGATAATTTTAATTTCTTTACATCCATCACCATTATCTTGTCCAAGAAGCGAATAATACTTTTGGTGCGAAGTATATGCAGACCGGCTTTTTAGTTTTTACCTACTATTACTAATGTGATTTGTGTATCTAGATATATCACTTATTTGTAAACGTTAAATGATATAGTAAATTTACTACGCTTACTTTCGATATTCTTTGAACAATTTGTTGATGAATAGTTTTGATCCACCAAATGCCATATTCAAATTGCCGATAATAAACGATCCTCGTGGACCTGGTATCCGATTAGCTAATATAATTTTTCTTCTACCTCTTGAAACCAGTATCGTGGTAATAATTATTAAAACAACTGCGAGCACAGTAAAATTCTCGTACCAGTCATTTTTTAGACTTGTTGACATCTGTACACGTGAACATGTTTTAGTAAACGCATTATTTGTTTGTATACATATATACATAGATTCTGGACGATCAAGTAGATATTTTTGTTTTTTGAGCAATCGAATTATGAGAAATTGCATAACTTGTATTAAAAATATATCGCAGTAGCCAACAATGGACCGATGTGTTCAATAATTTATAATAGTTATAATTAGTGAAAAATAATAAAGTTTATAAAATTTTATTTTTTGACAATAAAAAATATTTAACGTATAGAGGCGTAGATCTAGAAACGATAAATCAGTGGTACTCTATGTCCAATCAAGAGAACTGAGCTGATTATTTGTGTTTGAGTTCATCTATTAATACATGTGTATCTCTTGCATACGAAAAAATACCAAATTGTCCACTCTGTTATTTTAATTTACTTTGGAACCCACTCGGTGTATTTAAAATTTTTTACACTTAACAATAATGTCTAAGCTACCATTTTGAAACGCATTGGTAAAATAACAATTATTTTATAGTGGATGTGACTTTTTACTGAATGAAAATGGTGCGTATTTATCAACTGATATATCTTATTGTTTCAATGATTTATTCAATTATTAATTAGATTCAAAACATTAAAACTACTGATTTTTTTTGAAGATTTACTCAGATAATCGACGTATAAATTTATAATAATTATAATTAGAACCTAATCGTATAGAGCCTTATTATCTAGGCTGTCTAGTGTTTATTAACCGTGAAGAAAAATCTAATTTTTTATAATTAGCTAATAACGTATTTTTAAATATAATTATATGCCTCAAGTGACAAGGCAAACCTGTACACCTTAAGTCCCTCCCCCGAATCAGCCCCTGGTTTTGTGTTCCCTTACCTGTGATCTCCTAGTGGACTGAATACCGCCATTACTGTACATATTGTATTGTTGTTGCGTTATCTGAAACTAATTAATTTTTTTGCATTTACCGATTAATTACGTATTGGTCAATAATATTAAATTCGTGATTATGCAATAGAATGTAGCAATTGATTAAAATACAAATAATATCTATTCCATAGTAATTATAAATTTTCAATGAGAAAAAATAAATAGAGATTATAATATGTTGCAGGGAATTAAGAATTCGATTAGTTATGATTTGGATGAGGTTATAAAACTATTTCTTAATTAATTTAAAAATTATTTATGGAAAATGTGGTTTTAACGTGTTATTTTAAAACATAATATGTCGTATTTGGCTCGATTGATCTGTCTAAAATTACACAAAAAACATTTTGTATAAAAGTTTGAAATCATCTAAAGAACCAAAAAGTTAAGGAAATACGAAAATTGTTATATTAATTATTTAATTCTTAATTTACCATTAAAATTATGGTAAAAATCACGTATCTTATTTAATTCTATAGGTTCAAAGTGATTTTTAATCAGTTTAAAAAAAAAGTGATACCTATTATTAAAACGTCAATCACTAATTTACCGAATTTTAAACCTATTTTAGATTCTGAGTGAAGCGAAGGATCTTATGGTTTTACAATGATGTTTATTTTTATTTTTTTTTTTCTGTAAACACTTTTTCGTATAGAAATCTTTGTCCAAAAGTTTCGTCCAGCAACTTTTGAGATTCGAAATTGAACTGAGATGGTAATTTAGAGAGGTCATTTTTTCAAAATCTCAATAGTTTTTCCAGTAATCAAGAGTAACGATCGAAAAACTGAGTAAAAACGGTAAAATCGGTAAAAATCCGCCGTAAACGAGATTTTCACTGTTCAGATTTTAGGTATTTAGTCATAAATCGAAAAGTATTGAAGCTAGAAACTTGAAAATTTTATCCAATATCAAATACATACTTTTCTATATTGGACAACATTTTCAGAACAATTATAGCACTTTTGACTTAAATATAGAACTTTTAATTTACCAAATTGTTTGAAAGTTTTTATGTAATATAATTTTAAATATTTGACAAAAAGTTCTGAAAATTTAATATGACCTTACTCATATACCTACCTAATTATCCTAACAAAAATTCAAAAATCGTGGGTCAGGATTTTTTTTTATACACACTTTAATAAATTATTATACGATTTTTTTCGATATTGTCTGATTTCTTTTAAGTTTATTTCTAATGAAATATTGAGTATTTGTTAGTAAGTTCTGAAATTTTAATACAAGTTTACTCTTATACTCTATCAATACCGAAAAAATATCAATAATCGTAACTCAAGATTTTTTTTCCAAGCATTTAAGTAAATTATTACCACGATTTTTACAGAATAAACTGTTTTTATATTAATTTTCAACTTTAAATATTTATATATGAAAATTGGTTCATCCTATTATAACGAAATTTTGGATTCAGATATAACAACATGTTTAAATCTATTGTTAAAAAAAATCTTCTGTTTCAAACGAGAACACTTTAAACAGGTTGATAGAACAAAGAACCTACCGACCATTAGACTAAAAATGGTAAAATATATAAACTTATTATTTTTAATTTTGAGTGGAGAAATAAATATTTTCTTTTTATTAATAAATAGGTAATACAATTGACATAATATTTATATTTAATTATGGAAAATTCTTATTTTTAGTTGTTGAATTTAGTGAATAAAAGTTATATATTTTATAATTGTGACTCAGAATTTTATTTTATAAGTGTTTAAGTAAATAATTATATAATTTATATGGAATAGACTGTAGATTTATTTAAAGTTTATTTCTAATAAAATTTTTAATTTTAAATAAATAGTTCTGAAAATTTAATAGGACCTCACTCGTACTTTAAACTAATGATACAGAATGAAGATTCTTAAAGCGTGACTTGGGATTTTTTTTATAAATGTTAATGAAAATTATTGTTATAACTTTAATGGAATAGAATATTTTTACACACATTTTCAACTTAAAATATTTCTTTAAAAAATGAGTTCAACCATTCAAAATGAACTTTGGGCACAGATATAACTATATGTTTTGATCCTTAAAAAAAAAATAAAAATATTTTCTTTGTGTGACAAAAACACTTTAACACGTTAATAAAAACAATGATCCTACCTATAAGGCAAAACACGATAAAATATAAAAATAACGTAATACCTTTAGATTCTGAGTGAAGTAATATAAAATATTCTTTATTAATTAATAAGTAAAACAATCGATTTAATAGTTATATTTAGTTCTAGAAAACTCTATTGTTGTTGAATATAGAAAATAAAAGTTATATAATTTATAATCATTTAAATACATATTAAAATACACAATTTATATATTATTTTTAACGCGCGTTGGGTTGATATCGAATATTGAACCATCGATATTAAAATAAACTCCTCAACAAACACTCTATGTTTTCCCTACCAAATCATGATAAATATTTTAAATGACATAGATAAAGCTTAATATCGATGAAAATTACATTACTTTATCTTCACTTGAACTTAATCTACAGCCTTATCAAACGAGGTAGTTATTTTTGTCATACCTTATATCACGCAATAATAAACTTTAGCCGGTTAGGTACTACTTTTTTATTGCAATTTGGATTCACGATTGAAATTTATTGCAGTTTATCATCGCACAAATATTTTAAATGCTGCAATGTATGTAGAGTTCTTGAGAACGTAGTGAAACATTATGAGGTGCTTCACAAACGTTGACAAGGTACTATATTTTTCACTTCTATCAACTTAAAACGCGTAGTATCTACTAGGTCTTATATTGAATATTTTATACTTATAAACCTATATGAAAAATAAGATTAAAAATCATGTTGCCTATGAGATAATATGATATATCAAAAATTAATTAATGGAAAATAGAAATAATATATAAACAAATGTAAATAAATGAAAAGAAATAAAAATAGTATTATTAGTATTTTGAATTGTTTGATTATATATAAATAATATATAAAATTGAATTATGCCATACCACAGTTGATGAAAAAGTTCTAAGTTTTTCTGTTAATTTGGTTTATCGTTTTGAGACAAAATATCCAGCAGTGGCGTGAAAAATTGAATTTTTATATTATACTGAAAAAAAAAAAAATTACAAACTAACGTTTAATTTTTGAACGAAATTCGTTTGTTGTGAAGAAGATCATAAAAGTTAAATTTTTAATTTTTTTGTAAAATATAGTTAATCATTATCACACTTTTTAACCAAAAGTAAAAAAAAAAAAATATTATTTAAAACAAAAATAAAATATAAATGTCAATGAATAATTCTACTGAAATTGGATACCTAATCGATCACTACCACTACGAGCATTCATGATGGAATACCGTATTTAGAGGGTACTCAAAGTATTATATGTTTAAATTACGGATATTATGGTAATTTTTATCTCACCCAAGGTAAAGTTGCTTATTATTTAATTGTATTTATTACTTAATTTTTTTGACTGAAATCAAAGCTGATTGTTTATTTTTAATGAACACATTTTTAATATATTTGCATATTTTTGGTGTCTGGCTATAATGCGTGCATTTTAGGCTCATTCATTGCAGGAAGTGTTGAAGCCTAGTTATAATAAATTATGATGTACGATTATTATAATGAATAAACTTCCACATACCTCGTGTTTTAAAAGTGATTGGTATAAATATTATATGTTGATATAGGTCATTGAATTTTTTTTTTTCAATGTCTAACTAATTTATAATTGATAAATTTTAGTTCTAAACGCATATAAAAAAATCCTGACATACTACTTCTGAGATTTTTTTAATGCTATTAGTACACCATATACTCGTACGTAGACCAGGGGCGTACGGTATTAAATGTTCATGACTTTACTAAAAATTAAAAATAATATTGATAAAAAACTCTTATTAAAAAAAAAAAAAAACGAATATTACAACATTTTTAAAGTTATAGCCCGAAAACGAGCAAATTTTCTGCATGTTTTGTTAAGTCTGTATAAGATTGCCTCGGATATTTGGTGAAAAATTGAAATTTTTCGATCCATAATTTTTGGATTTACTATTCAATACCAAAAAGGCATTTTACGAAAATGTTATTTACACCAAATATTATCATTTTGCACTGGTTTTTGGTAGTTTTTTCCTACGCTTAGAAAATTTTGTAGATTAGACAAATATTACTTCTCTAAAATACCAACCACATCAAGTTTCTAATTTATGAATAAGTGGCTAGACGTAACATTTAGACCACTATTATCCAAAATAATTTAGTATGTAATTTATTAAAACATAACAAATAAGTGTATACGGTTTTAGTATATAATAATTTACCTATTTTAACGATTATTTCATATAAAATATTATACAATCACAAATTGTATTCATAAATAGATTAACTAATTTATTGACTATTGTATTTTTCGATCATAATTCGATTTCATAATTTTTCGATCAAAAACAAATCGTTGGGGCTACGGATCGGTGATTAGAAAAATATACAAATCGTATAGAATCACCTAGAAGTGTGTGTCGTGACAGCTGGCCGTGATGCTGACTTCAATAAATATTAAATAAAATTGGGAATAATACAAATAAAAAAAAATCATAGTTATTACTTGTCAATAATTAACGTTTTCAATAATGAAAAAGACTATCGTGCATCACGGTCGACTGAGAAGACACAATTAAGTCACAAAAATGTGAAAAATCAGGTTCCTTCTACCGAAATCGAACCTGTAACATCGATGATATTGACCATCACGTTGTGTGTGTGTGTGTGTGTGTAGTGCACAGTCGACTGTGATGGACAACCAAGATGTCCGACCGTCACAGCCGATAACCTTTTTTTTTGCACCGTCTGTAAAAAAGTTTTACTTCAAAAATGCTCACATTTTACGAAAAACAAGTTATTTGAACCATAATTCTAACGTTTAAGGTCAATAAAAATTAATTTCTTGAGTTAATCTGTATGAAATTTGAACCATAGATAGGAATATAATATGTAGTGATATATTTATGATTTAACATATATATATACATATTACATTGGCTGAAGAAAATTTTTACTTGGTCAATAATTCCAAATTTATAAGATTTTAAGGGATGAATATTGCTCATTGATTTGTAAATTATGATGTTCATTAACACACTAAATTCAAATGCATATACAACAAATTCTGACAATTTATTTTTAGAATTCTTTTGTACTGTTAGTTAAACATATGAGTAAGATGAAATTACATTTTTAGATTTACATATCAATAGTTAAACATTTAATGACATAAAAATTATCAAAAACAAAATATTTCTAAGAAAGTTCAAAATTTTGCCCGTAAATTGTCAAATTGTATTATAAATACAACTTTTGTCAAGTCTACATAGAATTTTTTGGTGATTTGGTGACAATTTTGAGTATCTACTATCTAGTACCATTATTTTTAGATTTTCAACTAAATATCAAAAATGGGCTTCATAAAAATTACATTTATAGCAAATTTTACCATTTTTATACAATTTTTCAGTAATTATCCCACACGATTTGAAAAACTATTAAGAATAGAGAAAAATTACCTGTCTAAAGTACAAACTAGATGGAAGTTTTAATCTATTGAAATCCAGGATGAAACTTTTAGACTATTATTATACTATTCAAAAAAGTGATAACATACATAAGTGATAAAATAAATAATACATAATTGTTAAACCAATATATTCTACGTTTCACCCAGTATCCAAAATGGAAAAGAATAGAAAAGTATTCTATTTATAATAATTCCATTTACTTATTATAACTTATTATAATTATTTTGGACTGGATTTTTCAACGACTTCTTAAAAAACTTATTTGATTATAACAAGTGATTGCATTTTCAAGTACTTCGTTTATTAAAGTAATAATAACAAATAATGATGAAACGTTTTCTTGTCACTAGGTATAAATAATTTTAAAACGTATAAATTAAGTAGAGTACGAAATAAAAACATACATAAGAATCATTACGCTTCTTAAAAAATATTGATTATGCCCATTAACCAAATTTTTTTTATGCCTCGGTCTGCGTCAACCTTGCATATATTTTGACAAAATTATTATTCACAGCATCCTAGGCTCTATTTGCACGTGACAACCATCGATGAATTTAAGCGTTATTGGAAACACAACTCGAATATTCTCTGGTTTCGGGCAATGGTCTGACGAGTGAAATTTAAGTTTTCGCACCAGCGTGGACAAAATGGTTTTCATTTGGAGCATGGCGTACTTGCCTCCGACACAATTTCTTAGCCCACTGCTAAACGGAATATAAAAAGTTTTTGTCAAATATTTAAAACTTTATTAGGGATAAACTTTTAAAAAACAAGGTATTTTCAGAGTTCTATTTTGTATAGTAGGCCATCATGCCACACACGGTCAAAAGCCTGCGCTACATCCAGGAAAACACCAGGACGAACTTGTTTACTAAATACACTTTTTGTAGCAGTAAACTTTGTTAAAAGTTTCATCGAACCACTCCATAGATTAGAAATGGTATGTAAATGGTACTTAGAGGGTTCATTTTCTCTTTTCTCTATAGTTGTCTAATAGTCAATTTGCTATACAATTTATATTTTTTGATATTAAGACTTGAAAATTTAATATGACCTTACTCATACACACATCTAACGATACTAAAACATTTTTGAAAATCGTTAGTCAGGTTTATGATGAAAAAAAGACGATTTTCGCCTATTTTGTGTTTACAAATTTCTATTGAAATATCATAGGCGTTATTTGTATTATTTGATACATCAACAAGGCCCACAATTATTTTTATACTTCTCTTACGAATTTTCCGAAAAGACTTTTTTTTTCGAACTTACAGATATAAAAATTCCGAAGATAAAATTCCACAAAATTTTTTACACCACTAGAAATAATAACTCTAAATTTTAGGTAAGTTAATTTCATAAAAATTTATAATTTATCAAAGTATTATTATTTTATTTTTACTGTTAGTTATGTATATCAAGGTACTAATAACAATTTATTCAAGAAAAATATTTTTTTTTCACTTTTAAAATGTATGGGTAATATAATTTAACAAATACACGAGAATAAACGTAAGCGATAAAAATTAAAAAATTAAATGTATTTATTTTTCATTCGATTAAAAAATTTGTATTAACTTGTTTATTTTTTAATCATTAGAGCCAAATTTAAAATAGGTAACAAAAATATCGCAAAGTTATGTTTTTTTATTTATAGTTATTGAAAATAATCAATAAGTAACTAAGTTCGGCTAAGTGACTACTAAATTCAATTTTTGATTTATAGATATGTCGGGTGAATTTTCAAGAACCGTTTTTACCACAAAATGTCACCGGAAAAACAAACAAGAAAAAATCTTGCATTTATTTAAAATGTAAAATGTTAATAAATTAATAAAGTAATAGTAATAGTAATAGTGTAGTGACTACACAAACTACTCATATTAAATCATTTCAAGTAAAAACTATTGTACGTACAATAATTTCGATCAAAAAATTGTATATCATTTTCCGCGTTGTGAACAGTGTTGGGACTTATCTAGATAAATTTATCTAGATAAATTATCTAGATAATTATTTAGTTATCTTTTATCTTATCTAGATAAATAATTTCATTTTATCTAAAAGATTATCTGAGATAAAAATTTCATCCATCTAGATAAATTTATCTAGATAAATTATTAGTCTCTAATTCTCTATACGAAAAAAAAAAATACATATTGGTTTTTATTGTCAATTAATTTTTTTGATAATTAATACTTTAAATTTGACTTTTTAAGTCATCTGAGTAAAAAATTGTATGTTCCTAATAATACTATACACCTATTGGCTATAAGGTATTATTCATTATTTATCTTTTTGCTAGGGGCCTGGAACTTGGTAGGTGCTCAAATATAGAGTAAACCTACAGTTCATTGTTATGTTGTGTTGATGACTCGTCATTTTACCTGTGGCATAATACTGAGATAGGACCATAGACAAAAATATCCCTCCCTAAAATTTAGTGCTAGTAGCGTCACTGGTTGGATGCCTAAGTTGTGAAGGGTAGTTTTATACTTACGTCTCAACATTATGCCCTACGCTAGGGTGACCATAAAAATAAAATAAAAATACGGGACACTAAGTTACCAAAAAAAAAAAAAAAAATGTATATATTAAAAAAAAAAAAACAAATTAAATGTATGCTGTATAATAGTTTTCAAATACAAATAAAATAAAAATATTAATAAGTGTAACATGTATACAAAAATCCAAAAAAAAATTATTTTGAAGACGACGGCAGGTAAATTTCTTCTTTTAATGTTTTTGTATACTTTTGTGCTGAACTGATTTCATTGAGTAACTTAGTTTCTTTTAATAGAATATTATAAAACTCATTACAAGATAAGTTTATAAAATGTGTTTTTACAATTAAAATTGATTTGATAGTTTCAACCAAAAATCGATTTTTTCATCTGTCCACAACATATTAATGGTTGAAAATATCCGTTCTACTGCAGCATTTGTACCCGGAATTGCCAAAGAATATTCTACAATTTTTGATATGTTATTGTATCAATGTTGTGAGCTTTAGTGTATACAAATATTTCACACCACTTAACTTCTACTTTAGCTGAATTTTTTTGCCATTCGTGAAATCGTGATTTAAAAATTTGTTCTACATGACTGAATTCATCAAATAAATTATCTTCATCTAATTTTATGTTAGAATTATTTTGGTTGTTTTCCATAAGAAATTTAATACATTTTTGAACATTTTCCCAAGTAGGACAGTTTATTAGTTGGACCCAACGAAATATTTTCAACTGGTCAAAGTGGCAACCCCATTTTTCTACGTAAGATAAAAAAGTATTATAAAATAGATCGGTACTTTTTTTGAATGAGTTTTCATTATACATATTATTGTTTTTTAAACCATTTAAAAGCGATAAAATATTTGTTTTAAGGAAGTTGAGATTTTTTCTATTTTTTATTTTTCCAACTAAAATTTCTAATTCCTCTGCAACTTCACAGGCTGATATTTTATCTACTTCTATTTTTGTTACAGTATCACAAACAACCTTTAATTGGCTTTGCAAAAAATGAAACAATATTATAGACATAGGATCATTAAAAAACGATTTTAATATTGTAGGAAACTTTTCCTGTTTCTCGAAGTATGATTTTAAGCCCGGGTAAATATCAATACCTAATTCTTGTTATTGCAGGTAATAAGGATAGCCAACGAGTTTTTGTTGAAAACAATGAAGAGAAAAACGGGATTAATATGGGACCTACTTGAAAATACGGGACAAAATGCGTCCCGTATAACTTTTGTCGGGACAACGGGACACAAAGTGAAAATACGGGACAATCCCGTATAATACGGGACGTATGGTCACCCTACCCTACGCCCCTACCCTAGAAAATATTGAAATGATGACCCTGCTTTAAAGTAGGAATTAAAAAAAATTATCTATTTTTTTATCTAGATAAAAAGTATTTATCTTTTATCTTTATCTAGATAAATTTTGATTTAGTTATCTTTTATCTTTATCTAGATAGTTTTTTCTTATACTATCTTTATCTTTATCTAGATAAAAAAGTACTTATCTAATCCCAACACTGGTTGTGAATATGCGATTGAATTTTTTACAATACCATTGTAGTGGGATTTAATTAAACCTAAATTTCTCAATATTATTGAACAGTTGCAAAACGAATTTTTAACAAGATTTGATGATTTTTATAAGTACGATAAAAAAATAAAATTATTCCAGAATCCTTTTCAAGTGGACATAAATGGTGACAAGAATAATTTACAAAGGAAATCATTGAACTACAAAATGGCGAGGTCCTTAAAAATTATTTTCGGGAAGCAACTAGTTTGCCTCAATTTTATAGTTGTCTTCCAATGTCTACATTTCCTGGAATCAGACAATTCGCACAAAAACTTATAGCGGCGTTTGCAAGTACACATATTTGTGAGCAGACATTTTCTGTTGTGAAGTACAGGAAAAATAATTACTCATAACGCTTCAGTGATGAGCATTTACACGCTGTATTACGAGTCTCAACAACAAGTTTGCAAGTTGATGTCGAAAAATTAGCTAATAAACTGCAGGCACAGAAATCGCATTAATTTACAAATTTGAATTTTTTATTCAATTAAATTTTTTCCAGTAAAATTTTTATTTTTTATACTCGCATTTCTATGTAAAATAATCAAATACAATAGCAATACAATTATTAGTTTTATATCATATGTACATATTTTTTTTTATTGATGTGGCCCTTGATGAACAATTGAAAAAAAATATGGCCTGCATAATTAAAAAGGTTGCCGACCCTTGGTGTAGTCGATCTTACTTGTTCTCGATTTATTCATAAAAACTCGTCAAATATGATTACCATCACATATTTTATACTATAGGAAAGGAGTAAAACTAAAGTTATTATTATTAATTAATTCTAAATATCTTAAACGACGATCAATTATAAACATTCGTACATAAATCGATTCAAAAAACACAAGTTGGTATCGAACATTTTATACACGACACAGAAATAAAGTTTTTTAATTTTATTTATTCTAAGCCCGTGTTCTGAAATATAAAAAAGTGTATGCTCTTAATTAACTAGTACTTAACTTGTAAAAATGTTGATTTTTTTTATTCGTATAAAATATTTATATATTTTTAATTTATTCGGGTGGGTCGAACATTCAAATTTCAGTAAACACGATATTTACTTGGTCGGCGATTTGGGATGTTCCTATTCAAAAAAAATAATTTAAAACTGGTTGGCTTGTCCTTGAATTTGTGTAAACTCTACTATTCGAACCGAGTCATCTTTGAGACAGTGTAATTTATCAAGGTTCGATGACTGTCTTTCATACCATTCGCGTGTCAAGCGGTTCCTCCGTATTGGTGTTTGGGTTACAGTTTTACACGCAAAACCGCTCTAAATCAAGTCCCGCCCGAACCAACCGTACTCAGTTCGCGTAGGGACATGACCGCACGACCGTCCATCGTTTGTATTTTGATATTCTCGTCCATCGCTCTCGCGGGCATAGAGGGTTTCGGAATAAGAAATGAATATTTTGGTTCGGACGAAGTTATGGTCTCGACGGATCCACACAACGCATACGATGGCGTTGGACAAACCGCGGAGAGTTTGCCCAGCATTTGGTTGGCTGAAATGTTTTACCTAGCGTTGTCCGATTTTACGGTGCGAAAGGACGTGGGAACGGAATCGTGTCAAAAACAAACAGAAATGTACATTAGGCATTTAAAAAACAATACGTACTGGGCAGTACAAAGTGAGTACTTACTAATTATTTAACTATGTTACGTTATGATGTTCCAATTGACGGAAACGTTTTGTCAATTCATCTGGGCCTATGATGTCGACTGTAATAGTGAAGTAGGAGTAGTAATTGAGGTGTTGGAAATTCCTCAAAAACGTGCATGTACCTTCAATATAATACTGTGCTGTTAATAATGTTCAAATGAGTTTAACTACATAGAAAATGGAAAAATGTATAATGATTTTATTCATACGTATCATACAAATCTTAATAACTAGAAACTTTTTTCCAATTTTCTAGAAACAAAGTGAAGAAAAAAACTAAGGTCTGTGTGAATTGGTACATAGTTTAGAGTATACGAGTATGTGCTCCTAATAAAAATATGTTAATAATTTTAAAATCAATGGTTCTAAACAGATGCATAAAACTTTGCTCCGATTTCTCCCCTTAATTCCGAAAAAATTTGTGGATATTTTCAACTTAGTTTTATTATTTTCAGGTTAAACGAAAAATTTTTAAAATATTAAATATAGCGGTTTGTTCGATATAGTGAGGTGAAAATTGGATTGAATAGATAATAGATATTAGATATAATACAATTATTAATTATTATTCAAAGCTGTGATGGTTACTTGTATTGAATTAGTTATATTGGTGTATTCGTAATTTTCCCATTATATCAGATGAAAAATATACTTCGTTACTTTACATAAAAAACAGAATAATAATACTAATAAACTATTCTTTAAGATAATTTAAGAATAAATTATTTTATAATCGTATTTACGTAAACAATTTAGGCTTTAGTCTGTTTTTGGTGTTTTAGTGTACAATTCTTGGAGTCGGTATCCAAACGGCATTTTAACCAGTAGTAAACATCAAATGGGCCAATACAACCAGTGTATTGACGTCCATTTTCCTGTTCAGGGTATGTATTGTATGGCGTCAATAAAGCTCAGTACTATCGCGAATAGAACGTCCAAGCTCAAAATAAAGGATAACGTTGACGATTTTGAACTCGGTTGGAATGAAATACTCAGGGTAAGTCAAAAGTTGTATAAAGAAACATTGGAGACGTATTTAGGAGGGAAATGAAGGATTTGAATTCTGGGAGGTGAAATTTTAGAAGTAGAGCATTTTCAAGATCATTTTGATGTATGCTATTCGGCAGATTAGATATTTAAATTTCGAAATTTCAATGCTAGTAAAAACGTAGGAAAACGATTTTTTCCCGTTCAGCGGATGGAAAATACTAATTTCCCGCCACTGAGTGGAAAAGAAACTGTCCAAATAAGATTAATATGGCATTAAGTATAGGTTTTTCCCGTGCTGTGTTTATCATTTTAACGTGGATAAGAGGCATGACAAAAAAAATGGTATGTGTGGTTCATGCGGGAAAGTGATTTGAATCTCATGCAGCACACGTCGACGCGACTGAAATAGCTCATTTCCCCCCGCCCTCGTCACAGAGTATATTGTATACTATTTGTGTACATTGAATTTTAAATTCAGTTTTATATTACACAGGTAATTTTTTTTAATAAAAAACAGTTTATAAACCAACAAATGACGGAATCAATTTTTCTAATGAACATTACAGTTTATCGAATTTCACGACCGATATCAAAGAAACGAAGTAAACATTGGTATCTGTATACCAGAATATTGTTCAGCAGAAAGTCTGGAAATGTCATTACAGGGCGTGTTAGAAAATTTTTTTTCGCTTTATCATGTACAGCCTCAAGTCAAAGTGGAACCTATATTATGTACTACCGATAAAAATGCGTACTCATATGACCTTGGATATTTTGTGACAAGGTACGTACCAATCTTAATTAACATACACTTTGCAGGCAATTTAAATTAAGTTTTTTTTTAAAGATAGTATCTACAATGATAATTTATTTGTGAATAGTATACAGGCGTACTGATTATATTCGAAAATATATTATACTATATTATAATATACTCATGAACTTATTCATAATCTAATCACATTTAAAAGCGCCCAATAGGCAAGACAGGAAGAAAAAGTCCCACCCTCAAGTAAAAAAAATGTATTTTAATATGCATAATAATTTTCGTGAATATAGTATATGTTTTATCATTATGATCCAACACGTTATCCTTTCCCTGAACTTATTTTAGTGGGTTTCATCAAGATCTTAAATCACCGGAGGAAAATTAATTAAAAACAAAAAAAAAACACTTACCTAGATTCTGAGCAAAACAAAGAATGTATTGGTTTTATATCCTTGTTTTTTGATTTTTTTAGCATATAGAAATCATTTTTTTGAGTTATAATGGTGGTCCAAAAGTTATTTTGAAAAATGGATTTTAAAAAGTGCATAGAAGAAAAAAACCAGAATGTTGATAAAGTTAATAGTAGCGGAAGTAAGTCCTTTGGTCCTTGGATAAGATAATGGCGGTGGGAAGTTTGTCCGTCGTCTCTTAGGTTCTCAGACTAGATAGGCAATTCAAAACGATTCTAAGCAAATTTTCAGTACAATATACAAGGGAATTCTTTTATCGTTCTGCACTCTTTTACTTAAGTATTATAAAATTTTCTTTATTTAAATTTTAAGAATTTAGAACATTAAAGATTGCTAAAACTTCAGATTTTAACTAATTTTAACTTGGTGATTTTTCAAGTTTTATACTTTTCATAAAGACAAAAAAGAAAAAAATAATTGACGTTGAAAATTTTAATTTTAGAAAATTCGTTTCTGTGAAATACACGTTTAAATATTGAGCTTTTATGCATTTTAGAGAAGATTCTATTATCTTATTATTAGGGTTCACAGTTGATCTGTAATCTGCAATTAATAATATTATAATCCATTCATTTTCACTAATTTTAAAACTATTAATATCATTTATAATAAAACTCATTAACTTTAATCGTGAGTATACGATTAGTTTTGAATAAGTAAATAAAATGGATTAAAAAAAAATTCGTTTACGGTGCATTTCACTGTTTTTACTCAGCTTCAGTAATTTTTCTTTACGTTTGAATATTTCTCTTCAAAGTACCATTCACATCATGAGATCTATAGAAGTGTTGGCCATACATTTTTGACTTAGAGTACTACCCAAAAATGTGTCAAAAAAAAAAAAAGAAGAAGAAGAAAAAGTAAACATCATTGTAAAACCAATAGATCCTTCTATTCTCTTAGAATATAAAAACATGCTGTATTTATAAAAAAATATGACAATAAACATTTTTTTTAAATTTTAATCTTTTTTCAGAATGATAATGTACTTGGTGTTCATAATATGTTTCTTGGCGACAATTTTACATTTAATAGTTATTACTCGAAGTAAAGAAAGAGAGATTAAAAGTGAGTAGCACAAATCATCAGGTTCTATAAATTTAAATAATTTATTAGTAAATTAATTTTCATTCCAGATAAGTATCGTTTTGTTAAACATGAAGTCATTTTTGCACTGAAATATTAAATTAATGTTTTTAGTTAGTATTTGGACATTTTACGTATAGTGCTGGTTTCTGCAAAATAAAAGACAGATATACATAATTAGTTTAATTGATTTTAAAACTATTATTTTTATTTTGAGATCTCGTGCACTGGTTATATTGTAACATTTATAGAAAAATGATCTACTTTATCATTTAAAAATTAACCATAGCTGTTATAATCGTTTGAATAGATAATAATGGATTTGATAATTGTTATTTAACGAAATCATTAGTTGTACCTCGTAAACCAGTTATTATGTTATGTTGTACACAATACTTAATGTTAATAGTATAGGTAGTATGAGTTCTACGTATACAATTATTATTTTAAAGAGGTTTTTCAATTAAAATCATTAGTAATATTAATTATTGTAGAAAGTGGGTTACTTTGTAATATTCCACAGCATTATGTCTAATCTATTTTTTTTTAATACATAAAATTTAATCTTTAAAAACAAACTAAAAAGATGAGTATTCTAATCAAATAAAATATTGATTTATGTTAAGATCATTTACATAATATTTGACTGCATGTCAATATCATATTTTATCTTCAACTATTTCACACTAGAGTTTTTGGAAGTGAAAGTAATTTATTAATATAATAGTAAAAATATTTTATCTTTTTTTTTTCGAAATATAAATCCGAATTTTTTGGTCGCTCCATACTTTTGTGCAAATGGTGATGTTTTGAATTATATATTTGGGAATAAAAAGAAAAATAATTTGTTTGAAATCGTCATTTTTTTTCTAATATATTATGTATATTTATATGTATTTATCCAAAACGTTATTGCATGCCTAAATACATAAGTCAATAATTTATTATCATTTCAGGTAGTCTACCAAAACCCGTCTATTTTTTCTCAATGATTCACAATGGGAAAAATTTAATCAAATACGACAAACATAATGATCTCAATATGTTTAACGGTATCATCGCAGTAATAACGATCCAGATATTGTTCGGTCATAAATTACTGTTCTACAATATATTTCCTACGTCATACACGACGAGTACAGAACTGGTAACCTATAAAAAAATTGTAAATATTGTAAATAATTGTAAATATAAAAAATTTATTTTTTTTTATAAACATTTAATGTTTTCATAATACGTGAATACATATTATATTTACTATTATTTGAAGCGAGTTTTAAATACATATTTTTCATATCTTTAAATACGAACAGATTTATAAGATGGGGTCAGACATTGTTTTCTTATTGGTTTGTAAGAATTACGTAGACCCTTTTTTCTATACTATTGGTTTTTTTATGTATGTCAACATCAAGCCACGGTTATTAAAACGCGGAAAATCGTGGAATAAGATACCTAGGATAATTTTGTACAAGTACTTAAGGTAATAATTTGATTTATTTTAGTAGTTTTTGAACAATTCAACATTACTTTAGTGTTTTTTAAAATCGAAAAAATGAGTTTGCAGAACAATTAATTACCATTTAAAACATTCACGTTATGTAATATTATTTTGGGCCTATTATTACAACACTGATATCGTTATCTTGGATGCATATTATTTTCCGATTTTTTTTATTGCAGAATGATACCAGCTTATGGAATAATGATGTTGTTGACGATGTTTTTCATACCGTACATGTACAACGAACCATTTTGGGTATCCAAGATGTGGCCTAAATCAGATAAATGTAAAAAATACTGGTGGGCTAATTTGTTTGGGTTAAGTAATTTCATAGGCGTCGACAATCAAGTAAGAACCTTCTTGAAATATGGCCAGTAACTTCATTTAAAACCACTTGATTAATTTATGAACTTATTTATGTATTATGTATAATATATATGTATTATGTATACATTGTATATGTCTTTGAAAGTGAATGAAAAATTCACGAAAAGTTAAATATAAGTGGTAAATTGTTAGTCGATAGTTCTCGGAAAAGACTCACCGAGTCAAAACCATATGCTTATGATTTTATTTACTTATAAGTTGTGACTGAAATTTAATTGGTTGAATTTATTTAAAAAAGAGTTAAACGGTTTTAAGGGTGAAAAACGTCAAATGACGCTGAAAAATTATTACAGAACATGAAGTATCCTACACTTAACAGCTTTTGTGTTTTAGGAAAACAAAGAACGTAATTTAAATTAAATTTATTTATTGTAATATGTATTTATCTTCTCCAATGTGACATATTATTGTGATGGGATGGAAAATGTATTTTATCGTCTACCCTAATCAATAAGTTGGTTCTTTATTAACCACTACCAAGTCCCAAGTGTTGTTACACCATATAAGAAAATGGATTTTATAATTTTACAGAAATCTGCAACTATTATCATACCTAATACTATTTAATAATTATGATAATACGTTAAGTTTTTATCTAACACAATTTCTTCAAAGTGTATTAAATGTTTTATAATTATCTGTACAAAAATGTTTAAGAATATGTTACCTATATAGTAAAGTGGTCCATGTAATATTAGTAGTAGTAGTGTACATAAAAAAAACTTAAAAACTCGCAAAATCATTAAAATTAATCACAGTAAACAATTTTCGTTCATAACGATACATTCCCACTTTGTGTGCTCAATCGAACGTGAAAAACAATTTAAATGTGTACATTATACATGTATATGTTAAGTGTGTTACGTAAATACCCATGGAACTCTCTGTAGGTTATTTAAAGATTAAAAGTTGACCTAGGTTGAGTCAGGTCGTTCACAGTGGGTTGATAATGTTAATGAACTTTGTTGAGTGGCGGCAAGTTCGTAGTTGGCTAATATGTCCCAAGGCCGTGACCACGACTACCTCAACTCTAAGTATGGAATATTCTTAGTGTATTTTTTTTCTCGAATAATGGCGAATAGTTTGAATATCAGGTGGGACATTTTTTTATTTTAAGATTTCAAGTTTTAATTTAACTATCCATACAAAAAAATTTGGCGGTAAAAAATTTTTTTCTTGGTTTGGCAACTCAGTAAGTGTCCGTGCGTGTTTGTATTATAGAACAAGAACTTGTTGCGTGTTTACCATAGTTTTTTTACAGACGTCTGTCGAGCATGGTGTACATTTAGAGTGGGAGAATGTTAAAAAGTCAGGTAGGATAACGTTTTATGCATAAATATTAGGATTCGGTCAGTTTTAATTACTAAGGTGATGTGAGTAAAAAAATATTACAACGATATTATCTGATATTTATCGTTGTGTATGTAGACTGTAAACTGGACGTCAGGAAATTTGTATGCTAATGAAGCACATAGAAACATAATAGCTCAACCCGAAAAAGTGTATTTATGCAAAACGGGCAATTAAAGTTTTGAATATTTTAACTTTATTATTTAAATCCATTCTAAGAACATCATAAACACTTAGTTTGTGTAAATCCTGTCTTTTAAACCAGCTACAAAACATTAATTAACTTAAAGGCAGTTTTGGCATTGGAAATAATTATTTAAGTATCGATGTCAAAACAAATGAAGTACTCCGATCTTCCGGAAAATTGGTTTAAGCGTTGAGACTTATTAAATTTGAAATATATAATTTTTAAACGTCTAATCGCATAAAATGAAATTTAATTTTTTGCGGGTTAGACTGTTTAATGGTTTTATGCGCCTCCATTTTGTTTTTATGTTTCAACACATTAAATAGTTCTAAATGATAGTCCTAAACAATATTAATAATATGTATTTGCGAAATCATCTTATTACTGATGTATCTAATGGTCGTTTAATCTTTTTTGTACAACTGACATTTTGATTTTTAATTATAGTTTATTTAATTTTCATTTTTAACATATTATGCGTCAAAATAATATTGTAAAAAAAAAACATTAACCACTTTTTAAAATACAGTATGTTTTTTTAAATTTCTAGTATATATATATATATATAACTTCTGTCACTATTATATTATATATTATATATGTTACGGTAAATTATGTTAAATGGAAATTGACGTTATTCGCTGGTTATTAACGTTATTTAACTACGAATGTGGGATTTATCGTTATTTTATAGTGAGTAACGTTAATAACCGTGTGATTCGGGAAATGTTGATTTGAACATGGTTTTCTTAAATACAATAATTAGACACGCCAAAAAAAAGCTGCTGGCGAAGAAAATCTATTAGACATGAACAATGTGATAAAATCAGCAAGCGGTAGACAGTTGACACTGTGAGAAGCAGCTAGTAATAGTTCGGTTGCGGGCCCTTAGGGCTGAAACAGACGACCGGTTTTCGCCGACCGGCGCGCGCCGGCCGGTGAAAAATAAATGTGAACACACGAGGACTCGCCGGCCGGCGAGTTTCGTATTTTAATCACCTGGTAGAGTAAATACAATGTTTACAGTATTTTTCAAAAGTTTTAATACACATATATATGTGAATATTACAACTTACCGCAATGATACATTTCTGAAATGTTCTATCTTGAACATTCTTTCTACCTTGAATTACATTAAAAATAAACACCAATGAGAAATAAATACTCACAGAAGGTACAGTGAATGATATTTATTTTATGAGAACAAGTATCATCATTTTATTGCTTACATAAACTCAATCTTCGCTGTTAAATACAATATTATGGTTTTTAAAATGTGTATAGGGGCATGGCCCCATATTTAGAATGAGTTTTCGGGAGGGGGCAATAGGGAGATAGGACAATAAATAAGTTTAAGTTTTAAAATCTTCGAATCGGGCATCAAAATAATGTAAGAAATGTAACAAATTTCGGGCCGCCGGCCGGCGAAACGGCCGGTCGTGTGTTCACTCCAATCATTTTATATGTAATTTGCTGGGAACCGGTGGTTTTTTCGCCGGCCGGTCGCCGGTACCCACCAAGCCTAGTAAGGGCTGAAACAGACGACCGGTTTTCGCCGGCCGGCGCGCGCCGGCCGGTTTCTTTTTACATTGAGTTAGATTAGAGTAAACAGACGATACCGTTTTTCGCCGGCCGGTTAGTTCTCGTCGGAACTCGCCGGCCGGCGCATTTACCAGGCTTGGTGGGTACCGGCGACCGGCCGGCGAAAAAACCACCGGTTCCCAGCAAATTACATATAAAATGATTGGAGTGAACACACGACCGGCCGTTTCGCCGGCCGGCGGCCCGAAATTTGTTACATTTCTTACATTATTTTGATGCCCGATTCGAAGATTTTAAAACTTAAACTTATTTATTGTCCTATCTCCCTATTGCCCCCTCCCGAAAACTCATTCTAAATATGGGGCCATGCCCCTATACACATATTAAAAACCATAATATTGTATTTAACAGCGAAGATTGAGTTTATGTAAACAATAAAATGATGGTACTTGTTCTCATAAAATAAATATCATTCACTGTACCTTCTGTGAGTATTTATTTCTCATTGGTGTTTATTTTTAATGTACATAATTCAAGGTAGAAAGAATGTTCAAGATAGAAAATTTCAGAAATGTATCATTGCGGTAAGTTGTAATATTCACATATATATGTGTATCAAAACTTTTGAAAAATACTGTAAACATTGTATTTACTCTACCAGGTGATTAAATTACGAAACTCGCCGGCCGGCGAGTCCTCGTGTGTTCACATTTATTTTTCACCGGCCGGCGTGCGCCGGCCGGCGAAAACCGGTCGTCTGTTTCAGCCCTTAAGGGTACCAGCGTTGCCATTGCAAGACTGGTTGTAACAACAAGCGTTGTGCCTGCCGTGCGGCTGAAAAGTTATGTAATACTAAATGTCATGAGGGAGTACAACTTGTAAAAACAAATAAAAAACAATAATGCATTTTTTCTGTTATTTTAAATTTTTCAAATTGCTGTAGGTATTTGAGATTCACGTGCATATCTGGCATATGACAACAATTACCTGTGTATTTGATCATTAACGTGATTATCCGGTTTATAACGATAATTACCCGTTTATTTGGTAAATAACGTTAATAACCAGCGAATATCGTTAATTTCCATTTAACATCATATACCTTAACATATATATATATATATATATATATATATAACTATTGTCACTCTTGAGTACACAAAATATTAATACTGTTATAGCAGCTTTATCTGTCATAAAATTGCATTATTATGAATACTTTGACGTTTACATAAATATTATTATAAATATTCTTATAGTATATATAATATATTATTTATACTTATTCCAGTGTCTCTTAGTTGGGTGGTATATTTCGTGTATTCTACAGTTCGTTGTCATTGGAACTATTATCACATATATTTGTGTGAGGAACCAGAAAATCGGTATAGGTGTCATAAGCATTCTAATATGCTCGTCTTTGATTGTACCGTTCATTTGGACCACTCAAGCTTACGGTTTAGTCAAAGTATTGTTTGGGTGAGTTGTGACAATATGAATAATTACAGTAAAAATATGATCATTTGAAAGACTAATAGATACTAATGATGAATTATTTCATAAATATGATAATTTATAATTGTAAAATAGAAAATTGATGTCATACATTTCTGTCCTAGATTTTTTGAAACAAAACGTATTTTTTATGAATCCGATCATCTTTATGGCTCTTTCTACATAAGATGTGTTCCATTTTACGTAGGATTACTGGCGGGTGTAATTGTCGAGGAATTGAAAAATAAAAAAATAAAACCATCAAAAGTAATTTCTATTTGTATGACGATAAATAACGACTACATAAAACCTCGGAAATATGGTATAAAATGTGTTCCGTTTTTAGTACGTGGTTTACATTTGGACGGTTATCATGACCGTGATATTTTTTTCGGTTCAATTTTACGACGCAGTATTTTACGAGAGACACAGACTTGACAAAGTTACCGACCAAGCTATGTTTGAATCTCTTAGTCACTGTATATGGATGATTATACTTTTTTGGATAACTGTTTGTCACTTTACTTCGGGATATGGTACGTACGGGTGATTGTATTTCATTGAACAACATGATCTGATCGTTATGATCAGATAAAACGTTATGTTTGTGATCTGTTAAAATCGTTCCGTGTTAAATAGAAATTTAAACCAAATGTTGTAATTGTTCGTTGCTTGAGGTTTAAAAATTGTAATCATTAAAATAAATTGTCTGTTGTTGTTCAGGTCCAGTAGAGAAATTATTCAACAATCGATTGATGACTGTTTTTGGTAGACTATCCTATTCCGTATTTATTGTAAATATCCCAGTGTTAATGATAATAGATAACACACGAAAAACTTTAGCTCTTCCTGATTCTGAAAACACAGTAAGTTTATTTATTTTTTAGGTTTGAAATAATAAACCATTCCGTTTTCCTATACATCAACCCTTGATACTAATTATTATAGCTAACTTGCCTATCTTAAAATGTTATTGAAAACTTAACATCTTGTTAAAATTTTTAGTCTAACTTGGGCAACCCACACCTACCTCAAGCGCCTCACCCTAAACAATCGATCACGTCAATTACGCTATCTTCTTACATCAAATCATCTAAATCTAAAAAATAAACTACTGATATACAAAATGATCCTCAAACCTATATGGACATATGGCCTACAAGTCTTAGGGGCTGCCAAGCCCTCTAATATCAAAAAGATACAAACGTTCCAATCCTCCGGAAAATAACAAAAGCTCCATACTATGTTTCCAACTACACACTACACAAATACCTATCCATCCAAACAGTTTTAGACACTGCCAAATCATTCTATAAACGTTTCCGCTCCAGTACACAAGATCACAGAAATCCTCTAATAGCTGAACTCTCCATCCTTACCATCCCCGGAGACCCCAGCAGGCGTCTAATGAGAACGTGGTGCCGAGACCTACTGGCTGACTAACTATCACCAAATCTCACCCCAAAGTCCCAACAATGGTTGGCTTCTTCCCTCAAGCATACTGTCTCGATTATGTAAATATTGTAAACACCATGCATCACTTGTACTCATTGTAAAAATATATCACAGATTGTATAATTCTAAAATAAAAACAAAAAAAAACAAAAGTCTAATTTTCGGTGGGTTTGTTTTTTTTATCAAACCTGTTTAACGTTTTTGGAAACGTTTTTTTTTTTTTTTACGAAATATTTAAAACTTGTATTAATTGTTTTCAATGATTAATAATGATTGAATATTCCAATAATTTTAGATTCTGAGTGAAGCGAAGGATCTTATGGTTTTACAATATTGTTGACTGTTTCTATTTTTGTTCTGTAAACTCTTTTTTGAGTAGTAATAATTTTCAAACCGTTTCATCAATAAACTTTATAGATTAGAAATTTAATCTAGATGGTACTTTAAAAGGGTCATTTTTCGACCTCCGTAATAGTTTTTCCAAACGTGGCGAAAAACTTTCGAAAACGAAGAAAAAACGGTAAAATTTGATGTAAACAACTCTTTCATTAAATCGACTTTAGTTATTTCATCATAACTACATAAGTAATGTTGCTAGAAACTTAAAATTTTTACCATATCTTATGACGTATTACTACATACTTTAAAAAAGTTTAAAAATATGACAACTTTTAGGCTTAGAATAGAACTTTTGAAAATACCATGTTTTTTAAAATTTTATCCCTAATAAAGTTTTAAATATTTTAAAATATAACTTTTTTCAGATTGATGGCTGGATAACCGGTTCATATAGATCATATGCTATAGGTCTCATATTGTATTTATTCGTTGAAGCACCGTTTAGCGCGGTAATGAAAATGGTTTATTTTGGAAGGTTAGTATTTAAATGTGATATATATTTTGATACTTTAAAATAAATCTATTACTATATTTCGTTTGTTTTAGTAAGAATGATTACATCAATGAAAATCACCTAGAGAATGTAGAACGAACGAACTTCGAAAATGATCATTTGCAAAATGTTTCATAGTTGTAGTTTTATTGTACTCTATTAGTTTTATAGTTTTTACTGAGTTGTAAATGAACCAATTGAAATTAAATAATAATAATGATATATATCGTCTAGAACTTATAATAATGTCAGCTTTTCATGAACTAGCTTCAATTTTGAACGGCTTTCAGTTGGACGAATTTCCTATAATCACATGTTGTTTGGCGAAATTTCTAATATCATTTGGACAAGATATAATATATGAATTTTAAATAACACAATACTATTTTTCATGTGTAAAAGAAACAGGTTTCTACTTGTTTTTGGAGACTTAGTACTCTCAGTTAATTTCATTGGTATGGTTTAAAATGTTTCTTTTATATGATTTTAAGTGTAATTTTGAGTAAATTGTTGTAGCTGGTAGTTGTATGCAGTATGTTTTCGTGTTGTGTTAAATTTTTTCTAAATTGGTTCTATAAAAATAAAGGATCTGTCAAATTAATTTTATATTTCTGTGTCTGTACTTTATCATTAAACTATAGCTGATCATAAAATATAGTAGATTATCAGTATGTTATTTGACTAATTGATAAAACAATGTGATTTCAAAGACGAAATGTTTTCGAAAAAAACGAAAAGCTTTATTGTGAAAATTGATTAGATTTTAAGCTCTAAGTACAAAAAAGTTTTGGAATATTAAAAAATATAATCCATGATGGTTTAATAACATTCGCAAAAATGCTCCATTTCACAGTATATTTTGACAATTCAAATATATATAAAACAAACCAACGTAACTTTTCAATATAAAAATGTTAATGTAACTAAGATAAAGAAGCTTGTGTAACGTTTTAGATCTTTTAACCAAAAATGACACATTTTATGAATAAAAAAAAAAAAAATTTAAAAGCCGAAAATACTACACTTTGTTACCTTGGGTATTCTTCGCTTCGTGGACGAGATGATTGTGATCGATTGACCGAACTTCGTATGAAATACTTTTAGGATTAGAGAACGCGAGGGACCAAATCGGTTTCCCCGTTCTGCATTTTGAATCGTTCGATTCTTGACGTTTATTTGAAACATACGCGTGACGTTGGCCGACGCAGGAAACCGCATAAGTGCGAGACAGCCTCGTGAAAGAGAGTCGCCGGCATCTCAACGCACACCTCACGCCGGTGAACAGAACGTCATGATAAAGGTGATGTCGACGACGACGGGAGTCGACGAGATCTTACAATCTCGGGAACGGGGGAGTATACGTCAGGCTATACGACGGGATCGGGGACGACGAGCTTGAGTAACGAGTACCTGCAGTCTGGTGCGATGACCGCAGAGCCACACGAAAAATCGGACCACCGTACTGGAAATCACACAATAGAACTGTACGCACGACGACCGGTAACTGGAACGATGACGGGTACGCACGTCTCCAAGACCCGATTGGTCTGTCTTATACCTGCACACCCGGGTGTTGGCGGACTCACGCGTGAACGCCTCGCTGCCGACGCCGGGGATAGTTACGAATCGTCGGGTCGCGGACGTTTGTCCTGCTCGCCGATGAACAATACAAATATAATGATAATGAGTACGGTTAGGATGTTTGTGCGCTAAAGAAAGTATAAATAAGTATGTGTTCGTGAGCTAAAAAACAGCTAACTATGCGTGAAAAAGTTGAAAAATATGCTTTAAAAATATAATTATAGACAAATGTATTTATAATATGTGGTATTCGAAGAAATTGAGCACCTCCTTTTTATTTTGTCCTCGTCGTATTAGATATATCGATTTTTAATTTTCTAATTTATCATTATTTATTAATTTATCGTATAATTAAATGAAATGTAAAAAGAATAAACATTTTCACCAGAGTTGCATTGCACAACGATAGTTTGTCATAACTATCTTTCTACCGAACTAACTTTCTAATCTTTCTAACTAACTTTCGGTGGTAAAAAAACAACGCATGCGGCGAAAACGCACCGCGTGGCTCGATATTTCGTTGCGGCGTCATCGCAATTAAAATTTTTAATGCATTTTTTTGTTAGGCTTATAATTCTGAGAACTTTTACTTTCCGGAAAACTGCTGTCATTTTTATAATTATGAGTAAAAGTCAAAATCAAAATAACAAAGCTCAAAAAGATATTTTATAGATTAATTTGAAATCCAACAGTTTTTAACAAAATACGATGAAAATAATTATGATCTCTGATGGGAATTAATTTTCAAAAAACCGTGAGAATAGAAAACTGTTTTTTATAGAATTTAATTGGTTAAAAATGAGAAAATTATTTTCAAGAACAAATTTTTTAATTATTTAAGCGACCATTGATTGTGGAGCATATTTGCAGCTTTATTAATATTTTATTGGTAAAAAAAATTGCTCATAACACATAAGTAAACGTACGTCTCAACACAGTCAACATGTTTGTTTATGTTCATTATAGTATGTGTTTTCAGTTTGTATCAAGTTAGTAGGTCTGTTCATATACACGCAACGTTGCGTAACGGTGCGTTCCACAGTTGCAGCCTTTGTCGGCGGAGGCTTATCAGGCCTTCGTGAGCGACCGGCCAGCTGTGGAACCATTATCAGTGTAAGTTATATTCGTTATTGTCAAAAATGTTTCAAACATAGACCTATTATCTCAGAGATAATAGGTCTATGGTTTCAAAGTCGTGTTTCGTGTAGTCATGCTTTCAGTGTCATAAAGTTTTGAGTTTTTCCATTGTTATTGTTCAGTGTGGTGACACTGAAAGCCTATTCTCATTTTAGTTTTTCCGTTTGCTCGTCCGTTGGACAAGCTGGCTCGCCCTCTTTCGCTCAGTCTCTCGTTCGCTATTGATCAAATTTAACGGTTCTCTACGTTTTGTCAAGTCGTTCCTGCCTGCATCCATTTTTGTCATACCACGTGTTTCGTCCTTTCTTGTATTGTGAATCGGTCTACTGGTAACGTAGCGCATCATATTTGCCCTTCATTAATTATTTTTGCAACTTAGGTTGGTCAATCCGCTTACCAGAGATCGTTTTGTATTGTGAATGACCGTGGTTCTTGTATTGTGTTGTCCGGCTGCAGCAGGAGTATTGTGAATTGTTCGTCGTGTTGAGGTTAGCGACGTTCTTGTGTGTGTGCGTGATCACAACTGTACTTTTTATTGTATTTATTATTTATTTATTTATTATTTATTATAGAATATACGGGCATTAGCCCTTTTACAAGTAATATAGTAAATTAGTACAACAAATTTTTACAACAATACATATAGATAATCTTAAGGATAATTATATAAATCTAATATTCAAAGATAGACTCTAAAAAAGAAGGATCAGCGTTAGCATGGTACAATAACCGCCTAATTGGCTCGTTGCCCAAATAATTGGTGGTGGAGTGGGGGATAAAGAAAGGAGCAGTTGCCCTAGTTATACGCTGAGGGACCTTAAAGTTTAGGTTAGGTTATTATTATACAGATCCCGGCACTACAAGACGTCATAACCTCATAAGGTAAGTGGTGCACCACCCGAATTATTATTATAGCATCCGGCCGACGGGCCGACTATTTGATTTGTATACTTAATTATTGTTATATTGAATTTTACACCTTTTTTATTTACATTATTATTGTTCCTATTTTACTCACATATTGTTACCATTTTATTTGTTTTTCGTTGAGCCAAACAGGCTACCTTTGTGAATTATTGATTATTTATTATACTATATATACCATGTTCTTGTAATAAAATAACTGCCACCAACAGTTAAAATTATAAATTGTTTTATTTGAATGCGCTGAGGTAGTGCGTCATTTTATGTTGCCTACCTCATTGTCGTGAAGGCACCTCTTACTATTTTTATTAGTATTTTATAAACGCCGACGCGGCATCAATGTTATAACTAAAATATTTGATTTCCTAATTTTTGTATAGGTAGCAGAGACTTGAAAAAAACTGCATCAAGTCATAGGCGTTAAAAAAGGTGACTGCCTCTTAGACTTTCATCATTTTGAAACCGAGTAATTTCGATTCGGAGCCATATCACTTAGCAGAGCCGTAACAAGCTCATTTGACGTCTGAGGTAAGTTTGAGTATATGCGCCCCTTTCCGTCAAAAAAAAAAAATCGTCATTTTTAAAATGTTAAACTATTATGTATATATTTGTTTATTAGAAAAGCATATAATAAGCCTCAAGTATTTATTTTAAAATTCATTTTTATTGACACACAAAAAAAAATAAATCTCATAATTTGACTTTTCTTGATTTGATTGCCACAAATTCATCGATGAATTAATCAAAACATCTTCAAAATTAATTTTTCCAGCCACTTCATTTTCTATCGACAAAATAGATAAATTCGAAAGTCTCTCCTGGCCCATAGTTGATCTCAAATAATTGTTTATGAGTTTGAATTTTTCTAAAGCTACGTTCACATGTACCTGCAGTTACAGGCATCGTCAAAAATATTATAAATACTATTTCTATGTTTGGTTACAATTCTTTTAAATCGTAGTTTTGAATCAGCTGAAGTACTTTAATAACTGTTGCAGATTTAATATGGTCAGGAATAATTGACTTCACTACGTGCTGAAAATCGGAAATCTCATCAATAAATTTTGCACCATTGATGTCTTTTTCGTATTTCAATGCTAAATCCATCCCCAAGTACTATATTGATAGAACAATATTTTAATTAAAACAATTTATCAAAGTTTAGCGCACCCATTTCGCTGGCGCCCGAGGCAAATGCCTCAGTCGGCTCACTCTTGCTATGGCCCTGTCACTTAGACATATAAAAATATCATAATCTAAACTGATATGATAACATCACAATATTAAATCGATTCAGTAATACTAAATACTAATAAAAGGTACCGTATTGTTTAGTAATGTACAATTGAAGTCAAACAAAGCTTAACGCGAAAAAAATTCACTTTTTGGTAAAAAAAAAAATAAAGTCTACAGAATTAAATAAAATTATATTTGGCATAATTTGTTTCATTTGTAATGAATGCACATAGAAATAGAAATTATTAAATTGTATAATGTAACTGTAATGAAGTAATGAAAACTTATTGTGTGGTTGAAAATGTATATTTTAAACAAAAATGGAAAATAATAAATATACGATAATGTGTATAATGTTTTTATGCGTGATGACCATTTTCATATAAATTATATATATTACTCGAGAGCAACATAAAATTAGCAAATGGTGGTTGCTGACCCATGCTTAAACACATTGAGGTATTTCAAATGGATTCATACCTAACTATTATAAATTATAATCAATCACATACTTAACATTATAATATAAAGTAAATAAAATTGTATTTGGTCATAATTTATTTTATTTGTAATAAATGTATATTCAAATATCAAATATTTAATTGTATAAAGTAATTGTAACAAAACATTTTAAGTAGGTACCTATTGTATGGTGAAGAGTATATATTTTATATGAAAAAAATGGAAAATAGTAATAGAAAATAATATCATTTATAATTTTTCGTGAATAATTATTATGATTCACTAAAACAAATTGGGTCTTGGTTACAAGTTTGATTTTACGAAGATCATCTTCACTCAAGTTATAATCATTATCACGAAGAAAGGAATACATTACCTAGTCACCAGCTATACATAATTATAAAACGTTTAAATTTTAAGTAGAGAACGTAATAAAACATACATACGAATAATTATCACAATTTTTAAAAAGTTTTAACTGCACATTCACCAAATATGCTCAGGTATCGGTTTGCGCAGACCATGCAGATATTTTGACAAAATCATTATTCAGCTCATCCTCGGTTCTATTTTCACGTGACAACCGTCGATTAAGCTAAGCGTTACTGGAAACACAAATCGAATTTCCTCTGGTTTTGGGCATCGGTCGGACGGGCGAAATTTAAGTTTTCGCACCAGTGTGGACAAAACGATTTTCATTTGGAGCATGGCGTACTTGCCGCCGACACAATTTCTAAGCCCGCCGCTAAACGGGATGTATGAATACGGATGTCGACTGCTGCACGCGTCTGGCAAGAAGTTATCCGGGTCGAACTTGTTGGGATCCGTGTAATACAATGGACTGGTTTGCAAAAATATTGGATAAAACATCAAAGACGCCCCTTTAACGTAAACGTTTAAACACGTGAAAAAAGTTTCAAGAAATGTAGTTATTTTTACGTTACCGGCTGGACACAAATAGCCTCCTATTTCCATGTCCTCTTCCAATCTCCTACCGAATACTGGGCCGGAAGGGTATAGTCTCAATGTCTCTTTGATCACTCGTTCGAGGTACTGCATTTGTTGTAGATCTTCATATGTAGGCTCTCTTTCGTGATCGCCCGATGAAAATATCGATTGCAATTCTTCAAATACCTATTGATCACGTAAGAAAAATCTAAATTTGAGTACTTTTAACATAACTGTGTGAGTATATTGTACTATGAGCAAACAATATTTGCCTTGTTTTGCACATCTTGATGGTGAGCTAACATGAAAACTGTCATTGTGTTCGCCACTGCAACTGTATCTTGTCCGGCTAAACATAATTATTGATTTCGTTGACATTAATGTTATGTTGAAATTTACATTTTGAAGTGTGTAACAAAAATTAACGAGAGTCCGTATTATTTCATGGCTAAAATTAACTGACTGAATACACCTGCAGTTTTCTATTTTGTTTATTCAATATTTTCTTATTACTGCACACCTTCGTATAAACAATTTCTACTTGCTCAGTATTCAACTACATACTTATGAAAGCAATCTTCTTAAACATTGTGTTTTTCTCCTTGTGAATAGTCAATATTACAGTGCAAAAAGATTTTAGATGAATGACGCCTTTTTTTCTGTAACCCTCCACGAAAGTGTTGAATTATGTTATTTTAAATTGAAAACTAATGATGAATCATCGCTTTTGAAAAACCATTATTAGGAAAGCTGCAGAGCGAAAAATGTCAATATCTTCAAGATTAGTTATTTTAGACAGTGTTAATTCTATGATAAATTAGTAGTTTAACTTTCAAGTTTAATAGATTATTATTTTGTAGTAAATAATTATATTCCATATCCTTTCACAGTTATTAACACATATAATCGTTTATGTACAGCGACAGTGTAATGCAATAGATACATATAATGAGCCTAGCATACATAAATTATATAGGTATTTGAATATACACGATGTTTTGAAGCAAATACGCGGGATCGATATAGATATTATCTATATTAAATTTGTGGTTTATATTTAATGTCGATCAAACAATATATCTTAAGATTAATTTTTTGATTTCTAGAAGGGAAAGAAGATCAAATATGTAAAAAATTAAAAATGAACACTTTGTTGAAATACCAAAATAATCGAAAATTGTGTTTATGTCAGGTCATCCGATTTGAGTTTTATAGTATATTTTATCAAACTGGTACTGAAAGTGGAAGCGCAATAAAGATTCTATGAGACGGGGTTCTCATGACTGTTTTTGGGTTGGATGGGTAGAAAACATTTTTAAAGTATAAAACCAGTGATGGGGTTATCTGTATATTCTATAAATATTATAGAGCACAATTAAATATTCTAGAAGGGGTAATTTTAGAACGCAAAAAAAAAATAAATAAAAACTTCAATAAGTATTCATATTCCGTTGAGAAGATCCTACCTACAATTACTAATAAGGATAGTTACTTAAAAAAAAAATCAATATTAGAAATGTTTTTACTTAGTAACTTTGTCAGCGAATTTCGCCACCTCTGAGCACTGACATTATCGTTTGAATGTGCACTATAAAATACACAAAAATAATACGTAATGATAATATCAATATTTACCGATGATAATTGTTATAATTTCATCTCGTAGCTGCTTAAGAGACATTTCATGAGAATGCTGTAGAAGAATTTCTAAAATTGTTTTTGGCGTTTGGTAAACATCTCCATCGTCAGTGTTCACTTGAACTAAATTTCCAGTACGGTTTAATTGGACTATTTTTGATTTTATTATTTCATCGACGAATTCTATAACGCATTTTACACATCGATCGTAATTACGTTTAACTGACGAGAAATGAAATAATACATTGTTCATAAACCAAGGGTGTAGTATTCTGTAATTTGATACCTGAACAAATGCGAAGTTATTAAATAAATACAATTCTCTAACTTTACAAACCGCTTACATAAAAGAGTGTATGTATCGCTTCGACAAATTTATTTTGACCATTCCGCTGAGCGTCAAATGTTACGCCTAAAGCGCTTTTCCCAATCATTTCCATCGTAGCCATACCGATAGGTTGACTAATGTCGCAATCGTTTGTTTTTAAGTCACGTATTTCTTGCATCACTTCGGTAAGGACTTTGGCTTCTTGATAAAACGAAGGAATTAACGACTTTAGTTTTTGTAGGCTTAAACCTTTGATCATCAATTTTCTAGAATATATACATAATATAATGAGATTTATTTATTTACACTGTTGTGCATGTTATACATTCGTGAGGTACTGTGATGTGAATAATTGAATAGTGCGTTTTTTAAAATATTATAATTTAATTGTTTAAACAATAATTAAAATAAATGTAAAAATAGTGAACAATTTCGTCAATTATGTAATCAAGCGGTGGATGGGGTGTTACAGCCAATCTCTAAATGTTTGATAACTGTTCGAATGTATACCCATGTAACCCATCTCTAAAACACGTTTGTTTTAATAGGCATTTATGTCTCTTTTTATATATAATTATTTGGGTGGTTACTGAATTTTTTAGCTAGTGACACCCTTTTTTATTTTTCAACATCTCTATTTATGGTGATGAATCTAGAAATGTATCGATTGTTTTTTTACAAATTAAGACATTAATATTTGGGTGGCCCGTAATCCATATAATTTTAAACAATCAATTGAATTGTACTTTAATGCTATCGAATTTTAAGTATTTAAGTATAATGTATTTTAAATTTTACGTCGAATACCTGTTATGATTCCATTCATCTATGTTATTATTAGAAAATATTCCTTTGTCCATGAAATCTTCAAAGACTATGTATTCTGACGATTTTTTAAGACACTTAGGATTTTTCAAAACAAATTCTATATCTTCAGGTCTTGTCAGTATAATCAGTAAGCGGTCGAAAAGCCATAGTTTCCATAATGATTTTTCATATCTAAAATAATTGAAACCAATGAATGATAATGATTTAATAATTTGTTTGATTACGATTCACATTAAGTTAGCTTATGTTTTTGATTTTTAATATTTTTATGATGCGTTTTTTGTAGTACTCAATGCATATCTCACAACAAAATAAAGAGTTTCAGGAGCCTTATGCGCCTGATGATAATTTTAATTAATTTAAAGATTTTATCTTGTCGAACCCTATGTTAGTTTAAAATTGTAGAATCGCATTTGTGTTTGATTGGCTGTAAATAAATTTTTTTTTTTTTAGAATTATTGTATTGAATTGTTTTAAAATGACATAAAAATTCAAAACGTGTTTTAATATTATTTAATGTGTACTCTTATAATAATAATATGTAATATTAAATAATATGGTAAAATATAGTGCTCACATTCGGTATTCCCTCAGTATATTTTTGATGCATATTTCTGGTCCTTGTGTAAATAACGGTAAGTTACCAATTAACATCGATCCTTCTGGGCCGGGTATTCGATTACCTAAGATTATTTTCCTGCCGAATTTTACGAGCAGCTTTGATATTGCCATTAACCATACACTGAATATCATAGTAATAATCACGTACCACATGTTCATTGAGTTCGCGAAACTAATAAAACCTGTAAAAATATTACCATTTGAAATTTTCGTTGTCAATATGTTATGCTGGTGGCTGCTATTCTTATATGTTGAAATTTAAGTGGGACTTTGAATATGAGCCACGAGAATTTTGATTTTTGATTTTGAGTAAAGTGACGAATGCACTTGTCAAAAAAAAAAAAAAAAAAAAAAATGTAAACATATAGTAAGAAAGGATAAGCGACTATAGAAGATATGTATTTAAGAGTTTAAATCAACTGATAGCGTTAAATGTGTGGAGAATGGAGAAAAAAATTTAATGGTAAGTTAGATGCTAAGGGATTAATACTTAAACATCTAGCTGCCAGTCACACAGCAGAGAGTAACTGAATAACTTTAATGTTTAAATGAGTATGTAATATTGTTGTAATTAGTAGCTATTATATCTACAGTATTAATAATTATCATTCAACTATTATGAAAAGTTAAGGCACGTTCCCACTGGATTCGGCTTAGCCGACCAACTCGGAGATTTTAAGTACAACTAGGCCTACACAGTAAATATAAACACAGCATGACTGAATACGGACAACACATATTTGATTCGACAGTTATGTAAATAATAAATTAATAATACAATTTATAAACATTAAAAAACACACCGTTGTAAAACCAATAAACTCTTTTTTTACTAAGAATCAAAAATAAAGCTGAACTAACCTGTGATTCCTGTTTATCTCGAAAGTGTTGTGATGGAAATCTCAAAAAATCTTAAAAATTTGGTATCCAATGAGCAATGATTGTTTTTAAACTTGTGTTAAAATCCAAATCTATAACTTAATGTAAGAAAAAAAAATTACTACAGCCCAGACAACAAAATTATGTTTCTACAAAATTATTTGAATATTACTAAATAAATATTAATATTGAAACAAACTGAATTTTAGATTAACAGTACATTTTTTAATGTTAATATAACATTAGTGACAAATTTTTTGTCCAACTTTTTTAAATTATAACAATATTATGAAACAATATTGTATTAACATTGTGCAAAAAATGTCAAACTAATGTTGAACTTTTAATATTATAATCATATTCAATACAAGATGTAAGGATATTATGACAATTTTAACACAATATTATAATTGTGTTAACTAACATTCAATTAGCATTACTTCATTAGCCAAATTAGAAGATCTAGCCAATACATATATAAACTTGCTTAAATAACTACATAATATTATGTTAAAGTGGGAAATCAGAAGGATTAAAGATAACTATTGAATATATCAGCTCCAACAAATTATATATGTAATACACAACTTTTAGAGATTTTAGACAAGTATTTAAAACAAATAACAAGTTAAATACACATTTGCAATAAAAAAAAACAGAAGAGTTTTATTTTAAATTATTAACATATAAAAGTATTACATATTTAAGGTTAAAAAAAGTTTGAAAATTTATACTGTTCTTTTTAAATTGATGTTTCCACTTTTTATATTGTATTCTTCTTCAATCGAAAACGAGCATGTGCTAACCATACCGAGATAGATACATCTATCTCTTTCTCGGGTATAAGCTTAAATTTGTTATTTGATCTAATAATATCTGAAAAAAAAAAATCATTTAATTGGTACTTGTTATCAATAACACATTAATAAATATATTACCAATTAATAAACGATAGCTTAACAATTTAGAAAAGGGTTTCTTTTTTTTAAATCCTAATAATGAATAGTCTTGAAGTATTTCATCATGAAATGTTCGTGAAAAAATTCTGCGTACACTGTTCCCAATATTTCCCGTGATTAATAAAGATAATTTGGTTACCTAATTGAAAAAAATCATACATATAAATACTTATACCGATTCATCAATAAATACAAATAAATTACCAATAAACTGCGGTATTCTTTATTTTCTGCAATTAAAGTCTCAAATTTTATCAGTTCATCATTATCTTTGATTGGGAAAACATCCATATCAAAAGTATCATCAATTGAATTTACTGATGTCGATGATCGAATATTATTATATATGGGATCATTAATTAATTTTTCAACATTCATATGAATAGTTTGGACAACGGATTCTATACCATCAATGCGATACTTCAAATGTGTCAATGTTCTTACCAAATAACCTTTCAGATCTATTAATATAGAAAATAAAATTAGGTACATTAATACAACAAAAAATAAAATAATACATCCTCTGCTAGATAAAATTTAAAAATAAAGGTAACGAAATAGTCGATTATATATTTTATTCAGAATATTTAAATCACTAATTTTTTTTAATAAAATATATTTATTTCATTATTAAATTTTAATTTTCATTATACAATTTTAGTGTCATCTTTTAGCACAGCTATTTAATATCTTTTATTATTTCAATTATTAAAACAGTAATTGTTTAAAATTATTTTACAATGTATGTATGTATTATGATATTGAGTGGTTTTTATAATGCATAAAGATAGTTATAACTTATAACTTACTACGAGTTTTAAGTATTATAAACATAAATTAAATTCATTTTTTACCAAAAACTGATGTATAAATTAATAGAAACCACATATAAAATTTTAAAACTAAAAGTTATGTAAGAAAGGTTTCTAAAAGAGTTTCATAACCAAATATATTAATGTATTCTTTCTTACATATTGGAAAACTAGTCCAAGAAAATATTCATATTACAACCATGCACGATTACATTATACATTACTATATAAATACAATACTTAATAAAAAACAGAGTTATTTAAAAATTTGATATTTATAATACTATTATTATTATCTACATACCTATTTCCAATATATTTGTGTAAAACAAAATATACAACTATTAATCATTTATTGACTTTATTAATTATGTATTACCAGTAAATTTTTCTTCGGTCTCATTTTTTTCAGAAAAAAGTGATCTTTTAACAACAGACTTATGATGTTTGACCTCTTTTTCAGGTAAACTATCTACAGTAGAAAGTTTTTCTACAGACCATTTTCCAACTGGTGAATTGAGATGTCCTTCTAAAATAAATAGCTGATTATTATTTGTTGTAGGTGCATTTAATGTTTCGACAGGTTTCGAACATGAATAAGGACTTGGACTTTTTGTTATGTCATCATCTAAATTATCTGAACAAAACACAATCAATATTATTAATCACTACTAAAATAAATTCCTATAAAATAATAAGTAGGATTCGGATTTGAAGGCAATATTACAAATAAAAATACCTAAAATGTAAAAAAAGCATCTATTATACACACACATATACATAAAAAACAACTGAAAAATTAACTAACAAATTCTACTACTGTATACTCAGATAAATTGTTTTTGGTAAAGTATTGACGGTTGTAAATTAAATATTTTTATATTGTGTTTATTGAAAATAATTATTCGATCCTATATGTCTATGAAATTTGGAATACAGATAGAAAGAAATTATTCAAACTTTTTGATATAATACGACTTCAACTAGGTATATTTAAGATTTAAAAAAATTGTTAAATATGTAAACGGTAAATATAATACATAATTGAAAAACAAACTAAAAAGATATATTTATTGTTTCTTTAACTTCAATACACCCATCACACATGATAACTTGCTTAAAAGTATATTACCTGGGAAGGAAAGCCAAACAGCATTCTAAATATTAATTCTTTGTGAATTTTGTAACTAGTGCTATTTCTCAATAAAAAAAAAAAAAAATCAATATATGCAAATGAACATAAGTTAATATGTGAGAAATGGAATAAGTTGTAATTGTAATATATATCACAGGTCACAAGTCATTTAAAAAAAAGAATAAATTATTTATAAAACAAAACTGAAATTAAGTAAAAATTGTTTTATTTTAAAGGATTTTTGTGACTCCTGAAAACTAGTCATTTTTTACCTAAGCCTTTTCTTCCAAACAATATCCAATTATATACTAAACATTGTTAATATTCCACTAATTGAAACAAGTTCTTACTTTGAGCAATTCCATTATTTTCAAATATTTTAGGTGACCATAAAGGATCTTTATCAGAGTCATAAACATCATTATTCATATCAATTTCAGATAAATCTTCTGCATTAATTATATCATCTTCTTTCATAGATTTAATTGATTCTAAAATAATGAATTAAAATAACTTAAATTAATGAAATTATTGATGAAATAAATAAACATGAATTACATAACAATTTCATTCATCAAAAAATGAATATTCATTAATTAATACACATACCAGAAATAAAGTCTTTAAATCGAGGAGGACCACTTCCAGTTGGTTGTGAAAGAACTTTGTTAGATTTTGCACTTTTATAGGGAGATGTACTGGAGGATTTAATGTTTTTAAATCTTTTTTCTATATTTACATCATCTTCAGTACTTGAAAGATCTGATTTATACGTAGCTTTTTGGAGTTTGAATCTGGCTTGGGATAAAGACGCTGTATAAAAAATAAAAAGTAATACATATTATAATACTAATTCTGAAATAATCTAATGGACAATTTTTATTTATGTATTTTATACAAACAATAATATTGGTTTCCAAGTTTTCTAGCAGGAAAGAACAAGAATTCATTTTTATTTGGTTTTATTTGTTTTTCAATTAATTTTTTTACATTTTTAGAATATTTAGGCCAAGCGCATTTTCCTTTAAAAAACCAGGAATCAGGAACAACTTCAACGCTTTCATCTTTAAAGAAGTATACAACAATCCACTTGGACATCTAAAAGTCAAATACCTTATTTAGATAATATTATACATACATAAATCGAAGTTTAACATAAAAATAAGTATAAAATGTTAATAGCTATAATATGTTAGATTAATTATTAAACAGATTGAAATAAGTTGATTATTTTATGATGCATAAAATAGAAATGTATATTACATTTAAAATATACCCAATGCAGTTGTAAAAAAATGTACAGTATGCTAACATAAGCAAATGTGAATGCATGTGGTGAGTGCTGTTTTCAAATTTTTTCTATTACACACTACCTATTTCATTTTTTTTTTTTTAATAACCCGAAGAGGATATTGTCTATAGTTTCTACACTGTAAAAAAAGGTAAATAGATGTAATTGTTTTTAATAAAAAACTTCAGATAATGAATATATATTTTTATTGGGAAATAGGTAGAAGGTATACCTAAAGATATACTTTAACTAATTTAAAGATTTTTGTCGATTAATATAATATGTTGAAAAAATTATTTAAATTATTTACATTTGAATGTATTAAACTAAATAATTAAATTTACACTAACAGGAAGTTTAATATCTATTATATTTAATTACTACATAGTATAATAAAAAATACAGTCCTATGTATCAAATTAAGATGGTAGGTAACCATTGACGTTAAAATACTAAACTTAAAATAAAAACAAGAGTATAAGTACAAAATTATTTTCTTACCTATATAAGTGTAAAATATTTTTATTATATATTTATTTTCTTTGTACAGGGTAGGTATATTTATACATATATACATAAATGAAAAATGAATTAAATATTAGATTGAAGAATGTAAAATGGGCATAGCCACATTATGACCTTCATTTTTTAAAATCATCATTTTCTTGGCAACTTCAGATAATTTCCAAAATGTTATATTATTTGATAAATTACACACTAAAAATATATCCATTGAAGTTGAATCAATTGGTTCGCTGAAGAATGGCATTACAGATTTAAAATACTTGCCCACAATTATAATTTCATTATCATTATTATACATGATGTTAAGACATTTAACAAGTTTTTTGTCCTTGGTTAAAATATAACTATCACTCTCTTTTTTTATTTTAATCTTTAAATTTTTAAAAAATAAATTATAATATTGAAGTCCTGTAAAATTTTCTATCACTGGACCATTTGTATGCATTTGTCGAAGAATAGGAATTTCAGTGAAATATTGTTTCTGGTTATTCGCTATATCATTATTATTCATATTAAAAGAGTACCTTTCAATATATCGATTAACCACTTGCTGTAGTGGCATTTCGTGCTTCCTAATTAAGGATTTTAATTCCTTCATATAGTTTTCAAAAATGAAGCAACTACAATTATCCAGAGGACCAAATTTTTCATAATCATCACATAGATGAAGGAGGCCATGGATATTATGCGATAAATAATGATTCCCATAAATAGACTGAAATTCCTGTACAAAATAATTTAATAGTTTACGAGCGTATTCAATTAAAAATCCATAATTTGGGCTAAGTAATATAATTATAGAAATATTTAATGTCATAAAATGAGAATAGCATCGTTCATTTAGTACACTTTTAAGTACTATTGGTCCCAAATATAACAGAAACATACGGAATTCTGTAGCCTTCCAGCGTGCTATATCTTGTACACTTCTTATTTTCCGAACAAAATCTATAGGAAGACATGCATTTAAAGACAATAGCGTTTTAGATAATTCTACTACTTTTTTGGCTCGAATACGGACTGTTAATGGACCTTTATTTAACCAAAGAACAAGCATTTTTTTCATGATGCCAAGACAGATCAAATGCATATAATCTAAAGGAAACGCTTTTACAATGTCAAAATTAGGTAATTCAACTAAAATTGATTTTGCTCCAATAGTAGTATGATAATCTTCATCTAACCCAGATACGTATTCTTCATGAGTTCTTTCAGTAGATTTAATAGATGAATATGGAAAACATACTCTATTATTAATATATTCCCCTTCAATATGACATCGAGTACATGATGAAAAACCTGAATGTCCTTTTACTTTCAAAATGAATGATTTTGCTGGAGTGTCGCAACAAATTAAATCAATAGAAATTTTGATATTATGGTTATTTAAACGCATTCCATTATTAATAAGATCAACAGCTTCTGTAACAAATTCTGAAAGGTATTCATTGCTATCCTTTGGCTTTTCGTATCCATAATAAATACCCACAGGAAAAACTTTTTTAGTAAAAGGTAGATCAGTAAGTATGTATGCCATTATAGGCCAAAACTGTGCACCACTGCTTTTAGAAATTGGCAGACCATCAATACCAATAGCTACTCTAATTTGTTTTAAATTCGGAGGAGCGTACCTATTAATACCAGCACCTAAACCGAAATGAAAGTATGATCCTGGTTTAACAGTTTTTATACAATAAGAATTTTGTTTAGGTGTTGCTAAAAGGGTTCTACAGTCAATTGGAAAGTCACTAAAACATTTGTGTGCTTTTAAACCTCGCAACAATCCACTTACTGCATTCTGGGGTACATTATATTGCACTGCCCATTGAGACAAAAAGTCAAGTGTAGGATTATTGAAAGATTGATCATTTTGAACTTGTAAAGAATAATTTTCACTAAATATTGGAGTACTGTTATTTAACAATAGATCACTGTTTGATACTGTATCCAATATATTAGAACTAGAATTGGAACTAATATTAGTGAATAGTTTAACAGAAGTAGATGGAATTTCACAATTTGATTGAAAACATTTTTTTTTTGATGATTCGAGTGTATTATTAGAATTGACTATATCAGTATCACTATCAGAGGAATCAATAACATCATCAATTTTATTGAAATAAATATCTTTTATAATGTCAAGTTCATTTTTCATTTTTCTTTGTTTTGTTCGCTTACACTTTATCATTTTTCAAGTATAAAATTAATAGGATTTATAAAACCAACCTATAGTAGGTATACACCTATATAAAAGTTTTAAAAAAATGTTAATAAATTAGGTAAGTAGGTGTACCCAATATAAATACAAAAATTATTTAAAAATGTGAAATATGTGTAAACTCGATTGTAATTTACTGTTAATTTTATCCAACATATAATTATTATACTATTATACGTAGAAGATGATTAATATCTAGGTATATTAGTTATATAAGGTTATATACATAGGTAATAATTAGTACCTAACATAAAATAAATAATAGCTATACACGTGTTTGTTATTTCAATTCTCTGTCTTACAATGATCAACTGGATTCAAAAGGTATATTATAAAATTACATTTATTTTAAACAAAATATTTGAATCTGATCTTTAAGATATCTTTTTGTTAAAAAATGTCTTTGCACGTGTGCAAGACAAAAAAAACAAATATGTGTATGGCGTCCTCTTAATATATTTTATGAAAGAATATAAATTCTATAATAATATACATAATATAGGTATACTTACAATGAACTTCTGACAACGTAGTAGACACTCGTAGTCGTAGAACACTCGTAGACGTAAAACACTCGTAGACGTAGAAAGTAGTACAGTGGAACACTCATAGACGCGTGGACACGTGGTAATCTAGACTCTGGCAGTCGGTAGAGAAACATGAATTATGAAAAGATGAAATCGTAAATAAAATAATGATTGATAACCGAAATTTAACATGGTATTTAATTATAATATATACATAATATAGGTATACCTACAATGAACTTCTGACGACTTATTAGACACTCGTAGACGTAGAACAATAGAACTCGCATAGACGCGTGGACACGTGGTAATCTGGACTCTGGCAGTCGGTACAGAAACATGAATTATGAAAAGATGAAATCGTAAATAAAATAATGATTGATAACCGAAATTTTAACATCGCATTTAATCGTTCGTCGTCGTCGTCGTTGTCGTCGTCAGATATCGACGTCCGACGACCACCGTGCCGTGAATATTATGGTTGGCGGGTGGAGGATAGTCCGTTAGCGTTAGCTACGGAAATCCCAGTATAAAATAATAATATAGGTAGGTACATAGACAAGTATACTAATATACTGGGTAGGTATAAATATAAAATAATTCCAACTATCGCCATCCGCCGACAACAGATAAGGCAATATGACTGACGATGTCCGTAAATAACCATCATGACAATCCAATTTACACAGTGACCAGTGTCACGATGATTCCTTCATGGTGTACAGAAATTATTCGTAATAATTTCACACAAATTAAAATAATGGAATTAACAACTATGAAATTTATCATCTAATAATTGACAATTGTGTGTTTTAATATGTATATCTAGTGTCGGATATAATATTATAAATATTTTTACGGAGTTATCGAAGTTTTATGGTGGGATAAAAAATAGTAATGATAATAATTAACTCAAATATTATTTTTATTTTATAACTATTTTTATAGTAAAAAACTACAAGCCAAACTAGTATATAACGATGTATTACTAACTTAGATTGAAGTTTAGAGTGATAATTTATTAAGGGATTGTATACAGACAATTTCATAATTTATCCGCGATACCCTTACTCAGTGTGTTTGTGTGGGTAGTAAAGATAATTAGTGTGTGTAAATTACGTTTGGACAGTAATAAGCCTATTCATTCCATGTGTAACTATAGTTCAGACGTATATAATTATATAAAACATTTAAAGTGTAATATTAACGTATGTTAATAATTTCGTATTTATTAAATATTTTATACAAATTGTAATTAAAATATTTTTTATTCAATTAACAAGAAGGATTTGTATAACATTTAAAAGAAAACGTTATGTTCAGTTACTATTTTCATATTTTTTCAATATTTTTAGGTAATTTTTACTTAAATATTTTAATGGAAACTAAAAGATAACATTTAGAAAAGATTTTATACTTAACATGACATTTTAAAATTCTATATAATGTTGTATTAATATGGAAGTTTAAATATTTAGGATTTAATATAGTTTTAAAATTACTATAATATTAATATTACGAAATTGTTGTCTGGGAGGTGTCTATAGTCAAATGAATGAAAAATGATAAGAATTTCAGTGAAATGTGATATTAAACCACTTCCATTGGCTACACTCGTGTGAATAATAAATCTCATAAATATTATGGCATATATAATACTATATATTATTATGTTAATAATATAATATAATAGTAATTATATCGTTATTTTTGTGGTAATTGGTTTTTCTTTTAAAAAATGATGTCCTTGCGTGTATTTATTAAGCTTTATTGTTGCATACCTACTTTTAAATTAAGTGATGTGTATAATAATATATAAATTTCAAAATAAACATGCAAATGAATATGCACTTTTAATTTTTTTATATTATAATGTTTTTAAATTTTTCATATTTTTTTTTATCTATTGGTTTTACAATGACGTTTATTTTTTTCTCAAGTCACTTTTTAGTACACGTAATTTTGTCTAAAAATTTTACCCGGCACTTCTACAGATCAAAAAGCTGCATAAAGACGAGCCCGAATGTAAACTTCGCCAAAATAACCTTTAAAAAAAGTCTATAAGTAAACTGTTCCAAATAAAAATTCAACCCAATACACTCAACTCAACATATATAGCCGGGGTTACCGAGCAGAACCGCTGAGTGTTTGTGTGGGGTGTGTATATTTATGTGTGAGTAGACTTAAACTATAGACGAGGTTACTAATAATACATAAATGTAACGAAAATATGGTAATCAGAGTTGCTGCACAATAATAATGAACAATAACAATGAGTAAGTTGAAATTCACAGCAACACATTTACCTATTTGGCCCAATCATTAATAAAATATCATGAATAATTAACAAATAATAATAATTAACAATTGCCCTTTTGGTTTGTTTAAAATATATTGTAATATTTAATTTTAAATAAATTAAATGGGTTATACGATAAAATGAATAGAACTCATAATTTCGTGGATCGCAGACTGACCAATTGCACATCTACCTGTACCTATTACAATCATGGAAATCACTTGTGGAAGTAAAAAAAACAATACAAAGTCACAAACCGTGTGCCGATTCACGCACACGTACGATGATAATTTAAATAATAACTATAATGTTGCTCTGTTTGGACGTTCGGTCACACGGCTCTTACGGTAGTTGGCCACAACGACTACCGAGTACCAGTCGCGATATTATAAATTGATATACTTGGGGATTTTATAAATTGAAAGAACAAGAAGAAATAGATATTCACAATACACTATAATATCGATGGTAACAAATCACATAAAAATTTAATATGCGGCACCCTCACACTTATGACTCGTATAAATGATTCCTATGACAATCTTCTTTTTGCGGGTTACAGCCCTCAAGACCATCCCTGCAAACAGATTTGCCACCATCTATCTCTATCTCCTGAAGCTCCTCTCCATTTTACATTTAATTCTGCTGCCTTAACATCTTTTTTGATACGATCTTCCTATCGTAACCGTGGTCTACCTAACGGTCTTTCCCCAATAGGATTTTCTTTAATAGCCGCCATAATAAATGAACCCTCTTTCCTCCAAGCGTGCCCAGCCCACATTAATCTTTTTCTTGTAATTACTGCGACAATGCCTGGTTTTTGAAACAAGTTCTTCAGTTCATCATTATGACGTATCCTCCATTCCCCAGCGTCAGAATCGATACACGGTCTATAGATTCTTTTTAGAATTTTCCGTTTAAACACTGCAAGTCTTGTTTCTTCTATACCTTTCTTAGAGTCCACGTCTCAGAACCATACAAAACTACTGCTCTTATCAGGGTCATGTACAATTTAATTTTTAATTTTGTTGATAAGATTTTCGAGCCAAATATACTTCCTAAGCCAAAATAACATCTATTTTCCATTAGTATTCTAGTATCCACCTCTATCTTAAGGTAATTGTCTTGTGTTAATATGTATCCTAGGTATGATTAATAATTAATACAAGGGATATATATATATATATATATATATATATATATATATATATATATATATATATATATATATATATATATATATATACGTTGGATCGAACATCCTGCCCCTCGGAATGGCTGGCATCACGTCTCCGAAAGAGCAGAGCAACACGTCTGGCGGTGGCGTAGCATATTGATGGAGTCGAAAAGCTGTATAGATTACCGGGCCGACCGTTCAGTACTATTGAACACGGGACCGGTGCTAGAAATATTGGCACCCTGGGCGAAACTATGTTTAGGGGCCCTATGCATTTTTTCGGGGTATTAACGTATATTCCATAAATTTCTAAAATGAAAATGTTATTTTCACTGTCATAATTTAAGAGATGTACCAAATATCTCCGTTTTGAAGATTTTGGTTCGTTCAATTCTTTAGCAGCATCTACCGCGTACAAAACTTTCAAAAATGTTTTATTGGTCATCATTAAGTCGTAAATCGACCTTTCGACACCAATAAAAGGTTAAAACTAAACTATTTTTTTCATTTCAAATTAATTTTGATTTACTAAGATTAAGATTAACATATTTTAGAAAATTAAAAACTTATGTTTCAATATGTGGTAAAAACGCAACGCATGCAGAGAAAACACCACGTGTGGCTCGATATGCCGTTGCGACGTTATCCCAATTTAATTTGTAATGCATTTTTTTGTAAGAATTATCATTTCTAGGAACTTTTACTTTTAGGAAAACAACTGTCAGTTTTATAACTACGAGTAAAAATCAAAATTAAAATAACAAAATTCAAAATAATATTTTATAAAGTAATGTGAAATCGAACAGTTTTTAACAAAATCATTTTAATCAGAAACTATTATAATTGGAAAAATTCTTTGATGGAAAATAATTTTCAAAAAACCGCGAGAATAAAAAACTGTCTTTTATAGAATTTCATTGGTTGAAAATGAGGGAGTTATTTTCAAGAACATAATTTTCAAACATTTAAGTGAGCATTGATTGTGAAGCATATTTGCAACCTTTTTAATATTTTATTGGTGAAAAAAATTGCTCATAAGTAAACGTATATCTCAATACGGTTGACATATTTTTAGCAAAATATTTGATTTTGCCTAGTTTTATTTTGCAGTTACTTGAAGAAAACTGCACTAAGTCATGGGTGTTAAAAATGGTAACTGCCTCTTAAGAGTTTCTTAATTTTGAAATTGAGTAATTTCGATTCGGAGCCATAACACTAACACGTATGAAAATATCATACCCCAAACTGACAAGATTACATAAAAATATAAAATCGACTCAGTAATTCTAAATACTAATAATATGCACAATATTGTTTTGTATTATACGATTGACGTTAAACAAAGTTTTACGCGAAAATTTTTCAATTTTCGGGCTAAACAAATAATGTCTATAGAAGTAAATAAAATGATAGTGGGTAATAATTTATTTCATTTTTAATAAATGTACATAGAAATAGAAACTATCAGATGGTATAATGTAACTGTAATGAAGTACTATTGAAAACCTATTGTAGGATTGAAAGTGTATATTTGAAATGAAAATAATAAGAAAACATTATGCCATTGACAATAATTGTAAATTACCATTATTATTCATTAAAATAATTTAGGGATGCATTTTTCATCGACTTCCTAAAAAACTTACCTTATTAAACAAGTGTTAGTTTTTCCAAAGATCGTATTTATCCAAGTAATGATAACTAGGAAAAAAAACTACCTAGTCGCTAGCTATAACTAATTTTAAAAGGTTATAAATTAGAAATAGTACACAATTAAAACACACAAATTATTGTAACAATTCTTGAAAAATATTAATTATGCACATTCACCGAATATGTTTTGTGTATCGGTCTGCGTCAACCATGCAGATATTTTGACAAAATTATTATTCAGCTCATCCTTGGTTCTACTGTCACGTGACAACCGTCGATGAATCTAAGTGTTATTGGAAACACCACTCGAATGTTGTCTGGTTTTGGGCATCGGTCGGACGGGTAAAATTTAAGTTTTCGCACCAGTGTGGACAAAATGGTTTTCATTTGGAGCATGGCGTACTTGCCTCCGACGCAACTTCTGAGTCCACCGCTAAACGGAATATATGTAAACGGATGTCGACTACCAAAAGCATCCGGCAAGAAATTGTCCGGATTAAACTTGTTTGGATCCGTGTAATACATCGGACTAGTTTGCAAATAAATTGGCAAAACCATCAACGTCGCACCTTTAAAATGACTTATTTCAATATTTGAAAAAAAAAAATTCCTCGATAATTAGTTAATTAATTATGGTTACCGGCTGGACATAAATAGCCTCCTATTTCCATGTCCTCTTCTAATCTTCTACCGAATACTGGGGCGGAAGGGTATAGTCTCAAAGTCTCTTTGATCACTCGTTCGAGGTAGTGCATTTGTTGCAAATCTTCGTATGTAGGTTCTCTTTCGGGATCACCCGACAAAAATATCGATTGCAATTCTTCAAATACCTATTAATCATATTAGAAAAACCTAGATTTTATTACATAATCCAATCATCTATGTATAGATACTGTATTGAGCAAATAACAATTACCTTGTTTTGTACATCTTGATGGTGAGCTAACATGAAAACTGTCATTGCGTTGGCCATTGCAACTGTGTCTTGTCCGGCTAAAAATAGTTATTGATTTCATTAACTTAAATACAAAATTAAAATTCACGTTTTAATATTATATTATGTAAGGGTGCAAACAATTGAAGTTTGTATTATTGAAAATTGAAAATCGAATGACAGAATATACTTGAAGTTTCGAATTATTTTCTAATTTATCGTCTCATTCTATCGCGTCAAATGTGGATAATCATGTATATGACATAAACACGCTGACCCAGTATGTTTCGAAAAATACAATAAGTTTTGTTTTATTTAATATTTTTCCGAATTTTTTTTTTTATTGGGTTTTTTCAGGCCAGCCAAGGTCAAGTTTAATAATTTATTTTTTTAACTGGTACTTCCATTACCTTTTAAGAGTATAATAATCGTAAAAATACAATATCGTGGGTATACTTACCAATGATGATTGTTACAATTTCATCTCGTATTTGTTTAAGAGACATTTCATGTGAATTCTGTAGAAGAATTTCTATAAGTGTTTTAGGCGTTTGGTAAACATTTTCATCGTCTGTAGTCATATGGACCGAATTTCCAATTTGGTTTAATTCGGCCATTTTCGATTTTATTAACTCATCAACGAATTCTGTGACGAATATTAAGCATCGATCGTAGTCACGTTTAAGTGACGAGAAATGGAATAACGTGTTGCTTATGTACCAAGGGTGTAGTAACCTATAGCTGAGTGTCTGAAATAGACCAAAGTTTATAAAGAAATTGAATTATCTAATCATACAAATGGCATACATAGAATATGGTATGTATTGCTTCGACGAATTTATTTCGACCATCCCGCTGAGCGTTAAATGTTACGCCTAAAGCGCTTTTACCAATCATTTCCATTGTCGCCATACTGATGGGTTGACTTATGTCGCAATCGTTTGTTTTTAAGTCACGTTCTTCTTGAATGACTTCAACAAGAACTTTAGCTTCTTGATAAAATGTAGGTATTAATGACTTTAATTTTGCTAGACCCAAACCTTTAACCACTAGTTTTCTGAAATGATGTAATAAAACAGTATAATTTATTTTGTTACATACGATAATAAATAATTATTGAAAATAAATTATCGCGATTTGTTTGATTTCTTCTCGGCACTATTTAATCCAGAAATTGTTTATGTTTTTATATGGACATTGAATACCTGTTATGTTTCCATTCATGTATGTTGTTATTAGAAAATATTCCTTTTCCACCCACAGAATCTTTAAAAACAATGTATTCTGAAGATTTTCTTAGACATTTCGAACTTTTGAGAACTTTTTCTATGTCTTCAGGTCTCGTCAGTACAATTAATAAACGATTGAAAAGCCAAATTTTGAATAATGAATTTTCATACCTAAAATAATTTTATTCAATAATGACTTGATAATTTGATTATTCTCCTATTTAAATAGGATTAATTAAAATACTTATTCAGTGCATTTAACTTCATATATCCTTTTAATTTTGTAAGATTTATAAATTATTATTCAACTAATTTTTTTTCTACAAAATAAAAAATTACGATTATCGTACCAACATTTAAATTAATTTAAAAAAAATACAGAACACACGTATGTTTCAAATTTTAGAATCGTATTTGTGTTTTTAAACTATTTATTAAATTTGTTCTTATAATTATATAATAAACAATTTTGTTTTACACAGTAATACGTAGTTAGTATTTCTTCTTAGTCACTTTATATATATATATATATATGTGTTAATTTGACAGTAGATAGGTACCTATTATCTTTTCAATAATCTATATTGTTGTAAGAAAATATTATTTTTCTCATGATGTCTTGTAAAACTTTGTGTTTTGTGAACTTTTAAGAGATTTCAGATTTCTATAGATTTTTCAGTATATTTTCTGACGTTGCCAGTACAATCCGTAATCTATTCGTATATATAATCTATATATATATATATATATATATATATATATATATATATAAATCAGAGTTTGAATGATGACTTTTCGTGTCTAAGGTAATTGAATGCAATGAATAATAATGGTTTAATTATTTGATAAATAATGTACATATGTTATTCATACTTTGAATTTATCTATTCATGTTCAGTGTTTAATTTTTATAAGAGATATCACATTTTTTAGTACTCGCTACAAGTATCAGTATAAAAAAGTACGTACTTCGCCTCATATAGTATTCTTCGCACCTTGGTAAGTTAACGGGAAAGGTTGAATTTAATTTTGAAGAAATTATAGGTCATTTCTTTAGTTAAACGATTCTGGGCCTAGCTTCAGATTTGAATAAATCGTTTAGATGGACCTATTTCTTCAAATTAACTGTTTAAGTTGAAAATTGACGTAAAAACAGTTTATTACGTTAAAATCGTATAATAATTTACGTAAACGTTTATAAAAAAAAAAAAAAAATCTGGAGTCACGATTTATGAAATTTTTTTCAACAAGGTATTTTCAATGGTCTATTTTTAGCCTGAGAGTTGTCAATTTTTGTTGAAACTATTTTTACAGTATGAATTAATACGTCAATAATATATGGTGAAAATTTCAAGTTTCAAGTAACATTTATGAGTAATGACGAAATTACTAAAGTAAATTTAATGAAAATGTCGTTCACAGCGAATTTCGTTGTTTTTGCTCCATTTAAAGCGTTTTTCCTCTCACACGGAAAAACTATTCAGACGAGAGTTTAATGAACTATAAGAGTACCATCCACATAAAATATCCGATCTATAGAGTTGTTGGATGAAACTTTTGAACAAAGTTATGTTGAGCAAAAAGTATCATCAGATAAAAAAAAATAATAATAAAAACATCGTTGTTAAACCATAAGATCCTTTGCTTCACTCAGAATCTAAAAAAAACTACAGAAAATCTATGACCATGTAAATTCACTGAACACTTTATTTTTCGGACACTATGCTATTTAAAAAATTACAGAATTTTATTTATGTTTCATTGACGATGAATTAAATTGTATTAGTATAGTTGTGGGTAATCGATTGTTTTAAAGTGACGTCGAATCGATATGTATTTCGATAGCATTTAATACGTACTCATATTAAAGTAATGTAAATAATATAGCGTCGTGCTCACATTCGGTATTCATTCAATCCAGTTTTCATCAACACTTCTGGTTTTTGTATAAAGAATAGTAAGTTACCAACAATAAACGATCCCTTTGGACCCGGTAGTCGATTACCTAAGATTCTTTTCCTTCTCCCTTTTAGGCACTGTATTGTTATAGCCATTACCAAGACACCGAAGATCGTAGTGATAATCACGTACCACATATTTTGTAGTTAGAATGTGAAATTTATATAACCTGTAAAAATTTTACTTTTCAAATCATTTGTTTTCACTATGTTATGACTAGGGCCCGGATTTATATGCAACAAAAATCTATAAAATATGCAGTTTCATATCATAAATATGCAAAAAATAAGTTTTTTTTCAAATTAACAAACTATAATGTTTTGAGTAAAAAAAATTACACAATCTAAATATATTATTGTGTATAAAAATTTGCTAAAATTTATTAAAAACCACATACATGTACACACAATGTAAACACTTACATCATGTAAGTATGAAAATATTATACATTAATTAGGTAAGTATGATAAAAAATTATTATTTTGAAATTCAGAATAACATTATTTTTATAAAATTGTGTTTTAAAGTATTAGATAGGTATACTGTTTATATTAAATTATTATTTTGAGACGAGTACCAGCATAAAGTAATACATATAGATTTTAAGTTTTCGAATTGAAAGGATCTACGATTATCTCGGAGCATACTTTTGTACTTGGAAGAACTTCTTTCCACGTCACAAGATACAAATGGTGCATATTTAAAACTGAATAGATCTTCAACCGACAGTTCCTCGTCGTCGTCACATTCCATTACCTCGCCGTCGAAGTACACCTATCGGCTATCGATAGTATTATAATAGATTACTTACGATCGACAGTAGATATTTTTACAGACGTAAAATCTACGAATTTTAAATTATGCAACATTTATGCAACTAAAAAGAAATATGCAATAAATATGCATTTTCATTCAAATATGCAAAAATATGCAAAAAAACTGACCATAGAATCTACACATTACAAAACGTCGACATTTATAATCAAAATTATTCTATGTGAATTATAGAAGAATATGCATTTGCATATAAATCCGGGCCCTAGTTATGACGTTTATTATTATTCTTATGTATTTAAATTTAAGTGAAACTTTGAACCTAGACCATGGGAATGTTTATTTAATATTTTTAGTAAAGTGAGGAATGTACTCGTATTTCTTAAAAAAAATAAATAATAATGATCTGTTAGTGAATTTTTTTATCAGATTATTAAATGCAGCTTTTTTAACACTAACTTTGTTTCATGTATGAATACATCGAATTTTGAAAATTTTATTTTTTTATATATTTGGATACTTTTAAATCGATAGATAATTAAAAAATTACGTTTTAAAATGTATAGATATTTTTGAAATTAGTTAGATTTATGGTGTTTTTTTTCATTAATTTCTGTAATTAAATTTTTAGTTTCAACTCGTGTCTTTATACACGTATTTTTAATTTTATACAGACTGAATACACGTCATATTTTGCTGTTGAAAATATGTTAATTATTATATAATAATGACATATTCCAAGAGTAATTTAAAATGTTACAGTTCAAGTGTATAGAGTTAATTATTTTATTCAAGAAAATCATACCATTAGGTTGAATCCCTTGGAGGATTAGAAGATCTTCAGTTAATGTCAACATGAAAATTGAGATAAACTAACCTGAAATTGTTGATTTATATCTTCCGAGTGCTGTGATGAAAATCAAATCTTAAAATATCTGAATCATTTTGTATCCGACAAAAATCCGTTCTTTTTGAACATAATTTATTTTAAAATGAAACTATTGTATTATAATGTAAGGAACTTTAAATTCTTCATACGTCTAACGTCAAATGACTAAAAAACCGTATGTCAATCAAATTTATATTATCTTATAATTTTGGTAAAATGTAATACCGCACTCAACCATCTTCATTAACCATGTTCGTTAGAATAATAAACGTATAAAATATTGTGATTCCGATATAAACTAGTAATTACATAGATTTTTATTTATTTATTTATTTATTTTTTGTTGTAATTAGTTATTATGATATTAAATATTGGCCTTACAGGATTATAACTGTTGTTACGTAACAGTTTGTTGATTTATAATCCAAAAACTCAGTTTTAAAACTACATACTTTTCTATTGATTTCTATTCCTGCGTTTTCAAAAAAATAATGGTATACTGCATACGCAAAGAACAAAGAAGACATCGCCAAAGCTCTAAATATAATCACGTTTCGGATAAAATTTGTTTATGTGATGACATACAATTTTGATATAAAATGTATTAATCTACTAATCCAACAATGATATTAACATTTACGATATTCAATTATTTTAAATTCATCTAGAAAATCATTTGGTTGACCTTGTGATTGAACTTCTCGTGAAAATCGTCATTGTTTTATGTTTCTGTTTACGTAAATTATGTTGATGTTTCGATGAAATGATTGTGTTTTTTATACATTATTGATTATTTAGTTTCACGTGAAAATTTTCGAAGAATCAATTTAAGTCCTATTGGAAAAACATTTTCGTTATAATTATATATTGGTTACAATTTAATGTTATAATAATTGGTTTAATGGTTTTGTCTCCGGTCAACCAACGAATTCAAGTTTTCAAACTAGACCGGATAAAACGATTTTGTTTAGAGTATTCCGTACTCGTCTCCGACTAAATTTCTAAACCCTCGGCTAAACAAAATACGCATTGTCGGATGTCAACTACCACAAGTGTCTGGCAAGAAAATATCTGGATATCTGAATATCTGGGACTTGTTCGGATTTATAATTTGTATTAATTCAATAGATGAATTCGCAAAAATATTGGAAAATTCTCCCATGTCATCCGTGCCTTCAAAAACGTAAAAAATGTAATGTTTGTTGAAAATAATGGTATCATAGCAATAATAAAGAATCCTGATATTATTCGTAGATTAGATAAAAATTTAGCATATTCGTATTGCAGGAATATATTTTTTATTTATTATTATTTGAGATGGGTTTATAAAATGTTATATCCATTAATACCTTTAAATATATTTATGTAATGGGACTTGACAGATTATTTTCATCGATTCGTAAGTATCACGTAGAACATTTTTTCTATGTTACTGGTTATTTATAAAAGTAACATCAAACCGCATCTATTAATACGCGAAAAGCCACGGATAAAGGTAACTATGACAGTTTTGTGCTAGTATATAGCCATATAGGGCAATGGTTTGATTTGTTATAATATTTTTTGGATAATTGGAAATTACTTTGGTGTTTTTTAATAGTAAAAAAGGGTTTTGCTGAAATATAATTTTTATTATTATTTGATTATTTGTAGTTAATCATTATAGCTATGGTGAATTTACGGAAGGAATATGAGGGATAGCTTATCCCCCCATCGGCCTTTTTTTATAATATTTTTATTGATGATATAAAAAGATGTTTTATATTTTCGTGGTTATATTACAGAAATACAGAATTATAATTTCGAAATCACTATATTTTATTACAATTCTATAAAATAAGTGTTTCAAAATACAGTCGATGCCCGTAGTTCATGAAATGCTAATACGCTCGTATGATTTAAAAATATATAAAAATCATAAAACGTATCATAAAATATTGTCATATAGTCACTAATTATCATTAATCCGGCAATATAACCATCCTTCTAATTATAAGCGATTGGTTATGATCTTAAGGGAACGGCTCGTAGATTGTGGTAAATGATGACCATAATACAATATTTAACGACCTGTATAGTACTCAAAAATTATGTTGCATAAAATATTCAAAACATACAGCAGGCATGTAATTATATGTAATGTCTGATATTGTAAAATATGAATTACAATGATACAGATCGAGCGAGATTTATTTTACAATTGCAATAACTTTTTTCCCATTCATTATTTTTAACTTTTTTTTTTCAAGAAATATTTGGGTCATGTGCTGTAACGAAATTGTATTTAAAGATTTTTTTTTATGTTCAGAAATGAAATTAAAAAATTTTAGTACATCGACGGGTAAAAAATACAATTAAATTTTTTAGAGAAACGGATTGTTAGAACAGTGTTGGTGTTTGAATCTCCAATAAAGGTTAATCCGTTCATTTTCAACGATTTTTTTAAGTTTGTGAAAAAGTTGACAGTAATATTGTGTGACAGTATTTTAATTGCATATTTTTATTTACCACTATTAGTAATGGTTCATCGAAATTTAATTTATTCCAAGATTTATTTAAATTTTTGTCAACGCTCGTAGCTATTATCCATTAAATTTAACTAAAATTTATATTTATCATTATCGATCATGGAAGATTAATCGAATCACTGACTTAATCTTGACAGAACGTCCAATAATTTTAATTATTAAATTCGCATTTTCAAAAAGTTGAAAAAATCATAATAAATTAATGACCAAACTTCAATATGATATTTTAATACCACAGTTTTTCTTAAAATCCAGTTTACAAAATCACCATTTTGATTTTTTATTTCAAATGCTAAAATACGATTTTAAATTTAAATATTTAAGTTTCAAAAATCAAAAAATATTGTAATACAATTTTGTTGTGGCGTAATACTATAATATTTCTTATGAGAAAAAAAATATTTTAAAAATAATGAATAGGAAAAAAACATTATTGCATTTGACCATAAGGTTATCTGACTCATTCTGTATACTTTCAATAATATTACGTTCGACGTTCCAAAATCCAATAATACTACAGACGATTTAAAATACGATGTATCCTTGGCATCATTCGCTGAACGTGGCCGTATCAACAGTTGGTGAAATTAAAAAAAACACAGAATTGTTTGGGAATAATTAAAAAGACATACCTAATTCCATTAATAATTCAAAAATAAATAATATTATATAACAAAAGATTGAAAAATCTAACTCATCCAACGAACAAAAACTAAAATGACTGTGTGCAACTCGGTGGATACAGCGATACGATACATTTAATAATTTCTCCGAGTTTTTGCCTATTGTTCTTAAATTATTGGTATCAATATCTAAGTGGAACATTCTAGCAGATTTATACATGCTTAAAAAATATAATATATTATAGATCAGGGGTTCCCAACCTTTTTATCATCGAGTACCACCAGACAATTTTATAATCGATACGCGTACCACCTCAATTCTAAAACTAAATTAGGAGTCAATTTTTTTTAACGTATATTTTTATTATTTATTTAATTCTTTACATTTTTATTATTTGATATTTATGAAAGTAAAAAAATCATAATTTTTATTTAAATCTAAATATTTAAATTTTAAATTACATTTTTCAAATTAATTAAAAAAATAATAAATATAAATAATAATAAAATAAAATAAATAAAATTAATGTGATATTTGCTGTTGTTTATTTTTTTACAAGGACATCAATATCAGGCTGAATAGAACTAATTTTCACGCTTAAGTCACTTTGAATATCAAGTTTACTTCTGTATTAATTTATTTTTATAAAATGATAATTTTATAAAATTAACTAATATCAAATAAATTAAACTAAATAATATTGAATGCAAATAGTAATAAAAACATTTCTTCGCGTACCACCTACGAGCCTTCCGCGTACCACTAGTGGTACGCGTACCACGGGTTGGGAACCTCTGTTATAGATAATACAGAATTTTTTATTTCTATACACATTTTTTAAGGTACTATTATTATAATAATTTTTACTAGGTACGTTTCATATTGTTAATTAATGCTTAAAAAATCTCTCCTTGGCTAAATCTCTTAATTTTGTGACTAAAAACTACATACCCTTTAAAATATATATTCGTTATTGGACTAATGGCCTATTATTACGTTGCTGCTATTATTAACTTGATGAGTTTAGTTATCTAATTTTATAGTTTTTTTATTTTTGCAGAATATCTGAAAGAATAAAAACATTATTGAAGATGTTCATTGTACTTTATACTATATGTGTAAAATGACCGTTTTATGTGTAATGTTGTTTATATTAAAATAGCGAATCAGCTGAAATTACACAATTTTTTTGTGAAAAAGATATGTTTTATTACGTTTTTTCATTAAGAAGATTTAAAATATATTAATTCTTTTTTTTTTTTTTGGTTATTATTTAATTTTGATCTTAAAATGGCTTTAGAAAAAATTAAATGCAGGTATGTGGTTTTTTCTTTTCTTTTCAAAAATATTTTAAAATTTACATCTATACATTTACACTTGTATCCATAAGAAATAAAGGATATCATGTTTTTATCAAATATCATTGATTTTCATTTACTTGATAAATAAGCATAAAAAAATTGAATACAGCATTTCACATAAGTGTTTACGAAATATGTACAACATAGTTTGGTAACATTTGGAAAAAAGTTTTTGAAAAGCTTTGTATATCTTATGAGCAAAAACCCACAACATCAAAGAGATCATTTCAACGTAAACATCTGAACGTGTGAAAAAAGTGGGAAAAATTAGTCGTTTTTACGTTACTAGCTGGACATAAATAACCTCCGATCTCCATGTCTTCTTCTAATCTTCTACTGTCCATTGGCGTGGCAGGGAATAGCCTCAATGTTTCTTTGATCACTCGTTCGAGGTAGTGCATTTGTTGTAAATCTTCATATGTATGTGCTCTTTCGTGATCACCCGACGAAAATATCGATTGCAATTCTTCGAATATCTATTGATCATATTATAATATATAATCTAGATTTTCGAACTTTTAATTTGATCATTTACGTATATTGTATGCCGATTAAAATAACATTTGCCTTGTTTTGTACATCTTGATGATGAGCTAACATAAAAATTGTAATTGAATTCGTCGTTGCACTCGTATCTTGACCTGCTGAAAATAATTATCAATTTTACTGTCATTAAATTCATGTTGAAATTAAATTTTTTTATCATATCGACGATGAAAATCCAAAAGAGCATAAGTGCCAAAATCTAAATTTTACCCAGCTTTCAATTGATATAAATTAGTAGGTAATCAAAAATATACTTAAATGATCAATTAAAAAAGATTAAAACCCAACTTTGTGCTTAATGAAATTTTTTTCAAATCAAAAATATTCAAACTTAAGTCATTGGTAAAATATTGTTTTTTAGCTCTCCTAAATAATTTCGGAAATGTCGCGTATGCCCTTTTGGATTGTCACCGTCGAATCATCCTTCCACCACATAGTGTATTATGCATACTTTTATGTGTACTTTGCTTTGCTCAATAACTAAAATACCTAATCAATCTTTTATCACCCATACAAGCACATACAGCCATACACATGCAAGTTGCTAGTAGAAATTAGTCCATTTCCCACGCAATTTTGTAAAGTAATTCTGCAGATTTTTTAAGACATTCCGGATTTTTGAGAACTTTTTCTATATCTTCAGGTCTCTTCAGTACAACTAATAAACGATCAAAAAGCAACATTTTGAATAACGTTTTTTCATGTCTAAAATAATTGTATCCAATTAGAAATTATAATTTAATTATTCGTGTAATATACAATGCATTTAATTGGTAAATATAATTCATTCAATAAATTTCACTTTTCAAGTTAAAGTTATTCGAGTTTTATAAGAATGTTTTATATGTGTAGTACTATGTTTCTCTACAACATAAAAAAAACTACTGTGGTCTGACCAGTTTTTGAATTAATTTAAAATATTTTTTTCAGAAGAAATGTCAGTTTTAAATTTTTAATTCATATTTGTGTTTATTTGACTATGCATTCAATGAGTTACTATTATTTATAGTAGATAATTGTTTTATGAATGCATTATTGAATATCTTGTTATAATTGATTGTATTATTTTTGTAATCGTGTTCAGTATTCTTTTAATACATTTTTGACGAATAATTCTGGCCCTTGTGTAAATAACGATAAATTACCAATTATGAACGGATTTATCTATTTTCGGGATCTATTTGATTAGCTAATATTATTTTCCTTCTGTCTTGTTATAGTAATCAACAAACCACCGAAGATAGTTGTAATTATATCGTACGACATCTTCAGCTAGCTCAAGGAATCAAAATAACCTGTGAACTAAGAATTTTTTTAATTTTATTTTTTTCGTCTTTATTGTATTGTGTCAATTACTTATGTTCTAATAACTTAGTTTTAATTCACTTTTTGAAGCAGAGAAAGGGAGTTTCTTTATAATTGAAATATGACTGTATTTTTTCCTTCCATTATGTTTTTTCATGAGATTAAAAATTTAAATTATTGACATGTGCACTACTAACGGAAATATTCTAAATAGAAAGGATCACTCTAAATTTCCATACCATTAGAATTTAATTACTTTTAAACAATAATGCAATTTTGAAATTATGCCAAGTGATGAATAAATGAGTTTTATGTGGCCTTTATTAAGGTTAATATATAACACCGTTGACGAAGTAGTAGAGACGACTCGGTTCTTGCTGTTGTTTGTAGGTTCGTATATCAATATAACAGTTTGAAAATATTTATAAGTGTTTCTTTATTGAGTTTGATTGAATATAATACAAATTTTTATTATTATTGTCATCATTGTTATTATTATTATTGTTGTCATTATCATTATTATTATTACTATTATTCGATATATTAATCTCTTCATTTTTTATTATGTTATATTTTACTATTTTAAATTATATTATATTATTGTTATCTTTACAAATATATTGTGAATTGGACTTTTGTCCGTATAAATAAATAAATAAATAAATTTTAAAGACGAGTCGAAACTCTGTCTGAGAAATAACCTCAATGTGGACGCTAGATCTGGAGGCGACGAGAGGTGAACGGGCTCCACGACCAAATAGTGTTCGAGGCTAGTGATTAGACTTTGTCAGTATCTTAATCAGAGATAAGTTTTGAAGAGATTGAGCACACATGAAGGGATTCGAGGCACAAACAAAATCCCTGGGTTTGATTTCAAAATGCTTTATGGGTGGTGCTGGAAACATGTACTTTAAATATTCTTTTCGTTGAAAATATGTCTTTAACAGGATTTTGATGATTATATTCTACAAAAAATTGTTTTTCTAAATTTATTAATATTCACAGGTATTTTATCAATGAACGGAAACGACTGAAAGACTTGTTATTGAATGATAACTGGATATGTCTGTAAATTGAGCTATTATCCGTGGCCGTGTATATATTATGTTATGACGTCTACTGACCTCCTTGGATGGTCTCTAGGATGGACTGAGTAGCTAAGCTGTTTTTGGTTATTGCTCATTTGAATTGTATTTTCTTGGTAATATGAATTCGGCGTTGCTCTGTAATGAATCTATTTCGATTTCGCAATTATTTAGATAATTTAGTACTACACCCGTTGCAATTAATAATGATTACACGTATTTTTTAAGCAATATAAAATCCCGTCAGATGACAAACCCCTCAAGAAAGGACCTCGAGGTTGTAAGACTTTGACTCCCTTGACTCAATTCATAAATCATTGATACGTATTATGAATCATCATCTACATGTGCATTGTGCAGGCTATTATATTATATTGGTGACTTCGGAAAAACTGAAATATCGCAATGTAAGAATTTGTAGATTTATAGTCTATTCATGTAATATAATTATTAGTACCCATATCCAAGACATAATTTAAATTTATAATAATTTAGAGTATATTATATTTTTGTTGTTTTATGTGTGGGTCGAATAAAAATTCAGTAACGTGTACCGAAATATTTTAATCTCGCTTAGACATATTTTGCCATGAGTCGGACCTCCACGCGCAGACCGGAATGTAAATGCAAATTTTAATCGGTGCAATTGTTAGTGACAATGTCGTGCATAGTGACTCACGTTTCATTTCGACTAACAATTTATTTTTACTAACAAATTTTTTTTAATATTGTACCTATTTACATAATAATTTTGTGTGTACATTGAACTTTAAAAACGTGTTTGAAAACCAACTGAACTGTGCACAATATTTATTAAGTTGTTCCTTTAAATACTTATATCCAGTAAAAATACAACGTATATCTGATGATATCAAGGATTGATGTTCTATACTCTATAGAATGGTCGCAAACAACGTTTGACAATTATTTTACTACTTGGATAAGTAGGCACAGACATAATAACTAATACAATCATCGCTTGTTCGTTCAAAGTCTAAAATAAATACATTTTAATTTCAACCATCGAAAATAAATTATTGTTAGTTTACAACGTGTACAATTCATACAGTAGTATACAAATTAAAATATCAAAATAATTTTGAAATAGAAGTGATTATTTTAAATTAAGAAGCTCTTTGTAGCCTAGCGAATCTTCAGAATCTTCAAAATATCACCATGTTAAAAAAACGTATATTTTTAAAGGTAAAATAACGAATAAAACAAGTAGGTAACCGAATTATTATAAGTATTGAAATTAAAAACTTGAAATTTTCACCGTATATTAATAACATATGGTTTCATAATAAACGCAAGTAGATACTACAACAAACATACATTTGAAAATCACTAATTTGTTTTTAGTAAATATTTAATAACATTTTTAATATTTAAAAAAAGTTTTGAAAATTTGTCATGACCATACTCATATACTTAACTAAAGATATAGAATACATTTCAAAAGTCGTGATCCAAGATTTTTTTATAAGCATTTTGGTAGATGGTTATATGGTTTTTACGGAATTGACTATTTTTAAGTCGATTTGCAATTTAGAACGTGTATTAAAAAAAATAAAAATAAAAATAAAAAATTGAAAATTAAACTTAAAATGATAAAATGTATAAACGGTATATTTTTATATGGTATAGCTTTGATCAGAATCGTTTAAAATGGTCTATTGTTTCTTTAAAGTTCAATGAATCCATCACCATCGTCTAGTCTAAGAAGTGAAGAACACTCATAGTGTGAAGTATGTCCACTTATATTTTGCAACTTTTGTCTTAACGTGAAGATTTCATTTACTTCGAGAATATTTATCGAAATCGATAAATGTATTAAAAATATAAATGTTTATGCTGTGTTAAACGCATATTAGGTTATCATGTAAATTATTATTCGCTGTGTATTGTTATAATTAATTGGCAAACGGCAGACATTCAATTCATACTATACTCAGTGTATTCGATATTTTTTTTAAATTTTAACATTCAACGTTGTCACTCGAATCTAAGCACTTCTAACAATTTAGAAATGTTTTTTTAACCTAATCAATTTCTCTAAGACCTAAAGACTGCCCGCCGATCACTTTGAACAACTCTACTACTCCGCATTGCGCCAACTGAAATATCTAGGTCTAACACTCGACAGAAAACTTACCTGGGATCCTCATCTCAAGGACAAACAGAAAAAGTTAAACAGCAGATTTCACCTACTCAGGCCCTTACTGAGATCAAACATCAACATTCAAAACAAAATTCTTATATACAAATGTCTCATCCGTCCTATCTCGACTTATGGCATCATACTCTGGGGCCCAGCCGAAAAATCTAATACTCAAACGATTCAAGCCTTCCAATCAATATGTCTCTGTATCATTGCCAAAGCTCCCTGGTACGTAACGAACAAAGTACTCCACGATGACCTTCAAATCAAAACCATCCACGACACAGTCACCAATTTCTACAAAAGGTTTCATGGGAAACTTCTTTTGAATCACAACTACTTCATCTCTCAATTGGCCTCAAAAACATTTTCTGACAACCCCACAAGACGTCTCAAACGCGACTAGTGCAGAGATCTTTTTAATCCATAAAATACATTTATATGACTCTCAAAAATGTCAATTCATTGTAAAAGGTGACTCGACTGCGAGCCTTTCTACATGTTACTCAAAGCCATTTTTATATTACGCTATTATACTATATTATATTTGCTTATTGTATATAATGTACAGATTGTAATTTTTCAATAAACGCCATTCAAATTAAAAAAAAAAAAAAAATTAAAAAATAAGCGGTTTGAACATATATGTCAGTGTTTGACAAGCGTCAGTGGTGGAAATATCATATTTTATTGTTAAAAAAAAAAAAAAATACAAGCTACAAATTCTACAAAACAAATTTTTGAGGATTTGCCTCAAAGCTCCGTGGTTTATGAGAAACAGTCAAACCCTCAACGATACGGGTATACCCTTCATTAACAAATGGATAATGACTCAATTCCAAAACTTTCACGCCAATCTGAAAAATTCGGACGGAGCCCATCACTACAACATAGGAAAAAAAACACAAAACAGACGTCTGCGACCTCGACTCCCCCAGGACATTCTCCTAACGGATAGCGAAGATTCATCACCAAAAGACCCATTAAATAAAAAAGAACACACTTACACTATATATATCTATAATTTTACTCAACTGTATCAATGCAAAAAATCATGTACCTTGTATAACCCAACCCATTGTTAAAAAATAATACTTGTTAAAAAATAGTACTTGTAATAGCACCCAGTGTGCTGAAACATTTTAAAGTTAAATAAATAAAAAAAATTGTTTACGGTTGTTCAAAGTAACCTAACCTAACCGCTTACTAGATATCTTAAAGTGGCCAACAATCTTTGTTCGGCCGATATTGGTTCCCTCATGACTGTAGTGTTTTTTTTTCTATAAAAGGTGTAACCATTTCTAGCAATTCCCCAAACGTATCAGCATCTATTCGAAGATAGATTTTGTAGTCAACTATTGAACTTATTTTGAGTTCTGATACTAAACGGTCATGACCAAATTCTATCCTCTTCTTAAACCATTCTTTCATCTATATCCTCTGCTTTATTTTTTGTTTTTTTTTATTTCTTTTCGGTCAAACCAGCGATAATTATCGCGGCGCAAGCAACTCCTGCGTCGGTCATTATAAGTAGGCACAATCATGATTTCGCGCAAACATAGTTGTTGCACAAACTGTTTAATCGTGTATGGGGGCCTTAAAGGTGATACGTCAAATGTTGTACGACATGCGCCGTACGAACGCGACGTGTTTACGTCGGGCGCCGAAACGTGTACGTACACGACGAACGAATTTTATTCGCGTACCGACGAACCGCGCGCGGTGCGCCCAGGCCGGCGGAAGTCGAGACGGCGGCGTGACGTTTTTTCGTCCGACCGAATGGTAGAAAACGATAACAAACCGCACGGCTCGCTGTAAACACGAGCGACGATACGTCTGACGGAGGTCCATAACGGATGCGTTTGAATTTTTTCCACGTCATATTTAAAATAATAATAAACCTACGTTTATATATGAAAAAAATAATTAAATAAAATAAATTAGACAATTTATTATTGACATGATTTTTGAAGTTTTTTGTTTCCTGAATTGACTTAATTTTGAAAGAGAATTAATTTTATTTATTTATTTGTTATTTATTTTTTTGTAAACTACGATATCAAAATATTTATCATTAGTATAATAGTTTAAGAAGTATACTCGTATGTAGTTGAAAGTTGTGACCGTATGGGTAAGAATTTGATTTGGTACGTACCAGTCAGGGAAAGTCACTAGTGACCTTAAGACCATGTTCTACAGAACCTAAAGTGTTTTTCTTTTTTTAAATTATTATGAAAATATTTTCGACACCTTTTGAACAGGGGAAAACGATTGACTACATTGAATGAAATACACTTGGTTTTTTTAAATTTTTTTTGAGTGACTAATTTTATAAAAATTTGTTGCACAATAATAAATAATAAAGTTTGAAAATCATGATAGGTATTGAAATTTTGAACAGTTATTATGGCATTTATGTTTGGTTTGATTTGATGTACTCGTATTAAAGGAAAAAGAAAAAAAAATGAGATATTTGAAAATTATTATAAATTTTAATTTGTGTATCGATGGAAATATAAGGATTATATAGAAGATAAACTGGGGAATGTCTATTTTTTTTCTCTTTGAATTAAGTTAAATTTTCATTTTTAATAAGTAATATATCAATCATTCTAGTGAGCAGAGGCGCCATATGACTTTATTTATTCAGAATACATGTATGTTTCATGAAGATTTTGATGATTTGTCTTCCATAGTGTGAATTGACACCTATATCATATGCGTGGGGAAGGGGAGACATTTTCGATCGTCGTATAAAAAATCGAACATGTTTCCTGTTTTACTCGTCAGGTTTTACGTTTTTTATATCATTTTATACAGAATAAACGTGCCGCTGTTGACGTAGGAACGTAAATGACTTAATGATACCAGTTGTTCGTTAAGAGTGATAGACGGTCTTTCATCCAGTTAAGCACGATTCCATACCTTTTTGGGAACACGATCCCGTATGATTTTCTGTGCGATGTTGCCATTTATTTATTCTACATCACACAATTCGTCAATTCCTTCAATTTTCCTATCGTAATAAAATAAAAATTATACGTTGACACCTTCTTACAAAATATTTTATTTTGCTGAATCGTTATTTTGTCTAAGCGTTGTCCGTCAGATGTCAGTTGAGGTTATTTATCGGTCCACGTGAGCCACTCGGCGTTAATTCTGTAGCTATAAGTATACTTACTGTACACTTATATTGATAGGCATGTTGCGTGTTTGAGTGTCATATAACTGAAAACCAATATTAGCAAATTTCATATTTTAAAAAATACTTAAAGGTGATACGAACATCTAAGAAGCTTCTTCGATGTGTCAAATGGCATAAGTTTTGTTATTTTAAATTTTATTTGTTTGTACTTGGATAATTATTAATTTTTGTTTTAAATTCAAAGCATGAAACCATAAATACTCAGAATAATGATATGTAAATTATACCACAACTTCATAACACAGTATTAGGTTTTAGTCATCTGCTATTTGTCGTCGATTTATCATTAGTTTGAATATTATTGAAAACGAAGTGAAATATTTATGTTTATTGTTAATAAGTTATGTGTTTTAATCGGAGTTCCGTATTGTTTTTATTCCTTCAAAATTTTGAAAAATTGAGCACAGTACACGTAAGGCAGACAGTTTGGTATTAAGTTCATTTGATGGTTGGTAATGCAGTGAATGCAGTTGTTTTTAAACATTAAACGATAATATAATCCTAAGCTATATCAGCAAAGAAAATATATTTTTTTACATTTTTACTATCATAAACACGGTAAATTAAATTAAAATATTGACCATTTTTAGAGGTACATAGTACACAAGCCAATGTTTCTGATAGATACGTCAACTAATCAATAACGTTTTTCCGAATACGTTTTCATCCCGATACTCGTTAAACGAAAAAGTCTTTAAGTCGCTTCTTCGCCAAGCGACTGTTTCCCAGCAGGCAGTTTGATGAGAATTAAACGCCCGCAGAGCATGGCGACGCTGAAAAAACAGTTATCCAAAGCCGACGACCGCGGGCAAGGTGGTGGACTGACGAAAGCGCCGGAACAACCGAAATACGTATACAAACGGCAAATCGTCTGGTTCAACGCCATTGGCTTCCTTCTGCTTCATTTGGGCGCCGTTTACGGCCTGTACCTGATGCTAACTTCGGCCAAGTACCTCACTTGGTTGTGGTGTAAGTACACGCGTACACGTAAATCGAAGCTATAGACAACGCGTGACTCTATAACATTAAATAAATATTTTAAAATCCGTTCGGACGTATGTTAGTGAACGCGGATACTCGGTGAAAGACGGGTTTTGATCTGGCAGGTAAACGTAGATTACCTAGGTTCGGGGCTTACTCGACGGAAAATAAGATGATTCGTTGCCAAAATGCGTGCACCAGAAATCGACACCGGAGAGTGATCTACAGAACCTTACGTAGGAAATCTACTATTACTAAACGAGCAGACACAAGGAAAATTTTTATTTTATTCCTACGGAATGTACTCTGTTCTATACTTTACGCTTTCATTTCATAACTGTTTTCGCCGTTAAAGCCAAGAAAATATTCGATGCCGAACTTGTTGAAACGACTAACGACTAACTAAAATTCGGATTTCTAGGTCAATTTAACATTTTTAAGACACCATTGTCCGTCAACGCCGAGTTCGCTCTAGGTGCGGTTTTATTTTATTCGTACGTTTGTTCGCTTTATTTTACTCGAAGTATAAGTTACAGACAATGCGAATAAACTGGGAACATTTCTTGAATTAATTGGGAACGTAAACGATTTTTATCTTCACCAAGACGTTGTATGTGTGTTATAACGTCAAAAGTTGAGTAACTAACAACGTAAAAAATTCAGGAATTAATTATGCATGTGTCTGCAATTACGTGTATAGGCTTTATTTTAATTATTATTATTCGTATAATTATGAAGTAATAATAGCAGTGAATATTGAAATTTATTTCGTAATATGTCGGACACATTGTATTTGTTTATTTTTTCGACAGTGTCAAATGCTAACTACCTCCATATCGCCATAAATCACACTATGTTTTGTTAATATGAATCATTTTAAACTATTTAACAAAAATCAGCTAATACATTTTTATATTCATTAGATCTTAATAATATTAACATATTATCGATTTTTTGTTTATATTTTTAATGCATACATTTATTTGAGGAGACTTAATTTTGTATTTGTTAGTACATGATTTCAGTATTTATGTCATTTTATTATTTTTATTTTTTCCATTTCCTTTGATAACTTACTCAGAATCGTAATTATTTATAATAACAATTTTTGAACTCAACATGCTCTATAACAAGCTATACTTATTGGAGAGTAGTTACTGTATGTAGTAAAAATTTTAATTTATACATTTAATTTTTGTTATTGACAAATAAATTATTATTGTGACACGTCGTCATTACAATATTGTGATTTCAGCGTTATTTATAGCTGTCATCAGCGGGTTTTCTGTGACTTTGGGCACTCATAGGTTTTACACACACAGGGCGTTCAAATGCGCTGATTGGTTAAGATTTATTCTGGTGGTCGGACAGACCCTAGCAGGACAGGTAAAGATTACGTTATTTCAACAGTCTATGCTTTAAAATATATTTCGTGAAAACGAACTTGTTGCTTATAACATTAAACAAACCACGATGAAAACATTAAAACAAAACGATAGGTATATCATTGATCGGTTTCGCGAGTATTTCCCAACGAGGTTTTTTTTTCACCACTTTGTGACGTCACCCGTTATCCGTCTGCCACAGAACTGTTTGTACGTGTGGATCAGAGATCACCGGCAACACCATAAGTACAGCGATACGAACGGCGATCCACACAATGCCACCCGCGGGTTCTTCTTTTCTCACATAGGGTGGCTGATGGTACGCAAACATCCGGATGTTTTCGAAAAGGGAAAAACAATTGATATGTCCGACATAGAAAGGGACCCGTATGCTATGTTTCAGAAAAAGTAAGTTATGTCCTACGTATTTGATTCGAGCATGAACATAATGAATATAATTAAAATAATTAAACTTTTATACAGCTTCGAACATGTTTAGAACCAAGAAGTGAGAGAATTCATACAATTTTGGGGAAATAATGATTTTTTCAACACTAAATTTTTTTTTCTTTTTTTGTTATCGAATGAGTTGTTCATTTATATTTTTAAATAAAATCTTATAAATCCAGATGAAAATATTATGATAATGTATATACGAGTACAACAAGTCTTTAAAATAGCATATATTTCCTGAATGTGTAGTAGGAAATACACTCAACACCTTATTAATTTATGTGAAAATGCATTAAAAAAAAAAAAAATAAAAAAAAAAATATATTATATATATATATATATATATTTCTTAATTTTAAATATTTATACAACGGACTGTAGTTAACGGACTGTATGAGAAAGACTTATCATGATAATCTACCAACTAGACTAACCAACGTTTCTAAAATTCAAATGTATGATTACGTTTATTGAAAAACAAAATTGTCAATTGTCGATATGTTTACATTATGGGACATGAAATATGTTCAACTTAACGTACATTTTTAGGGTGGGTCTAATGACATAGTCTGTCTTCCCCAAAACGATTTGGGTACTGTTCATATGGAATTTATAGATGCTTAACTGACACTGATGTCGTGAAATAGGTACTACAAAATATTGTTTACGATTTTCGCCATGTTGATACCAATGGGCGTGCCGTTTGTGCTGTGGGGAGAATCGCTGTGGAACGGATTTTTCGTGTGTTTCCTGTTCCGATTGATGATGGCGTTGAATTTGGCTTGGCTGGTGAATAGCGCGGCGCATTTGTACGGCAACAAACCATTCACCAAGTGAGTGAAAACGGGTCTTACATGACATTTATAATTTTATGATTATCGGGTCTCAGGAAAAACAAGTACTTTTTGATAAGTCCAACATGTTTTTGATATGCAATACAAATTTCAGGTTTCTAGCACAATTAATTTGAGGCTCTTTCGTGTTATTCATAAATTTAAAAAAAAATCAAGTAGCTGTCCAGTTACAGGGTGCACTTTTCATAAATATGTTAAACTTAAGTGGTCCAATAACCGTAATAATCGATACAAAAGAAAAAGATTAACCGTGGCTTAACCTACGTGTGATTGTAGATTATCACACTATTATAATTATTATCATCACCATCATCATCTGGTTTTCGTGTTCTAATCGACGCGGGTGTGTGAATCCGCACGTTTTCCGCAGGGACATGATGCCCGCGGAGAACGTGTACGTGTCCGTTTTCGGGCTGGGCGAGGGCTGGCACAACTATCACCACACGTTCCCGTGGGACTATCGCGCCTCGGAGTTCGGCCAGTACTTCAACTGGACCACCAAGCTGATCGACTTTTTCGACGAGATGGGCTGGGTGTGGGACAAGAAATACGCGACGCCGGCCATGGTGCGCAGCAGGGTGACGAAACACGGCGACGGAACCCACCACAAGTACAGCAAACGGGACAAGAAGGACGACTTTGACTTTGACTTTGACTTCGACGACGACGACGATGACGAGGGACCGATCGCCGCGGTGCTGGATGACGACACGCACGGCGAGTCGTCCCGCCCGGAAACACGGGACGAGGCGCAAAAACGTTGACGGGACCGGGAGCGTCGAGCGTCCCCTCCGTCAAAGACTTTTGTGTTCTTTAAAATATTTATTATTAGTATTATCATTATTATTACTACTATTATCATTTTTTTTTTTTTTTTTGTTACGTATTATCTCATAAAGTCACACGTAGTTAATGTACGTCTATTCGCATATTGTTGGAGCTTGTACCATCTACATCGATGACGGCGTATGGATCTCTATGCGTTATTACATCTAAAAATCGTTATTTTTTGACGAAATCATAGAATTCAGATTATTTCGACCACTATCATATTAAATCATATAATTATCTAATTTAAAAATCAATACAAAAAATAAACCAATGTTAAAAACACTAACCGTATCAATAGACACTTACTAGTGTATCTAAATATAACAAAAATATATTGTCCGTTGTCCTTAAAATAATTTATTTACGATTTCCGTATAATATGCGATTTTCACTGTTGGTAATATTCTGTTGAGATACTGACAATGCTTTTATTGTATGTATTACCTACGCACTTTACTGTGAATATTGTACACGTCATACCTATATTTTGTGTTTATGACAAATGTGCAGGGTGATCAAGTATATCGACCGTAATTTTCAACTATGAAATATGAATTAGTTTGCATTTTTAATACTCAATATTTTGAGAGAGAATATGTATATATTTTTTTCATGGACCTCGACATTTTAATTTTAGAATTAAAGAGTAATAAAGAGGTGTCATATATGCCAGAAATATTCTAAAACTTTATTACATTACATTTTAAATACTCATAAATAGGGAACGGATTTTAATTTAGTATAAAATCAAAAATACTTAAATATATATTTGTTTATTACTTGATAAATATTTATTTATAAATGAATAATATTTAAATATTTAAATTGAAAAAAAGATAGAATTATTACATAATTAATTAAAAAATTAAAAAAAATTAAAAATCAATTCAGAATCATCATAATCTTCATGTGGAAAACAGTTAGATGCAACATATAACTTGAAATTTTCAAATGTAAAGTGGCGGCGGTTTGGTCTTAACATTGCTTTGTAACGGCTGAATGACCTCTCAACATCAATGGACGTGACAGGTGCATATTTCATACACATTATTTCTTTTGGAGTGTATTCAATAATTCCTGAATAATTGTTCTTTGGAGTTTTATTTAATAGTATGTCGTATACTGAAATTACTACCTACTACTTAGATGACTTACTCTAAGATATCGAATCGTTGTCGTTTGATGTCAAAGGTGTACAGTACAAAGACCTAATCGTATCGAATATCGTATCGTAAAATACTAAAATAAAAAAGGAAATTTCTAAAATAATTAAAATATACACGAAAATTCTACAATATTACATAATTAATGTATTTATTTGTAAAACAATTAAATTATTCTAAAATATTTAAAAATATTTAATTATTCTAAAATATTTAAAAATATTTAAAATAAAATTAGCATCAGATTACTTGAAATTAAATAAAACGTATACATATAGCGAAAACTTTCCGATGCTATTACTACATAAAAATATTTATTTAAATTAAAATCCGTTCCCTACTCATAAATCTTAAGATACTGGTTAAATATGTAGAAAGTGATTATCAATGTTGAAAAACAAATAATTTGGTTTAAGAATATTAAGTTAAAATTAATATTCATTAATATTTATGTATGAAAAATTAGTAAAAAATAATTTACTAGAATATCGACTTCGAACAATTTTAAATAGTACTTAAAATAATATAAAATGCATTTATTGTACTGGGTTAAAAATGGAATGAGTATGCTTAAAAAAATGATTCTGTTTATTATAATGAAATGCACCATCTTGATGTCTGGCTTGACATGAAAAGATCAGTTCAAGAAGAGTAATTTTTTCATCAATTGAATTTAAATACATTTTATCGCGTTTAATCGTCTAATCAAGTTTCGTAGATTTCTAGTTGATTTTATTTCGTGTTTATAATTAAATACATGTTTTACTTTTTTACAAACAATAATGCACTCGTATTTTTATCGATACAAATTATTTATTTATGTACTATAGATATTTTATCTAATAAATAAAAATATTATATCAATTTAATTTTGTTGATTGAATTGTATTTAATTATTTATAAAATACTAAAAAGAAGAAAACTGAAGGCTCCGGATTGATAGGTGATCTAAAGTTTGTGAAAAGTCCATTGGCCTTTTTTGTAACTACTCCACAAGTTGAGAAGTGTATTATGGCTCAGAAAGACCAAGTTACTTTTATTCGAAATGTTTTTACATTTCATACTCCATATTGTGTTTATAAATTTGTAAAATATACACTATAGATACATAAAGAACTTCAACTCAATTGATGTACAGATGATCGCCTTGTATTTATAGGGTTACGTTTTCAATATAAATCGAGTAATTTTGTGTATTAAGAATTACATTGTTACTATTTCGAGTGAGGGGGTTAACGTTTGTTATCTCAACACTATGAAAACATATTAATCAAAAAGCATTTTTTTTAAGTTAACCAATACTTTATTTCCGAAATCTCCGATTTATTGAGTTGTTGGATGAAACTTTTAGGCCCTCATTTTACTACTTGAAAAAGCGCTTATAGAAAAAAAACAACAAATAAACACCATTGTAAAACCACAGATTTTTTTTACGATTGCAAGTTATATAAACTTATAATATACAACATAACTTATAACATATAGGTTTCCTCGCTAGACACTAATATAACATAGCCAGTTTCACGTTACTTGATCATTATTTATTTTTGTAGGAAAATCGATTGTTGAATCGGAAAAAAAATATTATTAATGCCACGACATTATGTACACCCGACGGTATCGCTATAAAAAAATCCACGTGGGTACGTGTACACGTTCGGCTCCTGATTATCATATAGTCACACGGTGACCGGATAGTGAGTTGCGAGAAAAATAGGAAAAAAAAAACGTCACAACCGACAATGGGACGTGTAAAACACCATGTTTTCGGTTTACCGGCGCGCGTTCATTAGCATAAATGACATTGTGCCGGCGCGGGGGTGCGGGCCGTGTGCGCCTATTATAATCGCCTATTATGTCGGTATAAAATCGAGAGGCCGAGGCGCAACGATCTTATACTTCAATCACCGGGCGTTTTGCAATGCGAACGGTTAACACACGTGACACAGAGAGATTGCGGCAAACGTTTGCTTAAATCGCCGAAGCGACTGTTGTTCATCGACGAGCGGTTTCGAGCCGAGAGTTTTGGCGACCGACGGGCGCTGAAAGCTGAAAGACATGGCCACGACGGAAAAACAGTCGGCCGAGACCGGAGTCGGCGGCGGAGGGCAGTCGGAAGTCGCCGAAGTCCCGGGACCGTCACAATACAAACTGCGCATCGTCTGGTTTCCGAACGCCATCGGTTTCCTCATGCTGCACCTGGCCGCCGTCTACGGGATGTACCTGTTTTTCACCTCGACCATGGTTCTCACGATGGTGTGGAGTAAGTACGCGAGCGTTGGAATTTTGACGACGAGCGAACGTTATTGTTATCATCATGTTCGTTTCTCGCGTCCGTTTTGAACACCAGCACTAGTTTGTATTCCCAGAACACACGTTAAACGCGTACTTTAGATAATTCGTTTTACATCGTGTCACCGTCATCAATTAATCCATCGATATGTTTGTGTGTTATTATTCTAGTTTTCAGTACCCAAAATAAAAAAAAAATGTAGAAAATTATTAGATCGCCCTTTATTAGACATATTTAAGCAAAAAAATTTTTTCTAAAAATCCGTTTCACAAAATAGCTATTTTGAATTGTTTTCCAAACGGTACAGTAGAATTAAAATTTTTAAACTTCAGTTCTAAAAATAAAAAAACTATATTTATATCATGTGGAAGATATTTAATTATATTATATTTTATTAATAATAAAATCGAAAATAGGTAATATGTTTATTTTTAATACAATAAAAAAATTAGCAATGTAAAGAACATTTTAGCGCAAATAAAACAATATTTATATGTATTACATTATATTATATTTATGATAATAGTTGGTAAAAAATTATAAATGAAAACAAATAGTTGTTTAAAATGGTTGATCAAACTCGGTTAAACGAGATACGTATTTTATTAATTTATTTAGAATTTTTTTTTTAATTATGCATAATAATAATAATAATAATAGCTATTATCACCTAAGCGTAAGTGAAAAGAGAGTACATTTTGATGCTCAATAGCTTGCGTAAAGATGCCATCTATTACCGACATTTTATTAAGTGGCGATATACAAATATTTCAAATAATCATTCAAATCATTCCATTTACAAGATTATATCATATATATGTATAAAAAATAGTGAGATATTTTAGACAACAGAGTTATTATTCTTAAATAAAATGTATATATGTATATATATTTCTTTAGACGCGCTGTGAACGAGTCCATAATATAATTTAGACACTCCCATGTACGTCCATTAGTTTTAACGGACTCTGTCATACGCTTGTGTTTTCATCGACCATTCCATCCGGCCGTGTGTCGAAATGTCGATAATGAATTACTCTAACACGCCTTGGATCACTATTAATCATCAAATATGTCGTCACTATGTTTTTGTGATTTCAGCGCTTTTATTGGCAGTCGGTGGTTCACTCGCCGTAACCATGGGCGCTCACAGATTGTACACGCACAGGGCGTTCAAATGTAACAATTGGATAAAAGCATTGCTAGTGCTCGGACAGACCATTGCGGGACAGGTAGGAATAAATTAATTTGCACTCTGTCGACCGTAAGTTTGAAACTGAGTGCGAGAGAGATATTATGACTTGAAATAAAGCACCAGTGATATTAAACGTATATGTGTATACATACGCGCGCGCACACAAACACACACACACACACACACACACACACACACACACACACACACACACACACACACACACACACACACACACACACACACACATACAGGCTGTCCCATGAGAATTTTACCCTTGTAATATGAAATAATGAAAACAATCGAATTCTGCATATTTAACATATATGTGTTTTTGGGCTGGATGCTCATTTTTTACGTAACCGATTTGCTAAAACGCTTTTTCGTGTAAGTACCAACCCTGTCAGCCCTACTAACTAACTCGTATTTATTATTTACAGTTATTATTTAAATGTTTGGTCACACTAGAAAACATAATACATATGATTCAACGATTTTCCATATTGCAGAGACAATATCATTATTATTATTATTTTTTTAAAGACAAGACTTAGGACTAAAAATTATTCTTATTTTAATAAATTTCAATGTTATAGTAAATGGATTAAAACTATAATATTTGATTTTAATTTTTCAAAAAAAAAAATTGAATACCTATGTCATTTTAATTTTTTTTTATTTTCATCTAATTAATCAAATGAAAAATTAATGATTTTAATATTCTTTTAGTTTCCAAAATAATTTTATTTTATTTAATCCCATATTATTTCATTATAATTTATAGTCAACTTCTGTATTATAGTTAACTCATTTTCTGATAGTAATAATTGTTTCACTATTTATTACTTTATAAATTATAAAAACAAATTACGATTTGATGATAATAATACAATAATATTATGGTTTTAAAATACTAAGTACACCTTTTTTCTAAAAACTAAAAAATTATTAAAAATCATTGAGTTATTAAAAATAAAAAAATTGAAACGTCAACATTTTTGGAAAAATATACTACATAATTGTTGTCTATTATATATATATATATATATATATATATATATATATATATATATATATATATATATATATATATATATATATATATATATAATAAACTATATAATTTAATTTTTTGAAAAAATTAAAAAACAAAGTTATTTTTATTTTTTTTTAATTTTACTTTAACATTTAAATTAAATAAAATATAAATTTTTTGACTATGTGAGTCATCTAAAAAAAAAAAAATAAGTAAATAAAACGAAATTCTTTTACCTTCACGATCTCGAGGGAAATCGGGAGAATCAAGTCCTCGTAACCCGTGGGACACCCTGCATGTATGAATATTCCATCAAAGTGAACTTCTATGGCATGCGATCCTATGACTCACACTTTTGTCTGAAAAAATGCAATGTAAATTCTCTATTCCCTAAAAATCAGTCCATGAACATTGATTGGTATTCAAGTGAGAAAAAAACCATGTAAAATGCATAAACATGTCACATTATACGTCTACGCAGTGATACCAATATTCTACGTTATGTACAAGTACCGAGATACGCTACACATATTGACAAACACTAATAGGTTACGTGATTCGTACACACATGCATTCAAATTGAAACGCCAAATCTGATCGATACCTCAATAACGATCCAAATCGACCATATTATTCACAATTGATTTTTAGTACCTATCCACAATGAAACCATTAAAACTAAACAGTTTATTGCGTATTAACCAACGTGGTTTTTCTTTTCTCATAATCCACCCATTTCTCGTTTGTCACAGAACTGTATGTACGTCTGGGTCAGAGATCACCGGCAGCACCACAAGTACAGTGATACGAATGGTGACCCACACAACGCCTCACGCGGGTTCTTTTTCTCGCATATCGGTTGGCTGATGGTACGAAAACACCCAGAAGTAATCGAAAAGGGTAAAAAAATCGATATGACCGACTTAGAAAAGGATCCTTTCGTCATGTTCCAGAAAAAGTGAGTCGTACACCATAATATGTCATTCTCTCTATTTGTGTAGTGATTTCTAATGTGATAAAATATGCAGTGATTATTTAGTCATAGACAACTTTTCCGAGCAAAATTTCCGAGGAAATTTTAATTGTAATTAGGTTTTCACTCATAATTAAAAAAAAAAAAATAGTTTTCCTCGTGAAAATGATTATGTTCGTCAAAACACTAAATTTATAGTTCGTATCAAGTTGCTCAGGATGAAAACATCCTAGTTTCATCCCCTTCTGCGACCAGTCAGATTACACGTACGATTAATCACATAACCTTGTGCAGGTACTATAAAACACTGTTTACTATTTTCGCCATTCTTATGCCAATGTACGTGCCACACTTACTCTGGGGAGAAACGTTGTGGAACGGATTTTTCGTGTGTTTCTTGTTACGATTGATTTCAACGCTGAACTTGACCTGGCTGGTAAACAGCGCTGCTCACTTATACGGAAACAAACCGTTCACCAAGTAAGTAACAACAGTTTTGAAGTATCGTCAATTATAATGTACGAATATAGTCATTGTGACTGTAACGAAACAAACATGGAAATTTGCGTCGATTTGGACGTTATTTTTGAACTAATATAGTACTTTACCCTGTTAACCGGGAGAATGAGATTATTTCACGCATGATTTCGATAGTGAAAGTTGGTAGGAGTCGGCGCCAAATGGTTTGTGTGTAACGACATAGTGTCTCGGTGAATAGAGTATAGCACGTGATTGTTGTACGAATAACGCTAATAAAAAAGTTATTATTTAGTATTTACCATTGTACAGACAAAAAAAAGTATGTCGAATTTTCAATGAACTTTGAACGGTGTTTATACTATTATTTTCATATGTCGACGGATAATTTTATGTACACTATATTTTTTTTTTACCCGATCGCAGACGTGGGAGGGTAATGTGTTTAAGAGGTGTAGTACATGTATTCATATTTTCAACAACCGCTTAAACCAGCGGTTCCCAACCTGGGGGTATTACCCTTCGAGGAGTAAAACAAGATTTTCTGTGAGGTAAAAACTAGACAGATTTTTTTTTTTTTGTGTACTTTATGCCCATTATTATTAAATCTGCATCAATCACGAGTACAACTATTGCAATATCATTGTTACGATTGATATTATTGCAATAATATAGTTTCTGTTCATAGTTTTGAAAATTACCCTTTACCGTAATTTTAATAACGTTTATAATTGCATTACCTTATTACTCAAAAAAAAGATTTTTTTTGGGGGAAGGGTAATTGTAAATAATGTAATTTTTTTTCAAAGCATTTTTGAAATAGAGTGACGAGTCATCAGCATAATGTTATACATTTTAAGTAAAAAAAAAAAAATGTTTAAGCAATGCCAAGACTAACTTAGAAAGTGCACTCTATGAGAGCACTTCATACAACAATTCACTTTTGAGTACGTATTGAATTGATCGAAGTTTTATACAATTTACTTTCTTATTTTTACCTTTGTAAATCGTAAATGTCTAAAAATAATAATAAAAAAAACGGTTTCGTTTTTCTAATAATTATCACTTGAAAAAACTGAAATATGAAGTTAAAAAGTTATCAAATAGCCTCGGTCTCCCAAATGGTCTCCGACCAATAGTTCAGTGGAAATTAAAAACCGATAAGCGAATATGCAGTGAGATCTTTGAGTTCCGGTGACTCTAAAAATATGTACCATTGAAATAAAAAACCGTACCTATTTGCCCCTGAGAGAAGAGAAGGAACTGGTCAAGGTAGTTAACTCTGTGCGCTCGAGCCGCACCTTAACAACAAGAATCGTCCAACAAAAAAATTGGGACCCCTTTAAATGACATATGAGTTGCGCCGTGAGTATTCAGAAGATAATACGTGTGATTGAATTTTCTTACATAATCATCGTCATTTTATTTTAATTTATACAAATGAATTAAAAGTATAAATTATAACAACATTTTCAATAGGGTCGGTTAAATGTAATCTTTACAATATTATTTTGTCCTCGCCTCTCTTACCTTATTGACGCGCATTGTAATGGTGAGATGTGATTGTTTATTTGGTACGATTTGCTGACTGAATACATTTTGTCGAGCTATCGATGCTCGTTTTAAAAACGCTGGTCATATAGATTATCAGAACGGAATCGCCGTCTCAACTAATTTAACTACCAGCTGAAAGACTCGTGCATTTTACCGATTCTTTTTCCTGGGTGCCAGACGCTCTGGGCGCGATCCTCGTGGTGTGACGGAAAAAAAATCCAATTTTTTTTTTAGGGATGGTTCACGAGGAATGGGGGAGGACGTATAAATTCGTGTAGTTCGTGCGTGCGACTCGCGACCGCTGTGATAAAACGCATTGTGATATGACCGCCGCACGTTTTTCCGCAGTGACATAATGCCGGTGGAGAACGTGTACGTGTCCATGTTCGGGCTGGGCGAGGGCTGGCACAACTATCACCACTCGTTCCCGTGGGACTACCGGGCCGCCGAGCTCGGCCAGTACTTCAACCTGACCACGATAGTGATCGACTACTGCGGCGACCGCGGCTGGGTGTGGGACAAGAAGTGCGCGACGGCGGCCATGGTGCGCAGCAGGGCGGCAAAGCGCGGCGACGGCACCCACTGGAAGTACGGGGCTCTGCGGCAGAAGGACGGCGCGGACGAGGCGCTCGACGACGACACGTACGAGGAGCTGTTCTGGCTGGAGGAACGGTACGGCAATACGGCGGCGACGCGGGGTGAGGCGCAAAAGGGTTGACGGGACCGCGGCGCAAGTTCCCCGGACAACCTCTCGCGACGACTGTTTGTATATATATATTTTTTTTCAAAAACGATGAATTGGTTTTTTTTTTATAAAATGTTGTTTAATTTAATTTTTTTTTTAATTTTCACGTCGCGAAGTAATATTTTCGAATTTTATTTTACACGACCCGACGTGCCTGTTAATTTTATATTATACGCGTTCAAATTTTTACGACCGTACCTTATTCGTTCGTCGACCACTGTCTAAATCGTTTTTTTTTTCGTCGGTATGTTTTTACACAATCGCATTATATATTATACACTAATTATTTGGATTCGAAACACTAATTTATAGGTACTGTAAAGTCGTATCAATAAAACTATTGTAATACATTTACAATATAAAAATGTATGAAATTTCGTGAATGTGTATTTCGTGTAACAGTCATTAAAACGATTGTATGAGTAATTGTATTAAGAGTCGTTGTTACTCATTTAGCATGCGCACACATTGGCGGTACAATTCCAACAATGAATAGTACAATTATGTGTAAAACCGTTTATTAAATGTCATTCTACTGGCCATCTCACCAAAACCGGTCACCCGGAATTCTAGACTTCTCCTTATCGTCACTTTCTACACATATAAAGACGAAATCTAAAACGCTGCGCAGAACTTAGTTACTTCAAAACAATCAGCTGTCATCAACTCACCGTACTCGATAAACCAAAGGAACTCATAAATCCGATTGATCCAAACTAAAATACCAATCTTTAAGTAAACAAGACGGATCCTTGTGGAAAGCCACAAAAAATTTGTTAAAAATAAAAAACCGTTCACACCCTCTGAAAAAAGCAGATGGCTCGCCACCTATCTCCGACGAGGAAAAAGCAAATACTTTCGGCATCCATCTTTCCAATATTTCTTCAGCCAAGTACCTCCAGAAACGCAACAAAAGTGCTAAGATTGTTAGAGATACCTTTTATCATTATGTTAACAACGGAGGTCAGGTTTCATGGCAATCGAAGATTTTAGGCTCAACTACTTCTGCCAATGGGTCTCTGTAAATTGCGTCCCATTTCAAATTTTTTATATAAATTGCGGCCCGGGTATATTTTATACATACGTAAATTGCGGCCCAGGTATATTTTACATATACGTAAATTGCGGCCCGGGTATATTTTTGTACATATGCCTATCTAACTATTTCTTATTAATATGTAAATTACGTCTAAGCCTTTTTGCCACAAAACCAGGGGCGTCATTTGGGGGGGGGGGCAGGAGTATGCATTTGCCCTACCCTAGATTTCAAAGTAACTTTGGGCCGGCTACTTCTTTCACATGGGACATTAGAACACATAATACACAATAATTGAACATTGACAAATTTAATATAATATTATATGAATATCTTATTTAGAAACTGTTGTTAATGTTATGAAAAAAAATTATTTGTCTTTTTCAGCATAAAATGTATTTAAAAATATTTATATGTTTGTTTGGGGGAAGATAATTATGAATAATATATATGTTAAATTATTAATAAAAGTGAATGAAGTTGTGGTTTATAATTTATGTCAATAAAAAAATAGGTGTTGAATTATAGTTGATTAATGTTGCGAGCGAAGCGAGCGGTTTTTTTTGTGTAGGTACTTAAAAATTTTACACTGATTCGGCCGGTCATTATTATGCCCTACCCTATCATAAATTGAAATGACGCCCCTGCACAAAACCAATATTTTCCTTCTCATTTTTCAGACTTAGGACTATAACTATAACAGACTTAAAACTATCTATACAAATATTATTATCATCAAATTTCAAAAAATACTTACACGTTTTAACTGTGCAACACCAACGTTGAACATCACTGTTTAGAAATTTATGAAAACGAAATTTGAAACCATCAACTATTTTCAACGTTTAATTCCTTTCACTTTTCATAACGTCCATTTTATTAGATTGAAAAAAAATACTGTAAACCGTAGAGCAACCACAGATATATAAAATAACTAGATAGCCGACTCAACGAATAAAATTGAAGCCTAGAATCCATATGCGAACAGGGCAAAATATGATTGATTAATCCATGACATTTTATATTATTCCATGAAATATAATTTTTCTGTGATTGAAACCAAAGATATAATATAAAAATGTTGTTTTATATATCAGTTATCTTTTTATATGGATTCGAATTGAAACACAATTTTTCGATTATAATTTATAAACTATAAACTTTAAAGTGCAATTCAAGTAATTCAACATCATGGTGGTTTCTTGTTCTGTATCGGTTGTGTCAATAGGAGACTGAAAGGAAGCAAAGTTCATTTTTTTTCGTAAGTTCCCGGGACGCAATTTACGTATGTTTTAAAAATACCCGGGCCGCAATTTACGTATGTTTTAAAAGTACGCGGGCCGCAATTCACATAATATATGACCATGGTCCATGACCGTACTTATAGCGACGCAATTTACCGACTCCGCTGCTAATAATTAAAAACTATTTGTAAATTAACTAAAATAAATAGTTAATTAGCAATTAATTAGTAAAATTAATAACAATAACAATAAATACGTAAATTAAAAATAAATTGTATCACTATGTTGTATGATTAGCGTATGATTCAATTATTTCATTTTATAAAATAAAGTAATAATCCCGCTCCAGCGCGAACCACGGCCGACCCTGGGCCGGTGCGAAGCATCCCGCGCCGCCGACGAGCGTCGTGCACCCGGTCGTGATGGGGTGACCGACGACGACGGTGGCGGGCGCGCGTATGTTTGGTGACCTCGCGTCGATGTGCCCGTGGCCGGCGGTCGGTACCGCCACGGCAGCCGAGCAGTGGCGGGAAAGACGGGCGGCACCCCATATAATGACGACGACAATGGCGGACGAAAATCACCGCGCGCACCGTGGTGGGCCGGAGCCAGAGGTATCGAGATCGCTGGGACTAATATGGTGAATCATAAATTTCATTCTATTTTTTCATCAATTAAAACTGATAAAGTATGATGAATGATTCCTAACCTATAAGGACAGGTAAAATTTCTGTACCACTTAAGGGGTGAAATATAACTTTTAACGATAGTCAAAGAACCGTAGAAGCTGATATATGGAGCGCGTGTGTATAAACTTGTTTTGGTAACTTAAATAGAATTCAGCGTTATTTTCAACCGGCGTGGTATGAAAACACTAATATCATCGATGTTTAATCGTCACGGTGATATTTCAGAGACATCTTGTCTGCGGAAAACGCTTGGGTATCCTTGGTCGCGTTTGGCGAGGGCTGGCAAAACTATCATCACACGTTTCCGTGAGACTACAGGAGTCACCCTCGTCGGACAGAGACCGATAGACATACCTTGATCGGTTTGGAGAATATTAAATCTGGTGGTCTACATACAAAAACTATTCCAATTTTCAGAGTACAACACCACCAACTCTTTATTTTGTTACAAAAAATACGTAAATTTGATCCTTTACAGTCATATATTGATAATTTTAACTATAATATTATATTTCATACCCTCAAAAATAAATATGATTAATTTTTAAAACTTTGTTCAAAGTCCATATTAGTTTCATTGTAGTTGTAAAGGTCATGTAGAAAACAATTAATTAATTAAAATTAAATTTAAAAATTTTAGTCATTAATAATGTCTAGATGAGTTCATTTTTCTTTGTTTTAGGATCTAGAATCTAGGTGTTAAGACATTATTGTATTGCATAGCCTGTTTTTTATGTATTGAAGTTTGGAGAGTGATTGTTCAATGTGTATTATTATGTTTATTGATATTAAATATGGGTGTGTACGTACATTAATAATATTTTGTGTAATCAGGAGCGTATCGTCCCTTATCCGTCAAAATATTTAATGGCCCCCGGAGAACATTCCGCTGCCCCGTTTGGTTTACCCACGTTTGTTTTTTCGAGATGTCAAAACTGCAGAATTTATAGATATATGCGCACCTTTTCTACATCGGTCAACATCGAACACCATTTACGGAATCCACAATCTCGAAATGCGTTTTGTATAATATGTAGAAAAATAAACTTAAATTATTTTATATTATTGTGTAGTCGTCATAGGTCATAGATTCATTATATTACTATGCGCTTAAACGAAGTTGTAAAGTTCATTGTTTTGCTTCGTGTTCTGTTTAACTGTATAATGTGAAATTATGATAATTCGTTGTTTTCAATGGCACTCGACAATAACTGTATAACTTGAACCAGTAAATTATTACTTACTCGTTAGGTTAGGTAAATATGTTGCGAACTTTATTGTTGGAAAATTTATTGTCAATTCTTCATCGAAATCTTATTTTTTAGCAATAAAAGTTCTTTAGAAAACAAATAATAATACCATAGCAAAATTTGTGTTACATAACACATTTAAATTTTTTTACATTTCCCACAAAAGGCATAGGTAAATCGTGGTTACAACATGACTATTATTTTGTATTCCTACTGCGTTATCGGACCTGACGTATTTAGTGAATAATGAATTATTGCCTACTAATAATTAATGTTACAATATTGAAACTCACGAATACTAATTAACATTCTAGTTTATATTATGTGTTATAGATCAGCGGCGTTTAATGTAAATCTTTAATTTATATTTACAACTCTAACTGAGTAACATTGGAATATATTTGAAAAAAAAAATAATTGTGAAAGTATTCAATAGTTTTGCTATAAACGTGCAACATTACTGTAAGTCATTGAAAATAATTTACCTCTTTGCCAAGGTTAAGAGAAAAATATTTTGAAAATTATAAATTTATAAACTTTAATCATTTATACTTAATAAAATGTGAAAATGTGTGTGTGTGTGTGTGTGTGTGTGTGTGTGTGTGTGTGTGTGTGTGTGTGTGTGTATTGTTATGTTATTCAGTAAAATCTACATACACCCAGAAAAAAATGTTTTATTATGAATGAAAAATGACTGTAAATTTAATGGAATACAGGTATGATTTGGAACCTATGGAACTCACTCATTAATTTATGAATATAGAATCTTTTAAATTAATTAAATCGACTATACATCAATTATATTATGTTTATTATCATTTTTAAACGGTTTTATTTTGATAGAATGATACGGCTTCTTTAAAATTATGACAAACAAGTACTATAATCTAGTATGTTCATCTTAAACTCTATAATATTATGGTATTAATTATAAGGTATAAATTTGTATTTACTCTTAAAAATAATTAACCAATATAGTCAATACTATGACACACAGTATCATTTTAATAGAATAATTTTCTTATAATTAATGGAATCATATGATTAATAATAAAATTAATCTTATAAAGCATACTCAATAGTATGATGGACTAGCATCATTTTAATGGAATTTTTTTCTTTGTTATCATTGCCATAATTTAATTATTTTAAAATTTTTAAGAAACTATTAAATTGTATACAATTATTTAAATTATGTAAAATAAGTAACAAAAATAATGGAGAGGAAAAATGAAAATTAAATAAAAAATCTATGTACACGTAATTATTGTTATAGAAAAAAAACTAAGTATATTTATTTTCAAAACAGTCATATTGATATTTAAAAGCATTTAAAATAAGAAATTACATTTTGAAAAATATGTAGTTTAAACAATGTTAGGTAATAGTATGATACAATTAGTGTAATAATTACAAATACAATAAATTTTGGACAAAAAAAAATGTAATACAATATAATAAAACATTTTAACTTATATTTTTTTCAAAACAGTCTTATTGATATTTACAAGCATTTAAAATAAGAAATTACAATTTAAAAAAATTATACTTTAAACAATGTTTAGTAATAGTATGATACAAGTGCAAAAATTACAAATACAATAACAAATGTTAGACAAAAAATGTAAAACAATATAATAATACATTATAACATACCTACCTACAAAAATTACAATTTTAATAATAATTAACCTCTGATGTTATTTTTTTTGTTTTAATCTTATTACAAACTCATTAGGGAACATGGGAATTTCATACAAATGAATAGAGGTATCATTAAAATAATTTATTGGTTTGAATCATCAGTCATAGATTTACTTATTTTATAGCTTGTCAAATGATTTTCATAACTGATAATATTCATTTTTTGACAAAAAAAAATTAATAGTATTTTTATTTAAACATACAATTTTATGTAATATATAAACAATCAGTTCATCACTTGAATCATAATTGGTTAATATAAAATTAATCTTATATACAGTATTACAATATGAAATTTTATCAAAGCATAATGAGTTATGCAATAAAACTGCATCACCTAAGTATAAATTACTAAATATATCAAAATATGTACACGTATTAGCTATAGTTCCTTCACTTAATAGAGTATATGAATTATTAAAATTAATATCAAAACTGCACATTAATTCAGAAAATTGAATGGAAATTTGTAGCAAGAGATAGTGGAACATTTAATCTTGAATTAATATTTTTAGTGTACGAATTTAATTGTCTATGTTTAGATTCAAGAGTGTATGTCCATAGATATTTTAAAGGTCCTGATTTCTTAATTACTGTACAATAGTGAGTCAAAAAATGGTGTTTGGGTTTAAGTGTGTCATTGAACAGTTCTACATACTTTTTATTATGATTTACAATAACATTTTCTAGTTTTAAAATAGTTTCACTATTATAACTAGGCAATAAGAGAAGATCTATCATTTCTACAAAATGTATTAAAAATACCCAAGTTGGATCATTGTGATCAACCAAATCACCTATAAGTAAAGGAAAGTAATGAATAAAACATTGCATTTCTCACGCTGACATTTTCATATTAACATTTTTTAAATTTACTAGTTTCAATGATGGCGACAAATTACCAATTTCAGTTTATCCATAGTTGAAGCATTGTTTGCGGTTATTCAATGTTGGCAAATCAAAATAACCTTGTTTTAAAAGAGTTAAAATAATATGACACATATTATATACGCCCACACCTTCAAAAATGTCGTGCATCTAATCGACAGCGTAATTCTCAACAACATGGTAAAAATTAACAGTATTAAATATTGAATTTTCGAATATTCCTGTTTATTTTGAATCATATTTGAATACATCATCCTCATAATTTTGTGTAGTACGTAAAGAATCAACATTTTCATTAGCCAGAAAATTAGTGACATTTTTACTATTGTGGCAAAATCGGCAAAAATGATTTGAAGAAAAAGATCTTGAAAATCCTAAAACGGTGTTAAGCCCCAAATTATCCCCTATAATCAAACCTAATGAAAAATATACATTTCTTTTTTTACCATTTATATTTAATTCTAGTCCACTATTGTTTAATTCGTTAATATTTTTAATTAATTCATAAAATGTTCTTTCGTTTCCAATAAATTTTACATCTTTAGAATTAAAAATAGCAGCAATAAAAATATTGTTTAAATTTGAACGCAAATGATGGGGGGCTGTAGGAAATGAATAATATACCCCTAAAACTGAAGAGGCATAAGAACCCAAAGCATTGTTGATCTCAAAGTCGTCAAAATAAAGAAAATATGGTATGACAAGCTTATTACCATATAATAATGTTTTTTGTTGCCATAAATTAGAATTGATAAAATTAAAATTCTTAAAATTTGTGGTTATGTGATTGTGATTATTTAAAAACGCATCTAATACACCAGGCAATTCAAAATATTTCCTAAATTGGAATTTTAGTGGTAGTATTACGCATTTTATTTTTTTCTCATCAATAGTATTTGTACAGTTCAAAATAATATTTTCAACAGTGTTGTTTAAGGTTATTGCTTTAGGTTGTTCATAGAAATCATTTATTTTCAAATGTTTTAAAAATGTATACTCTGTATCAATATTATGAAAAGGATTCTTACAAAATTCAGAAATTGTGTTGTGATTCTTTTATCTGAGGTAAAGTGCAATTTTTTAAACTAATATTTTTAATTTCAGCAGCAATAATATAAGTTATGAAATGAACTATATCTTTTTGTAATTCAGTAGCTTCTTTTCTAGAAAAGTTCACTTTACTGTAATATCGTAATGAGAATTTGAGCGCAGAATCTTTTAACTAGTTTAAATTTACAGAGCATCCAGGTGTCGCAGCTGTGCGCCTTCCTGCTCAAGCCCTCATGTCTCCAAAATTCATGTATATCCTAAATTTTACTTATTGTACAAAACAAATGTATAGATTGTAAATATTCTAATAAAAAAACAAACTTAAAAAAAAAAAAAAATTTACAGATTGTTCATCAATACTTTTATCATCTTCAGAAACGTTAATTTTATCAAATGAATTGTAATTCATAGGTACATCACTATCACTTGTATTTATAAATGATTCAGAATAAACTGGAAGAATATTTTGACTTTCATTCTTCATATGTTTTGAAAAAGACCGAAAAGCAGAAAATTGTTGTTTACAATTAGGGAAACAGCATTGATAAATACTGTTAGATTTAAACGACTGTACAGCTTTTAAGTGAACAAATAATTGTTCTGATTCAGATACCAACCATTCTATTCAGAAACCAAAATTCTAATAGTAAACAAACGTGGAAAGGAAATGCAGAGAACCATCAGTTTAAATGGCACACCTATTGAAGAAGTCAAATCATTTTGCTACTTAGGTAATCATATTACGCAGGACAATAAATACACGACAGAGATAAAAAGAAGAATAGCTTTGGCAAAGCAAGCTTTTACCAAGAAACAAAATCTATTAACAAGCAGACACTTATCGATTAAAACTAGAAAGCATTTTATCAAAACGTATGTTTGGAGTGTAGCGCTATATGGTAGTGAGTCATGGACTTTAAGCGCACTAGATAAAAGAAGAATGGAAGCACTAGAGATGTGGACATGGAGGAAAATGATGAAGATCAGCTGGATAGAAAGAAAAACGAACATAGAAGTGTTAAATATGATAGATGAACCAAGACAAATTATAAAAATGATGGAAATAAGAAAAACTAAGTTCTTCGGACACATTATGAGACATAACACATTCATAACAAATATTATGGAAGGGAAGATAAATGGGAAAAGAGGAAGAGGACGGCTGAGAGAGACAAATCTGGGAAGCATGAAAAAGCTATTAACTCTAAAGAGCTATAGTGAAATGAAAAGACTAGCGGAAAATAGAGAAGATTGGTTGAAGCGACAAGGCAATATTGCCTTTAGATAAAAAAAAAAAAAAAAATTCAGATACTGGGCAAACAAAACAAAAATAATTCATAATTTATTTTAATATTATTAGTTATTACCTACCTACATTAATATATTATTATACATTTAAAATTTATGTTTTTTTAATTAATCTCTCATATCTGAAATTAGAGACATTAAAGAAGCATTTTTTATATCAGTGTTTAAGTCAATTTTATAGATATATTTTTGTATAAATGTCCACACTAACTCACACTTATATGGGTACTTTAAATTAAATACATGTATAATTTTAAAACAAGTATCTATAGCTTTAACAATATTAGTAAATTTGTAGTAGGTGTTAAAATAATATACATAAAACTCTTTAATGCTTACATACTCAGTTCCTACAATACAAACTATTGGTTGCAAGGTTTTCTTTAAACTGTAGCAGTTATCAATTTCTTTTTGAATTTGATTATATAAGTCATTAAAAGTGTGTGTATGCAACAAGAATGATTTTTGAGCATCCACTATTGATGTTTTGGCAAGACGTCTTCTTCCTGTTACCTTGTCGATTTGATAAGACTTTGAAGTTGGAACAAGAATAGCATTTAGAAGAACTAATATTAGAACATTTTTAGAATCTGAAACATATTATTTAACTATTTTAATTTTATTTAAGTAGGTATAAGAAATGAATTAATAATTAGTAAACCAAATAATTCATAATTATTTCAAACTTTTTAAAACATAATATATTTATTTACCTAAGTCAACATCATTTTCAGATAACAACTGTAGTAATTGTTTACTGTAACTAACTTTAATATTATTCTTCATTAAAGGTTCTATTTTGACCAAAAAGTTAGTCCATTCATCAAAAAGAATATTACATTTTCCAGGATACAAATATTCAAAATCAATATCAATCTGAAATTTGTTATGCTAATTTATTGATATGGCACTAGGTAGATAATAGGAATAAAATAATGCAAGTGATTAGTATACTACCAGTTGATGCCCAAATGACTGTTTATATAAAGGCCACTGTTCTAAAATATCCGTTATGGTAATTTCAGTTGAACTTAGGAATGTTTTACGATATTCTACGGTTTCTTGCCATTTTTCAGAAACTTCATTAAAGGGTTCGACATTGAAATGCAGCCAATTTTTAATTGTTATAAAAGTTGGCTCTGAAAAAAAGGTTTAACTCAATAATATTTTTGCATGAAATACCTATATATTGTTAGTTACAATTTAAATAGAGCTACAGTATTTACAGTTTTTTCAAGAATTATTTTATAAATAGTATAACATTGGATGTAAATGATATGGTTACATTATATAAAATCTAGTTAAATAGATATTATTAAATTTATTGAATTGTAGAGACCTGTAGATTTCAAAAATTTTAAATTGAGATATTTGCATAGCAACCTAAAGACATATGTATCAGTAATTTATACAGGTACTTACCAATTTCCTTTGGTGGTGCAAGAGACAATAAAGCAGTTTTATCATTATGTGATGATGTTAACCGTGTTGTTGGTGAGGTAGAATGATCCCAAAGATTATGTTTACGTATTTTAGAGACGGTATTGTGTTATTTTTGGTATAAAATACCTTTTGGTTTTTGTTTTGATATACTAATAAAATACGTTTCCTAAATATAAAATCATACAATAAGTAATTAGTTGATTTGTGCATTGACAAATAGATATTTTTACTTGAACATAATATTATAATATCTCATGAAAAAGTAACAATAATACATTATGTGATCATACATAATATATAGTCAATGATAATATATTGGTATTAAGAAAAGTGTTCATACCTTTACTTCACTCTTAAAAAAATTAACAATATTTTCTGCTATATGTTCAATATATTTTGGTGAGGCATGAAGTTTATACTGAATTAAATATTCAGTTACAATATTTGCTATACTTTTCCTATATTCGCTGGACAACTTTTTGTTTTTCCTATAGTACTCTAAAATAATGGAAAACTGAAAGAATTCCATCGGAATGGAACCTGTCGATAATATGCCCCATATATAAAAAACGGGACCCCATGAATGTAAAGAATTATAGGGGAATATCTTTACTCAACACAGCATACAAGATTCTCTCGAACACTCTACTAAACCGATTAAGACCATTCGCCAATAACATCATAGGAGAATATCAGAGTGGTTTCATGTCAGGCAGATCAACAATAGACCATATTTTCACACTTAAACAAATACGAGTAATAGAAAAGTAATACGAGTTCAACAAACCGCTACATTTAATATTTATAGACTTTAAACAGGCATACGACTCCGTACACAGAACAGAGATATGGAGAAGCTTAAAGCTATTAGGAACCCCTTCAAAACTAATATCGATGATAAGGGTGAGCACGGAAGGATCAAGATGCGCAGTCAAATTTGGTCACGAGAAATCAGAAGAATTCCAAACAACAGGATTAAAACAAGGTGACGCACTGTCACCAATACTATTTAACATAGTACTAGAGATGGCAATAAGGGAAGTGCAAGAAGAATACCTAGGAATTAACTGCGGCCAAAACCTTCCATTACTCGCATATGCCGACGACGTGGTAATATTAGGCGAAAGCGAGCAGGACATCAAAAAAGCAACGGAATTACTGATACGAAGCGCAAACAAACGGGGACTCAACATTAACGAGACTAAAACAAAATACATGCGCGTCGGTAGAAACAAAGATCAGAGACGAAATGCAGCTGGAATACAAGTCGGAGAATATATGTTTGAGGAGGTAGATGATTTTAAATATTTAGGCACTAACCTAAGTAGCACAAATGACAACCACGAAGAAATAAAAAAACGCATGACATCAGGAAATAAATGTTTTTTACGCCCTCTCGGGGTTATTGGGGTCGAAGATACTGTCCAAAAAATCAAAAGAACGACTCTATATGGTACTAGCTAGACCAGTGATAATGTATGCATGTGAGACATGGCCCACGACCCAAGGGGATGAGAATAGACTAGCTATCATGGAGAGAAAATTCCTTAGGAAGATTTACAGACCAAAAAGAAACGAAGACCAAACATACGAAATAAGATCTAACAGAGAACTACAGGAGTTATTCGGAAAACCAGACATAATAGCGGAAATGCGCCACAAAAGACTGAGGTGGCTTGGACATGTACTAAGGGCTAAGTCAATAGCAAATACTGTACTAAGATGAACTCCTCAGGGAAGAAGGCCGATTGGAAGACCAAAACAGAGATGGATGGACAAAAATAAAAAAGAACTGAATCAACTTGGGATAGAAAATATTATTGAAGCGGCTATGAACAGAGACAGATGGAAAGAGATTTGTTTTGCAGCAATGGGCCTTAATGGCCTTTAAAGCTGGATAGTAGTAGTACTCTAAAATAATGAATCCTTTTCCTGATTTTTTTAAAATGTCTTCAATATTAAACTAAAGTATAATAGACAGAAAAACATATTTATCTATCAAGTTTTGTTAACAAAACAAATTAGGAAAAACTAATTTAACTAAATCTGTTTATATTAATAACTAAAATATGTAAACAGGCAATGGTCAATAGATAGGTATTACATGTTCATTATCCCGGAGATTGATCTTATTGGAATTAGTTGGTGAATCAGAATATTCCTCAGAACTTGTAAGGCTATTGTCCGAGCTATCGTTTGATGAGTAAGTTACAGACGTATTTGTTTCCTGCAGTGGTATATAATATAATATATTATGTGTGTAAATTCAATATTAATTTATAATTGTAATATTTTACATATGTACTACATTAGTAAATTAATTACTCACAATAATATTATACTTGGCCTGCCAATTTATTAAATTGTTTTCAAAAATTATTCTCTGACCGTATTTACTTTTTGGACACAATTCATCCAAATGCTTACTATTTGTGTATCTTAAGCTCTCAACAGTCATACCAAAATCTTAAAAATTATTAAGTACTGTTAAATAACTTTTCTATATTTTCCTAAAAATGTATAGTTTATATTCAACTTACCTGTAAATTCTTGATAGAAACAATCACCTTTTAATTGAATTAATAAATTTATAAGATCGTCATTCAACAACAAATCGTTCATTTCTGAATCCGTCGTCGCATCATTTTCATCAAATCCAACAAATTCAGCACTGTAATAACAACTGTAATAAATTAGTGAAATTTTCCATAACACTGCAGTACGTATAGTAGTAGTATAGTTTATAATTGATCACTAGTTACTTTAATAATATAAATTTTAACCATAAAATAAAATATGAGGGCATGAGACACAGTGAAGATATGAAACACTGCGCGTCGAACGTCGAAAACCGAAGTCGCAAAAAAAAATATCGCAGTAATATAAAAAAAAACCAGTCGCGCCACGGCGGCAGGCCTCTTATTTGAGGGTTTATAAAATCCATACTATAAATAGCACACAAATTCCATTAAACTGATTATACTTTGATTGTGGTTTTTAGGATATTTAACTTGAAATAATTATAAAGCGCGTTTTGGTGAGTTAATTTGTAGCAAACAGGTTACTCGATCAGTAAACATAGTGTTTTAGCGAGATTGTTTAGTGCAACTGTTTGCTGCGTGAGCCGTGAATGCACTTTATAACAACGTGGTTGCCCATTTTAATAAACATGTCTTGTGTGGTGTTTACTAGTGTTGGTGACTTATTATCATTCATATCAGTAAACATTTTCCACCGAACACATTTTACCGTTTTGGCGAATTATCAAGCATGTAGCAAACAACTGCTAAGTGCAGCAAACTGTTTACTAAAAATTGACTCACCAAAACGTGCTTATAGTTATAGTTAATAAATTAAACAGTCACTTGTATTTAATTCAATTATATATCGTGATTCTATTAAATAAACCAACTATTTATATGTATTCTAATTCCCGTTGTATTAATGACCCTAAGTCCTCAACACATTAAAATGAAACTATTATTTCATAATTTTAAGGTATTTATTATTTCATTATATCAAATAAGTTAGATATTAATTTAAATCAATTTACAAATATTTTAATTTTTATCCTAAATCCAAGTACTTTCATTTACTTACATTAAATAATATTTATTAATTAATTTGATGCAATTCAATTGATTCAATTTTTTTCTTTTTTCATTAATTTAAAATAATTCTTATGTAATTGAGTATAAACTAGTGGTTTTAATGAAATTCTTAATTAATTGGAGAAAACTCGAATATCAAGAAATAAATGGAATAAAAATTTAGATTTTAAGAAATGTATTTTTCTGAGTGTAGGTGATTAATAAATGTTTATTCTTTATATTGTGTTGCCGAGTGATACATTTTTAATTCAATACAAAAGAATATACTGGTATTTCTAAAAGTTTTTACCCCCCCCCCCCCCCAACTGTTCTGTCCTAAATAAACCACTGGAGATGAGGAAAAAATGAACCACAACGAAAATAATATAAACAATACGCATAATCTATTATAGAATTATTCAATACGTTTTAATGTATTTCATTCGCTAGCGTATATTACAATAAAATAAAACCATAGGTCACAGAATATTGATATGATATGATGTACTTAATTCATTCCAAATTAAAGATACAGATACCATTAATTAGAAACTGTTATGTAACTGTTGACGGGTATAAATGTATTAATATTTATTGGAAGGAAATACAGGAAAATAAAAGTGAGTATAGCACGATATGCATAGTTTATTATTTCGAAGTGCGTCAGTGTTGATCGTACTAATATATGCATTATACATTGCATACAAATCCGTCCGACCAAATATTGTCTGAATATTTTTTTTTCTGTCAACTGGCTCTACCCAAAACTCAAAAGTGATGTAGAGCTACTGTAGAACATACCATTTACGCCTAAAGGATTTCTCGCTGCAGAAAAGAACGTCGTCGAGATAACTCCCGGAGATTTTACAAGTACGTCTGGTAAATATTATTTCTATAACAAATAAATACAAATTTGAAAGTTTGAGTTTTGTTTAGTTAAAATGGTGATAACTGATAAGGAAAATATTATCAGATCAAATATGCTTTCATATAAATCAATAAGCCACGTATTTGCTTATTATTCATCATCAATCACTCAAGGGAAATTAATGTAGTTACACCTACATTGAAATTTATTTGCGACTGATATCAAATGCTGTTATTCTTATAAAATATATCTTGACAATTTTTTAGTTTTCGACATTTGTATTTCATTACTTTTTACACAGATTCTCCGTTTCTATCATTTGAACATACAGAAGTGTCTTATTTTAAAAACGAAGAAATATTAACCGTTGACGTGCAATTTGAAAGTTATTACACACGCGCTTCAAAGCCCACCTACTAGTAATGGACACTGTCGATAAGAATCGAAGAAATTGTAAAATATTTTTCTTACTTTAACGCTTAAAAAAAATCCTTGTCGCGATCTTTTAAATTTTTCAGTAGTTTTTTGTCTCACCTGAAAAATAATTTAAATGAGAAATTAATAAACCCTCAAATTGACATCTACATAAAATTTCAGATCTCTAGAGATGCTGGATGAAACTCTTGCACAAGGTATAGTTGACCAAAAAGTGTTTCTTAATAAAAAAAATAAATAAATAAATACACATCTTTGTAAAACTATAAGATCCTTCACTTCACTCAATATCTAAAAAAAACGAGAGTCACGATTATTGAAATGTTTTCCAATAATATTAGTTTAGTATATGACTAAGATAAACTTCTAACATTTTTTGTCAAATAATATATTGAAAACTTAAATAGAAATAAACTTAAAAGAAATCAGTCAATCCCGTAAAAATCGTAAAATAATTTACCTAAGCACTTATAAAAACAAATCTTGACTATCGTCATGAGAGGATATCTTTATGTAAGTATTATTGATTATGATTAATTTATCAAAAAATATATGTTTAACTCATCATCACTCACTAATATTTTTATTCTTTACACTAATTCACATCAATTTTATATATTTTACGTATGTATATCCATATATTTTCTATAAATATTATTAAATTCTCCTCTTTTTTCTTGCAATTAAATCTTTAGACTTTATATATATATATATTTTTTTTTGTATACATGTATATATATATTTATGTATATACGAGTATGTATATATCACTTGTCAGTGGATTTTAAACTATATCTCAGTTAATACTGTTTTACATATTAACACGTACATCTGAATAAGATTTTTTGCTCACCATAAAAATCTCTTTATAATCAATAATATTCTATTATCTTTCTATAACTTGAGTCATTCACAATTATTTTATTCTATATAAATCACTTAATAACTTCATAAATCCATAATCTTCAAAATATTTATAAATCAATTAAAATCAATGTATTAGCTTAGTATTATTCTAAATAAAGTAAAATCCTTTATAATAATCCACTTTTCACTCTCTTTTAATAATTATGTTATTCTTCAAAATATTTAAAAATATATTTTTTTCAAAATATTCAATAATATAATTCTTCAAAATACACAATAATTTAATTGTTCAAAATATTCAATAATATGACTCATAACACGTTTTAATATTACATTATAGTCAACCCCTAAATATTCTTAAAAACACTTACGTTATTTCACTAATTATCTTCATTTTCAATTTTCCACCAAAAAACACACACACATAATTTGAAGAAATCTTATAACATTTTCTAAATATTATTTATTTGCAACCGACGGGCTTTATATGGAAGTTATTTAGAACTCTTAAAAACATACTGTTTACTTCTTAAAGAATCCAAGCCACAGGAATAAACGTCGTCGAGATAAATCGATGGAATTTCACACGCAAGTCTGCAATCAACTTCGAATGAAATAAACCAGATACTGGGTAATTGACATACAATTTAATTATTCTATTTCAAATTCTAATCTCGAATTTGTCTCTACTTTTAAGTATCTTGGAATAATATTTGATTCAAACTAAATTTTTCTTATCACACTGAATTTATTAAAAATAAAGCAATGCGTACCCTAGGTTTCATCAAACGTTCTTGTAATGATTTTTCTGATCCTTTTGCCTTAAAAATTCTTTATTGTTCGTTAGTTCGTTCAAACTTTGATTATTGTCCACTTATTTGGATAAACAATACGTCTAAACAAGATGATAATATTGAATCCGTACAAAATAACTTTTTGCGATTTATATCTTTTAAATTCAACATACATAGGCCACCACATGATTCATATGAAAATGTTCTAAATTACTTAGATCTTATTCCGCTTAAAGTCAGACGTTTACAGCTGCTCTCAAAATGTCTACATAAACTGATTTCTGGCTTAATTGATTGTCCTGGATTACTTTATTTGATCAACTTTAAAATTCATTCCTTTAATACCAGAAATCCTGAACTTTTTTATCTTGTTCATTCTGACAAAAATTATATAATTAATTGTCCTGCTAATCAATTAATGTTTGCTGGTAATAGTTTTACATTTAATTTTAATTAGTTAAGTTCGCTTTTCTATTGTCTTATTCTTGCTTCTTTTATATATTCAGTATCTTAAAATAATAATTTCTTAATTATTATTTATATGAATTTGTATTTCTCAATTTATATTGTATACTGTACACATTTATCTTAAATTGTAATCTCTTTAGCTGTAATCTAACCATTTGTTTAAGGACTTTGTCCGTTTAATTATTATAAATAAATAAATAAATAAACAAATAAATGAATAAATAAATAAATAAATAAATACCATGCAGATCCGTGATACGTACAAGTATAAGAATGGCGGCTCTTTGTGATATGCAGAACGGATGTGTCGATGTGTCGAGGTCGAAAGTGTCCGAAACACCGAGACGCGTGTATAAATGGAAAATCGTCTGGCCCAACACTGTTGCTATGATAATACTCCACTTGACCGGCTTGTACGGCTGGTATTTGTATTTTACTTCGTGCATGGTGCTTAGCATAATATGGGGTAAGTGCATGGGAATTAATATTGATTAAGCTTTGTTCTATGACTAAAATCATATTATGACATGCAGTTAACATGATATTGATTTAGTAATCTTAATATTTGATTTTTGGTCATGATGTCAAAAGTGATAGCATTAGAGACTCGACATTTTCGATAAACACGAACACAAATTTTTAATACACAATTGCCAATATATTGAAAAAAGATAGACCTCTTTAAGGCTATGCTCGTATAGAATGTTTATAATTTTTGGGACTTTATATCGAATTGGATAATTAATTGTTGAATTAAATCTTCGAAACGTAATACAACCTACGTAAACGCTCAACTATAACAGCAATTAAATAATCTTAGAAATCGTTAGTCAATTATTATCTTAAAATTAAAAATATTCAAGAGATCAATAAAAAAAATGATTAATTTTTTATAAAATAGCATTTTTGTCAATTCAATTTTTATAGAATCAAGAATTTGTGAGTCTGTTATCTTAATAATTAAAATATTTGGCATCAATTTTGAAAATATTTATGAATACAAAGCAAAACCGATTAAGAGTCTAAAGAAACGAAAAAAAAAATGCGGCTTAAACCAGGCATATTCTTTCATAGATTTTAGTCAAGTATACTAAGTGAATGACTGAATACATTGCATTTATTAAGTATAAATAAAGATAGGAAATTTTATGCAGATAGAAGACGGATAATTTTCAAGCAAATTGGTTAAATAATTTAAAATTTATGAGTAAAATCCTTCGATTTTTAACGATTTTTACTTAAGCAATAATCGAAAAAAATTTTAAATTTTTATACCCAGTCTCGCAGCCTACATCGTAATTACCATAAGTCTAATTCTATGTTGTTTCATTACTTATCTTACCTACTGTAAAGACGAGCATACTGAGTTTAATACGTTTAGTAAATGATTCAACGTATTTTAGATGTATAATAAAAACTTATATAAAGTACGTGAAGATAATAAAAATTAACAAAAATATACGTGTAAATATTCTAATTCTACATGCAGTAACATAGGAAATTTAAATTTCTTCATAATAATAAATGTCATTGATAAATAAAATTGATTTTGTAATTAACGAATCATTTAAGTATTTTGTCACTAATAACAAATTTAACTGTTATATTTTATTTTAGGAATTATTTAAACTTCTTGTAAAGCTAATTGAATAACGATATTGCCATTTTGTGGTTTTTCTAGCGTGGCTATTTGGAATGTTCAGTGGATTGGGTATCACGATAGGTGCTCATCGATTTTATGCGCACAAGGCGTTCAAATGTAACAAATGGATAAGAGTTTTACTTGTGATAGCTCAAACAATGATAGGACAGGTAAGAATTGTATGTAATTTCAATGGTAAATGTATGCAGGGAAAAAGAGGTAGCTTACAGTCGATAATTTTTTAACAGGTGAAATTATCTACTTACAATGTTCGCTGGCGTAAACTTTTTCCGAACACACGTGATAGGACAAACCCTCATGTAAGGTCATCTAAAAAATGAATATAATTAACGAGAGAATATTCAGTATAATTCTTCAATATATTTTCTGATTTTCTTTATTATGTTTTTTTCATAATGTGAATATTATAAAAAAATTATTTCATTTGAAATACGAATTATTCAAACAAACATACAATAAGCAATAGTTAATCATAAATTTAATTATTGCTTTTATTCAGGATGCTGGCTTTAGAATTTAAATTTTGGTATTTCTATTATGTTGCTTATTTTATTTTTATATTCTTTATATTTTTTCACTTTGTATTATTTAAAACTTACTGATAACTATTATATTCGATATAATCATAATTTCTATAATTGTTTTTACAAAAAGCTAATAATAATAAAAAAAAAAAAAAAAAAAAAAAAAAAACAGTAATTAAAATGTTTATTTATTGGCAAACTTGTAGCAAGTTAATAAGTTTATAAGTTATAACTCTAATTATTTCAACAAAAATAATATCGAATATGCTAATAAACTGATAAAAAATAATTTTAATAGAATCCGATAAAACTGTAATTAGAGTATTATTTATTATATTTTCCTATGCCTCTCGAATTTATTAGTGTTTATTATTTAGTCTGGTGGTGTGCCTTTTTTGTTCTGTGGCCCCCAAATATATTTATTCAATTGAGGAGGTGGCTATTATATACGCATATATTATTATAATATAATATTATAATATTATTTATAATATTTTTATTTGTATAAATTAAGCATTAATATAAGGCAATTTAGTTTTTATTTCATTCAATTATTCCAGAATATTACTTATATAATGCATGCATTTTAATTCCTAAGTGCCATACGAATAAATAAAAATAAATAAATTCCTAATTGAATTTCGATAATAATTGGTGACACTTTTTTTAAATGTCACGGCCTCTTCGGTTGCGTAGACCTGTATGTATACTTGGGTCCACATTCATCGACAGCATCACAAAAACACAGACACCGACGCTGACCCGCATAACGCCACACGTGGATTCTTCTTCGCACATATAGGATGGGTGTTGGTGAGAAGACAACCGGAAGTGAGGAAAGGGCTTGACAAAATCGACATGACTGACTTAGAAATGGATCCGTTCGTCATGTTTCAGAAGAAGTGAGTCGATTAACGTATGTCAATGAACAATTTCTTTAATGGTTCAAAATTTAAAACATTAAAATAATTTTTACTTCGAAGTTAACATGTATTAATAAATAACTAAATTAATGGCTCAAATCGGAACCGATTTTCAAATAAACCATTTTGTATTTTTATTCTTTGTAGCCCTAAAACATGAAAACCATTAATTTAATAGGACTATATTATTCATAACATATTTCCAATCTTATTATTTTTTGCATTGCCAAACACCTATTTAGTACTCAATGTTTTTATCTCACTTTCTGTGATTTTCAATTCATAAAATATTAAAAAAAAGATATATCAAAATCATTTTTGAGATTTCTCTGATGCAGATTTCGATAAATGACATTCAGGTCACGTAATAGTTATAAATTTATATAGTAGACCAGCTACCACTAGTTGCAATGAAAACATATTCATAAACGTAATAAATCACCTAGATCAAAGTGTAAATGTATATTTATTTAAAATTGAACTACATTAAATTTTTTTAAAAATGGGAGAAAAACGAATAGTCCAGAACACACAATGCGGAACATGTTAAATATGAGAATACATCAACTCATGTAATTATTTATTTTGTATGTCAAATTTTATTTCAGATACTACTTGACACTTTTTGCAATTTTGGGTGTGCTATTTCCAATGTTAGTACCACACATACTTTGGGGAGAATCACTGTGGAATGGATTCTTCATGTGTGGTATGGCCCGGCTGGTTACAACTTTGAACTTCACTTGCTTAGTGAATAGCGCTGCTCACTTTTATGGGAATAAACCTTTTACGAAGTGAGTATTTAAAAAAATTTTTTTATAATTTTTATGAATAATGTGCCAATTTTCATTATATTTATAATATAGATTATCTCATAAAACTACTCGCAATGATATACAAGACATCTTCAATAGAAATCATCAAACTTTTTTCTCCCTAATTTAGAAACACATTCATCATTTTAATGAGTCTAAGACTAATTAATACCATAAATTCTAAATTGTATTCTATTATGTTATCAATTAAAATTACTTAAATATGATAAATGATTGCCAACCGATCTCGATGAACAAAAATAACATGTACTCCTTAAATAGTAAAATAAAAACCGAATACCACACTCAAATATAACCATAGTTAAAGATTTTCGTGTGCATGCGTACAAACATATTTTCGTTAATTACCTATGTCAATAGAGTATAACATTATTTTTAACCGACCATGTGCAAAAAATCTATAGTATTATTAATGTTATAGTCACGGCGGTATTTCAGGGATATCATGCCTTCGGAAAACGCTTGGGTGTCCTTTGTTGCGATGGGTGAGGGCTGGCACAACTATCATCACACATTCCCGTGGGACTATAGGACCTCTGAGTTCGGGCAGCGACTGAACTTGAGCACAACGCTGATCGACTTCCTGGCCCGCAGGGGCTGGGTGTGGGACCTGAAAATGGCGACGCCGGCCATGGTGCGCAGCAGGGCGATGAAGCGCGGAGACGGCACTCACCCGGTGGCGATGAAGTGGTGGGACACAATTGACGACGGTGTGGAGGAGGAGGAGAAGTTGTCTTCACCGGACAGGGACCGATAGGCATACCTTGATCTACATGCAAAAACTACTCCAATTTTCAGAGTTCAGTACTGCCACTTTTTTGTTTTTTATAGAAAAAATAAAAATTTGATATTTTACGTATACGAAAATAACAACTTTGTAACTATAATTACATAATTTCAACTATAGTGTTATATTTAATACCCAACAAAATAAAATGTGATTAATTTTTAAAACTTTGTATGAAACTTTTAATAATATACGAAAATAATCATTATTATTGATATTATAGCTGAAAAGATAATATAGGATAGAATTAATTAATTAAAATTAAATTAAGACATCCTAGTGATTAATAATGTCTAGATGAGTCAATCATTACGCTACATAATATGTATTTATAGTTAAACATGGCAAAGAAAAAACTCGATTAATACGCGTTTAAAAGTTATATCGGGTAGAGAAAAAAATAGAGCTTTTGGGATATGGCTTTTGAATTAGAAAAATTATTCATTGAGCTCAATTTAAAATTTTAAGTATTACATTTTACACATGAGGTATAGGTAACTCGTGGTTATAACGCGATTATTTCTTTTATTCCTACTGCGTCATTGGATCGGACGCGTCATAATTTGAACGATGCATGATATACAGTTGGTATTGTGTGTCTTGTGCATAATGATCGAACGGTCACATATTACGGGTTTTAGACCGTGTTATTTACAATGTTTTAATTATATTATAATTGTCGCTCGGGCATGAATGAGCGAAACTATCTGGGTTATAATACAAAATATTATACTCTTCAAAATAACCGTTTAGTAGATAATGAGTTATTACCTACCAATCAATAAATAATAATGATACAATATTCCTATACACGGTTGGTAATTTGCGTTGTAGTTTATATTTTGTGTTATAGAATACAGGTTCTTAGCGTTCTTACTTTTCTGTACTGCACACTCTATAGTCTATACTGTACTGCCATAAATAATTTTATGCATTTGTGATCACAAAAAAAAAATTTAGTCCGTTTCAAAAAAAAAAATAAAATAATAATAATAATAAATATATTTAAAAAAAATTGGTAAGATAATGGAGGTGGAAGTTCGTCTTTCGTTCTTCCGGTTCATTAACAAGGTAATGGTGTTGAATTTAGGAAAATTTTGATTAGCCATTTTGACGATTTGAGAACGATCATATAGTATATTATTTTACCTTTAAAACCATCGATAAATCATTGTTTTCGATAAAAGTTTCTGAACGAAACTCTAGTGATAATTTTAATATCAACTAATTAGGTTTTCGAAAAAATAAAAATCTGATGATAAACAATTGGTAAAATATTCAATTTTTCGTGCATAAAAATATTTTGAAATAGTAACATGAACAAGCCCACGTCCACTAAATAATTTTTTTTTATTAGAAAAATATAATCTGTATATTATATACAATACGAATTTGTATTAAGTACATTTTTTTTTTTTAAATATATACATATATAAGTTGCTTCACATAAGAAGAAGCCTGCCATTGGAGGCACTCCTACTGACATTAAATGTTTTCAATTATGTGGTTAATATTCAACTGTGTATAGTTACTTTTTTCCCCTTTTTTGTTAGTTTTATTATTTTGTTATTATTGTTGAATTAGATCTTTACACCATGACTTTTTTAGACGACGGGTCGGGTTATCGGGAAGTGTGAGCAATATAATATAATAATAATAGTTCGTTAATTAAGGAATTTGGATGATTTTGGAGGCGGTTGTGGAAGATTTTGTAACGAGCTATAGTGGATTGTTTTACTCAATTAAATAATACTCATGAAAATGCTCCATTTTACCGTTTATAGAAACTTATGTAAAAAAATATTGTTACAACTAATTAATATGATGAATATAATAAATATAGTACGGGCTACTTATAAAAAAGCTTGTATGAAAATATCAGATCTGAAAACCAATATTAGATTAAGAATTCCTAATAATGAAATACGTTAATTAAATATGTTCATTTAGAAATTTTACAAATAGTTCGAAAGAGGTTGAATCGTTTTTGAAACTTTTGAAGGTCTGTATAAGAGTGTTGTTGATATTCATTCTAAGACCATTATTTTTGGATTTATACCTAAATATCAAAAATTAATTTTACGAAAATCTCATCTACTGCATATTTTACCATTTTCTACTCAATTTTTAGGTCGTTTTTTCTTACGCTTTGGCGTCTCTAAGTACTTATTAGATTCAATTTTTGATCTATACAGTTACTGGTCATGACTTTTGAACCACTGTTTTTCCCAAAAATGTAGCGACATTCACATTAAAAAAAACACATCATTATTAAACCAATGCTTTCTTTGTTTCACTTAGAATATGATATAATGATGAAAATAAAATTTGCATCGGGATAAAAATGGATACAAATGTTTAGATCTTAACATTAAAAATCTTTGAAAAATGTTTGCGAATAGATATAAATATTCGTAAATATTAAATAGTGGGGTTTCTCACTTGTATGTAGTACCTATTTTTTAGGAATAGGGGGAATCGATTTAACGCATTTTCTTGCTATATTTTCAATAATCACAGTAGAAACGCCTCGTTTAAGCGCCACGGCCGCGGCAGTCGTAAACGCTTTGAAGTGCCATACGAATCATACGATGTATCCTAAATAAAATTAGATTATATCTGTTGACCTGAGTACCTATACGTACACGTAAACATACACATATCGTTGACTTAATTTAAATACGCATCTATAATACACCTATGACCTATACAACATTTATTGCGATGAAATCTTCAAAGACTCCAACGGTAGTTCGACTTTTATATTGTTACCTCCAAAGAAAAACACTTCTAAGAAGTTCGCCGTTTAAGCTCTTGTCTTAAAATGAGACTGTTGTTTTTGTGTATTCTTCAACAGGGTTCATTGGTACCATTTAAATATTTATGGTAAATCATATTATTGCATCGTACGATTACCGTAACGAACAAATTATTCAATGAAACGCGTAGTAACCATTGTTTTGTGCATGTTCTATACTCTCATAACTATGCCTTTAATAGCATCATTATAACGAATGGTAATAGTAATTACAATTGCGTCATTACATATTATTCACAAGCATTAAACATTCCTATAATTTAAGTATTATAATATGTATGCGTCTACGATAGTCATCTAAAATAAACGAAGTAATAAACGTAATGATGATGGCGTACCGACAACGGTGTGTATTTTTATATTTTACTGTTTTGTCAAAATCATAGCCAACAGTTAAAATGTAGGTCACTCATTCGATCGGGGTTTCTGAATAGTCAGGCTTGAATTACATGTCATAAAGATTCAGTGTGCACGAAAAAAATCACTAGTAAACGTGAGGTTTAAAATTATATAATGAACAATAGTAAAATAAAATTAACTGTACGATTTATATTCAAATAATTGTATAACTATAGGAGAACTTTTGTTTTCGTGACAATTGATTTGCTAGAAATGATTTCATGCTGCCAAGTACTGCGGCAGATATACGCGGAATAACCAATGCAAATATTATATGTTGCGTAGTATCGAGTCGAAAAACGGGATTCGATGACATAAAATCGCGAAATCGCGTATACAAAAGCAAATCTGCACAAGCCCGTGAGGCCGTCAAACGTGCGGGCACGTTGTATATCTTCCCGTGTTTGTGAATCACGCTCCGATCTCTGCGTCGAGGACCTACGCGAGTCATGAAGTCGGGGTGTGTTTAGAGAACGAACGGTTTTCGACCACTATATGTTTGTGGAGGTAATTGGCTCAGTCGTGACTCCCAAAAGCGTCTTGTTGTATGAGGTTTATTGCCTTTGTGTCGTCAATACATTCAAACACCAGTGATTAAAATATGCTCTCCCACTTCTATTTGCACCAGAGTCCTGATTTTTGGGGAATGAATAGACAAAACGCGTAGCGAGTTTCCTCGTATTTTTCCCAAAAACGTTTTCGGGGAAGACCATTAGCATATACTTTAACGGATGCGACGACGAGCAAAAGCCATTTCAGTGATGGATCCAAAGTGAGGGGTGGGGTAATGAGGCAAACAACCCTCCCCTTAATAAAATAAGTCCCAGTAAGTGTACCATGTGTACTACCATGTTTATTATGACTAAATTTATTAACGTATACATTTCAACCAACCCAGTGGCGTATAGAGCAATTATTTTCGAATCTGAGGCTAACTATATAATTTGTCCACCCCCACCCACTTATCAAATCGACATTTTTCTACAGATCGTAAGACAATAACGTTTTATTATGTTCCAGCTTAGATACCAATCCAGTAACCACCTGGCCAACCGACACCTACCAACCTGAATTTTCCATGAGACGATTACCTCAAAAAATCCTTTTTCTGCACGCCACTGAATCAGCCCCCCCCCCCTAAACGGTTTCTGAACTCGCCACATAGATATAATGATGCACGCGTGTGCATATTAGTGATAGGAAAAATCCGGATTTACCGAAGGTCGAAAATCTTGATTTATGGAATTCGAAATCCGAAATCCGGATTTTGGATTTTGAAACATTAAATTAGTATTGTTTTATCTATAACTTATAATGACTAAATCACTAAAGTTGGTTTAATGGGAATTTCGTTTACGGGGAATTTCACAGTTTTTGCTCTATTTAAAGGATGTTTTTCTCTCGCCTGGAAAAACTATTGAGATGAGAACTTAAGAAACTCTGAAAGTACCATTTACATATAATTTCCGATTTACAGAGTTGCTGGATAAAACTTTTGTATAAATTTAAGCTGAGCGTAAAGTGTCTCCAGTTAAAAAAAATTAAAAAATATAATACAAATAAAAACCATTGTAAAACCATTTCACTCAGAATCGAAAATTTGATTTTCTGATTTAGAATATCGAAATCCACAATGTGAAACGCGAATATTCGGATTTCGATATCCGAAATTTCGAAATCCGGAAATCCGATGTACGGATTCGAAAATCCGAAATCCGAAATCCGGACTGTTCGGATTTGCGGAGAATCCGGATTTATATCGCTTCACTAGTGCGTATTGATGCCGCGGACAGTCGCGTTTCTGTTTTCCCAAAAATACGGCACCGGATGGTAGGGGGAGCGGGGCAAACACGCCGCGTCAAACGTTAATCGTCCAATCGTTTCGGACGCGTCTGTCGTCGATCGCTCGCGACCGCACGCCGCCGACGACGCATCACGTCACCGTCGCCGTCAATGACGACGATGACGACTACGCGCCGCCTACGTATTTATCATACCGTCGTCGCCGACGTAGGTGCCAACGTATACCTGTTGTTGCCGACGGCCGACCGGCACACGCCGACCGTCCCCCTGCCGTAGCCCGCAACATTTTACGCCGTACCGTTTCGCGATGGAGTCCGCCGGAGCGTCGCAGCCTTTGTTGTCATTGTTGTCGTTGCTGTCGTTGTTGTCGTCGTGCCGTCTGCCGGTCGCGGCGGCCGCCGCCGCCTCCACCGCTGTCGTCCCGCGAGAATCGGTCGCTGTACACGGCCCGTCTGGCAACGTCACCGGAAACGTACGTATTTGCTGACGCAGCCGAACGTTTTAGATTTAGAGCGAAACGAAGGATAAATAGGTTTTACGGTGGTGCTAGACTCCTTTTGAATTCCGGGCGAACCCAAGGGTTTCTATTAGTCTTACAGTGATGTTCGTTTTTTGTTTTTTTTTTTTTTTTAAAGACGTTTTTTGGTACACTCGACTTGGTCCGAAAGTTTTACCATCTATAGATCGGTAAACACATGTAGATGGTACCCACTCTGGGGGTTAATTATTTTTTCTTCTCGGTAGTTTTTTCAAGTGTGATGGAAAATTGTCAAAAAACCGAGTAAAAACGGTATATTTATATATTTACTGGTAAACGACACTTTCATCAAATCGATTTTAGCTATTTAATCACAAGTCCAAAAGTAACGTGTCTGGAAACTGGAAATTTTCCACACACATCAATCACATTCAATTTTATATTCGATAGAAATTTCAAAACATTTGTACAACTTTTGGGCTAAGAAAAGAACTTTGAAAATACGTTGTTTTTTTTAGGTAAATTTTTAATAAAGTTCTTAATATTTGTTAAATAGTTCTGAACCTAACCTTACTTATATACTAAAACATATTGTTTTGGTGGAAAAAGTTTTCTTTACTTCTCATGAGAAACTGAAGGTCATTTTCATCACATGATATTATTCTACGGTCATTTTTCGTAAAAAATCACATCATCGCATAAAGTTCACGAAACGTCTTAAACGTTTTTTGTTTTTGTTAAAGTCATTTTCATACCGCATAGCTCGTGTGCTGAAATTTATGTTCTACCAATTTCAGATGTTCATATCGTATATTGGACACCGCAAAAATATACTGTCATTACTTCCCTACAGTAAACTCAAAACGCTCGTGCTCTTAAACGGTATAAAATTTCAAATTGCGAAAATTTCCAAAAAAAGTGTTCTTTCACAATACCGTGTCATAAATATCATTCGTCGCATAAGTTTATAGCATAATTATATTAAAACACATAAAAATTATCCGTAACCTTAGATAAGGATATTAATTTGAAACGGTTCAAGTGAGATAGTCTGATTTTCCAAACAATAAAAAGTTTTTTGAAATGTAATAATCTGTCAACTCATTTGTTAAGTTTATATTAAGCTGGTGTATTATATTGGCATTTGGGATACCATTAACAATGGGTACCTTTAATAGTGTGGGACTCAATTATTATTTCCATAGTGCGCACGTGTGGTATTAACTGAATTTTCACCACGACGTGTATATTTGCGACGGAAGAATTTGTCGCCGCACTCAGTGTGCATTCGAGTAACGCAGCATTCGTTTTTATTTGTTTTCCGTCACCCGATGTGTAGTAATGAGTTACTACTTGCTGTGCCTACGTTTATTTCCGAACGCCTAATATTAAATATTTGTTCCCTTTATTTTTCATTTAATATTATTTCGTTGGTTTGTTTACATAAACGATTCGATTATATATGTATCCATTCTTAAAGGGCGAAGACGAGCGACGACGGCGTTTCGACGACGAAATAGATTTGAGATGTCGACCCTGCGGTGAGTACCCGGTCAACGGGCTGTCCGTCCACGAATACATGCCCGTTGCGATACCTCCTGAAATGATAAAAATAACCAGATTTCGTTTATTTTGTGTACATGACGCATGGAGATAATTACTGTACTAATTCATATTTTAATTAAATGTTTGTGTTTTAAATAAAGTAAAAAATAACTGTATTTTAAAATTTTTCGAAAAACTCATAGATGGCCATATTATAATTTATTCTTCTGAAAAATCTTTAATAAATAAGTAAAAAAAAATAAATAAATAAAAATGTCACGTTTTAAATTTGTATTTTCATTAGCCTAATGAATAAAATCAAACGATTAAATCTGTTTGGTGGAACGTTTATATTTAATTTGTATTTTGAACGATTCAGACGAAAACCAAACACGTTCTTCTTGCTAGGTACCTACGTCAGTACAATTTTTAAATTGATTTTGTGTCCCTGGTGCAGGCACGGTTTCGCCGTACCTTCCGGCGCGCCACCGTGCGCGATGCAACATTATAATTATCAAACAATATGAATCGATCGTTTTTCGCGTGCAGTGTGCGGCGTCGGTAACCCGGGTTCGAGGGTCGTGGGTGGCAGCGAAGCCGAAGAAAGTGAGTTCCCGTGGATGGCGTCGCTGTGGAACGCCAGGAGGAAATTTTTCTGCGGCGGGTCCGTCGTCACCGACCAGTATGTGCTGACGGCCGCGCACTGTTTCAAGTAAGTCGCGCCACTCTACGGGCTTACGAACCGAATCATAACATAATGCTTTGCTTGAAATAAGCGTTCCTTTTGGAACTGATAAAGATGATAAATCTTGAAGAGCACATAGAAGCGCTCCACCAAATTTTGGAACACATGTTGAAATTATTTGCTTGGAAATTTTGAAAGTGTACGAAAGTGAATGATACGAATATCCGGTAGCAAAAAAACGTAATGTGACTGCAGTCTGCAAGGCGTTCTCTTGCTGGTATTGCACGTCTGAATTTAGTGTCTTTTTTAGAAATGGTAGAGCCAATTAAATCGGTATTTGCCATGCGAAAAAAATTTCTAAAACCCACATCACATCGATATTCTAAATTTGATTCGTCCACATCGTCCGAAATTAAATCTTTCATCAAATCACTGGCACTATAAATTTTTCGATTTTTTAAGCTAGGTCGGGACCCAAAATCGCTTTTTTCGTACATGTATACAAGAATCAATAATTAAAGAAGCTGTGGGTATCAGAACAACATCTTCCTCACTACTCATCTTGTCGAAACCGAATACCGAACACGACTGAAAAAATGTATGTGTGGACGCATATACAGCAACGGTCGGCAACATCATATCTTTATTATAATATCAGTTATTTTGAGTACGTTATATTAATTTCAGTTGTGATTATTAAAAAAGGCGTAATTTTGTGAAAACATTTTTTTATAAACAAGTATAAAACAAATTAGTTCGAATCGAAAACGTTCGTCGAAGGGGTGCGGTGAATCGCAACACCACCCCGCACCGGCATCGACTTGGGATAAAGTTCTGCGCGCCATTCTGATGTGTGTCGCGTTACTATGACGTGCGATCGAGTGTCGGATCGCGGACGGCCGTATGTGGGGATTATAATGTTATTGAACATGTGCACAAAATATTATTCCATATTAAAACACACTGCAATATGAACAAAATAACCCACTTAATATACTCCTAACATTAGGAAATACATCAAATTTTGATTTTTTTAAAATAATCTGTCATATCTAAAACGTCATTATTTAAATCACTAGTCTATCCAAATTGTAATAATATTATATTCTCTTGTTTATGTTTATTGTTGATCCTACGTACAACATTAATAATATGATTATATCACACTTTCAAATCGTTTTTGTAATACGACATCCTGTAAACTATGTTATCAATCTATACTTGAGCCTACCAGGCGTTTATTCAAATAAATAAATAAATAAACATCGCGATGCCGCATTGATAACCGTCGCGTGTTTTTATGCGTTTATAGCGACGACGCGTCGGTCAACTACCGGGAAATATACGTGGCGTTGGGCCAGGTCAAGAGGCCCTACAGGTTGTTCCCGGGGGAGCCGCACGTAATCCGGGCCTCGGTGGTGAAGCTGCACAACAAGTACGACCCGAACGGCGCGAACGTGCACGACAACGACATAGCGCTGGTGAAGCTGACCAGACCGGTGAAATTCGACCGGGCCGTCCGGTCCATCTGTCTGCCCGCCATCAGTAATATCATCGCACGATAATTATTACCTAATCTAATATCAATACGCAGATGCGAATCGTCCCCGAACGTCGGAAGTGTTCAAGCACCGTTGAACACGCGCGAGAATCAGTAACCCACGCCGAGATCTCTGAAATCGAGATCACCGCATTTTCCCCACTGCGTGGGCATAGTTTCCTATTTAGGGGGGCAAGTAGGGCAATTTCCTGGGGCAGCACTTTTTTGGGGGCAGTGAATTTACCGGGAAACTTTTTTAAACAATTGCAAAAAAAAAAAGTAAAAATGTTCGTTGATTTTTTTTATAGACAAATAAATTTTAACAAAACGTTCTATTGATATCAATACGACAACATAACTATTTTGTGAAATTAATTTCCACATTTCATAATGAGCGCTCGTGTATCGGTTTGTTGTTTGTCATGGGCTGTTCAAAAACAAAACACAGTACCTACTACTCTTATGAATTTGCGTTTTTTGACACCAAACGTATCACATTCAAATCTTTTTTTCATCATAAAATTGGTCAAAATATTATTGTTAAAAAATAATTGAAGATTTTGCAAGAGCAAAAGCGCAACATTAATGATATTCGTTTTTCTCCTCTTAAATATTTATGTTCTATTAATTGTTTCAATATTTTTGTTTTCATTTTGTTCACTATTTTGTAAACAGTTAAGAAAATGCGTTAATAAAATTACAATTTGCTTTTGTTATCATGGGTACTACTGAAAGTACCTACGGTGTACAACATTTTAGGGCACTCGATAGATTTTTATACTTCATGATACTATTACCATATTACACGGCTTGAGGGGACTTAGTCCTCCCAAATATTGTAATAGCCCCCCCCCCAAAATTTTGTCGTCTTTATGTGAAAATATATGATATATGGGGGGGAGGGCTAAACGTTAGTTTAGCCCCCCCCAGAAATTCTAATGGATTTCCGCCTATGGCGCCAGCGACGCTCAGCGATCTCAGGGCGCGTTGAGCCGCACGCTCGAGCCGCCCTACGCCTGACGCGGGCGTGCCGTGGTGACGCGTTTTTGTTTTCCGAACACAGGGCACGACTACGGCGGACTGACCGCGGCCGTGGCCGGATGGGGCCAGCTCAGCGAGATCGGGCCCACGTCGCTGAGCCTGAGGCACGCTACGTTGCCCATGTGGAGCGAGGAAGAGTGCACCGTCGTGCCGGAGATCGCGGAGACCGGGTACACGGCCAACATGTTGTGCGCCGGACTCAAACAGGGAGGAGTGGATTCGTGTCAAGTAAGAAGCGTAGTACGTGTACTCGGTGCCGCGTTTAGACGTTTTGCGCCTGGGAGGAAAATATTTTACTGCCCCTCCCCCCTAACAATGATTGGCTAATAAAGGGGTACAGTTGATTATCATTTAAATTTTCTTACAGCGACGCCAAAGTCATGTGATTTAAATGAGGAGCCAGATAGATAGGTACCAACATTATTTTATTTAATTTTGTTATGAGGGATTGTGGGCAAGTGATCGAAATTTGATTGTCTTCAAAATAAATTTAGGTAGAATCGTTGTAATAAATCGTATAATTATGTAATAAATCGATGTCGTAAGTTTTCCCGCCCCCAAAATTTGGTGCCTGGGGTATTCGCCCAAGTCACACCTCTCCCTTATTAAATTCCCATCATTTAACGGGGAGGGGGCATTAGGGCCACTTGACCCGGGCGCCCCAATTTCGGGGACTTCTAAAATTCAATCATTTTCAATGCAATCGATTTTCAAACAGTAAAACGAAATCTGACTGGTATTAAAATTAAAAATCGTTACGATTGTCAAGCATGCGGAAAACAGCCAATTTTCGGTATCGTGTAACTATGAAGACATTTCATTATGGGCGATCCTATACATAATATCAGTCACTATTAGAGCACAGCTATATACACAAGTCATGCGTTGTATAGTTCCATAATTTATAATGATATTATCAACATTTATTAACATACCTATGTGTAAATCGATATTTATTTAATCATTCAGTAATGGATAGGCGCATTTTGTTGAAATAAACCTAAAAAAAGGTTGAAATGTCTAAATTACGTCATATTCATATATGAACTTCATCCGAATTTTCTATTTTTCATTAATATACCATACAGGTAATAATGAATCCCACTTAGTCATTTAATGTCTAAAATAATTTATTTGAATTAAAACTTTAAATTAAATATTTACTTTAATATAATTAATTACACAAATGGGTTCTAGATTTTTTTCCTTTTTGTACACAAATACTATCATTATAATATGCTGTTAAATTGACATTTAACTTTATGATACCGATTCATCAAGTATGGTTGGACTGGTGTTGAATAGTTTCAGATTTTTCATATCCATAAACTATTTCTTTAACGATGAAAGTTCAGTATTTTGGAACTGGTAAAGACTGATTAATTACAAACTGAATACCAAAGTTAAAGGAATACGACATAACTACATACGAATTCATAAAACAGGGAATCGCCATTAATCAATGTAGAGTAAAAATAAAAATGATGCTGACATCTATTAAATAATGATTAAGATATAAGTTAATATTTTATGAGTAAACATTTTTTATTTGAGTATTGCGTCAAACAATTTTGGGATTTTGAAAATCTCGACAATATTTTAGATGTTTAATTCCAATTTTAAATTAAAAAATGGCAAAAATATGTATTCTTGAAAACAAGTTTTGTAAAATTGAGAATTTCCTGATGATAATATCAAGTGTGGATTTCAAATATTAAATTCCCAGGCTACCAAAAGTCCAAGTCCGGCTCAACAAATAGACCAAAACAATGCAAGAGTAAGTCTGAGTTAAAAAAAAAAAAAAAACGGCTTGTCTGTTAAAAACGTATACTTAGCAGCTGATACAATTATTAATGGTCAAGTGCATAGAAAACAATATTATTTATTATTATTATTTATTATAATCAACGCCAGACGGCTTTTACAAAATAACAGACAGGAAGTACATAGATAACAGTATAAAAAACATATACAATATATATAAGATGCGTAACTCATACTAACATAATATTAGAGAGAAGAAAAAGAATTAGTAAGTAAGTAAAACAAAAAGCAACGTGGTGTAAGTTATGTGAAAAAAAAATGTGAGCCTTCGTACTACATATGGCTTAATAGTCTATATGATTATATGCATTATGCATCATCCTTATAAGTGGGGCATTCCTGGAGAAGTTTGATGTATTGGTGGGTATATCAAAATTACATTGAAGCCTAGTGTTACTAGGAATACGAAAGCTAAGTTCTCCAAGTAGTCTTGGGACATCAACTTGACCTTCGACCAGACGCTGAATAAAAGTGACATCAAAGTTATCACGCCTTACAGAAAGGGGAACTAGTCTCAGAACTTGACTTAATGGCCCATAATCATGTGGTGGATGAGGAATGTTGAGGCAATAACCGGCGAAACGCATAAAACTATTTTGTACACGATCAATCCGACAAATGTCAACTGTGGTATATGGTGATCGAACAATAGACCCATATTCAATGACCGAACGGACTAAAGCATTATAGAGAGCTAGAAGGCAATTGGCAGAACTAAAATCGGTTGAGTGACGCCTTATGAATCCCAAAGCACGAAAGGCTTTGCTGGTCATATAATCAATATGAGGGCTAAAATTAAGAGAAGGTACAAATAAAATGCCTAAATCATGGACCTGGCTAGCCCTAGCACGTTGAATAGATATACCATCAAGTCTATATTCAAAAGATATCACTGCCTTAGAGCGATAGAGTCATAACTTTACATTTAGAGATGTTAAGAGATAAATTATATGTACTACACCAATTGGTGAATTTATCAAGGGTGTTTTGGAGAGTGAGGCAATCATTATTTGAGGTAATCGTGTGAAAAATTTTAGAATCATCAGCAAAAAGTAGGAAACGACAAGGGAAAATAACTGAGCACATAGTATTAATGAAAATATTAAATAATAAGGGACCTAAATGGCTACCTTGTGGAACACCGGACGATGCACGGAAGAGATCAGATGACTTCCCGAAGAGGTTGACAAATTGTCTACGGTTACTAAGGTAAGAACTAAACCATGATAAAAGTGGCTCACCAACACCAAGCCTGTCGAGGATATAAAGAAGTGCATTGTGGTCTATGGAGTCGAACGCTTTAGAAAAGTCCGTGTATATCACATCAACTTGATTACCTAATTCAAACGCAGCGTGAAGGTAAGAAGCAAAAACTACATGACTAGTCGCAGTCGAGCGACCTGGAAAGAACCCATGTTGGTCAATTGATAGGGTGGTTAAGAAAGAACGTTCGATTCGTTTCAGTACTATAGACTCAAACAGTTTACCCAGGAGAGGAAGGCCGGAGATGGGTCTATAGTTAACGACATCAGCCGGATTCCCAGATTTGAAAATTGGCGTAACACGACTTATTTTCCACGCAGAGGGGAAAACACCTTCAGTAAGTTATTTATTTTTGCATATGACATATCGGCTTATATATATACCTTCAGTAAGTGATTTATTAAAAATTAAAGTGACCGGTAAACTGAGAGAGGCACGGCAGTGATACAATAGGTTAGCAGAAATGCCATCCGGGCCAGAACTATGAACATTTGAAAGAGAGTTAAGCGCTGTATTAACTTCATCAATCGATATAGATAATTTAGAAGGAAGGTGTGAAAATTGGTTGTTTGTAAACTCATCGGATAAATCATTGCAGGTAAATCGTGAGTTACTATAAACAGATGAGAAATGAGAAGCAAACAAAGAAGCAACTGGGTCACTGGAGGCCTTAGACTCCCCAAGATGAACCTCATCTGGTATTGTAGAGACACCACGTTTACTACGAACAAATTTCCAAAATGATTTAGGATCAGCACATAGACGATTCTGTAAGTTACGCAAATAGTGACTATAGAGACACTTCGATTCAAATTTACATTGGGCGCGTAGTTGAGAGAAGATTAAATAACGATTAAGACCACCTAACATTTTATATTGTTTATGCGATTGTTTTTTCATAGCGAGAAGTTTCTTAAGCTTACTTGAGACCCATATAGGAAAAGTAGAGTTTCGAAAGTTTCGTAATGGAACGCATTCACGAATACAATCAAGCAGTGATTTCTGTAAAAAATCAGCAGAATGGTCAGCGGATCTTGAATCTAAGATGTTGTACCAATCAATGCTCTCAAGTCTATGAATAATCATCTCGTAGTTGGCATTTTTAAAATCATAATATGTGTGTTGAGCGTCAAGCATTGGAAGGGCTGAAGGAAAGGGACAGGAAATAGACAGTGCTGGGTGGTAAATGTCACATGGAACTAATAAATCAGTAGCCTGCTGGACTAAGGTGGATTCATTATTAGAGAAAATTAGGTCAAGAAGAGATCCAGAGTTATTGAGAACTTGGTTCTTCTGGACGAAGTGAAGGAAACTAAACTGATCACCAACAAGACGGACCTTATCAGTTATATTACCTGTATAGACAAGACCCGAACCACAGACGGACCACTCAACATTGGGTATATATTGAAGTCACCACATACTAAACCAAGATCAAAATTATAAGATCTCCATACACGGTCTAAGGCCTCAACATGGCATTCATACACAGACAAATTTGTACCAGGAGGTAAATATACTCCAGCTAAAAATACAGAGAGACCACTGACTAGAGTGAGGTGAACAAAAACTTGCTCACAAGTGTCAAATGAAGTCGTAATTAAGGATGGTCTTAGCTCTTTCTTGACAGCAATTAATGAACCTCCTCCTCGACGGCAGTTACTTGTGCGTACATTTCTGTCACACCTAAAGATTAAATACCCATCAAAACATAATTCGGAATTAGAGATGTCATCCGAAAGCCAAGTCTCAGTAAGAATATAAGCATCATAAGATAATAAAATAAAATTAGTTTGGAGATTAAACAATTTACTACGAAGGCCACGTACATTTTGGTAATAAATTTTAAAACAATGATCACTATTAGGCATAACATTAAAATTATTAAACTTAAGGTAGGGTATAGAAAAGTTAGTTTTAATATTATTAAATTTAGATAAAAATGAGTTAACACGTTCACTGCGGATGACGCCAAATGGCGTCATGTAACATTGTTCACATATGCTGATGACGCCAATTGGCGTCAATCGTGCCTTATTTTTCAATGCACTATAACTTATTCAGCGTTACAATTGAACAATTAATAATTTGTCAGCGTTATCTTTGAATATAATTTAACAGCATATGACCAAAAAATGTGCATGAGGTGCGGATGACGCCTATTGGCGTCAACAAAAAAAAACGCCCGATTTTCTTCCGCACATATAAACGTTCATACTAATATGATCTGCAGTGAACGTGTTAAAAGTAGAATGAGAAAAACGGCAAAAGGTACATATGATTTGCATACAATTAAAATTTGATTAAAGACTAGGAATTTTCAAAATATTTTCCGTAAAAACTTTCTAGGGACTCCATGGGGCATTTAGAATGAACCAAGTTTACACATTAAGCAATCAGATTGAGCTAAAAATCATTTTCAAGCATAGATATAATTTCTTTTTTCAAGTATAAATATAATAATATATATATCTATATCATATTACAATAGATACTTGAGTATATAAAATTAAAATTTACTTGTTTAGAGAAATTTTATAATTTTTTTATTTTATCAGTAGGTAATCATTTTTTACTGGCTGTACCTAAAGGCATACGACATAGGCAAACTCAAGTGACTTTTTTTCTTATTCAAAGCACCTAAGGTTAGGAATAGTATAAAACAAAGAAAACTCAGAAATGCAGTCTGCAATATACTGCCTCAAGCTCAGGGGCTGCAAAAGATACATAGTTCAAACTTTTATGTATTTACATAAAAAATAATAACAGGAATAAATATTATTATTATTTTTTTACTTTGTGGCATAAAATCCAATCAATTATTGGTTTTAGGGTGACAGTGGTGGACCTCTAATGATTTATGATAATAATGAAAAAATTACAGTGGCAGGTGAGTGTAGAGTACAAAATTTAGATATTATATTTAGATAGAGATAATTTTTTATATTAAATTTGACGAGTAATAAAAACCAGAACATAATGAGCATTTTTGTTTTTAGGTATTGTTTCTTGGGGCATTGGATGTGGAGCGCCTAAAATTCCAGGAGTTTATACAAGAGTAGACAAATATTTGGGATGGATAATGAGAAACACAAGAGATAGTTGCCACTGTTCAAATTGAAATCAGTTTCCATACATTTGTTCCTAAAAGTTAAACCTGTCGGTACGATAGTATTAAAAGTTTTCAACCAATAATAAATAATAATACTATATACATTTTACAACATATAAAACATATTGTATAATATGTATATATATATATATATATCTATATACATATACAGTGTGATCACAATAAGTGGAAACACTCAATAACTATGTGCAGGCTTCATATATTTCAATTCTGCTTTTTCGGCTAACTAATAAACATTATTACACACATTTTCAAATAATTAGATTATTTTTTTGACAGTTAACTTTGCGCATGCGCACAATTACTTTTTTTTTTTTAAATGGCATGATCCATTTTTGACCAAAAATTATTTTTTTTGGTATTTTTTAATGAATTTTAGTGGTTGAATTTCTTTTCTAAGTCAAAAAATGACCGAGGTATAGCAATTTGATTTTACGTTATTTGCACGGGTACAACAGATTATAAAATACGTAGTTGATAATAATAAAAAGTTTGAACAATTTGTTAGATAGAAAAAAAATTTTATGAATAAAAAATTAATATTTGTAATTTTATTTTTATTATTATCAACTACGTATTTTATAATCTGTTATACCCGTGCAAATAACGTAAAATCAAATTGCTATAACTCGGTCATTTTTTGACTTAGAAAAGAAATTCAACCACTAAAATGCATTAAAAATACAAAAAAAAATAATTTGTGGTCAAAAATGGATCATGCCATTTAAAAAAAAAAAGTTATTGTGCGCATGCGCAAATTTAACTGTCAAAAAAATAGTCTAATTATTTGAAAATGTGTATAATAATGTTTATTAGTTAGCCGAAAAAGCAGAATTGAAATACATGAAGCCTGCACATAGTTATTGAGTGTTTCCACTTATCGTGATCACACTGTATATATATCCATTAATGTTTTCATACTTTATAAATAAAAATACAAACTGTTTCGGAAAAATCATTTGGAATCAAAGTAAATTGTACGAATATATTTCTTTGGAAAAGTTCAAAAGATAATATCAACAATGTATCATTCATATTGAAATAAGAAAAATTCTAAAAAAAAATCATATATATATAATTACATTTACATTTTGTCATCACAGAAATTTTGCTAATGTTATAATTACATTATAATTTTAACAACTGTTACAGGAAATATTTCAATCAACAACCACCATTCAACACACAACATTAAAAGTCTATGACTAATTTTGTTTTTACAAAAGAACTAAGCTAGACATTTCTTCAATACACAGTGTTTGCATCATCAGTCTCTACTTTTGAATAACTAGTCGAATTCGGGCGTCTTCGGTGATTAGTACTTCGTCGACCTTCAATTAAAAGTGCAATAATCTGAAATAAGATAACAATTGTTCATAATTTTTCATTCAAAACCAAAGAACTAGTTATTGGAAGTAAACTATTTACTTTTTTTTTGTTGTATAAAGCTAAATAAAACATCATTGAAAACACAGTCATAATGACGAAGTAGAATAAGAAATGTGATTCTTCTTGATTATTTGTTAATTTATTGCTTAACATTTTTTGTGATATTTTGATATCTGTAAAATATAAACCACATTATTTTAGATATAAAATCTTTCTATTAAGTACAAAATAACAGACATTATATTACTGAAATAATTTATAGAACAAATCATAAGACATATACAAGTGTATAAAAATGTATATAAAATAATAAAAATCTTTATTAATAAATATTAAATTATACTCTAACATTTGTGACTTGATTTCATTGACTCATCCCAATAATATTTTTAATTATTACAAAGGCAAAAAGTCAAATCAAAAAAATAATATAGAAAACACAACATACTAACTTTTAATAATTTAAGAAATTTTAGATAATTATTATAAAAATTGATAATTTTTTTTAAAATTGAAGAAATTTTAGTTTTTCTCATTTTATCAATAAATAAATAATAATAAAAAAAGAAAAAAAAACAAAAAAACAACTGAATCTAATTTGATATTATGATAATTATTAAATATTTTAATTTTTCATGCTTACTTTTAGAAAATATAGATGAGTATAATTTTACTATTTACGTAAAATAAAATTAAGAATGAAAATTAAACAATTTACTAATTACTGTAGTAAATTTGAAAAATATTATTGTCTAATACACTATTAAAATTTCAAATATTTGTAAAAATTCATTTTTCTTTTTTAAAATGTAGTTTAAAAAGATTATGAAATATGCAACATTTTTAATAATGATTAAAAAAATTTGCTTAATTTAACTTAGTTTAACGTTTAATTGGTAATTAATAATTATTAATGAAAAAAAAATATATTTTGATAATTATCAATATAAAACTGTATGATATAATAATTATAATCGAATACAATTTACATTTAATAGCAATATTAAATAAGTATGCTTACAAAAATGTCATTTTTGCGTAAGTGCAGAATCTGCTGAGCATTCCTTTATTTAGACATTTATAATACAATTAGCATTAATATTTACTATTATGAAGAAAGTTAAAATTGTTATGCTATACATTTGTTGAAATATTTTTCTGTATATTTAAGATTTTAGAAATAATTATCATTAAATTTAATAAAGAGGGAGGAAGAGGACAATAAAAGATAAAAATCTCTTAAATCTTTTAAAAATATTTATCTTTATCCCACGTCAAAACCAAACGGAAACAACTAAATAGCCATCTACACATCCTTAAGCCTCTTTTAAAATCTGACAAGTCCATATCTAATCGCCTTCTACTCTACAAATCCTTACTCCAACCAATCTGGTCATACGGAATCACTTTCTGGGATACCGCAAAACTATTGAACACAAAAACCATACAAGCATTTCAAGCCATCTGTCTTTGCATGATTGCTAAAGCTCTTTGGTACATCACAAATGTTATTCTTCATAGTGACCTTCAAATCCCTATTATCAGACAAACATATTACCTACGCCAGAGGTCTTCAACCCACGGCTTGCATATGGCACGTTTTGTCATTATTTGCGGCCCGCGATCACATTTTCAATATAGAATGCATCTTTTCTATTTCGATAAAATTAAAAATACCATGAGCCACCAATATTGAAAAAATTGGGAAAAGTGCGATAAAACAAATTAAATTACTTACATGTTATAAATGTTGGCTATTTTAATGATATTAATAATAGTTTGTAATTTAAAATTTTAATCATGAACATTTTAATAGCAAAACCGAATTTAGTATGAAACACATGTTTTTACTACAGATGCGGCCCGTGAGATTTGTAGAAAATAATGTTTGGCCCACTCCATAAAAAGGTTGAAGACCCCTGACCTACGCCTTCATTCCAATATGGAACACTCTCATTGCTCAACTTCATACTAATGCTCTTCTGGACAACTCAGCCAGACGCTTGAAATGCAAATGACTTAGAGATCTTCTAAATGCATACCACTTAATGTGTATTTTATTATTTTCTTTCTAAAATTACCACCCATGTCCAGGAGTTTCTATTGTGAAACTTCTATTCAATGTCTTTTGTTTCTCACTGCCTTATTTTATATTTATCCACACATTTATTTATTTTACCACTTTTTGTATAGATAGTAAATTTTCACATAATAAACTAAATTAAAAAGAAAAATATTTACCTGTTGGAACTATGATATTTGTGTCTTCTTTTTGATTCTCATCAGTAAAACCTGAAAAAATGAATTACTCATTTTATATTCATAAAATTAAATAGAGCAAGTCAATTGTGCCAATAGTTTTACACATTGATATACATAAATTACAAGACATATTGACATCTCCGATGAAGAAGGAGACGTAATTATATTTTTATTATATTTCAGATTCTTCGGTTATTAGATAACAATTTTTTTCGCTTGCTACAACTATAACTATAATATATCAGGGAGGTTATGAATCCAATATTGTGTTTCTACTAAAAATGATGTTGTTAAAATCGGGTTATGTCCTTCTTCATTGGAGTTATCAAAATATAATTTAATCAATGTATTAAATTAGGTATATGTTTGTCAACATTCAGTCAACTGTGACAACTTTGAACAAATTTAAATTTAAAACCAAATTGTCTCAAAAGTTTATACAATTGGTTAACTTAATTTTAATTCAGTCATTATAGTATAATAAAAATATTTAACAAAATATATGAAATGTTTTTCATTTTTATTAAATTCTTAATATTTTAAAGACATTTGATTGTAACATTTTCCGCATACACATATAAAATAGGGAAACTTTTTTTTATAAAGATTTGTATTAATCATAATATATTCCCAGCGCAATTGAAATATCTTTTTTTAGTACTCAAAGAATAACATTTTATGTTATCTTAAATATTAGGCACAATTGACAAACATAATATTAAATAAGTTGATTTTCCATTTTTTTCTTACTGGATATTTTGGTAAGAGGTTGCTTTTCAACTTCAAAATCACCCGTAGTAACAGGATACTCTAAACCACTGTCACCGTCATCTTTGTTATCATTAGCCTGCATAAAATATAAAATTAATGGCTACCAAAATACATAATCATAGTTTGAATTTTCTTAAATTTTTGAATTTAATAAATACATTAAGTTCAATTCATAATGAGACACTCATTTATAGTGTCAGTAATTAGTTCAAATGTAATAAAAACTAGTACAGGTAAACAATTAACTTTCAGGTAAACTTTAAAGTTAACCTAATAAAATATACTTACATCTAATTCAATATTATTTGTAGTAGTATTATCCACCTGACTGACTTTTGAATTTTCAGATGTATTATTATTAGAAGTCGCTGATTTATCAATCTTGTTGGATACACTAACAGGTGCATTTGATTTATTCAAAGCTAAAAACAATGGAATATGTAATAAGAATATAATATGTCTAAATGTATTAAAATTCATAAATACTCACATTCTTTGACTAGTTTCGAAATGGTTTGAAGCAGCAACACTTCATAATGTAAAAACTCACAGTATGGAAATATTTTACCATCAAAATTACAACAAACACTATTCCATTTGTTGGTTTCATTTAAATGTTCCATGAGCAAATTTAACGAAGGAGATTCAGAGATTTTGGAGACATTTTTCCAAACCGTGAACATGTCTTTGGACTTGTCGCTTTTTTCGAGTATGCTTTTAACAGAATCATCAGGGAAATTATCAGGCATAACCACACTTTTAGCCTCCAGCTCTTTTGTCACATTGTAAATGATAGTGCACATGGACGATTCGTAGTGGAACATCAAGGACTTGGGGAAATTTTCTTTGTTTATTAACGGTGATGTACAGGCGTCTTGAAGTTGTAGATCTGTGAAATATTTCACCAAGTCATATTTAACAGTAGAAGTCACCATGAGTTTGCCGATTGTCTCCGGAGTTTGAAGTTTATCTGGAAGTATGGGGTTCATCTCCACCATCGGGAGTAGCAGCAGCAGTAGCAGTGGCGACCAGTCGACGGCGGACGCCGAAGACGGTCGTTTGGTACCGACGACGCTGCGCATGTTTCAACTACCGTCGCCAGGCGGTGAACTTTACATGCTAAACGAGTGCATCACTATGTCGCCGTCCCGGGATACCTAGTGTGAACGCTACCGTTTGGTAGTGTGATTAGGTATACTTTTCGGGTTTAGGACCGAACGCGACGGACACGATGCGTGCCGGATGAACACTACCGGCCGGGGCAAAAGAGTCGGCGATCGGATGGTCCGGGACAGACGAATCGAACTTTTGAACCGACGTCCAGTGGACGGCCGCTCACACCGGAGCTTTGATCAGACGAGCGGTGACGGTGTAGGCACGTGGTGGCTGTTCAAACACTACAAAGCGAGAACGCCGAACTGAACAAACAACGTACACGGTTATCCGTGAGTCACGGTGTTAATTGGCACGGAAATGAGAGAAAAAAAAAAGAAAAAAAGAAATAAATAGAAATTACGAATTTCATGAATAATAAACGACGAAATTGTAATAATGATTACAACTTGAATTTCACGCTGAAGTTAGCAGCCGGTGTAACTTAATATCGTTCGGCTGAGCGTTATTATCATCGATCGTTTTCGTTCTCACATTCCAGCCGATAAACATAACCTCAAAATACTTTGAGAAACAAAAAAATTCATTGATAATAATACTATTTTTTTATAATCTCTATAATATAAACACAAACAATTTAATATTACAAGTATTTACCGGAATAAGTTTACATACTATTATGTTATATCGTTTTTCAGAGGCCAAAGAACTAAAGAACTGAAAAACTTGTGTTGATTCTGATAATTATCTTCGAAAAGCTAACCGTCGTTCTTATTTTACATCTTGTATTATTTTTGAATTTTAAGTACAATGGTGAAGCGCAAAAGTGAAGTTGCTTTGTACGATGGCGATCAAAGTAAAGCAGTTAGGGAAAAATATTTGAAAACCGACAAAGTAAGTTCTACCATAGACAATTTTTTGTAGTTTCGACTTTTATTCTGTAATATTTATTGTTTTTGACGCAGAGTAATGTACGTACTTCCAGTCTTTTCATGCCAATCATGGCATTGGAAGGTCACGAAGGTGATATATTTGCGACAAAATTCCATCCTGAAGGAGATTATCTAGCTTCATCAGGTTTCGATAGAAAAATCTGTATGTATATTATTATTATTTTTCATATTCATTATTAATCATTATTAGTCTTCATATTCATTTTTATTTACTCTTAATTTTGTATGTTTTAGTTATTTGGAGTGTTTATGGTGAATGTGAAAACTTGGGTGTTCTCACTGGCCATTCGGGAGCTATTTTGGATATGAAATTTTCAACTGATGGATCATTGATATATACTAGTAGTACTGATATGACTGTGTCTTTTTGGGACATTTATAAAGGACAGAGAGTTAAAAAACTGAAAGGTATAATTGTATTATATTATTTGACATTTTGCAATTAATACATATTTGTTTTAAACTAAAGTATACATTTTAAAACTTCAACATCAAACACAATATAAATTTTATTAGTTTTCAATATTCATACTATTGATTTAAGAATGAAAAATATTATCTTTGCATTAATTATAGAAATTGGGTTATCAAAAAAAATGTGTTTAATATGTTTGTTCTAGGGTTGGTTAGTAGATAAAAGTTAAAATATTGGAAGATAATGCATTCTTGATGGAATTTAATGTAATCAATATCATTTGCGAATATTCTTAAAATATTTTATTTAATGAAGTGCATTTTATGTGGCATGTTTTTCACTTATAATTGTTAACAATAATTAATTCAAAATAAAAGTGTTTAAGTAATTTAAAATGTTAAAATAGAAAAAATTTAATATCCTAATTTAATGTTGTGGTGAACCTTATGTAATGAATGGGTATATTTATTCACTCTGGATGTTTACTCATTTATAATTATTACTATAATTATCTCCTATTTTTTATGAATATTTAATCTAAGTAATAGTTAATAACATCATATGGCGTTTATATTACAATACTAGCATTTAGTGTTAATTATATGAGTATCATAAAAAATTTCGAATTAAATTTCATGCGAAAGCAAATGTACACAAAACATAAATGCTTTTGAGTGTACAATTAAAACAATTTTCATGTTTACATAGATACTTATATAAAAAAAAAAAAATAATAATAATTGAACTTTTCAATTGAATTGTACTTTTATTAATCTTAAAAATAAATTGAAAAAATGTTTTTAATGTGTATTCTTTTAAAATTCATTTTTAACAACAAAAATTTATTTTAAGGTTCTTAATAAAGGAGTTATTTTGGATTTAAAATTTTTTGCTTAACAAACAAAATAAAAAAATCTTATTTACTTTAATAAAAATGTTCTGTGTTGTACTATTTAAGATTTTCATTTAATCTTATTTAAAAGTAATGTCTCTTCAGGTATAAGTTTAACAATTTAACTGTAGTTGATAAACACGTTTAAAATTATATTTAATTAAAAATCTTTATATATTAAAATTAATGTAATGTAGACCAATCAAATTTAAGAAGAGTTATGATACATTTATAGATAAAATGGTGTTAATAAGAATTTTAATTTTCAATAAAAGGTGTATAAAGTATGTCAATATGTAATGTGTAAAAAATGTATAATGCTCAGGTCATACTGGATTTGTAAATTCATGCGACTCAGCTAGACGTGGACCTCAAATGATCACAAGTGCTTCTGATGATTGCACTATAAAAGTATGGGATCCTAGAAAGCGAGGTGGCGATGCAGTCACTACGTTTAATAATAATTATCAAGTGATGTCTGTTTGTTTTAATGATACTGCTGATCAAGTCATAACTGGTGGTCTAGATAATGAAATAAAAGTATTATTTCTATTACTATATAAATACAAAGTTATTTTAGTTCATTATTGTTTTAAATTTAAAATCTATATTAGATATGGGATTTACGTAAAAACGCATTACTTCACCGTTTACCTGGTCATACAGATACAGTGACTGGACTTGAGTTGTCACCCGATGGCTGTTATTTACTCTCTAATGCTATGGATAATAGCTTAAGAATATGGGATGTCAGGCCTTATGCTCCAGCTGATAGGTGCTTGAAAGTGTTTTCTGGACACACCCATAATTTTGAAAAGGTAATATTCAAAATAAATTAACTTTTTACTTATTCAGTTTGAACATTAATTACTGTTTGTTTTCATTAATAGAACTTATTACGATGTGCATGGTCACCTGATGGTTCTAAAGTTTCAGCTGGTTCAGCTGATAGATTTGTTTATATTTGGGATGCCAATACTCGTAGAATACTGTATAAGCTGCCAGGTCATAACGGTAGTGTTAATGATGTGGATTTCCATCCAAAAGAACCGATAAGTAAGTAATTACTCTCGTTATAAAATGTTAAAATGGGCTGATAAAAAATATTGTTCTTGTGTATGTTCAATTACAAAAATTAATCTTATTAGACTACAAATATTATGCAATATCAATTTCATATTGGTATAGTTTATTAATTAATAATTTATAATTGATTGCTTTAATTATAAGATGTTTTCCAATCATATAATAATTATAAATGAGAAAAATAATTGTAATTTGCCTATCACAGTAAATAGTGCAAGTATTATACTTGCATTATTATACTCAATTCTATTCTACAGGATGCCATCAAATTTATGCATTATACAGAGTTAAATTTCTATTGTCAAATATTAATTAGACACTGTATTAATTCCACACAATGAAATTATTTTAAGTAAAATTAATTATCTTTTAGAGATAATTTTGATATAAATTTGTTTATTGAAATTAGATTTTTTTTTGAAAACTATTTTGGACTTCTACTTATTTAGACTAATTTTCAAACAAATACTTATCTAGTATATAAAATATAAAATCACCATTATCATTGGGTATTTCCAACTCTATTCAATTCTAATAATTTTTGCTTAAATACCCTCAGAATTTCATCTGCCATCTGTTTCATAGGATTTCTTCTGGCTGTTTTGTAACTGATTTCCATTTACTAGCCTTCTCAATAACCTCATGATATCTATTTGACTATTAATTATGCTGTTGTGATTATTTATTTATCTATTTACTTAATTTTTTTTTTTTATATAGTCTTCTATTTTTAATTTTTTTAAAATTAGTCTATGTGTATTGATTACAATTTTACTCGTTTTGATTTTCGCATTAGTTTTTAGGAATAGTAAAAGGAAAATTTGTCATTTGTTCTTATGTTTTTTCATTTTATTAAATTTGTTGGTGTTAAACCATACTAAAAACAGATAAATACATGTATCATTACTAAATTATGCATGATGTAATTTTTGATTATCCATTTGTTTATTTTTAGTTATGTCTGGATCCAGCGATAAAGTTGTATATCTCGGAGAGTTTGAATAAATTCACTGAAAATCAGAACTGATATTATAATTTTAAATTGTATTTATATTAAGGTTCTATAGTTTTTTCATAACTTTGTATTTATTTTGATTAAACTAGATTTCATGTCAAATAAATGTGTTAATTTTTAAAAAAGATTTTCATTTATGTTATAATTCATTGTATTATTCAAAAATTATTTATACACTCTAATAATTAAATGTGTTATGATAAGTACACTTATCATCAATTTATCTAAAATGATTTAATTGACTTCTGAGCATTTTTTTATTTGATATTTAAAAACACTGAATACTGAATAGTGTTTGGTACATTTAGATTGTGAGAACATCTCATACAAATCTTGATCTTTATTGTTTGATAATACATAGTGATTCCTGTAATCAGTTATTTGGTTACAACAATATTTATATTATTTGTGAATAAAATTTTTCTTTTTTTTTCAATGAATTAGATTTAATGTTTACAAGAAAAAAAAAAAGTAGATTTTAATTCTGACCGTATGGCAGTGTTGTGTTGATTACTATAATGTCTTAACATAAATGTTTTCTGAAATATAATTTTATCTAAATTCTTGTGTGAGTTCAAGTTGATTATTAAACATAATGTATTGATTATTTGTACAGTTATCTCAGTGTTCTAAATTTAACTTTATCCAACTCAAATTCAATTTAATTATATAATTCATTTTTAATGAACTCGTGTTGTATGATATGACATTAGTTCTTATTATAATATTTTCGTTGTACATTTATAATTAATGATTTAATGTTGTTAATGTAATTTGGTTTTGTTTCATTATTATTATTATTATTATTTTTTGTTGACTCGTCACCATTGATTGAAATAATTGTTGTAGTTAATTGTTTTCAGAACACCACTAAATTCAAATGTATAAATATATATGTATTTATTTCAACAATACTCAAAATGTTGAACTTATTACATTGGTCTCAGCAACAAAATACATATATTTATGTCATACAACAATTGATACCTACTCTAAATAATATTATAATATAGTTAGTAACTAACAAATTAAATAATAAATTGGAATAATATTAACAAATATAGTAATATACTCAGGCCAGGATTGACGAGGAAGGAGCCAGACCCTGATGCTCACGTGATGTACTTATATAATAGTATAATATTTCATTAGTATAAAATATTTCCCCATTCAAGTCTTCTGTACCTAGGTTAGTTACTCTACACCCTATCGTCCTGTTTAATTTTGAGTGTTTACGCAGAAAAAACTAAACAAATTACTCATTTTCTATAAAACATTAAGAGTAGATAAAGATACATAATCAATAAAAAATCGTGTCCATACTACTGTGTAATGACAAGTAAATTGTTTAAACGATTCCAGTGGTTAGTTTAAACATGAGCAGCAAGAAATACTAAATTATTTTATAATCTGGTTGATATTATGTAAAAAAAAAAAAAAAGAAATGATCAATAGGTACCTTCTACATTTGTGATATTATCTGTCATTTAACCATCTACAATTTTTGAATAGTAATGCGAATAAAATTTAGCTGTTTACACGAGTGGGATATCTATAAAATATCTATATCTGAATATGAATGCGATTGAGCTCCTAATAAATGTTAACGTGATTATACAGAATATAAAATGCTGACATTATGGATGTGTTTGTTTATGGGTACCTTCTGTAGAACTTGAATGGTCTTTTATAACCTGTGCCTGATTATACTATTAAATTAGATGCCCTTAAAACTATTTCATTGTGAACAATAACATCCTTCTTTAGAATTGTCTTTGATCCAGGATAAATATTTGACCACTCTGGTATACACTCCTGGGTATCCTGGACGAGCGCATCCGTGACCCCAACTTACTATACCTGTGCACAAAAACGGAAAAAATAAATAAATGAATAAATAAAACAATATATATATATATATATGTTACGGGTAATGTTAACATTTGGATAATGTCGACATTATCCGGCTAATGAGACATTAGCCAACTGTCATCATAAGCCGCCACGAATATTGGCTAATGTTAACATTAACCGGGCAATATTACATTAGCGAAAAACTTTCGGATAATGTCTTAACAATCATAAAAATGTATCATACATGAGACGCAATAATTTAAATTATTAACAATATTAATTATATTTAAGACAACAACCATAAAATACATAATATTAATAATATGAGATAAATTTTAATTTTTAACAACCTAACCTCCTAATGATACATAATGTGTTATTCTTTATTATTACACGGCATGCTTCCGTGACATTTTGAATTACACAAAATGCTAGATGCTTTACATTTACACCGATTGGTGTCACATTTCCCCTTACATGAACACCTTTTATATCCTTGACCACCACCATCTGACATTTTACTCGCAATTTCTCTCAATGATTTTTCTACATGTACCAACTCATCAAGCGTATTAAAGACAACGGACCAACACCAAACTGATTTCTGGTGTATAATTGTGGCAAAGTACCATATTTATTGCCAAGTTTTTAATATTAACTATTATTAATTAATAGAATTCAGTTTTAACTTTAAACATTATTCAATGTTGACTGGCTAATGTCGACATTATCCGGATAATGTTAATATTTCATTAATATAAACGAAAAATTACACATTAACCAAAACGCATGGCTAGTGTCGACATTAGCCGGATAATGTTGACATTATCCAAATGTTAACATTACCCGTAACATATATATATATATATATATATATATACACACATCGATACACGAAAATTTGGGAGGTTTTATACTATTCTCTTTAACCCTGAATAGTGTTTGCATATTTCCGTGGGTATATCTCTACTTCTCAAAAACTTTAAATACTTATTCTTCTTAAAATATTGGTTTCGTAGTAAAAATTTAAGTATTTCGCTTCATAATAGTGTGTTATAAATAGCGATCGCCATTTTAGTACTTTAAAAATCACGTGGAAAAATATCGTGAACAAATTGTTTTACGAAAATCATACATCAAATGACAATGTGTTGAACATCGTGAGACACTCTGTGTGAACTGTGATGTATTATTAATGGATAACCATATCAAGTCACTGATTTCGCGCAGATTTTCGCAGTTATAGACCACAGGTATAAATAACGTTCGTTATTTACTACCAGAATACTTATATATCATTCATATTTTGCACAGAGTGTGCCTTCATACGGTATGGAAACATTTTAAAAATAATGCAGACAAAAAAATAATTTTCTTGAAAATTTAAGTCTAGCGTGTTGCATGTATTCGTAGAAAATTTGCCTGTTTTATTTTATTAAATAATCATATAAAATTAAATTTTATTGCAAGTCGTATACAGTCGTAAATAATTGAAGTTGAAAAGGAATCAAAGAAAAAAAAAAACAACAACATTGAATCAAGTAGGCGCCTAATATTAGAGTAAAAACCCTAGCGGATTGTCTTGAAACGAAAATCAAACGAACGGAAAATAATTTCCTTTATTTTAAACAAATCACTAGGTAAAAATTTATATCTGTATCAATCTTTGGGAAAAAAATAAGTTGATCACAAAATAATTCGGTCGTAGTGTGGCGTTGCATTAAATATAGTATGAATGTTTAAAAAAAAGAAAAGAAAAATGTCAACGAAAAAGGCCGAACTCGCATTGTTTTAGTATTCAGTCGTCTATACGGTGATTCGAATCTAGTCGATTTTTTTTTTTTTTGGGGGGGGTGAGGCAAAAACAAAAGTACGATATAATTTGACTGAATGTATGCGTGTGAGAAAGAGGTATGAGTATCAATGCTACGAATAACGACCACGCTCCAACAATATAGTATGACGAGTGAAAACATTTTTCAATATTCTATCGACAAAATTAGATATTTCGGGTTTTGGTGTATTACTATGGGTAGCTGGGGAGAGCGCAAATGTCCTCCTCTCCCTGGATCCGCCACTGTAGCCACACGCAACGCGAACTGTCTTTTGACTGATCCCCGTGGACAGTTTCACGGCTCTCGTGTTCCACTACACTAATCACGAGTTCTCGTCACTTCGTCGAAGCTTCGTACTTTTTTTTTCGCACACCGAGGTCGCGGGCGCTGTGTTCTTTTTACACGTGACAACATTATACGCGTTCAAATATTAAAACCGTAATATTACGCGTGCTAACATTCCGTTGGGAGTCTCGAATACACGTTCGATCATCGTATTGTTCTTTCGATTATGTCACGACGTTCGCGGTAACGTATCGACACGTTCGACGTACCTATTTTCTACCCACCGTCGCCCACAGCACCTCGTCTCCCGCGCCTCTGGGGATTAAAGCGATTTGAGTAAACCTTGATATACCCTCGGTGCCTAAAAGAAAAATATTTTGTATCGGAATCGACGTAATTATCTATCCATTGGTACCTGTCGGTTTCGATATTTCATATTGAAAAATGTATCGGTGTTTTATTTTGTATCAATATTTATCTTTAATAATGTTTCGTCCAAAAGACGGACGAACCGTCGTCTGTCGTTTTAGAAATATAATAAAGGTTTTTAACAGTTCGCAGAGTGCAGGCGGTCTATGAGTAGGTTTTCTTACTAAAAAAAAAAAAAAAAAATTGAAATGTATACCTAAAATCATAAAATCAAAAACATATGTTCGAAGTATTGAGAACGCTATGTAAATATGGAACAATTAATTCAATTTCGTTGATTATTTTTATTCGATTGTTATTCCTATAAATATTTATACGTCATACAGACTATTGATGGTAATAGGTATTCACACTTTACGTCAATTGTTGTCTGTTCATATCGTAGTATATTTATATAGTTTCTACGGGCTAGGATTAAACGATTGAACATTATATTGAAAAATGTATCGAGTATGATAAAACGACTCGCGAAGAAATCAATAATCGAAATAAAAAAAAACCTTGGTGTCTCCCTAACGCCGATCTCTAATCATCCATGTAGGTATTTAGTTAGATGCCGAAGACTGGTGTTATGATTTGGTATAGGCGTTGACAAACTGAGTGACAGACTATCGGTTTTAAAACGATTAGTTTTTATTCGTTGATATTAGCCTCCCCCGCAGAACGTGCCCACCACCATTGATATCATCATTAAGACCGTATCTATACGTAAATGTCTGCGCGACTCACAAAGTGCAAACGTATATTAGTATTCAGCGGTAATTCGTTTTTGGCAAATCGGCGTCACTAATGCCGTTAGTTACCGCGACCGAGTTTGAAAATACACAATTATCGAAAGTTTCCAAGCCACATGCGCTGTGACGCGACACTCGAAACGAAAACAAGGGTAGCGAAATACACGAAAAGTCATACCGCACCCGCGCGGCTCTTTACTCCCACCTCTATATCCATTCAACGCCAATACCGGCTCGGCACTTTTTCCCTTTTACAAATCGTCACTTTTCCGAACAACGCCCGTGTCGTCTGTCCTACCCTAACGCCGATGGTGCACACTGTATACACGCCCGTACGATTCACGCCGATCGATGTGATGTTTAGGGGTAGCGGACCTAACGCACGACCGTCTCAACACGAGCTGTACGTCCGCTTCACCCTTTATTAACGGGTGCGGTACGCACGGGCCACGATAGCCGTTTGAGCACACGTGTCATGGTTTTTTTACGTCCGAAAAAGGTCGGTGCGATTATTCCGAAATCGGACGATTATCGTTTATGAGTCGGCGTAGTGTTTGCACATAAAATCAAAAACTATCGAACGCGTACGAGATACGTATTTTGGATTGTGTTTTCGAACGATCCACGCGGTGTTATAGCGTGTACGTTATTTTTATCGCTGAGCCAACGGGTAGCGAGCGCGGACGGCTAGGTAGCGTACACGTTAGCTCTCGATTGTTTCGATGTGCGACTCGACAAAACGTCTAGAATGTTCGGTACGTGTAATGTCCGGTCGTAAAGAATTCCTTCGTTTGACACGAACGGAATGAATACGGAAATAAATACGGATCGTAACGAAAGGCCGAAACGGATCACTGCCGGAGCCAAGTGTCGCGACATCGATTTAACAGAACGATAATAATTACGTGTACACGTGTGGGCCCAGGTGGATATCGGAACCCTATTCGTATTCGTTCGTTCCGACGGTATTTTTCTGCGGGAGAAATAACACTCGGCCTATGGTCCTGTATGAACGCACGTTCGTCCCAAACCGCGAGAGAGAGAGAGCACCGGAAGGGTAGGTTATCACCCGTCAGCGGACGAGGGTCGAATGGAGAATGAACGTTTTGGGTAGTCGCGTTTAACGTTGGACGTCGAAAAATTATAATATTCTTAGAATACGTATTTGAAAGTCCACGTCAATACGATTATTTGAAAAAATCCAATATCGATACAACGTGTCCGATATTTCGTAGTTACAGAATCGATTCTACACGCATCGACCAAAAATGGATTTCTTTTTACGACCCACCTCAACCAGGTTTTTACGTATAACTTAGTGTTTACACGACTAAACTCGACGAGCATTCGGAAGATCATTTCGCGCTCAAAACGTATCTGCATAGTTAATACTTAAAATTTAATTTATAATTGGGCGAATCGAATTTAAGGGAAACCTTGTAAAAACAAAAAATTTGTTGAAACAATAAAAATTAATAAATGAAAAAAAAAAAAGAATTTAAGAGTAAAATGAAATAGAAACAAAATCTTAAATTTTGCAATCGAACGCTAACTCCGATCGATTTCTACAAAAACGTAGTCGTCGATAATTATTTTATCTTTTACTTATAAAATCGTCTCACCGTTTTGATACGATTCGACTACTCTCTACAGCTCTGGCTACTCGAGCTTAGCCTAAAATAGATAGCGAATAGTTTTGATTCGTATTTGAAAACATGTATATTTTCAACTTATACGATGGTTCAAAACCAAACAAATATTTGAAAAAAAAAAAGAAAATAGAATACGTTTTTCTTGAAATATTCGGGGGACGAGTTTCTTCGGTTCCACGACGACGACCGGTGTCGGTGCCGACGTCATTAGAAACCTCCACGCAAATACGACTTGGACGATCAATGATCTCGTCGTGAAAAACGTAAATCCGCCCCTGGCTCAATTCTCCCAGCCCCTACACTTGGTGGGAGGAGGCGCCGCAGTCGACGCGTATGCTACTCACGTTAATGGTTTAGGAAGTCGGCAAGGGTTTCATCAGCAACAGACTCGCCGCGTCCACGGACTCGCAGTCGACGATGTTGGTCTCAGGGTGAGCGGGGTCGTAGCACGCGTGCATGTACTGGGCCATGGCGACCACGTGGTTCATCAGGTGTTGCGTGACCTGCGGACTCCTGGCCAGGCTCTTGAAGTGGCCGTACCGGCCGAACTCCCCGTAATACGGCTGCTCGCGGTCGGCGTGGACGCGGTGGCCGTGACGGCCGTGGGCCCTGTGGCCGTGAAGCACGTGGCGGTCGTGGGCCACGTGGCCGTGACGGGCGCGGTCGTGACTGTCCTCGACGTGGTCGACGTACTCGTGTTTGACGTGCTCGCGCTTGACGTGCTCGTGCTTGCCGTGCTCAAGTTTGGCGTGCTCGTGCTTGCCGTGATCCAGTTTGACGGGCTCGCGCTTGTCGGCTCTGTGGTCGTGTTTGTCGGCGCCGTGGTCGAGCTTGCCGCCGACGTGGTCGTCGCTCGGGGCCGCGTGTTTTTCGTGGTTCTTCGAGTCCGCGGCACCGGAATCGTGGCCTTTGCCCTTCTTACTGTGCCCGGCCGTCTCTTCGTGGCCGCCGTCGTCGTGGCCACTCGTCGCGTGCTTGTGATCGTGTCCGTCTTGTGTGTTACCGTGGCGGTTGGCGTCGGAGGACTTGGAGTAGATGTCGCCGCCGTCGTAATGCACGAACGGGTCATGGGGTTCCTGGACATCATCGGGATAGTGGCCGTTTATGGGCATTCCCTTGTCGTTGACGAACGGAACGTGGCCGTCCTTGCCGTAACGGTCACTGTCGTCCACGTCCCCTGTGGTGGTCGAATGGACGTGGGATTTGTTGGCGTTGTGTGGGTTCTTGGCGTCGTTCGCGTCGGCGTACGCGGTACCGCCGTCGCTACCAAGGCCGAAGCCGTCGCCGTCAGCGTCGGCACTGCCGCTGTTGGCAGGCGCATTGTTGTGGTAATTACCTCCGTTGTTTGCGTAACCACCGCCGTTGTTGGGATAACCGCCGGCATTGTTGGGATAACCGGCACCGTTATTGGCGTAACCGCCGTCGCTGTTGGCGTAACCGCCGCCGTTGTTGGGGTAACCACCGGCGCTGCCGCCGTTGTAACCGCCCGCGCCGCCGCCGTTGTAACCGCCGGCGACATCGTTGTTGTAACCAGGGCCGCCACCGCCGCCCGAATAGCCATCACCGCCGCCGCCGCCACCGGCATAGCCACCGCCGCCGCCGCCGCCATAGCCACCGCCACCGCCGCCGCCATATCCGTCACCGCCGCCAACGGCGGAGTAACCGTCACCGCCGCCACCGGCGGAGTAACCGTCACCGCCACCCGGGTAACCACCACCTGTTCCACCGCCCATTCCACCACCCATTCCGCCACCCATGCCACCCATGTCACCCATGCCACCCATTCCACCACCCATGCCGCCCATGGTACCCATTGCGTTGCCTATACCGTTGGTGCCGCAACCGGCTGTGACGTCACCGCCAACCGTGCCACCGGTGTGCATGAAACCGCCGCGCATGCCGCCGTTGCCCACGCCGAGGCGGTTGAGGAGATTGACGAAACCGGTGAGTCCGGTGCCGACGTTGTTGTTATTGTTGTTGTTGTTGCTGTTACCGTTGGAGTTACTGTCGCCGTCGAACTTTTCGCTACCACCCTCACCCCCGTCGTCGCCTCCGCGGTCCGCCGCGTCTGCCTCGACCCGGTGGTCGCCCGCGTCGTCAGCCGCGTCGTCGCTCATCTTGTGCTGCTCTTCACCGCCGTCCGCGGGGGCCGCCGCGGCCTCGTGCTCCGCGTCCGCGTCCGCGGCTTCGGCCTCAGCGCCCTCGGGCGCGTCCGCCGCGGTTTCGCTCGCGCGATCGCCGACGTTTTCGGGCGCGCCGTCGTCGGGCGCGTGCTCGCCGTCCTCGGCCTCGTGGTCGGCGCCGAGCTCGCGATCGTCCAGGTAGACGGCGGGCCCGCGGACGCCGCGCATCAGCAGCTGGTCGACGCGCACGCCCGGCCACGCGCCGCGCAACGCGCGCGCCACGTCCACGGCGGGCCGCGACCGGCGCAACGCCTCGTCCACGTCCACGCCGGACCGGATGGCCGCGGCCTGCATCTTGCGCGACACGCTGTACACGACCGTGCACACGCACTCGGGACACGCGGCGCGCGACGCCACGCGGGCCGACAGCTCGTGCGCGGCCAGCGGCCCGGACGTGCACACGCGTTCCAGGCCCATGCCGCGCAGGTACCGGGCCAGGCCGGGCGGCGACCGTCCGGTGGTCAGGAGCCGCGCGACGGTCGCTCGGCCGCCGGCCGGCGGCGTGTCCGCGGAACCCGTGGCCGCCGCCGCCGCGGCGACCAGCAGGAGCACGAGCAGCGGCGTGGCCCTGCTCATGACGTCGGTCGGGAAAGCGGTCAAAGTCGTCGTGGTAGTGGTGGTGTTCGCGTGACGGAGCGCGGCGCCGACGTGGCCGCGGTGTTTACGTTTCGTTTTCGTTCCTGGCAACATGCGCTCATACGTCCCGAGGATATTGTCCGTCGTCGTTGTTTCGCGTACGGGTACGACTGCGTGCGCGCGTTAAACTGTCGGCGCGTCGCGATCCATCGCCCGGCGGTCGTCCGTTATCGCTCGTCCGCCGTCGGCGCGTCTAATAACGTTTTTAATGCGCGCCCAATTAACGGACGTCGTCGCCTCTCATCACCGCGTCGTACGCGTTAGATAATTTCCCCAGGTCCAATTATTACCGCCGTCGTCGCGGTTAGGTTAGATTCCCGGGGCCGAGATCGCGAGGCGCGACGCGACACGGACCGCGGTGAACGCCGTCACCGCCGAGTCGTTTATCGCATATTTGGCTCCCTCCCTCCCCCCCGCCGCGTAATTTCCATTGCTTTACTTGAGCGACTCGGTCGTTTTACATTTCCCACCGAACGCGCCTTTAATTGCGGTCGATTACGACTGTAACGTCGTCGCGGTTAGCTGCGATATCTCGGAATATTTTCACGTGCCATTACGCGTTATCAATTTTGTTTGTTTTCTCTTTCTTTCTTCGTGCGTACGCATTCGGCGGGACCTTTGTGAGTCTGCGGCGACGCCTCGTCCGTCTTAGAAAAAATCAATCGCAGCCGTGATCGCGACCCGAGTCGACGTAATCGTCACCGTCCACTTGTTGGAATGCATTCGTCCGTTGAACCCTGGCTGCAGTATTCACGGTGTACCCCCCACGGTTCAACATACGCCTTTCCCGCCGGCGTGCTACGCGTTTTGACACTTGTTTTCACTAAGTGCGGCACGATGTTGGTGGTTTGAATTTTCATATTCATTTCGTTCGGATCACAACATAATGATCGTCGTGTGTCCATGTGACCGTCGACAACGTTCAATTTACTCCTATAATTGCATAATTGAGCGTTGGATCGTTTATAAATTACTTTGTGTACATTATAATTCGGAAATTATGCAATCTCGATGAATATTTTGGCTATAGACCACTTACGACTGCAAACTCAGTCGTTTATACATGTTCATACGAAGGTAACTTGAATATAAATTATAAAACCCGGGACGTTTTTATCGTTTTCAGCCTATTATCAAAAAGTCAATATTTCGAGCGTCGTTTCAGTCATTTATTATGGACATTCCACATACATACATACATTCATACATAATATCATATTTATATTTACGTAACTATCGGTTAGTAATAATAATAATAATTAATAAGATTTAACTATTTTTATTTCTTTTTTACGTTTCCACAATTATATTATTTTTTATCAAATTCGTTATAGTGTGTGTTCCAATAACAATACTCCGTTTTCAGTGTTTTAAACATATCCTAAGGACGTATGACGGTACACTGTTGACGTATCGCGTACTTACGTCATGATTGAATTGCCTTTATCCAGGCAGTAACAACGCTTAAATCCGATTTTTAAAGGTTGTAAAAGGTCGATGTAGGTACTTATCATACACAGGTGTGCACGCGTACGTCCGAATTCTCACGTGCGGATTATGCAGAATCATACGCAAATGTTTTTTAAAACAGTGAAAATGGTTTCGTGAAAAATGTCTGTTTAGTGTTTACACAAACTGCAGGTGATAATTTGCCGGGTTTCACACAAATACGTAATTAGACGTGTTCCGTCTAAAATTACTCGATTCGCGTAGTTTCAATATTAAACCTATACTATATTCTGTAATCTATTTAGTCAAACGCGTAAACGTAACACAACAGCAGTCCCGTTGGAAATCCGACGCGTCGCAAAGCCTCAAAGTATACCCAAGTATAGAATCAATAATAGATTTCACTCCTTACGGTTATAAACCAGTCGACGCAGTGCACACGCGTGCTCATCATTTATCATTTGGTTTGACTTATTTGATTATAATATTATAAATTACATATAGAGTTTGCCCGAAATATCATGGTATAGTAGAAGGCAGCGGGTCAGTAAATGATTATTACGACAGATGGATACGACAATGTGACTCATTCGAATCGCAGGATCGCTGACTCAACGGTTTAATAATCGCTGTGCGAAAAACCAGGAGAAAACCGCGCGTACTGTTTTCCACCGTAAAAACGATCGAATCAAACCATTCGATCATACACAGTACATACACGTACACGCGTTTCGACGGTCAAGCCTATTAAATTTCTACCTGTAGTCGACTGAACGACGCAGTGCGAAACTAAACACGAATATTATATTTTATGTATCAAACACGGTTTCGACTAGTTTTGATGGCCGAAAACGCTCTGATGTAATACAGTTAAAAATGGTTTTATTAATTAACGGGTATTACAAATTACTTATTAGAATATTTTAAAACGTTTGAAACAGAAACGAATAAAAAAAAAAAAAAATTACGTGATTTAAATTCGTCACCATTGACCAACGGTATTTTATAGCCTATAGAAAAAAGTACGTATTATAATTATATTTGCACGGACGAAGAGAACTAACTCGACGTTTAGTGGTGGATCTAGAAATTATTCAAGAGGATGCTTGGGGTTGTTTAAACTTTAAATTGATCCATTACTGAATTTAGTCTCATTCATAAGGTAAATATATACTATAACATAGCTCAATAAGAGTGGAGGGGGTTACTCCATTATCCTTCCATGGGTGTGCCCCACTGTAGACGATAAACCGAGCCGGGTTTCTCCCGCCGAGGGCTTTTGAGGATTTACCGTGGCTAGACGTTTTAAAATCACGCCTTAATAGGCAAATGTGCAATGTAGACAAATGTTCAGGAACACAAAAAAAAAAGTTTTGAAAATTTAATATTTTATGTGCAGTTATGAAACTTTTAGAGCGTAAACAACCCGTTTCTCACGAAGTAGTCGCTTACACCTTTCGATTGTCGATTGTGTTGATTTTTCTGAATTTTCCTACCTGAAAATATCATTTTGGCCAAATACGTGTCACTCACGCCCCCTTTTGCCTGTTATATTATATTATCATTGGACTCGGATCACGTTACACGCAGTATCGTTTCCGGTACGTACCGATGATCTCGTATCTGCCGGGTTTGTCTGCCATGGCCCTCATGAGCGGGCCGCCGCTGTCGCCCTGGCACGAGTCCTTGCCGCCCGTCTGGTAGCCCGCGCACAGCATGTTGTCCGTGATCAGTTCGCCCGTGTAATTGGTCTTGGCGCAGTCCACGTTGTCCATGATCGGCACGTCCACCTGTTGCAGCACGCACGACGGCTTGCCGTTCTCGTACAGCGTGCCCCAGCCGGCCGCCTTGCCCGTGTCGTTCACGTACGAGTCGTCTGCGCGCGAATAACGGACGCGCAACGTTAGTACGTTAGCATAATGAATTCGTTTGGACAAAAAATCGACGGCCACCGTGTGACCGTTACCGGCCTGGAGAGGGACGGAACCCAGGCCCGTATACATGAGCACCCCCTCCCCCCGAAATAGTAAGTTAAAAAATTTAATTCTATTGTTGATTGATACCTAAAAGGTAATACCAAATATCATGTCGTTTCTAAATTTTCCAGTTCACGTTATCTTAGATTTTGTACACGACAATGAAATACAACTATATTTATTGCCATCATTTATATTAGCTAGAATTTCATCAATTTTTCACCCTCACACTAATGTTTATTTTTACTGTTTGAAATATGGCGTGAAATCTTATTTCCAACGTACCGATAGACTTACTTATGCGATAAGGATTTTGAAAGCAGATTTTACATAATAAAGTCTACTGCGAATCGAATTTATTACTTTTTAAATTTGTTTTACTTAAGATTTTTTTTAAATAGACTTTTTGTAATTTTTAAGTCTTATTAGTTGAATTTTATTGAATACACTTTTGGGTGCCTAGTTTAAACAGTGGGAGTTCAAATCTATTTTCAAAATTCTTATCACATCTCCAGATCGATCGGTACGATGGAATGAAAATGATACGTCTAGGTTGCAATGTTGCGTGTGTGATAGAGAGAGACAGCAAATTACCACTTCTAATCTCTGTTACTCTGTTAATGGTGCACGCGTAAAAAATAAATGACTAATAAAAGTATTTTGGTTTTTTTCTGGAAAAAATCTTAGGGATTTTCGTGTGGCCTCACTAAAATCCATGGATTTTTAAATTATTTTATATATTCCCAAAATTTATCAGTACCTATCTGCGGATATAATTTTGGATAAAGAACAAAACAATATTATTATTAATATTTACCATATAAAAACAGGACCAACTGTACTTATATTATTTAGTACCTATGTATAGTTTTTTATACCGTAAATACTAAACACATTTTGAATTATTGTTTTAATATATATTAACCCAAACCCGTTTATCGTGTATTGTGACATTATTATTCTGTTTCAATCGAAGATCCTCGTGAAATTTTTATAAATTATGTCAAGTGTCATTATTGTTTTAGCTTTGTTATTATGATTCCACTACGAATTACGAACAGGGTTTTTAGACCCCCGAAACGGTACGAACAAACAGTTTTTGTATACATAAAATATACTATTAAATAACAAAACACTCACTCGTATCGGTGGGCAGACAAATGGGCCGTATGCTCGCGGTCATCGGTACGCGGTCGTTCAGTCTCAACAACGCCAAATCGTTTTGGAAGTTCAAGTAACTGAACTCGCCCACGATGGATCTAAGGACGAACCGGGTTTCTGGTTTTCTAGTGGCGTTGCAGTAATCGTGTTCACCAAAAGTGACTTTAATCAGCGGCCAAAAAAACCTGTGGCAATAATTATCATAGACAACGCATATTAATTTAGTTAAACATAGATAGGTGCATCATGATAGTAATAATAATAACCGCTTGACTTCTAAACATAATTTATTGTGGATGATCTCAAAAAAAAAAAAATAAATAAATAATAAATAAATAAATAAAATAAAATAAACTTAGTTGTCCCACGGACTTACGTATTTCCTCCTCTTCCTTAATGAATGTCTTCAAAATATTATTCATCAACTTATAATAAAATGTTACTCAACAAATTATACTTATGTAGTAAGTATAACCTGGCGTATAAGAAAATATGTTAAAATACTGCAGACGTGTTTAGAAGCGTGAGATATTGAATAAACAAAAGAGTTTTTGTTATATTATAATAGGTATATAGTAAATAGCCAAATACAGATCGTATTTTCTGTTTTGCAGATCAGCAATATTATGATAACTACGACATGAAAAAATAGTCTTTGTATTACACACTGAACAAGAGATCTTAGGCCTTAGGGATATACTGTTTTATTTATAATATCAATAAAATTAATAGATTCTAAAATGTCTCACGATGTTCGTCATTATCTTAGCTGTTAATCAGGATTTGAAATTCATCTGAAAATATCAATAAGTTTGCAAATAGTGTTTGTTCCATATTCTATAAAATTGAATCGAATGAAAATAATATATTTGATTGGTGTATTCTATTAAAACCAATATCTGCAGTCGTGTTCGTCTCCTTCGTTTCGGTCGTAAAAAAAGTAGTTTAAGGGTGTGAAAAATGAAAAGCGCTTTTTCAAACGGAGCATCCTTTCTATCTCGGCAGCTTACTCATTCTAGTGTTTATAAAATAAATTTAAACACCCAGACGCGACTTCTGACAAACAGGTAGTTGGTAAGTGCGTTCAGTAGTTGTCGTCAGTTTTTGTGTGTACCTAATGATTGTTTATAGTATAATTCATTGCATGCGTTACTCTTAATAGCATTACCCTTTGACGCAGTGAGCGGCCGTCAACACGTATCGGTCGTTGATCAGCGTACCACCGCAGTAGAACTGGTTGAAATATGACAAACGGACCATCCACGGATATTCGTGCACGTCCGACGGTTCCCCGCCTACGATCTTCGTGTCGACGTTCGGAGACCCACAACCTGTTTTTTTTTTTAAATAAAAATACGTATCAGTTTACATTTCACACAATGATATCGAAATCCAATTGAATATAAGACATGTTGGTCGTTCGATATTTTTGCAACGAGTCATACTATATTATTTTAGTTGGAAATCGTAAGGGTTTTTGTTCAGATTTTTAAACACCATTTGGCTAATGTAAGGCGTTTTATTAAGGTTAATGAGAAAAAATGTATTGGTAAATTGTTTAGACATACAAGAAAAAAATCTGAAGATGTACCAACCCTTCAGATTTCTAATTAAGTTGGTATTTGAAATGTATTAAAAAATTGATACTTGTGACAACAGTAGTTTAAGTTTATCACATCACATACTCTCATGTGATCAAAATGACAATATTTGGTTTACGTTTGACAGTAATTGGTTATTGATTATCTAAAATTTCGTTAGATCGTAAAAAAATATCAAATTTTTCAATAAAAACACTTTTACAGTTCTACATCATTACCTACATCAACTTGCTATCGAGCACACAGAAGCAGGTAGCAGCTACCATAAACGAAATATGGCGTTTCGCTTTTAAATGATTTTGTAAACAACATTTATTGATCGATAACGATGAATTTCATTAGATTACATTTAGTATTCTCGTCTAAGTTGCTCTCGTATTTTATTTTAAACTTCTGTATATATATGTACACTTAGTTATAATGTAAATTACTTAACACTAAATCACTCAATTTATATAATTTGTATATAAAAAAAATATGGCGTAGTCGTGTATAATTTTCGAAGACTAAAGAGTTACTTAAATTATTAAATAGTTAAGAGGTTTTGAGTTTACATATATATAAAAAAAAAAACTTTGCAGCTCTAACACATTATGCTGAAACGCCGACAGCTATTTTATTGAATAGACGTCAGGACCGCTAAAATGAGTTAATGTCTCTCTAAAAATATTAAAAAGTGTAAAATCATATTTATTTACTTTCGGTGTAAAGTGCTGAAAATATAATTTACCTCCATATTCTCTATAAAAGACTATCTGCAGAGACTATTGAATAACGTTCAGTTTATTTTACATTATTCGTTTTATGAACGATGTGTAATCACATCACTTATACATTTATCCCGGAGAGGGAATTGCATTAAAATTGAACTCAAGAAAATACATAAAAATAATTCCGTCTAATATAGTCTAACATCGTCTAATATAGTTGCTACTGAAACCTATCAAACTTTATAACTTGATAATATAACCAATAAAGTACTATTTTTGTTTTTTTCTCACAACGATGTTTAATATAAATTAATTTTTATTTCATGTTATCCGACTTTAAATTAAACCATAAAAAATCATGGTTTCATAAACACAAGTACATTTTTCATTACCTAATATAAATATAAATGAATATACGAGAAAATATACTATTTTCTTTTGATTACCTTTTCATTTGTATCACTAACCCAACGAGCATATAAAACGTTAATATGATTTATGTATATATATATATATATATATCACACGTTTAAAATGAAATATTATTCGAAATTATTTTTACAGGCCAGTGTTCACTGTATTATACCTACATTATACGGGTGTACATTAAAATCACTTGGGCATTAATATCTTAACGTGATCAAAGGAAGAATTTTTTCGTACGAAATTAATATAAAACGTTCCTCTGGAGAATTCTTTCGCTTTGAAGGTTATGTTTTTTTTTGCAATGAAAATCCAAGAAAAGTGTCATTTTTAGTCTATGAACGGTGAACCGCGTGTAATTTGGCACCGAGCGTATTACATCATAGACGTAGGTACAGAAATGAGTTGAATATTTTCCAGTGGATTGCTTATCGATTTTTACATTTTTAATAGTAATGTCGGGTAAGTAATACCTAAGTATGATACATCTATATATTAAAAAAAAAAAAATGTATTGACAAATTTAGCGTTTTATATTTTTAATAATTTTATGTAAAAGTAGTTTTAGCTCTAAAACCATTAAATATTTATGAGAACTAATTTTAGGTATAATTTTTTTCACCAAATATCAGTAGTAATAAAATAAACAAATTAAGCATTAAGATACAAAGAGCAATGTAAAGATGTCACGCGATGAATATTTAACATAATAAATGAAAAATTATAAAACCCTGTTAGAACATAATGGTGATTAATAACATCACCGATAACACAGTATAAGGTAATATGCAAGTATACGACTAATGTATGAAAATATAAAAAATAATTATACTTGAACGTACCTATTACTAAAAATCATAGTTATGAAAAAAAAAAAACTAGAAAGCCAGCAAATATATATATTTTTTGTGAAGTTTCTGATGTACGTATCAGATTTTACGGTTAAGGAAAACATTTTTTTAAACAAAGAGAACAATTCATTTTTTAAGAAAAAAAAGACAATAATAAAACCTAACCTAACCTTGTACTTAAATCAATTATGCGTATGCACATTATCATTCATATTTTAGCAAAAATTTTTTCTATTGCTTTAGAATTATAAGTAAAATAAAGTTAATATTTCGTGTTTTTTTTTTTGGAAATAATTAATCAAAAATTGAAATTATTTTTATCTGTTTATTCTGTTGATGTGTAAGGATGATCATTTTAATATTGATCGGATTTGGAAATGTTGAAAGCTAAGGCCGTTAATTTAATTAATAAGGAGTTTGGGCAAGGTTACCATAAAATGGCTCCCTTCAAAACATATTTTAAGAGTTACATATTCTTTTAAATTTACCGTATGGAATTAAGAGACTAAACATATTTTAAAATTTAGTATTAGCAATTTTTAGCAACACATTTTATATCTAATCATTTTGTTTGCGATATAACAGTTTATGAAAAAATGATTCTAAACTAATTATAATACATTCATCATGTTAGATTAATGAAAAAATAAATAAATTTACTTTGCCTCTGTTATTGTAAAATAATTGTTAAAATTGAAGTTCTGTATGTGTGTATTTTTATAATAAAATTACGAAATAGTATAACCTCAAACATACAACACTCGTTTATCAAATAAACAAGGATTTTATACTCAGCAATAGATGATACGTTGTTAAACTGATTATAAAATATTAAATTAGATTGACAAGGTAATTAAAATATTACTACATTATTCAATTAATTACTAAAAAAAAAAAAAAAAATAATAATAATAATAATAACTATTCAGTGAAAATACTACACGACGGACACTAAAGATTGAATGGAAATTTTCCTTTTTGCAGAAATGCTGGTCTAAAGGGAGAGTGAATACTTAAACGTGCGAGTCACTATACTTTGCGGCACGTTTAAAACGGTTTTGGCATCGCGATGATGAGTAGTTTGTACTACACAAATCATTTTCAGATTTAAATTTCGTCCTCGAACGTCGTGGGTTCGTCGATAATTTATCGTAATCATGGCACGTTAAATCGCAAATAATTAATACGGGAGCATAATAAAAGTCATGTCGTACTCACTGCAATCGCATTGTTGATCATTTTTGTTGAATGAATCCGCGGCGACTTGAGGCGTGGGTTTTCGGTTGCCGAATGGATTCCTCAAACCGTATCCCTGTAAACATATGCGTCCGAACGCGATGGTTGACAGTGAGATACAGATGTGACACGATATCGCACATGACCAATAATTGAAGTTTAAGGATCCAGCGATCGAAGTATGTATAATATATATATTTATTTATAGATTTAAAAAAAAAATCGCTTACCTGTTGCATCGCACATGCCGCTATTATGAGCAGAACGCCGACGAGATACGAACCTTGGCGATTCAGTGTCATGACTGTGTGACCCGAAGTGGTTACAAGTATTACGTTTAACGGTATAGGACATCGTTAAAATGAAAAACCCGCCGACACACTCACTCGCCAACACCAACACGCGCGTACATACACACACACTCATACCGATACACATGAATACAGGGTGATTGTTTTGAGACGCAATTATGCTATTAAAAGACATTCGTCTATTCGGTAAATGTTTTTTTCAACATTAACTCCTGTTTTCACATTGGATTCAATTTCGTTTTCTACGATTCCTACCATGTTTGCACGGGATTACATGTTTACGAAGATAAATGACGAACATCGAGTGCTACAAATTAATGCAAATAATATTTTTATCGGATTCTATTTAATGTCGATTGATTAACTTAACGTCATTGTAATATCATTGTTTTTGGTTATATTATTTTTAATCAAGACATAGATTCAATTCAATTCACGAATTGAGCATTTATAATCACGTTAAGTTATGGCATATTTTATGAAAATTACCATCTCAAATATTAAAAAAAATCTTTTTTATGTTAAAAAGGAAATTAAGCCTATTAATATTCAATAATATTCTTTTTAGGTGAATTGATTAAATATTTTACAGATATTGTCGTACTTTAAATAGGTAACTATTGCAGCATTATATAATTGAGATATTATGATTAAATACTTTTGTTATTCAAATTTAATTTTAATTTTATAATAGATATAAATTATTCTATTGATTTGTATTATATTTTCAAATTATCAAAATATGAGAATTTTTTGTAACTTTTAACTTTATATTATTTATATGTTGATTGATAAAATGTATTTATTATTTGTCACTCAAATTCGTAATTGGTTGAGATACGCTTAGAATAATTCATATTCTAATAGTTATTTAAAATTAAAATGAATTAATATACGATAATTTTTGAGTATGAGTACGTTTGAAAAAAAGTGAAAAATGAAAAAACCAGAGAGAAAATTAAACGATGAAGAGCATCACCCTGTACATTGCACCGACTACTCAGTGCACTCACGTACACGCACATCTTGGACAAAACAAACGGGAATCCACTTTTCCGAGATGCCAATTTCAGACCGACCATGTTCTGAGTCTATAATATAATATAATATTAAAACGTGTTCGGCTTGCATAACGCGTTCGCGGCTAATAGACACGTTGTGCGTATTTTATATGAAATTCCTGAGATACTTTAATTACATACACACATACACACACTTCCAATTCTGTGTGTGTGTGCCTGTGTATGTGTGTGTATGTCTGTATTTTGACGGAAGTAAGAGCATGCTACAGCCCACAGGTGAAAAAAAGAAGACATTTCAATGCTATTATTATTTTTCCTACAGTCTAATTTCGGTGTACCTATATGCGCGTATTTGCACTGTTACCATCAATTATATTACTGTAAAAATTATAATTATTTTAATCATTGTTTTTATTGGACATATCGTTTTATTGAACTATAAGTATAAAATCAAATAAATTACTATTTCAATACATAATTGTAAATTAATCCTGTATAATATAATTTAGCTTAATATATGGGTAATAAATTGTACCGGTATATTTTGATTGTGGTAAAAACAAAGGTAATATTTCATAAAATGTCTCATAATTTAAGTCTACTTAGAATTCTGTAGCTCATGGATTGGAAGCGGAGTTGGTAAATTGCGTCCCTATAAGTACGGTCATGGTCATATACTATGTGAATTGCGGCCCGCGTACTTTTAAAACATACGTAAATTGCGGCCCGGGATTTTACAATTTTCGGTCGGCTGTGCAATTTAAAGATAACGATAAGTATTAATGTTATCTTTAATATTGATGGATCTAGATAATACGCTCACTTACAAAATATTACTAGCAGCCTGTGTGGCGTGTGCATTTAATCGAAGCTCTTACGTACGAGTTTTTACGTGGCTCTCACAGATATATAAAACAACTAGATAGCCGACTCAGTGATAAAGTCTCATAAGACCTATGAAGTCTGACAGCCATATGTGAACAGGGCAAATGCGATTGATTAATCCATGAAATATTTAATTACTCCATGATTTTTTTAAAACAATTTCTGAATTCACCCGGACGTTGCAGTCGTTGCACAGATATTTGTTTTTTTCTGTCTTACAAGTGCGTACATCGAAAAATGTACGCTCGGCCGATCACGTTCATCACCGTTAGTTGAAAAATTTGAGTAAATTTACCTCTTGTACAATTTAAAGCTAAGATTATTATCAAGGGTTTGTCATAGGCTATTTTATTATATTTTAATTTTAAAGCGAGTTATAAGTTTTTAAGATGTACAAGTAATTTACAATTACTACTCGTGTGTTAAGTATTGCCAAAACATGGTTTGACAAATTACAATAACCTCCTGGAACTTAATTTAACAAAAACTTGCTTTATAAACTTTAGTATAAATAAATCGTCACTCATTGGTAATAATTATCTTAAGCCTCATAAAAAAAAACTGTAATGAATTTAGTATAAATACAGTGATTGCTATTAATAATGACAGTAGATGTAATTGCACTACTATATTTTATCCAGTTCAAAAAGTAAAATATCTAGGTGATAGATGCTAATCTAAAATGGCAAAATCAAATTATTAATATAACTAGAAAGATCAGATTATACCTACTATAAATTTAAAACTCTTAGCAATATACTTTCACCCACCACAATGAGACCTACCTACTTATATTTCATATAATTATAAATATTATAATATTATGAAGCATAGGTATATTACTAATCAACACGACAATAGTTAACAATGAGTATGTATTTCTTCACTACACTTGTATGAATACAATTATCAGGAATCATGGATAGAATAGCCGTCTCCTTCAAGTATAGTTTATAACTACCTCCTGGTTTTAAGTCATAGTCAGACTGTACAAAGTGTTCACTACAAATACAACTATTTTTGGTAGAAACAAACCCTTTCCGACGTATAGCAGTACTCCACAGTTGATTCTTTTTTGGATTTTTTAATGAAAATCTAATGGGAACAATCTTGTTATAGTTTTTACATACCTAACTAATATTAAGTTTACATAAGATATAACAATGTATAACTTACGAAAAAAAATGAACTTTGCTTCCTTTCAGTCTCCTATTGACACAACCAGACACAGAACAAGAAACCACCATGATGTTGAATTACTTGAATTGCACTTTATAGTTTATAAATTATAATCGAAAAATTGTGTTTCAATCCGAATCCATATAAAAAGATAACATATCGATGGTGACACGGCAAAAGGGTCTAAGCGACAACTCATTATTTTCAGGAGAGTCGAAAAACTTTTTTTTGTGATTTTAATCATTTTTTTTTCTAGATAAGCTATAACTTTTTTTACAGTAAGAATAGGGTATCATTTTGTAGAATATTTTTTTTTTTTGTATCTCCTTCATGTGTATTCATATTTTTAATAAGTTTTTGATTATTATTTACGTGCATACAACAATTTGAAAAAAATTGTTCAATATTTTGGCGCTTATGCCCTATTTTTTTTTTACACTATTTATCTACGGCGCTTATGTCTTAACTTTTTTCTACATTTGCCTGTGCATTTATCGCCATTGTATTATTGTAATGAAATCATATGATTCAATGAAATAATTATATTTAAGACGTTTCATTTAATTAGATAAAATGATTATAATGAGTTGTTATAAAAATAAACAACTGTTCTATAAAGAATTAAAGAACAATGTAAAATTATTTACTGTCAAAAATAAATCGAATAATTCATGCATTTTTGTAAAATAAACTTCCTACGAGTACACAATATTATGCATAAAAGTTGACTTACCTACTGTAAATCTTTGATTTGGCCAATTTCGATGAGAACTGTGTTCTTGATCTTGGTGTACCTCTTCTTACTCACTATCTTAAATCGTGTTGTACCATAGACGTATAATAGAATTCTATTATAGTACGTCTATGTGTTGTACTACAATCGTATCAAATGTTTATAAATACTAGTCGTACGAAAAATGCGTGTACAATGACACCACGCACAAACGTCGCTTGTCCCCTACAATATTGTGCTAATGTCGTTTATTCCCTATTGTTGTATAGACCCTTTATTACAGAAGACAAATATATAAAGTGTTTTTTAGACCCCATATTTAAAATTCAAATATTCGTTACTATAATGGTCACAGCTGATTTTGCGCACGCGCAATAGACGTAATATATATTTGTCTATCCAATAGTGTAAGCCGTGTCGCTTAGACCCAAAGTGTCGCTTAGACCGTTTTGCCGAGTCACCATCGATATATAAAACAACATTTTTATATATCTTTGGTTTCAATCAGAGAAAAATTATATTTCATGGAATAATATAAAATGTCATGGATTAATCAATCATATTTTTCCCTGTTCGCATATGGATTCTAGATTTCAATTTTATTCGTTGAGTCAGCTATCTAGTTGTTTTATATATCTGTGGTTGCTCTACAGTTTACAGTATTTTTTTTCAATCTAATAAAAATGGACGTTATGAAAAGTGAAAGGAATAAAACGTTGAAAATAGTTGATGGTTTCAAATTTCGTTTTCATAAATTTCTAAACAATGATATTCAACGTTGGTGTTGCACAGTTAAAACGTGTAAGTGTTTTTTGAAATTTGATGATAATAATATTTGTATAGATAGTTTTAAGTCTGTTATAGTTATAGTCCTAAGTCAGAAAAATGGGAAAGAAAATATTGGTTTTGTGGAAAAAAGGCTTAGACGTAATTTACATATTAATAAGAAATAGTTAGATAGGCATATGTACAAAAATATACCCGGGCCGCAATTTACGTATATGTATAAAATATTATACCCGGGCCGCAATTTACGTATGCATAAAATATACCCGGGCCGCAATTTACATAAAAAATTTGAAATGGGACGCAATTTACAGAGACCCTTTGGAAGAAACAAGTGAATTTAGATTTTAATGTCTGGAAAAAATCTCAATTTCAATAAAAATAATTTTAAACCATTATATTCTTGAAACTAATACAAATACGTAAGTATAATATTCAGAATTTAAAATTATTTAGAATTGACACCATAAAATAATTATGAAAGATACTTCACTTTTACTCATGTGCTGAATTCCACTACTACCACATACTTACTTGCAAACTTGGTGGTGTGACATAAGCAATCGTTAAAACAACCCATATAATTAACAACTATTGTTGATTCCTTGTGGTTTGTTGATCGAGTATAAAAAAATTATTTTACTTCATTTTTCCCAGCAGATAATTTTCTGAATTACCCGTGGAAACGATTCACTACTCTATGCTCGAATTTGGATGTACAGATATATTTTTTAAATTCTTACTTGCTGTCATCAGAAGAATTACATCTTTTTACTATCCTAAATTATTTTTCAATCATTATTTAAGTGTATACAATTTTGTAGTGTGTAATATTATCGGTTGAAGTCAAATTCGAAACTGAATACTGTTGTTTCGTTGTTTGACGAGAATACAATCAAGTATCTCCTATGTTCTTTAGTAAATCCGATCATTCACTCTTAGAGTATTTGGTAAATCGTAATAATAAAAATAGGATGACGCATAACTATAATTATCATTATCATTATTGTTATTTATTAGATTTATTAGATATATTATTCGACCACCATGTTACCGTCTATCCATTCGCAGTGTATCTATTCGTAGTATTGTGGATCTATACTATTATTGTATAAACCGAGTAGAAAACGAGACGGCAAACACATGATATTTTCGCCATCGACAGATATTGGCATGTATGAACAAGTATACAGTTGAGAAATCAAAACATTTTTTACATTTATTCATTATTTCTTCTCGATTAAAAACTATTTAACGCCATTACATTTCGTTGGGAAAACAAAACAAATTAAATAGACCAATCAAAACAATATTATTTGTAGACGCTTAAAAGCATTATAAGTACGTTTTATATTTGTGCATAAATAATGTACTATCTGAGAATATACTTTAAAACAAGGATAATGTTATAGATTATAATTATAGATACGATATATGAATATAGTTTATATTGAAAATATTCAATGTCAAGGTGCATAATATAACAGATTTTATTGTTATTGTTATTATTATAAATAAATATATATGTTTTGTAGTTTGTATGTAATAGAGTAAACATGTCCTCAATACTTCAATGAAACCTAGGTATTTGAACTTGAAAAATTATATGTACAAATTACACGTTTTTTTAGTTTGTCGCAAAGGTGTAAAAATATTTGCAAACTTTTTAGCTATTTTTTTCAAAGCTGATTTTTTAAGTTTTCAAAATTCAAATGTTCACATCATCTCTTTTATAAACGAATTTCATTAAATTTAATTCCACTGGTAATGTCTCTACATGCTGACTCTTTTTTTGATTAATACGAGAACGTCACAAGATAGATTATTTATTAAGATCGTAGTGTGATGATCAAATTGCAGAGTAACACTGCCTTTGAGACGTTAGATATAATAATAACGATTATTCTTTAGAAAAGTTGACTAAAAAGATTCGTTTTTTTACGTCTTCCGGTAATTGTCGCTTTTGGGAGTAAGTACCTTCATTTATGGTTTATGGGATGGTGATAAAAATAAACATTGCGGTGTTGGTATCAATAAATTTATTTGCACAGTCGGTGGGTATTGGACAGTACAGTACGCATTGTAATAACATAATATATTACTATACGTTTCACAGTCGGGCCGCTCCGTTATTTATGACACGAGAGAATGTGAGACAAAGACTGTATCCAATCCGAGTATTTGCAGGTAATTCTGGTGTATACATGAATACATATTGTTATCATTATTGTTATCCGACGAGCTGCAGTATATTATAATATGTGCGTGCACTTGCACTATTGTGTGTTTATAATATTGTGTATATTTGTTATAATAATACGAAGGTATCTCGTGGAAAGTGAAACGGAAGTAAAAAAAAAAAAAACTGACGACGGTTTTGTCGTAGCTACGCAAAATATACACAGACATGTAGGAAATATGAGTAAGCACATAATAAATTACATCGAAATGTCTATAGTTTGTAAATAAAAAGTAAAAAAAAAGTACAAGATCGATTAAAATATAATTTACAGACGTAGAAGCATAATAATTTAATGTAATATAATATCCTATAATACATGTATTTATGATATTATATGTATATAATACATATGATACTATAAATGTATATCGCAGTCATGACGTTTCGCTATCTGATGCAAGAACACGTATCTCGCATATTCTTCTGTATCCAATCCAAATACCTGGTAACTCTAGTGTATACACCGGGATAACCGGGTCGTCCGCACCCGACTCCCCAAGAAACTATACCTGAAAACGACGAGAAAAAAACAATTAAAAACGAAACAAATTAAATTCTAGAAATATTTCGGATGATTTTAACTTAGACAATCAGCCACTACCGATAACAAAATGTAATTATGAGTCACCATCATTCAGGTCGGTAAGAGTTTTTGTGGGTTTAAGGCTAACGATCCTTGGCTTCACTCTATTTATGCGAGTTTATAAAGTTATTATTTATAAGTTACGAGTATACATATATATATATATATATATATATATATATATAGGTATTAGTAAATTTGATTATATAGATCATTTTTTGAAAATCCTAGTCACTAGCTACATTAACACTTTTTTTCAAGCATAATATGATACTCGTTGACTCGTATTAGAGTAAGTTAAGTTTCTAAAAAACTTATTTTTTCAATATTCCAAAATAATTATTTTGTTGAAATTAATTTGTATTTATTTATTTATTTTAATTTGAGCACTTATTTTAAGTACCAATTAACTTAAAATGACCCATTTTTATGGATAGTAGTTAATAATAATCAAACAATAATATGAGCTTTGATTTTCAATGATGTGATCTTGTTCAGCGAGCAGATTCTGAATTATAAAACTACATACACGTTTAGTAGTTGTACCGATAACTTACCAATTATCTCCAACTTATCATCACTTTCACTGTTGATTAGCAAAGGACCTCCACTGTCCCCCTGAAATTTCATAATAATAAATATTAATGGCGAAATGCATTAGTTATTGGGCTAGTATTCGAGCCATGTGATCTAATCTATCCTTACTGTAGTTAAGTTAATCTATTATATTTTCTGATCATCAAACATATGCAAATTTATTGTTAAAAACTTGCGAAATACAGATATCGATTTCAATATGTACCTATACGATACATAAGATTTCTCAGAAGTTTAAAACATATTTCAACTAAATAAAAACTATGAAAAAATAAAATTGAATTATAATAACCAAATATAATATCTGTAGTTATAAAACTAATGTTGGCGACAGAAATTATAATTATAAATTTATATTTTATAAGCAATTTATTAGAAAGTACATACGTTTTGATTTCGTGAAAATTTTAAGTTTGGTGAAATAAATGTGTAATATACTAAAACACTGTACTATACGAATGCGATCATCACATGGTATAATTTTATTATTATCTGCTCGATACATGGTTATTTGTAATTATAGAGCTTAAACAGTGCTTTTTTTTTTTTGCGACCGTTGTGACCTAAATGAATCATCATCTGTAAAACGTACAAAACATATTTTTTGATCTAGAATTCTCGGTATTTTAATCGGATGAGTAATTGGTTATTCCACCGTCCATCTGAAGTGAAACTAATATATTCGTAATATCTAAAAATACATTTTTATTTTACCGCGTGGTGATTAATAGCGATGTGATGGCCCGAGGGGTGGCCATGACTTCGAGTTGTATACGCTGTCACTGAATGATTTGAAAGTGATATACATTATATATTTTGTTATGAATTACAAACCTGACATGAGTCTTCTACGCCTTTTCCCGCACAAATCATATTCGGGGTGATCCTCTGCGGCCGGTATTTGGAGGCCCTGCACTGTGCCAACGACAAGATAGGCACTTGTACTTCTTGAACAACGTCCGCTAGATTTCCGCCCTCCGACACTCGACCCCATCCAACCACTGTTCCCAGTTTTCCAGATGGTTCACGTGCTATATCAATAACATCGGGATGTTTGATTAAGCTACTTCAAATAATATGTTCTTTTACATAACGTGTCTTTTTAAGATTCAACAAATTTGATACGGGAACTAAAGAAACACGGAGTGTGTCAGCTTATGAAATAATGAGTTGTTTTAGTGGAAGTCTTGATGTGATGCGTCCCTTTAACTATATTGAATGTTAATCAGTAGAGTACTTAAGTATACGTACATAAGTAGCCACTGAACATTTCACAACCAAATCCTAATTTCGAAGTTACGACCACGTCAGTTCGGAAAATTTACAAGTCGATCTAATTCGCGAGTATAATATAATTGGTTATGAATCGATTGTAAATACACATATCATAGAGAATATAACGTACTTGCTGCTGGCAAACATATTGGCCGAATCGATTTGGAGAATGACACCGATTTTCGGAGCCGCAAAAGAGCTACGTCGTGGTTGTACGAGTTCACGTCGAAGTTCCTATGGCGCACAATCGTTGACACCATCCTGGTGACCGTTTCTCCATCAGTCGTTATACTCTGGTCATGATCACCGAATATCACTCGGATTCGAGACTTTTTCAATCTTAAATATTAGAATATATACGTTATATACAATGTACACGATACATATTATTAGTAATAAATGAGAAAACCGTTGAATCATTGTATCATACAAATGAGACGTATAATGGTAAGAGACAATAAATTCCACCGATTAGATGGTCTTGCGAAGAAAAATAAAAGTATTTTTCTGCGTTTATGGATCTTAATCAGATACTTATCGTTATAAAACGAAAACGAGTATTTATTTAACTTTCTCCAAGTCCTCAATTATCACGTGGTAAAAAAAAAACTCGAAATCACGCTTCCTACACACACACACACACACACACACACACACACACACACACACACACACACACACACACACACACACACACACACACACACACACACACACACACACACACACACACACACACACACACACACACACACACACACACACACACACACACACACACACACACACACACACACACACACACACACACACACACACACACACACACACACACACACACACACACACACACACACACACACACACACACACACACACACACACACACACACACACACACACACACACACACACACACACACACACACACACACACACACACACACACACACACACACACACACACACACACACACACACACACACACACACACACACACACACACACACACACACACACACACACACACACACACACACACACACACACACACACACACACACACACACACACACACACACACACACACACACACACACACACACACACACACACACACACACACACACACACACACACACACACACACACACACACACACACACACACACACACACACACACACACACACACACACACACACACACACACACACACACACACACACACACACACACACACACACACACACACACACACACACACACACACACACACACACACACACACACACACACACTTATACATAAATTTATAGTCTTTATAACGAGTAAGCATGTAAAAAGTAAATATTGTATCTAAACATAACGCAATTGGCTAACCGTACGCACGCAACAATAATTATTATTGTTGGAGGTAAAAATAGTTGTACGTATGAAATCGCAGCAGTCTATAATTATCGTTAATTTCAGTCTAATTTGATATATAATTAAACATTGAACTTGCGTTTATTGGTGATAAATGTGATATGAATCACCGGGTTCTTCACTTAACCACATTTAAAAAACCCTCTTGAACAAGTGCGTTTGGCACAAGCACTATCGCGGTTCGAACATATTTGATGATTAATATTATTTTTGATGAGTAATTATTTTGCGTGATAGTTACATTGAAATTTTATTATATTTCACTTATTTTAAAATTGTTTTCATGTCTAATTTCTCAATGGAAAGTTAATCATAACGCGGGTGCGTGTATACATTTTTATATCGCATAACCTCGTTGTGTTTACACCGCGCTGGTAACTAGCTGAAATTTAGGACGAAAACTCTCATTATGGTGACAGTGAATTATAATAATGATATTGCAAGTCAACGTGGTTTAATGGGATTCCGTTTTCACGTATTAAGTTTTACTTATCTGGTTTGACCACGAGCTTAGTCGCGTTTGAGATTTAACCGAAATTATAACCCGTAAATTTTGAACAATAAATAAAATTATCTGTATATTGATGAATAATTCTGCAAGTGAAATAAAAAATAATAATAATCGAAAAAATTTCAACATAAAAAGTATGAATATCGATTTGATTGTGAAGTTTAGAGCTATTATAGGACACGTTTTATAATACTGGTGGTATTGAGAACAGAATGTTCGTAATATTTGTATCTCTATAGTCTTTATACAACAGTTCGATTCGATAATTGGCCCACAGAGGTATAGTCTGGAATCCAAAATAGTCGGAATTTAATTATTTATTTATTTATTTATTTATAAAATATACGGGATAAATCCTTGGAACAAATATACACATTATACTTATAAATTATAGACAGAGAAGAAACGAAGGGTCCACATTGGCGTTTGATCATACGTGTGATAGGCTCATTCTTAAGGTAATTAGTAGATGCAAAAGGAACATAAAAAGGAGCAACAGAACGGGAATAAAGTTGGGGTACTTTAAAACAAACTAAGGAAAGCAAATAGGGATTGTCAATATTACCTAGTAATAAATTATTCAGGAACTTAATGCCAAAGATCCGTCTACGCTCAGCCAGTGAAGCCAGACCTAGTTGGGAAGCGACAGGTCCATAGTTATGGGGTTCGCAAGGGATATTTAACCTCAAACTAGCATACTTCATAAATTTACGTTGTACTCTTTCAAGCCTAATAGAGTCATTGAGGTCATAAGGGTCCTAAATTACGGCACTATACTCAACAATAGGGCGAACAAGTGCACAATAAAGCACCTTGTATGATAGACCTAATCGAAAATCCCTACATAATCTTAATAAAAAACCCAAAGTTTTGAAGGCTTTACAACAAATATGCTCTATGTGGGGTCTAGGACCAAGATCACTGCTAAGAATAAATCCAAGATCACTTACACAGTTACTAGAACGAGAAATAGCAGTAGGTCCAAGATGATAAGCATAAGGCCAACAAACGTGTGATTTACTCGACCGAAATATCAACTAAAACAACTAATTTTGAACCGACGGGCATCCAAAAAGGACGTTTTTCGAAAAGAGTCGCGGGTCTCGGTGTGATTACAATATCTTACTTCCGGACGCAATGGGCTGCGGTCAGCACGTAATCGCTGTTGATGAGCGAGCCGCCGCAATGGAAATGGCCTTCGTACACGAGCCTCGCAACCCAGGGGTACCTGTGAACGCCAGTGGGACGTCCGCCCACTATCCGGATCTCCTGGTTGGGCACCCCGCAATCTGGAAAAAAACGAATTGTCATCGAGTGTAAAAGAAAAAAAATTGTATTCAATGCTACGTCACAGCACCGTTATTAATCCACGTCCGTTTTCTTGTTCTAATCAGCTGGTGTCCAAAAATCCTTAAACATTTTTTATAGATGGACTAGACCCTACTCGAATAAAAGATACAGAAATTGAGCAATAAATACGTTCTAACTCTTATTATTGACTACGCCTATTTTTTTAAACTTCAGCAACATTGTTCCGATCGGCACGTAATAAGAATTTTAATTTTTGATAACATCTGTTAGGGAGATTTATTTATTGATCATAATAGAGAATTACATATTTTAATAAACATAGAAAAAAAATGAAATATCTCATGTAGATTTATTACTCGCATTTGCATATAAATATGTGGTATACGTTTAAAAAAAAATTAAAGAAAAAATCAAGAACTCATTTTTTAGTGGCTGTTATATATTACTAAAAATAATAATTGTATAAAAAAAAGGAAAAAATTTTAGTTCCAATATCTATTTGTCATAATATTACGTGTAAGAAAAATTATAATTTCTTTTTTTTAATGCACTCGCTACTCAATGATTATGTTTTTTGTATTAAATACTACATATAATTATCACTATACTATAATAAAATTAATTTTTGGAAGTATTTTAATGCAATCGTGGTTTTTTTTTTTAAAGAGAAGCAAATTACATGGACAAAAAAATATTCTCTTATGTTGCTGAGAATTTTGAAGTAAATTTATTTTTTCTTGTCTCCCATGTAATATGTAACAATGATTATAAACCTTTAACTTTGTTACGTGATTTCCAAACATGTACGTTCTAGCGCGCATTAATAACTGTATTTACAGCGTACTATGTCCAATAATATGTAAGTCGATAAAATATGTTATCGAACTATAACAAAGTAATTATGTCATGCTTACCCACAGAATCCTATTATATCGTGGTGACTTTAACAGCCGTAAATAAATTACGTTACGCGCCGAATAGACACACGGCAGACGCGTACCACGTCTCGATGGGAGTTATTTTATTCAATAACGAAACAATTGGTATTTGAAAGTGATGTTTGAATAAAATAATTTATTTTTTATTTTTTTTTGTAATGAACGGAGCGGGGGAATTGTCTTTGAAAATATTTTGATAGTTACTATACATCGTACGTGGTTCTTGTGTCGAACACTTTCCGTTATATTATGATCATATCTATAATATGTGTGTAATAATAATATTTTGTTACAACGGTAAAAGTACATACAGATACATATGTTTTAGGTTAGTGGAAAAAAAATGATGTACAAAGTGTTACTATTCTCAGTGGAGTTTAAATTTAATTTATTGATGAACACAATAAATACTTGTGTCATTATATTTTCTTGGGTAGTTAAAGTGAAGAATATATTTTAATCGAAAATCTTAGTCGGGTTTTAAGTTCGTGACAAAACGAAAAATGAATTTAGTTATTAATTTGTAACACAATATTTCTTCTTCTAAATTGTGACGTTAACTTTGAGTATTATATTTTTAATTTCCACTTTTAAACTATAAAAATTTAACCCAAACTCACGTGTATATACACTCTGACGTGTATATTGGCCAAAAGTGTCGTTGGAATTTTTTGAAATATGTATTTAAAATTCAAAATATTTCTAGATTAATTTTATAGAAAACAATGATATAATTGATTATTTTTGTTACGTACTTTATAGACTACTATTGTTAGAAACTACTGATCTTAAATACATATTCTATAGAATATGAATATTCATAAACTAATATTTTATGAATTAACGAATTGTTTTCGAATTCTATCCATCATTTATTGCTTTACATTTTATTCGTTAACTATTCAATACTAAGCTATAAATTGATTTATAAGAATTGTTTTCAATCTCTTTAACCTACAAAAAAATATGAACTACTATCCTTACTTGCTATCACTTTGTGTAGGTATTCTCAGTTGATGTTTTTTAAATCCATGTTCTATATAATATCACTAAACATTTCAGCTACAAGGATAATTTAAATCAAATATTCGATAAAAAATTTATTCAGCAGACGATTTTCGTCAAAAAAATGTGATGAATAAATAAAATTCCGTTTTCCACTTAAAGTGGGTGAGGTGCTCATCCCTTCTATAGAACATGTGGTAATCTGTAGCAGGCCCCCTCTTTTATTTTGTGGTTCTTTTCTTTTCGATTTAATTATACGATTTGTTTACATTATTTCCCGTTTTAAATCCCAATTCCTTTTGTTTATGTATTTTTTCGAAAAATGACTCATGCGCATGGCGTACACATAGAATATACTCACTGCAAGTACAGTTGGACACTGGTAATTTTTCTTCCGGCTCGAAGCTGACCGATCCGAAAATGTCGTCGAAGAATATTCGCTTGTCGTCCTGCCTGTCGTCGGGTTTGGAGGTGCTGTGCCTGCTGTTTCCCTGCGCACACGAACAATAGGACACAATGTGTAAAACACGCGTGGCAATGATACGATGTTATGCATATATTTTTACGTCATGTCAGTGATTCCGTGATTTTCGCGCTGTTTTCTATCTTTCACGGCGACCGGCGACGGCCAGAGCCACTTTTACCGCAGAAAGTAAACAGCGTTGTCTCGAACCAGTTATAAAATTAGAGAAAGAGAGAATGGTCGTTCGACAACAACAAAAAAATATCGAATAATAATAATAATAAAATGACGTCGGAATGTCCGATGGACGACGATTTCTCGGACATCGGAAAACGTGTCGTTTTTATTTATTTATTTATTTTTTTTTTTTCATAAAAACGAGAAAAAAAAGAACCATCCCGAAACGGGAGGGTGTCTTTGGCGTACTGTGCGGCCACCGAGTATCTCGCGAAAAAGTTCATGCGGGAAATACGTCAGATCCTAAATGTACTCGCGACGTCAATCTCAAAATCTCACTCATCATTACCAACCGACGCGTTTCGTGATTGAATATTATGGGAAATTTCGAGTGATCTCAGTCTCGCGAAGTAAAATCGACAGGACTTGTGAATCCGTTGACTTGTCGCTTGGCCTCCGAAACGTCACGACGTCGCGTTCGACTCGACTGCAGGATGATCGCGCGCCAAGTGATGAGCCGACGAGACGGAGAATACAGCGCGAAAATGTCTTAACCAAAGGTCGAACGTTTTCCCACCGTAACCGTTCACGACCCGTACAACAGATGCAAAGCCGTTAGAAATAAATTACCGCGCGGGGTGGTCGGACGCGGACGGTACTTACCGCGGTCGTGGCTGCTGTCCGCGGGTCCGCGGCGTGCTGCTGGAGCGAGGTGGCGATTGCCGCCGTGGTCATCGCGAACAACGCGCACCAGAAGTGCACGGATCGCGGCAGCTGCTGCGGCCGCATGATGGTCGACGACAGCCGAGCACCATAAACGCGGTGACGGCAGCGGTGACGGCAGCGGTACGTGTGACGGTGCCTCGCGCCGCGGTCTCGATGATACGGTTGTAACAGCGGTGGTCTCGGAGACCGACGTGACGCGCGTACCGCGGTATACTGTCTCGGCGGATCGGACGCGCACGCCGTGGCAGACGACGACGACGACGACGACGTACAGCAACAGTAATAATAATAATAATATATTACATTCACGCGGTTCGGTTACGACGACGGCAATAACAACAGATAATAATATCGCCACTATTATAATACGGCGTGTGTACCCAGATAGCAATAGTTTATCTAACAGTTATCTAGGCAATATTGTATTTTTAATTTACATATACGTCTGATATCTGAAATATCTCTATAGAAAATTTTTAAATATCTATAAAATATCTATGTGATTTCTTATGAACCAAAAATCAATATCTAAAATATGTCCAATAGGCAATATCTATTTGATATGTTATTAATAATATTATGATATCCCTTAAATATCTTTAATATCTCAATTATATATCTATTTGATATATCATCAATAATATAATTATATTTCATAAATATCTCCATTACATATTTTTAAATATCAATCAGATATCTAAACAGTAACTTTGTTTTTCATTTATAGTATATTCATAAATAAATAGTAATTATCATATTATAAATACTAATTTAATTATAATATACATCATAATATAATATAGGAATAGGTATTATAAATAAAATTATATAATATGCAATTAAGTTTATTAATTTTATTTTAATAAATTATAGGCATATACAATTATTAAAATATAGTTTATTTTATTTTTTTAAAATTCTGCCTTTTGCCCCAGTTAGCCATTTACTAATGGCCGTAATGATCTCATCATTTGAATGATTTTTAAATTTTGATTTCAGTACTGCTTCTATATAAACATATAACAATTTGATACATTAATTTCTATTCAAGTAAAAATATAAACATTATTAAAATACTAATTTTCTAACTATTGCCTAATAAAAATAAATATAATATTAACATACCTAGGTAGGTACATATATATATTTTCATTATTTAGTTGAAATTATTGAATATTAGATACCTAGCTACTAAGCTCAAACATTTCAAAACAACAACGGTGGGAAAATTTGTATAAATACTCTGCTGTACATCGTCATTGAGCATGTGTGTATAATAGTGTAATAGGTAAATTTTAATTCAATGCAGTGACGTATTTAGGGGGGGGGGCTAGAGGGGGGCGATCGCCCCGGGCGGCATTTTTTTAGGGGCGGCATCATATTTTTACATAACCCATCTTCTGTTAATGAACAATAATACAAATTGGTCAATACAATTTTTTTACAATGATATTTTAAATTTGTAACACCTAGCACCACACAAGGTTTATAAATATAATCTATAAACCATGGGCACCAGAGCATTGGAGTGTAGACAAAATTTATAGATAAAAGAGGTATATATTATCTTATTTTTTCACTAATTTTTGTTCAACTCCTTATGGTCACCTGAAAGGAAACTCCAATGCGCTCGGTAGGTGGCAAAAGTCAAATATATATATATATTTTTTTTTTTTTTTTGAGGGGGGGGGCGTGGAAAAACATTAGCACCCAGGTGCCAAATTTCTGAATACGTCTCTGATTCAATGATAAATTATTGTATGATAAAAAAGATTTTGAGGGAAGATGGAATTTGAATATTTTAAAATTATATTAATTAATATATTAGTATTGTTATATTATTATATATTATATGATTTATATCATATATTATTGAGTTAGCATTATTATTACAAGAAAGAATGAATATTGTAGCATATAATAGTTAAATAAATGTTTTCTATATAGGTAACTCTAACTAGGTAATAGGTATTTCAATTACATAAAGATTACAGATTTATGAAAATTAAAAAAAAATGATAGTAGGTTAAATTCTATACCTACATTATTACATTTAGTATTTACATGTAAATAGTTTTTCATTTTATTATAATTAAATAAAAGTAAATATTATGTTGATTTAATTTAGTCATAAGGCCCATATATATATATATAATTAATAATTATAAATATACATATGTCTCTATCATCATTAATTAATTTTTGTCTAACATTTAATTATTATAAGAAGTAGTAGTTAAAATGTTGATCTTGCAAAAAACAAATATTCAATTAGTATTAATAACTACTTGGAAATATATTATAATCGACATATTATAATTATTTTGCTGATTGAGATGTAATATAAATAAATATATTCACTCTAATATTCAAAGTTAACATAATAAAAAATTCACAAATATAAAACTTACCAATTATTACTTTATTTATAGCCAGTAAAGAAAAATTTTCCTTATTTCTCAAGCCATAATATGTAAATTCAAGTAAAATGTTATCATCAAAAACTTTTTTTAGTATTTTATAGATCATGTTTGGCAACGACTTGCCTCCAATCCGAGCCAGTTCACTTACCTATATATAATAACAAATAAAAATTAAATAAACATTAAATAACGATTTATAAAAAAGACCTTACAACTTGTTTACGAAAATTAAAATCACTCTTAATTTTATTTTCCATATCATTGAGACCATCTTGGTCAGATATTGGCCAACTTGAAACAAAATAGTCAACCTCATGGGCCCATGAATCATCTACTTGAGTTGAAGTTTTGTTTTGGATATCATTAACCATCTTAATAATCTCTTGTTGAGTATCAGAAATATTAGAAACTTCAACTTTTAAAGAAGTTAAATATTTCAAAATGAGTTTCTGAAAATCTGAAAATCAAGCCTTTATTAAAACATTTTAGTGCTAATAGAATAATAAAAAACTACAATGGTATTAAAATGTATAAGGTACTATATTAAATTAGTAATACCAAATTATAATACTATTATATTGAATATAAGTATGTATAAAGTATACCTAATGTACTAAATATTTAAAAATATTTTGCTTACTAAGATGTTGTTCATTGCCGTTAACTAAAGGAGATACACTTGCAGGTGTATTTGTTGCATCACCGGTTAAGTATGAAACTTGTATATTCTGAATATCTTGGTGGTTACTTGTTGAAGGTGGTACATTTTGTGTATCTGTAACTGCATTGGAAGATGAAGAATTACCTGAAAAATCATATAGATTAGATAGGCATATAGAGCATATTATTAGTGTTATTATAACAGTAAATATCTTAAATTTGTATACCTTTCTGAAAAACGACCCTGTCTTGTGTACCATACTTTTTGGAGATAGGCATAATATTCAATGGTGAACTTTTTTCATCTGATAAAAAATACGCAACTGAAATATTAAGTGATACTTAAGTTTAAATTAATAATATATGATACCTATACATACCCTGTTTGTTTAAAGTTGATTTACTTGCAGTGAAAGTATCATCATTTTCAGAATCTAAACATACATTTTTCAATATAAATGACAGGGTCGTAACAGAGCTCTTAATATAATATAATTACTCTTACCATCGTTAAGTATACTTTTTTTGGAACAATCTTCATGTAATTCATAAGTCTTGTCAACATCGCTATCATCAAACAAAGCTAAAAAATAATTAAATGTATAAATTATTATAATATTATAATATATTAATTAAAATAGTCTTACATTTTTCTGAGCTTTCGTCAGTATCACTTGACAAGTTATTATTTGTGATGTCTATGTCTGTAATAATTGTACATAAATATTTAAGAAAATTATATTTCATAGTACTGTATAAAATATTAAGATATTTTAAATTTTTTAGTTGACTATAATCAAGATCAAATGGTGACTAATAAACGTTAAGCTAAAAATTAATTTTTTTTAACTGAAAATAATGATTCATTTTGAGCAAAAGTAGCTTTTTAACTGTGATCTCCATTAGGTATATATAGATATAATAAAAAGTTTGTTTACTTGGTTGTTTAGATGAATTATAGTTCGATGAACAATTAAATTTTCTTTTCTTTTCACTTAAATGGTTATTTGTCTTTGTGTTCTTCATTAGTTCACCATCTGACAAATCTGAACTATACATAGCTAGTTTCAATTTTTTTGAAGCCTCAGTTAATGAACCTTAAATTTTAAAACATAAAACAATTATAATTATATAGGTAGGCAATATTTACAAGTTTTTTGAGTTTAAAAAGATGAATTATACAAATAGAATATAAATTTGATTTGTAAGTTTGAAGACCAATGTAAATTTATTATATTAAAAAATAATAAAATAAGTTTGAATTAAGAACGATAAATGAAAAGATATAAATATTTTATAAAAATGCTACTCTAATAAAATAAAACAAAATCGCTACAACCCTACTGAAAATGGATATATTATAGTCTATTTAGACACATAAAAAAGCTTTTTAACGGTGATCTCCATTAGGTATATATAGATATACCAAAAAGTTTGTTTACTTTGTTGTTTAGATGAATTATTGTTCGATGAACTATTAACTTTTCTTTTCTTTTCACTTAAATGGTTATTTGTCTTTGTGTTCTTCATTAGTTCACCATCTGACAAATCTGAAGTATACATAGCTAGTTTCAATTTTTTTGAAGCCTCAGTTAATGAACCTTAAATTTTAAAACATAAAACAATTATAATTATATAGGTAGGCAATATTTACAAGTTTTTTGAGTTTAAAAAGATGAATTATACAAATAGAATATAAATTTGATTTGTAAGTTTGAAGACCAATGTAAATTTATTATATTAAAAAATAATAAAATAAGTTTGAATTAAGAACGATAAATGAAAAGATATAAATATTTTATAAAAATGCTACTCTAATAAAATAAAACAAAATCGCTACAACCCTACTGAAAATGGATATATTATAGTCTATTTAGATACATAAAAAAGTTAAATTAAATTATACACTTAGAGGAAATGAATTTTTATGGTAGTTACAATGTACATATATAGAACATACATAATACATAATACATCATATGCATTTCCAATTTCAATATACATAAACAAAGTAATTTAAATAATTATCCATCAATATTTTTTTTTTTTTTTTTTTTTTTTTTAATTTTTATTAGAAATATACAATCTGTGCCCGTAGGCACACTAAGAATATGTGATAATTGATTTTTTTATCAATCAATATAAACCCTAATAATAAAATCGATTATCTTAATTATATTCATTGTTCATAATTTAGGACGCCTACAGAATACTTACTAATATTACTAGCCATTACTCGACAGCTGAAATATGAAAAATCAAATTCATTCGGCTTTGCTCTGTTATTTCTTAATTTATCAACAGTTGAGTCATTGTTTGGCCAAGCGCATTTTGATTTGTCTTTGTTTAACCAATGTGTTGGAACTGATTCCACAGAATTATCGGCTTCGAAATTAACTATTGACCACATGGTTTATGCTGTGAAGTGCTGAGAAGCAGTTTATAATTAAAATTGTTGATGCAATAACAATTGCTGTAGTGTAATCTTGTGTGAATAACAATATAAAATATAATAATAGGTATTTAAGTAAGTATTAAAAAATTTGAGGGTAAGAAATCAAAATAAAAGTCTCTCCTTTAGAAAAAAATAGTAGGTAGGTACCTATCCATTAAAAAATTATATGTAAAACATTGCAGGTATATTAAAATAGGTAACAAAGATTTTGTTGGATAATAGATATGTACATAATATTATAGACTAAATTATTGATATAAAAGGTATACAATTTTAATTTTAAAAATTGTCAAATAACTAAGTTTTTTTTTATTAAAATTATAAATAAAACTTAATTATTAAAATGAATAATTGGATAAGCTATCATGCAATTTAAATCGTGAGCTTTTAAAATCATGTATTTTGTTATTACATCATCAATATTCCAAATACTAAGTTGTTTAGAAAAATGATTTACTTTAAAAATTCCTAATTTTTCACTCTTTATAGGTTTAGTAAAAAAGCTGTCCATTCTTTCAATTTTTTTACCTAATAAAACATGTTTTTTCAACTCTTGGCTATAGCATATATTTACAACTTTAATAATACTTAAATTTCCATTTAATTTCACACCGACATAAGAGTCAGCATCAGAGTCCACATTAATTTTAATTTTGTCTAACACAACAATTTTATACTGAGGAGAAGAAGTATGTGTGATTAAAGGCCCTTTGTTATGCAACTGTTTGAATAGGACTGTTTCTTTTATATTTTCAGAAGAGTCTGTGGGTGGAATATATTTAGAACGCTCTTCATACCTTCTAACAACCTGCTGAAGAGGCTTATCACTTTTACGAACCATTTTTTTTAAATGGCTCATGTAGTTTTCGAATTTAAAACAACTAATATTATCCAATATGCCATAATTTTGATAATCATCATACAAATGAATTAACCCGTGGATGTTGTGAGATATAAAATGATCTCCATATAATATTCCAAAATGTTTGACAAAGTCAAACATTAATGACTTAGCGTAAATGGCTAGGTGATTGTAATTTGGACTTAAAAATATGGTCATGGCTACATTCAGACATAAAAAATTTTGAAATATTTGCTTTGACACAATAGAATGAATAATGATAGGACCAACATACAATAAAAAAAGCCTAAATTCAGTGGCCTTCCACCTTGGTAGTTCATCTAATGATCTTGGTTTTCGCACAAAGTCAAGTGGAATATCATTTTTTAATGACAAGAGGCGTTCAGACATTTTTTTAATTAATCCAGGACTTAATTTCTGTTTATTTGCATCTCCTCGCCCAATATTATCACCTTTCCATAACATAAGAATTTTTTTCATTGTGCCAAGGCATACAGCATGCATGTAGTCCAAAGAAAATTGTTGAACAACATCAATACCAGGAATATTTAATATTTCTGAGATATTACCATCAGTGCTATGATATTGTCTTTGAACTTGATTCACAAAATCTACATGAGTTCTTTTTGAGCATTTTAATTCAGGAAAGCAAACCCGTCTTAATAAGTATTTTCCCTGCACTGTACATCTGGTACATGAGAAAAATCCTGTATGAGATTTTGTTTTCAATAAAAATGCCTTAGCGGGTGCATCACAACAAAAACTGTCAATGTTAACTTTTTTATGAACTGTTTTTAAAGTGTTCTCAATAATAATGTCTACATAAATTCCATTGATTATTAAACTACTAATTTCATCAACAAAATCTTTGATGAATAAATTGCCATCAACTGGTTTATTGTACCCCCAATATAGTCCAATGAGAAAAACAGATTCAATATTTTGTCTAATATAGCCTAATATAGGCCAAAAACAACTACCAGAGCTTTTTGTTAATGGCAAACCATCAACTCCTATGACTAACTTAATTGTTTCATCAGAAAAATGGCTGTCTATATATTTTTTAATGCTACTAGCCACTCCAAAATGATAGTAAATACCCGGTGCAATAGGTTTTACTTGAATAGGTTTATCATATGAGACTCCAGAATGTATTTTATAAAATGTTCTACTAGTTGAGGGAAAACCTTCAAAGCATTTATGAGATTTTAATAATTTTAGCAAATTATCGAATGCATTATTAGGTATATTGTGATTAGTTGCCCATTTAATTAAATCATTTGTGATTCCCTCTGGAGTTCTTTGACCATTCATTTTATGCACACTATCATCATCACTTTCCTCGGAACTTTCGACTTCACTATGTGACTTTATTTCACAATCTAAACTCACACTAACATCATCATTAAATCCTTGATCAACACAATTAGCAGCAGATGAACTAAAAGCAGTTTCAAATAAAACAGTGTTAACTTCATTTTTGTAATTACTTAGATCAGATGAAATAGTATTGTCAATATTATTTGGTGATATGTCTAAATAAGTGTCATCAGATAAATATTCAATAAAATTATTTGCATCTAGCAATCGTCTGCGTTTGGCAGACTTACTTAAGCCTTTTTTACGAAACATAACCTAGTTGTATAGTTAATAGCTGGATGTTATTAAACCAATAACTAATAATATTATAATGCCTGTCTATTATTTTACTGCAACTACTATGTTAGAAGCAACGACTAATTTACAGGTACCTACCTATAAAGTTAATAGCTATGCACATTAAATAATATTATATTGTAAGTGTAATACCTGCCTATAGAAATACCTAATATTATACTTACGTTTTGTTCGACACGAAAGTTCACTTATTGTAGAAAAAACAGCGTTTTTAAAAACAAAGTTTGCACCAACGCGTAGTCCAGCCGTTTTGGCGGAAAATGTAAATTAAATACAACTTACAGTTACAAGTAATAATATTATAACCACAAACCACAAACGGCAAAAACAATATTTAACGCGGCATAAAATACACGGCACAGTATACACGCCTGTAGAGAGGTTATAAGATATAAATTGTAATTTGTAATATTGTAGTGTACGACGAAAACGAGGTTTTTATTGTTACCACTGATAACAAAAAGTGTATTAATAGATATATATGTGTTTTACCAAGCGACATCACAGTGTTGATCGGCGTCGCGGCGAGCGCTATTTAAAGATTATCAATTTTCAGGCCGGCGGGGGGTGGATCTGTAACGGGGGACTGGTAAAATAACATACAAATGATACACAATAATACACATCGTCCCCGTCACATAATGAATTTGATCGATTTTTAAAGCTGCGTCCAGACTATACGACCAAGGGTACCGAACGCCAACGTCACCACATTCAGCGTTGGCGTGCGTTCGTATCTGATAGCATTGGCGCACTGTCCAGACTTATTCCGAATTCGCCGTTAGTCTGCGTTTGGAACCCTTCGCTTATTTATACCACATGCGTTTTTAATTTTAAAATGCGTTTTTAAAATAATAAAATGTACACTGTTCGGACCGAATGTCAACGAAGGAATAAAATATGTACAAATCGTGCCCAAACTGATAACGAATTCCTTTGATGTACCGCTCCCCGAGCGAACTCGCCCGAAGGCACATTCGCCGTTGGCGTTCGTTCGGTAACGCTGTCCACACCTAGACCAACATCACCGAACATCACCGAATAAGTTCATCACATGTGCCTTCGGTACCCTTGGTCGTATAGTCTGGACGAGGCTTAAGACGTTCAATTTATTTACCATTTAATAAATACTTATATGAAAAAAATATATGAATTAATTACATATTAATAATAATATTTTCCCATTCTCTCGGCTGTGTGCATAGTGCCCTATATAGTATTTGCTTAATTTTAGCACATTGAAATCCTCATCAAAATGTAATTCAAATAACGTGTCTGATGTTAAAAATAAAATTCAGATACTTTATAAATTGTATATGATGCTCTAAATCATCATCACTCGTATATATGTTTATGGTATTTTTATCTTATTCATATATTTATATATTATGTAACGTTATATTATATACTCTCTATTTTACTATGCTAATGCACATTATGTACATGTATTATATTTCTGTATTGTCTTATCTGTTGATGTACATTAATTGTCGAGCCGTAATAGTTTAATTTATTATTTTTAATAGTTTAGGCTAATGGCTAATAATAATAAAAAAAAAAAATCAACATATATCGGTACCTATAGGTAAATCAATTTCTTTGCAATTTGCAGTCATTTCCTAATTATACGCGGAATTCGCTTTTCGTGGCATATCCTATATTCAGTATAATATATTATAATCGAGAGCTTACAAGCTGCTGCTGTATTAGATTATAAATACATGCATATAATATAATATAACTATGATGGTGGTTTTGACGAGTATTTTTACATAAGGTGACAAAATATTAAATACGACAGTATTATTCTAACACTGCAATAATACACACTAATAACATGCGTCATATAATATGTTTAATATTTTAATATACCTATTCTTTAAATGGTATATGTATATGTATCTAAAAGTTATGGGTAATAGCAAAAAGATTAGCTAGTTATAGGTAATCACAATTTAACCTACATCTTTAATTTATTGTGGTAACAACAGCGCCCAAAGACAAAAATATTATTTATTTCCGAAAATATTTAAATTGATAGATCAATAGTAATGAGTTACATTTTCAAATCATGTAAGCCCTCATCATAATATATTAATATTATACCTACTTGACCCATGTCCATAATAGATATATTATCCTATTATTACACAAAGTTATAATAATATAACTAAAAAACTATAACTCATTCAAATTTTGATTTAGATATATCTAACTTCCATAACTTATACATGCATAATTTAAATATAAAAATAGGATGAGCATGCCTAAAAAGTAAAAAAATCATCTGTGTATATATATATATATATATATATATATATATATATATATATATATATATATATATATATATATATATATATAAAATAAATATTTTAAATTAAAGTACACTAATAATTTATTAATAAAATAATAAAATTTAAGAAGTACCAATATCATACATATTGAATATATAGTATTATTATTATTCAAGATACACTTTTTTATGTATCTTATTAATATATGAGACAATATTATATATTTTATTATAATAATTTTTATACAGAATATATTCTGTATATATTATGCATCATTAACAAGATATCCAACGAATATTGTGAACAAATCAGATTTTTGATATAGTATTTCTGATATTAAATAAATACATTGTAAATATGTTATTCAAGATAAACTTTTTTAGATATCATATAAATATTAGTGACTATATATTCTGTATGTATCGTTAATATGATATCCAACGAATATTCTTAATAAATCAAATACTTGATATGTTATTTCTGATATTTAATAAATACACTGTAAATATGTGATTTGCGATAAACATTTTTAGATATCAAGTAAATATTAATTATAACATGTCTAGCAAATATCGTGTAGAATATATCTAATATACATTGCGCGAAAATTACTTTTTTGATATCAGAATTTTGATATCGAGAAGTCATCATATAAATATATAAACCCATACATTGATTTTCAGTTATCTTTATGATATTGCACGTATATTACCAAACGAATGTACAAAAAATTATGTAAACTGAATATCAAATATATATCAATATATCACATTTGCTATATGGGTATGTATATATATATTGTAGCGTTGCGGCGACCGCGTACGTGGTTACGCGGGCGACCGCTGTCACTCGGCAGCGCGTATGAGAGACCGTGTGCGGTGCTCGGCGCGCGCGGACGTTGAAAGAGAGAAAGAAAGAAAGAAAGAAAGTGCACCCGCCGTCAGCGGCGACGGCGGCGGACCGGACGCGGCGAGTAAAAGCGGACGACCGAGCGCGCGGCAACCCGGCTAGCGTCCGTATCGCGCGGTACCGGTAGCGTTAAGCGCGCTCGTGCGTACACGCTCACACACACACACACACACACACACACACACACACACACACACACACACACACACACACACACACACACACACCCGTGCACTCGCATAATATAGTACAACATGTTTCAAATCCGATTTCAAAAATGCATATTTATTTTAAAAATAGGCACAGGGGGGGGATGGAGCAAAGTATATTCCTATAGGCTAAAACAATCAAGTTTTGTTTGCTTACAAAACATGTTCTTATAAGACACCCACGGGTCGCCGTCTATGTACGATATTTAAATTCCTCCCAAACGTTTCTGTGGACATCGACAAACCTCTTGTTTCCTACACGGAACACACACACACACACATACACATTCGTGCACTCGCATATAGTATAACATTTTTCAAATCCGATTCCAAAAATTATTTTTATTTTTAAAATAAATATGCATTTTTGAGGTACAGGGGGGATGGAGCTAAGTATATTCCTAAAATAATCAAGTTTGCGTTTGTTTGCTTACAAAACATGTTCTTATAAGACACCCACGGGCCGCCGTCTACATACGATACTTAAATTCTTCCCAAACGTAACTGTAGACATCAGCAAACTTCTAGTTTCTTATACGGCGGCCCTCCGTCGTGTTTAAAAAACATAATTATATCTGCACGTGACTGTGAGAACACGTTTACACGTATGTGTTCTTGACATCTAAACTCCCTCAAAAGTGGGTCGAGCGCAGAGGCAACAGTGATTTGACGGTTCAACTTTGGCCACCAGGACGTTCCGCGAACCTCGGAACGTGTGATTTATTCTTACAGGTCCACGTGTATAAGATCCGGATATAAACCCGGACGAGTTCAAAACGAAGATCACAGACGACGCGAATGCCGTAAGACAAGCTACAAGGTTTGGGCTGCAAGGTTTGAGAGGAATTCGAATACCGTGTATAGATGTGTGCGGGGCGGTCAGCGAGAGTCGTATTCTTGATAATTTGTTAGCGAACCTAACTTGATAATATTTTCAAGAGTACATCTCACTTCGTCTCACCCCCGTACGGTTTTTTTTTCAAACGAATGTTACCGAAATCGGATTAAGACTTCTGAGGCACAGTGTGCGTACATCGTACGGGTACGTATCGAAGTTGCTTATTATTTGATCACAGTTACCAATATAATAGTGTGTACCCGCCGCCGCCCCGGCCGTCTACTCTCACTTTCCTGTGGTCGCGACGCGACCTTGACGACGCCCCGCCACCGCGCGACAGGTACGCGAGCGCGCCGCGTCTTTGCCCGGTGACGGCTCACCCGTGCTACTATATACGCACGACATAGTCGCTGTACGTACATATATGCTGTACGCGTGTTCGTAAAACCAGCCAGGTCGGGTTTTTCGTGCGTTCTTTCTTTCTTTCTTTTCTTTCACCAATCTCACGAATTTTTTTTTTCGGTCACCCGTCCGTCGTCGCACAACAATGACTTTTGTTATTATTATCGCGGTACTCGGCGTGTGCCATGCCGCGCGCACGTATCATTGGCAATAGGACCGCAGACCAGACAACTCTTTTCGGGCAATGACGGAATGATACGTCTCGAGCGCGAACTCGGTCTTATTTGTTTACTGTACCGTACGCGTAAGACCGCAATAGATCGTGCGTCTTCTTCACCTCCTTGTTATCATAGATGATTGACCCAAATAGGTTTTAGAAAAGAAGTTTTCGGCGTAGACGTCATCTCTCGTCCTATTTACATATGATTGTATTAATTTCCTAGTATAAAAACATCACTCGTAGTGTAATATACATCTATTTTTTTTTCGTATAAGTTTGATAAACCACAGAGTGAGGCGATTTTATCCGAACATCACTGCAGAATGTCATCTAAACCTATCACACTAACATCATTTTTAGAAATTATTGAAACAAATTAATAGTTTTCAATAACGTTTTCACCACACTTCTAATGGTAAAATATAATTTATAAATAACGGAGTGTAACGGAATTAAAATGCAGCATAAAGGTATGTATAAAATATAAATAGTAAATATGGAGATCTAAAATAATTCAAATATTTTCAATAGGAATTAAGATGACACAAAGAGTCATATTATATTATATTATATTATATTATATTATATGCCTATTGTTTCTCGGTCAAATATTACACAATCCAACTGTTCACACATTCTTAGTACTCGCGCTAGCCAATTTATGCATTGAATTAACACGTCTCTGTAAGCGATTTCTATCCTATGTAAGAACTATTATAGACTATATTAGTAATAAATAATATACATCGCGTCCACCTAGTGAAATTAATTTATCACAAACTGTTTGTAGGTTAAGTTCATATAATAATATTTTGATTCGGTAAAATATTACAATTTTATTTAATAACTAATAAATATGAAAAACTTACGTAGGTAATTAAAAAGTCTAATACGGAAATCATCAATAACAACGGTCATTTTCAAATATAAAGAACGGATTTTGATTGCAATGCTATTAATGGTAAACATTGTGTTTTTAATGTTATATTTCATTGAACAATCTATTTAATTTATATGAGGAAACAAAGTTTAATTTCATTTTGAAATAAGATTTTTGAGTTTTATGTTATGAAGTTATATGCATTATTTAAACAATAATATAATAACTTAATTATTGATGTTTTATTCATAACTATCTGTTTATAACAGTAACGTTTCTGACTTGTGCTCATTGGCTAATTTTTTAGTTTTTTTTTCTCATCTAGATTGAAATTTCAATAGTAGTCTATAATTATTTTAAAAATCATAAAATTTTTTACTGTATTGCGTTTACTATCTCATCAATTAGCCGAATATTATCTGTACGACTTCTTTAGAGATCAGGTCACAGTTAGATTTCTTACGATATCAGGAAACCTAAAATTTACTTTTTGAAATCCTGGTTCAAGCATGGAACTAGGGCACGTTGGTCATGAGAAAAACCTCGGCTAACGAGTAAATTCTGTTATCTATTACGGATGATCACCACGTTGTGGGGAAACTGGACTATACGACCCGAAATAATGAAGTGACGGATATCAGCACGATTTTTTTGCGTCACGTGCCATGGCGATAACGACGACGAAGATGAAGATCGTGGATATCACAGTCAACCCGTTCAGTCATGGATATCCGGAAAGCAATGTGGACATCGCATCAAGTGAATTTTCCCTCTTGGAAATAAATGCTATTCTATGCGCACAGTCGAATCGCGATGACTCCGAAATCGGAGAACAAAGTGAAACTTTGGCTCGGAAACTTTTGTACTCGACCGAAATCATTTAAAACTTTATTATCATTAAAAATAGAATTGTTTAATTCGTGTTAGTCTATCATCGAATGAGTAAAAACGAGAGTGGTGCGTTTTGTGGTGCCCAACCTACTCCAAACCTAATAACTATAGAAAAATTGATTGCTTTTATAGCCGAATTTTATTATGGTACAAAAAAAAAACACTCAAATAAGTCGCCTCGATGACGATCGTATCTGTACATTACATAGTATCGCTGCTTAACATAGTAACACTCATAGAAACACACACACACACACACACACACACACACACACACACACACACACACACACACACACACACACACATATACATGCACTTAACATTATATTGTGTACACACCACTGACCGCTAATTTCTGTTTTCGTATTACGCCTCATACGTGAGTATGTACATAAAACCAGACATTAATTATTTACGACCCATGTGTGAACGGTTAAAAATGAAAATAGAAAGTAATTGAATTTTTAAAAGAATAATACATGTAATAATATTGTATATAATCACATTGCGTCGCTGGTATATCAACTCCGCCATTCGTTTACGACGTATTTACAACCACGTCGTATACATTTAGACGCACACACGCATTCAGACATTAGTAAAAACACGAGTTCACTATTACGAGATTAAGACACTTTTACACTTTATATGCAGTACCTCTAGTAGTAGGTCTAGATTTTAAGATTTTGTTTGGGGGAGGTTAGGAAGATGAACGTTTTTAAAAATTAATACTAATTCATAAAAAAAAATTTTTTTTTTTGTGAAACATAAAATTAATTTTCATAAATGGTTAAGTAGATAGAAATATTAATATAGAATTAAATTTTAATAACATTGTGAAGTTAGAAATAAATCTAACACATAAATCCAATACGTTTTTTTCAAACAAAGCTAAACTGCAGTTTAAACGATTTTGTTTCGTAAACCTCATATACGTTTTAAGTATTTTTAAAATGGAAAAATAGCTCCCATTTGCAGACATTAAAACAGGGATATGACTATAAATAATAAAAGTTAACATAATACAATGATAATAATTTATTCATTTCCGGATGATAAGGTACTTAATCCATTATTCTGCTGATAAAACCTCCAACCTACTTATAAATACTAAGTATAAATTAATTATGAATATTTATTATGAATAAAAACGTACACTTATGAAGTATGATCCAAATCCCTCATACATTTTTTTTTAAATGATTGTTTTTTTTTAAAATTATGTTATGTTATTTCTTTATGTTTTATGTCACAACTACTGAAACACGGTCAAGTTGTCATTGTGCTTACGAGAAAAGGGCAGGCCTCCACTGACATTGCTCTATCATCAATCTGTGTTGGTCTTGAAAAACTAATATGAATTAATTAGTTTTTTAATTTACGGGTCTCCCTCGCCCACGGGCACCGTTGTCATGACAACAGCAGCGGCCCCCTCCCGTGTGGGGACCCTGACATAATAATACTATACACGTATTGTATCGGCTGCAGAGTGCATCGCGCCTAAAATAAGAATTAATGTAATCGTTGGCATTTAATGTGAAAAAAAACGGTATTTTTTCCTCTGCACATAGTTCAATACCGATAGTGTAAAATAATATTATTTTACACCAGTGTCGATTACAGCCTCCAGCTACAACTGTAAACGGTTTTCCGATGTCTCGTGTAACTGAAGTTTTACATAATCTTAGAACGCTCGTCTGCGACCGACACGCTCACATTCGGCGCGCACTTTATGTTATAATATTGGCAATACGCTTACACTTTCTGAAGTCGACTCGCAAAAGTAGTTATCCGGGTAATAAAATGACGCGGAGGCGAACGCACGGTTATAGAAAACAGAAATACACGAAAAAAAAAACGGGTTTTCACTGAAACGTTTTACAGTGTTATAGGCGTATAACGTATATTACATTATTTTTATGAAAGTATAAGCAAATATTAAATTATACGAGTATTTCATTCTTCTGCATGTAAAAGTCTCTGTTCGCTGTATCGTGCATAAGTGCCTACCTCATACTTGACTACCACTTTTGCAGGTAAATACTCTTAAGTTGCGTTTATTAATTATATATTGATATTAAAAAAAAAATAAAAAATTTATTAAGATAATGCATTTTTTTATGCGTTTAGAAACATGCAGCGCGTGATGTCGCGTTTAATAGTGAAACAATATCTTCATGTATAATTTGGTAATAGATCCGAATAAAAATTGAAAGTCCAATTGAAAATTTGAGTCTATGATGCGATGGAAACGAACAGAAAAATACTAAATCGAAAGTGGATTTGTTCTGCAATAGTAGTCACTGATTATTTATTGTTTTTATTGAAGTACTCGGACATGCATGTGCAGTGAGCACGAAAGTAAAAGCAATTCATTTATTTTATTTGCCAATTTAATTTATGTAAAATATATTATTTATCACGCGGAAATAGGTTTTTAATTCACTCGTGTACTCATGGTTGTTTTGTAATATCAAGTGTAAAACTTCAGTATTGTACAATTCAAAAATATTTTAAATTCATATTTTTAAAATCTTCGAGGTAAATATGCATATTTTAATTTTTATTGAATACAATTGTTCAATAATGACGTTTTATAAGTTTGTTTTAATTAATTACAGGAGAATAGAGAATCGACTAATTAGTCAATAGTTATAAATATATATTGGCCATTATGTTATAAAATAATAAATGAGTTACAAAACAGATAATATAATAGTTTAAACGTAATGTGATTTCAGTCATCAAAGTTATTTTTATCAATTTAATTAAAAACATTTATCAAACAATCTTTATAACTTATATGATGGAAAAATAATAATAACGTAGGTAATGAAGATATGTAGCTAAAGAATATTGTGTAGTCTCCTATAACAGATATATACGATAGTTAACTATTAGCGCATTTTTAATTATTTTTTAAATTTTTACTACGGCTGCCCATAACATTCTCAGTATTGACTTTGGATATCAGTTCGTGATTAAAACCTTTAAGTTTGGCGTACACGACTCTCGTGAGTCAACAGGTTAGTTTACATAGCGTTAAAAATCCGACGTTTTACGTGTCACGTTATTGAGCAGTGATAACAGTGCGTTCAAATTAAATAATGTGTGGCTAAGGACGTGATTAGTATTGTTATGTCTCATTACCGCACGACAATACAGTAGAGTCGTGAATACGTGATGATTTTATATATTATATGTGTGTGTGTGTGTATATATATATATATATATATATATATATATATATATATATATATATATATATATATATATATATATATTATATACTGCCATACTGGGTTCTCCATACGTAATATATACTTATTTCTCTCCTAAAATAGAAGTCCTGATACTTTCCTAAAAATTTGTCCTCAATTTCGGGTACAACGCGTTGTACCGGTTTTGCTATACAAGTAATTTTAATTTCAGTGACTCAGTGGAGTTGACGTTATATTTTCGTACGCGGTGACTTTTTCTAGCCGTTCGTTGAATCGACACAACCGTGTCAGAGATTTTCTCGATTTTTTTTATTTTGTGAAATAATGTATTATCAATATATATATATATATATAATACATTTATTATAACTAATATGTGTTCAGGGTGTGAACGAAATTTTCGCCGTTAAAACTATGACGTTAATATTACATTATCACTACAATCACATTTCGATACACAAAAGGTGTTTTTATAAAACGTGCGATATAACGATAAATTGTTAGTCGAGATGCAGTGTTATCTTCAGACTTTACACACTAGACGTAGAGGAAGTATTGTATAAGGTGTTTAGGTACTAGTTTTCTCTAGGCCATCGGTGAATAATGAAAACGTTCAATTACACAATGTAGAAAAACAACGGATAGAACTGTAACTTAATAAGTCTTCTCCGTGGTCTTCTTAACTACAACATACCATTTCAAAACAAACTAATTATAAATAAATCAATCATAAGATCGACTCGGGTCTCATGGAATCGCAGTGTGGGATCCTGTCATCAAAGATCAGTCTAATTTAGGAATTTCGATCAATCGCACTGAGGCTACTAACCCACGCCCCGTGGTTTGTTTCAAACGTTTCCTTACACAACGATATAAAAATAAATACTTCCACCGAACTTACAAAAACAATGTATAAACGTGTCCACAAAAATTTAAGCACGCACAGGAATACTCTAATATCCCATATTATGGTCACCGTCACCCTCCCAAAAAACCCACCACGTAGATAACAGCGTAAATGGTGAACACCATCTCTTGAATTAGTGAAAGAGGTGTCACCTATGGGTTACTTCCTCTACACGTTACTCATGTTATTTTTTAATCATATTTTGTAAATATCAAATTTGCTTATTGTAATAATTTTATACAGATCGTGAATTGTCTTTGAAAATTAAAAAAAATATATATGATAAGTAAAATATGACTGTATGGTTCTTTTTAATTCGAAAAATAACGAATATTGTCAAAAAAAATAACCGTTATCGACAGGATTGAACTTCGATGTTAAATTGCTTGTATAACGGAAAAGATTAATTTTACGTTTAAGCGCTAAATTGTGTGTTTAGTACTGACAATGAAATATATAGTGTTATAATATGTTCAATGCTTGGTTAGATGTAACGTCCCAGTCTCATATTTCACTTTACTCAGAGCGCAGTTCTAGGGAGTTGAGATTTTGGAAATCTTTTCAGTTAAGAAATCATTTGCATTGACAGCGTCTGCACTGAGTACTAACGTAGATAAAAGTGGTATGAAGATTTTTCGCATTTATTTAAACATGATTTATTTGTTCACGTAGCAATAAGTAAACACACGATTTGCTTAATAAAACAAAACTATTTATGAATGTGCCCATGTATGTTCGTGAAACATATAAATGTGTTCCACTATTCTGCCAATTTTCAGATTGCACATTTCAAGTGCACGGAATCGTTCATATCATGATGTATTGCCTAAATACTTTTGAAGCACGCCCATATGATGACTGTAGATATTGTATTATTGGATCAGATTTTTAGTTTCTAAACCAATTACTTTCCATTTGCCATGTGTATGCCATGTGTATCGTTATCCATTAGATTTATGATCAATAGATTTTATGATAAAACAATCCGATAATTTTGTGATCACGTGTATTTTGATTTTTTTAAGTGTTCTAATCAAATATACGATGAAAAATATTTTATTTGTTTCCTGTAATTTATCATATGATATTTTGAAATGCAATTATTATGATATTCTTCTTGAGCGTATACTTTTTTAGAAATGAGAATATCTTGTATAGCGTGTTTTGTTTAATAACGTTATGATACTTTCATCTTTTGAAATTCGTCTAGTTAATCATTGAAAATTGTCTCTATCTATAATAGCCTGGCTACATCCATTTGTTTTTATGTTTGAATTCTTGAAAAATTAAGTACTGATCAGGAAAATTAGTGTACGCTTTAACTTTCTATAATTTCTATTGAAATGCGAATTGAAATAAAATCAGACTAATACGTATATACAAATACTACGCACTACGTGGATATCTAGGATAGATTTGTCGAAAAATGTAGAAATTATACAACTGTTTAAGAAATATTTGTTTAATTTTTTCACCATTTCAGAAGTTTCTTGGACCTCTTTCAATATTAAAGTTAGGTTTGTGTTTAAAATATATATATTCGGTATATATAACGAATACTATTCGTATTATATCGTATAATATTTGTTATATACATTGATTATTCAATCTGTTTGTAATTATTAATGATTTAATAATTGAATAATCAGTGTTCCGATTGATCTACAGAAATAATTTGACTGACCTCGGCGTATATTGGTCGAGAATAATAATTGTTATCCTTATAACCCTTTTTTACAGTAGGTACACATTGGTTGTGTTAGAATATTAAAATAGCATTTCGATAGTTTTCAATATCATGAATAGCATAATATGACTATCTGATTAAGATCTACTTAATGTATAAGATAAATATCCTGTCTCTAAAATACTATACATGGTGCAGTTTATAATTTCGAACTATTAATGTTATTATTTATGGATATTAATTTTTGAAGGTCGAAGAAAATTATATTTATCACAATTTACAAATGTTTTTTTTAAGCTTTTATACATTTAATTGAATTAAAGAGTGAAATATTAGGTTTTGTTATTTATTATACTCTATTAAAATGGATTATTTTTTGATATTTTAATGTATAATCATGCAAGTATTATACATAAATAAACGCTTTTGTTAAAATATAAAATATCGAAATCTAATAATTTTAATTCGCCCTTTTTTTAATTTTGAACTCGATTATTGATCGAATTGTGTGAGTAATATTTCAATACATGCACTATATTTGCATTCGTATATTGCTTCAATATTTAATTAGAAATTCTTGTTTATTAAATCATAATGATTTAATCGTGCTGGTTTAGCGTTAGGCTGGCTTTAGTCGGGCAAAAATATTTGTTCTAAAAATGGCCTTCGTCATCTAATATTACGGTCGAGTCGAACCGTTGCGCTTCAATAGTTATAAATAAAAGTATGCATAAATATAATATTTACATATGGTACATGTGTAATAAACAAATAATTTTATTCAATGTCGCTTAACCGTCATTTCCAAATATATATGTATCACAGTTTTGACAAAAACTAGTTTTATCATAATATATAATAGATTAGCCGAGATTAGCTTTGGATTGTTTCACCGAGTATAGTGATGTGATTTATAAATGTGTTACAAAAAAACTTAAAAAAAAAAAAGGCTAGAATATCGTATATGGTTGACATTTTTCACAAAATTAAACGGCACACACGCCAGTGGGGAACAAGAGAGGCGTCGAGAATGAACTGTCTGACGGGAAAATCTCGCGCCGTGCCACTGCCGTACACACATTATAATACACGCGTGTGTTCGCTCGAAAACACTACACCCGAACCGTCGTCGCGTTCAACGAAAACGATGCGGCGTTTTTGTTCGAACGTTCAACTGGCTGAAATTAAAATATCAGTACGGTATGTCTATTTTATCCGTCTATAAGCACAAACGTACGGCACGGGATCGAAAGATGAGTATTTTTCTCGTTTCGATTTATTTATAAACTTATAATATCTATATAGTGTACACAATCGGATGTTATGACGTTATTGACATTCCACGCGACTTGAGCACTCGACATCAAACGAAATTTTGTCCTACATAAATAAATTGCACTGAAGTTGAATTTCTTCGTAACGCCCGATGATTTTTTTTTTTTTTTTTTACGCTGAAATATTAATGTCTGCAAATTTTATATAATAATCGTACTACGGTTCTTTTCCGCGAAACATAACTACATCAAAGCTTTCTGTCAGTCGCACAGTGGGAAACTTAACAGTTTCCCGTTCCGAGTAGAATATATTTCGAAATTATTTATAAAAAGAGCTCGTGCCATCGGGTTATTGTTTTTACAATAATATTTATATTGTATATTTTATTATCGTTTACATCGATGAAACAAATTTCCCTGTTCAATCGCGGCGGTACGGATGGAAAACGAGAAATGTTTTCATAAAAACGACATCGTTTCAATTGCTTTGACGTGTGTTTAAGATTTTATAAATGAAAAAATAAAACTTCTTTCCATCCCCAAGTTAACGACGTTTTCCGAGTTTTCCAACGTTTTAATATTTTTAACACGAGACTTTATAAGGTAAATTTATAACTGCGAGTACTCGTATATATTTTATATATTACTTTTATTTGTAGACTTTGGAAATTATTGATGCGTACACCCAAGTACAAAAAAAAAAAAAACTCTAGCATTAGACGGTGTGTTATCGTGTTATTAGTTTTAAATAATATGAAAGAAAATGACGAATCGTTGCATTCAGAAAACGACTTAAAGCAATTCCGATTTATATCGTTTTATTTCACAGATTTTCAATATTTGTTATTTGTTTAATTAAATTTTTCTACTCTCTAAGATACCGACTAACTGTATTCAAATTTCTTTGCCTTTATAAAATATAAAATATAGTTTGTTTGAAATATTTTAACTCTACGGTTTAATTCACTGAAGATTATTTTTCTGGAAAAAAATAGGAATAATAACGGATCAGACATAGATTATATGTCGTATATAGCTTGTAGTATGAGTTGAAGCGAACGGAGATTACATATTTCGAACAAATAGAATCATTGATTACAGTCCTGTTTAGACTCAGCTATAAAGGTACCATTCTTAGAGCTCTTTGACTTCACCATGTGAAATCGTTAATTTTTTATTACCATATACGCATTACTGATTTAGAGTATTGCCTATTGTTTCAAAACAGAAGTATTAAAAATTATTTGATTTAAAAAACGGTTTGATTCCAAATCTATAGAAATTTTATGCCAAAATAAATTATTGCTCGTTTAGTGTTAACAAAATAAAACTTGAATTCATGACTTTCTTTTTATTTTGTTGCATTAAACTACAGAGTGTGTGTGCACAATAAAGGGGCTGAACATTTTAAAATCGTCAAAAAATATATGTTACAGTATTCCATAGATTTTTTCGAAAATCCAACATAAACATGTGGCCACCGGACAGAAATATTTCGTATTACATTTAAAAGGAAACGCAGCATATAATTTGAATACAAAGTGAAATTATACGTTATTTCTTTGTCTATGCGTTCTTATAATTAATCTGTTATATAACATTTAAGATGTATAACACGATTAAGATAATTATTTATCTACTAAACGTTTAGTTTTTAGTTTTATCTTACTTTTGCATATACTCTTTATAATTGTCTATTGTCTAGTTTAAGTTTAACTTAATTAATTGGCATTAATTAAATAAATAACATGTCTAATATCATATATTCATATAGAATACTTATGTGTATTTATCGTATCCAAAAATGTAACAGTCCTACGCATTGTTAAACTTTAAGAGAGTTACTCGTACATCAAACAATATATATCATTGAGTTAGTAAATCTATATTCGATCACGTTTTTAGACCAACTCGAGGGCCGCACATGGGATATAAAGGTGTATGATATATGAAAAAACCGAGTGATGCTTTCATAGATGATGTTATGATTTATGTTCGTAAATTGACAAATAATACTTTATCTCTAGTCGTTTTAAATCCATGAACGCCGTATGCCCGAAACTGGTGCGATAAGAGACCAGGAGATCATCGCAATATAATAGTATTATGTTAAATAGTTTCACGACAGAAATTATTTATCGAATCGTTCGAGAGACGTACTGCGATCGATGCAGTACTATTGTTGATACACATAACGAGATCGATATCGAAAAACGAAAAGACGATTTCTATAATAAACTATTATCGTTATTACTATTATTGTTATTATTATTGTTACTATTATTATGTGCGGGTACAACCGACCGGTACATAATGATAATAATGAGCGTCTGAGGTTTACACGAAAAGTCCGCCTCCAATCGAGAAACACGTATCTCGCGAAGACGTCTCGCAGGAGGGGCCGGCCCGCGCAGAGGGTGTCGACTGTCGATCGTATTATTGTAATAATATCGTTTTAATAACACCGGAGTAGAGGAGAAAATCGTCACGGCCGACGATGATCGGAACACCGATGAGATCAGATAAGTCGCGGTGCTGTATTCGTAGGTACGCGTACGACGACGGCACGCTGGGCGACGGACTTAAAACAAAAGATACGTGCGTGGGAGGAAGGATAGGGGAAACCACTTGACGCTTCTCATTGTCAATAGTTTCGTATTGGTTACTATGGCGTGTGATCCGTTCGGTCGCCCGGACGCGCCGGACCATAAATGAACTATACAATTTGGTACTATTATCACAATCGTCGTCGTAACGTTCATCATGATTCGATGAATCGACAAAGGCTGCATCGGTGTGCTAAGCGTATAATCATTATACACACTAAGTACATTGTACTAAAATATACGAACAGCATTTTAGAACACACGTTTGGAATTATAGACAAAAAGATTCGTTCAAATAATGTACGATACGGTTTTATTTTATACTTATAGTCTCTCTTTTGTGTCATTCGAATCACGTTAGCAACAACAACAACAATAATAATAGTATTAATCATAATGGTAATAGTATAATATCATATTGTACGCATAATTTAATTTCGAATAATACAGTTTACTTATAAATATGTAGTATAACCTATTGGTACAATATCGATGGTTTTTGCGAAACAATTTCACTTTCGTACGGTAGCGTTTCTTTTTTATCAGTAATTTAAATTAAACAGTATCTGTTTTAGTAGGTATATCAATATCAATAATATTAAATTATATCGTATAATACATAATTATACTAAATAATATTAATGGTTCAATCGTTTGACGATATTTTAATTTATGATCGGGTTTACAGCTGAGTATTGACTAGATATTGTGTGATTCATATTGTATAACAATAATAATAATAATAATAAGAGTTATAATTAATGATATAATCATATTCGGTGGTTAAAATCGATTTTAAAATTAATAACATAATATATATATAATATATATTATAAATGTGCAATAAATACATGAACTCGTATGTATGTACATACATGGTAATCTTAACAATAATTAATTATTATAACGATGATGATGATGATTTAAGGCGTGGTGTATTGCAACTCATGGCTGATGACGAGGTAACGAAATGGTTCAGGAACTTCAGGCCCCGCAGATGCATTCATCTCCAGTGTGGTCCATGATCCAGTCCAAGTAGTTTGCCACTCTGGTGTACACCCCCGGATAGTTTTCCCTGGCACATCCTTTGCCCCAAGATACGATTCCTGTGCGCGAAGGTTTACACGTTATAATGTTATAATAATGTCGTTGAAAATCGTCTAATAAACGTGACGAAAACAATGTGATAATAATTAATTACTCACCGATAACTTCAAGAACGTTGGAAGAATCTAAGCTTCTGTGCATTGGTCCACCGCTGTCACCCTGCAATCACAATACAAACATGATATCGGTTAGTTCATTGATGTTTTTCGCGTGCGCATATCGTTATTGGAAATCAAATCCGTTATCGATCTTAACCTGACAAGCGTCCTGCTGGCCTTCTTTGTATCCCGCGCATATCATGTTTTTCGTGATCTTTTCCGGCGCGTATCCCATGTACTTGCACTCCTCGTTGGATATGATGGGCACGTCGACTTTCTGCAGGATGTTGGACGACTTCTTGCGCTCGCCCAGTCGGCCCCATCCGATCACGGTGCCCTTGATGCCCTCGTAGCTGACCTCACCTGTGTGCGGAACGATTTTATTGAGTCGTTTCGTAATACACGCGTGTCATCTGACTATAGAAACTTCGGGCTATCGTACGGATAGCGAACGAAATAACTTTATGCTGGTGCAAGTACGTGTCGGTCGTGCATATCGACGTATCGACGGCGTCCGCGATGAGCCGTTATGAATTATGATATACTGACCAGTCTTGGGCAAGCACGCGACGCGCACCCATGGGCTCTCGATGGGCACGGCTTCGCGAAGTTCGATGACGGCGATGTCGTTGTCGAACGTGCTCAGCCGGAAGTGTGGGTGCCGGTGGATTTTGGCCACGGTATGAACGGACTTGCGGCCGGTGTCGACTTTACGGTCGTGTTCTCCAATGGTCACAGTAAGGTCTTTCGAACTAAAACTAAAAGCGAATGGGGGGGAAAAAAAAATAAAAAAATTAAAAACCGATTTTTCATCGACGTCCAAGTACGTCATATTGTGTAAATGTTAATAAGACGTTTCGCAGAAAACCAAGTTGACGATTGTCGAGTTTTGAAAAACGTCATAGATTTATGTAACAACGTTTCAGGAAATCATGTGTTAGAAAAGAAATTATTTTATTTACACGTTCACTTATTATTAAATGTTCTCGTTGAGTACATATTTAATGTAGATGTATTTTAATAATGCGCATACTTGTATTTGTATTGTTATGAATGAGCAAAATTTCAAGTAATCGTGATCGTTTTAATTACGATTTACCGATGGTTTGGTAAAATACTAATTTGAATAATAATAATAATAAAAAAAAAATCTAACAACAAAGTTAAAAGCGGTCATATTTTCAAAAATATATTATGTGTAACTACAGATCAAGTTAGGAAAATAATCATATATTTCTTAATCGCTTTTCAATTAGAAAAAAGTCGATGAAATTTAGAGTGAAAAAAAAAATTGGAAAAATATGACATACATGCTATTATTTATTACGAATGAAACTGCTGCTTTTGTATAATATTTTAACATCAAAGTAAAATATCAAAAAAATATCCATTAGACACGATTTAAATGGTAACTATCAAATCTCGGATTTTCCCAATTCTGTTTTCCTGTAACACGACTGTCCAAAACTCGACTTCGCACAGTGAATCAGGGTCACGATTACGTCATATGTGATTATGCGTTTTATGCGCCCTGCACACGTAATGTTATTAAAATGTTAGACTGTGGCTCGGCCGACCCGTTTTACGCTTACTTCTCGACGCAATGCGCAGCGGTAAGCACGTGCTTTTTGGTGATGAGCGTGCCGCCGCAATAGAACTGGCCGCGACGGGCCAACGTGGCCGCCCATCCAAACTCGTTTTCCCGCGCGTCCTTGCCGTTGACGATCTTCGCAAAGGCCGATCTCCGTTCCGCGGGTTGGGTGCCGCACGGTTTTTCTAGACAACGATTCCAAAACACAACCGGTCAGACGTGGAAAACGTAAGACAGTAAAAACAACAATAACAATAATAATGATGACAACAACAGCTTTTTTAAATACAGTTTCAGGTATGTCTAGACGGCGGGGTAACTTCTCGACGACGAAGACGTTTTGAAATAAGTTTCAGCGTCGGAAAGATATCATACAGGATATTCCACGCGGATTTGCAAATTTTTACATCTCCCGAGATGACGAAAATAATTTGTTTTTGTTTTTAAATGAATCGTTTATGTAAAATGACAAGTTAAAAATTGTTATCTTTAACCTTGTGAATTATATATATATATAGTATATGTGGGGGTACATTTAAAAAACAAAATTCGATTACCTTTATCAATACAGGAGATATGTTTAGTACTTACAGGAACAAATGGGCAAACCTCCGGGATACACCCTGTATAACTGCTCGCTTCGTCTTCCCAACGGCGGCGGCAAACAATAATTATTGAACACTGCGAGGAAGACGTGATAAACTATCGAGTGACGCTAAACCCTTAAAATGTACGTTTGACGTTGTGGGTATCCGTCCCATCGGAAACGTCAGTCCAGAGACGCACCGATGTACTGTCCAACTGTTCTGTAGTGGACTTGTATCGGTCCGGTCAAAAATGTGGTAAAGGCGGAAATGAATACGACGGTTTTTTCGCCTCGATCGGCTTTATTCGCTAAGGTTTTAGAATATTTTTCAGGCCGTCCGTCACGCCGTGTTCGCGATGACAAAGTTCGGCGGCGGTGGGTCAATATGGTGTCGAAGTTCGGTACTCGCGAGGTCTTATTGTTTGAAAATAATAATATCTACGCTGACGAGTGTTCACCGAACAGAGTTGCACACAATGCACGGCCGTAATAGCAACGGCGATGATAACGATATATTACGCATAATGATCCACGAAAAACGCACGCCATGGCGTATGTCACGAACCGTGTACGATATAAGGTGTTTGAAGCTATAATTACGTGTTACGCGTACGACTTGATATAATGGCTCAACGAAAACACGGACGAGAAAGAAGTTTACCGAATAACATTACCGTATAAACATTGTATACATTAAATTATTTGGTAGTGTTTCCGGAACACGAGATTGTATGGTAATGATAATAATTCATCTTGTACGATCCGAATATGTGTGTGTGTGTGTGTGTGTGTGTGTGTGTGTGTGTGTGTGTGTGTGTGTTGTATGTACACACGTCGTCACGCGGAAGCACAAATCGTGGTTTTCCGTACGAAATATCCACGATAAAAAGCGGACATCGGTCGTCTTATCGTCGTTAATTATTCGGCTCGTCTACGTTTCGTGCGATATAATAGCGCATTTCCCCTATGGTCGGAACTCCGTGACGGATTTCGCGTTTCCGAAACGCAGCATATTTTCGAGTCTATCGATCAAGTTGCATAAGCGCCAAAACGAAATCAAAGTATGTGGTAGATTGACCGTGCACCGGAATAACGACGATCGAACATTTTCGCGGGTTCGTGCGAAAAAAGAAACGAGTGGAAACTAATGATAACGCGGGCTGACCTTGGGCACATTCCATTCTTTCGGTTGGCCACGAGCTCGCGCGTCAGAACTTGACCATTAAATGTACGCAAAATATAAATTTATATCCTTGGACAATATTTGTCTTGCACAATTGTTCACAAGGAATAGCTGCACGGGTTATTATTATTACGCGAATCTAACGGAGACGTGTTTCTTTTAAATTTACTGGACGTTGCGGCGAAAACTGATGAATTCGATTACAAAACGACAGTGTCGATATCTCCCCCGCACAGTAACGCTCTATCCTTGGGATATAAACAAATACGATTATTACTGTCGATAGTAATTGCTATCGAAAATCGTATATTTGGAAAATTTGGAGCTCCATAGCACTAAATGTTAAATTTTTTTCTCCGGAATTTACGTGTTTCACAAATTAAGTGACGGCGGGTCACTCAAAGACACTTAATACCATCGAACGTATACGAAACGATGCGATTTCCAATGTTTCTCTAGACAATTGTCGCGGTTTTATTTTCAAATGATATAAATATTAATGTGTTATCGTTGTTACGCAACAACATATTATACAATTAGTAGACCGGTGTTGGCTGTAATAAAATAAACATAATTGAACATGACTTTTGAAAAACAAAAGTATTGTTCTAACTCGGTTTTATGCCACAGAAAATATATAAATTTATATCAATTGGCAAATAAAAGCGCATCGTTTTTTCCTTTTGAACACAAAATATATAATAATTGATTATAAAATGTTACTCTAGTAAATTATTTTATGAATGCTTTAACGCGAGGATTTCTATTCATCGGGGCTTTACCAAAACACTCGAGAATACTTAAGTGAGCTACTCGAAAACCACTCGTATATCCGCTGAACGTTTATGTATAAACAAAAAAGAACGATTGATAATAATAATTGACAAACCGTGTTCATAGAGATCGGATCGCGCCATGTACTACACGGACGAGGCCGGTTTAGCGTGTAATGTAGGACCATATTAAACAAAATAAAAAACAGGACTAAAATAATTTTAATCAAATTTTTTATCATAAAAAAAACGTAATTCAATATACCTAAAATAGTATCTAATATGCATTTAATATTATTTCTATTCTTATAAAGCAGCTACAAAACCAATGGATCATTTTTAATCAATATATAAAAAATAATAATAATAATAATAATAAATAAAAATAGTAGTCACTTAATAAATTTTAACTTTTTATAATGTTCTCAAATACTTTATTCCTATACTCGATTTTCTTAAAACTTTTTTTATTAGTAATGATGACAATTTTTCGGATCGCACGTCGACAGATTTTAATTCGTCATCTTTTTCCAAAAAACTTATTAAATCTAATAGCTTGGGGTGTTTCGTGTATATATTGTACCTACATAATACAAACATATTTGTAGCTTTATAAGAGTGAATAAAAAACGGGACAAAAAGCGTCCTGAGAGACATTCGACCGGACAACAGGACAAAACTCTAAAATAAATGACGATCCTGTAAAAACAGGACGTCTGGTCACCCTAGTATAATATCAACATACGTAAACACGCGTGTGTATAAATCGTAACGACACGAGTACGTTTAAAAGTATACGCGAACACCGGGCGAGCGTCGCGGTTGTGTAATACGTTTTTCGGTCCGAAACGAAATCACACAAACAAATAGCCGAGCGACCGACGTCGTGTTACACCTTACACACACACACACACACACACACACACACACACACACACACACACACACACACACACACACACACACACACACACACACACACACACACACACACACACACACACAGACGTTATTATTATAGTAACATGCACTGGACGCTCGCGCGTTAAGTATTTGCATTACAGAACGATGTTATTGTTCAGCGCGCACTGTACGGGACCACCGTTGTTTCGTGTTTTACGTGTGAATGTTCGTAATGTGCCGGCGCGACGACGTTCCGCGAGAAAACGGCCGGACGTGTCCCGCGCGTCGCTGGAAACGGGTGCGGTGACACGACGAGTTTTCGCGTGGATCTTCTTTTACACGCGTAAACGACGTCTGAAATAAGTGCCGGCTATTCATATTCAAATCTCGTCGTCTCCGGCGGTTCCATCGTTGGGTTTTCGACCGATCGAGGAGAGCTGCCTATCCAGCGGCGTGCGTACGCGATGAAATATCATAATATAGCGTATGAAACGCCTCGTACCTATTTCGAAAACGACACGCTCGTGTGATGATATTCGATTTTATGGTGTACCTATTGTAATTGCGTGGATTCATTTCGGCACGAGTTCCTGCGTGTTTTCGATGTCGCGTTCGTCGGGTCGCGTTTCAATGGACAAATCAGTTTTAAACTGTGGTCTATTAATCACTATGTATTTAGCCGCGTATAATAATAATAATAATAACAGGACGTGTACGAGTCGTAACTCGCGACGACGCAAGACGATATTGATTAACGAATTAATTAGTAACTAAAAACTTATATAATCAAATTGCACGCGGTTCCAGTGTAATTACGATCAAAGTGTGTACTGCAGGCGTATACCTATGTATATATATATATTTACATACGGCTCGATCATTTCACTGTTAATGCTATAAATAATCGTAAATTGAGAACAAGTCACTGTTACTTAACCCTTTGCGCGCGGCCATTAGATTACCTAAATGAGTAAATAGAAAAATAATGACCCTCCGGACATCTTATATTAGTTGATTGAAATTTAATATTACAGACTTTAATATCGTTTGCGTTACTGCTGCTGACGTGAAACTCTATAATAATGCAATTATAATGTTGCACGAGTTGCGTCCGACTTTATCCAAACGACTATTTTATAATAATATTTTTTCCCCAATTCTATTTCAAATAGTAAGGTAACTTTTAAGCAGATTATACGTCTTTTAGTGTGGATAGTGTTGTGGCCGCGAATGTAATTGTGTAAATTTTTTTTTTTTGATTGAGTTGCTGGCGTGAATTTTGGTGTGTAATACTGTAACATTTAGTTTGATTGTGTTGTCGGCGTGGATTTTGGAGTGTAATACTGTAACATTTTGTTTGATATTTTGTTGATAATTTTCAATTTTTCATAATTTAAAAAAAAAATGACATCAGTGGCTCTAAGAGAAAAAATGGAAACTTTATTTAATATAAATGGATACAAATTTCGCAACAAAACAATGTTTTTACGTTGGGTCGCCATTCGTGTAGTTGTTAAATATGGTTGGGAGTTGGGACGCAATTCGTGTAGTCGTTAAATATGATTGGGACGCAATTCGTGTAGTCGTGAAATATCTTTGGGTAAATGTTTTTAAAATATGATTTCCGAGTGAACTGAAAAGTGAATTACGAAGATTCACCGTCGATCGTTGTTATTTTTTTTAATTATGAGACTGTTTTTATGAAACGGAGAAAATGTTTAAAAAACTTCTGTGAAAATAATAAAAAAAGAAAATCGAATAATGAAAAAAAAACTTTCAACTCGAGACTTATCAAGTATTCGGTTCAAAATACTCGATGGAAAATACACGTTGCGCGTTTTGTTCAATTGTAAAATCAATATGCAATTCGACTATCTCGTACTTATGAAGTCATCGAAAAGAATGATTTGAAACGGTTTTTTTCCAGTCGATATTTCGTACTTGAATGATAAATGTACCTATGTACACAGTACACTTTGGCACATGTATATTTATATAATACGAGGAAAAAACCAAAATGTAACAAATCTTATCGGATACCCTATATAATACGAGTACATATTTTAGTAACAATTATGCAAGTCAGATAACATGTAGCTTTAGAAAACATCCAGAATATTGGATACGCCCTCTGCAGCGTTCAACACACCTTATTTATTTTTATCACACACGCCCAAGCGACACACGCAGTATTCAGACTTTCGTTTGTGAAATATAATATCGTATGCATTATCTCCGATGTATACATTATGACACGTCTTCGAGTGATCGAAAAGAAATAAAATAAAATAAAGAAAAAAAAAAGAAGAAGAAATCGTGAAAACTTTTTCACCGCGCGACAATAATTATCGAGTGTTTGACAATATTATTATCGTTCCAAACGAGCCGAAATCTAATGGTCGTCTACCGGAGGACGGTCGCGGGTCACGAAACGCACCGCTAATAAAACGTACCTAATACGCGACACTGTACAGAAATTAAAAATGGTCACTATTAACGATTTATACACGACGGACAGTCGGAGAATTTTTCAAAATCATATTCGGGTTAAGGTTACACGATTGTTTTATACGCGCGAACACGACGCGGGTGTGTGTACGGTTCGGGTCAATTAGGCCGCGTGCGACGTATGCGAAATTCGATTTTGAACGCTCGTTCAATAATATGATATGTACAGTATGTACACAATACAGCATTGAAAAAAAACTACTTCACTAATATTAATTGTCGACACGTCCAGGGCGGTCGGCCGGCGCGGCGAGTGCGAAGTGTCTATTCAACTCGCGTGTCACAAAACGATTTCCGAACTAGCCAGGGGGACCCAGAGATTCGAAACGATACCGCAGACGTCCGGGGAAGCTGGTTTTCCGACGACCGCGAAAACCGAGTCGGGCTTACCGACGACGCGAGAAAACAAAAATCAAACGAATTTTTCAGTAGGGCGACGACGACGGAGCGCGTAAAAAAACGTTTTCTTCCGATTTTCCAACCGTCGTCGTCACGGTTCGACGGAGACCGTGGTGGTACACGATACGAAAACGATTCCGGCGAACGCGATATTTACGAGCTGCGCCCGGCACGTCGTCGTAATAGCAGTGCGTATAAATCGTTTCGCCGCGAACAAACACGTCGCGCGCCGGTGTTCGTACGTACATAACGATTACGCGTCCGCGCGGGAGTTGAGATCTCTGTCGACGGTAATAAACGTCGTCGTGTTTGTTTTTCGCGCATAAACCTTCGAGGCTGCACGCGCGCACGCGGAAGAGAAAAACAAATCCATAAAAAAATAAAAAAAAAAAAAAACATAAAAGCCACAAGGGAAACGAAAATAATAGGTAGCGCCTAGATATGTAAGTACGGCGTCCGTGAAATACACACGTACTGTCATTACACTGCGATTTGTCGGTCATTACTATTTTACCGTGTGCACTTATGTATTATTATGGCGTTATTATATTTACCGCACGCCGCGCAATATCTGCTCGGCCGTTCGTCCGTCGCCTGTTCCTGTTCCAGTCTGTAGTACAAACGACGATCCTGAAAACAATACACACACTCACGCATGACAATGGTCTGCACGTAAATAATGTTATAACGTATCGTATACGGTGTGCGATATATTATCATAATCGTCATTGTTATTAACGCGTGTATCGTATCATATTACATCGGCGCTCTTTACGGTAATAATCGATAAAATTTTAATAACAATCGATTTGTCGTGTCTGCCGCAGCCGCGAATTCCGGCTTCGTGTGTCACCGAAGCGTACACGCGCCCCGGGCGCACGCGTCTCTCAAGGCCGCGGGCCAAAACGAGGCGATTTCAACACGGCGTTCGGCCCGGGCCCGGACCGGTACGTCGCGGCGCACTCTCGTCGGGTTTCGAAACGGACGGATCTTCCGACGAGTCCGCGTCGTGACCTTATCGTATCGTGTCCGGAGAACAAGGCGCGAGTGTGTAATACACACGAGGCGGTTCTCGTTTTTAATGATAAAATCGTGTTGGTTTTCTTTTCTTTTTGTTTTGTTTTGTTTGGTTTTTTTTATTTTATCGCGGTGATTCGCCTCAGTTTGGAAAGCGGACGGTCAGATCAACAGTGCTGCGCGCACTCGGAGTAGCGACGATGACCTGCGGTGGTCGACCTTGGTGTTTTTTTTTTTTTTTCATTTCTTTTGACCCCAACACGAGCGACGGCCGAAATCCGATTTGTCGGGAACGCCACGCGTGCGGTCGAACAAAGGGAAAAAGTGAAAATGAAAAAAAAAAAATCAAAAATCAAATCAAAACGCGTATAAATACGTATTATTTTAATGATCATTATTATTATCGCTATTATTATTATTGTAATACTCGAGCGACATTACGACACGACGACGACGAGTGCCAAAGTTTTTAAAAATCAAAATCAAACGGAAAGAAAAAAAATAAACAAAAACAGACACGCCGCCAAAAATACGAAACGAAAACAAAAACATACTGACCCAAGGATTGTACTTGGCGCCGGTGACTTGAACGACTCGTACGGCGGCGAACGCGGCGACGGCCAACAACGCGACGACTGTGGAGCGCATCGTCCCGTCGGCAACTCAAACACGCGAGCGATGTCGACGTTGTCCACGACGGTGGTCTGGTGTTGTTGCGGTCACGTTCACGTCCGGACTAGGGACGGTCGCCGGTTGACGACGATGACAATAACAATAACAACAGTAATAACAACAACGACAACGACAACAGTCGTCGACGGCCGCGAGCGAGAACGGTACGCGGCGGGCCCGCGGACGGCGTCTGTGTCTGAGCGGCGGCAGTGGCAGCGGCAGCAGTGTGAGTCCGGAGGAGATCGGACACGCGGCGGCGGCGGTTACGTGACGAGAGGACGAGACGAAGCGGACCACGGGCGCCCGGGATCGGCGGCACAGGTGTTATATACGCGGCGTCGACCGGCCGCGCGACTGTTATTGAGAAAACGCGCGATAGTACGACGTTGCGGCCACCGCCGCCGCCGTCGCCGCCGCCGTCGCCGCCGCCGTCGCCGCCGCGGTGTATCGCCGGGGCAACCTTGAACGCGCGCGCGACCGTAAGGTTACCGCGCCGCGCCGCCGGTCCGCCGTTTTCCGCGCGCGCGTTCGCTTTTTACCGCGTGCGTTCGGGATCGTCTCGTTATCACCGCATAGCCTCCATATGCGCACCTGTATGACATTGTCGTCGTACTATCGTTATTTTGCCACCACCCCGTGCGTTTCCCACTGACCGACCGACCGACCGTGTGTGTGTGTGTGTGTGTACGCGCTAATTGCCGCGTTATCTAATAATAATAATAATAATAACACTATAACGTTATTATTTTATATGGGCCGCGGTGTTTGTAGGTCAGACTCGCCCGGTCGGATGGCGGGGAGGAGGAGACACGTGGACCCCCTCCTCCGGACGAGTTACGGCTGCAGTAATGAGTTACGGCTGTGCGGAGCCGGCGATCGGGTTCCCCCGGACCGAAGGCCCGTCCGGCCCGGCGGGGACGCCAGGCATTACGTTGACGGGTCGCTGTAAATCGCGTTCCGTTTTGAACTTTTTGTAAAAAAATTGCAGCCAGGGTATATTTTATACGTTATACGTATTGATTTTTACCTAAATAATTGTTCTCGTTCTCGTGGTAAGTGCATCTAGATATGTTTTTGCAAAATCGATATTTTCCCTACAGTTTTCCACTGCACTTAGGAGTTAGGACTGTCGATATAATTGTATCAATAATTAATATGTCTGTGTTTTATGATTAAAAATTTACTCGCACGTTTTAACTGTGCAACGCCAACGTTGAACATAGTTTTTCAAACTTCTTCAATTGTGGGAATGGAATTTGAAACCATCGACAACTTTCAATGTTTTATCCCTTTCGCTTTTCATTGAATTCGTTATTGCTAAATTATTGAAAAGTATACGCAAAATTCATATGAACACGAGCTGTGATCGAACTGAGTGATGTTATGTCAATGATCATATTATTACCTAAATCATAGATTGCTACTTGTTTTCGAATTGTTTTGCTGACTGGAAATAAGCGGATATCCCGAGACGCAATTTACGTAGTAAATAGGTATACGACTTTGATCTTTTTGTGTGACGCAATTCACCGCCCCCCAACGCCGATGGGCCTTTCATCAACTTTCAATCTTAAACCTTTCTACGTGCTCCTGTGACTTTTTGTCAATCAGTTGGAGTGATTTCTTCCGGATAATTTGTACCTTGTTTTACAATAATTGTGATATACTATTTACAAAATAAAATAAGTCATTGACTGTGGCGCCAATATCCATGCTTGTGAACACTAATGATTGTAGACGCGTTAAAACTACAATGAAACATTTAAATAAGACAATATCGTACTTGATTTGCAACTTTAGATTCGTTTCTAACTTGATATATTTTTTCCCCTTTGTATTTTATTTTATTGTAAAGTTTGATTCAATTTCATCAGTTGTAATAGATATTTTTTCTGAATACAATGATAACATTAAAAATGTTTCGTTCTATCGTCCCTACTGACGTTTGTCTTTTATTCGAGTCAACTTATAAAACAGTCGTTTGGCGCAACGTTTTAATGAGCGTTTAAAAAAAATTGTGTTGTAAAAAAAAGATATGGACTCAAGGATCTCACCCCTCTTGGCCCCTCTTTAACTCGGGTTCGGGTAGTGTTTAGGGTGTCGTCAAACCATAATACGCACGAATGTGAAATACGTCTCGAAAAACATGCACAAAAAAAATTCAAACACACGAATCTATTTCGCACTTCCGGTCTATCACACGAATCGCGTGATTTGCGATTTTATGTTTCATCGCGGGGTGCCACATATACGATTCTTGACCTCGTCCGCCGTCCGCTTCTGCTCTATAGACAGACACTGTATACTACACCACAATGACGACTGTATTTTTTTTTTTAATTTCACCTCATTATTTTACGTCGAATTGGGTTAACGATAATTGTAACTGAACATTAAATTAATGTATTGAAATGCGCGTAAACACCGAATTATCGTAAACCTAATTAGATAATTATAGATAATGTATATATAATTCTTTGTTGGGAAGATTTTTCAAAAATATTTATAAGATTTGTTCTATTGGGTCTCTGTAAATTGCGTTCCATTTCAAATTTTTTATGTAAATTGCGGCCCGGGTATATTTTATACATACGTAAATTGCGGCCCGGGTATATTTTATATATATACGTAAATTGCGGCCCGAGTATATCTTATATATACATAAATTGCGGCCCGGGTATATTTTTGTACATATGCCTATCTAACTATTTCTTATTAATATGTAAATTACGTCTAAGCTTTTTTTCCACAAAACCAATATTTTCCTTAAGACTATAACTATAGACTATTTTACTTATGACTATAACTATAACAGACTTAAAACTATCTATACAAATATTATTATCATAAAATTTCAAAAAATACTTACACGTTTTAACTGTGCAACACCAACGTTGAATATCATTGTTTAGAAATTTATGAAAACGAAATTTGAAACCATCAACTATTTTCAACGTTTTATTCCTTTCACTTTTCATAACGTCCATTTTAATTAGATTGAAAAAAACACTGTAAACTGTAGAGCAACCACAGATATATAAAACAACTAGATAGCCGACTCAACGAATAAAATTGAAGTCTAGAATCCATATGCGAACAGGGCAAAATATGATTGATTAATCCATGACATTTTATATTATTCCATGAAATATAATTTTTCTGTGATTGAAACCAAAGACATAATATGAAAATGTTGTTTTACATATCAGTTATCTTTTTTTTGGATTCGAATTGAAACACAATTTTTCGATTATAATTTATAAAATATAAACTATACAGTGCAATTCAAGTAATTCAACATCATGGTGGTTTCTTGTTCTGTGTCTGGTTGTGTCAATAGAAGACTGAAAGGAAGCAAAGTTCATTTTTTTTCATAAGTTTCCGGGACGCAATTTACGTATGTTTTAAAAATACTCGGGCCGCAATTTACGTATGTTTTAAAAGTACACGGGCCGCAATTTACTATGTTTTAAAAGTACGCGGGCCGCAATTCACATAGTATATGACCATAACCGTACTTATAGGGACGCAATTTACCGACTCCGCGGTTCTATTAGTCTATCTCACTGAAAAAGTTTGAATCAATTCATATTTCTGCTTAAATCGCTGATAATACAGTTTCATAACTTATTAATAACATATACGTACGATGAACCCGCGTAGTTATTTTTTGTAAAACTGTCGTACTAAAACTTGAGGTAATTGTTCATATTTATGGTACACAACTATTCTCTGATAAATGTGCAAGATTCATTGATTATACTGTATATACGATATGTATTTATGATATTTCACCCGGGATAATTATTATTCGTGTACTGTAATCAGTGTTGCGCAAAATTTTATCTAGATAATTATTCGAATAAATATGTATTCGAATAATTTTCAACTATGATTATTCGAATAATTTTCTACTATGATTATTCGAATAAAAAATGATTCGACTAAATTTCAAAGACAGTTACACGAATGATTTTTAGTCATTTTATTTGATTAAACCTAGTTGATAATCGAATCATTTTTTTAGATGTAGCTATTGTCGTATATAATATATCATAAAATAAACAAAAATTAATCGAATTTCTATTTTTGAAATTTAGTCAAATAATTTTTTATTCAAATAATCATAATTGAAAATTATTCAAATAATAATTTATTCGGATCAAATGTTATCTAAAAAATCATCTAGATAAAATTTTATTCAAATAACTTTCGATACACTGAAAAAAAATCTGTAATATAAATATATATATATATATATTTATATACGTATGAATAGGATGATTTAGCAGTTATTATGTTACAGCAATTTTATCGTATAAGTTATAAATTCAATCGTATAAATTACAAATTATACATTCATGTACAGTAAAATTTACAGTATGAAAGTTTTTTATTTGGAAAAATCTAACATGATTAGTGAATTTTATATTTTTTAACAACCATTAAGGGATAGTTTTTGGAGTTAACTTTTAGAAATCAAAGTAGAACTTATATTTTTTGTTGATATAATGTGAAGGTATTTTTGTAGTAAATTTTACTGGTTAAAAAACTTAACAAAACTCTAAGTTTGAGATTGATAATGAGGTTTTAAAAATTGTGTTATGACCACGGCACGTGCATGTACAGGCCCAACTAGAAGGGGGAACTTGGGGATTTATCATCGGGGCCCGAACTTCTTGGAGAGCTCGAACGAATACTTAAAGAAATTCGATAAACGCTTTTTAAAAATAGTGCAATGTTCACATAAAACTCAGTATGTTGTACCAATACGCCAGAAAAGTATGGTTGAAAGGAAAAAAAGTTCATTACGGTGACGTAATTAAATATTTTACCCGAAGAAAGTGTATTTTTGAAATCTTAATTAATAAATATTAAATATCGTATAAAATTGTATAAATATCATAAATTAAATTTATAACTTAAAGTAAAGTAATTAATTACGTTATTTATGAATTAAAATTCTAAAAATAATTTATTTTTGTTTTTATTTTTTTTATTTTAGAAAACTCATACGGCAAAGAACTACAAATAATTGATATATTCATTAGTTTAAAATACGTTTCACTAAAATTTTTAAAATGAATGTTTTATTTTAATGTTTTAAAAAAAAAATGAAGACAGTTATTTTGTATAGTTTACTTTTTTGAAAACGTTGACGTTTCAACCTTTTATTTTCACTAAATTCACAATTTTTATTAGCTTCCAGAAAAATGATGTATTATTTAAAACCATAATTATTAATTAGCAGATTATAATATGTGTTATGATAATTTTTGTTCAGCGATAATTCAACGAGAAATAATTAATAGAGCTAACAATAACTATTCTAAAAACACGAATTTTTCCGCTGGTAATAAACTTTGTGTGGCATGTCTGACATATACTTCAGTCGTATGTAATCAAGACGAAATTCGAGATTTATTACACATTTTTATGTGTTAGTTTTTATAATATACTGCCTACTATTGGTACCATGTTACAAATTATAAAATTCATTTGTATGAATTTCGTTGAACCTCAAGCTCCCTTTCGTGGCTGTTATCTGAAATCGTATTACCCGTGGAAACTTAACGCGCATTACAAGTCCTACTGTATAATCCTATTCGGATGATTTGGATAAAAATACGATTTAGAGGTAGAAATATAAATGTTTTTTTTTTGTACACTTATTTGCAACTTTCATTTGACGTTTCGATTTTTTTTTCACATTAATATGTAATATACTTTTGATTTTGATAATATTGACTTAATAACATCATTCATTGCAGTATTATATGACATTAATACGATTTTTTTTTTTCATTCCTTTGATGTTTAGGTAAATCAACATCATGAATATAAATTAAACGTGATACTTTTAAATGGATTTAGTTAGTAACAACATATATTTTGTAGTTTTGGTATTTTTCTTTTAATTAAACAGTAATTACTATCTGAATTTACAATTTAATACGATATCATTATTCATTAATTACTATATAGAAAAACACTCAAATACATCCATGTTATCAATATTAAAAAAAAAAAGTTATTGCAACGTATTGATTAAAAAAAAAAAAAAACTAAACTAAACTAAAATAAACACTGGTCTGCCGTTTAAAGGTGATTTGATTTATTGTGTACATTTGTTTCATAAACCACTTTATTTGTTTAGCGTTAAATGTATAAATAATATATAAGGGTGTGCGCGTGTGTGTGTTTGTATAAATATTATTATACTCGTTTTATCCCAATATGAGCCTGTCGTTTGATAGGACTATCAGACCAAATTCGAGACAAATGTATGACATGGTGATATTGATGATAATTAATTACGTATTGAGCATTTTATTTTATGCAAGTTGGTATAAAACATAAAACTGAAAGAAAATATTGAATACGGCTGAGGCAACTAATTCCTTGTGCGTTTTCGACTAAAACGCAATACTTTTAATATTATTATTATGGTTATTATTAATCCATTCTACTTGTGATTAAAAGAAACATTTAGAAATTTAAAATATTACATCACTTTCGAATTAATTTGAAGTAAACGGTAGCATTACAGTATATTACATTATTTTGATTTAAATTTATTCATAATCATATTTTCTTCTATATCGATAGATTTAAAGTCACCCGAAAGAATATTGCACAGATATTTATCGAATCGTTTGAATACTATTGGAAACGAAATTCAGAATTTTCAAATCAAAACTATTATTTTGACAAGTTTTGAGGTATTTATGTCGAACTTTGATGATTATATTTTGATAATTTTTTTTTTATTCGGGTTTTTTTAACCGACTAAAAAAAATTAAAAATATACGTACCACAAACATTTTTTAAGTGCTGTAAAATAATTATTCTATTTGAATCGGGTATTTAAAATTTTAACAAACTTAAATATATTCCACAACCATGGGTTGAAAAATAACATTTATACGGCGAAAACATACAGAACAATATTCACAATACTAATGTATTGAACGATTTGATTGCATTATAATACAATACGACCGTTTAGGCCTGCAAGTCGAACAATTTCCTTGCCAACCTAGTACAAAGATATTAGAATTAATACTTTAATGAAATTCACATACGTAGAATAAAACGTGTTTTAACGACACCCGTCCCGGTTTTAATTTTATTTAAAAACAGTAATTTGTAATCTGTTAAACACGCAACGCAACTGTTTCGTATGAATGATAAAAAATGCTTTAAGTGTTTTGAATTAAGGGTTCCTTTACGCTTGCTCGCAAGAGGGACCGCTTAATTAGTATTTAATTTAAAAAAAACACAGAAAACAACAACAACAACAACAACAACAATACGAGTTATTTAGATTTAGTAAAATATTGTCGATTGTTTTCAAACACATAAATCGAATTACAACGGACGGTAAGTACGCGTATAAATGTTTCCTTATCGGACGTGTCGCTTTGGGTAGGTAACGTTATGAAGTAAGACGGCGCGGCGACAGTTGTTGACGCGTAAACAATTAGCAAGATTATAATATTAGGTGGGTATATCAACTACTTAATACAAAAAACGACTAAAAGTAATTACCTACATCCGTATCCGCTTATGGAAAATATTAACGCCGTATTAATAGCCAAAGAGGTCGGTAAATCGTGTGGTCTACCGATACACGCGCGTACATAAATCTCGTCGATTCAAGTTATTTCTCGATACGATCAGTAAAGTCCGCCCGGTGCGAAACTTTCATCATCAGTAAAAAATTACTTTGAGAATTTATTTTTAGTCATTTTATATTCCCCGATCCCGGCTACGCGTCGAGAGCCCTCGTCGAATGAAAAATACAATTGAAAAACATATGTACGTATATTTTGTACGATATTGAATTTGTATAATGGAAAAAATGATTGCTTTCGAGAATAACTACAGAATTTTTACGGGTTTCTCAAAAAAAAAATATTATTTCTCGTTTTTTTTTCACTGAATAAATTTCAATAGAGTCAACAGTTATAATTCTCCGAAAATGTGATAGAAATTCGCGTGTCGTGGGATAACTCCTATTTCAATGTGGAGAAGTAAAAATATGCGCGCACCTGCGTTCATTCAAAAGAGGTTTAACAACAGCAAATGGAAAAACGTTATTTCATGAAATAGTTTTATAAATATAAACCATACACTTTTTAAACTACAAATATTTGCACCAATACATTTTCGTTAAAGTTAAAAGTTACTGTAATCAAGAAAAAAAAATAATAAAGAAATAAATCAATAAACAAAATAATATACGTTTACAGTCCCAAATAATACAATATTATATGATTTATTTTCCATTTTCATTTCTGGTGGGAATTTTTTTTATTTGGAAAACTTTATATAACTTCCAGTATAAATGAAATCAATAGAAAATACATTTTGACGAAAAATTACAACAAAAATGAATATGCTCTACATGGATTAAACGTATTTTGTTGTAATATATTATACGTGTTGCAACTGCCAGAATATATTGTATGAAAATAAAAATTGAAAACGGTTTTTTTATTCGACAAAAATCATGGAAATTACGGTTTTTACATAAAAATGCCAAGAAATGCATGGTAATGTACCAGGCTCAAATACTGATTCAGCTGAATGAAATACAACTTCGTCCAAGCGTCATTAAAAAGACTCCAGGTGAGAATGAAAATTATTCCTTGGTTTATTTATTTTTCAAATATTAGAAAATAACTAGATGACGAAAAAAAATGCTCAACGTATGTAAGAAGTTAAAACTACAAGAAAAAAAGAAACGTTTGCCGTCCCACACTCACACCGACGACCGATACCCATACGCATATGCGCAGAATACACTGCAGTCGTGTTTACTAGACGATTTTTAATGCGATTTTTTATTGTCAAGCTACTTCGACACCGTTCATCTGAATGAAAAAAAAAACACTACCGAGTGTCGGAAAAGTACGAGTGTGTTTCGAAAATCACTGTAACGCGGGTGGAAACAACGTACATGTATGGGTATTAAAATACGATTTCGAATAGAGATTAATCGAAAACGATAACTCAAAAAAAAAAAATAAATAAATAAATAAAAATAAAATAATACGCGAGTGGCTGGCAATAATACAGCGCGAGTGCGGATGTCTGTTTAGCGTGTCGTTCTGGTAACAAAATGATATTTCCGTCCTTTCGGTCGATTCGACAAACGTACGCGCATCGTTGTTCTCGTAGAAGCGCACGAAACGTCGCGGGGTAGCAAACAACGGGACCGGTCGGAGTGAACGGATCATTAAAACGTCCCCTTGTCCTCTGCCGTCGTAGTCGACAGACCATGCACATAAAATTTAATCCCGTTCCGAGAAAAATTATTTTAACGCCGGGAATGATTCTATACGTATATCCATTGGCGTAACCGTGGAGGGGGCGGGGGTACTCACGAGTAGACATTTTAACCCGACCGGAATTTTTCGGTTTTTATTAATAATAATAATAATGGTAATTAATACACATACACATTGTTAATAGTTCAATAATGAGTACCTATTCAATGATTACTGATTAGAGTAGCGGAGTAGTAGCAGTAGAACATTTTTACAGTTTCGGCCGCTTCTCCATTTTGCACTCGTCATGTTGTTACAAATAAAGGTTACCATTTAAGAAAACTAAAAAAAAAAAAAAACAAAAAAAAACTTAAAAATCACGATTGTGAAAATTTGAAAAATTGACCATGCTTTCATATAAACATTGGTCTATTGCGCTTACGCGGCTCGTACAAACGACGAGTAAGTTTTGCGGCGACAATAACCGTGGTGCGTACTGTTATGTTGATTGGGCACACGCCTTCGCGGGACCGTCACCGAGAGGACGGAACGATTTTATCTCTCAATTGAAACGCGTGAAGGACGCGGTATTGAAATATTCTAAAGAGTTACTCGACGGCGAACGCAACGGTTTATCCGAGGGGGGCATAGAGGAAATTCGCGACGCCAAGGATCGTACATTCGTATAGAAAAAAAAACCGTTGTTTTATCAAGTCTTAATGTCATCAGTTATGTTATTAAAATATTTTATCGGCGATCTCTTAGTGCTAATGCGAATTATCACGTGTTAACTCGAGGAAATTATGTATTGCCAAGAGATAATACTTCGGGGACTGTGGAGGCTGTAACCCCCTTCTACATATGCGTTTAGTAAATGCAATCCTAATTAGCGTTTGTGTTTTTACAAATAATAAAAAAAGAAAAAAATACAAACACTCGAGCCATCATTGCGAATCCATAATAAGTTAAAAAAATTATAAAGAAATAATAACAGTATGAAAACGATCTAATATCTGGAATCAGATATCGATTTCAAATATTTTTACGTACCACTGGTATATTAATATTATCTATAATTTAGATGTTAATGAGTTCAATAAAAAAACAAATAAGTTTTGTTTCAATTTATGAAATGATTTATTCATTAATGAGTATGAAAATACAATATAAAATGTAAACGTTTAATACAATTACATTTTAATAATGTAATCATTTTTGTGAAATTCAAAATGTTATACGCGAAACCAGTCCGTATTAGAAAATGTCAATATTTGTGATTCAAATTTATTATTGTTGTGTTTAATGAATTCACAATATTGTTAATACAAATTATTTTTAGGTAGTTTATTTTACTCGACTATAATCATCAATATTCTATATAAAAAAAAAAAAAATGAATTCATCATTTTACATTTTGATATAATGGATAATATTATTTACTACATAATTTTACAAAAGAGTGTGTTTATTTTTTTTCCTAAAAATCATGATATTAAATAAATTTTTTATTAAATTTGAAATAACGTATTGGAAAAATTGGGTTTTTTATGAAAACACACTGTCACTATTTTCTATTATAAAAATTTGTATTCAATAGACATTTTTTTTTCGTCATACTATAATTTGAAAAAATACATATATAAGATAAGGGTAACATTTTTAGTTCTTAGAAACATTTTCAGGTTTTTATTTTATGGATAATTTTTCAAATAATTGATCGTGAAAACGGGTATATGTAGAGGCGGATAACCATCTGTGGCGTTTTCTTTGGGTCGTGTACATGAGAGTAGTGAGTTAACGCCCTTATGACATTTATGCGTGTGACGCTGTACTGTATTATACTACATTATTATATAATTTTATTTACAAAATCTGTAAATAATTGTCTTGCAGTCACTCTTGTTGGCGAATAAAAATAACGTACACGTAATAAACGAATAACGAATATTTTCAACTGAAAAATCGACCGGTGCGGCGACTGAAAACGGCCACCACGGTCTGATAATGCGACGTTACGCTACGAGTGGGACGTTTAGATATGTTTTCGTCGACGACTCGAGGTACCTAATATACCCGTGTTCGTAATTCGTCGACGTATAACTCGGGCACGGTGCCAATGCTCGCCCGAGGCGTTGAAAACGACGTTAGACGACTAGTCACTGCCCTGTAACGGCTGCATCCCCGGAACGACCGACACTTTAGCCGCCGTGATAAATAATAGAGATCATTTTATACAAGGCGTCTCTGTGCTACGTTTGTAGATAGAATTCTATCTATGATCGTGCTCAATACCAAAATAATTTCAATAATTTCATTAATAAACAATTATTGTTGATAATGATGAACGTTGAAACGTACTTTATCTGCATAGTTTATATATCGTTCATAAAGCATATTTTTTCCACTTTTTCGAAATATTATCATACACTGTTTTAATTTATGTGAAAATTCAACTGCAGTTTGATAATTTATTATATGGGTTCTGAGTTTATAATTTATCTCACACGATTCATAGATATTTCATTTACAATTTTTACGTAATATTTTCATTTTAAGTCGTATATTACTGATGCCATCTGTAACAATAATTATCAAACATTCGACTTTATGGCACAGTAACGTCCTGCATGAATAACTCGTGTTTGTTGATCTAGTGATTTTAACGTTCACATGATCAAATATAATACACACCAAATGATAAAAACACGATATTATTGTGATACAGCCGTTGGTCATTGAATCGATTACTCGGGTAAATGGAAATAAAGAACGATTAATCATGTGATATGGCTGTTATTACAATTTTACAAAAATTAACATATTAAAATTGTTATTATATTTCGTGATGATTTAATCAAAACATTTATTTAAATGTTAAATGACATTTTTCAGTATTTTAAAATGATTTGAGTTTTCAGAATACCGCGTTGCTCTTAAGACAAAATAATGGCGTTTTATTCGATTTCTATTTTAATAACCTCAATCAAATATTAAACACTGTACATATTTAAGTATTTCTCATGCCTGTAAACTCTTTCAATAGATAATCAAACAGAAACATATGGATATAGTCAAAGAAGAGAACGGGATACCCCTGCAGAAAGTACTATTACCACTCGACTTAGCTTTAAACTTTGAAAAACCTTAAATTTTCTTGACTACTAATCCAACATTACAAACTCAAGTGTAGAAATTTAGTAACAAAAGTATTATTTTTCGAAATATTATACTTCAAATAGTGTTTATCAATTATTAAGTAAACAAAAAAGCTTAAAAAATTATGGAAGTAAAAAATAGTTGGAAAATTATGTTTTTTATAAAATTGCAGTTGCGTGGTATTATAATAAGTTTTTATTCATTTTTTTTTTTTTTTTTTGATTAATCAAAAATAATGAATATAATTTAAGTTATCGCATTTAGTCAATTAAATTTGAAACTTTCTGTGGTATCAATCTGTATTACCTAATATAATATCCTATGGACATGGAACTTTGAAATTTTTAAGATAATAATAATAATGAATATTTAGGTATTTAGCCAGTGGCGGCACCAGATTTTTTTGTCTGGGTGGGCCAAGCTGGGGCCACTGATTTAAAGGGAGGGCCAGTGGCATTACAAAATTTGCCTTACCTATCGGTTTATCGGTTGGTACCAACTAACAATTACAGGTTCATAAAAAAATAAAAGTCACTATTGAGTGTAATACCAGCCAATTTTTAAAACTTCAATAACCCTATTCTTTTTTGATATGTTTTTTTTTTATTTCTTTTATTAGGAAACTTTGTATATGTACAATTTATTTCGACATTTACAGATATATGTACAATTAGGTTCTTTGATATGTTACTGAGTAAAGCCATAATATATCCACCGATTTGCAACACTTCATGAGAAACATATAACACATATTTTCAAAATTACAATATCACAATGCCTTATAAGTTATAACATTTAATATGAAAAATGAATAAAATAAAAATAAATAAATAATTAACACAAATATCAAACCTTATTTAGAATGTTTTATTTGAACTATTTTGAATAGTTTATTTAAATACAAATATTTACAAAGATATTACATAATATATTAAATTCAGAGTATTATAATACAAAGTTTATTATAAAAAAACAATCTGATAAAAAATAATAAACACAAATTTAAAATCTTATAAGTATTATCACACAATTACAAACTTACAAATAATAAATATTATTTAATTTACAATGATAACAATATTTATTTTAATATTATTCGTCGATTATTATGAGAATCAGCAAATCTATCTATTATATTGTCAATATTCAAAAGTTTAGCTTCTGACTTTTCAATAGAAATAATACTTAAATTTGAAAGATTTATTTGTAACATGGAATTTCTAAGATATGTCTTAATCCTTTTCATACAAGAAAATGTTCTTTCACATACTGCAGAAGAAACTGGTATAGTAATTGCAATAGTACAAAGCTTATATAATTCAGAAAATGCTAGTTCATATTGTAATAAAAATGCATGCAATTGAAAAATATTTGTTATAGAATTATACTTATTTTCAAAATGTTTTATTGCTTTTTTAATAATTTTTAATTCTGAATTTAATGTTTCAACATCACAACTATAAGCTAGTGCAAATGGTTGAATGAGTTCTGCATTCAAAAAATTATTGTTTTTAGGGTCAAATGCACTAATGCCCATTAATAAATTTTCATTATCAGAAAATCTTTTATTGAGTTCTACATTTATTTTATCTATAATAGGCAGATAAATATTAATTTTAAAATCAATTTCAGAATCTAACACTGTATTACTTTCTAAATTGCTTTCAACTAAATATTTTTCTAAATGTTTAGGTAATTTTTTTCTTTTTTTTTCTTTATTTTGTAAAGAAGGATGTTTAATATTTAATCTACTAGCAATCATTTTAGATTCATTGTATAATGTAGTTTGATAGCCTCCATCATCTCTTAAACCACCAAAATGTTCTTTAAGAGAATTAATTAATACAATTGCTTTAGCAGTATCAGCATTTAGGTCTTGTAAATATTTAGTTACTAAGTTAACTTGGGAAAGTATGTTATTGAAAAATAGTAATAAATATATAAATTTAAAGTCTATACTTTTCAGTAAACCAATAGCTTCCGATGAATGTTTACTTTTTTCATATGACATTTTATGTAATAATAACAACACAACTTCTAAAGTAGCTTTTATAGCTTTACATGCATGGATCTGAGAGGACCATCTAGTTAGACACAATCTCTTAAGTTCTATAGGTTTAGTTTTAAGAATTTGCTTTTGAAGTTCAATAAATTTAGAGTGGATTGAAGATCCAGACATAAAAGTATATATAGCTTGTAACAGGTTAAAAAAGTGATCAACTACTTCAACATTTTTTACAACATCCACAAGAACTAAATTAAGTCTGTGATTATTGCAGTGAATATAAACTGCCTGAGGAACATCTTTTTTAAATAATGCTTGAACACCATTTATTGAACCTCTCATAACATTAGCCCCATCATATGTTTGGGCTACACATTTATTTATATCAATCTTACATTTACTTAAAACAACTTTTATGTGACTGAATAATGCAATTGCATTTAAATCTGTTAGAGACGTGAACCCTAAAAATCTTTCTTTAATTTCACACTTATAGTAATACCTTACAACAATTGATAGTTGTTCTATTTTTGTGATATCTTTAGTTTCATCAATCATTATTGCAAAATATGATGACTCATTTAGTTCTGAAGAAATGTTATTTAATATCATACTAGCCATTATCTGAATTATTTCATTTTGTATTGAATGGTGGAGGTACCTAGCATTTTTTGGACCACTTATTCTTTTTTTTACTACCTTATCAAAACAAGAAATTACATTCATTAGCTCTAAAAAGTTGCCTCTGTTCAAACTAGATTCATTCTCGAAGTGTCCTCGAAACGCAATTCCTTGTATAGCCAACATTCTTAAAGAAATTACTATAGATTCCATATACTTTCTGTTTTCATTAACTATAATTGCATGATGATTACTTAATTGTGACAATACAGAACTTTTATTTAATTTATTTTTTTTATATTCAACCCACGATAAAGTACAATTTTTATGTTCATCACTCTTTTCATGTCTTAACAATCCTCTAACGGACATAGCATTTTTCCAATTATTATAACCAGTAATTTTAAACATATTATCACCATCATTTTTTAGTTTTAGAGAAAAATGTCTACACGGAAAACAATAAACTGAATTTTCTATTTGACTGTATTCAATCCACTTAAAATGTTCATACCAGTTTGATTGAAAACTCCTTGCCCTCTTTGTTCGACCAGTACCATAAACTGTCTTTGGAAAATTTTTTAATTTTGGTTGAAATGGTTCGTCATCTATTGTTTGGGATATGTCATTAGGCCCAGGAACTTTACCAAAACGTTGAGGCTGGTCCAAATTCACAAATTCTGCATCATGACATAATGGATCAGTAATAATGACTTCATCAGTACTATCCTCACTTGAATAAATACTAAACAAAATTATTTATTATATAATTAATATTATATAAATATTATTGTAATTTTTTAAAATATTTACCTATTTAAATTATCACTATCAATTGAGCTAAGTGAGGTATCAACTTTTTCTAATTCTTCATTCGTCATACTATAAAAAATTATAAAAGATTGAAGAAAATAAATTTTATTTTTAAAGTATATCAAATTGCTATTATACCTATGGTGACCAGACGTACTCTTTTTCGTAGGACAGAACCTACTCTTTTTTGATGCACTGTCCTATTGTCCTTAATACTGGTGTAAAGTACATACAAATGTACTCTTTATAGAAAATATTACGGGTTAACACATTTAGAAATAATAAATAAAGAGATTCCAGTAAAACACTTAGAAATATTGTGCCAATTTGTACTAAGTCTTCCAGGTACAAGTGCACCAATAGAATGATTATTTTCACAAATTAACAAATGTTGGACATCAGAAAAATCTCAATTAAATGTTTCAACATTGAAATCATTAATGTTAGTTTTTAAAAACTGATGAAAACTGTAATGAAATGTTTTAAACTTTAAAATCAGATACTAAGTTGCTGAAGGCAATTTATGGTTCTCAAAAATATCTTTAACATTTTTATCATTTTTAAATTAAAATTACTGTAAATAAAGGCAAATAAAAAAAAAAAAATTAAATTAAAATTATATTTTAATCATGTAAGGAACATGTTATTTTTATCAAATTTAAAATTTTTGTTTTTTATTATACAATGTTAAATGTTTATAAAGTTAAACAAGTTATTATTTGTTGTTTAAATGTTATGTTTTTTTATATTATACTTTATACAATATTAAATGTTTATAAAGTTAAACATGTAGAAAACATGTTTATTTTTTAATTTTAATAATTTGTTTTTATATCATAATTGTATTAAAATTAAATTTGTAGAAAACATTTTAATAAAGTTTAGTACTTAAAGTTTAATTTTTAATTTATTATGTTTACATGCATATTTTTAATTCTTTCAATGTTTTCAGTTACAAATTATTTTCTTTTAAAGACACACACCACATAAGCTGACACTCTAATGAAATTGATACTTTTAATAAATACTTTATATAAGTAATTGATAATAAATATAAATATATTACCTATAATTAATAATTAATTAAATAAAAGACACATTTTATAGCTAGAGACTATTGGTTATAGTCAAAATGGGTATAATAGTATAGACATTAGTCAATTCTATAAGAGTAGAGGTTTTTTGTGATAAAAAGGCTAAGTTTTAAAATGTACTTTTTTTAAAATTTTTATATCTAGTCACCATAATTAAACCTATTATTCAATTGAATTATTAAACTTACTTTGTAGTATATGGTGTATCATTTCTTTGATCTGAAATAGGATAGATATTTTGAGTTTTTGTACCTACAATTTAAAAATATCTCATTAAAATAAATTATATGTGTAAAATACTAAAATTGATTATTTATAATTAATTTCCAATAAACATTTAAATTATTTAATAATTTAAACTTACCATCAAAATCATTATTACAAGAATAATCAGACATATCTCCATCTAACAACACTTTTTTCTGAGCAGAAAAAAAAGATGTTATTGGTCGAAATTGTTTAGTTTTAATTGTAGTTTGTTTAATAACTGATTCTTCCATGTTTTTAATAATGTCAAATAAATATTTTAATAAATAGACCAAGAACAGAAATACTAAATAGTAATGTACAACTGTCAATTGGTATTAGTCTCGGTATTAGTTAAAATAAAAAAGATTTAAACAAAAAAAAACTAACCCAAAATAAACAACGTTACAAAAGCCGAAGGACGGATGATAAATTGATTATAATAGCCAAGTTATCCGTATCTTCATGTATATATAATTGTATAAACTATAGGTAAATATTCGAAAAGAAATTTAAAAATAGAAATATTTTACCCACATCGATAGCAACACATTGATAGCAGCGAAATTTTATCTACTTCATACATGGCTAAAGTATCTATATTCTGTAGCCGTGGTTTCATATATAAATTATAAACATAAATATATTATAGTTATATAGACAAGGCTCAGTGCCGTATCCGTATGATTTTCCGCCAGTATTGCTAGTTGCTACCACCACCAGTCACCCACTGTGAGTAGACCGGATTGTTCCAAAACCCGATATAGACACGCCGCACTTAAAAACTAATTTTATAAATTTTAAAATATTATGGTATAATTTTAAGCAAAAATACTTTAAAATCATACAGGGTGGGCCAGCCGGGGGCCGAGAAGATTTTAGGGTGGGCCGCGGCCCACCCTGGCCCACCCCTGGCGCCGCCACTGTATTTAGCAGTTTTGGAATTATTTACATAATATTGATAATTTAAAATTACCCTGCAACTAAGGATGTTTCCTTGTTTTGATAGACGTGAGTCTCAAAAAAAAAAAAAATAAATAAATACAAATAATAATGATAATAATACATAAGTGTATATCTTAATATATATATATATATATATATATATATATATATATATATATATATATATATATATATATATATATAATGTATATGATAACAAAAATAATAGTGTGTTAATAATTAAATATAATAATAATAATATGATATTATATAAATGATGGATAAAAGAAAGAGAAAAAAAAGATACAGTACGACAATTAATGTTTTGTATAGTGAGCCTAAGGATTTTTTTCATTTGTCAATAACCATTTCTTTATTAATAGTTTGAAAATATCAAATGATTGACGATTTTTTATAGTAATAGGAATCTTTTCATATAACTTCAAAACAGTTATTAGATAGCTGTCATAGAATTTAGATGTGTTTATTTTAGGATATACTATATTTACAGACCGCGTATTATATGTATGAATGGTTGTTGTACTAATTTTTTTCTTGATTCATAATCTAGAGTTTTTTTATAATATCATTGTTTTACCGTTAATATTTTGGTTTCAGAGTACAAATTTTTTCTTGGGAAAAGTCTAGGTTTGTGATATATAATTTTTAAGGAGGTATTTTGTGCTATTTGTATGCAATTTATATGGGTTTGTGTCGCACTTTCCCAAACTACTATACAATTTTCTATTAGGAATTGTGTTAAAGTATAGTATGTATTTTCATGCCAGTGTATGTTTAAAAAGTGTTTTGCCATATTATAAAATGTGTATAATTTGTGTAATTTTACGTTTAGCTCTGAAATATGAAAGTTCCATCGTATGATTTCAGTATTCTTAATAATACGTCATGTATCAACTGCATATTCAAATATCATATGTATTATAATCGCAGTGGTTTTTTTTTTACGCGTATTAATTTTTATTTTATAGAAACCCGTATACTACTACGGTCGTGTATTACGTCCTCGATAATCTCGATAAACCGTTTGTCTATAGCCATACCCGATCGATCGAGTGTGCATAAATATAATGATCGGAGCCCGCCAAATATCCGTACACGAAAGTGTGTGCAAAACAATTAAACGATACTATATTGTCAATTAATAACTCCCATGACGCACGCACGAGGTAGCTATAAAAGAGATCGTTCACGCCTCGGGATAACATCATTTTCGTTATCCGTCTGCCGCGTTCAAAGCAAACACGAATCGAATAAATATTTAATAGACGCGCACAATACACACAATCATATTATAAACGTACGATCAAAATGTGATATAAATCACGTCCATTGAAACTCTGTGATTTTGAAAATAATCCCCAGCGTGACGTAACGTCGCAAATAACGTAAGATCGCAATTGTTGATATAAAATGAACACGAAAAAAATTGTAAGAATTAATTAATTTTGATTTATAACACAGTCGAAATCCGACGACAAAAAAAATAGTGTGAATGTGGAGGAGATTTTTTTTTTTATGATTTTGATTCTGAAGCTAATGAGAAAAGCGTGGACAATCCAGATCCAAGATCTGTGTAGAGTGTAATATCAAACTCAAACATTAAGAACGTGAAATCTCATCGTGATTTTACGTGAAAAATTTTTTTCTCTGAATATTGTGATGCGATTGAACTATCAGGTGGTAACAAGTAGAGTAGCTAAAGAAGCGTATTGCCATTCATCAATATTGTATTAGATGAAAAATAAATTCGATCCCATTCTATTTGAACTTAATGTTTGCAGTAATAGAAAACATAATTGTAAAGGAATTCATTTTCTGATAATAACACGATTTACTTGTATTGTCACCGTAGGTCCCGAGAATATCTTTTCAAATGAAACGTGTCAAAATAAATGCTGAATTATAAAACATAATTTATCATACCATTCAATTCGGAATAATCATTGTTTACTCTAACAGGGGAAATCGAAGAACCGTATGTACGGAATAAGGCGCTTAGGGAAATATTTGCCCGCAACGCTGAAATCGAAAATTTTCGCAGTTATTTCTTGGAACTAAAAATACGATGTTTCAACCGTTTTAAAGCGAGAGAAATTATTAAATTCACAGATTCATTCGACAAAATTATCTGAGAACAAGTAAATGCGCACGTTTCCAGAAATCGTCAAACAAATTTCCATCGGAGGGAAAACAAATTCCGTGTATTAGTATTGTATTCAATTGGACTGAATTAGTGCACCTAGTGTCATAAATTATAATAAAGCACAGAAAAGAAAACCAAGCTGCATGGCGTCACCAAATCATCGGGCAAAATAATATAATTATTTGATATTTGAACAATGGTCGTAATAGTAATGAAAATAAGTGATAATTATAGCAATGATAATGAAATAATAGGCCGACTACGGAACGGTTTAATTATACAATAATACGAGGACGACACTCGATGACTTCGCGTCAGCGCTTGTCCGGACGTCAATTTGGAGATCCGTTAGATTACCACGCTCGCCGACGCGCAATCGATGTGGGCGCCGGCTATTAACAATATAGGTTAAGGATGATCGGAGGGGACGAAGGGAGAAAATAATCATTCCCCTGACCTACTTTCTAGACGCTAGCACAAGCACACACACACGCGCTCGTTGGAACCTAGATCGTAGATGAATTTTCATGTGAGTGTTCGAGATTCAGTGAGATTTTCATGAAATCGATTTTTGATGTTTATACGTATGAGTTATCGCTCTAAAAGAAATAGTGCTGGAGACTTGAATTTTCACCGTTCGTCTACCAACAACGGTTATGTATAGGTTTGAGAATGTATCGAATAATTCTCGTACCATACGCATCCTCTAAAATAGTCCGTCACTTAAATTTTTTTTTTTTTCATCAAAATTTGGCACCGACCAAGCAAAATTATGCGTTATTTCAAAGAAGAAGCCAATAAAAACGTGTGACGAAACAAAATCGTGCGTCGTGACGTATCGACTGCTGCACGATTGTGTGTACAGATTCCGTTCGTTCGATTCCGTCGGCATGAAAAACGAGTGCGCACTCGATATAAAGACGTAAAACGCCTGCGGTATTGCGCAACAGGTGTCTGCAGTGCACGCGCGCAGGACGGGTTTCAAAACAGACGCAGGGTTCGCGAATCAGGCGATTTTTATATAACTCTCTCGGTCGTTTGCATAACGCTGTGGGCGAGCGTAAAAATAGCCTTCGTGGACATAATACCGACGGCGTGCCGTACTTGTTGGTAAAACGTGTTTTCGCTCGAGCAACAACAACAAAAACAACAACAGTCGTAACACAGTGCCGTTTCAACTACCGTTTTAAATTTACGAGTACGCAGCACTACACGCGGACGTCGGGCGAAAACCGTCCCTCCGCGGACCCGACAACGACGAAACGTTATTGATTTACCGTCCGGTCGTCGGCGTCGTCGTCGCCGTCGATATCCTAACGGCTTGTCGACAACACGAGATCGAAAACCGTCACTCGGTCGCCAGAGATTTCGTAACCGGGCTCCGTCGGACACGAGTGAAACACCCGTCGAATCGGCGGCGGCACCGGCCCACGCGGTAAAGAAAACAAAAATATGATAACAAACCAATAGACAGAAACAAACGTTTCGTGATCATGCGTCGCGAAGGTATCGCCAACCAGTCTTGGCTTGGTTTATTTGCAAATTTTATTTTATTTTATTTTATTTATTTTATTTTTATAACAAAACGGGCCGTGGCCCAAAGTACAGTGGAAATATACAATGTATAATAACAGTAACAACTAGAAAGTAATTACATAATATTAAAAAGAGGTGGCTGAATATTCATTAGCAATGCGCATCATTCTAAACATAGGTTTATTACGGATATAATTGGTGGTGTAAAGTGGAATGGAAAAAGGATAGTGCGAACGTGATTGGAAACTTGGGATTTTGAAGTTAAGTTGACTTAACAATTCAGGACTGTCAATAGAACCATTAATGAGTTTTTGTAAAAATATCTGGTTAGCAGCAATACGTCTGTCTGTAAGGTTTGATAATCCTAAAAGGGTACGGACTGGTTCATAATCATGCGGTCTATGTTCAATATGAAGGACTCTAGCTGCATAATTTAGAAATTTACGTTGTACCCTTTCAATTTGATTCCTACTAGAAGCTGTACAAGGATCCCAAATAACAGTACCATATTCTAAGATAGACCTAACAAATGCACAATATAAAGCTTTAAGAGGTGCAAATACTCTAACGTTGTGTACATACCTATATATATATAAAGAAGTATTTCGTAATAAATACAAATGTTTACCTAGTTTGGCCTATATTATATGTTTTGATATAAAATTCAATAATTTCCGCATTAATTTAAAATGAAATTAAGATTTTTCCGTTATTCAAATGTGTTCGTTTTTAAAAAATTTTTGATGGATACCTGCTACATTCTAAATAATTTAATAATATCAACATTGATGAAATAATTGTATATCATTTTTACATTAATCGTACAAACTGCATTCGATTATTCGACCTTAATATGACGCGTACTTATAGTAAATGTTTATAACTCTTCAGTAAAACTTGTTTGTTGCTCGAATGTTCCTCCACATTAGATCCATTTATGAGTCGTGATAATTGCATTTGTATTATTTTTTATTATGACATAAATGTATATTTTAGATTCTGAGTGAAGCGAAGGATCTTATGGTTTTACAATGATGTTTTTTTTTTCACTAGGTATATTTTTTTCTCATTACAACTTTGTCTAAACGTTTCATTCAGCAACTCTATATTCCGGACATTTTTATTTAGCTTTCACCTCAATAGTTTTTCCGGGCGTGATAAATAAAAATCTAAAATGGTGTAAAAACAACGATATTCACCGTAAACGGCATTTATTAAAGCGACTTTAGTAATTTCAGCATGATTATACAAGTAATGTTGCTAGAAACTTGAAATTTTCACAATATATTATTGACGCATAACTATTAACTATATACTTAAAAAAAGTTTTCAAATTTTAGAAAACTTTTGGGCTGAAAATAGAATTTTGAAAATATCTTAATTTTAAAGTTTTTCCCAAATAGTGTTTTAAACATTTGTACAAAAACTTTTGATAATTTAATGTGAATTTATTCATACACTTTTCTAACGATACTGAAAAATTTTTGAAAATCATAACAGGATTTTTTTTATGAGCATTTTAGAGAATTATTATACGATTTTTGCGCAGTCAACTGTTTTTATGTCAATTTTCAACTTTAAATATGTATATAAAGAAATTGTTTCATCCAAACGATAAATTTTAATTCTAGAACTTTGTTCAGAATCGTTTATTCAAAGAGCTGATCTATTATTTCTGTAACATTCAATACACCTATTCCCATCAACTCGCCCAAGGAGCTAAGAACACCACATGGGGCGATGCACATACATATATTTGAATTTTTCATTATTTGATACATACATCCGAGCCTTAGTTATGGTTAATGTATATGATTAAAATATAAAAATTTAAACGAAATAATAACAAAGTAACCTTAGAAATATAAAAAGTCCGATTTTTAATATTGAAGTAAGTATGTACTAATATATTAACTATAATCCTTAAAAAACAAATTCAATGAGTAAAACCCTGCAATTACAGTTATTTATTTTAACGATCCTCATATTATTTTTGTAAACACAGATGAGATAATATCGCACTGGAGATAAACATAAAAAAAATAAAAATCATTTTAGTATGATACTATAATAGTATTTATAAATCACTGTATTCATTTCAAGATAGAAATAATTTTAGTTATTGTCAGACTCTACTTGTCAAGCGTATGCAATGAAAAAGTATGAATATTTAGTTTCGCAAACGTAGTAATTCAATCATTGAATCATAACTGGATTGTAATATAACACTAAAATACTTTTTTTTTTTAAGGAAACTTTGTAAACAATTAGTTTCGACAATTATATTTACAGGATATTACATAAAAGTATATAAAATTAACGATAGATACTAAAATACTATGTGCAATATTTTCATGTGATGTGTTCTCAACAGGTATGCATAGATGATAGGTTCTATTTCAAAATGAAAACTCTGCAATACTGAATTTCACTGTAGACAGTGCATTTATTATTTTTAAATGATGAAACAAAATATTAATATTAATTGAACTTATAGATAAATCATATAAACTAATCAATGATGTCGATAACTCTGTATATAAAATGTGTATATTTAATTTATTAAAATTTTAAAAATATGATAATTGTGATTGTAATAATATTCAAATTATTTTGTGTAGAGCTCATCGCATACCACAATCAGGTTCAAAATATTCATAGGACTAACAATTTATTGGATTTTAGTCGGCGAACACTGACAAGCGTCTTGTGTGTTATCGGCCAACCAGTCCAGTAAACGGTTCACTCTGATGTATATACTGGGGACTTCGCGATCACCACAGCCTGTTTTCGAAGATGCTATTCCTGAAAAAAACCGATATCATAGATAAATTGTTTACATGATGCGTGTTTCCAACGTACATGCCGAACTATATATCGATATGATTATTTATAAAATAATATGATAATAATGTCAATATTTGAATTAAGTTTAATTACATCGTTTATGTTTTTAGGATATAATTTAAACGTAGTTCATTGTTATTTGCATTAAATGAACTATACTTATGTGCTTACCAACGATGTGGTAGGTCGATTTGTTCTTGACAACCAACGGACCGCCTTCGTCTTTCTGTAATACAAAAAAAGCAGTTGAGTGAATCCTTTAATCCGCTAAAAATGGTTAACTATTGTAACCTCACAGTGTGTGTGTGTGTGTGTGTGTGTGTGTGTGTGTGTGTGTGTGTGTGTGTGTGTGTGTGTGTGTGTGTGTGTGTGTGTGTGTGTGTGTGAAGATTTTTTATTTTAAAATAATATTTTACGTAGCAAATATCTTTTCCGCCTTTAAGATATCCAGCGCACATCATGTTATCTGAGATATGGCCATCAATGAAATGTCTGCACTCTATGTTGCTGATTATAGGCACGCTAACCTCAAGTAATACATTTGATTCAAGGCCATCTTGACTTATTTGACCCCATCCAGTGACGATGGCCTGATCACCGACAAAACTTTCTCCTGTGAGTATACAAGAAATTAAATTATTTTATTCTCGACTAGGGCTGAATCGTATTGCTCAGACCACCGAATTTTCGATACCTCTTATTGGCAAGCACGCGGGATAGATTTTGGATACCGGGCCGATATCTTTGACTTTAGTGCTCAAGCGCAATAGTGCGACATCGAAGTCCATTGTGGCTGGATCATATCCGTAATGAACAATAATATTCGTCACATTAAATTGTTTGAAATAGTTTCTACTCCTTTTTAGTATACGTATTTGAAGTTTCACGATGAAGGATTCTGGGGCCAATAAATATTGAGAAGATTTCCTTGAAAATGTTTCACAATGTAATAATATTGACATTTAGGTTAGATCAAGCTAGTTATCTATAGCATCATATCATATTTGTAAAAGAGAAGTAAATATATTAGGTATCAAAAAGGAAAGAACACAAACGTTTTTACACTTTTAACATAATATTTTGACGCAGTCGGCCGTCGATTGAAGTTGTGAGGTCCTCGTGACACTGTGGGTGACCGGTCGTGAGGTGATGAAACATCGGATGGTAATGATTCAACAGCGGTCATTTTATTGGTACACAATAAAAAGATTGTCACAGGACAGTAAAAAAAAAACAAAAAAAAAAACAATGAATTCCGCGATCGCGGAGTCGCTCACGGACAATCGAAAGCAAAAAAATAGAAGTGGACGTGGTTCGTTCCGTGTTTCCTGGTTTTGGTTTTGGTGGAAGAGAAGTGGCCGGCATCGGAATGGTCGCCACCCCGGATGTGTCTGGAATGGAAGCTAACGCGGTCCGCGTTGTCGGTGTATATAATATACCTACGACGCCGCGGTACCGCGTCAATTTTGCGTATTGCGATTTGAATGTACGATAAATTGATTACGTTTTTAAGTTTTAAAATTTCATATTGGACATTTTGCTGTAATTAAATCGCATTGAAAGTTTTCAAAAATTTAACGTGAATTTTAAATTTTTGGAAAACTTCTCCGACCAATAAAATAATATCTGGTGATAAAATTTACAACTATCTAGTATTGGTGTCACCTAAAATCACATACCCGCCAAAGTACCGATTAAAAGGCCGTATCACGCCTTGTATTTTATGTAGATAATCATGTATGCTTTAGCTATCGGTGGTATTTAGTTACAATAGAGTGACCATAATGAAAATAAAAAAACGGGACGATTTTTACCCCGGCTCTCCTCCTTTTGACGAATACACCCAAAAAATATTATTCAGTACATTATGATTTTGTTTTAAAAGTGTTTTGATCTTCAAATATTTCATTATTTTTAAAACATTTTTAACTTTAACACCCTTCTTCGATATTTTCAACATTTTTACTTTTGTGAAATAATTATGTCCATCAAATAAATTATTCTCAATGTACACTTCCCTCTACAGAATTTCCGTCATTTAAAACGCTTTAATCTAAGAAATTGTAGTTTGTTCGAAAAAAAAAAGAAAAAATACGTCGTACAACGGGACAAAACTCGTGCCGAAAAAATTGTTCAGCGACACAACGCAATTTTAGAATACACAGTGTTAAAAAATAGGACGATTCCGTTTTAAACGGGACGTATGGTCTAGGGCGATTACTTAGGGTAGTTACGCCAATAGCAAAATCATCCAAGCATACAAACTGATAAATTACGTACTCGCCAGAAAAATAGTTTTGAAAGTATTTTCCGCATTATTATTCTACCCGTATTAAAAACGTACAGATTGGCTTTTGAGACGTGAACATCTCACTTTGAGTTCTGTTGAATACATACGTTTTACATTATCAACACGCCGATCAGGAGATATTAACATTTTAAATTTAGTATATAATAGTGAAATAGCATAAACAGTGTTGCGTTCAGTGGTTTAAATTTCAAATTATTTAACGTATCATTTCGAACACGTTACTTTGATAACGGATATTAAAACGTCACGTTTTCAACAACGAAAATATTACCCTCTACCGGTACGTCGAGCCATAAAAAAAAAAAAAGTCGAAGTTAAAAAAAAAAAACAACGCAAAATGTTAGGAAATCACGGAACCAATAAAGAGAAAATAAAACGGTCTGTTCGTGAAATATGATTTTATCAATACTTTTAAAGCGTACGCAAAAAAACTCACTGAAATGCATGCACTGCACACGATTCGACTCGGGGGACACATAATCACGTGAATCGAATACCGACCCGTATGAAACGTGAACATAACAGATACTTACTCCGTGACGCAGTGGGCGGCTGTCAGCACGTATCTGTCGTTGATGAGCGCGCCGCCGCAACGGAAGGAACTTTTAAAGAACAACGCCGCCATCCAAGGGTACTGGCCGGGGGCCGTGGATTTACCGCCGACGATACCGAGCCCATTTCTCGAAACACCGCACGCTTAAATCACACCGGCGAGTACGATTGGTCATTAGATTTTTTTTTCTGCCGACCTTTTCTTGTTTTGCGCGTATTTATACTCACTGCACGCCTGACAGTCCTGGCCCGGGTCGTCCATCGCGGTCCTCGGCGGAACGATAGTCGCGTCGGGATCGCCCCCGACGTTTCGCCACCGGTCGAAGGGATCTACGAACGTTGGCGGTGCGTCGGAATTACCGTCAATACCGGTATCCATGAGGACCTGAAAACAAAACGACCACAATGACGGACGCGCGAATGTTTGCCACGTGAATCTGTGGAAGTGCAGAATAGTTTTTTCTAGCGCCGCGTTTCTCACCGTAACTCGTTGGTAAGACGCTGTGACGAGCACGGCGACCAGCAGACACCGCAAAGTCCACATGACGGCGTGTGTATGATCGGTAGTTGTATGGTGGTGGTTTTTTTTTCTTTTTATGAATTCTCGCGAACGTTCCTCGGTTGGTTTAGGAGTGATGACGATTCGTTCACTGTGGACTAAACGGTTCACGGCAGAACACTGACGAGTGGCCGTAGACGGACGAGGATTTTTATACGAAAATATCGACGATATCGATAATGTATGCAATATTTTTATGCATATAATGCATTTACTTGTTTATTTATTATCAGTATTAAATGTATTTTATTTATCGACGATTTTTTTTTTACTTTTGCCGCAGATTAAACTAGTCGAGCATCCGTTTTGTATTTATTGATAAAATGATTACATTAAAAAAAAAAAAAAAAAAAAATGATATAATAGAACGGATGCAATATGAAAAACAATGTGATCCATGATAAACGATTTTTGAAACTCGCTATGCTTATAAGCGCCACTAGCTTTATAATAATAACCGAATCATTAAAATTAAAATTTACACAACACATTTTTATGAAAATAAACCAACGTATAAGTTGACTACTAAGTAAACTTGTGTAAAAGTTATTGTCATTTTAAAACAAAAAATAACAATAAATAGTTTTAAAAATTTCAAAACCAGTACTTATACCTAACTCATAACACATGACTAACTGTCAAGTATTGATTATTATGTGTTCTTATGTTACGAATGACATGATTGAAATTTCTATTTTTAGACACATAAACGTATAAATACTTACGGTCTATGATCAAACGCAATTGTTCGTTTTGACTCCTGCGACACATTGTTCCGTTACTTTAATAAACTTGATTAATCAGCAAGTTCCGTCGGGAACTGTAAAAATAAAATGGGATTATTCGACCGACGAAAATCTAAGCGTCGTTCATGATGAATTCATTGCAAACGCTGCTAATGACATAAAATGCGTATTGAAATTTGAAAGAATCGTACTTCAAACGATAACTAAAATAATCATCGGATACGTGTCAAAAATATTGAAGAGTATCATTGAAGCGCCCGGGGACGTCAACAAAAACTGCAACGATACGATTATAACTACTTTGGACGAGTACATAAAAAAATTCGAACAGCGTGGTCAACCATTGTACTTGACAAATAACATGTCATTAATCATATCTGACTTGTTGGCCGTGTGTTTTAAGCGTGTTGCAAGTGATGAAAATATTATATTGAGAATTAAGGAACACGCCGAAAAACAGAAACAGTTTGAAATAGTAATCTGGGTTGACGCCGACTTCGAAAAATTCAAGATATTTTTAGAATCATTATCAAAAACAGTCATTTTTACCAAGCTACATCCTTCGGTAACGAATGCGTTATGGGAAAATATATTTATCACCTAAACGTCTTAGACTATGACGTTGATTTAAAATATTTACACACGAGTTATATATTAAAAGAAGAAAGATATTATGATACTTGTCAGAAAATTGCCGATTTTACATTTGAGCCTATTAATGGAAACATAATAAATTGTGAAAAGAAAATCGAAACGAACAGAGCAAATGAAATCGAGTCTTGCTTTATTATGTTGCAAAAACTGTACGTCGATTCAAAGAAAACAATCAATGGAATTAGTTCAAAGGTAAACGGAGTTGATGATTATTATTGGAAACAGTTATTTCTGAAAATACATTACGCTATTGACACTATTAGATCATTCAAAAACAATAACAAGGATTATGATATACAGGATCTCAAGACCATGCAACAACATATTGTCGATTATTTTAATGTCGGGTATCTGATGACTTCAGGCACGGTTCCAGAGTGAAGATCTGGGGAGGGCCTCTACAATTGTTTCCTAGGTATTTCATAATTTAAAATTTTTGTCATAATAGTATGTAGGTTATATAGTGGGTATAGGACATAGGTAAATAATGTAATAAATAAATTAATGATTATTTAATTTATAAATTTTATATATTTAATCATAAAATCTAAATGTCTTTTGACATTGTCGCTTTTTCCAAATCTATCAATTCTTTGATCAATGTTTATTTTAACTTCCCTATGAACACATAGTAAACACAAAGAAGTAAGGCGATCCTCCTGCATTCTAGAGCGTAGCCAGGTTTTTACCCTTCTCAGAGTAGAGAAACTTCGTTCTGCAGTAGCTACACTCATTGGTAATGTACAAACTATACTTAGGATGATATGAAGAATTATAAAAAAAAATTGAGAAATAATATGTCTGGGGGGCCTGTGCACAGGCCTTTTTGCCAAAACCTTGTTTTCGTTTTATCACTCTGTATTTGTCTATTACTCTGTACATGCGTTTTTATGATTGAAGCGTTATAATTATTACAACATATTCGTTCATTAATATAATAATTGTATCTGCATGTATGTTACCGTAGGTATGTTTTAAATGTTTGATCATAACGAAAAATACGGGCAAATTGTTTTTTCATTAATTTTGACAAAGTGCCAATGCATAATGGTTTAATCTAGAACATTAAGTAAAGAACCAGTGGCAGAGGAGATGTTTGTCACATGGAATTATTTTAGGTTTTGTTTTGTCTTCACGTATATTTGATTGCATTTTTATATGCGTAATAGATTATAATATAATCTATACATTATAATATGCACTTAAATAATTTAATATAATAATCCACACGATGAAATATTATGACAAAGATAACAAATTATCATATCTATTCTAAAACCTACTCGTCCATCTGTGTTTTTATTTTCTTTTCGGTACTGACAAAACAGTAATGGTGCCAAATGATATGTGTACGACAGCCGTATCCGTATAGACCGTATTTGCGGTCTATGCGTATTGTAGATTAAACACATCAAAACAACTTTCACGAAAGTGTATTTAATGAAATCGTTTTTGGGTTTTGGTCGAAAAACCGGGAATCGCATTTGAAAATTATAAATTCAATCAAAATCCGAATTTGAGACGAGTGTAAAAATTATTCGTTGATCCAAAAGTTTTTATCAAAACAAAACCGCACAACGATATATGAAACAAAACTCATCATTTAAAAAAATTCGTCTGGAACAAAATATGTGATATAAGTTCAGATGTTGTAAAAATTCAAATCGACACCGACGGACAACATTAATAACACGATAAACACGATATTTGCGCTCATCATAATTCATAATACATCATAATAGTCGTGCAAATGAATCGCATTCTGCGGGACGTGATGTGGATTCAAACAAATCACGTATAATATGTTGTAATCACATTTATAAAACTGTTTGCGGTTAAAGGCAACTTGCCCTCGGGCGATGTGTTTAATTAACTGCAGCGGTGTATAATTAATTGCAATCATATTATTTTATAAATATTAATAAACATTAATTGCCGTCTGTCCGTGACGGGACCGAACTGGATGGTAATTAAATTGTCTCTTATACGATTGTAATAGCATCACTGCAGCGACTCACGTGAAAAAAATCGAATCACTTATTTCTGGATAACTGACCCCACCCATAAAATATATATAGTATATTATATATATATATATATAGATAGATAGATAATACGAGTACATAACTACAAGTGTCTCAATAAGATTTAACGTACCTTTAAACTAATGTGACTTAACCCATTTTTCGTATATAATTCAAAAAACTATCAGAACTATATTTTTTATAAATAAAAAACTTAACCTACCGAACATAAATACAATTTATGTATATAATTAAAATTTTTTTTGTTTACTTAAATATATACCATTTCAGTATAGATTGATAAAATGTATTTATGATTATAAATTATTTTTTATAATACCATTACATACATTTTTATTTTTCAAGTAATAGTATAAGTGACAAAGTACCTATATCCAGTAATCTAAGTATCGAATTGTATCAAATAAATTTTGAAACTTATTTGTACACCTGATAGAATAACAGAAAAAATTTGAGGTACCCGTAAATATTTACTGTCATTATTCCACTTTAAATGCGGGCTTAACGTTTTATCTTAAGTTAGTTGGAAAAAAACAAAAAAAAAATGTTGTACCGGGTAAATGACAAAAAGTATTTCTTAAGAATATACATGGTTGTAAATAATGGCATTTAAGATTTTATACATTATTATTTTACTCTATATAATTGTTGACAAAATAAGCCATATTTACATAAAATAAATATCAATTTTTTGCACAATGCAATGTTTCAGAGCTGAATTGCATTTGTCTAATAGTAGGTACTGGAATACCATTGTTATGAAGATTTTTGTCCCTGGTAAAATATAAATAACTTCAATTTCTGAGCTGAATTATATGATGTAAAAAAATTATCTTGAAAAAATATTTGAAAAATATAAGTACTTACTTTAGTAAAAATGTCACGCAATATAAAATGTCTTACTATGATTCAATAAATTGTTCATAATATGTACTATATAAAAATTAAAACCCTAAAAAAAAATATATCCCGTCAGTGGTCGCGATGATCAAAACGTCTTTGAGTCGACTAACGCTGGGATATTTATCCCATACTTGTTAGGTTTATTGGGAATATATTGTCTGAAATTGCATCTCCCTCTAAACCCTTGTAGCATTGCGTCTATCGTAACATTTTCACCTATAGTATAGCAGTCCTGACACCGTTTTACAAATCATCGAATACGGATCGAATTGCAGCCAGTTCGTCTATCGATAACCTTTTCTTCCTCGTGCGAAAATCATCAAACCAAAGCGCATGCAATAACAAGTAAAAACAAAATCAGGATCATCGGCCGAATAATCTGTATCATTAAACAATCTAAATCTTCTGATTATTCAACCTATGATCTGAAATTTTGTGTCACTTGATCCATTTTTACATACGAAACAAACCACATCATAACAAAATAAAAGAAATACGGCATTAGTCTCGTGTGAGCGCTGCGCTCAGTTATTCGCGACTAATGACTTTGACTTTCAACACAACTCAGAAATACTGATAAATTCATAGCATCTAATTTTTTTTCTTTATTTGTACACCTGTCAATAAGAGGTATTTATAGTTTCACACGAAATACGCCAGAAACAAGGCATTGATGACCAAACCAAAGCGTGGCACTCACATCGCGACCACTGACGGGATATTTTTATGAAAAAATTAATACGTATTTAATATTTTTGTCTACGTCATTTGTGAAGTATTTAGTTTTTTTTTCAATAACAGCCACTATGTATAGCATAATATTTGAAAAGACAATATACATTTTTTTTTTTTCTATTTTATATTATTATAATATTTATCATTGGACCATTAATTAAGAGATATAATTGTTGCGAGTTTAGAGTAACAGAAAAGAAAAAAATGGGTATTCCATAATAACCTACTGTTACTATTCCGATGCTTTCAACTTTAAATGCTCATATCATTTAAATCCAATAAGAAAATATGTTCAGAAAAGTAAAAAAACTAAAATATGACATTATTAAAAAACATTAATTTAGTATTATAGAAATTTGTAAAGTGTTATTATAGTTGTGTTTAAAAACAAAAACAATATTAAAAATTTGCCAGTAATAATTTTAGAATAACTATCATGTTATTCAACAAATCTATAAATACAAACTTATCACAATAAATAATAAGTATATGATCAGACTAATTGTTTATATTAAATTACAGTAGTATAATTTACATTCTATTGAGATGAGGCAATTAAAGGTTCGGTAGATAAGAGCCAAATAATAAATTGTTGTATACAGCAACATGAGGATATGAAGTTTTTAATGACTGATACAGTGTGAAATAAAAAAAAAAATTAATTGTTTCTAGCATTTAAATACATCAGCTAAGTAAAAATTTGATAAAATAATTAATCTGTATTGATTAATCCACTTTCACAACCCAAAAATGTAGTTACATACAACAACAACAAAAAATTACACAATACTGTGACATCTATTTTGCTTTGCTCAAAATCTAAAATAATCACAATTTCAAAAATTTCAAATTAGATAACGTATATAGTATTATGATAGTGAAAATAAATTATTTCGGCCGTTAGTACTCGTGACGGTCATCTTCTATTTTTTTTTTTTTACAAACTCACTAACTAACTAGAAAAAATACGTCAACAAATGATAGTAATATATTTTCGCAGTTCGTTGACCTTTGAGTTTCAAACACATAATTCATATTGTACATTGTTTTTTTAAATATTTCAATTGTATGAATTAATATTAAAATTACTACGCATTTATTTAGTAATTATTCGATTTAGAAATAATTAGTTTTCTGTAAATAATTCATTTTCCCGACGTACACTCTAAAATTTTGTTAAATCTTAGGGAATGTGTAACGATAGAAATAATTTTGCCACAACATAATATTAAGCACGTGATTGCTCAATCTAATGAAATACACATTGCTTAAAATGCTTTTGCGCATATTCCAGGTACTTAAAACATTTGAATTTTTACATAATAATGTTATAATTAATTTTGATGATACCCTCAAAAATGTGGCATCAAATTATCATAAGTAAACATCTATTGATATTCAACGATCGACTACGGAGTTTTCGATCAAATTCGTTTGCGTTCAAAACAAAACAGATTGAATAAAATTCGCCATTTCTAACTAATAAAAATATTTGTAAAACGAAAATATGCAATATGCATAATTGAATTCACAACTTGAACAGTATCGGAACGAATCCCAATGCGTTGGTAATGTTTATATTTTATATCGTAAGATCTGTGTTTATTGACACATTTGGTTTTAAAAATTATTTCATGTAAACGTTTTGTAAAATTTTTCTTTTCGATTAATTATCGCTTAAGTTCCATGATTAGATTTTTCTGATGAAATTTCTTAGTGCATAAAATAAAATTCGAAGAAAAAAAAACTGGTAGTTTGACAGAAAATAATATTAATTTCTCGGAAAACTTGTCTTAACCTTACCACGTCGTTAAAACGTCTCCTTTCCTACTAGGTTGTACATTAATTCTAAAAGTACATGAAGTGATGCTCTACGTTATTTTATGAATTAAAATAAACTCGAGCTCTTGAAAGATGTAAAATAAAATGTCAAAACCATATATGTATTTAAAAAAAAAAAAATGTACTGCTTATGTATATTTATGACCTCGGGGGTTTTTATTCACCAGTGTAGAACTGTCGCGCACACCATACGCATATTTCTACTAACGTGTATAATTGTTAATATAATTTTTTTCATCGTGTATTGATTAGAATAAATTTAATTGAAATAATTTAGTTTAATCTGGATTCAAAAAAATGTGTATGATTACGAATACTCACGATTAATTCTTAGCACGTGAACACAAGCCGAATTATATGCAATTTATTCAAAGTGCAGTTTTATATTATTATAGACATAATATAATGTCATTAACGGTCGGGAAATCGCCAAACTTATGAAATGAAAACTTTTTTGCCCCTTCCGTGAATTAATTAAAAATAAATTAAATGCAATTTTTTTCAAAGATATTACAATTTATAAATCATTATTATAATTAATTTTAATTTTAAATATTTAAAAGTAACTGATTTTTTAAAAATCATTGTATTAAAATGCACTGAAACAATACATGTTACAATGTATATATATATATATATTTATACATATTTTATAGTTTATATGTATAACTTAAATCATTGCAAATTTGCTTAATAACTGTGTTTATATTTATCACAAGAAATCTTTATAAAATTATTTTAATATGTTTTTTCATATGATAATTTTAGTATATTTGAAAAATAATTGGAATTGGAACTCAGAATCAATAACATTTCTAAATTAACGTTAATTATTCGTCGTATTATAGCTTAGTCTAATATTTATAAAAATCTTATTATTATAGTTAATGATTAACATTAAGATACTTTTTATATTGTTATTTTAATTTGTCAGTACATAATGTATGTGAATTTTTGTCAATTTTTGTAAACTAAACTAGGTGATTCATGTATGGAGTGTATTCAATACGCATATATCTAATGCATATTAATGGATATATTTTAAAACGTTAAAATGCCTACTGTACTAACAAACACTGCTCAAAAAATTTTTTTTTTGAAAATTATAGAACAAAGGCGTAATACCACATAATTAATAGAAGCTGACAAATCTACACTTTAATTTCTCAGAAGAAGTGTATACTATACATATATATATATATATATATACACCAATTGGATTGATGTCCCTTGAAATGGCTATTCGTGTATTAAACTCAAAGTTAAAATGAAACGGGGCGAAAATGTATCACCAATCATTGTGTAAAACAGTAAACGATAAACGATAAATTAAAAAAAAAAAATTAAAATTATATCATTAACTCTTTCTGCCTCTTGTCGTGTATGATATACTTCATGTTTTATAAAAAACGATAAAAATGACTATTTAATGACTATTTAATGAGATTAATTAAAATAGTGATTTTGCATTGGGTGTGTACAACTAAAGAAAAATGTGTACACCATTTTAAACAAAACAATCAAAGCGACTGTTAGATTACGGCTGCGGTATTTAAATGAATTCCGACAAATTATAGTAATTATCTTTGCGCGATAATAACACAGTTTATAAAATTCATTATCGCCAAATTGGTGATATTTGTGGCGTCAGAATTTTCGAGAATTTTGATGAAAATTTGTCAGCATATTGATTAACGAATGGCTTTTGTATAAAATAATTTTAATAAAACAAAATGTTTAGACCCGTATAATTTTTCTAAATCGTATAATTCGTAATATAACGATGGAAAATAATGAAACTGTGTAATGTTATGTAAAATAATTATTGGAAAGGAAATTCGAGGGAAAACAATCCGAATCTTAACTTTTACGGATCGAATCCATTACCTATCAGAGTTCAGAGAAGGTTTTAACATGCATTAACAATTTACAAATCTTACGATTTCCTCCGGAATCTGTATTTTTTTTTGTCAATTTTCGACTAGTCGTGCATTTTTTCTATAGAATATATATACCATATTTTTTCACAATATTCGACTCTAATTTATTTTTTCCTATAATTCTTTTTGTCATGCTTCTTATTTGTTTACGTGAGGTAATTTTCAAACCTAGCCGTATGCGTAGTAATATTTTATTGTATATAGGACACGATTTTGAGATTTCGGATTTCATAAATGGTGATCCACTTTGGTTGATATATCGAGCGTATTAATACGAGTACATACGCATCAACATAATGACTACGATTTTTTATTAAATATACGAACGTAAAATATACCGATTAATTTATGGGAAAACTTCATTGTTTATAACTATTTTTGTAAGATCCATATTATACGTACACTAGGATTCTTCTTATCCGTGTATAGATATAACATTTTGTCTTTAACTGTAACGTTTTACTGATTACTTATCATCTAAACTTATCAATGGAGTTAAATTTTATTACTTTAATTAAAATATTATGATAATAATTCTGAAAATCTGACATTTTCCCTAATTGTTTATTTAATTTATTTCAATAAATTTGTCAAACAATACTATAGTAATTAGTTTATAATATGTTATGATCCAAGTGGAAAAAACAGATATTGTACACAATCACAGGATAATGTATACGACGGTAAAACTGGTGAGGTTCTTAATAAATGTTTAATGATTTTACCAATTTTTTATAAGGAGATAAAAATAATGTAAAACAGTCGACATTATATGCGATTCAAAATTTCATATTGGTAATAATTTATCTAATCATATTTTATTATTAATTGTTCAATTTGCATTTTTATTTAATATAATTTAATCTTTTTTAATATAAAATTACCTATTACACTATTTTTCTATTAATTTTAAATTATCAGTGTTAAAAATATAAATTTTGTTACTTGGCTAGTCAATTTTTACAATTATACACCAGTCGTTGTAAGTTGCCAAGTCGTTGTAAACAATGACTGATTTTATACTTATATTATTTAATTAATATATATATATATATATACAATGTGTCCCGGGGGGAAGTGACCGCCCGGCGCCATATGAAAGTACACCAAAAGTTATGCAGAATCCACCTTTAAATGGGGGGTCTAACTTTATTATGTTTTAAGTTATGGGCGTTTTAATTTTTGTCTTAACAAAACAAAATCTGCCGAGAATTTTTTATGTATCTTCAAAAATATTCAACTTTTTTAAGTAATTTTTTTTTTATTTTAAAGCTGTTTTATTATGCTATCAAATGACATAACACAATTAAACCAGAAATTTACAAATTAATTAAAAAAAAATTTTAATGAATTTTTTTTGTAAAAAATCAGCATTTTTATAAGTAAATCGAGTATGACATCAAATAATCTCCTATTTACTACAGTTTTTGTTTGTATTTTATTATTCTACTAAATAATACCTATAATTTTGTTAAATTAATTTTTTTCGTATCTCTCATAATTTCCAAGTTATACGCTGTTAAACTTGACTATTTAGGATTCTCGGAATCGTTTATCGCTCTGTGTAAGGCGATTACAAGAATATAATTTAAAACCCTAAGGCCTATTATTACATTTTGTTGCTAGTTGATCGTGTGAATGAACTCAAACAAATTGAAATTGTAATGATTTAATTAAAAACGTATTTTAATAAACACAAAGGAAAATTAATAAACATAAAAAACAACACAAAAACTGTAACCTTTTCAGATCATAGATTAAGAAAATAAAAGTTATGCTTAATTCATTAAATTTTCGAAGTGTTCCCCACCTGACTGCAGACATGCTTGAACTCTTAATGAAACACTTTGTGTAGTTCTTTGAATTTCCACGCGATTTTGTCGAATTTCATTTGCTGCAATGGTAAAAATTGCAATGCTGCAATCCTAAATAGTCAAGTTTAACAGCGTATAACTTGGAAATTATGAGAGATACGAAAAAAATTAATTTAACAAAATTGTAGGTATTATTTAGTAGAATAATAAAATACAAACAAAAACTGTAGTAAATAGGAGATTATTTGATGTCATACTCGATTTACTTATAAAAATGCTGATTTTTTACAAAAAAAATTTCATTAAAATTTTTTTTTAAATTAATTTGTACATTTCTGGTTTAATTGTGTTATGTCATTTGATAGCATAATAAAACAGCTTTAAAATAAAAAAAAAAATTACTTAAAAAAGTTGAATATTTTTGAAGATACATAAAAAATTCTCGGCAGATTTTGTTTTGTTAAGACAAAAATTAAAACGCCCATAACTTAAAACATAATAAAGTTAGACCCCCCATTTAAAGGTGGATTCTGCATAACTTTTGGTGTACTTTCATATGGCGCCGGGCGGTCACTTCCCCCCGGGACACATTGTATATATATATATATATATATATATATATATATATATTTATTTATTTATTTATTTATTTATTTATTTATTTATATTTAATTGGTGATGAGGCTAAGTCGAAAGAAATTCAAACCAACTAAGAAAAACGCAAATTTTAAGTTAAATGTCGAAAATCAAATTGTGACACACGCAGGCTTATCTAGAACAGATTGTTGTATTCTATTCTATGAAATTTTAAGAACCTGATCCTTACTGGTTTGATGAGCTAAACTTTGTACCAACTGTGGTACGGGGAGTGCACGGGAACAACTCTTGATCGCAAGTAAGGCGCGATTTCGTTCGAAAAATCGCACGTGATAATTTATAAGTAGTGCATGTGGGACATTTAAAAACAAATCGACGTTAAGGCGATTTTATTGTTGAACACACAGTGTATATGATAAAAGCCCATTGTCGAGTGGTTTGTGGTAATTGATGTGTACCGTACGAGATTTCGATATAAGTCCTTCGGTACGTTTGCATTGTTATAGATTTTATAAACGTATGTGTCATACGTCGAGAAGCGCGCGTACACATATACAAATTACGAACGCTCGTACGTATATGTGGCACGATTGTTTGCGAGAAAACGAGTGTTCGAAATCCCCGCGCGCGCGCGCGCGCGTGTGTATTTCGCTCACTGCCTTGGGACAAGTTATTTTTATAGACAATAATATACCGATGTTCCGTCTTTCCAGTACGGAAGACTAGACATTAGAGAAAGAAAGATCTTATCCTGATCGTCTGGTAATAAGTACAGGCGTACAGTGAGACGATACGTCACGTTCACGCAAAGCTGGCACACACACACACAGAGTGTCACACGAAAATGTGCACAATGTGACTTATCTGCATATAACGCATAGATTTGAATTTTTTTCTTCATGAAAATGTAATAGTTTTGTTTGAAGTGTAGGTACATGAAAAAAAAAAAATTCAAACATATACGATATAACTTATCCAGAGTTAAATCCTACAGTGTAAATTTCATGGGAATCCCTGTATATTGAATGTATAATTATTCAAGATATCCCTAGAAAAATCGACCTGTTATCTGTTATCTACCTATAATGACGGTAGAGGAATTTTGGTCAAATAAAGATTTTTTTTTTTTAAATGACTGAATATATAAGTTGCATATTAAAATAAAATACTTTTTTTTAATTTTTAGTAAGACAGAAAAATATGATTAAATACGCAATTAAAAAAAGAAAAGTATGATCTAACGTCAAAAATAAAATTACCCCAAATACTAATTTATCTATTCGCACAATCAAATTTCATACTGAGTTTTGCCTCGCCATGAAACATATTAGTTTTAATTTTTTTTTGCAACAATCTTAAATGAATATACAAATTATAGAAATCTTTTACCCTGTAAACAATGACTTACTCCTATTTGATGCATAACATTAATCTGTTTTTTGTCTACTATTCGTAAGATTAATAAAATATATTTTTATGAAAAAAATAATTTTGAATAATTTTTATTTCTATAATTTAAAATTATTTTTATTATTTTTTTTCTAAACAGAAACGATTACTTATGAGTAATGAGTAAATTATTTACTATTTTATTATAAGGAGATTGTAAAAAAGAGCATAATTTTTGAAAATATCGATACTCTGCATTTTTACTACCTATGAACATTTTTGTGGTTTCTTTAAGCTTTAAATACATTTATTTACCGTAAACTATTAGTCCGATATTAAACATTTTCCTTCATAACACTATAATATTATAAAATATAATGGTTATCATTTGACAAACTAAAAAATTTCAATTCCACTGAGATAGGTAATCATTTTTGTGATAAAATTATTGCGTTGTACATTGTTGGGTTAATCGAAAAAAAAAGTAAAAATAAAAAAACGAACAGAGCGAAAGAGTTACATGTTCATTTATCAAATATTGTATCTGAAACACCATTTATACACACATGGTAGTGTATGGATCAATTTATATCATACGCGTGTGTAGTCGAATACAACGACGTGAATTGGACACACCGGAGCATCGTCGCGATTCTATGGCTCATTTCATTAGTACCTATCGAGTTGTAGCGAATTATTATTATTATACTGTGTTCAGATGCGCAAAAATCAAAGAGTGTCGTGTTTACGCATCAACGTCTTTGACGACGGCACGACGACGTCTACGAATGTGCGGTTCGTTAAGGGTTAGGGTAGATTAGGTCGAATGACGGTCGTTCGCGCTGTAATTATTATTATTATTATTATTATTATTGCACCGTCGGCGATCAAAGTGTCCGTCGACGACATTGAGGTTTCGAGTCGTACTTAATCACATCAACCCCTTTACGTCGCACGGGCCTGGCTGCACGTGTCGCTACTACAGTGGCACATCGAGTCGTTCGAAAACTATTCGAACACGATGGGGCGAGGGTAATTAAATTGTGTCCGATTCTAAATTTAGTCTCATTCGATATACACAATATACATACAATAGTACCTATACTATTATGTACTTAAAGGGGAGGCCATTGGCCCCACCACCCCGCCGTTCCTTGGATCAACCCCAAGGCCCGAGTAATGACTTGACCCATTTGTTGACGATATGCTGGTCTTGCGTAACCTTACGTCACGTAACTATTGGATTCCCGATCACGCGTGAATCGACATCACTTACTCGCAGCAGTGGATCCAGAAATCAATTTGGGGGGAAGCAAAAGTACGATATAATTTAACTGAATGTGTGTACGTGAAAGGAGCTATAACCAATCTTACGAATAACGACCATGCTCCACAACATAGTATGATGAGTGAAAAAATGTGTCGATATTCTATTGATAAAATTAGGTATTTTGGGTGATAGGGTATTACTATGGGAATGCCCCCTTTTCCTCCTCTTATATCCGCCACTGCTGAATTGGCGACCGCGTCCTGCCTGGCTGTAGTATGAGTATTGTAATTGAACACAGAAGGTACGCAGTTTAATTGTTAAATTTAACCTAACCTAACCGGCTCTGATTTGGAATTAAACGCGAAAATTATAGCTCAGTTTTCTTTTAACATGTGACTCAAACTTGCTGTTTATCCTCTGACGAATGCGTCATATCACGACACGTGACGTGCGCCCTCGAAAGGAGCTGTCAAACCGCACCGAAAAAAAACGTAACGATGCGCCGGCGACCACGTCGTGTCCGTCAGAAATAATCCAGATTAATAAAAATGTTATCCCTGCGATTCAGAGAACCGTTCTGTTTGAGACATCAAACATTTTAATTAACGCGTGCTCATGTCACGGAGCAGTCGGACGGGATGAATTTGCGAAACTGTTTAATTAGTGTCTGTAAACTTCGTATTTTAGTAATACTAAAGTTGTCGGATGTGCTATATAAAATGTTTATACTCAATAAATACGCGCCGTATATATATATTTATGTAATATTATACGTCTGTTTAGTTCGATTGACGCAGACGAAAAGTTTGTGCGAATATTGTTTATTTCGTCGTATTATAATATTATACGGCTGTGATTATTATCATTGCACATCCAGCGAACGACTGCCGTTGCACTGGTGCACGGCAAAGGTACGATAATATTAACGCGTCGTGTATCACACGGCTTTGTGTGCGAGTTTACGGCCGTACGGCGTGAATTGGAATTAATTACATTATCCCGTTTCCTCGTACAATCCGATGCGAAATTATTCACGTTAATAAGTTTTCGTGCGCTGTAACTCGGGTTTCGTCCGACACGACAATAATTATATGTGTACGGCGGAAAAACGTACAGAGTGGCGGAGAATAGTCGAATTAAAAACGTTTTAATTTTAAACCCGGGTCCTGTAAATAAAATGTAGTTTGTCACGCAATAATTGCCCTATTATCCTACGGTGTATTTGATTATTAGAGCGGCGTATACAACTGAAACGTCATGTTACTGTAAATAATATTGTTATAAAATCACAATAGTCACTGTAATGTAATATTTACTTGGATTTATTATTGAATTACTTACGATGTTCACTGAAAAAAAAAGCTAAAAATTTAGCGATGTCAATTTAGTTATTTTCCAAATGCCAATTAGCACATACAGTTTTATGTTCTTTATATTATGTTATTAACGTTGTCGACAAATGAACACGTCATTTGATTTCTGACGGTTGTACTAAAATGTACAGAGCGAAATGATTAACTTATGACGAATGGTTGCTTACGTCTAACAAAAAAACATGTTGTATAAAATTATACCCCTTTTGCCAATTAGAGTTCTATATCTTTATTCTATATAACAATTATACAAAGTTTCTCAAAAAGATTAAACATTGTAATTTAACCCGATATGATATTGTGCTTATATTTTAATTTTTTGAAATTTTAAAATACATGCAATGATGCCTTTATTGTTTTTTTTGTTTTTTTTTTAATTAATATTTTGTTATTGTTAGCATCGACGTGTTTTAAAGTTGTTTAGTTTTCAAAAGTGTAAACCATTATTCAAAACATAATATAGCAAAAAAAAATATTTCTTTTTTGAAATTTTGATTTTTGGATCAAAATTAAAAAAATTAAAAGCTGGAAAGTTGAGAACTGCATAGTAGTGTAAGAAAATTTTTATGTACCGTCCTTCTTTACCCCTTTAGTTAACATTTTTAGCACTTATTCAGTTATTTATCCCTTTCAAATTATCACTTTAATAATACGAATTTAAATACCGAATTCTTTTTCATAAAGTTATATTCAAAATAGTAGTTGCCATTTGAAAATGTAGAGATTTTAATTATAAAATGTTTCAGAGAAAAAAAAATTAAAAATACAAAAATTTACGGAGAAATATACAGTAGAATGTTAAAAAAAATACCCGGTAGTTTCAATAAAAGATTAAACGTTTTATTCAAATAAATTCTTCGTATTTTTAGCCAACGTGATATTTAAAATCAATACGATTATTTACATTTACTTGGTTTTTAACTTTTAAAAGTTGTCACGTGGTTTCGCTGAAAATAAAAATGTTTATAAAAGTCAATATGTGATTTAAAAAAGGAAATCGTCTGTCACCGCAATTATCATTGTATTGTACGGCGTATCAGGAGTAAAAGATACCGTCGCGTGCGGTTGCCAAAAAGTATAATATCGCAGAGTCAGGATAACATCGATACAATATTACATGAAAATGTACCCATTACGTTAGAGTCCTGTTGAGCACTCTAACACCCCGTTAAGTCGTAGACCAGTGAAGCCCAATCTTTTTTGTTCGGCGTGCCACTTTGGTAAACAATCATCTTTAAGCGGGCCACCAAATATAAAAGTTCGAATAATTCCAATCTTAATCTAATATATAATTTTGTTATAAATAATACGAGTACATTATATATATTATATATATATAGCGTATATCTCATCTTTTATTGATTATTGAAAAGATTATGGATTGAGGTATACTGTAGGTAACTTATTATGTATGAACATTGTATTATTCATCAGCAAGTTCTTTGTGGAAAAGTTATAGGTCTCGAAAATGTTATGTCTGTTGTAATAAAAGCTGTTCATTTTATTAGGTATCATGACCTTACTCATACACAATTTAAAAGTTTTCTCCTCGAAATAGAAGCTGAGTACAGTGATGTTCTGTACCATAATCATATTCGTTGACTAAGCCGAGGAAAGGTTTCAAAACGATTTTTCGATTTACGAGAGGAAATTGAAATGTTCAGGATCGACGGGGGAAAAAATGACTGAACTTAAAGATGATAATTGGTTGTGGGATTTAGCATTTCTTGCCGATGTAACAAGTACACATCTAACGATTTTTATCCAAATACACCATTGAACACTAATAGCTACTATTTGCCGTAACTACTGTCAATTATTGATGTAACTATTGTATAATACGGAACGATCATTTTCATTATTGCGTAGGTAAAAAATTGTTTATGAAATAATATTTGAGAAGACCAACTGATAGAATCACACTCATGAATATTTAAGAGCATGATATATTTGATATTAATAAGTATTTCATAGATTTTCAATACCAACAATTCATGATTTTAAGTTATGAAGTTTTTAATCAGAAATGAATATCTCTACGTCAATTCAATGTATGTAAATCCCTTGCTATTAAGGTATAAAAGCATATGACACATTAACTGGCTTACACCTGCCCCCGAAATAAATTAGATCAACAAAATGGTTTTACAAAGTCATAATTTTTTTATTATTTTTTTCGTATAAGTATTAACATACATAAAATGGCCAACGGTGACCCTGACTTTCACGGCGGATTGCTACATCCCCGTCTAAGGGCGCGTATATGAGAAGGACTGCGAGGTTGGAGTAATTCCCTCCGTCGTCGTCAAAGGCCTTAAGGCCTATATGTATGATTGTGTGTAAGCGCGCGTGCAGGTGCATGTGTATGTGTGTGTGTGACTGTGTGTGTGTGACTGTGTGTGTGTGACTGTGTGTGTGTGTGTGTGTGTGTGTGTGTGTGTGTGTGTGTGTGTGTGTGTGTGTGTGTGTGTGTGTGTGTGTGTGTGTGTGCACGAGCGCAAGTGTATGTGTGTGTGTATTCATGTGTATTCGTGTATGAGCCAAAATATCTCCGTATAAATGAGCAACGATCGGTTGTGCCAAAAATTAAATTTTTGAATTTGATACAGAAACATTGAACCCTGAACCACCCATTAAATACGACCTTGCCCATAGCACTTTATGTTAAATTTACTTTCGTAAAATTATCTCATAATCAAATTACCAAATATCCAAATAGAATTATAAATAATAATAATAATAATAATAAAATACAATGATAAAATTTTAAAATTATAGTTGTCCAAACCATATTCCAAGCCCCAAGAATTCCAGTTTGAATAAGATAAAAAAAAAAAAAATTAAAAGTAATTGAAAATTATAAAATTAAAATTAACCCGTTACGAATATCATAAAATAGTGTCATAAATAACAGGAATTATAAAAATTAGGTCGCATTTGATTTATACATGTTTCATATATGTATTCTAAAATTAATTTTTTTTTTTTTTTTGAAAAAAAAATATTGAAATGAAAACAATTATTTTAAAACTGATTTAGTATTAACATAACTTTTACATTAAAAAATTACGATAAATTTATGTAATCTTCGGTATTTGGTAATTTGTTTGTGAGATACTTCAACAATATATCTCAAGTAAAATTTATAACTGTTATGAAAACGTCACCGCGAAAAAAAAAGGTTAATTTAATGAACTAATTTTTTTTCTATGCAATGAAAACTAAACAAATAAAAAACACTTGAATTTTATTTTAAATAAAAAAAAATTTTTATAAAGTTAATTCATTCTACATACATTACTCATATTTAATTTAAAAATTATATTTTACTGTGAAAATATATCCATATAACAAACAGTTGACAAAAATAATAAAAACAATTTCAGAGGGTATATTATTCAAAGTCATAATTTTTACTCGAGTTATTTGTTGGAAATGATCGAGGTGCGAAAAACCAACATAAATGAACCCACAAAAAATCAAAATGCATTTTATGTGATGAAACATTAAATAGCAATAAGATATTTTAAATTAATAAATCCCAACCCTCTAAACAAATTACCCTGAAAATGTCACTCTTTAATTTTTTTTTTTTTGATATTGATAATTAAATAATAATATTCAACTCTACAATGTTCTTAAAGTTAGTTTAATTATTTTTTGCACCTCGAAGTCTACCGAAGATAGATTTTTAACCAAGAAAATTTTTAAATTTGTTATGAAAATATTTAACCCTGAATCACCCATTAAATACATGCTATGGGCAACGTAGCATTTTTTTGCTATGTATTTCATAAACAAAAAACCAAATATTCAAGCAGTTGATTATATAAAAATTTTAATTTATAGTTGTCTAAAACCTATTCCGAGCCCCCAATAAACTCCGAAGATCAAACAAGATTAAAAAAATAAATAAAAACTAATGAAAATTATAAAATTAAAATTAAACCGTTACGAGTATAATAAAATAGTTTCATAATGAAAAGGAAGAATAAATATTAGATCGTATTTGATTTATATATCAATATTATGATTTGTATATTTTTTACATATTATGTATTCTACAATTAAGAATGCATTTTTTAAAATTTTTTTTTTATTTGAAAAGAAAATATTTAAAGAGAATAAATTATTTTAAACCTATTTTATTATAAACGTAAGTTTTTATACAATAAAGTACAAGAAATTTATTTTAAAATTAGAATTTGGTAATTTGTTTATGAGATACTTAGCAAAATATACCTCGAGTAAAATTTATATCTGTAAGAAAAAAGTCACTTAAAAAAAAAAAAAAAATGTTGAGTTGGTATTCTGAATTTACATTTTTTGTTAAATAATAAACATAAGGAATAAAAATGCATCTAAATTTGTAGTAAGTAAAAAAAAAAAAAATGTATTTTAATTTTAATTCATTATATACAGTACTCATATTTACTATAAAAATTAAATTAAAAAACATATAACTTCAGATCAAAAACATATTTCTTCAATGATTAACCAACTCGTGGAAGACGATAATAGTGAAGAAGCTGGTGATATTTCCGATGAAGATTTTTAAGGTTTGAAAACCTGATGATTGATGAACACGAACTGGTTACTTAAATTAATGAAAATAAAGAATAATTAAAATGACAAGCGATAAACTTTTACAAATTTGAACTAATTTATTTATCGTAATTATTGATTTGGACATTGTTTTAATTTTTAGGACGACCATTTTATTTTAAGAGTGAAGCGAAAAATGTATTGGTTTTACAATGACGGTTATTTTTTTCCTAAGTCAATTTTTGATACAATTAACTTTATCCAAAAGTTTTATTGAACAGTTTTATAGATCGTAGATCCCATGTAGATGGTACCTTTAGGGAGTTAGGATGGAACTTTGAGGGTTCATTTTTCTCTCTTATCAATAATTTTCCAGGGCGAGGAGAAACTGCCGAAAACCCGAGTAAAAACCGTACAATTTTACGTAAATAACACTCATAAAATTGATTATTGTTATTCATTCATAACTGAAAAAATTATATTACAAGAAACTTGAAATTTTCATCACATATTATTGGAATATTTCTCCAAACTTTAAAAAAGTTTTAATTCAATTTGAAAACTTTTGGGCCTGAAAAATAGAACTTTGAAAATATTTTAGTTCTTAAAATTTTGTCTCTGATAAAATTTTTAATATTAAATAAAAAGTTCTGAAAAATGCATTAGACCTTAGTTCAAAAATCATCAGTCAGGATTTTTTTTTATAAGTGTTTAAGTGAATTATCATACGATTTTTATGGAATAAACCGATTTCTTTTAAGTTTTTTCTAATGAAGTTTTTCATATTCGACAGAGAGTTCTGAAAATGTAATTTGACCAAACTCATATACCAAAGTAACGACGGGTTCAAGTAAATTATTATAACATTTTTACGGATTGGCTATTTTTATAAGGATTTTCAAATTTCAATATTTATTTTAAAAAGTTGGTCAATCCAATCATTATGAAACGTTAGATATATAGATAGAACAACATATTTTGAATCTTTTGGTTTGAAATAATCTCTAATTTGTGAAACAAGACAACTTTAAGCAACTTTTGTAGTTAAATTTGTCTTTATTTCGAGCCGAAACTTATATGCCGATGAAATGGTGAGATCATATTAACTATTTACGAATAAATGAAAAACCGTATATTATGAGTTGTTAAAAAAAACGCAGTGTAGCAAATATATTTACTGCGTTTGGATTCTAAAATTATAATTCTTCGTGTAAACATTTTAGTAAACTTTGCAAAGAACTTCCTCTCATACATTTATAATAGTAATAATTATTTTACATTCCAAAACTTTAAATTGAAAGTAGTTAAAGTGTAAAATTCCTCGAAATATTGACGCCGTACTCTGAATGTGTGCATGGCATATTAAAGGAATTTTAACTTTTTCCCGTTACCGGAGTTTTCCCTTTAAGTTTACTTATGGAAAATCGCTAGGAAAAAGACTTAAATAAACACGATTTCTAGATTATAGAGAAGAAGAAGAAGAAAAACATCTTTACTGCGGAATATTCTGCATTTTGATTGTTATTTAACATGCTTGAAAAGGAATTTCAACACGGTGCAGTGTACATATTTTAATATAATGATAATACGTAAACATGACGTGTCTTAAAAATTTCAATAATGTCAGTCCGTGGAACTCAAATGAATATTTCAATAACACAAAGTGAATTCTGCGCGCGTTCTCATTTAAAATTGTTCTGTACGCAAAACATAAATTTTCTTCGACTGGTTAATATTATTATTGAAATTTGATAAATTGATTTTAATCATTATGTTTACTTTTAAGTTTAATTTATTTATACCCTACAACTAGTATGATTAACTTATGGAGTGTACTACATGCAATAATGATAATTTAACTATGTATGTACCTATATAAATACATTTTTTCAGTTGTATTGAATAACAGCTATAATAAAAAATGTAGGAACTAATATAAAACCATTAAAAGCAGTCAACATACTAAAATAATATGACACGACTGAGATGGATCGAAATTCAAAAATGTCATTAATTGATAGTAATATGTTCGTGCGAGATATTTTGATAACTTTTTTTTTGTTAAAATAAGATTATCATACGAATCTCCGCAGCTAAAATGTACATAGAGTTTAAGTCGTTATATCGTTGAACACGGTTGATTTAATTATGTCCATTGACTTATTCAAATCACATGACTGCTTTAACGTGTAAAAATGAAATATTAATCCACTGTATAATGTCCCATACATAGTAATAACTTGTTTTCGTTAAAGCCTCGTTTCATGTTATTTCATGTTCGAAACAAAATTCAAGATGACAGCAATACGATAACGTGTAGTTTATAATTTATTTGATTTTTTTTCTGTCAACAGGTTCAAATTAGCGTGTTATTACGTTTCTAGGAAGAAAAAAAATTAGTTTGGCGTCAATCGAAGACGTTCGTTTGCAATCACCATGGAACGTCTGGTCCTGGTTTATCGTCGACTGTTGAACGTTTTGAACGCATTCGTGAGGAAGGAGAATACAAATTGCGTTTCACTCAAACGCTACAGAGTGTTTTTAATTAAAAATTAATCTTATTCGTTTCGTTTTTTATAGTGTCGTTGATACCGTAAAGATGTAATGATCACTTGTGGCTTTTTGTATAATACACTTTTATCCAATTCATTTACTGACATCGTGGCTTTTTTATTGATTTACATTAAAACGTGTGAGTAACATAATAAAATTAACGTTTTTCAAAAAACACTCTTTTCGGACAATATTTCGAAGAATTAAGTAAGGGTACCACGTAAATAAGGGATTCATTCATCTTTACGGATCTCACTCCGTATAATTTAAAATTTTTGTATAGTTAAGTTATGAAAGTCAATAAAGTTACTGCGGAGTGCGGTTGAAACAACAGACACAACCGTCTATAGCAAAATATTTTTGAACAGTATCTCATCGTTTACGTCATACCCGACAAATCCGTATCCAACAAATGCATCAAAATCAAACATCAGCAATATTGGAATCACCGTCGATCGCAATACAATAGAAAGTATGATAGAATTACACGTGAAACGTTCATTCCATATTTCGCGATTGCTCACCGGGTTCACTGTTTTTAAACGTTCGGACGCAGTACGTACCGGCATGGTTAAATCAATTACATTGTAATACTCAATACGGACACTGGTCGCTCGCGACGAGAATCGCACTCTGAGTGATCGGGATAATAAGATTACTACTACCCGAGGACTGCGACGATGGAAACTCTTAATCAAATCTCGCAAAATCCCGAGAACGCACACACACACACACACACGCGCACGAGCGCGTTATGCTGATCCGCACGATTCTACGACACAACACGTAATACACAGTGTGTGTGTGTGTGTGTGTGTGTGTGTGTGTGTGTGTGTGTGTGTGTGTGTGTGTGTGTGTGTGTGTGTGTGTATAATGAAATCGTGCGTTCGTTTTATGTCCCGTCGTCACTACGATCCACGACGACGGTCGGAACACGTGTTTTACGAAAACGTACATCCCGTACTGCGCGACGAATAAATTAATACTCCGAGCGATCGGTCGACTTTGACGACGATACGACGCGACTTCCGTAAAAGACGAAATAGCGTTTCGTATTAATGTGTTACGTTGTACGCGCGCGCGTTCGCATGCGACCACCGTCCGACAGTGCTGTGATAAAAACGGGGCGTTTTTCGGACCGCGTTTTATGATTAAAATTACCGAAAAATTATTGAGAATACGTTATAAGTACACCACCCCAGATATTCAGGGTGAGCTCGGCTCTCTATGCTAAATTATAGACGCGGGACTGAAGTTGTATTATTCGTGCAGAGAATGGGTAGAACGTTAAATTTTCGAGAAAAACGCGATGTACCCAATTTTATATGAGTACCGTTGTATATACGTTGACGCTACATTTTAATGTTTATTATTTTATTTCAACCGAAATATTGATAAATAAAATTGTTTTTTTGAAAATTAAGATGCTACCAGAAATATGTCGTTTTTTAACCGTGCATAAACGTCGATATGCCATGATAACGTGACATAATGCTTACAATTGATTATAATACGCAATGTACTAGAGCTCACGATATAGCAAATGGCGTAGAGTGTTAAATCATAAAGTTTACTCGTTTTGTTAAGTAATATTTATATACGATACGTACAATCGCACCGGAAAACGATTTGTTATTTTTTTTTCAAAATCAGGACGTCTACTTGCCGACGTTTGATATCGGATTCACAGAAAGCATAAATATTATCATATCGATAATTTGTACAAATTGTACGAGAGTCGTTCGTATATAAACAGTTATCGAGGTTTTATCGAGAAACAAGTAATTGCTTAAAAGCAATTTACCAAAGTTCGATTCTCGTGTATTGTTATATCATATCGATTTCATATTAACGAGTTGGGTAATTTCACCGTCTACGTCGTAGACATGTGGCCCGTGGAGCTATTCTGTGTGGCCCGTTACAAATTTTCAAAAAAAACAAAATATTCTAAAAAAAAGTAAAATTATATTTATTTATTTATTTTGTAATAGTAATAATAACAAGGAAATAAAAAAAAAATTTAATGTGAAATTTGAACTTGAGTTTTCTTTACTAATAATGATAAATCTGGTTCGAATTTAGTTGTTCCAATCCTCATAATTAAATGTAGATGTTCATCCATAAGTAGCGATCTATGAACTGATTTTATTTGTTTCATTCGTGAAAATAATTGTTCAAAAATAAATAAAAAACAGGTTAGTCATTTGCATAACGTTTCTTAATGCAAGGAAATCTTCGAGTGAAAATTGTGAATAAAATTCAAAAATATCATATTTTTTTCATTTTTTGAAATTCACCACACTAAAATGAGTTTGTTTTCAACTCAATAAGTTTATGTTGTAGAGAAGTATCAACATCACTTTCATCAATATTAAATTGATTTTCAAAAAAACGCAACGATTTTTCGTGTAGTTTAACATCTGAAAATCGAGATGAAAAATCGGTTTGCAATTTTTTTAATATTTCAACAAATCGATTTGTTGGACATAATGATTTTATTTTATTCTTGAATATTTGGTAGTTTTCAAAATGACTGAAATCACTTCGCTCAATTTGATTAATTAATAATTTTAATTTTACATCAAATACTTTAATGGAATTATACATGTCAAATATGAATCGTTCAGGTTCTTGTAATTTTAAATTTTAAATATTTAAATGTGTTGTTACTAGGGTTGTAAATTTGAAATATTTCATGTGAAATATTTCATTATTGAAAATTTCCCACTTTCTGAAATATTTCAATGAAATATTGAAAAATATTTTTTTTTTACGTTTGAAATAGTGACTGTTAAATGTCATTTTATCAGTTTATATTGTATGATATCGTTTTGGTACAATGTTTGGAGTTTCCTATTAAACGTGGTATAGTCCATCAGATGTCTATAAATAGGTAATTTTATAATAATATTCTTCTAATAAGTAATAGTTCTAATCGTCTGTTATTTATTTACATTTCACTAGTCTTCGAATAATATATTTATATAATATGAATTCAGTCATTTTATTTTTAAGCATTTAACATTTCCAGATGCTGGTATAATATTGCGTGTTTCACCATATTTACAATTAATTCTATAAATATGTGCTTAACTTTTAAACTCACTAAGCACCAATATAATTAATTTTTGATGAGAAAATTCTGCAATAATTTGATAGCTGTTGAGTAATGGAACTACTGGCCACTTATTTATAAATTCATCTTTATTATATTTTGTAAAATTTCTTCATGTGTTTCAATGACTATTGGTCTGTTACCTCCTTAATTAATAATCCTATTATGGTGTTAATTGTTAATTTATATAAATTAGTTTTTATTTCTATTTAGTACAATTAATAATACAAATAGTATTCCATAATAAATAAAACATAAAGCATTATATTTTTTACTGAAATGAAACAAACATTTTTTTTTTTTTTTTTATCAAAATGAAACAAAATTTTTATTTTTCACTCAAATTATATATTTCATGAAATTTCACAACCCTATACGTCATACGTCAATACGTGTACCTTGTCGTTTTCGAATAACAACTATCAATCGAAAACCTTTTGATGTTTCGAACCTTTTCAATAAGCCTCAAAATTGAAAAAATGCTTGTACATTTTCCACACTTCAAGACAAAATAGCAATATTTCGAATGAAACTCAATTTGACTAGAACAAAATATATTCCTACTTTATTCTACTCACCTTGTTGTTTTCGGATAACAACATGTGACACCTTTCAATCGAAAACTTTTTGAAATTTCAATTCTTTTCAATTTCAATCACTTTCTTCCCTTGGCTGACTCTGTTGGCTTCAACTTTTGTGCCAGCTGGATCTTGTATGGATGCAGATGAAGCTATTCGATGAAAATAACTACGTAACATACCCAGTTGCTGTGAACAACGCCGAACAGATTTATGCGGGCTCACTGCCTTGCACTAAAGCTACGTTAGCCGGTGGACGAATGTTTCTCTGATGGGTGGCTTTCTTTTTCACAACTGAGCCAGTTTTTGTCGAATTTGTCCAACAAACTAGTTACAGTCACTCGCAAAGGCGCATGTTTCGTTCTAAGATCGTCCGAAGCTTTCGCGACGTTTCCGCGACACACTCTCCGCACTTGTAATGGGTTTTCACTATGGTTACGCGTTGTTCAACTGTGGGCCTCTCCATAACGACGAATACCAACAACTGATTTACGACAACAAGTGGGAGATATAATTATACAAGAAAAACATGGGAAAAGTGCCGCTAACCCAGAAACGAAAAAACCCCGGCGTTTTTAAACGTGCGCTTCTGCGGTGGGACTGTACCATTCAGATCTTCGATACGTTTGGAAAAGTGCTCGACAAATGAAGACCTATCAGTGAGAAGAGTGTACGAGTATGTTAAAATATTTTTAAAAATCGTTTTATTATATATAAATTGATAAAACTCAGTGTTATCAATATGTTGTGGTTCATATATTTTTTTAATTAATTTTTTCACTTTTTGTTTTTAATTAAAATTAATATTTTTAAAAGTGACCACTTCTCGAATAACAACCAAGAAAAATATTCAAATTTGGTGAGACAACAACGCTGGGCAAAGCCAAACACATAACATTGGGTTTTTCTATGATATATATCGTAGCGATTGGTACTGAACCTGCACATACACCGATCTCCATAAACTGTAATCAGTTATTTGCCTCTCGCGGACACTTTTTTTTTTTTTTTGTGACATACACCTATCTCTTTGATAAGTCTTCAAATAGGAAATCGGGAACGGAGAAAAAAGATTCCGATTGTGTGTTTCGACATGTGCTTATGTACAGTGACAGCTTACAACACAGTGATTATTTGAAAATGGACTAAAAACACACAGACCTATAAGGTGTTTTCGTTATCACATATCACTCGTGAAAAACCTGGTCACAATAAAAAGTAGGTGCATCAGACCGGTTCATGGCCTGTCTGACCCCGACGGTAAATAGTTTCACCTATTTAATTTCATTCCTATGAGCACGTTTTATTGCGATTTTAGGGACATGCGGGCAGACATGTGGTCGCGTCTGCGAGCACGTCGACAGATAAAGCCGTTGCCCCAAAGACCCGCGAACTTCTCGCCTCTGTGCGTAGGTCGTCCGTTCGCGTGAACATAAATATTATAGACACGCTGCATTTGTCAGAAACATCACGCACACTTGGCCTCATCCGAGTCTATTATGTGGAGCTCATTGTTTTCACAAAAAAATCAAATAAAACAACATGAGTACAAGAGCCGTTACGATAGAATTTGACAAATATGTATATAATGATCTGTTAAGCTATTGGCCGAAAAAATAAAAATGTTAACATCGAGATTTAAAAAAAAAACAAAAAATCCAAGTCTATTCTATAAATATATATATTTATTCCATATTAAATATATTAAATATATAAATTCCATATTAAATATATATATATATATATATATTATTTATCTATTCCATAAATAGAAGTTACTATTTAAAAAAAATAAAATAAACTTAAACATCAGTTAAGGCCGAAGTAAATTGGGACAAAGGGATGTCTGCCACCAAGTGCAAGAATTAAAAAGCACACATTTTTGAAAGTATTTAGAGAAAAAAAACTTCAAGTGATTTTAATAAAATAAAATAAGTAAGCCATCACAAAAAATCTTAGTGTTTGTGCTTTTCAAAAATTAAGATTCTAAAAAGAAGAGGGTGTAAATAGAATTTAAATAATACCAAAACTAACCGATTAACCCTGTTAGCGAGTAAAATTAATACATTTCAAACTACAATAAAACTATGTTACGTTTTTCGAAAAAATGTGTTGAACATTAACGTAGTTTGAACTCTCCCACTACCCCTACCTACCTACATGGATATACAGTTACCCGTGGCCCGAAATGTCTTAATTTCACTCTGAACATCACATACGTAAATAACTGAACAAATTTCCATTCACTTCATAACGTGTAGTCGCAAGAGTTTGTCAGTTATGAAGTTGCAATACTATATTTGTTTTGAATAGTTCTAAGATCTCTTGGAATGGTATGGAAATAATAATTTTTTTTTTTTTAATTCGCGAATCAAATTTTAGTTTAAAGTTTATATTACAACGTATATGAACTTTAAAATATCAACAACAGTTAAAACTCGCTGAACTATGCATGAATTATAATGAATTAAATAATATTAAACAAGGTAAACTCTGCACAATTCAAATTAACTCCGCCATAAAGATTCTCAGTAATATATATAGTGAACTTTATGAATTAAGTTTGTCGAGAAATTTTAACTGTTGAAAATATTTATAATAGACATTACGTATTTCATATAATCAAAATCACTTTGGAATAATTCAATTTTAATGAAAGGAAATGTTTCGCCGTACAGATATTGTACCTTCTTCGAGTAAAATCCAAAAAGATAAAATTATATATCACGATCCACATTGTGATTTTGATACAGACATACTGACGACCATTGCCGACTCCACACCATCGGATTTTCAAGATTTCGAAGTCTAGAAATGAATATGTTTTTAGATATATTATTATATATTCTGATATATCGTTGGTACACATTCTACTGTAATTTATATGTTTGATTGCACTTGTATCGATTACAGTGAAAAGTGATTAATCGGCAATCGCCCTTGTGCCGGCGGCATATGCGCTATGTAAACAATAACATCAGTATTATTTGCGAACCACAACAATCAAGGATGTCTCTTGCGCTTTACGTAATAATAATATGAACTTGGTACATTTATAATGCGCTTGCGGCAATTGCACTTTACATTGAAAAAAACAATATGCACGCTCGTGTGTGTGTGTGTATTTTCAATGATTGACTAGTGTCGAGATAATTTTGCCACTGTATGGTTAATTAAAAAACATTATGTAAAAAAACAAACATTTTACGATTTTTCGACCCGTATATTATAAGACTTGATGTGCATAATAAACAGTATTTCATTACAAACCACCAATTCACTCATATTCTATCATGAACGATTAATAATACACTCAAAACAGACAAAACTGAATGACACGGTCTGGTGTTTAGAACTGTTGTACAGGTCCTGTTGGATCAATATTTATTGAACAAAGTGAATTGATGATAAAAGTGTTAATAATGATATATTTACTAAAAAAATTAAAAGAAATTTTAGTTAAATGCTAATATAAGCTATAGTAATAATTTAATACATAAACATTCCTATTATCCATTATCTTATTTACTACATCCACATCGATGGCTTCCCTATTTAAAAGTATTCTATAGTTTACAATCCATAAAAAATATATAGTAAACAAATAAATAAGTAAAAAAAAAAATACTACAATAAAACAAAAATGTAACCTAAAATATCATAAGTTTGTTTTGTGTTAACTATCGGTTTAGATTTCGAAAATAATGACCAAGTTGTGCAAAGGTAAAGTATACAATAAATAAAATGTAAAAGAAAAGAATCCATTATAAAAAAAAACAACATTTTTACATAAAGATAATTGACATAGATTCTAATATACGTTCAAATCATTGTGACATGAATATCATCCAGATTCCAAGGAGATTCTAAACGTATTTCTTAAATCCGTGTCACTAATGACTTTTTTAACATTTATAATTTACCTCTGTGAAACCACCATTAATTTTTCATAAACCTCATAGTATAACATCTATGTAGTTTTTACCATTCGTGTTACATTTTAATATTAGATACATTTTAACAGATAATACTTCTAATATATATATATATATATTTTATTTTTTTTTACTGATAATATTATACTATAAGTATAATAACCTAAACTAATCTTCTTATAGATGAGGAGGATCTGGTAACGAAATGACCGTGAGACTGATTGGTCCGGTGCAATAGATCAAAACGGGACAACACTCAATTCTCGAAGACGAACACTTTCAGGTGGGATATACTCAGTGGATATTTGAGAAAATAAAAAAAAAACCGTGAATACCGCCCGAGTTTACTACTCGGGCTAGATTAGGTTAGGTTAGGTTAGGTTATTTTTTCACTGAATCAGTAATAATAGGTAATGTTTGGTAGTTGGGCGGATAAACGCAATTTCGGTGATTTCCCGGTTCACCGATAACGAGTTAGCCAACAATCTGTACTATAAAATATTAAAAACAATAAAAATGACATTGAAAATTTAAAATTATTTCTAATATTGCACGTAAACACATTGGTGTAATAGAATAGATTGAAATATGTTTTTTTTTTACCTGTATCATATAAAATAAACATAGTGCGTTTTTATTTTATTGATACGATTGTATCATTTTATACGTTATTTTATGTACACTATTTACGCGTAAAAGCGTTCGCGCGTAAACGGATTATCGCCACGTCGTCGACGCGCACACACGTCTCCGAGCCGTTCGCGCGTGATAATAATGACGCGCCGCCGCCGGCACGCGTACATCTGCGGGCGCAAACTACCTCACACTCTCCGACACGGTAGATCGTCATGATATTTTATAGTTATATACACATATATTTATACGCGGAAACAATACAACACGACGACGATTAATTGTTTACCGTCGGCGGTGATGGTGGTGCGCGTTATGACACTGTCGTGACAGTCACCTTCGGATCCGACGGATTTTTAGAAAAATTTTTTAATTATAAAAAACAGTAAACTAAGGCTACTTTGAATGTATTTTGTTGAACCTGACCCTACTAAGTTTAAAACAAAACTAAACAATTTTGAATAGACAATTATTGTCTAGACTAATTAAACGAAACTAAAATCTCTTAAAAATTCTTTTTATTTTGAAGAATACATTTTTTTTTAATCTTAAAAGTAGATTATATTTATGTAAAAATTTAATCTTTTTAAAAATAAAAATCGTTTACTTTTAAGATTCGTTTTTAACATTCTTAAAAATATTTAAATAATTAACAGCTAATTATTTACTTAAAATATTTTTTCTTGTCAGCGGCCAGAAAGCACGTATTTTCGGGCTGCGAAAAAGAATGCCCCAGATCCCAGATCTGGGCCATTATTTACCTATCCCTAAAAAAAGAAATTAAAAATTATCTGCTTTTTTTAAATATTTAATGGAAAAGTTTAGCATTATCTGCTCTTTTTAAATATTTAATAGAAACAACAATTTTTTTAAATTTGAAAAGTCCTAAATTAAAAAAAATCGTGGCCGGGCTATTTTCGATTTCATAAAAAGAATACGAAAAAAATATTAAATAATTTATTTAGCTACGCCTCTACATTTCTTTCAATTGATATGTAAATTAGGTTCTATCTGCTTTTTAAAATAAAAGAGCGGCTGTTCATTAGATGCGCTTAGAAAGTGTGTATTAAAGAAAGTGGGCGTAACTAATAATTCTTTTATACTTTTACTGTATAAAGATTTTTTTATGAAAACTCATAGAAATGAAATTTTCTTGAAATTTTGACTAAGTCCATTGGATTCCTGAGGTCGAAAACTCTTTATATATGAAATATAAGAAAAATTGTTAGAGCCGTTTTCGAGATGGCATGACTGGAAATAGGTATATAGGTACATACAATTCCTTGCTCGTTTTATAGTTTATAATAAGATATTAATATTTACTTGATAAGTATATACACGGAAGTTTGAATTTGAGTTTTGAATTTTTTCTTTTTGCAGAAGTAGGTACTGTTTAATAAAATATTTCATAAAATGTAAAATAAAAAGATATTTACCATTAAATTCGTGAATATTATTTAAAAAATTAATTTTTTGAATTTTTAAAAGTATTATTTGTATCATTTAAATAGTTAAATGTGTATTTTTTTTTTATCACTCAACGACTGGCCGTCGGACACGCTGGGGGTCCGATGCAGGGAGAACGCTACATGCAGGGAGAATCGAATTGTAGGTTACCAGAACCCAGAACGTCGCGTTGTCATGATCGCGGTCCCAAGAAAGTTTTCCATTAGCAACGTATAAAGATATGAACTATCACGTCGCGCGACGGTGATATGGATGGGGCAGTTTGGGCGGCCACGTCTAGCCGCTGTCCGTTGCCGTACCGCGAACCTTACTCGAGATGTCATGACTGGAAATAGGTACATACAATTCCTTGCTCGTTTTATAGTATAAGATATTTTAATTGTATTCTGTTATAACTTGTGATTCAGCGATAACGGCAAAGAGAATATAAAAAGTATTTTTGGATCTCCTCCCTCACCAGGGAAAATTTGAAAATACGCCACTGAGTACACCTATACCGTGTTTCGCACAGCCGTTTCTGTATAGGCGTATAAATCATGGAACGTGTGATTATTATTATCGTGGCGCTCCGACGCGCCGAAACTGGCATGAAGTCAATACGAGAACCGACAGATTCGGTCTCGTTCTTAAAGTCTGACGCGCGGGCTCGTGTTAGGTTAACGTGAAACCGGGTGCTGGACTGCAAGAGGCGTTGACCGCGTCATTTCGGCGGTAATATCGTAACGCCCACGCATATTATCCCTTTTAATCATCACCGTCGTAGAGATGTCGTTGTATTCGACTATGTTTGTGACGTATACGGAAGTTCATTTCGGGTAACGACGGAGGTGACCCCCACCGCAGAGAAAAATTCAGTCACGTGATAAAATCAGTCAACATTTTAATGTAAAAAAGAACTTCGATTAAAGATTCTGGAGATTTTTTTTTTAAACTGATTGTAAAATATCCATGACGGGTAAGGTATTATTAAATCTGCAAGATTCAATGTTTAAAATTTATAATTGAATGAAATGAAAACTTTCAAAAAATAGTTTCAAAGTGTTATATTTAGCTCAAAAGTGATCTAGTGGTTTTGAAACTTTTTTCTATTGTCGTTTGTGTACTGTTTTTAGTGTTTGGGTAAAATATCAATTATTTTGGCGGTATATGACTGTTAACCGATGTCATGAGTATCTCATTTACGTTATATTCCACCGGTTTTTTTCAATATTCCAGTATTTTTTCCAAATTTTTGGAAAAAACCAAAAAAATAAAGAAACATTACCTACTTAAAGTAACAATAAGATAGCATAACTGAACATAGTTTTTGGATGGTGTCTATTGCTTTAAAGTGTTCAATAAGTTTACATACGTTTAAAGCAAACAATTTACATCGTTGTAAAACTAGTTTCATTCAAAATCTATAAATAAAAATAAAAACATTACAGTAAAACAAATTAAAGTCCCTTCACCATTAGCTCACAACCTAAAATGATTCGTTAATTTTTATTTAATCAGTAAACAGTGACGATCATCACCTCCGTCACCTCTCCTCAAATATTCCATTGTATTTTAATGGCTTTTTTCAAAGTGATTCGACGTATGCATATAGTATACTGAGTACGATTTTATAGTGCGGAGGAAAATGACAAGTTTATGAATAAATCGAGAAGCGAGAATAAATAACTGTTCTATTTCTTGAGAAAAATTTTGCGCGTACCGACTAAAAGGAGAAGGGAAAGAAGTGATACTGCGAAAAATCAAATGCTCGTGGTCCTTTGATAAAAATGATTATTTTCAACGAGTACGTATTGTATATGTGCATGTATATACGTCGTATTGTAAGCTTTTATGTTTTCCCGAAGTAAACGAGCAAATACGTAAACTAGACGACTTCTAAGAGTTCAACAATAACAAAAATTAATTTTTTTTAATGTAGTTTAGCGAGAGAGATAGGAAGAGAGAGAGAGAGAGAGAGAGAGAGAGAGAGAGAGAGAGAGAGACAGAGAGACAGAGAGACAGAGAGACAGAGAGACAGAGAGAGAGAGAGAGAGAGAGAGAGAGAGAGAGAGCGAGAGAGAACTGTAATAATGATTGTGCGAAGGTATTTTTTTAATAAATTATTATTATTATTTTCACGGAAAAAAACGCAATCTCCCGACAAAGCACTCTGTGCGCAGTACAAATTTGCACGCATTGTGAAAAATACGAGAAAATAATACCGTTCTCGCAATCACTCGATTCGTATGATATTATATTTTCTTTGCACGATATGCGTTTCCAAAGTAGTCGTGTTTCCTGCTATTTACTACCACCGCACGCCAAGCGCGTGTTCTTCAAACACAAAACACAATGCGTATTTATTTCAACAGAACGTTATGTCCGTTTCGCTAACCTAACCTACATCCGAGCACTGTAGGCAGCGAGTACATACAATATTGTATCGTGTAAATGCTAAATAGTATAAATAAAATGTTCGGAAACGAAAATCGTCCGCACGCTGGGACGTCCGAGAGCAGAAAAACGAAATCGTTTAAGCAATTCTGTATTCTAATGTAGATCTATTTTCACGGTATCGCAAAATAATATTATCAACGTTTCGTTTTCAATTGATAATATTGTCATCGAATCATCCGCAAAGAATAAAACCGTATGTACATGTGATTTGTGCATCCGTAGTCATAGTGACGTTTCGACATTATTCTCTTTACTTTTTCGATTGCCATTTTAATAAACGAAATGTTTAATATTATTAATATTGTATGTGTTTATTGTAATAATTGTTAAAACAATACGAAAAATATGATTGCACGTGGATTAAGGTGTTTTTCGTATGAGGTATTACTGAATCGGGCCAAGTTTATGTGGTTATGGAAAGTGCCGGGACGAGTGTATGTTTTTTTCAAGAAAATGTTCGCATTTTTTTCCCATGCCCAAGGCTGTGGTCTAAACGACAAGCAACAAATGAAGTTAAATAATAATAATAATAATAATAATAATAATAAACAATAATAATAATAGAACGGAGAAAAAAAGGACGATACACTGTAGTTGTTATATTGTAGAAATATCGCGATATATTTATTTATACACATCGTATTCGATCGTTGTACATCCTCGCGGCAAATCCCATGCCGTGTTCGCCGCGTCGTGTAGACATAATTTAATACATATTGTACAATATCTTTTCACGGTAACAACATTATATTGTATTCGATTGTATTGATTAGCATTGTTTACAGTCGACACCGCTACCGCTTTTGGTTTTATTAATTATTTGATTTTGTTTTTTATAGTTAAAAGTCAATATAAATTAATCGGCGAAAAAAAAACAAACAAAAATTATACATTCATATTATTATATTATTTTATTGTTGTTTTATCCTTAAAAATTCTATTATCTACGTTTATGGGGTCAAATGCAACGCGCAACCGTGACACAAATGTGCCGTCATTACACCGCGTGTGTGTTATCTGTATATGAACGGCCTTGCCCGTTGTCCAATGTCATGGAGGCTGTTTTCGTGTTTTCTTATCGAATTATTATTTTCTGCTTTTGCAACAAGCTTTTACCGCGCGCACTGTTCATATTTACCCGCCGTAAACTTTCATGGCTCCCCGAGGTTGAAGCCCACCTACGTTGTGAGCGCACCTACACTTACATTGCAACAATAGATGCAATAATATCAATAAACGCGTGTTTGTTTTTCGTACGTCGACAAAACGTGTTCAGAATTTTAAGCGAAATAACAAAAATATTATTTGGCACAATTTTAATGACACACACACGCAGACATGCACGCACTCACGCACGCAAGCACACTTACTCACAAACACACTTACGCAATATCAGAATGTAATGTAAGTGACCATTACGAAGTCATGTCCACGATCGTAGTGATAAACGTTTCTATCACCCAGTACGAGAGTGTCACATTTTGTTAAATTTCCATTATGGTGTTCAAAGTCTAATGCTTTTTTTATTATTAAAAAAACACGTATTCTCTTACATAAAAATTGACTACATTATTTGCATAAATATGAATTTACTTTTTAACATGAATACGGCTATATGAAGCCGTAATGATTTCAGTATAGAACATCGCCATTAGTGAGATAATGAAAATACGTAATACTTAAAGTAAGTTGTTTCGATAAATTATTGAAAAAATGTTTTCTTCGAAGTTTTAAAAATATAACTTACGGGATGCAACACGTATTGATAAATTAAAATAATAAAAACATTTAACTTCGAATTACCAACAATGTGATTGTAACAGTAAACCTTGTCTTATTGCATCAAGCCACATTTTAAGTATGTAGGTTATTATTGATGAGTAATGACTAACAATTAGTAACTAATAACTTCTTAGTAAACTATTCAAAGACGTACCTATAATATTATGCATAATAAAACGATTTAACGATACATATAACAACTAATCATGTTTTAATTTAGCATATATAATATATATTTAGAGAGAGAGAGAGAGTTTTTAGTTTTGCTCAGTACTCAAGTTGATAACCTATTTGTCTTAAAACAACTTCAGTTTCAAAAAATTGAGAATAAAAAGAATTGATTAGTGATCGTTGGGTTAATAATTATTCATTACCTTCGAAATTCTGCAATTACAAGAAAAACATTACCCATAGATAATTTTGTTAGATCCAGTGATTATGTTTAATAATAGAAACACCGATTTTGTCAAACATTATTGAAGTTAAACATGGCGATGATGTAACAATATGGCACAGGTAATTATTATCTGACCCCGTTTGCTGTTTTTATGAACTTGGTGCTATTGTGACCGTAATAATTTTGAACATTTAAATAATCACCGAAATACCTTGTTTTGTATTCGCTTGCACTATTTTCTGCAGCATGCACATTGACAATTATTGCAAATGTTAACTTAAGTTTTTTTCTCATACTGTAATATCCTTTTATTTAATTGAGTAGCAATTCAGTACTTTTTTTCACGCAAACAACTGATACTACGCGTGTTTATTTTATACAAAATACACACGTACATAAAGATATTACTATATTATAAGTATCAATTACAGAAAGACGTGTGAAATTTTCATATTGTTCAATCAATTTAAAACAATTTACTCTACATAAACTGAACAGATGTAAATCATTTGATTATTTTACGAGATGAGTACCTACATATGTGTATATATATATATAGGTATATGTATTAATTTTAAACAAAATTACCAATTATTACATTTTACATTATTCATTAAGTAGGTTACTAATGTATTATACACCATAATACTTTTTTTCTCAGACAAAATAATTAACAGTGTAAAAATCAATTACAATGTGGTTTTTAGGATAATTACGAAGTGGTCATTTTATCAGACATATTGAACCGACCAATATTTCAGTTATTGTATACAAAAAAAAAAAACAAAAACACTGTTATATAGTTAACATTTAAATTTAATTACTATGAACTAGTATAATTATTTGAACCAGTTATTGTAATTGTGACAAAAACGTTAATGGGAAAATGTACAATTTTTTTAATAATCGTATAATTTTCAATGACAAGAAATACAGAAGTCAGTAGTTTACTGTTTATTCACTGTTATAGTTTTTGCTAATTAAAAAAAAAAAATCACAGCTAAGTCATTATTCTATAGCAATTATTATCAGACAACGAATATGAATTATTCTGATCACACAATTGTCCTGGTTCAAATCGATATCGTGGTGTACCTACAACACAAAGCTTGACAGACTTCTGCTTCGATCAGTGGTCAGTAATTTTTCTATCTCACGATCTGTACGCGCTGCATTTTAACGAAAAGAAAGAAACGCTAAGACGTGATTATTCAAAACTTCTTTTATTAGTTATGGCAATAAAAAACTACCTATATTTATTTATTTGTCGATAGACTATTGAAAGTCCATAAATAAACGGAATAAGTATACTAGAAAATGTATTTAATATTGAAATATACTCATAAAATCATTGATTGTATTTTGTCTGTAAAGAGCTAAAGTTAAACTGTGAAATAGAAAAGCGTATCGTATGCAGCTTACGGGCATACCACCGGTCCTGGTCCACCGGTCTAAACCATAATATAAATATACATACATATGTATATATATAAATATATATATGTATTTTTTTTATAGTAAAATACAGAGTGATTCAAAATTTGTATTACAGAAATTCCATCACATACATGTTCAAAATGTAGTAAAACGTGTATCGAAAAATGTGTTTCATCATTTAGGGAAGTCTAAAATTATTAGAAAATTTCATATTTTTTACTATTCTAAAACGTGTAGTTTTGGTTATCAACTATAGAATCATATGAGAAACTATTTTTTTTTTTAATGCGAATGTATTTTTAGAGCATATTAGTGGTTTAAAATATTAACTGATTCTAACCTTTAGGTTTAAGAGAAATTCTAAGTTTTTAGAAATCGCGTGTTGAGTACACGCTTAACGTTTTTCAAACTATCGACGAACACATATAAGTATAACGCGCGGTACGGTTATTGCAAACTACACTGAAAGTTCATTGTATCGCGTTCGTGACAATTCAATTTCTAAAAACATAAAATCGCTTTTAGACGTCAAAGTTTATCATAAATTAATGTTTTTCAATCACTAAAATGTACAAAGAAAATACCTCCAAATTATTTGGAAATAAACATAGGTTCCCATTTGATTTTCAAACGTTAACTTCCCCAAAACGATCCCTTAAGGGTAGTTAAAAAAATATGAAATTAATTTGGCGTTAGAGATTTTTCTAAATTTACGAAATTCTCTTTTTATGCATTTTACTCTATTTCGAATACGTATTAAATAATAATAAGTAAAATTATTACTGTAACATGAAGGTTGAAACACCTTATCAACCAATGTCGCTAAAATTGGTTTTTCCTGTATAAATAATTGTAATTTTTTGTTGCATTAAATGTGCATAAGCAATTAATAAACACATTTACGATATAATAACTGCATAAAAATAATTCTCCCACGTCATTTATTAAAGTGTTAAAAAAACAATTAATTCATAGCAGGGCGTGACTTTCATGAAAAAAAAACACTTAACATAATAACATTAGCCAGCTTTTGTGAATAACGTCACTATTAGAACACAGTGTAGTTTTCGATTACTTTCACTTGATTTTATTATCATTCATAAGCGGCAACGCTCTTTTCCCGCACTCTTAAGGTCCTTTTTTTAAATCAGATAATACAGTATTAATTTTAATACATTCCCTTTTAATTCAAATAAATCAAGAATTATACTAAAAATAAGTAGGTGTAGTTAAAGTTGAAATATATATTATACGCATTACTATAATTAAAAATATTGAATTATTAACTCAAGAGAGGCCGAGTGACGTATATGTTTCTAAAGACGATTTCGACATTCCGCTTTTGTTTTTACCCTTAAAGGGTAAAATATTTTACGATCAATACTAGAACGCTCATTCAGTCGTTGATTTACGTTTGAAATCCGTATTCAAGTTCGAAGAATGCATTTTTGACGGGTAAATTGCTATGATTCCGAAATCCCGTCCCTCGCCGTCTGTTCCTCGTGGATTCCATAACTTGCACGTATAATAATATGTAGATAATGCATTAGGTATATTATTTATACAAACGACATTCGTTGAACGTAAATAATTATAGTTTTTAACAAGAACTGAAATTGTATGGCGGAATAAACGAACTTGTGAATAGGGAGATTTGCGAGTTTTCAATTTGTTCGTTTTATCAGTGTTCCTCGTAAAATATAAAGACTGCCACGTTTTTTTTTTGTTTGAGGAAAAAAATAAAAATAAAATCAGAAAAAACGCTCGTTCGTTTTTTATTGCGAAATATTCGTATAGAATATTTATTTATTCGACAAGATAACACGCGCAACATAAATAAAGTTCATCCGTTGCATCGTTAAAAAGAACGAAGTTTAAACTTGTAATAGTAATAATAATAATCATAGTAATAATAATAATAATAATAATAATAATAATATTACGTCTTGTCGACGCCGCGCCGTCGCGAACTCGATCGCCGCACGTACCGTCTGTCCGTCTCCTCGGGTACAATATGAATCAAATTGTAAAACTAGGAATTACGATGGTTTCCCGTGACCCACGACGGCGATTCGGTTTTTACGAGTTCGGGATTTTACAACCTGCGGCTGTGGGACGTTGTTGCCCCGACGCTATGAAATGCGCTTTTCTCGACCATACAGAAGCCGGTTCCTAGGGTTATAATAGAAGTACATTATTAGATATATATATATATATATGTATTATAGTTATTAGCGAACGAAAAACAAAAAAAACATTTTGTCGTCACAAAAGATCAGTAAAAATTAACGACGGTGCGATAAAATCGGGTGCGTGTCATTACACGAGTACTGCGCATTTGGTCGTGACGTCATACGATCAAATAACGTAAAAACGATTCGGAAGACGTCGCGTCCGTCACCGATATCGGTCGGGTCTAATCGATCGCGATCACCGCGCACATCTAGGTCGCGTGGGATTATACGAAATTTCAGTGACGCGCCTAACGTGTAATTATAAACTGTGATTATTATACACACGCCGGCCGTGTTTACGACGTTTTACAATAACATGTGTCGTCTGACCGTCGATTAAAAACCGCACGTGATCAATACGTTTTTCTACGCGCCCAAACCGCGTCCGGACATAGTTGGTCGTCCGCGATAGCCGTTCGATCCAATAACAGTCGACCGGATGTGAAAACGATCGAAAACACAATCGTTCGTCCGTCGATCCAGTCGATTGTAAACGAGACCCTGAAACGTTTCGGCAGATATCATAAACGTTTGTACGGTGTGAAATCGCCTCCGAGTGCGTAGAGCGGAGGCGGTCGAAACAATTAACGGACGCGGAAGTGGACGACATAACGTCATCGCGTCATGCGGGACGTCGCGTCGTCGACGAATGGGTCTGTTCCGTTTTCGGTTTTTTTTTCTTTTTTTTTTTTTTTTGCCCCCGTGTGATGATTCATCCGGACTACGACGAAATCCCATTCGCCGTTCAAACCGAAACGATTATTATGCAAAACTAGAGCGTGACCTAGAGCCCGGGACGCGAGTGTATATCGGACGGCGGCGTTATCGGTTTCGCGCACGCGGAAGCCTTTAGCCGGCCGGCGCGCGAGACGACCGACGGCCCGCGAGACCATGACCTTGGTAACGATCAAAACCACACGGCCGCCGTCGTCGTCGTAGTCGATCGACGGACGGGAAGCCGTCGTCGTCGTCGTCGTCGTCATCGTGCCGATAAATACACGTGGTCCGGTGTCCGGAGTGATCAGTTCATTTCGAACGGCCGACAGCGATCGACGACGTCGGATCCAAACCGCCGAAAACGTCTCGGACACAACCGCTTCCACAAAATCACGACGTGTATCCCGTACGACACACGCCGACGCGGCGCCACAGCTGCTCGTAAATCGACCGTCATGTGGACCGTCGTGTTGTTGCCGTGCTTGGTCGCGGCCGTCGCGCTTCCCGGACCGTCTTACCAGAGGGTTCCGGTGAGAAAAGACGCTTCGAGCGACCAGATCGGAACGATTCACGATTTAACGCTGACGGCGCTTTTTTTTGTTTGTTTTGTTTTCATCCCAGGTCATCATCAACGCCGGCGGCGCACCCGGCCAGCTCAGCCCCTCGGCGTTCGTCGACTACGTCAACTGGTGGCAAAACATCATCGGCATCATCAACAACCAGGAGGAGACCCCCGTCCACGAGGCTCCCGTCACGCCGATCGACCAGAGCACGTGCCCTCCGTGCAGTGAGTGCACATAAATCACAATAACATTTTCATTAAGAATTCGAAAAAAAAAGACCAAAAAACGATTTTTTTTTTTTTTATTGATCTTATAAAAAACGATTTATTTGTTTGACTGATGACGTCGTGTTTTAGCTTGTGGTGCTCTGGGGAAAAAGAACAGAATCGTTGGCGGCGTACCTACGTACGTGCATCAATACCCGTGGATGGCCATGCTCACGTACAAGGGCAAGTTCTATTGCGGCGCTTCGCTCATCAACCACAAATACGTCTTGACCGCAGCACATTGCGTCCACGGGTGAGCGCAAATCGTCGCGCGTACACTCATTTATTGATGTCACATAAACGCATAGTGTTAAGCGATTAGTTAAGTGTTGAGTCGATGTGGGAGAATCGAAATGGATATTTTTACTGAATGATTCGGATATGCGCGGTACACGCTCATAGCGATTTTACCATATTTTAATATTTCGTGTTTACATGACCTATATGAATCCAACAAAAACGTCTCACGTCAAGTGGTATTTTTTTTTATAAGATTTAATCGCTTCCGTTCGCTTCGTTGTCGAGCGTAGGCGCACTTGTGTCGACGCCATACGAATCCGTCGGCGTGACGTGTTTGTCGTTGTAACTCGTCGGCGGCGTCATCGCGTGAAAAAGCGATTTCCGGTGACGGCAAAATCAAACGGTTTGCCCGTGACGTTCGAATCAAGCCGTCGGCGCTTTCTGTGTCGAACTCTTAACATTTATCGTACGTCGTGAATATTTTATGCGAGCACTCGGAAACGTCAGAACTATGAAAAAAAAGAAATTTCCCTCGCACGCCATTCAAAACGCATTCGACGTCATGCCTAACCGTGTTTGCACGGAAAGATTATTCGACGTGGTCTTAAATCCGTCCGTTTGTTTCGCTGCCGTGCGCCACGAGTGTATGACGCGTTGTCAGTAATTATGGACGTGTATTTTACTGACGAGACTTACTGTGACGACGTGTTGTAGGTTCGAAGGGAAAAACATCGGCGTGCGACTTTTGGAACACGACCGCGGCGATACCGCCGAAGCGAAACACATCGACTTCAAAGTGTCGAAAGTGATCAAGCACAAGGGCTACAGCCCGTCGTCGTACAACAATGACATCGCGCTGTTGCGCATGGACACCGAGGGCGTGGAGCTCGGTCCGAACACCGGAATCCATCCCGTGTGCTTGCCGGTCGAAGGTAATGTCGTACGGACGGTCCGACGCACGATCGAAATCGGAAAACCGATTTTATAATAATAATAATAATAATGATGATGATAACGATAAAAATGTCATGTCTGTCCGCAGGTAAAAGTTTCGCCGGTCTTGAGGGCGTCATCACCGGGTGGGGAGCGAAGAAACAGGGGGGATCGTCGTCGCAGGTGTTGAACGAGGTGACGGTGCCGATCATGAGCAACGAGGACTGCCGGAAGACGGAGTACGACGCGAAACGCATTACGAACAACATGATATGCGCTGGGTATCCGGACGGCCAAAAGGACTCGTGCCAAGTAATTCGCGGTTTTTTATCTAAATTTGGTCATAATTCAGAGAGTAAGACCTGAGCGTTAGGACCACATACCGCCCGTCGTCGGTCGTTGCGAGACGGTACAATCGATCGAGTCCGCTACCGACGAGAACGTTTTGAAGTCTATGAGAGAGTAGTTGGTAACGTCCTGTGGCGTGGCGAAGGACCTAGTTTGAGGCACGTCCCTCAATTTAAGGGGTGGTGGGTGTCTGGTGGTCACTGTTTAGTGATCTACAATCATCGCTTATCATTCGTTTTCTTTGTATAAAACGTTTTAAGTACCCTATAGTAATTAAATACTTGGGTAAACTTACTCATAACGGGGGGTGGTTTATAAAAATTATTTTGTGCCTCAACAATATTTTAAGTTCGCCACGCCACTGGTAACGTCGTCACTAATCCGACTGGAAAACCCTCGGCCACGGGGTGATATTATATCATTTCCAGACGAACCGTAACTGTACGACATTTTCTCGTGCCAGCCGGTGTTATTCCATTGTCGGCGGCCGTCCTTTCGCGAATTAAAATATTACGCGTGCGAAAACACCGGTGTCGCGTGTTCGCGAATCGATTTTAATCGCGGGAAAATGTTTTCACACGGATGAGTGGACATCTTTTACGATTATCGATTTATTTATTGACGACTTAGTCTCGAGGCAGCCCGCAGATGCTGGAAACGTGGTCGATCTCATTCGCACGTAGTTTCTTGTAGCTTATACCAGAGGTATCCAGAGATTGGACGTGTGTGTTAGTAGATGTGTGTGTGTGTGTGTGTGTGTGTTCCGGTGTTGTGGCGGAAACTGGAAATTATTTTTATTGTTACTATTATTATTATTATTAGTTAATTTTTTTTTTTTTTACAGGGTGACAGCGGTGGTCCGATGCACATCAACAACAACTCGGCCTACCACATAGTCGGTAAGCGTACGAATAATCATACGTAGAACGCCTTTTTACACGAATAGTAGAACTTAAATCGTTATAAAATAATTGACACACGAACGAGGATCGACCTACACGACACCTTCGCACTATACGCCAGTGTAGGCAACGACTGCCCGACCGAGTCCACGTAACACGGTCTGTACACGTGTTTAACGTCGAAACGTACAGTCAAGACGGCCACCGTTCACGGCCACGACACGTCAGATCGCTAATGATTATGACATACACTTCCGACGAGTCGTCCGTCGAAAACAACGCAAATCATTAACCTCGATTTACCGTCTCTTCTTATTATTATTTTATTTTTTATTTTTATGCGTTCACACCGACACCAGTCGGCAGTTCGTGTGGACGTGACAACCCTACAAGGATTCACCATTCCCGATCTATGCTCTGATTGAATAAATACCAGTAGCTTTTCGAAATATCCCGCGGGTACGCGGCACGTTTCGAAAATGTTCGACATAGTCTCGAGATTCCCGGATACCGCGATGATTTGTCCGTGACATATTATGTTTTTTTTTCTTTCCAGGAGTGGTTTCGTGGGGGGAAGGATGCGCCCAGGCCAACCGACCCGGCGTGTACTCCAGAGTGAACAGATACCTCAACTGGGTGACCAACAACACGCTGGACGCTTGCCCGTGCTCCAACGTCTACTCTCCGTAGCCGAACCGTAGTATACGTAATGCCGTCGACTACGTCTCACCCAAACGTGCAGACGACACGTGACGAGCTCTGCACACGAATATCGGATCTCACTGAAACAGTGTTAAGCAATGTCGTTATGATTTGTTTAATGTTGTATCCATTACCTATAATTTATAAACATTAATTTATTGTATCATAATTATTATTCATCGAGTGAATTGTGTCAATTATTGTTGGTAAATAAACTCACTCGAATACTACAAAATGTAACGCTGATGTTTTCGTGGATAGACATTATTCATCTACTAGCTGTCAAAAAATAAAATACTCTCCTGCCCGTATAAATTATTAACGATCATAACTATTATATTCATAAATCATAATGGCTGATGACAATAACTGATAAAGCAATTCGTCTATGAAACTACAGACACTTAGATCGTTCAGTCTAAGACTAGACAATTAGACATAAGCAATAAGTATGTCCATTTCGTGTTTCATAATGATGTTATAAACTAGTTTAAAATAATAATAGAACGATAAATGAAAAATATTACGTGAAAATACTGTATTTAACAAGTTCTGTTAGTTGAATAATATTTTTTAATGTATTGGACAAAACAAAGAAGAACAGTAAAAAATAAAAGCTGTTAATATTAACTTCTTATTTCTTAAAATGATTTTATATATTTTAGACAATGAAACTCGATTCTCGTGTTTGTGATGAAAATAAAGTTTGACCGAAAAGTACAATGCAAGAGATTTGATGTTGCATGATTATGAACTAAACAAGTGAAATCAAGAAAACAGTACCTAAAAAAAAACATTAAATTTTTGGGATAAATAATATGAAATAAAACATATTAAAAATGTCGACAATTATAACATGTGACATAAAAATAAACAATATTTTTACACGGTAAATCAATTTTGTTAAAGTACTACTTAGGTGCATTATTCATATTTATTGCAAAAATCGAAATCAAAGTACTTAAATAATTTATGTGTATATATGTATAAAACTAAAAACAAAATAAAATCGTATTAACGGATGATCAATAAGATTTAGTGTTTAAACCGGAGTCGGTAAATTGCGTCCCTATAAGTACGGTTATGGTCATATACTATGTGAATTGCGGCCCACGTACTTTTAAAACATACGTAAATTGCGGCCCGTGTACTTTTAAAACATACGTAAATTGCAGCCCGAGTATTTTTAAAACATACGTAAATTGCGTCCCGGGAACTTACGAAAAAAAATGAACTTTGCTTCCTTTCTGCAGTCTCCTATTGACACAACCAGACACAGAACAAGAAACCACCATGATTTTGAATTACTTGAATTGCACTTTATAGTTTATAGTTTATAAATTATAATCGAAAAATTGTGTTTCAATCCGAATCCATATAAAAAGATAACTGATATATAAAACATCATTTTTATATTATATCTTTGGTTTTAATCACAGAAAAATTATATTTTATGGAATAATATAAAATGGCATGGATTAATCAATCATATTTTGCCCTGTTCGCATATGGATTCTAGACTTCAATTTTATTCGTTGAGTCGGCTATCTAGTTGTTTTATATATCTGTGGTTGCTCTACAGTTTACAATATTTTTTTTTAATCTAATAAAAATGGACGTTATGAAAAGTGAAAGGAATAAAACGTTGAAAATAGTTGATGGTTTCAAATTTCGTTTTCATAAATTTCTAAACAATGATATTCAACGTTGGTGTTGCACAGTTAAAATGTGTAAGTATTTTTTGAAATTTGATGATAATAATATTTGTATAGATAGTTTTAAGTCTGTTATAGTTATAGTCCTAAGTCTGAAAAATGGGAAGGAAAATATTGGTTTTGTGGAAAAAAGGCTTAGACGTAATTTACATATTAATAAGAAATAGTTAGATAGGCATATGTACAAAAATATACCCGGGCCGCAATTTACATAAAAATTTGAAATGGGACGCAATTTACAGAGACCAGTTTAAACCATTAAATTTTTCTACAGATTCACCCGTCCGTTGTTCTGACTAGTCTTTTAAACCTTCAATCGTTTTGAAATTGTCAATTAATATATCCATTATCGTATTTATATGAAAAGATTATTTAACGATTATATAACTATTTTCAATTTATATCAATATATTATTTATATATACCCAGTACACGTCAAAGTTTAAAAAGTGCTTTTTCAATAGTACTTCGTTACTGGTATCCACTTATCATTGTTTTCAAATTTAAATTAACGTAGCTCGTTTTGATATCACGCTAATTATCAATCACGTTTAGACCCGTCCCTTAATTCTCCGATTACAATATAGGAATCAACAACTCCGTTAAAGTGGCTTATAATGTACGATATAGCCTTGGCGCTTTTCACCGCTTATGTCCAGGAAACAACGAGACGAAGGACGGGCTTCCTATACCGTTTTCCGTATTCAGTACTAGTTAGTTAGTTTTTAAGTTGAAGATAGCGCATTGGCGTGTATTTGCGCACATGAAATTTCTTGAAAAAATTGCAAATCGTCTAATTACGACGTGACTTTTGATTAAAGTGACTTTATTTAAATTATAATTATACACCATTACAAGCTATATTTGTATTTATTTCATACATTTTTTTGGAACATTTACAACATTCATACAACCATATTAAACTATACTCTATTACATTTTGATGGGGAGAAACATGCTTCATTTTTTTTTTATCTGCAAGATTTTTTATAGTTGTATTAATTTTTTTTAGACGCTACTGTTACTTACACAATATTGCAAAGAAATCAAACTCAGTTCATTGTTCGACCGTAGTTGTATTTTATGGTGATCACGAATACATTTGCTAACCGTCTAATTACCCAAGGTGACGTTCGTATTTTCCTGGAAAAAATAATACAGGAGTGTACACACCAGAGTGAGCAGATATCCCTGAACTGCGTGGCCGACAACACAGAGGACGCGCGATCGCGTTGCAACCCGAATCCTCAATAGGATTTTGTTCCGGGTGTAAGATGAGTTTATATAATCATACTGAATTCGACTCAAACTGTGAATTAGATTATTGTAGTCATAGATTATATTTTATAAATGTATCGTCGACTCGGCGGGGAAGCGGCTGAACTTCCGAAATCGTTTCTCAATACGCCACTGGGTCCAATGCATTCGCACGATCGATAAACGATGCATGACGTTCCTCCTACGGACAATTATTTCGTTCGTAAACTGAGCGACTGTAATTTGCACGCGAATATTTCAGAGCACACGGAATCGTTAAACGATATTTCAATTAACTGTTTGATTATGCTAATTCATTGTACCGTTATTATTGTTATTTATCCAATTAATTGCCAACTATCAATAAATAAAGTTACCCTTAAATTACAAAACACTGACAATTATTTTTTTTACATAACTAATTAAACGATTATCCAAACTAGGTGATGCCCTGTAAAGTTGATCATTCTATTAGACCTTTGATCAAATAATCAATCATAATGAAATCGTTATTTTTTTATATTTTTTTATTTGCTTTATAGTTTCATAATTATAGCAAAAGATCGCTACTTAAACACGTAGTTTTTTAACTGCGAATGATACATATACCTACGTACTAATTATCAACGGATTTGAATTACGACAATTGGGCCACATTTAATCTACCTGCTTCGTATACAAATATATTTTGATATTTCATTACCCGGTTATTGAGCCACGTAAAACTTTCGCCCGTTTCCCGGATGCCGACTAACCCAAAAGTAAATTTGTCGGAACTGAGTAAATCATTGTCTGACATGTTTTATTTGGATATCACCAACGAACTTTACCACATTTAATTTTGTGAGCAAAAGAATATTCGAAACCATCTAACAACTAGATAATTTTTGTTCTATATCTTATGTTATAAATTTCATCGTGCTGATAACTATGTCCTTGTTTATCATCGACTAAACTATATTGTATCAGCTTTAAATTTAATATGGTGTACAACTAACAATGTTACAGTAACAACTTACAATGTCAAATTGATGTTCGTGTTAATTAAACAACTACCTATACTAAAACCTAAATAATAATAAATGAAATGTGTACCTACATATTCCATAGACATTATTTAAACAACAAATACATTTTCAAACCCTATTTGTTTTTTCTTTTCCTTATTTCATCTATTACTTGTTCAGCTGTAATGCTGTAATATATCCGATAAAAGTTTGTTAATAGGGCTATTACCATATAATGATGTTACTGGACGGTGTAACAACAGGGACAATATTTATGAATAATCACTTATTTGAGAAAAGGATACGGCATTAAATACTTACCGTACCGATATTACCGTCAAATTAGCATACAGAAATCTTTTAAATATTATTTATACTCGTACGTTTTTAAATTTGATTGTAAAAGTTGTAATTAATTGAATAACTACAGAAAGCAAAATGAAAAAGTTCTACGTTTAATATATTCATTGATTGACAATTTTTAGTAACTTACAGACATACAATTCTTTTATGTAAAGTATAAGATATATGCAATCGAAAGTTATGAATTTCGCATTACACATAACTATATGTGTAAGTGTATCATAGATGAAATCTTATAATCATAACTCAATCGTAAAGATTATTAAATTATTAAACTAATAACATTAGTTAACCAGTTTTATGCAATGTGAACTAAATAGATGTTAATAAGTTCTACTCCGAAATAAATGTTTTTTATTGAATTAATTACGAATAACACATTTATCATTCTTAACATACGTTTATTTATGTAAGTTACCACGGAGCGTCAAGCATTTTAAAAAAAATCATGGAAGAATAATTATTATAAAATAAAGATATAGATAAATTAAAGAACAATAATATTAACTGTGCTGGATATAAAAAAAATTAATACATGTATATGATTTAGATATTTACTACATTAAAATCTTAAAAACAGAATGAAATATGACTCTTCTGATATTAATAGAACTTTGTATTGAGCTCATTGTATACTGAATTTCAGATTAGAAATATATGAATTTATATATTCTAAGGTCAAACATATATCTGCGGTATTTTGACACATCGTTGACTTTATTCTGCAGTACACGAACAAGCGTCTTTTGTGTTATCGGCCAGCCAGTCCAGAAAGAAGTTAACTCTGGTATACACACCAGGTTTTTTAGGGTTTCCACAGCCATCTCCCCAGGCAACAATTCCTGAAAAAAACCAATGTCATAGATAATTTTGTATGTGTCGTTAACAGTTATTTGCACGTCACGGGGTGTAATATATATATATATATTTCTTACCAACTACGTGGTAGGTAGAGTTGTCATTGATGACCAACGGGCCACCGCTGTCACCCTGTTATAAAAAAAAAAAAAATAAATAAAATGGGATAAAATCTTTCAAATCGCACAAATCAAAAATGATAAACAGCAGTAGGGACTAATTGTGTGTGTTTGTGTGTGTGTGTCGAGAACTTTTTTAAAAATAAAGAGGGTATTACTTTGCAAGAATCCTTTTTGCCTTTCATATATCCGGCGCACATCATGGAATCTGTTATATACATTCTTGGCATAATGTTTAGACTTCTGCACTCTTCGTTGCTGATTATAGGCACGTTGGTTTCGAGCAATGTGAGCGAAGAAACTCCTTCTTCTGTGTCACCCCATCCAGTTACGACCCCTAGGTAACCGTCATAACTTTCTCCTGCGGACAATCAAAACACTGAAATATTTTTTTTGTTCGATTTAAATTATTTTCTAAATATCATCTCAGTGTCAGTACCTTTGGTTGGCAAGCACACGGGGTGTATTTCGGATCCCGGTCCGATATCTAAGCCGTCGGTGTCCAAGCGTATTAATGCAATGTCAAAATCATTCGTATCCTCATCATATCCATAGTGAATAATCACTTCACTCACATTATACAGGTGCTTGCTATTTTCGTAATCACTGACATTGCGTGTCAGAAGTAGTACGCTGAAGTTTTCCGGATCCCTTGGTTCTCCATTTGGTCTTGGAAATTTATAAGAACATAAAATTAGTGACAACCGGGTTTGATTAAGACAAAACCCATTTAAAGACGGCGATAACGGGATTAAAACATTTCCAGAAAACTGCTTCAACCAACAATAATTAATGAATGTCTCGTCGTTAACGACCTTATACGCATACTATGAGCATGTCATAAAAAAATCACGCTAAATACGCGTTGCTTTGAGATTGGTATGAACACCAAAATAATATCGTTCAGAAGCAATACAATATAAATTTTCGATAATTGTGTTTATTTTGGCTATTATTATTATTCGTTTATATTACCCAAACATACAATCTAAGCTGACTAAATTAAACGCACAACAAAAGAATTTTTTTTTAAGCATATTTCTCATTTGTATTCTTCCTTACTCGTTTAAATAACTTCAAGAATTACTAAATTATGTACAATTCAGTAATGGAAAAATTAACATTTAAACAAAAAATAAAAAATAAATAAATAATATCAATGCATACATTCGGAAAACTGTATGATTTTAATTTGAGTTGTTTTTCAAGGTTTTAATTAACTAAAATAGAGATTTGTTTAAAACACATTATTATGAAAAAATCAATATTTTTCGTGCTGATGAAAATATCGATTCTTATATTTTGCGTTGTCAACTCGTTGATTTGGAGTTATAAACATTTAAAGTTAAATGGATCACAATGAAGTAGCCTGCAGCCGTGTCTTTCACTACTCCAGTGTTTTAAATTTCAAGTGCTTTTATTTTCAAATAAAATCCCGATGCTCGAAATTGAATGTTGAAACATCAACTACGAAAATACGGTGTACACATTATAGACGTACGTATTTTCTTAAAATACAGATTTTACATAGGTCATATACACTTCATATAGAAAATAAAAATAAAAATATGCACTCGTAATATATGCGTTATCGTTCATATTATTGAAGAGCACGTAGAAACAAAAAATAACCAATTTACGTGTTTGAGACGGTCAGACAGGGGCCGTGCGTATAAAATCAACATGTACGCGTGAACAACAGAGACTTACCCTAAAACGCAATGCGCGGCTGTCATGACATATTTGTTGTTAATAAGTGAACCGCCGCAGATGTTGGCATCGTAGAGCCATATGAACGCCATCCAAGGGTACTCGTGGTCGTACGTGGGATTGCCGCCGTAAATACCGAGCTTTTTCCCTTTGGCGCCGCACTCTTGAATCACGTCCACGAGACACGAATACAATTAAGTTTTTTGGTTTCTTTTTCATTTTTCATTTTTTTTTTTTTTTTTTTTCATTTCGCAAGATTATACTCACTGCACGGACGACAGTCGTTCTCGCTCGGATCGGCCGCCGTCAATCCTGGTGAAACGGTTGGTCCGTTGTCGGACCTCATGTTTTGCCACTGTTTGACGTGATCGCCGAAAACATCAGAATCACCTTCGTTTCCACTCCGTGTGACTACCTAAAAGTACAATCATCACAATCGCTCACGCAAAACTATTTTCTGTGTACATTTAAAACAGTGGCTCTTGGTATTTCTCACCGTGGCTCGTTGGTGAGACGCCCCGACCAGCACAGTGATTAACAAACACAACGAGTTCCGCATGACGGTATACGTACGATCCGTCGGCGTGTATGGTCGTCTGATCACAAATCCGGACGGAGCAACGAGAATTTATTCGACCGTTTTTCACAGTGAAGATGAATTTGATTCCAGTTGACAGTACATCAACACCAGACGACACTGACTGTTTACGACAATGCCGCACGGGTATTTATAGGTACCGTGCTATCGACGTAGAATATAATAATTTAATATGAACATTATTTTGCTTTCATCGTAATCAATAGAGTTATCGTTATCAATATTTTCCTCGTCATTTTATCGTGCATCCGTCGTGTGTATTAATGCACAAATGCGTTTTCGGTGCACGAATAAATAAAGATAAATTAAACATAACAATTATTCAAGAGATTTTAAGTATAATTATATAATAATTCAAAGCATAATAATAATCAAGTAGAAAAATAGACCGGGTTGTTCAAAGTATTGGGCATTTACCAGTTGCCCTAACAAGTACGCTCTTTGACACGTGCAGTTCCGCCTAAACTATCAAGAGTAAAACGCTCTAGTTATTGAAAATAATGAATAATTCATAATGTCGATGTATAGTATCATTTGTCTAATACGAACATTTGTGTCATCATTTTCAACAGAGATTGTGTTTTTAATCATTATCATGTAACCGTTTTTCTCAAAATCTTTTTTTTTTCATTTTTATCATATCAATGCGTAATTTGATATCTATACAATCTGTGTTAGTCAATCACGCTTAAAAATATCGTCACGCACTAATATTTGCGATATAAGTACACGTTATATTTTTGTATTTCAACCATATAGTCACACTTTATACGTACACATGCAATCAGAGGCAAAAACTTAGTTTTTGTTTTGAGGGTGTATCAGTAGAAAAAAATTTGAATCTATGGATCGAAATACAGTTTTAATGTATATTTCGTAGTACGAATAGTACAATTTTTGCGCGAACACTTGCATAATCGATATAATTTTTCAGATTTATAATTAACATTTAAAAAAAATATTTTTCGTTTATATTTCTTAGAATTAAATCCTGGGAATAGAATTTAACTCATTTACTTGATTTACAATACTTAACAACATTCGGCATTGTTGAAAAAATGCAATTCATTATTTAATGTTTATCCATTCTCATTTATGAAACCTACTTATTGCACATGTTATAATTGTATTTATCATAGATAAACTAGTATTTGAAATTAATTTAAAAAAAAAAAAAAATTTATATATATATATATATAAAGTTAGAATTTTGATTCTTTTGTAGGTATTACATTGAAGTTTCATTCGGAATCGTTCGACTAAAATAGTGATTAACCGTTCTTTAATGTATATTCGATGAGTATAGTTAGATCCATTAAATATAAAAAGAAATCTCAGTTTTTTGATATATGGGTGAATTTATTCATCAATAATTGATAATTCACAGGATAAATAACGATAATGATAATACTATAACGTAAAATTAATAAATTAATACAGTCAACCAACAAGCAAATAAATCGGTTAACAATGTCGTAAGATCGAATAGTTGTCGGTCTGCTGAACGTTATACGCTGTTTTCCGATGGCGTGAACGCGTTGGAGCACGAGCACGCGTCCATAGTGTTGTTGGCCACCCAGTTGAGGTATCTGTTCACTCTGGAGTATACTCCGGGTCGGTTTGCCAGGGCGCAACCTTCTCCCCACGAAACCACTCCTGAAAAACAAATATACGTGCGTATAGGCACATTAAACGAGAGAAATTTCCTGTCATAAGTATGTGTAAAAGAAAGAGGCAGATTCTGAACGGCGTTAATGGGAATGATCCTGAAAAAACCTTATTTTATAAGTTCAGTTAATAATGTTTGACTGGTGTCAGTGGATTATCAACTGTTTCTTAAACGGGTCAAAACAGGCTATTCGGAAAGTGTTTGGAAGAATAATTGACACGTCACTGTTTTTTTACTCCGTATCGCCGTTAAATTTAACTCTTTCACACATACTGGTTGATTTGATTTTTACTAGAGGCCGAAAAAAAAACTTGGACCGTTTCCCTACGCGTCTGTAGGCACGACGTGGCGTGTACCACGGTATACCATCATGAACTCACCGACTATGTGGTAGGCCGAGTTGATGTTGATGTGCATGGGACCGCCGCTGTCGCCCTGAAAACATAAAATTATTATTTTCGATATCCCGTCATGAACGACATTCGTTCGTGTTGTCACACAACAAAAAGTTGCCGGGTGGTTGTTTCCCGGGAGTTCCCGGGAGGGCCCAATGGGCCAATGTGTGGAAACGACAAATTACTTGGCACGAGTCCTTTTTGCCCTCCGGATACCCGGCGCATATCATGTTGTTCGTAATGCGTTTCGCGTCGTACTCCGTCTTCCGGCAGTCCTCGTTGCTCATGATCGGCACGTACACCTCGTGCAACACGTGCGACGAAGTGCCCCCTTGTTTCTTCGTGCCCCAGCCAGTGATGACACCCTCGAGACCGGCGAAGCTTTTACCTGCGGACAGACACGGACGTATCGTCGATTTAGTGACATGCGTGATCGCGCTTTTTAGATCGCCGCTCGACCGACGTTAAATACCTTCGTCCGGCAAGCACACCGGATGGATGCCGGTGTTCGGGCCGAGCTCCACGCCCTCAGTGTCCATGCGCAACAGGGCGATGTCGTTGTTATACGACCGGGTGCTGTACCCCTTGTGCTTGATCACTTTCGACACTTTGAAGTCGATGTGTTTCGCTTCCGTGTCGTTGCTCCGATCGTGTTCCAAAAGTCGCACGCCGATATTTTTAGCTTCAAACCTATGTTCACAAAATAGATCGTAAAAAAGTAAATCAAACTATATTTTGTATTTTTTTTTTGCATTTGATGGTATTTTTTATATTTTTTTCTTCAACAAATTTTTTTATGACTTTTGAGATGTACATATGAATCGTTTATTACAGAAACTTCATAAGTGACAGAAATTTAAAACAACTTTGTGCGGGAATTCCATATGAGCGTCTTATTTATGTGACTAATCGCGTCTTTGAAATATTTTGTTTAGAGCATTAGAGCAGAAATCTTATAAGTAACATCGAAGAACCAAAAAAAAATAAAATAAAAACAAATAAGAAATCTGCCGGATGACCGAGATTTCATTGTACGATGAAATATCACATATCACATTATCTCCAATATAAATAAATCAAATCTATGTAATCTAGCGTTTGTAAGACGATGAAATATCATTTAATGATATAACTTATTGAATCGATACGTTCGGACCAATAGACAATAAAGATCTATAGTCATATCGGTTATCAATTCAATTAAACCAAATAAGAAAAAGAAAACTATCAAATACAAAACTCAGCAACGGATTTTATATCGTCGAGTGTGAACACGAACAAAATATGTGGAAAATTTGACTTTCGGCACTGTATATGGATCACGTCCGTACAACTTTTTCGAATTGGACAATAATGATATTTCGACAGGCAGATCGGTTAGTATTTTTTTTTTTTTTTTAGCGAATTTTATGACTTGGTATTTTCTCGGTAGTCTTTGGTATGTTTTCGACTTTCGTGCGTATAGCGCTTACCCGTGAACACAGTGTGCGGCCGTTAAGACGTATTTGTTGTTGATGAGCGACCCGCCGCAATAGAACTTGCCTTTGTACGTGAGCATGGCCATCCAAGGGTATTGGTTAACGTACGTGGGTGTGCCGCCGACGATCCTGTTCTTTTTGCCCAAGCCTCCGCAAGCTTAAATCACGCGCGCGAGTGAGAAAATCGTTTTATTATTATTATTTCATTTTTTCCTCGCCGTCGATCCCGGTCATACGGGCTTGTGTACTTACTGCACGGAGGGCACGTGCTCTGGTCGATAGGCTCGTAGGCGGGCGGCTCCGAAACGGGTGGAGGTGTTTCGCCGGTACCGAAGACGCCCATGATGGTCTGCCACCAGTCGATGTAGTCGGCATACGCTGTCGGGCTGAGCGCGCCCATATCGGGACCGTCACCTTCGATGGACGAGAGGATCTGGAAAGACAAAAAAAATTAAAAATTAAAAACACGTGCGCGTAAGTCAAGCGTTTTGTAATCGTTTAACCCCGACGCTGTTCCTCACCGGAGCTCTCTGGTGCGAAGCCCCCACTAGCAACACGGACATCAGACACAAAACGTTCCACATGATGTGATATTCGACTGAGATTTCTCGTCGGTATTTCTGGGGATAGAGCGTGTCCGGAGATTTGGAAATCCGTTCGATCCTTCTTCGCTGCAAGTCCGACTCTTACGTCAAGCTTACACCGCACTGATCGCTCCGAACGCCGGACCCGCGTATTTATCGGCTTTCCAAGCAACAGACGACGGCCTCGTGGATCCGTAGATTTTCGTCCATTACCAAGGTCATGGTTCTCGTGGCCGGGCACCGACCGTATGTCGTCTGGCACACGTGTGCTAAAGCCTTCCGTTCGGCTGATTGCACAGCCGGATCGAGATATCGTGTCCACAGTCTCTAGGTCGCGTCCTAATTCGCCCGTGATGTTTACTTTTATGGCATTTCATACGAAAACTTATCTGCGACTTTATTACAACGTGTAACATATCACGTGAAAATATTTTTGAATGAATATTGTACGATTATGTTTTCTCATAATGTTTTTGTAATATTACTTCTCAACATTTTCTTGTATTCTCGTGTTTAATAAACACCAGTATAATAACGATAAAAGTTTGCGTGTTGTTAATTACTTATGATTTTTGTTTTTTAATTCTTTTTGAAAAATGTACAAGAGGTTAATTTTTCTTAACGTTTCGTAGAATTATTTACAATCAAAATTAAATGCAATATATTTATTAAACTATTGTTATTTTTTATTTTTTCTTAGATATCTCTGAAAATGAAATTCCTTTGCAAAACATTTTGAACTCAAATAAAAAATACATATTTTTTTTTTCTCAATATGCCTCAATATCCGATACAATTTTGTACTTAATGAGATTTTTGTAAATACTAACTTTTTTATATGAGTATGCTTTGTTATCATGTCCTACTTTTAGCGGTCATATATTTATTTTCTCTATTCTTCTTTAGATCACTCAGTAAAATTTTAATAAAATAAAAATGAAATTATTTAAATGAGGCTTATTCGTGACGATTTTATTATAATTAAATAATGCCGTTTTACATGATCTTAACAGTTGAAGTGCCACGTAAGCTGATTGGACTGATCACGCTACTTGAAAGTATAAAAATTTAATTTTTAGTAGGTTTTGCGATAACTTATTTTTTTTAATCAATTCTAAATTTGTCCAATACATATTTTGATTAGAACTTTTTTTATTTTATAACTTATTTTGCAAAACATGCATCATTTTATAAATATCATCTAAATTTCAGCGATACACAGTCAATTTATAATCCTCTATATCTATTGAAATTAATGCACGCGTATATAATATTCAACATTTATTTATTAATCATAATTTTTGCGATTGCATTTCGATATCGGTACGTATTTATATCATACTAGCTGATCAGGCAGACGTTGTCCTTCCTTTTTCGATTGTGACCCAACAATGTGTTATCAATGTGCAAAATTAGTCTACAATGAATATATCTATTTTATACCATACAAATGTTTGTTTGATTACGAAATTGCGTGTTCATCAGGTTAACAAATATTGAATAAGAAGATAATATTGTTTATTTTAATCTCGCGATCACTTTTATAACACACAGGACGTGTTAAATTACATTTGAAATTCATACGAATTTCATTTAGACTTTACCAACGCTAACAATATAGGCGTCGATTAAATTTTGCATCATGTTTCCGAGTTACGTTTTGATATTCTTCAACGTTCTTCAATTTTTAGAAAATGATCACAATACAACATGGTTAGGAGACCACTGGAGAAAAATACATCTGCATGGTCTAAAAATTATTTGACGAAACGTTGAAAATTTAATATTTAAAAATAAATAAATCTTTTTTGAAATAATGTTTTAGTATTATTGAATAATATTTTCAGTAAAAGCAATTTAATAAAATAGAAACCCTTATTATACCTGTTGTAAGAGGTTACACACAATGTATTTATTTATTTTTTTGCTAAATTAGTTTTTTGAATATCAATTATTAACATTTTCCTGGAACAAATCAAATTTACAGTTAAAATGTTCACTTACAATTATTTCTAAATAAAATTGTATTAATTTACAAATGAATTTTTATATTATTTTTTGTTTGCAACCAGTGAGCATTCTGATTTATTTGTTTATTGCTAAGTTTTAATGATTTTTAAAAAATAATTTACTGATATTTTAGTATTCCTGATATTTTGTGGTTTAGTTATGTAATTTTTATTGAAAATAAATTTTGAAATATCATACACTTCAATGATTTTACATACTTTGACTATTATTTCAAAAAATTATTTCTTGTATATTAGATACAGTATCTAGATTTTTGTATTTTGTATCTTATATCTACTGGTGCAAATTTATGTATCCGGATAATGTTTTCAATTATCTTGCCCATCCGTGAATATAGAAACACGAGTCATTTACAAAACATAATAATATGACGTTCATATTGTTTCGCCTCGACTACTGATAATATTCATTATACACGTTTTAATTCCCAACTAACACAAGACATTTTCGAACGATTTTTGAAAAAAAAAGGAAAGAAAACGCATCACTATGTGATTTTTAATAAACTAAATGAGTAGGATTATAAAACCAAAGCGCATCGATTCGAGAGTTTTGAAATCGATTGTTGGCGGGAAATACATTTTTGCGTTCAACTTTTACATCAAGAATTTAAATATTCTTTGTAACGTAACGTGCTCATCATTGTTTGAAAATTAATATTTTGTGAATGCTCCAACTTTTCATTTTTCAATGGAAAAAAAGTAATGGAAAACTTTTTTTTTACAGAGTTCAGCTAATAATTAATTTTTAATTTTTAATTTTAAGCTGACAACATTCTTCGACTATTAACTTACTTTTAACTGAATATTTAGTGTGAACGTCAAACTCACTAATCGTCTATTGACGTCATCATGTAAACTTTATCAACATTTTCATGATATCCTCTACAAACCAATATAATATAATAACGAGATGATACGCAACATGGCTGTTTTTTTCACTTGAAAATTGCTTGTTTAATTGTATTGTACATATTATATTTCAATGTGAAATTCATCAAAACGACGAATTTTCCGTTTGAATGTTTTTTTGCGATAGTTCTAAATTAGGACGTGACCTAGAAATCTGGAACGTGACATGACCGTCTGGTGGCGTTATCAACAGAACGGGAAGCCTTTATAGCGCCAGCATACGAGCACCAGACGACAGGCAGATGGTACCGGGTAACCCGACCTTGGTATTGGGCGAAAACCCACGGCCACACACGTGATCGACGTCGGTCCTACAACGAAAATCGTTGTACCAATAAATACGCGTGCCCCGAGTTCGGTAATGATCAGTGTAGTTCGCTCGACCGAACAGTAAACGGCCAGCGTGTGTAACGGATCGAAACCGTTGTGGACGACCGAGTGAATTTAGAAAATCCACAAAGGGAACTCGTTTTCGAAAAGACCGTAACACGCCAACGACGTCACTTGTAGCGCATACCGTCATGTGGACCGTTTTCAGTTTTGCGGTCACCGTGATGCTGGTCGGCGGGTCTTACCAGAGGGCTCCGGTGGTGAGAAACACTGACGCGAATACTCTCTCGCTTAGACTTCGATCACTCAAACGACCTTTGACTTACGGGTCCGTATGTATGTATGTTTGGATTTTTTTTTTCGTTCCAGGTGCTCCCACCGAACAAAGCTGCGGAAATTCCCGGACAGCTGAGTCCGTCGGCATATGCCGATTACGTCGACTGGTGGCAAAACATCATCGGCATCATCAGCAACAACGAAGAAGCCCCGGTCGCCGAGCCTCCAACCACGCCGATCGATCAGAGCACGTGTCTACCGTGCAGTGAGTATACCTGCGCACATGCGTTTATCCGCGAATTGGCCGCAAGTAGAAAAAATCAAAAATTTTAATTTAAAAAAAATTACCCCGGTGAAAAACGTAGAGTAGGTGCTCGTTAATCAGAACGGAACTGGGAAGAGGAGTCGATTACCTAGAGCATTGTTGAAACAATTTTCTTACAATTTAAATTTAAAAATGATTTTTATTTCTTTAAATAGCAATGATTGTTATGCAGCACAATGAGCATAATCGTAAATTACAAAAAAGTAAAAATTTAATTTAATTTGCAACTGTAATATTAGATACTCATTTCAAAACTCAATAACTTTTTTGTTTTAACACTGGTTCTTTTATGCTTTTCCAACGGCTGGCCTCGAAAACTTCTCAACAGTAGTTACGTCTAATCAATGTACAATTATAATCAAATTTCAAAAATATCTACCAGTACTGGTAGTATAATAGTAGTACTGGTACAGTAGTGCTAGTACAGTAGCACTAGTACAGTGACGTATGCTCAAACCCGTCCGGATTACCATGTATTGCATATTATCATCCTACGTTCAAATTAACGAGAACCTACTGAGTTTACCACGCACGGTTCAAGCACTTAATTTTTATACTTTTATCAAACTTTCCATAATACGCAATATTGAAGATTACTTTATGTTTGTGTGAGTCTCAAAATAAGTCTTTAGTTAAATTTCTTCGTGAATACCGGTACGTTATGGTGTAGTTTTTCAATTTATATTCTTTTGTACCATTTGACTTTGGATGATTTACGACAAATACGTTTATAATTTGTTTTATACAATTACAATAGTATACCAATCAGTTATATCGATCTGTGGTATATAACTATTTCACTGAAAAACAATTTTCAAAATATGATTTTCATTGTGCACAGTAAAATTAATCATTAAAACTTAACGAATATTTTGCTTTGAATGAATTGCCGTGATCGATGTGAAAAAATTGTGAAAATAATTCATCTTCCGTGAGATTTACAAAAAAAGTAGTTGCGAATAGTACATTTCTTTTAATGGGGTAAGTATTTACCCCACGCAACATAATACGAAGTAGTGTAATATATCGGGAGGGCAACCGAGGGTTAAACGGAAAAAATCAGTTGGGAAAATTGAATAAACCAATTGTGTTCGCCCGTGTGATTTAAGCTTGCGGAGCTCTTGGGAAAAAAAAGAACAGGATCGTCGGTGGCTCACCCACATACGTGAACCAATACCCTTGGATGGCCATGCTCACGTACAAAGGCAAGTTCTACTGCGGCGCGTCACTCATCAACCACAAATACGTCATGACGGCCGCGCATTGCGTTCACGGGTGAGCATTACACACAATTATTATTCGGTGTCGTTAAAATCAAGTGGCGTATGTTAGTGCACGAGATCACAACGGGCACGCACGCGATAACATTACCGTGTAGTCGTTATTCGTCGACTTTGACTTACGAGTAAAACGTGACATTCAAGATCTCTTTGATATAATTTTTTTTTTTTTTAATTTCCACTGTATTACGTATAATACTCTAATCCGTGACTTTTTCGTGTTAAAAAAAAAAAAAAGTCAAAACACTAATGAAATCCCGTTCGATTCGTCGTAGTTCTGTATGCGTCTGCCGTTTCAAATTTTGAGTTTAAATCAACAATTTTTAGTTCCAATAACGTCTGAAATTCGTTGGAAATGTATTCTTTCCGTGAGAAATTACAACAGCTACAACAGCATTCACTTGCACACGTTTACTCGTTTAATTAGTTCTATACGTCATTCGTCGCACACTCATCACGGATTTCTTAACAACGTTGCGAACAGGTTCGAACAGAAAAACATCGGCGTGCGGCTCTTGGAACACGATCGGAGCAACGACACGGAAGCGAAACACATCGACTACAAAGTGTCGAAAGTGATCAAACACAAGGGGTACAGCACCCGGTCGTATAACAACGATATCGCCCTGTTGCGCATGGACACCGAGGGCGTGGAGCTAGGCCCGAACACCGGAATCAATCCCGTGTGTTTGCCGCCAACAGGTGTGTATGACCAAAGGTCGGACGATCTAGAAAATAGGCGATCGCGGTGAAAAAAAAAACACGAAATCGATTTCACGTTTTCCGTTTTTCGCAGGAAAGAGTTTCGCCGGTCTCGAGGGCGTCGTCACCGGCTGGGGCACGAAGAAACAGGGGGGATCTTCGTCGCAGGTGTTGCACGAGGTGTCCGTGCCGATCATGAGCAACGACGACTGCAGGAAGACGGAGTACGACGCGAAACGCATTACGAACAACATGATATGTGCCGGGTATCCGGAGGGAAAGAAGGATTCGTGCCAAGTAATTTTCGTTGTTTTTATGATTGTTTCCCGTAAAACCTACGCGTTAATTTTAAAATTTTTCTTTTGAATCGTCCTGAACATGCGCCCTGGTGCATAGCGGCAACGCGTAAGGAACCATAACGAGATCATCTGGTTCAATACGCTAATGAAAATGTGTTACGCTTAAACCACCCTCGTCAACTAGGTGCTCGTAATGTGATTTTTACGTCAGTACGTTTTAGTGCATGTGACCTCTCCTACTACTTAGCCTTTAAGATTTCTGGTGTTTGTACGTACAGAGGTTTTAATCGAAAATTCTTTGAATGTACACAGGGTGATAGCGGTGGCCCAATGCACATCAACAACAACTCGGCCTATCACATAGTCGGTAAGTGTGTACATTATCGTATTGTAACGTCACGGCCGCCTAACCAGTTACCGAGCATCGCTATACCGGGTTTTCGTCTGCCAAAGAGTATACACCGCAGCGTATGTCGCAAAACACAATACGATAATAATATGTTCTCTGACGAAACGTATGATTGAACCGCGTTAGCCTTCGCGAGACTTCGATTCGGAATCACCGTCGGCTATCCGCCGAATTATTTCTCGAAATGTGCGTTTATCACACTATCCGTGAGATCACGAATATACCGTTACCGTTCGCGGATCACGATCATTTATGGTGTGATACACGGAAACCGATCAGTGAATGCCTCGGAGGCGCAATACGCTATGATAATAATGCGTAAACGTGTTAATGTACTCATAACGTTTGTTTTTCCTAGGTGTAGTTTCGTGGGGAGAAGGATGCGCTCAGGCCAACCGACCCGGCGTGTACTCCAGAGTGAACAGATATCTGAACTGGGTGACTAACAATACGGTGGACGCTTGTCCGTGCTCTAACGTGTACGTCCCGTCGGAAACCCGCACGTGACGACATTGAACCGGGTGACTACATTGCTCCACGTGAATACTTTGGAGTCTCGCGTTGAATACGATTTTATTATTATTATTATTATTATTATTATTATTATTTTATTGTATTATTTACAGCCGATAATTTATAAACTTTGACTAATTGTACGTCTCTTTGTGTACTGTACGCCACCATACTTCATGCGATTGAAATAAATACGTACAGTGATTATAACAAACGATTTGCGTTGTTCGTTTATTAAGTCGGTTTTCCTTAATTCATAGTAAACACTACCTAGTGAACATTTTAAATACTAACTCGTAGCCCAGATTTCACTAATGTTATTTCGATAAACTTAAGTATGAAAATCGAGTAAAACACGTTTGATTGTTCCTCAGAATATTGTAATGTCTGCCGAAATTCTTGCGAAGAAGGAGCCCGAATAAGTGCATGTTGTGAATACGAGAACTTATTGTTGATACTGTTATACTCACGCGTAGATCCGAAGATATAATAAACATGTTTTGTGAAGAAGTAAGAACCCTGATTTCGTTAGTTAAGAATAATTTTATGTGTAATTTAATATTTTAGAGGGGAAAATATGGTTGATAATACCGTGTTCGGAATAACCGGAAAACAAAGCAAAAATAATAAAGATTGAGATTTATGAAAAGAAAAATCACAAAAAATATATTTATAAAAATGCTAAAGACATCAATAAACAACAATATCGACACAACATTGTCAAAATTGAAACACCGTTTTCAAAATAGATGGAACTGTCATCTAACTAAATTAGTTATTATTAATTATTGAAATGATGTTGAGAAATCAGGAGATTAGTGATTTTTATTTTTATTGAATAAAAATGGAATTCTACAGATAAAATGTAGATCGTGTTCATTGAGTTTTTTTCATGATCATATTTTAATGGATCCACTTTGTTGAAATATTATTACGTAAAAGTTGAACAAAATGTATTAAAAACTTACACTAAAAACATTCAACAAACGTCTAGAGCACATTTTATATTTAATACATTTTGAAATGCTTTAAAAAAAATTTTTTTTTTCTAAATCCCAGTGAATAAAATATACACGATTACATAATATGTAATATTATACTGGTACAATAAATTAAATATATTTAAATAACATGTACAATCAAATATTAAATAACGATATCGAACAACGGTGTGATGTGATCTGAAATATTTATGCGCGAATAATAGTCATATACGAGCTCACTACGTGTATCGGTGCGAAATAGATGTCGGTTTGATAAACTTATACATCGTTTTCCAACTGAAGGTTGGGGCTGGAGCACGCACACGCGTTTTTTGTATTATTGTTTATCCAGTCGAGGTATTTGTTCACTCTGGTGTACACTCCAGGTTGATTGGCCATTGCGCATCCTTTGCCCCACGAAACAATTCCTTGAAAAAAAAAACCGAACGATAATTCGGGTAACCAGACACCGTGAGACATGTGACTAAGATCTAACGATTAACTGAATTCCACCATCGCCTGATTCGATAAAAATAATATGCCATAGTGTTGTGATAATATTGGAACCGGCTGGTAAATAAATATGGAGGGAAGTGGATGGAAAATTTTCCGCGTTCAATTGCTCGACGGTACAACACGGCAGTTGTAAAAAAAACTTCAATTTACATAACGAATTAGATTATAGCACACTATATCCCAATCGGAAATTTATTACTTACGCCAACATTCACAACGGTTAGATCGCACCGAAAATAAGATACTCTAAAGGGTATTATGGATGAATTACATATTACTTTTACTTTTACAGTCAATAGTTAATACAGTTTCAACGGATTATCAATTACGATAGAAATATTTCTATGATTCGTTTGAAAAAAAATTTCGGAAGAATTGATAAACCAATATTTTTCCCCATACATTTCTTCAGTATCACTTGCTCGTATATTTTGAACGGAAGCTGAGAAAATGTCAGTACCGTGGGTTACGATTAGACTTACCGGCTATGTAGAAAGCCGATTTGATTTTGACTTGCAACGGTCCACCACTGTCGCCCTGAGCATACACAAAACAATTATTTATTATTATTATTATTGGTTATAATCGTCATCGAACACAATAATAATTGATTTTGATTACAATCGAGCACACAGGAAATGCCCTCGCGTAAACTAAACATTGAAGTAGACGTAAGAGCCGCATAACCTGTATCGCGTTCACAAAACGGGAATGCGTAGTATGTGTTTACACAGGGTGTAATACGCAGACGAGACACCCGCAATACGAATATCCAGAGACAGATCGAGAGTTTTAAACCAATTAAGAGCGCTGACGAGTAGTGGCATACATGGTATGGTTAAAACGGACGATTCAGGTATTCGCGAGTTGCATGTTTCTACTCACTGGTGGTGTGAATGTTTTTTATGCATGAGACAAAATAATTTGTAGGGACCACCTACCCCCCCGAAATTCCGAAGTATAAACATTTTTCATAATAATTTTTTTCAAGTTAATATACCTACTTATTAGTTATAGTATATAGATAATACAGCTCAACGAAATATGAACAGTTATTTAAGTTTTTATTTTTTTTAGGTTCCAAAATCAGCTCTTCTAAAATAATTAATAGTACTCTATAATGTGTATAGTGTAAACAGATAGTTTTCACCGGTTTTGTACTTCAAAAATGTTTTCTGCTCGTACACCGCAAAAATCGTTTTGGGACCAGTGTCTCATAGAGCCCTTGTCACGCCACCACTGGTTCTACTTGCCTATAGTATTAGAAATGACATCGTTACGTGTTGTCGTAGAACGAAATCTGTCTTCGTTAACAACACTGTGTGTTACAAATGTACAAAAAATATCGGCTCAATCGATATGTTCATAGACGTTTTCAAACCACGATACGTTTTCGTGATGATTTCCAGTGCATGACGTTACGTATCGGACACATTGTCACATTTGGTCAATCGATTTGGAGGGAGCGAAGTACGTTTAAAGTTAAAACCGTAAAAATTACTTGGCATGCATCTTCCCCTCCCTCCAGATATCCAGCGCATAACATGTTGCTCGTCACTTCTCGGCCATTATTTGTTTTGCCGCAATCTTCGTTCTTCATAATCGGTAAGCGCGCCTGCCGCAACACATCTGACGTGGGCCCCCTGTACGCTTTCCTTCCCCAGCCGGTGACGACGGCCTTGTAACCAACAAAACTGTTTCCTGTGGACGAATAGAAAAACTAAATAGACCTCACGTTTACACGGGACCGGGATCGGAATTTCTACACGAGCCGAGCTATTTTAATTTACCTTTAGGAGGCAAGCACACAGGGTTGATTCCGGAGTCAGAACCGAACTCCACTCCCTCGGTGTGCATGCGCAACAAGGCGATGTCGTTGTCTTTCGAAATTCTATTGTATCTCTTGTGTTTAATCACATTTAGGACTCGAAAATCGATGCGTTTTGCGTCTTTGTTATTACTCAGGTCGTGTTCCAAAAGCCGCACGCTCATATCTTCTTTTTTAAACCTATTCGCAGTAGCGTTGGGAATTTGTAAAAACTTAATACAAACCAAGTAAATCAAATACTCAAATAAAGCATGCAATAAAAAACAAAAATACTTATCACATAATTAATAATATGTGCTATGTGTATAATACGGCTCGTATAAAACGAATTGAATTCTGGCCGAATTTAAGACTTTACAGATAGGGTAGGAGTGGTAAGTGGAAGGGTGAACAATTTAGACAATTGCTGAAAAATGTTTACTGAAACCCACAAAAGGATAAACCTAAAAATATAATATGTGATCATTAATAGAAATAGTATGTGTGATTTAATAATTTCAACGAACTACCTCAGTGATATTTGTCCCCGATCAATTAACACGTATAAATTAAAAAGTTGTAAATGTAATATGATCGTCAAATATCGAATAAACTGAAAATAAGAGCAAAGAGTTTTAATTCATTAATGGAAATTAGTACATTTGTATTTTCTATTTGACAGCTGTGTGCCAATAACGATTTTAATATTACTTAGTTTTTTAAAAATTAATAAATTAAATTTTGTATTACAACATCGGAAACACATAATTTTAAAGAATCCAATGTTATATCTAGAACGTGCGAATTATAGTTTTTCGACCGATCCAGCTCTGTGTAAAGAATGCAAATTTTCAGCGTTAAAGTGTTGTGTTCAAAATAAAAGATTTTGCATTGTTCTTAGAAATCTTCGTACGTATCGTAACGTGACAGAATCGAATACGATCTTTTTAGCGTTTTAATTTATCATTTAGTTTGTATGTATATCAAGATAGTTGTTGCACATGAATCTAATACCAAAGACTTATGACATTTGTGTGTGTGTGTGTGTGTGTGTGTGTGTGTGTGTGTGTGTGTGTGTGTGTGTGTGTGTGTGTGTAAACAAAATTAAATAATATAAAATGATATTACGGAGTAACGCAATGTGCGGCCGTCAAGACGTATTTGCTGTTGATGAGCGATGCGCCGCAATAGAATTTGCCTTTGGACAAGAGCATGGCCATCCACGGATATTGGTTTACGCGAGCAACCGTGCCACCGACGATTTTACCCTTTCTCCCCAGAGCTCCACACGCTGAATCACACGCATGAACGAGATAATTTTATTGCGATTCTTCAACAAGACCTCAATAGACCTTATGAGGTTGTATGTGTCTCGCGATATTCGTGTACACTCACAGCACGGAGGGCACGCTCGGCTGACGGCAAACGGTCCTGGGGCGACAGTGGGTTCTCCGTATTCGACCGTGACGTTTCGCTGCCCGTCGACGCGGTCGGCGTATGATGTCGAGTTGACCGCGTCCACACGGATACCATTTTCCATGGAAGAAAAGTCCTGGAATAAAAAAAAAAAATCACGCGTACGCGGAACATGAGTCGTGAATCACGGCCGAATTTTTCCCAGCGTTCCCCACCGAAGCCCTCTGGTGCGACGCCCCGACCAGCACGACAGTTATCAAACTCGCAACGTTCCACATGAATGAATTTAATGACGTTCACGTCGTCGTATTGTGCGGGATTCGCCGAGAGAACGTGCCCGAGGGTTTCGAAAAAATGTATCCGATCGTTCTCCGTGGTTTCGACTAGAACGCCTACAGCTGTCAACAGTTCGATCGAGTCGATTGAAGCACTGATCACTCCGCACTCTGGACGCACGTATTTGTCGGTGCGATGGTTTACACAAAAAAAAAAAATGATCACAGCGATCTTCGATTTATACTACAGTGTATAAACTTTTGATTGATTTGATGCAGGTGACATACGATAGCGCACTCGGCTTTGACGTCATCATGATTATCGGCCGGTATCACTACCGACAATATCACATACAGTTGCGACTTGGCACATTAAGCTTATAAGTTGTAAAAGACAACTGCCGTTCTTGACAATCATTTCCGAAAACTAATAAAGTGTGCACAGTCTAAAACATATAATAGTGTGTTATGACTACAAACACATTATAAAGATATAATAAAAATTAATGATCTATTAAACTAACTATAAACTTAATTCATTAGATATATGACTACTACTTATGTTTATAGATGCAAAACCGTAATCAAACACATTAATGACAAAAATAAAAATACTTGTGTACCGAAAATTAAAACAGTTGTTGAAACAAAAATTCTTTCATAGGTACATTTTTCATTTAATATAAAATATTAAATTTATTAAACGCATAAAATAATATACCAACGAGTAAGTAATATTTTTCACTTGTTCAAAGTAATCCATGAAATATACGTTTTGAAAATAACATTTTTGAATATTTGGTAACACGAAGACAATTTTGGGCTTGATATAAATATTTTTTGTTATTAAATATATATTTTGCATAACAGTTAACACTCCAACCAAGTAATAGCCAATAAATCAAACTTATTATATATATATATATATTTTATTTTTTTTTTTAATTAATTTCAAATACTAGTTTATCTATGATCCATACAAGTATAACATGTTCAATAAGTAGGTTTCATAAATGAGAATGGATAAACATTAAATAATGAATTGCATTTTTTCAACAATGCTGAATGCTGTTAAGTATTGTAAATCAAGTAAATGAGTCAAATTCAATTCCCAGGATTTAATGCTAAGAAATATAAACAAAAATATTTTTTTTAAATGTTAATTATAAATCTGAAAAATAATATCGATTATGCAAGTGCTCGCGCTAAAATTGTACTATTCGTACTGCGAAATATGCATTAAAACAGTATTTCGATCCATAGATTCGAATTTTTTTCTACTGATACACCCTCAAAACAAAAACTAAGTTTTTGTCTCTGATTGCATGTGTACGTATAAAGTGTGACTATATGGTTGAAATAAAAAAATATAACGTGTACTTACATCGCAAAGATTAGTGCGTGACGATATTTTTAAGCGTGATTGACTAACACAGATTGCATAAATATCAAATTACGCATTGATATGATAAAAATGAAAAAGAAAGATTTTGAGAAAAACGATTACATGATTATGATTAAAAACAATCTCTGTTGAAAATGATGACACAAATTAGAAAAATGATACTATTCATCGACATTATAAATTATTCATTATTTTTAATAACTTTTCAATAACTAGAGCGTTTTACTCTTGATAATTTAGGTGGAACTGCACGTGTCAAAAAGCGTACTTGTTAGGGCAACTGGTAAATGCCATATACTTTGAACAACCCGGTCTATTTTTTTACTTGATTATTATTGTGCTTTGAATTATTATATAATTATACTTAAAATCTCTTGAATAATTGTTATGTTTTATTTATCTTTATTTATTCGTGCACCGATAACGCATTTGTGCATTAATACAGACGCCGGATGCACGATAAAATGACGAGGAAAATATTGATAACGATAACTCTATTGATTACGGTGAAAACGAAATAATGTTCATATCAAATTAATATATTCTACGTCGATATCACGGTACCTATAAATACCCGTACGGCATTGTCGCAAACAGTCAGTGTCGTCTGGTGTTGATGTACTGTCAACTGGAATCAAATTCATCATCGCTGTGAAAAACGGTCGAATAAACTCTCGTTGCTCCGTCGGGATTTGCGATCAGACGACCATACACGCCGACGGATCGTACGTATACCGTCATGCGGAACTCGTTGTGTTTGTTAATCACGGTGCTGGTCGGGGCGTCTCACCAACGAGCCACGGTGAGAAATACTAAGAGCCACTGTTTTAAATGTACACAGAAAAGAGTTTTGCGTGAGCGATTGTGATTATTCTACTTTTAGGTAGTCACACGGAGTGGAAACGAAGTTGATTCTGTTGTTTTCGGCGATCACGTCAAACAGTGGCAAAACATTAGCTCCGACAACGGACCAACCGTTTTACCAGGATTCACGGCGGCCGACCCGAGCGAGAACGACTGTCGTCCGTGTAGTGAGTATAATCTTGCGAAATGAAAAAAAAAAAAAAATGAAAAATGAAAAAGAAACCAAAAAACTTAATTGTATTCGTGTCTCGTGGACGTGATTCAAGAGTGCGGCGCCAAAGGGAAAAAGCTCGGTATTTACGGCGGCAATCCCACGTACGACCACGAGTACCCTTGGATGGCGTTCATATGGCCCTACGATGCCAAAATCTGCGGCGGTTCACTTATTAACAACAAATATGTCATGACAGCCGCGCATTGCGTTTTAGGGTAAGTCTCTGTTGTTCACGCGTACATGTTGATTTTATACGCACGGTCCCTGTCTGACCGTCTCAAACACGTAAATTGGTTATTTTTTGTTTATACGTGCTCTTCAATAATATGAACGATAACGCATATTTTACGAGTACATATTTTTTCTTTTTATTTTCTATATGGAGTGTATATGACCTATGTAAAATCTGTATTTTAAGAAAATACGTACGTCTATAATGTGTACACTGTATTTTCATAGTTGATGTTTTCAACATTCAATTTCGAGCATCGGTATTTTATTTGAGAATAAAAGCACTTGAAATTTAAAACACTGGAATAGTGACAGACACGGCTGCAGGCTACTTCATTGTGATCCATTTAACTTTAAATGTTTATAACTCTAAATCAACGAGTTGACAACGCAAAATATAAGAATCGATATTTTCATCAGCACGAAAAATATTGATTTTTTCATAATAATGTGTTTTAAACAAATCTCTATTTTAGTTAATTAAAACCTTGAAAAACAACTCAAATTAAAATCATACAGTTTTCCGAATGAATGCATTGATATTATTTATTTATTTTTTATTTTTTGTTTAAATGTTAATTTTTCCATTACTGAATTGTACATAATTTAGTAATTCTTGAAGTTATTTAAACGAGTAAGGAAGAATACAAATGAGAAATATGCTTAAAAAAAAATTCTTTTGTTGTGCGTTTAATTTAGTCATCTTAGATTGTTTGTTTGGGTAATATAAACGAATAATAATAATAGCCAAAATAAACACAATTATCGAAAATTTATATTGTATTGCTTCTGAACGATATTATTTTGGTGTTAATACAATATCTCAAAGCAACGCGTATTTAACGTGTTTTTTTTGTGACATGCTCATAGTATGTGTATAAGGTCGTTAACGACGAGACATTCATTGATTGTTGGTTGAAGCAGGTTTCTGGAAATGTTTTAATCCCGTTATCGCCGTCTTTAAATGGGTTTTGTCTTAATCAAACCCGGTTGTCACTAATTTTATGTTCTTATAAATTTCCAAGACGAGATGGAGAACCAAGGGATCCGGAAAACTTCAGCGTACTACTTCTGACACGCAATGTCAGTGATTACGAAAATAACAAGCACCTGTATAATGTGAGTGAAGTGATTATTCACTATGGATATGATAAGGATACGAATGATTTCGACATTGCATTGATACGCTTGGACACCGACGGCTTAGATATCGGACCGGGATCCGAAATACACCCCGTGTGCTTGCCAACCAAAGGTACTGACACTGAGATGATATTTAGAAAATAATTTAAATCGAACAAAAAAAATATTTCAGTGTTTTGATTGTCCGCAGGAGAAAGTTATGACGGTTACCTAGGGGTCGTAACTGGATGGGGTGACACAGAAGAAGGAGTTTCTTCGCTCACATTGCTCGAAACCAACGTGCCTATAATCAGCAACGAAGAGTGCAGAAGTCTAAACATTATGCCAAGAATGTATATAACAGATTCCATGATGTGCGCCGGATATATGAAAGGCAAAAAGGATTCTTGCAAAGTAATACCCTCTTTATTTTTAAAAAAGTTCTCGACACACACACACAAACACACACAATTAGTCCCTACTGCTGTTTATCATTTTTGATTTGTGCGATTTGAAAGATTTTATCCCATTTTATTTATTTTTTTTTTTTTTTATAACAGGGTGACAGCGGTGGCCCGTTGGTCATCAATGACAACTCTACCTACCACGTAGTTGGTAAGAAATATATATATATATTACACCCCGTGACGTGCAAATAACTGTTAACGACACATACAAAATTATCTATGACATTGTTTTTTTCAGGAATTGTTGCCTGGGGAGATGGCTGTGGAAACCCTAAAAAACCTGGTGTGTATACCAGAGTTAACTTCTTTCTGGACTGGTTGGCCGATAACACAAAAGACGCTTGTTCGTGTACTGCAGAATAAAGTCAACGATGTGTCAAAATACCGCAGATATATGTTTGACCTTAGAATATATAAATTCATATATTTCTAATCTGAAATTCAGTATACAATGAGCTCAACACAAAGTTCTATTAATATCAGAAGAGTCATATTTTATTCTGTTTTTAAGATTTTAATGTAGTAAATATCTAAATCATATATTAATTTTTTTTATATCCAGCACAGTTAATATTATTGTTCTTTAATTTATCTATATCTTTATTTTATAATAATTATTCTTCCATGATTTTTTTTTAAATGCTTGACGCTCCGTGGTAACTTACATCAATAAACGTATGTTAAGAATGATAAATGTGTTATTCGTAATTAATTCAATAAAAAACATTTATTTCGGAGTAGAACTTATTAACATCTATTTAGTTCACATTGCATAAAACTGGTGTTCTCAATGTTATTAGTTTAATAATTTAATAGTCTTTACGATTGAGTTATGATTATAAGATTTCATCTATGATACACTTACACATATAGTTATGTGTAATGCGTAATTCATAACTTTCGATTGCATATATCTTATACTTTATAGTTTATATCAAAGAATTTTATGTCTGTAAGTTACTAAAAATTGTCAATCAATAAATATATTAAACGTAGAACTTTTTCATTTTCTTTTCTGTAGTTATTCAATTAATTACAACTTTTACAATCGAATTCAAAAACGTACGAGTATAAATAATATTTTAAATATTTCTGTATGCTAATTTGACGGTAATATCGGTACGGTAAGTATTTAATGCCGTATCCTTTTCTCAAATAAGAGGTAATTCATAAATATTGTCCCTGTTGTTACACCGTCCAGTAACATCATTATATGGTAATAGCCCTATTAACAAACTTTTATCGGATATATTACAGCATTCCAGCTGAACAAGTAATAGATGAAATAATGAAAAGAAAAAACAAATAGGGTTTGAAAATGTATTTGTTGTTTAAATAATGTCTATGGAATATGTAGGTACACATTTCATTTATTATTATTTAGGTTTTATTATAGGTAGTTGTTTAATTAACACGAACATCAATTTGACATTGTAAGTTGTTACTGTACATTTAGTTGTACACCATATTAAATTTAAAGCTGATACAATATGGTTTAGTCGATGATAAACAAGGACATAGTTATCAGCACGATGAAATGTATAACATAAGATATAGGACAAAAATTATCTAGTTGTTAGATGGTTTCGAATATTCTTTTGCTCACAAAATTAAACGTGGTAAAGTTCGTTGGTGATATCCAAATAAAACATGTCAGACAATGATTTACTCAGTTCCGACAAATTTACTTTTGGGTTAGTCGGCATCCGGGAAACGGGCGAAAGTTTTACGTGGCTCAATAACCGGGTAATGAAATATCAAAATATATTTATATACGAAGCAGGTAGATTAAATGTGGCCCAATTGTCGACAGCCCGTTAATTTCGCTATTTATTAGTTTAACTTTGTCATGTCTTGCATAAGAATTGTTTAATTCAAATCCGTTGATAATTACGTCATTTATATATAATACGTGTATTAGTACGTAGGTATATGTATCATTCGCAGTTAAAAAACTACGTATTTAAGTAGCGATCTTTTGCTATAATTATGAAACTATAAAGCAAATAAAAAAATATAAAAAAATAACGATTTCATTATGATTGATTATTTGATCAAAGGTCTAATATAATGATCAACTTAACAGGGCATCACCTAGTTTGGATAATCGTTTAATTAGTTATGTAAAAAAAATAATTGTCAGTGTTTTGTAATTTAAGGGTAACTTTATTTATTGATAGTTGGCAATTAATTGGATAAATAACAATAATAACGGTACAATGAATTAGCATAATCAAACAGTTAATTTAAATATCGTTTAACGATTCCGTGTGCTCTGAAATATTCGCGTGCAAATTACAGTCGCTCAGTTTACGAACGAAATAATTGTCCGTAGGAGGAACGTCATGCATCGTTTATCGATCGTGCGAATGCATTGAACCCAGTGGCGTATTGAGAAACGATTTCGGAAGTTCAGCCGCTTCCCCGCTGATTCGACGATACATTTATAAATAATCTATGACTAAAATAATCTAATTCACAGTTTGAGTAAAATCCATTCTGATGATATAAACTCATCCTTCACCCGGAACAAAATCAAACTTACTCAACGAAATTCGTCCTTTTTAAAAATATGTCTTCAATAAAACGACTCTAAATGGTATACAAAATATTTTAAACAAATTATTTTTTATTGTATCCGGTTCCCTTAATATATTGATCACGAGATTTATGTTTGATTTAAATACTAAGATAATGATAATTACTATGTAATAAGCATAGAAAAATTACAACCTCTTAGAAAAAAAATAACCGACGTTATAATAAACTTAAATTTATTTCAAGTAATTCAAACACTGTGACGTTTTTCTGTTGACGGACTTTTGGGTTTTCTGCTCACCCAAAACGTTGCCATTTTCCCCTTACCCTGTAAAGCAATAATAATTATACTAAAAATGTATATTCCGTATCAACAAGTGTTGACGTGTGCACGAAATGCGTTCTGCCCCTCTTACGGTTTAATGTTATAATTTATTGGTTTTTACCTTAACCGTCACCATTCCTCTGGACGTTATCATGTACTCGTTTGCCGGCAAAAGTTGTTGTGTAGTGAAAGAAATATGGATTTTCCCTTGCTGAAAACACAATAAATGTAGACACGAATAAAACTGACACTTTATTGTCTTAAAAAAATGTGAATTTAAAAATGTAAGATTGCATTTTCGTCTATTAAAGAGGTAATTATTGAAACGATGCTGAGTAGCATTCATAGAAAGTTGTGATATTGTTCTATTTTATTTCTATCGAATATAACGACGAATTCCCGCCAATAAAATGTAAATATGTTAATGATATATTTTGAAATATCCATTATTAATGAACAACGTTAAAATATTTTGAAAATCGCATGAAAATTGAGCGAATTATATTATGAAAAAAAAAAAACAAAAAAATTTAGAAAAAGTCTGGTATCAATAATTGAAACACATTTTTCTTTTACGGAGTTACGATTTAAAATGTTCAACAGCGATACGAAAAAACTGAAATCAAATTCCAGCGTATGAAATACATGCACTTTATGTCAGTTAGGAACGGAAAATTAAACATAAAAAAACAGATATCTTACATTATGTAGAATTAAATAATTAAAAAAAAAAATAAACAATCATACCGATTTGGACCTGGATCTGAATACCGCTCGGAGACTGCAAATCTCGGATGTATTCCGTAAACTCAAAGCTCAGGTTGGTGACGTTCTTCGCATGTTCGTCCGTGTACTCGGGAGCTCCACTGACGGCCATGTACACTTGGTTGACGGTTTCCACCTGTTCTCGGGGAAAAAGAGCGAACACAATGTAAATTAATGCACCCCTCGAACGTGACAAACGACAAATCGAATCGAATTATACACGGCGCGCACGTTTATTATATAAAGGTGCCTGTACACTGTAGAGAGAAATACAGCTAGATTTAGATCACTCTAGCTAGACTGCACTAGAAGTGTGATTACTGTACCTTTACCTTTAGACTCTTAAAAATAAATCTTTCAATCAATTTTTCAAAGTACAGTTAAGAAAATCGTTTTTTTTTAAGAGGATTTAATAGTATAATTATTAAAACTGTATAAAATATCATTTATTAGTTATTAATCAATAATTATCAATCAAAATAACTAAATGATGACTTATTTCTAAAAGTGTAATTTTAAAATGCAATCTCTTCAGTTTTTCGTACGAATTAATGTTATTGCCTATATAATTAGTGTAACTCTTCCATGTCTTGCGTGAATATTGTTGATTTGAAATCCATTAATAATTCATACATAGATATGTATGATCCAAAAAATTAGTAACGATTCGATAATGAATTAATTATTCGATCAGAGGTGAAATATCACGATCAAAATTACAGGACCACACCTAGTTTGGATAATCGTTTATTAAGTAATGTGTTTTTGATGAATGTAATAAGTCTGTCTGCAAGTAAAAAAACCAATTGTCAGTGGATTGTAATTTTAGGGTAACTTTATTTATTGATAATTGGCAATTAATTGGATAAATAACAATAATAACAGTACAATGAATCAATATAATCAAACAGTAAATATAAATATCGTTAAACGATTCCGTGTGATCCAAAATATCCGCGTGTAAATTACAATAGTCGCTCAACGAAATAATTGTCCGTACGACGAACGTCATGCATCGTTTATCGATTGTGCGAATACATTGAACCCAGTAGCGTATTTAGAAACGATTTCAGAAGTTCAGCCGCTTCCCCGCCGAGTCGACGATACATTTATAAATAATCTATGACTAAAATATTCTAATTCACAGTTTGAGTCGAATCCATTCTGATGATTTAAACTCATCCTGCACCCGGGACAAAATCCTATTGATGGTTTGGGTTGGAACACGAGCGCGCGTCCACAGTGTTGTCGGCCACCCAGTCCAGGTATCTGGTCACTCTGGTGTACACTCCGGGAGAGTTTGGCCGGCCGCATCCGTCTCCGAACGAAACCACTCCTGGAAAATACGGACGTCACGTCGGATAATTAGACGCGTAGCAAATGTATTCGTGACCACCATGAAATGCAAAACTATGGTCAAACGATGAACTGAGTTCCACTGACGAATAATTTGATGAGAGAGAAAGTAGGCAAGTCATCTTCATGGACATTAGGTCTCATATTATATTATGGCTGGAATAATTCCGAAAATTTGAGTCCGTAACTACAAGTGTCAACTGATAATCAATGAGTAATAAGTATTCAAAGTAATGAGTATTCAAGTTGATGCGCTATTTAAAACGTTTTGGCACCGAGGAGAGCTATTTCATCGCTGTGTCTGTGAATACGACGTACTGTCTATACCATTGCACTTACCGACGACATAGTAGACTGAGCTGACGTTTATGAGCAACGGACCACCACTGTCACCCTGAGTACGTAAAACAAAAAATATTATTCATGTTAAAAAATAGTCGAAAATAATAATTATTGTTTTCCATTGGAGCCGAGTACACCGGAAACCTCCGCGCGTAGACCAAGCATTTAAATGGACATAAGAGCACTGAAACGGTTTGTCGAGCATATACGATACGAGTGCGTGAAGTTTATCGTTAGGCATATTATACGAGTATGCTTTACAAAGACGAGACGGTTCACATCACCAATATTCAGAGATCGGTTTAATTTTTTCGATCGGTGTAGGAACGCCGACTTCATCCATACGATTATGGCGGAAGTTACAGATGTTCGCGTTGCCAGCCTATACAGAGCGGTACACGTGGATTTAATCATTGCAATCTCTCCCAAGACGATGAAGATAATGGAATTATTTTTAGTTTAAAAACAAACTTACAGGGCTAAAGACTACAAATAATTCTTATGTTAAATAACTATCTTCAGATTTTCGAAAACATTAAAATGAATTATATATATTTTTTTTTTTTTTTGAAACTTTAAGCTGAAACATTGAAATTGGTTAAAATATTAATTATATTTAGCCCTTAGCCCCGTGAGTCTTCAAGAAGAAAAAGAATTCGATTATCTTCATTATCTCGGGTGATTATATTTCAATGGTCCAATCCTCGTGAGATAGTCCGTAGTATTAGAAAAAAAATATATGTATACATAGGAATATTGTCGTAGAACTGATTTTGTCCAGTAAATGACTGCACTCGTTGTTCCGACGATACGTTTACACTGTTCAAACGTTCAAAGGCGTTTTAAAACCGCGGCCGTTGAAATCGTGGTGAAATCGTAACGTCATGGTCAATCGTTTTCGAACTACTTTGAAGCGTATCTCAGCGTAACTGCCCCTGGCACCCGTATAGGGAAAATTGATTTTAGAGGGTTGTACTTGTGTTACAAATTCTGAATTCGTGGTTACGAATTATTAAAAATTAGTTACTAATTTTTGGCGCAGGTTTGGACTCCTTATGACCGTTTTTCGAGTACCGGGTGTCAAGGTCAACTGACCCTGGCACCCGTATAGGGAAAATCGATTTTAGAGGGTTGTACTTGCGTTACAAATTCTGAATTCGTGGTTACGAATTATCACGAATTAGTTACTAAATATTGAAATGATTTTTGGGTAAACATTTTAAATTAGGAGTGCCAGGGTCAGTGACCTGTTCTCAGCGCCGGAGCGCGTCTAAACAGTAATGATCACTCGTCATACTTACTTGGCACGCATCCTTTTCACCCGCCCAATATCCGGCACACATCATGTTGTCCGTGATGCGTTCCTTGCCGTGTTCCGTCCTCACGCATTGCCGGTTGCTCATGATCGGCACGCTCGCCGCCTTCAACACCTTCGACACCGAACCGTCCGCTTTCTGGTACCCCCAGCCGGCGACTATGCCCTGGTAGCCGGCGAAACTCTTCCCTGCGCACAACCGGAGCGGCACAATCGAATCCGTCACGGCCCGTCGGGACCACGGCGGTCCCACGTCCCGCCGATTCGATCGGCCCGCCGTTTTCAAAACACGTACCTGCGGCCGGCAAGCACACGGTCGTGATCCCGGTGTCCTCTCCGAGATCCACGCCCCCGTCGGCGTCCAGGCGCAACAGAGCGATGTCGTGGTCGTTCGAGTCCGACCGGTATCCGTCGTGGACGATCACTTTCGAGACTTTGTAGTCGACGTGTTTCGATTCTTTATCAGTAGTCCAATCGTGTTCCATGATCCGCACGCTAACGCTGTTCAGGTCAACACTATTCGCGGTACCGTTCGGAATTCGTAAAAAATAAATTACATCGAATCGAGTGATTTAGTACGCGAGCGAAAAAATGCAGTTTTAAAGCAATCATAACTAATATCAAATACATATATAAATATACATATATATATATATATATATATTATATGTAAGCACCGTAAAACTCGTACGAAATCAAGTGAAGCCTGACAATGGATGGTAAAACCTCAAAAGCCGAGTTGCATTTTAATCTCAAGTCATTCAGTGTGAACAATTTTTACTGAGAAACTCACTAAATAATAATTTCCTGGTACCCAGAAAGAAAAATATTTTTCACGACATTATAATATCTCTAACAGAAACAGTATGTTTTGTGCTATATTTAAAACTGTGCATAAAAAATTATATAAGTTTTTTCGTTATATTGACGATACACTTCATAGATTTTACGAAATGCTTTCATCGAATACCGAATTAACTGAAGTAAAAACAAAAAGCTAGTACCTTTTTATGAACGCTCATTTTTTTGTTATGTAGTAGCTGTATATCAATAAATACTTTAGTTGTTGTAATAATTTTTGTTTTTACTTGAAAAAATTGATTAATTTTCAAAATCAAATTTTCCACACTATCCCACTCAGTATTATAGGGGAAAAAAAGTGGGTATATTTATTTGTGCGCGTGTGTGTGTTGGGGTGTTTACGTACGCAGCTGCGCTACTTACTCGTATACACAATGTGCGGCTGTCATGACATATTTGTTGTTGATGAGTGAACCACCGCAATAGATCACACCATGTTCAATTATCGCGGCCATCCAAGGATATTGGTTCACGTAAGTAGGTCTGCCCCCGAGAATTCTACTCTCTTTACCCAGCTCTCCGCAAGCTTAAGTTATACACAAAAAACGAGTTGATTTATTTTACGATTTCTCGTCTCGACTCTCAACCGCGGATTTATGAATCTCGGAATTCCTATATTATACTCACTGCATGGCAGGTCCGCACTCGCGGCAACGGACGGCTTGGCAACTGGAGGTTCTACGTTCCTGACCGTGACTTTCTGTTTTCTCATGACGTGATCGGCGTCCACCGCCGTCGATCCGATGAACCAGGAATTATTTGCAATTGACCGTAAGACCTAAAATAAAAAATTATCACCAACGCGAAAATGAGTCGTAAATCATGGTCAAGATTTCCCTAGTATTTCTCACCGGAGCTCTCTGGTATGACGCCCTGACTAAAATCACGGTTACCAGACACAGAACTTTCCACATGATGAAAATTATTGAATTTCACGTCGGTATATTTTGGTATTTCTGAGAGAATACTATTTCCGGTTTTTTCAAAATGTATACAAAATGTATTCCGTGGCTTCAACTCGTACGCCAGCTGAGTACAGTTGGATCAAATCAATTATGTGCACTGATCACGTTGAACACCGGACACGTATTATTTATTGGCACGGTGGTTTCCAAAAAAACATTCCAAGTGATATTCGATTAGTTCTCCGACGTTTAACATTTTGATAGTTTGCTGCTGGTTATAAATACAATACAGGTGGCCTTTATGGCATTATGATTACCAACCGGTAATAATAATTTCATAATTATCGCCAACAATATCGTGTTACTTGAGTTTACGACGCAAACTGTAAAAAAACAGCTGCCGTATCTGACAATCGGCTCATAAAATTAACACAATTTAAAATATGAATTAGTGTAAAAATAGTAAAACTGGTAGGTTTAAACGAAATTAATGAACTAAAAAACCAACCGTAAAAATAATTTATCAAACACTTGAACAGTTTATTTAAGAGGTGCTAAACTGTGATCGAATAAATATAATGAAAATTGAAATAATATTTCTATGCCAAAAAATGTATTCGATCAAATATTTAATTTTATATTTTTGATTAAAAAAAATTATTATTTTATTAATTCATAATTTATTTCTTCGAAAGTATCAATGAAAAGGTTATTTTTATTCATCTAGTTCATTTTGATACACGTAGTATACATTTAGCAAATAGCATTTTAAAATAATTTATAAAGTTTTTGGGATGGATATTTTTTTCTAACCGATTTAGCGTCCCCTATTTTGTGTTACAGTTACTATGTCAACCAAAGTATAACAAATAAATCAATTATATTACACTTGAGGCTTTTTTTTATAAAAAGTATAGAATACAAATCTGACCGTCCTCCAAGCTGTGAAGTATGAGACTCACAACTCACGATGAAACATATCCTAACGGAATGTCAACGGTCTGAATTGGAGCAAATAAGCCTCCTCAACATGACGCTGCTACTCTAGACACACTTTTAGAGCCAAACCCGGGATGAAAACAAAAAAATTATTAAACAATTCAAAATAACTAATAGGTATAAGTGACAAAATTTAACTAAAATGTGACATTATGTACAAACTTAAATAACTTAAAATAGCAATAAAGACAATGTAAGTTGTAACTAACGGCCCTTGTTGCCGAGTTGCTTTATACAGATCAATTAAAAAAAAAAAAAATCTTATTGATATTATTTTATGCCACCGACTAATCCATAAATGGAGATGGCAAACTACAGTAATTGACAGAAATAAATCTGTAATTCAACGTTTTTTGTGCTGCATGAAAATATCAAGTTTTCTTTAATAGTTTTAAGCTTTTTTAATGAGAAATTATTAAAACTGTAACAAAATAGCAATTTTTATCTATCAAATACAATAAATTAACAATTAAAGGATAATCACTAGTTAATGATAACTTATTTGAAATAAGTTATTTTTGATCAATTAATATTACATTTTCTCGTCATCATTAAAGGATTCAAAGCATAAGTTTGGAATACCTCTTTGTAGAGCTCCCTCATTGTGCGAGTGTAAATTGCGCCCACAGTGAGGAGGTAGTAAAAATAGTATAGTAAATTGCGACCGGCATTTTTTGATTTGTAAAATGGGTATAGTAAATTGCGCCCGGTGTTTTTCGGTATCTAAAACGGTTATAGTAAATTGCGCCCATATTAGTTATCTAATAAATCATAGTAGTATCTAATCTAAGTGACATTGAATTCGTCGATATCTTTTTTTTAAACACTTTTATACATTTATTGATGTAAAAATCGAACGTAACCGAATCACTTTATTCAATATTATATTATCGATGTCAATGACTACGTATAGTACGTTTTCTTCGCGTCACACGACAACATGGCTTTACGAAGTGCATTTAGTCAAAAAGAAAACGAAATTATTATTTACGAAAATTATAAATTTTCAAAATTAAAACGTGAATTGTCTTCGGGTGAAACAAAGTGGCGATGTACGGTGAAAACATGCAAAGCATTTTTGAAAACGATAACAGAAAATAAAAATATTACAGAAAAGAACATAAATCATAATCATCAAATTGATTTTCAAAAATTACAACGACAAATTGTGTCTGCTAGTGCAAAGCGGAAAGCAACTGAAGATGTCTATGAAAGACCAGCAAAAATACTCCATTCGATATCCACTGTTCAAGATACAAATTGAATCAAGGTTAGTGATGTTAAATATATAAAAAGAAATATGTATAATGCTAGAAGAAATTTACTACCTCCATTACCAAATACAACTCAGTCTGTTCAGGAAGCCTTAAACTCAATGCAATATAAAAGCTCGAAAGGAGAGGATATGCTTCTCTATAATGATTTAATTAGTGAACTCGTAATCATATGTTGTAGATCAAATTTAAAAGTATATTATGTAAGGCAGAAATGTTATATGTAGATGGAACATTCGAGTATTGTGCTAAGCACTTCCTTCAATTATTTAGTATACATGGATATTTTAACGGGCACTATATACCATTGGTGTTTGGTTTATTAAAAAATAAATCTACTAATACATATGTCAATTTTTTTCAAGCTTTGAAAGAAAAATGCACTGAAAACGGGTACATATTGAAACCCAAATCTATGGTTATTGACTTCGAAAAAGCTATTCATTCTGCTTGCCTAAACCTTTGGCCTGAAGTCATAATTGTAGGATGTCGATTTCACTTAACACAGGCCTGGTGGAGACGAATTCAAAAAGTTGGGTTAAGTTCAGAGTATAAATCAAAAGGATCTGTTATTAGAGAATGGTTATTACATGTGTTTGGAATGGTATTTTAGAGCCAGAAAATGTTTGCGATTATTTTAATTATGAATTATTGCCTATGATGCCTGAAGATGAGCGACTTAGACAATTTTCTTGTTATATTTTAAACACGTATATTTTATTTGCTGACTTTCCTCCGAATATTTGGGCATCGGCTTCCGCAGCATTAACTCGGACCGCTAATGCATGTGAATCTTTCCACGGTCATTTTAATAAAAGCTTTTATACTCCTCATCCTCATATTTTTAATTTTATGGATAAAATGTTAGAATTACAATCAGAAATTTACATCAAAATTAATAGTATAAATGAACCATATAAATTTCAATACACCAAATCAAAAAATAAATTTCAAAAAATGGAAAAAATTATTCAACAGTATAATGAAAACACTATGACGAGGGCTGAATATGTAAAAATGATGTTTCATTACTATGCTGATATATAACTATAATATGATGTATAATATCTAAATTATATTCTTTTTATACAAAAAATAGTTTTTCTACCTTTATTAACTACCTGATGAATTATTAGAAGCAAACCAAAAAATAATTTTTGGAGGACAGTGATAGTCGCCTCCTCATGGTGTCCTCTGGGTAATGCTAAATGACTATCATAAAGATAATATTTCTATTGGGTGCAATTTACTACGAAAAAAATGTATACTTTAAAATACCGGGCGCAATTTACTACATAGAAATTTATACCTGAAAAATACCGGGCGCAATTTACAATTTTTTCTCTAAATTGGGCGCAATTTACGTTTGTCCCCCTCATTCTATAGTTCTTAGCGCAAAGTTACGAAATAATAGTAACAATTAAAAATAGGTACCAAAATATTCAGGTTATCAATTTATTTTTTTTTTTTTTTGAAAAGTACATGGAAGTTAAGTTTATTGTGTTAATTAAAATGTATTTAGAAACCAGGAACCTGGTACGCTCGTAAAGCAGAGGATTTAAAATTATATTGAAAAAAAAAACCTTCTAAAAACGGGATATTTTAAATAATTTGGTCAAACTTTTATGCAATTTTTATCAAGTCTATATAAAAGTGTTATTTATATTCAATAAAAACTTTGGGAGACTAGCACCATTTTTTTTAAAATGTAAAGCTTAAAAGCAAAAATAGTTTTTTTTTAATCTAATCTACAGTTTATTGTTTTATTATTTTATCTCAATTTGTCGATATGTTTTCCAAACGCTTGAAAAAATAATCAATAATAGAAAAAAGTTATTTCTCTATAGTATCAACTTGATGAAATCTCAGATATTTAGAGGTGCTAGATAAAATATATGTTCAATTATAACTAACCAAAAACGCATTTGTAGCATAAACAACTGCGTAAGAAAAAAAACACATCATTGTTAAACAAATACATTCATTTTACACAGAAACCAAAATGTGACAACATTATATAAATTAATAATCTATGATGATATTAAATGATATATGTATTAGTTGCTGTTTTCATTCTAAGAAATTCATGTTGTTACTGATCTTGATGAACCGCGGGTGACTCGTGAACTGTGCGATTGATTGATTCTTGCCAGACTGCTAATTGTAGGACTCCGTGACTAAACAACTGCCAAACAGCATGTTATTTGACTTACTAGTGAATTATCGCAATACAGCACGGCTGCTGCGAGGAAGGACTGAAGAAACGAAACACTAACAGTCAGTGACTGATATTTTAAGACCGCCCGCTCTGGCGAGCTGCTACTTCAAGACTGCCCGCTATTGGGAGCTGCACTCCTACTTATAACCTTGTTGCGTCAATATCATCGCTCGGGGTCGTTATTGGTCAGTAATAGTATGTGTTATTGAATAAATAAATGTATAGCCAACAAATAAAACAAATCTTTTTTGGAAATCATGATATTTCAATTTGTATTTTTGGATCAATGATTTAAAAGATAATATACTCATTTCTAGCGAGTATATTATTTGTTATAATTATGCTAACGAACGCTTTTAGTGAATTCTGGCGAATAGGCTGCCATCACATTATAATAACGATAAAAGTTAAATCGAAATAAATTTCCGGAAAAAAACTCCCTGATATATATTTCAATAAAAAATGCAAGTCAATTTTTTTAATTTAAATAAAAATAATATGTACAATACTATTTAAGTAAGATGACTTTAGGTGTACTACTAATGTTTCCGAGTCATTGACACTATGTTATCATACGAATATGTAAAACTTTTCAATTTGTTGTAAAATACAAACATAAACCTACTTAAACCCTTCTAAACTTATGTTTATAGAAGTTTATAATTTATGTATATTGTTGTTATTTTTAACCCTATGCCACTTTAGTATAGTGTTTAAATACAATGTGTTACTTGTTGTTTTTTGCAAATATGTATTATATTATTTCAATTTCAAAAATCAAAATATTTGGTTGAAGCGAAGTTCGTTGAAAATAATATAATCAATTCGAAAGACTGTAACCCGCACCACTGGGTAATCTTCACTCCTCAGACAAGATAATGAGGATGAGTGAATTGGAATTTTAAGATTATGATTGATCATTCCTTTAGTTAAACGTTTTTAATTTGACTGTCGGTATGTTTTTCTTATCAAATCTTATCAAATTCTTGTCAATGAGAAATGCTTTTTTACCAAAAGATTCAAACACGTTGTTCTATCTTTATCCGAGGTTTTACAATGATTGAATTGATCATTTTTTGTTTTTAATAAACATTGAAAGTTGAAAATTAACATAAAACAGTAAATTCTGTAAAAATCGTTATGATACAATCGATGATTTTCTTTTTTTAATTATTTCTTTAAGAAAAGCAAATATTTTTCTTTAAATGACAAATTTTTATACAAACTATTGGATTATATGATACAATGTCCTAACATTCGTGATCAATTAAACTATATGTTTAAAATTAATTCAATTAACTCTAGACCCAAACCCATATAGTACTTACCAAAAATTATTAAACATTAATATATGTTACACAACCCTGCAAATATTTTAATGTTTACTGACAATCCCACTAATAATTGTATTTCGTGTTATATTTAATTAATGAAATTAATAATAAGTCTAATTTGTATTCTACATCAAATGAGCTTTCTCTCGTCCCTTCAAAAATACTTTCTGAAACGTATTATTATTGATTCAAACGAAACGTATGTTCTTTGTTTCCTTAATTATTTTTAAAAATCGTTGTTGTTATACAATAGCATTTAAAACGCTATAGCGACGCATTGCCCTTGTTTTTAATAACGTTTGTTGAAATAAAAATAACAGTATAGTTTCGCAAACAGACAATAATATATTGTCGGAATCAGTTGTTTCAATCGTCGGACATTCGATTCAGTTCACCGGGTGCGTCGTGTGTTTTGGTAAAACATGGCGACGTATATTCTCGCATTCTGTGCACTCTTCTCCGTCGTCGTCCGGTCCGCACCGATAGGTCGGCGGTTTGACCGTAAGCCGCGATACGTCGGCGCGCGCGTCCGACAGCTGTTATCGACGTGCGTACAAACATTCGCGTCGTTTTTTTTTTTTTTCAGAAAATTCGTCGGAAGAAACGGAATGCGGATCGGACGAAGACTTTTACAGAAACCCGTCGGAGGTCCTTGGTGAGTGCAGACGACTTCACGCGTGCACAAAAACGCGATTGAACAACAACAACGTCTTGTCTCGTCCGCAGGCGCCCGGTTCTCGCGAGCCACCATGACCACGATGTGCGAGTCCCGTGTGCGGTTCGGTTCCGGCAGCGTGGTCGCCAAGCAGCAGCACACGCCGCGCGGCTGCCTGGTGTGCGACCGCGTGTGCGCCCGGTACCTGGAGACGGTGCGCCGGGACCGTTGCGCCGCCACCGCCGCCTCTACCGTCGTCGTCAGTTCGTTGGACGGTTACTGCGAGCTGAACGCCGCCGCCGCCGCCGGGCCGGCCGCCGACCGCGGAGTGGTGCGCAGCTCGTGCGTGTGCCTGTACAAGGTGCAGTCGGACACGACCATCGACGTGGCACAGTTCGCGTTCGACGTGAACGTGGCGGGCGACGTGCGCGTGACCGCCGTCGAGTCGGGCCGCCGGTCCTACGTCGGGGCCAAGTGCCCGTCGTCCGCGAGCCCGCCGCAGGATTTCGAGCGGTTCCCGGAGGGGGGTCTCGGCTGAACCGGTCCTTGCAGGCCGGGGGTAAAAAAACCACGCAATGGACCGTTTGATCGCGGGTACTTGGTTAAAGCTTTACATTAGCGGTCTCGGTTCGGTCCGGCCACGGTCAAGTCACGGTCAAGGATTATCACGTACAGTTCTCACTACCGGTCACAATCAGTCAAGTTCTATCTGCACGTTGCCACTAAACGAGTACTAAAGTGTTCACTAAAGGCTATTGTTTTCATGTCGTGATGACATTTTCAAAACGTAGTTTAATGAAGATCGCATTACTTCTTGATGGAGAAGAAGAAGAAATGAGACGGAGTAAACGAACTAGGCGATTTTGAGTTCACCCGTTGGTCCGCATTATAAGTCGCATCACAATACTTTTTGTGTGAAAAGTCATATTAGACTTTATTTTCATGTACAAATTCAATTAGAATTTCGTCGTCCATTTCACCGTTTTTTTTTTTTTTTTTGATTGGATTACGTACTATCGATGTCGACTTGACCGTGACTTGGCCGTGACCGGACCAAACCGAGACCGCTAATGTGAATAAAGCTTAACTCGGACTCGGCCGCCGGTGCTTTGTGTCGGGGTCACGTGGCCGTTTTCGTCACTCACGTGCCGGTCGAAGGATTTTGAACGGTTCTGGGGGTCACATATTATATTTACCGGTATGGTGATTTTCAAATTAGTTTTTAACGCGTGCTATATTAAATTTTAACTGGAATAAATTCAAATTATAATAGGATCGATATATCATCTACGACTCGTTGCAAATAGCATTTTTTTACACATACATAACATTATAATAATATAGCAGTCGCATTAATCGTGTGAAAAAGCCGCGTTCAGTGTGTACGCAGTATGGACTTTAGACGTTTACTTGCAGATATCGAATATTATTGATTTCGCTGTAGCCTATTTATATCAATAATAAATTCAATCGAAAAATTGTATTTCTTTCGAAAAATATTCGACCAAATATAAAATGAATTGTTTTATTAACATATTAAAAGTTTGATTTTGACAATTGTTTTATTTTCCCCCCTCTCCCCCCACACACAATCAGGAGCTTGCAAAACGCCATTGTGGAGGTGCTAAATCGACAAAAAAAATCTAATGGCGACAAAATCCTTAATGAGGTTCTGAATGTTTTCAAAATTTATCCCATCGTTATCCGAGATATCGATCCGTACGTCAGCTGGAGACAGTTAGATAGAATGAACTATCTCGATCATTCTAAATACCAGACTCGTAAATTTTATACAATGGTTTTAAAAAAATATTTTAAATTGTTGCTTTAAATTTTTTAAATTTAATTGATTTAGTGAAACCGGTATGTACATACTCTGGACCATAACGACTTGATAATTATCGACCAATAGCATTATAGCTAATGTTATCATTGCTGCATTTTAAGTAATACAAAATATATGATAAAATAATAATATTTTACCTGCATGTATGCAATTTATGTAGACATTGGCATTGTAGTTTGTAGTACACTAGTAGAGTTTCATAAAAGATATGATATATTACAGCAAAATAAATTTTGACTAATGAACTCATCGAATTCACTGTGTGTAAATAAAATATTATGCTTTTTTTAATAGGTTTTTATATTATTTAAGATTGATATTTTCAACTTTTGCACGGAATTCGTCCTTTTTAATAATATGTCTTCAATAAAATGACTCTAAATGTTATACAAAATATTTTAAATAAATTATTTTTTATTGTATCCGGTTCCCTTAATATATTGATCACGAGATTTATGTTTGATTTAAATACTAAGATAATGATAATTACTATGCAATAAACATAGAAAAATTACAACCTCTTAGAAAAAAAATAACCGACGTTATGATAAACTTAAATTTATTTCAAGTAATTCAAACGCTGTGACGTTTTTCTGTTGACGGACTTTTGGGTTTTCTGCTCACCCAAAACGTTGCCATTTTCCCCTTACCCTGTAAAGCAATAATAATTATACTAAAAATGTATATTCCGTATCAACAAGTGTTGACGTGAGCACGAAATGCGTTCTGCCCCTCTTACGGTTTAATGTTATAATTTATTGGTTTTTACCTTAACCGTCACCATTCCTCTGGACGTTATCGTGTATTCGTTTGCCGGCAAAAGTTGTTGTGTAGTGAAAGAAATATGGATTTTCCCTTGCTGAAAACACAATGATTTATTTGATTTGCGAGCGTCTAGACGATATTGACGGATTTGTCCGATTTTGGTCGGCTTTGATACTTACGCGACTTGTGGTTTGCATCCTCGACGCCGTGTTCACGGTGTCGCCAAACAACGAGTAACGCGGAAGTTTCAAACCGACCACTCCGGCGACGACGGGGCCCGAATGAATGCCTGTCGTTCACACGAAAATCAATTGCTGTTATTTTTCTACGCACGTGTTGACCCGAAGAAATAATAAATATGTTTTATGATGGTCACTGATTTCGAACCGGTCAAAAATAATGTAAGGTGTACGTAGTTAATTGTTTCAGAGGGAAAAAAATATTATTGCTGTCGATCATTTCGTATTCTCCGCCGCCAGAGTTCTACAACTGTAGACACGAATAAAACTGACACTTTATTGTCTTAAAAAAATGTGCATTTAAAAATGTAAGATTGCATTTTCGTCTATTAAAGAGATAATTATTGAAACGATGCTGAGTAGCATTCATAGAAAGTTGTGATATTGTTCTATTTTATTTCTATCGAATATAACGACGAATTCCCGCCAATAAAATGTAAATATGTCCATGATATATTTTGGAATATCCATTATTAATGAACAACGTTAAAATATTTTGAAAATCACATGAAAATTGAGCGAATAATATTATGAAAAAAAAAAAAACAAAAAAATTTAGAAAAAGTCTGGTATCAATAATTGAAACACATTTTTCTTTTACGGAGTTACGATTTAAAATGTTCAATAGCGATACGAAAAAACTGAAATCAAATTCCAGCGTATAAAATACATGCACTTTATGTCAGTTAGGAAGGGAAAATTAAACATAAAAAAACAGATATCTTACATTATGTAGAATTAAATAATTAAAAAAAAAAAATAAACAATCATACCGATTTTGACCTGGATCTGAATACCGCTTGGAGACTGCAAATCTCGGATGTATTCCGTAAACTCCAAGCTCAGGTTGGTGACGTTCTTCGCGTGTTCGTCCGTGTACTCGGGAGCTCCACTGACGGCCATGTACACTTGGTTGACGGTTTCCACCTGTTCTCGGGGAAAAAGAGCGAACGCAATGTAAATTAATGCACCCCTCGAACGTGACAAACGACGGATCGAATCGAATTATACACGGCGCGCATGTTATAATATTATATTATTGAATGTATTATATTGCGCGTGGCCACAAATGTGGGATTATAGAATTTAATTTTTCAAACCTCATGATAAACACGACTCGCGACTTACACATTACATGCAATTTCACTAAACAATGTGCGAATGTATAAATTTCCTCAGAATTTGCGTAACCGATTAGTATGTATCGGAAAATAAACTAGCATTAATGTATCTGCGTGCGCGCGCGCGCGCGCGCGTGTGTGTGTGTGTGTGTGTGTGTGTGTGTGTGTGTGTGTGTGTGTGTGTGTGTGTGTGTAAGAGTGTGTTTGCATGGGTGTCAACAGACGTGATGGTTTTTACAAGGTCACCAATTTTATTAGGGGCTTTAATATTGATGCTGATGGTTAAAAAAAACATCTATACAATCACAATATTATGTATGAATGCGGAAGAACTCCTACAACTGTTATCATGATAAAGAAATGACGCGTCTTCAACTTATAAATTTAGCGAGTTGTTTTTATCTTTTGATACGTGTTTCTATTAGTGATGTTATCGGGAAAACTCGAAATATACGAGACGATAGACTCAATTCAGTCTACATGGTAATAAAATGAGTATGTTAAAATAATTTTCAAAAGCATTGCTTAACATGTTATTAAATTTTTAGTGGAAGGAGGAAGTATAATTTACCTTTACACGATAATTATTGACTTACCTTTTATGTTTTGTATCATAATAAAACATTTTTTTATGTCATGTCACCTTTTCTATTCATCTACGGTTATTTTTCAAATCGTCATGCAATTATATATTTTTATGATAAGTTACTATAGTAAAAAAAAACAGAAAAAATTTACCTTGTAGACATTAAATTGATCCGTAAGCTCATCGAAGCGAGTGAAAACGTCGTTCATACATTTCAAAACTTTCATTACGTCTTGTATGGTTTTTGCTTGAGAAAACCTAAGCCCTTCGACTTTACAAAACATGACGGATATCATATTAAAAGCCTAAAATTGAAATGAATAAAATGTTTTTCAATATTCAAGTAAAATATGTTAAATTTCAATTTTATGTAGAGTACCTGGTGTGCGTATTAATTTCGGACTTAAAAGTAAAGATATAAATTTTGCTTTTCATTATGAATGATTTTTATATGTAAATAATATTAAAATATGATTCAAGCTACATATATAGGATATTTTACGCTATTTTGATCATTGATTACTATTTAATCTAATACCTATCGTACATTAATTTGAATTGTTATGTGCTAATGAACAATTGAAAATACTACTATAGATCAACAATTTTCAGAAAACAAATTTGCTTTGCAATTGATTTTCTTGAATGGCAACCGCTTTTTATGACATAATATTTTAAAATAAAACATATATTTTTAGGAAAATTATGTTATTAGATAAAAAGTTTTAGATATATAAGCATTTAAAATTAAAAACTCTTGAGTCGAGACACCGCGCCAGAGCAAATATGTGTCTGCCAGTGCGCCGTGTGTATCAATATACTCCATTAGTTTTAGTTTTAAATACTTGTATTTCTTTAACTATAAGCAAATGGCATCTAATCAATATAATAGTAAATAGTGTCTCAAATCGAGCTGAAAAAAATTTAAAAAATAAATGTACATATTAAGTACAAGATTGAAGTATAGGTATTTAATCAAATTTTATTAACAAATCTTGTTGCCGAGCATGATATTGTACAAGTGGATCCATAAGATAGTAATGAAAAGAAAACTATTACTATGAAAATAAATACACAGATAAGGCTGCATACGAACTGAGTTCCGAAAAAACCTTTTAGAACGAATTGAATTCCCGGTTGTTTGTGAAGCATACTAATTGAGTCACGCCAGGTGTAAATTATAATTTTAATTGAGTCCATCTTTAGATACTGAGTCCCGGCCAAATTTTTAAAAAACAAACATTTTCCTTTAATTTAATTTAAAAAATGACTTACAATTATTTTTGCAACAAGTCCAGCGTTGGAGATTATTTGACAAACTTTTATGAAAACGGAATTTATAACTATTAAATAAGAAAAATTCTTTGGTTTCTTTCACTTATCATTTGTTCTACAACTTCTACGTCTTTCCCGTCCATGATGCTTGACGTAACTGTTAAACTTTAATAAATTGAAAGCAAAATACAATGTCACCGGTAAAAGTAAAGCCTAAAATTCGTCATAGATAATAGGTGTACGATTCGTTAATAAAATAGAATATTCTTTACAATCGAAATTATTATCGGGTTTAAGTCATAAAAAAGATAGCACGTATGATATTCGAGTATTAAACGATATTACGTGTTATCGATGTGTAAATAACAGTCATCTACTACAACGCTTAATGTTAAAATTCTAAGTTAAATATAATATTTATAAATTTAAAAATTTGTAAAATGTACGGACTCGATTGGTATATTTTTTCTATATTAAGCGTGGACTCAATTGGTATATATTTCGTTTATACTCAGGACTCAATTAGTATACTTTTTTTTCGTTATACAGGTAGGGAACTCAATTCGTATGCACCGATAGATAACTATATTAATGGGTACGAAAGTATAATCGAATATATATTTGGAACACAACGGGGGCAATTATTAAATATTAATTAAAATAAACAGGATTCAAATGCAATATCCCGCAGGTAATGAAGATCCTATAGAAATTCGTAGAATGGACAAAAATAAGCGTCGACAGTAATGAACATTGAACAGTGAACACTGTTAATTGAGCTGTATACGAATCACGGTCTGACGAGAAAATTAATTGTGCCCCTGCAACGGAATTGGAAATATCGATCGGTGACCGTAATATACGCCGAGAAAATTATTGTGGTTGATATGAAATCAAATCAAAATCGTTTCGAAAACAGTTTATATCGGTATACTCGCCTTGCATGTATTCATCGTGCTCTGGCCACTTTGCAATTGATCGGCAACGCTTTTCGGCAACATCGAGTAAAGCAAATAATCGCCTTTTCTTTTCCACTTGTCCAACTGATCGTGATTATCTGCTAGGTCTAGTGACCATTGTTCTGCTCTTTCGAACATCAGTTCTAACCTAAAAGCCGACGAGTCATTGCATAACACCGCTTATCTAATTGGTATTCATAACATTATGTGTGACGGTGAAATATTATGGAAAACTATGATTAATCAACGACTCGATGTTTAAATGGCACATAGTTGCAATAGCTATACCGGGTAAACTTCCATGCATTTTTTTTCAAAATTGAATTGTTTAACTATCATAAAATCGAGTGACCACCCAATTAAATTTTTTCTTATTACCTATGCATTGCGGTAATTTTACGCGATCTATTTTGATGTGATACTCATTGATTAATTAATTTTTATTTAAGTCGGGGCAATTTTTCAAAATGAATTCAAGTAAGATGAACCAATTTAAAAAATAGTTTTAATAAAACATCATGAGCTCTATGAACATCATGGTCGTAAAACATATAAAACATTTCAATACACCTCATTACATGTCCACCATGTCCTATTCGTGATTACATTAATCTACGCCTAAAATACAACAACGCCGTTCTATATTTACTCAACGAAATCTCGTCTCGTGTTCGACGTCACACAAAATAATAATCACACACCGTCGTTGTGTCCGGTCCGTTATTGTGTTTACCTGGACAAGTTCTGCCAACCGGCGAGCACCAGCTCCCTGCTCAGTCCGTGTAAATTCAGGTCGTTAATGTACAAACTCATTGCTTGCAGTTCGTCTAAATTGTTCACGCTGAAATCAACAAGCGAACTTTTTTTTTTCAACCCAATACGTAAAAGTACTCGAGTTCAACGGAGTGTCGGAGAATGTGTGGCCACGACATGATTATAATATATCGTTGTTATCGTTTTTGCAGTAAAACGAAAACCTCGTTTTACGGAATAAAACGCCGTACGGAAAACGCACGAGTCGGTGTTCAAACGCGTCGAACGGTTTTGGTCAATGGAGTCTAAAGTCGTAAATTAACGGCGACGATATTAAAAGATTAGACGCAGCGAGTGTAAAAAGTGCATCGCTTCCGTGCGACACAATTACCGTTAATAAGTGGTTATGATATAGTAATATATTATATCAAACGCGCCGGATTTCTGCACCAACGATTCGCGCTGTGCTGTTTTTAACACGTTCTATCGAAGTATTGAGCAATGAGTTACAGTGTGTGTTTTTTTTTTTTTTTTTTTTTGTTATCTATGTTTTCCATGATCGCGATAATTTACTGGACAAAAACATAAACAATATTCAAAACACTTTATGGTTATCTCAAGAGCACGGAACGAATTTGTACGAAATTTCCGAACACCATCTGCGTCCAACGTCTGAAATCTAAACTATTAAAAAAATGTTATTAAAAAAAATAAAAAAGGCCGTAAAAGTTATAGCAACTTTCTTATCTCGCCTTGTTTACCTTCGTGATACGTCGTTATTTAACATTTAAAGGTAATGATAATGATGAATCGGTATGCGATAATAACGTTCCGTGTCAAATTGTTCAAGTTAATTCACAAATTTTTCGCTATTCTTAAATCAACATCACATTCAAAGCATATTATTTTTTTTCAATTATTGTTACAAAAATATAATAATATCGGAAATATTTACATCATCACATTATTATACATATCAAAATAGAAATAAATAAATCAGGCCATTAATTTTACATCAATATTATGCTCGAGACCAAAAAAAATTGCATAGTAAAAATTGATCATGAACACGTAATAAAAAATGAAAATCGCATGCGAATGATTCAATTATGTCAACGATAATAAAGTAAAACCGTAAAATTTAGAAAAGTGTTTCAGTGCCACAATACTCACCAATCGCCGTGATTGCTTATGATTTTATCCTCGGACGTTAATGTACTCCCATCCGTGAAATTATGTGTTTTATTCTACGTAGATTATTATTATTATTACATTTAGTCGACTTACATGGGGCTGCACAAAAACACGACTACGTCGATCTCTTTCAAGTATCTCATCTGTCCTTTTAGAAGTATACTGCGTGATCCGTAGCTGCCTCTTCTGTCCAAGGTGGCCGGCAACGGGCTGGCCGATTTCTTTTCTCCTTTGTTTATTTTCTTTTTTTGTTCCGGCATCAAGGCGTGTGTTCCGCGTAAAACTTCGAGTTCAAACGTCACCGAAGTCAAACATTTCAACTAATAACCAACATGTCAAAACGATTAAATTTTATACAGTACCCGGGCTCTTGAAAAACCAAAGTTTTGTTGTAAATACGAGTTTATTTTTAAAATGCCCGGGACGAATTAAAACGTGAGTGATGTTGGTGGGGCGCATGTTATAACAACGACAATGGTACGAAAAACGATAGTCGTTACCATAAACGTGTAGAAAGGACGTATTATCAGCATCATCGTCATTTTAATATTACGACATTAGTCAATAGTTCCGCACTTACGAGTTGAAAACAATTATAGTTTTCTATAACGAATGTCGTAGGCACCTATTATGCATACGACACCGGTTCGCGCAAAGTTAATTGATTTTTGCCCAAAAAAAACTCCCTCCCTCCGATTGTATGGTACACGTTTATTAAACCGAGTACCCTTCTCGAGTGTTGTCAACTAATTGTTTTCACACTTGAAAGTTTTCAAAAGCTACGTGTAAGTCATCGCGTAAAATTCTCATCACGCTTCACTGTAAATTGGAAATAACGTTGTAAAAATATCTGGAGTATTGGCATCATTAAATTAATAAAAAAAAAAAAATCATTATTTCTGAAAGGGGAAGGAATTTTTGATTATTTTTACACGTGATGAAATCATACAAAATCAAACAAAAAAATATATCCTACAAAGCAGACCTGAAAAATCTGTCAAATACTTCCATCAAGTCGATTCAAATCGAGCTAAACTACTGAGCAAATTTGTTTTTTCGTTTTCCACTGTAATAACGGCCTCCCACAAAATACACATCCTTTCAAGATTTAATTATACATTGTATGTTTAATTTATTGTATAAATTTATATTATGTCATTTTACGCGTACACAAGATAAATTTCCGAACAAAATGTGCAACGAATAACTTGTAGGTACTTATCTATGGCAGAAATAAGTATAACTATTTCGTGTTTATGAAATAACAGCGCAATGTTTCACAATAAAGGGGACGTGTGGGTGTTACATTTTAGACGAAATTCAACTCTGGCACGAGTATTGCGGAACTGTGTGTGCGACACAATCGTGTGACGTTGTCGCGTTGGCGTGTGAATGACTTTAAAACGTCAAAACGCGTATGAAAAAAATTATGAAAAAACAGTACTAACAATGATAATAATAATAATAATAATAATAATAATAACAATAATAAAGAATCTGTTACGAGCCGTTGGTACAAAACGTCGGTTCGCCACCGTAGACGTGCGAAAAAGCGTTACGCGTGAACGCGTGTACGAAACACGAAACACGTGACCTTTTTTTCCTTTGAACGTCCTTTGAGCGGTTTCGGAATCGGATTAAAAGCGTGGCCGACGAGTGTAATAGTTTTATTCCGCAGACTTCGGGAACGCGCGCGTGGGTATTTATTGTGCGCGTTTGTATAGCGAGCGTGCGGTGTGCGCCGTGCATACGTCGTTTCTGGGCGGTCGGCAGCGGCAGCGACGATGGGAAATCGTTTTTTCGCCGGAACACCGTATACACATACGCGTTAATTTTACAATACGCGGCGTCGACAAACGCAATAGTGATGATAATAATGCGGTTTAGACGGTTTGCCGTGGAACGACAAAGGGACGGGCAAAGTGCGTTGATCGTAGGACGGGATTAGTATGGATTTAGTCTTGAACATAGTTTTAATTTTTTTTTTTTATTATTCATTCGTATTTATACAAAATTAAATGCGTTTCATCGGTGAAATAGTTTGAAAAGCTCCTACAGTCTATATTATGTGTTTTTATTATTTACTAGATCGACCGTATATTTTCACGATTATACCGAAGTTGATTGTTCGACGTTGTAGCAAAACGATGCTGGAGTCTATGGGCTGCCGCGGTGGATTCCGAAGTACAAAAAACAGACCGATCGTCCCTGACTCGTGGATTTCACGAAAACGATTTACTAATCAACCCACGAGCTGTGGTACATTCGGTTAAGTGTTCATAATTGTTATTGTTTATTTTTAAATTTATTTTCGTCAAAATATGAGAAAAAACCAATGAACACAGAGAAATTTTTTAATTTATTTTCGTCAAAATACGAGAAAAAACCAATCAACACAGAGAGTACATGGTTTTTATTATTATCATTATTATTATTATTATTATCATTGAGGTTATGATTTTCATCGCGCTGTCATACGTTCGGAGTTCGGACGACGTGTAAAATCACGTCATAATCATCCAACCCAGCGATTTATTCTCTACTGATCTGTTTAACGTATCATCAACACACACACACAAATACACACGCACCCACACACGTTCACACGTTAACGGTGACGTGTACAACAACGTGTGGTGTGGTAAAACAGGGTATGTCAAAAACACACTAGGAAATTTACGTTATCAATTATGTGAACGCGCACACCTCGAAACGATTTCAATGACAACCAAATCACTCGTCTTCCCTATGTGTGTGTGTGTGTGTGTGTGTGTGTGTGTGTGTGTGTGTGTGTGTGTGTGTGTGTGTGTGTGTGTGTGTGTGTGTGTGTGTGTGTGTGTGCAGTGGCACATCAAAGGGGGGGTTATCCGGTAACAACCCCACCATGAGTCTTTAAATAGCCTATAAAATGTTTTTCTTGACTGAAAATTCTTCAAACTTGATTTCACACTATTTGTTTTATTTTTTTTTAATTTATTTTTTGTGGAATATGATGACCAATTTTTCGGTATCGAAGAATCACATACAAAAATAAAAGAGACTTTTTGATCCCACGCAATGTACATATTTGAATTATTTCATGTGAAACATAAAATAATAAGAGAGCTACATTTTATACTTTTTTTTTAGAAATTTTGCTATATTAATTTTAATTATTATTACACCAATATAGTTGAAGACATATTATAATTATTTGAAGTTTCAAAGCAGCGGACTAGTGGCAGATTTGCGGTAACTACTGATACTCCTATACGCTACTCTAAATTTCAAAAGTTTATATCTTTTGTTGTATATGCTAAATAATTAAATAATAAAAATAATATATACCACAATATTCGGAATAATAGGCCAATGAAGCAAATGTGCTGAGGTAGTACTTTGTAAAATAATACTTAAAGACGTAAGCATTGTGGTAGAGGGACAGTACGGGCCTCCTGGTGAGACATTGAGTACCGTGGTCAGGGCCGTATTTAAGGGGGGCACGGGTGGGCAAATGCCCGGGGGCGGCAAGTCTTAGGGGCGGCAAAATATTTAAGCGAATTTAAGTTATTAATGCAATGAAAATAGAAAATGTTATGAACCACTAGATTGTCTAAGATAAAATATATTATTAAAAATTATGAAATGACATGGGCGAATATAGTATATACGTAAGCCACACGTTATTAAATACATGGATTTCCCATACGGCCATACACTATTTACATTGTGCGCAATAATACGCGGCGCGACGCGGCCGGGGAAATGTATACGCATCGGCTGAAAATTTATATTCAATGTACAAAAATGATTTAGATAAAACATTTATAAATGAATGCATCCATTTCCAAAGTCACATACAAAATTTAAAAGATCATTCTCAGAGTATAATTGATATGAGTGTCATGATGAAAAAACACGAATTGGAGGATATTTACCCATACGTGAGTATAGCATTACGTATGTTTTTTTGTACACCAGCTACGAATTGCACTGCGGAGAGATCATTTTCAACACTTCGCCGTGTCAAAACTTATTTAAGGTCAAATATTTCCACTGATAGACTAAATGCATTGGCGATTCTAAATATTGAATCACAACTAACTCATACAATTAACTACAGTGACATAATTGAAGATTTTTCTAAAAACCAAGCGAGAAAAAAATTATTTTAAAAAAAATTAATGAATGTTAATAATTTTATATTGTATTTTATTGTTTTTAATTTTTCATGACAAAAAAGATTTTAATTTTTTTTTTTTAATATAAAACTGTTTCCAATTATTCAATGTTAGATTTTATTATTTAAATACATATTACGAACATGGTATATGCACAAAAATATGTGTTTATATGAAAACATAAAAAATCTTTGTTATGGATGAATATAAGTTAAACGGATTATAAAAGTGTAATATTTATAATAAGGGGGGTGCCTAAATTATATGCCCGGGGGCGCCAAAATGTTAAATACGGCTCTGACCGTGGTCGTTGTTGGAGACTCGTATTTTTTTGTATGTTTGTTTTTGTTTAATAAAGTTAATTCAGTAGTATATGTTATTATCCTTTTTGTGTACCATCGAGAGATAGGTATACGACACTATTAAACTATTGATTTAATAATTTAAAATTGTTAATATCGAATTATAGAAAAAAAATTATTCTATTTCATATTATGATGTTATATGTTGTGTATGTAATTTAAAAAAACTAAAAACTTAAAAAATCATGTCGATAAAAAATATTCGGAAAATAATTTTTCATAAAAATATAGTTTTAAAATCAATTTGAATTCTACGTAGAAATGTACACGAATTTGAGCGTTTAACAGAGTTAAAAATCGAAGTGAGCATGTTTGAATAATCACTGTATACTTTAAATTTCAAGGGGAAAAATTGTTTGTGAAAAACATTGAAAAAAAAATTGAAAATATCCTAACTACGAGTCTGTGTATGTGTGTGTGTGTGTGTCATACTCACGTTGGTCCACGTGAACGGTATGTCCCTGGGACGGCGGAGCACAAAGTGGTCGACCAACAGGTGGCCGCGCACGTCGTCCGCCGTTGCGGCGCCCCACACGCTGAGCAGCTTCTCGCCGGCGTCCATGATGCGTATGTCGCGGCCGATGACCACGCCGAACGGGAACAGCCGGAGCAGCACGCCGATGGGTATGGACGGCAACTGGAGTCGGTCGAACGCCTGCACGGCCGCGTGCCGGCCCACGTACGCGCCGTTGTCGAAGTCCAGCCGGTACTTGACCAGCACGTTGTGCGTGCCGGTGGCCGCGGCGGACGTCAGCTGCGACGGCACCGCCAGCGTGTTCTCCTCCTGCAGCACGCGGATCCGCACGTTCGTGTCGTACACCTCCTCAGCGATCTGGTACAGTTGCCCTGCGCGGCGGCGGACGCGACAAAAACCAAAAAGCAAAAAAACACACCGCGATCAGCCGTCAGACAGGTCGGCCTGGCGCGCGGTCTCAGACGAGAGGTCGCGACCGAAAACCATGCGATTTTTTTTTTCGTTTCGTTTAAGTTTGTCGTATCCGGAAACGGTGGGCTTTTGACCTTTGCTCTTTAACAAAAATGCTTCGAAACCAAACCGTAACCAGGATGAGGCGACTATGGCATTTGCCTCGGGCGCCACTTCAACGGGGGATAATTATTCAATTTTCTGTCGTGAGTAACGTATTTTCGTGCGGTAAAATGTGATGAAGATTCCTGACCACGTGTTAATTTTGTAGCCGTTGAATTACTTCGGCTGATTATTCGAGATTATTTTACAATTGATCGTCTAAGACTCTAACCTTTTAAATTATGTTCAATATTTACAAAAAAAAATTCGATAGTTCATTCACTAATTTTTTTTCAATTCACGCTTAAGGCCTCTTAAAGAGCTTGCCCCTTAAGGGGGTTCCAGTCGGTTATTTTCTAAGGAGTAAGAATTAGGCAAATTATGTGGCAAGTACAACTGGGCCATGTCAATGTGTGTGAGTGTAAATGAACATTAGTGTGTGTGAGCAGTGAGCACACACCGCAGTGTTTTGAGCGATTTTTTATTGTATTCGCAAAAACCAAGGCGGGGCATTAATGAGTTAAAAAGTAAAGTTAGTTTGAACGTTAACTTACTTTCAACTAAGTTGACTAACGAGTTAATTTTTTTTTAAAGTAATTTCTAACTTAACACGAGTTTTATTTTTGTCCATTTTACGCAGTTATTTTTTAGTTTAAATATTTTCTAGCCATGTTGTTAATGTCATGTTTTTTGTAAAAATTATAATTTGTTACCAAAAAAAAAAACAAAATAAGGAAATATTATTATTTATAATATTATGATACAAATTGCATAAAATTAACTGATTTTAACTAAGTTTTATTACTTTTTCTTTTATTTGACTTGTAACTGAAAAAATTTAAAAAAAAAGAGAAGTAATTTGGGACTTTAAACTTAACTCGATTTTTTCTGTATTGACTCGACCAGTTCAAAAAATTAGTCGACTTGCTCAGGGTTGTGTAAAACAACCAACCGTAAAATCATTATATTTATATATATATTAACAACGCGCCAACCGAAAGAAAACACGTGCCCGCAAGGCAGGGGAAACGACGAAAACTTAAATTCGTCCACTTTGCGCCGTTATAGTACGTATACCGTGCGCTCTCTGATACACCGTATCCGTCGGTACGTTACGAGGCAATGGCGACAGACATCATTACGTCGTAATAACACGAACATTCGAGTTCGCGATTCATTTCGCATTCCAGTTATGACGTTCGAACGTCATTATAGTATAACGAATCTCGGTGCCGCGGACCGTGCGCGTGTTCATATAATAATACACACACGCACGCGCTCGTTCGTTTGTCAATAAAGTCGTGATATCATTATTAAATCCGGTAGCGGCGAGCCGGCCTCTTATACTATATCGTATACGGCCGCCGAAAACACGATATCGGCGCGGCATAATTTCCCAGGGGTTATCCGGCGGAATCACGCGGCGGCTACGGCGGCGGCGGCGGCGGCGGCGGTGGCGTCGTCACATTCCTAAAGTAACGTTTGACAAGTTTGATTGAATGTACCGGGGATAATAATATAACTACTGCCGGCGGTCGGGTTTTAAAAGTTGCTCGAAACGCGTCACGCGCAGCACGCGCGGTTAAGTGCATTTCTGAGTACGTCGGATTAACCGCGTACACCCATCACCGCCGTCCGTTAATACGTCGTCGTCGTCGTCGTCGTCGCCGCCGCCGCCGGGCGTATTATTTGTGACGTATACATATCATAATATTTGATTTGCTCTGATGGCCCGTGAAAGTTCAGGACGGCGGCGTCGCGGCGGGTCGGACGGCTGCGGGCGCGGACGAGGAGGGCAGGCCGAGTTCGTAATTCGACATTTTCGACGTGACGCCCGGACGAACCGACGATAATATTATTATCATATCGTATCGATAATGTGTATATCGTTCGTATAGCGTGTAATAGGCTTCACGAACGACGACGACGACGCCGACGACGGCGAAAAGTTTGCGGAGACTCGCGGCGTGCGGGAATGACGTGCGCCCGCCAGGTGCATTTGTTTTCCGGACTCGGCCGACCGCCGCCGTTCCGACCCGCGGATTTCACCTTTTGACGAGACGATTTTAATTTTCCTCCCCTCCGCGAATCGATTTTCTCGCACTCCGCGCCGCCGAATGTACAGCGTTCCAGTCACCTTTGCCGTCCACCACGGCGAATAAAACACGTTTTCCCGGCGGCGGTTTTGTATCAACTGTCAGATCGAATCGAAACTTCATACTACGGGATATATCATATTATGATCGCGTAAAATGCAGACCGGCGACGGCCGGTTGTCTGAACAGAAATCGTATAGTGGACACACTCTGTCCTGGACGTATTTATTTTCTACGGACAGAACGCGTATACGTCTACGATTTCTGAAAAACAAAACAAACAAAAAAAGCTCAAAACTATTTTATCTCAATGCATCGCGACGTGTTCGATTATTGAAAATAACTGTACTAACTACAGACGCGACTACGATCGTACGAAGCGTGTATTAGGCACCCGGTATTAAACGTTTTTGTACGTTTGTGAATTCCACAAAGTATCAATAATATTTTATAATAATATGTATCTAATGTTATGTACATCAAGAAAACAACGATTTCAATAACCTATAATAATTTCGAAGTGATTTACGAAAAAAAAAAATGTATGTATAAAACGTGTATTTTTTTCCATTCAATTTCGTCGAACAAACGGATTAATTTGAGCTTATGATATGTCTGATTTACGCGCAAATCAATACAATTAGTTTAATGAAATCGGTCCGCTACTTATAAAAATTAAATTTCATCGGAAAACCGTATGATTAATTCAATGAAATCCCACGTTCTCGTTTTAGCGGTAAAAATAAAATAACAAGTAATAAAATCGCTTCATGGGTGGTGTATTGCTGCGTTTACGGCGAATGAAATATAATCATCGCGCCAAACAAAATGAAGTAGGTAAATAATCGAAAGAATAATAGAAAATGTCAAGGACTTCGTATATATTATATCATTTTCATTATACGTATATAACAATTGTATTTTGTATATCATAATAGAAAATAGACAGTATTATTTTCTTTGGTACGTGTAGCTTCGTGAGAGTATTGATTATCTTCCTACTACGACATCGAATCTCTTTGTATGATAAGACACTAATTTTATGGACACTCGATATCAATGATACGTCTTATTGTGAAACTTAGTCGATACGGATGAATAAATGCACATCAAATTCTATATCGATTTACTCAGTTTTCCGGATTAAAACAATAAAAAAAGGTTGAAAATATATAAGAAAAAACCAAAGTGTTGATATTGATTATTGACATGTTTGTTTTGTTGTTATTCTGCAATAACTTATGAACATGAAAGTCGGAAACATCTCAAATCTTGTGCTGAAAAATTCTAAGCTCGTCACTAACCCGTTGCCGCAACAGTCTTAATATATTACCATATCGCGGTAGATAATCGATCCAATGCGATTTTTTTGTGGACGCGGGATGGTGTAGCGTGAGTTGTCGATGAAATTCGCATGAAGTTATTGTGTGTTGGCGTCAAACTGCCATGATCGCAAACAGAAAGGTATAAACGATTATTGTTTTTCCGATAGGATACGACGTGCAACGCGCATTTGATATAGGTAAGGTGAATGATAATAGATAATAATGAATAACGATGGACATTATACGCCTTCAGACCAAATCCATTCTTCGCAGACGCGATAACAATAAAAAGCATTGTCGTCGTCGCGTGACGAATCGACGACGGAAAATGAACTAGCGATTTTCTCTTCTCATTTATCGATGTTTTTGTGTAAATATCGGTCCTCTTTCTGGCTCGCTTTAGGTTCCGGTTTGGTTGAAGCAATATTTCAAAACTCAACTCAATTCTCAGACCTGTTTTCCGCATGTTCGACCATCATGGTCCAACACTTGATTCCATCCCCGTTCGAGTACGCTGAATAATAATACTATGAGAAATACATTACCCACACATTTTAATTGTTAAAAAATAAAAATTTCATTTTCTAAATTTTTTTTTTTTTTACAAATCAAAAAAATAGATTAAAACGATAACAAGAACCGCGGTCGGGACTATTTTTCACTCGATTTATTCGTACACGCATTCCAACACACATGTGTAATGGGGATAGACTGTACTCCTCGAATAATTCTTCTGTGGCGTAAAAAAAAAACCCAATAATGGTGTGACCGAAAACCCCGAGTACCTTGGCCGAGGGAATGGGAAGGGGGAGTCGTGACGATAAAACGAAAAAAAAATACGAAAAAAAAAAACGTCCGCCTCACCCATGAAGTACTGCGTGAAACCGCGCCGGGTGCTGCGGTACACGAGCACGCAGCCGTTGTGGTCCACGTGCGACATGTACATGGACGGGCTCTTCATCTTGGGGTACGCGAACCGCATCTGCAGGTGCAGGTTGTCCACGTTCTTGAGGAACTCGCAAAAGTAGCGGCCGGTGGCGCGGATGGGCGCGTCGTAGCCCAGGTTGCTGAAGAACCGCACGAAGCACCGGCCGAAGTACCGCATGAAGTCGTCCGCGGTGGGCGGCTCGCGGTGGTCCGCGTCCCAGTCGTCGTCGTCCGACGGGTGGGCGAGCAGCTGCGCGGCCGCGACCGCCAGCCGCGGCATCAGGTCGTCCGGGTATATGTGCCGCGTGTTGAACTCTGACCACTTACACTGGGCCAGCCGGACCACGTCGCGCCACGCGTTCTCGCCGAACTCCAACTGTGCGCGGGCACGGGCAGACGACGCCCCGTGATTACAATACGGTCGTCGTTGATCGTATTATCACTAAAGCCCTTTTCACACACACACACACACACACACACACGCGCGCGCGCGCGCGCACGCGCGCGCGCGGTTTCCGTGTATACGGCAAGCTTTCGTATTTATTAAATTTAATAAATTATTACAAGTTGATTCTGCAGTGTGTAATTATAAAATGGATATCGACTTAATAGACATTCTAAAATAAGTAAAAAACATGTCCTCGTGTTCTCGGATGTCCATGAAAATGGTATAAAAGGCGTTTATTTCCTTCCGTTTAGAACTACAAGGATGAATCCAATAAATTATTTCGGGTAAATTTCTTACACGGCGCCTATGGCGTCTGTGTAGAAACATAAACGCAATTTTTTTATTTTTGTCCATTAATTCAACCGACTACAATGAACAGAAAAGCAAACTATGACTACCAAGGCGATATTGACAGTGGACTGCGAAGAAACCGTACGGAAACCGTGTGCGTGTGAAAGGTCTACAACCGTGTAAACGGTTGCCGTGTACGCGGAAACAGTGTATGTGTGAAACGGGCCTACCCCACTGCCCCCTCCCTCCCATCTGGACGTGTGTAAAACCTCTGTTCAAAATGTCCCGTGCCGACTGGAGGAGGTTCCGGCGGAATACGCTTCGTACCGTTTCCAGCGCACTTTGAGTACGTCATGAACAATGACCGACTATGAAAACGATTTGGGCCCGGTAAAACTTTATTCGACCGGCCCCAAAATTACATATTTACTCCCTGAATATATATGTATATTTATATTATATTATTATTGTGTTATATTTGTAAGTTTTGGTGGTAAAAATCCTCAATGGATTATAAAGTCGGAAAAAAAAATTATACTTGGATGTAAATACACGCTTATTATCAGAGATTATCACTTTTCACACAAAAAGATACAATACCCGATCATTTTGGAATATGTTGAACTATGGGAGTACTGACGTATTGACGCGATGACGCATTCGGTAGTGAGTGACATCAACGATATTACACAACATATTTTTTAGTCGAAAAATTGAAAAACATGGTTATTTTTATTATTTGAATGAATAGTCAACCGTGGAACACCGAGTACGGGTGGTGGACACCGGAAAAAGTTGCGTGTCGGTATCCCGCTGACATAGTCCGCTACTGGTCACGAATGAATCACTTCACTCTGATTTGAAAATATCCCCCATCGCAGAATCAACTAAACTACATTACGAGCGCTTCAATGACTGGTGTTAAATCCTCGTTCATAAATCATACCAGACGATCACCAAAATAAAATATTAAAAGACAGCGGTGTCGTGATCTACTCATATGAATATTTAATAAATTTCGGTGTTTCACAAAAAAATGAAATAAAAATTAGTAAATTTATCGAGTGTAAGTAAACTAAAATAGCTGTCTATTGACGAAGTACCTACACTAACAGGTCTCTACACTCTGTGTTTCTTATGGTATCATCATTGTTATTATTAATATTTTTTTTTTTTAATAAATTAAGTTAAAAATTATATAACCATAACGAGCGTTATGCGTTTGGGCACATTAACTTTTTACCCACATAATAAAAGCAATGTGTGTTGGGCGAGTATTTTATAATCTGTTGAAGTGAGTATGATACACTATAAAATTTAAAAGATGTCATTTTTAAGATTATGAGAAAATTTTTGAAAACAAGAAGAAGTGAGTATATTTTGAGTGGCATTACACAATTTTAGAATATATATATATATATATATATATATATATATATATATATATATATATATATATATATACAGGGTGTTTCACTAAAATGGTAACACGAAATATCTCTGTTCAGCGACCTCGGATTGAATTGGGGATTTTCGAGGAGTTAGAGAATACTAAAATACACATTTTGTGATCATTTTCGAATTTTTAATTATGTTATTTTGCGAATGCGCAATAAAACTTACATTTTTTTAAATATCAACACCTATTTTCAACACCCGGTTTCGATAGAACTATTTTTTTAAGCAACTTTGATAAACAAACTTTTTTCATATCTCAAAAATTGACTGAATTACAGCAATCCTAAGTTTAAACAAAAAACATTTTTGTTAAATTTTTCAATGCTCTGTATTTTATCATTTTATTATTATTTTTAATTGGAAACAAGATAAATGGAATGCATGCGTTTAGAGGTAATTTAAATAAAGTTAAACATTTTATTTTTATAATTAAGTTTAAATTTAATTAAAATCTTTTTTATCATATTATTACAAATAATACAAATCACCTAATAAATTGTTCGAAGTTGTCCCCGTTGTTAAGTAAACAGTAAACATGATTGTAAGCGGCGCTTAACTTCGTCTTGAGTTGCCGTTATTTGTTCCTTGGTCAGTTTTGAGCATGCTTCGGTGATTTTTTGTTTTAAATGCTGAAGATTAATTGGTGGGTCAGCATAAACTACAGTTTTTAAATGACTTAAATTAAAAAACTTAGGATTGCTGTAATTCAGTCAATTTTTGAGTTAGGAAAAAGTTTGTTTATCAAAGTTGCTTGAAAAAAATAGTTCTATCGAAACCTGGTGTTGAAAATAGGTGTTGCTATTTAAAAAAATGTAAGTTTTATTGCGCATATGCAAAATAACATTATTAAAAATTCGAAAATGATCACAAAATGTGTATTTTAGTATTCCCTAACTCCTCGAAAAAACCCCAATTCAATCCGAAGTCGCTGAACAGAGATATTTCGTGTTACCATTTGAGTGAAACACACTGTATATATACATATATATATATATAGCACACAGAGTTAAATTTTCAAAAGAAAATAATTTAAAAAATACATTTCTTCAATTTAATTTTTGAAAAAAAAAAACAGTCCATTTTTAATCATACACTCGTGCAATTTATGAACAGCCCTAAGTCTATCAATATAATATAATATATAATAGAATTTATATTGAACTGTAATAATTAATCTATTATAATATTACACTGATTATGTACTTTTTTTTTTGAAAAATAATAAATAAATAGTGAAAAGATTATTTTTTATTAACACTAACGTAGAAAGTTACGCATACCAAACAGTTTAAAAACTAATGAATCAATTTAATACAAACTGAAACTTTAACCTAAAAATTAAACAAGTGCAACTAATTTTAATAAGCCATACAATAAATAAAACTTAAGATTTATCAATAAAACTAATAAAATCATTTAGTGGCGTACCGGCGTGTTCTGCGTAATTGTTCCTAGCAGAGTAAAAATGATGATACGGAATTTTAGGTACACGAATGTATACCCGGCGTACCGAAAATGACGCCCCTGATTGTTATAATTATTATTCAGCTAGCGTAGCGTATACGAACAGCATTAAGTTAGTGGTAATGCACGTATTCTTAGAAAGAGGGTTAACTGTCAACATTAATCTATGAATTGGTAGGTTAAGTTAGGTTAAGTTAGGTTAGACATTATAGGTGGAATTTCAATGTTTTGCTTGATGGAGGGAAAATTTATCAAATTGACTCGTGAAGGGCTTCACCTTTATTCTATAAACTTTCACAAACCTGTGACATTTAATTATAAATTTTTAGAACTTAACGTCATATTTTATTTAGTAAATAATTAATTTACAATCATTACACAAGGTTTTCACAAAAAGAGTTGTTGAGGAGGTTGTCTTACCTCAGTGTACTGTGTTGTAAGCTTAGCTCTCCTTGCTTACTTATTTTAGTATGCTTACTAACCTAAATGTTTATATGTTTGACGTAAGTATAATCAGTGGAGTTTTTAGGAATACGAAATGAAATATTTGAATGGATTTTGCGACGAGCAACCTCTAAAATTAACTAACGGTAAGATAGTGACTGAGTCAATCGCACCAAACGGATATACTACTAATACATTTTAGGTTTGCATTTATTTCGGCAGTCGGCAAGCAAAGAAAGATTAGGATCGTAAGCAACAGCTGTGCAGTAGTTGTAGACATGAAGTATTTTTAAAGAAAACCCGGAAAATTTCAGAAATATACGTCAGACCCTTTCCAGATAGTCAGATTCATCAGAGTTATGCGAGTCCTAGATAATGGCTGTATACTTCAGAAGTGGACGTACCAATGCTGTATATATAAATATATGTATTTTTTTTTATTTACCGAGCTTTTGCCTTGAGCTTCTATTACATCAACCATCCAGATTGCCTTTAGAGAGAATACAAGAATCTTAATAATTACAGTACATGTTTGTGTGATCGGGAGTATCAATATAATATTTTTCATTTACCGACTATCGATAATATTAATAAAAAAAAAAAATGGGTATTTATTACCACTGGTTAAACTTTGCCGTTTAATAACCAACATTATTATATTATAGGGTAGAACTGTGGTAAAGTATATTTACCATATACATATTTTATTTGCTCTGTCTCTACAACAAACATAATAAAATTATAACATTATGCGAATGATCGAGATTTCTCTTCGTCTCGGTTCTAAAAAAATAACTCGTCCATTTATGAGCTTTGAGTAATAAATATCTTGCACACACACACACACACAAATATATATATATATATATATATATATATATATATATATATATATATTTACTCATTTATTTATTCATCGAATAAGAGTAAAGTATTAAACAAATTTGATTCGAAACCAATAAAAATATATGTTTACAAAATATCATATAATATTATCCAAATGTGTTTATTACACACACACACACACACACACACACACACACACACACACACACACACACACACACACATGTTTTAATTTTTACCGTGTTTCTATTAAGAACTTTTTTAATAATGCATTGTAATGTTTATAAAGGGACGAGTAATAAGTCAAATTAAAACGTAATAATTTCGATAAAAATTGCACGATAAATTCACTGATCACTCTCGTTGGTAACTGTACCGGGTTCTCTGCGGTTCTCTGGGTGCGGCGTAATGTACTCCCACATTTCCGAGGTGAATTAAAAAAAAAACATACAAGATATGGACATTTTTTTTTTATTTATTAAAACTACATTAAATAAGGTTTTTTTTTAAGTTGTTTGTTTTAAAATAATATTGTCCAAATGATCGCATTATCAATTGACGCACATTTGGAGCCGTTCCAGAAAATAATCCGTAATGGACTACAATATTTCAAAACATCATTAGCACGTAATTAAACTGATCAGATAAAAGCGGTTTGTTTCACTGGGTTAGGTCATTAATACGATTTTTAGTCGTCACAATGTCGTGGTCAGGTGAACAACGTGGTTTCGTTATCGAGCCGTTTTTCAAAAACGCCGAATGTGTGACAAAACATTACATGGCCTCCTCGTCTCCTCGATTTGAGTCCATGTGACTATTTCTTATGGGGATACCTCAAAGCTGAAGTTTTCAAACATCGACCTAGAACCATCGAAGAACTAAAAGAGGCCATCCGTCAAAAAATCTCCGCGATTCCACTCGATATGCTGGCGAGAGTGATGGAAAACTTTCGAGAACGGCTCCATATGTGCGTTGCTCGTCAAGGCAATCATTTATACAACATTATTTTAAAAAAATAACTTTAAAAAAACCTTATTTAATGTAGTATTAATAAATAAAAAAAAAATCCATATCTTGTATAGTTTTTTTTTTTTTAATTCACCTCGGAAATGTGGGAGTCCATTATGCCGCACCCTGTATATGTATTAATTAACATTGGATAAAATATGTTTTTTCTTCGACAATTTCTTTTTTATTATTATAACTAATACATCATTATATTATAAATATTTTACTCAATATTATATTTTATAAGTTTCAAAACTCTAATATACGATTATAATTGTTTTAATAAAATTGAAAAATTATATAATTTAAATCGTTATTAAATATGTATAGTTTTACTATTATTTTCTAATAAAATAAATAATTATTTTAATTTTACGTTTTTCAAATAAATGTACATGTTTAATTTTTTGTAATTGATTTTGATAAGTATTAGATGTGAATATAATTACGATGCCAGCATCAAATGAAAGAAATGTAAAAAATATCCATATAGAATTTAGTTAAGAAAAAGTATACATTGTTTTCAATAAAAAATACATTTTTTTTTAAATTAATTAACTGTGCAGATAGATAACACTCCTGACATTCAAAGATGTTTGCTAAAAAATACAACAAAATGTACATTTTCAACTAACTAATAATTGAAATGACAAGGAAAGCATAAATAAAACCATAATATAACTGTGGATGGAGGGTTTATTTATAACCTTAATGATTAAAGTAATTGTAATATTTAGTAGACAATTAGAGGCATTATAACATTTTGTTGTTGTTGGGCCCAAAATAAGATTAATGAGACAAACAGAAGATACATTTCATCAGCATGCCCATTTGCGAAAATTTTAACATTGAGCATACCTAAATTTTGGGGACATAATGCGTATTTTTGGGGACTAATTATCGATGTTTGCGGAAAAATCGATAATTAGTCCGCAAAAATACGCATAATGTCCGCAAAATTTAGGTATGCTCGATGTTAAAATTTTCGCAAATGGGCATGCTGATAAAATGGAGCTCAGAAGATGTGTGTTGTACATGTTGTTCAACATAAGGTGCGCAAATGTTATTAATTACAATTTAATTTGAAGGTATGAGGTGGGCGGTGATTTCGATCAAAGCATATTCTATTGAATTTTACTAAATGAAGTTTAGTGTAAATGTGTGTTATATTGAGTCATAACTAACGAGACGAGAAGAGATAAAAGCTAAGGACTTATGACATCAATTTTCTTTTTCCGCCGTATAAAATGTAACATGTCAATTATTGCGTAAGTATAAATAATAAAATTGTATCGAATATTGTGTATTATTCCTAATTTTAAGCCACATTCAGGTACTTCGTTGGAATTACTATTGTTATGTTTTGATTACTTACTTACTTATATGTGTGCGATATTGTAAAATAGAAGATAAACTTACCACCTCTATTTCATAATTTGTTAGACTAGACACTACCGTCTGAGCAGCAGGAAACATAAACTAATCAAATAATTTCCACACTATTTGAATGGAAGACAATCGCTTTGGCATTTAAGTCACGTAATAGAAGCTCAAGGTCGGGTATGGAATACGTAAAATCAAGATATGCCAATTTGCTTTTTTTAAATCATATTGACAAAAAATAAAAATTGGTTACGTGAAAATGTTTCTGACTTAAAATACCGTTCAAATAACACGCTGATTACTTGATCAATATTGTTACATCGACAATTTTGAAATGTATTTCCTGATGGAAATATTCGTTCGGAGTATTTAAATTCATGAAAAAAATATGAAACATTATAAAATATCAATAAAGGTTGAGAAAAACTACAAACGACTTATGTACTATTGGTTTAGGTTGATCGTAAATACACAATTAGAACTAGGCGATGACACTACAATATCACGTCCAGATGGGAGTTGTACAGAAAAATATTAAAACGGATATCGTTCAAAACACAAAATGAAATACTCAAAGTAAATAATTAAAAGTAAAAATCAAAATATCAAAAATGTATACCTGAATGAAGTGTTGTACGCTTTCTAATAACATTCCGTACATTTTGTAATGATTTCTCTAACAAACCGTGACACGAGCACTCCGGTAACATACTGAAGACTATTTTTACCGGTACATATAATAGATCCATTGCAAGGCACGATTTTTAAACGTGTCGAAAATAATTAATATACATTTGACGTAACCGATGGTGTATATTTACCGGTGATATTTAACTTATAAACATAAAAATAAAGTTAAAAAAATCGATACCTATAACGAAGGACAATATGCGATTATCAAATAATAATGGATAGAAATAAATAATGATAAAAATAAACTGTCATTATTATATTTACTATTCGCATGAACTTAAAAACGTATAAAATTTATTATAAATTGTAATAATACGATGTTAAATTTTAAGTTTTATTTTATTGTTATTTAAATGATTTACTTAGAAGTGTTTATTGTTAGGTACTTCATTTATCGTTAATATATAACGACGGATCAGCGATCAAGAAATATTAAAAAAATTAAAAATACCTTTGAAAAGTTTATTTTCCTTTAGCATATAATTACTAAGTAGTATTTCGATGGTTATGGATTATGATTTACATGAACTTATGACTTATAAACTAAGAAGTAAAAATCGAGAATTCTTTAAAAAAAATGTCTTTGATGTAAAAAAAAAAAAACAGGCTAAAATAATAATTTCTAATTAAAACTGCAGGTACTAAACGCATTAAAATTATAAATCAAACAATAATACATATTGGGCGAAACATTAATTATTATTTTTATAAATGACTTTTTAAAAAGATTAATGTGATTTTCAAAGTTCACGAACATCATAAACGAAAAAATAATGAACTTGTAATTTTTCAGTTTGTCCGTTGTCGTCAAAATATACATAACCTACAAAAAATGAAAAACTTTCAAAATTCAGTATAAATTTTGTTTCATTAAGTTCATGCGAAATTGTAATTACAACACGAAAATAAAAATGCTGAGTCCATTAACTCAAACGGATATCCAACTTATTACACTTCATACACATTTACCTTCACAAACATTTATATATTTAATAATTTATTATAATATACATAACATTAAATTTATTTCATATAATTAAATGATATTATTAGACAAATAAAACAATACGTACTTAAATACGTTGCATATTACCTATGTTGATACAATAATAATAATAACAATAATAATAATAATTCTAGTCTGCATGAAGTTTGCTATAGGATCACGTAAACGTGCTGTTACTGCTACCAGAATACTTACGCCTCCCTGCATTGCTACAAGTGTTCGAGTAAATATAAGCCGCCTTAACGTTCAATAAAATGAATTTCATTTGTCCATTATAACGGCGACACACTTACACATATTATATTATATTATTGACGTTAACAGTGTAAATTCAATCACATTTTTATTTATCTATTAAGTAGATAGTTTATATTATAGACTATAATTTACTTACATAAATGAGCATAAATTCAGATGTATGTATATATTATGCAGATAAATAATGTTCTGAGGTTTGCAAATTATAATTTATTTTAACAAGTATTGTAAACTTTTTTCACGGCTAACACTGTTACGTGGAGAAAACACACACACGCTGATCATTTTGTATTAATTAAAATTTCTTCGATTAAAATCAACGATAATTTAAATAGCAATACTTACAATGACTATTGACTAAATTATAAATTTAATATAAATTTATTATTAAATAAATAATAATAAATAAATAATAAATAATTTTACTTCATAACATTAATAGTGTACAATACTATTATCGCCATAATATTATTTTCAGCTTAAATTCCTACATGTTAAAATATAAGGCAAGACAGTGAGGTAAGTTCTTACTATATTAAAAATACAATATACTCCATGGAATATAATTTCATTGTAAATAATAAAAAATAATTTTTCGATGATTATTTTTCTTTTAGTAATAATAAGTAATAAAAATAATAAAAATTAATATAAAAATATAATAAAAGTAACATAAAAATGTTTAAATGTATTATTTGATGGAAGTATACGGTTTTTATTAAACAATAGCATTACCCTTTTCAATGTTTTACTAATATGATTACAAAAATCTTAAAATTAAAATTAAATGTGGTTACTTTAGTATGCATATATAGCATTTAATTTTTCCGTGTAATTTATACTTAAAAGGAATTATGCTTTTTCAATATTATTCCATCGAAAATCAACATATATATTCTTTTTATAAATATCAAGAAGAAAAAAGTATTTTGTTAAAAATAAACGTTGATAATAATGTAATCATATTATTCTTTGAGATACGTTAAGAAGATTACAGTTTTGTAAATACAAAACATGTACAATGAGCATTAAGAACAGCTCAGTTTGTCCTGGCAAAAATTCTTAACATGGAAAAATTGCTTCTTTTATCAATAAATATATTTTTACATTAAGATAAAATTGAATGCATATTCCAGCTGTCAATATTTACTGTCTATAGAAGCAAATTCAAATATTCTTGTGAAAAGAAATTGTTTACTTCTAACAAGTATTCTTCGTGCAACTCAGTAGAGACAAATTCCTTTTTCAATCAATGATTAATCAATATGATGAGCTCTATTAATATAACTAAAAACTAAACTTTTTACGAAAAATATTTTTAGTTATGATCGTATTAGTACCCGGGTATATATATATATATATATATATATATATATATATATATATATATATATATATATATATATATATAACACCAAGTAACCCGAAGTAAAGATATAATCAATGCTTATTTCTTATCAATTTATTATACTCCGAGCATCACAACTTAAAATGTTCGATCATTAGTATTTAAATTTTATATTTTAAGTTTTAACTTCAAATGATCTTGAATGATTTTCTCAAGGCGTTTTTCTAATAATTGTTCAACTATTATGTCTTCTCTTGCAATAAACAAACAATTACGATTCAAAATCACATTGGTAACAATCACAGAAACGTTTGATAACATGTTTATGTGTAGAAAAAAGTCAAAACCTAAAATCAATATCTTTGGCATGACATTAAATACTAGAACTGTCAAACTATGCTATTTTTCCTCTAATATTAGTATAAGAATTCCTATAATATAATATTTAATTATTTTAAGTATGAATAAATAAATAAATGCACACTTCAATTAATCTTTAGATTTTGTTTTAAATTGGAATACTTCAGAACTACATATTATTAGAAATAGAATACTTTGAAAATAACGTTTTGAAAACTTTATTGGGTGTATTATACTGGCTTTATTTGATTGTATATATTTAGGGCGCTATCTAGTTTTTTAATTTAGAAACTTTTTCATATACATTTAATATTATTCCATCCAAAAACAAATATTTAATGTATAAAATATATCTTAGTTATGTTGTGTAAACAATTTTTTCGTTATAAAAAATGTATTTTCCATTGGTGTTTCTAATTGTATTGTTTGAAAAAAATTTAGTTGACTATAAAAAATTTTAATATACTTTAAAAATTTAAATAAAAATATATTCTTTATCGATGTTGCAAATTGTATTATTAAAAAAAACTGTAATTCACTACTTTAACATGGATTTTAATTTAATTTTATAAATTTAAAAACACGTGTTATTTTTTTTTAATATCAGTTTTTAAAAGACAATAAATAACCGTATTTAAGCAGTTCTGTAAAAACACGTTTGCTAAAAATATCCAAGATTTATTGGTGATACTGTTACTAGTATTGAAATTGTTCGAAAACAATTAAATGATTTCAAAATATGGAACATCGAAAAATAACTTATAAACCCTATTATATATTATACATCCCAAGTATGGTTGAATATATTCACGTAAGTTTGAAAATATCTTTCTACTTACCACTAAAACGCCGTGAAAACTGACCGACACGAGAAGTACAAGTAAATCTTTAGAGTGGTTACTCACGATAAAAATGCGGCGAAGGATCACGAACAAATTTACATGTCTACGTGAATATAAATAGAAGATTATCGTGCCTGTTCTGTTTTTATTTTTTTTATTTTCAAAAGTTCTTATCGAAATGATGTAATAAAGTTTTATTTATGATTTCCGTCGAACACAAAATATGCAAATTATCATATAGACCAGAGGTTTTCAACCTTATTCGGATCGCCCCCCCCCCCATTTTTTATTTTTTTGCTATACGACCACTTCAAAAAATATGTTATTTGATTTAATTACTATTAAATCAGTATATATATACTGTTCTAGGATAGTACACGTGATATCTAGACGTTATCATATCGTAAAAACGATCGGACTCTCACTGACGAAATCCACGACTTTTTTTTTTCTTATGTATTACATACACGGAGCGACTCGCAAGACGTTTTGCCGCGATGCGTGTGCCAGGCCTGCCGGTCACGTGACTCGGTCTCTCACCGTTTACCCTTGCGTTTCGCCGGCCTCGCGCCTCGCTCGGCCGTAACTCACACCCCTATTGTACACGTACACGAGACACGCCTATTATAGTGCATCACGTCCGTGCGTGTAATAGGCGTACCCCTGATCGGTGCATGTGCGCGTGTTGTTCCTACTCAAAACGGCTTGAGCCGGGTCGTAAAACCGTCTCATTGGCCAAAGAGTAAGCGCTTGACGTGACGACGGGGTACGTGACGACGACGGTGGCGGCGGCGGCGGCGTAGGGGACCGTGGAGGAGGGTAGTCGTAGACGTCGGAGTTGTAGAGCTGACATAAATACGGGGGTGCATCGCTGCGGCCGACGTCAATTCGACACCCGAGTTCACAGTGTTCACACTAGTTACACGAGTCTTTCCTCTCGACGAGGGTCCGATCGGAATCCAATTTTCATTACTCCGTTATAGGTGTATTTGTGGTTTTGACTGCCGATATATAAATATAATTTTTTTTTTTGCTTTTTACTTGTCTTCTCATTAATTTTCGGGTGCGATTTGATTTCCGTCTACAGAACTTCGTTGTCATCTAGAAGTTGGTTTCAGTCTTCGTTTGTTTATTACACTATAATTTAATTAATACACAAATTAAACCGTCATACTTTCGGAAAAATCTCATGATCGTCAACTTAGGTAAGTTTATGGACTTAATACTCTAAGAAGTATTCTACAATCGATGAGTCTTTCAAAGAATATCGTCCAATTTATTTGAATTTATTGTTCTCTCGAAAAAATGTCATTCAATTTTCGTTTACAGAAACACTATTTTGTCCAATAATAATTTTAATACAATTATTTTTTCTGACAACAGTTTTTGAAACTGATTAATTTTGTCGTTTATTTAATTAGTTTTTAACCATAACATTTAATAAACATCTTCTTATTTTAAAAATAGAGCTCTGACATTCAATAGAAACTTAAACAATACAATTCAATATTTTCAAAAATAAATCATCGTACTGTTAATACATTTTTTAAATTTTTTATGGGTTATTATTTCGAAATTTCAGGTTTTCTTTAAAATAGTTTATTTTCGAACTAATGAATAACTCTTGAATTATTTAAAAAATGTACCAACAGATTAACCAAATTTAAAAAAAATCTGAGCAGAAAATTATTATGTAAAATTAAAATTGAAACCAATTAAACTCGTTCTAAATTTATATGTTAACTGTAATCAAATTAATATATTTATATCAGCCAAAGTAACCTTCATATGAAAATAAATTGGTCGACAATTCTAAAAGATATCTTATTGATACAGAAATAGTTGTAAAAACAACTTTTTTTTTTTTTAGAAGAAATTAATAAAATCCATTAAATCTTATAAAAATAATTATAATTTAATTACTTTATTTCAACTTTATCATTATTTATTAATAATGTTAATTTAATATAATTAATTTGAAAATGTATACAAGACTTATTTATTTAAGAAATATGGAGTTAGTCTTATTCTAGAGGTAAGTCTTCAAAAATAAATGATTAACGTTATTAATTTAAATTATAACAATTAATTAATTTGGTAAATTGTTTGAAATATTTCAAATCAATTTATTAGTACTTTGCCCACTAGATAAGCATGTTTTTGAGTTATAACTGATAATGAACTCAAAGATACGACAATATCATTAATTTACAATAGAACATTTAATAATTTACAACTGCAAAAGTCAAATTTTATCGCTGTAGTTTAAAAAGAAATATTTTGATAATTATATTTAAACCGTTTTGAATTAATATTAATGGTTGGTGTTCAGATATGTTTGGTGTAATTTAATATGCATGAAGACATTTTAAAGTTAGTTGGACGTGAAACTACCGAGGAACGTAAATTATTTTCAGCTCTATTCAAATAACATTTTACGTTAAATATTTTCTGATTAACTTAAATTTTACTTCGTTTATTTAATTTAATATTATTTTTATTGATTTTGATCAATTATGAAAACAAAATGGCGAATGTGTGGAAGAAGAGCCATTTTAAAGACAAATGTCTAAAAATTGATCAAATTACCTTAAATAAAGCACATTAATTTATATAATTGTAATTATAATATCATAAGTTCAATTATAATGAACATGAAAAACAAAATTTTTAAAGTCAATTGTTTTTAAATCATTTATTATATTTTTAATCAAATTTTAAAATAAAAATTGGTGTAATCATTAATCTACCATTTAAGTATATCAATTGATTTTTGACAATCAATCAAACTTAAAGTTTTTCATATATCAGTAAAATTACTGGTTAATGTTAAACCCAAACCAGATATATTTAAAAAATTGAAATCACCAATTTAACTTAAATTATTTTCTTCGAATTAATAATGGCTGTAAAATATTTACGATGTTCATAACGGTGAAAACAAGGAATACTGGTGATGTATTGGAAAAATCTACAATTCTTTGACGCCACGACTTTGTATGACGCTTATAAGTGTAGGAAATCTACTGAATCGTTAAGTATTATATTTCTACGTGGTCAACAAATATTTATTTATTTTGTCTGTTAAACCATGTGAATAATAGAAATATTTTACTTGTTCAATCGTATTACTACAACAAACGATAATCGTTTAATATAATTTGCAATGTCTAGAATCTAGACTAGATATTGCTTGGTTGTTTCTAATTAGATAAGTATAAAACTGTTTGCGTGTATAGAAAAAAACTTCCGTTTTGAAACTCAATACACTTATATTATACATTTAAAAACTACGTTTAAACATAAATCAAACTAAACAATTGTCAAAATTTCCGTTCGTTAACCATTATTTTGTTTTATATTCGTTTTATTTCATAATAAAAGTATTTTAATAAATAAAATTATTATAAAATGTATTTTAATAAAAATAATTTTTTCGAGATTTAAAAAATAAAATGTTAAATAATGAATGGTTAGAATTACATTCATACGGTTTTTTCTTGATCAAGATCACACAAAGTCCTAAAATAATGAATGTACAAACCAATTTTTAATATAGAATAATAATGGTGCTTAAAATTTAATAATTACGATTAAATTTATCGTCATAATTTTTCCATACCCTCATAATAGTAATAATAGTAACCATTAAAAAAGATTATTCTTGGGTCAAGTAGATATAATTGAGCATTTGATAACATTTAAAAATGGCACTATGGCAACTACTAAACAGAAATTATATCGTATGCACTAGGACAGCATAGAGGCTAAACTTTTTTTAACGAGGATCGACAAATAAATTTGTTTCACATGTTCCACGATCTTCATCAAGTAGTTCAAGTAAAGTGCAAAAAACTAATTTTTTTCGAAAAAAATAATGATTAAAAAGTACGCACGTAAAATGCTTCTTGGAGAAGTAATTTCACGAGCTGGGAAATGTATATATATTATAGTATAATGGTTTGTATGACTTGGCGCACGAGTCGTAGTTTAGTTACCCTTGCACTGTGCATTACAAGATAAAAATTTGTTGGTAATTTTAATATCGTAAACATATATTTTTTTCTTCAATCTTTGAATATGGTCAACGAGTTGGCTATAGACTTTCTACTTTTTATCCTTTCCTTATATCTATGCTACTGTCCTATAATATAAATGTAAAAATTATTATTATGCTATCATAATTTTCATGAACTATGAACATTCACCATATGGTTCATTTTTAATGAAAAAATTATGTTTTTCCTGTTTTATTTTTAATTCATAACACTATATTGACAACGAAAACATGTTTTGAATTATTATAAAATCATTGTGACTGGAATACAATTTCACTCATATAAATAGAGTACTGTGAAATAGATAATTTCTAAGTGTTTGTATCTATTTAAAATTCTAGACTATACGAATTAGTAATTTTTAATTTTTAATCTAAAAAAAATTTTAACACCATAAAAGCCGGTCATAATTCTCACCATCGCGTATTCTTCGCTCCTTTCTCGGTCAAGACAATGGTGATGAGAGAATTACATTTTAGAGAAACGATAGATCATTTATTTAGTTTAACGATTCTAAGAAAAGCTTCAGTGTAAAATTATACCGTTTAGATATTTCACCATTTTTAGTCTGATTATTGGTAGGTATTTTTTATCAAATCGTTTTAAAAATTTTCTTGTTTGATAAAGGAATTTTTTTTTACGAAAAAATTCAAAACATATTGTTTCAGCTGCATCTAGGGCCGTCCCGAAAAAATAACCATGGGGGGGACTAACTAATTGCCAACTCGTGGTCATAAAAATTGTCTCGCTTCGCTCGAATATTTTCATGTTATAATGTACTTCATTACATCATTTTTTTTTCTTATTGTTTAAAACACATTTTTTAGTTTTATAAATTTGAAAAATAGTTATTATTCACTTTGGTATCAAATTAAAATAGTAGTACCTATAGATCCCAAAATATCTAAATATTGTAGGTATTAAGGTATTTATATTATTGTGCAATATAATAAATCTACATTTTAACCAAAGCTTTTATTTAAAACAAGGTATGTACAATAAAATTATGATGGTCAGGTATTCAAATATAAATACATATTTTAATACACATTATACATACAAATATATATTATAAATGTACAAAACATAAACGATTTTTTTTTTTATATTGTAAACAAATGAACAGTTAAATACTTAAATCTCTATTCTGCGTTCTATTACTTTTGTTTTATTTTTATTTTAGTTATCAGTTAATACTATAATAATAATATTATAGTTATTATGTTATTTTTATAAAATGATAAATTATAAATATTTAGTATGATTGTTTATTTTTATTTTTTTCAATGAGAATCTAAAATCGTCATACGATCATTTTTTCACACTCATCATATATATATTTATACTTGTTGAAAGTAAGCCTTCACATATTTAAGCACTTAAAATATATTTTTTAGTTAATATCACTAATCCGGTGCATAAACAAAATTTTTTTTTTTTTTTGGGGGGAGGGTAAAGTTGTACACTTTAATATTTTGTATAATAAGAAGTTAATACAATTTCCATGGTATAATTATTTATTTTCTTATTAAAATCTTCAACGTATACGTACTTAAATAAAATCAATCATGTGTAGGTTTTAAATTTCATATTTTATAAATGAATACGATTTCTAGAAATTAAAAAACAAAAAAATCATATTTTAAAATTAATACAATTTCTAAAAATTTAAAAACAAAAAAAATCATATTTTATGAATAAACACAATTTTTATTTTCATATTACAAAATCCATTTTTCGTGGTAGTCTCGCAAATCTATTGATAACTTCGTCAACATTAATATCATAATTTCTATAAATACTCATGAGAGCTAATCCAGTCATCGGTCTTGTCCTATATTATTTCTCAGATAAGTTTTTAGTCTCCGTTATGTAGAAAAAGATCGCTCTGTAGTAACAGTCGTCACAGGAAGAGTAGCTAGTATCGTTAAAAGGCACTTTATATTTGGGTAGAAATCACTAGATATTTGACATAGAGTAGTTAATGAACACTTAGGGCGATTATCAACAGATACATTTTTCCACTGTGTTTGCCACATTTTTATTTCAGCGTCAAATGTACCAACATTTTTCAACAATGGTTTATAAAATATTGCATGTCATTTAACTTCAGACTCGAAGTAGACTGGTTTTTGTTCCCGGCCCGGCGGCCGTCGTCGCGGACTTGCGCCCGCGTTCCCTTCTATTGATAGATGGGTAAGCGGGGATTCCGCTTGTGACGGTGTGTGCCGCGAGCTTGCGGTTGATAGAGAAATATCGACACGGCCGGCGACATACGCATATTAGGGATGCCGCACGGGACCGCGTCAATGTATCTATTTGAAATTTTTAATATTATTTAATTATTTGGTGAAATTAAAAAAAAAGAAAAAAAAATTTTTATGTTTATTTTTCCTAGAGTACCTACTTAGTCGATGACTCACAAAGACTTCATATTAATGATTGAGATGATATATTTTGTCTTTCTGATCAACGAAAACGATCGATTTCAGTATAGCATATTAGATTTACATATCTACATTAATATGTACAACATTACAATTCAGTTATTTTATAATATAGGTATTGTAAGATGACAGACTCAATTGATTTTTTTTTTTATTCTTTTATCTTATATGAATGTTTTTGTTAGTTTCAATACTTCAATGTTTCTAACTATAAATTTATCTCAGTTTTTGAAAATAAAAACCGTTTATTGTAGTCACCAAAACTTTTTAACCAATACCAATTTAATCTATACTTTATTATTTATCATTCATAGCTTTAGAAATGTATAAACGCCATTAATATAAATTCCAAATTCAATGAATGGAACTATTTAATTAGTTTTGAAACCACAATTTAGGCTAAAGATGTCTAAGGGCAAAATACCAGATCGTATTATAAATTAATTGTTTGAAACGCACATAAACTTTCTTAATAATTACCTCAAAGATTTTTTTCTTTTGCAATATTGTCATAAAATGATCGCAATAGGTCGAGTTAATTAAAGTACTTATCTACAAATAAAAATATATTTTACAATAAAAACATATTTTCGTAATGCTGATATTATGTATAAATATACGAGTATAATAAAAAAGAGCAATCAGATAGTGGTAGTGGAAACTCTTCGTCCCTTCAAAATTCTTTGCTTTACATAGAATTCAAAACAAAATAATTATTAGATAAATACTAAATTAACAACAAATTAATTTTAAAAAAAAAAAAAAAAAAAAAAAAAACCTAATTCCAAAAATAAATGATTTTTATGAGTACATATAAAATTAACATTTAATCCAGTTATATTTTTTTCATTTGTAACACCAATAACTAGCTACGAATCCACTAGACTAATGTTACATCCTGTTCAGTGCATACATTTTGTAAATATATATTTATATTTTTACCATTGGTTATGTCAAACTAATTATTGCACATATCGCTCTCCCTGAATAAGAACGACACAACTCAAATATAACAATTATACAGTACAGGCAAAAGTCATAATGACAAAAAACAAAAATTAAAATTAAAATCAAAGTTATCATTGGACATACTTGGTATTTACACTAATAGATTCAGATTCATATAATCTTATCAAACATGTATCCTACAAATTTTGAAAAGTTCTTAGGTCTAATATTAAAATTAGTTATGTCTATTTTACTTTTTATTTTTTTATCATTCATTTTGAGTTGGGTCTATTTGTAATAAATAACTAAGAGGACACGAATTATAATTCTTGCGTTACATCATATTTTATTTTATTTTTCATAAGCTTAAAAATATATTAACTATCTGATAAGTCATAAGGATAACATCATTGAATAATGATAATGAAAAATGTGTCTATTGCGGCACGTACATACTATTTTACAATACCAAAGTCATAAAAATTGTCATGTTTAAATACTGTTAAAATAATTATGATATAATTGGGGTATTAAGTTTAGCTTACACAATTCTAGCAAATCAGATTTTTTCACTACATTTATTTTAGGTGGACAGTCGTAAGCTTTTTTAAGTTCTATACTGTTGAAATTGCCATTGCGTGTTTCCCTCCTCACCTTATAAACAATGGAATTTAAAAATAATATGTTCTTCGGATTTTATTATATTTTTAATCAATTTTAAATCATAACCACTTTTACAATTTGGTAATCCGTATTGTTAAATGATGTTCTTAGTTTCAATGTGTATGAATTTGCTTTGACGACACGAATTTCTTTAATGTTATTCCACCAAACTTTTTTACCATCCATGTTGAAATTTGTACCAATATCTTTGCTTAAATCCTTAAAATTGAAAAAATCTCTAGTAGACATTTCTTTTACGGTGTATGGTTTTCCTTTTTGTTTTGCCGACTTAATACCTGATACCCATTGAGATGGTACATAGACCGGGCCACTTCGGAGTACTAATTTATTCTGACGTTCTATTACTGAATGCATAGAGTCTCCTTCGTTTTGTGTGTGGCCCGCGATAAGAAACTTGTGACGAATTGTATTGATATTTAATACAAATGATGCGTATAAATATAAACTTGCAATACATTTATTTTTATTTTGTCCAGAACAGTTGTCAGAATAAAATATTATATATGTTAAATAATTTTCAGTTCCATTCAATTTATTACGTATAAAGTCCAATAAACACGAACCAATTTCATTTGCACCTCGATTTGCTGTTTTTTCATTTCAGACGTAACACGTTCCTTCTCCGTTCTTCATATTATAAATTGTAAAGTTGTATGTTGCTAATCGTCTTTTGTAATAAAAACTTGATACTTCACCGTCAGGTGCAATCAAAATAGCTTGTAAATCAAAACAAGCGGTAAACTGAAAACCATCGATTGCTTTTTGTTTATCATCTTCTTTTTCCAAACGAACAGCATTTTTTTCAGAAAAATGAAGATTTTGTAATAATTCTATTTCATCGGTTTTATTTTCTGTGTGTTTGTACGATTCATAGGTATTACATAGATCTTTCTTTGGTACAAAAAAAAACCAATATTGTAACTGAAGGGCGACATTCCAAAACGCACTATTGCCAAAATTCAAACTTTTCAGGAAAGAAGAAAAACTGTTTTTGGTATAAATTTTATGTGTGAGTTTACATTAATGATTTTTATCAATATATTATAAAAAAATATATATCTAAGTGTCAAAATTCATCTTTTTTAAGTTTTAAGTTAATTAATCAAGGTTTTAAATTTACATCTTGTGTCAAAACGAACTATTGCCAACACATAGTACGTTTTGAACTGAGTCAGGCAATAGTTCGTTTTGTAATATTTGGAATCATTATTAATTCAAAACACACTATACTAGATTTAATAAATATTATGAAAATTGTATTGTTTGAAAAATACCACTATATTGATAGTGTCTGTTATGAATATTAACCAGATACAAAAAAATATGAACAAACTAATTTTATCATTACAATTTTTTATTAGTAATACATGATAACTATATTTATGAGTTCAAATTTATATGTAATAGGTAAGTTAAAGTAATAAATGAAAAACATTGGAAAACTTAATAATAATTTTAAGAGTTAATCTTCTTTTATTTCAAAAACTAATAAATATTAAATTATTTTTCATCAGTTTTATCCTTCTGTGATAAGTTTATGCATAATATGTTATCAATGAACTTTTGGCGGTAAACTGCCAAATTCACAGCACTTTTTGTCATTATCAAAAGAAGTTAGGAATAGTTTTTTTTTTCATCGAATCGATAAAGTTATGGACATAAAATTAGAATTAATCGTATTTACAAATTTATTACTCAAATTTATGTAAACAAAGTAAAATTGAAATTAATTTGATGGTAAAATTACCAAAAAGCAATAGCACGTTTTGGAAAATAGAGAATTTATGTCCTATGTCATTAGCATAGGAAATAGTACGTTTTGCTTTGAAATTGGCCATAACGCGTTTGAAATGATATATGGCAATGGGACGTTTTGACACCTCAACAACTAGTTGAGTCCTATACGTATTTATATTATCGGCAATAGCACGTTATGGAACAAAGTGGCAATAGAACGTTTTGGAACGTAATAATATTGGCGATAGTACGTTTTGAAACGAATACCGATTTTAAAATCGATACTACTGAAAAAATAATCGTGATATCGAAAAAACGATTCCAAATTCGTAATCCCCTGCATATTTAACATAATAATCGATATCTAACACGATTTTGATAAAAATGCCAATAGTGCGTTTTGGAATGTCACCCTTCAATTATAATTAAAAATATGTTGATACATTGCGAAATTAGACCATTTTTGCATACCTTGTTCTTTACAATATTCTACGTACATTCTGTACATTTTTGCTACATTTAAATTTCCAGAAATGAAAGTTCTAGTTGTCTGCTTTCTGAGATAATGTGACTCAATCATCGGAAAAAGTTCAATGTGTTTTTGTATCGATTCTTTAATATTTGAATTAAGTTTTTTTTTTTTTTGTTTCTTATGTTTACCTCTAAAATCTTCGTCTAGAAAACCATTTTTCGTTTTTTCTCTGACAGTTCGTATCATTCTATCTGAAATACTTAACGTATTCGAAAAAAAAGTTTTACATACTTTCACTCGTATGGAATTAATAATAAAAAAATAACCATAGTTCAATGATCTTGAACTAACTGCTATCGCATATCGATGTTTTGGATTAATTTCGTCGATATGCCTACTTAAAAAGTCACGCTGTTTTAATAAGTCTGCCGGATTCCAAAAATCTTCAAAAATACATTTTCTTTGCTCTTCAGTTATTTTACTCGTATAGGTATTGAATTCTGCATTTTATACTACGTGGCCCTCGCATAGATTTAGCATCAATAAGTTGCTTTTTCGGATTTTCGTACTATAATCCTGAATTTTTCTTTTTGCGCATGACATTTTTAATCCATTTTTTGGTCAAACGCTTACGTATTCTAGTTGGTGTGTTAACTTCTTCCAAATCTGAAGATGAAGAAGTTGCCGGAACAATATTAATATCCGATTCTTGATTATTTTAAATTGGTGATACATTTTCTTCATCGGTATTAAAAGCTAATATTGAATCATTATCAATCTCATTTAACGAGGTCCAATCACTGCCACTATCTTCTAAAAAATCATCAGAAATTGCAATTTCCATTATATTAAAAAAAAAAAACACACTTTTATAATATAATTAGCCAGATACGTAATACGATACGTATAAAACGCATAATAACGATCGGATAGTTCGACAGAACGACGACCACTGAGAATAATACAGTATTCTCCGTACCTACCTACCTCACAAATTTCAACATTAAATCTTATAATGATATTATTATTATCTTGTGTGTGTGTGTACTAAACTTATTGTAACAATCTACAATATTATTCGATAATTAGAGTAGAACGACCCAACTATCTGAATTGGTTTTAAAGTGCAAGTAAATAAAACGGCTGATCATAGTTAAGCCGATCTTCATTAAAAATAATTTATTGATTTTAAAAGTCTAAAACGTCGTAACTACGTCCCAAACAAATACTAATACGAGACTTCAGTCGTTTTAGCAATTCAATCAGTAAAATACGAATTTTTAGAATATTCAGTCAACTCAAATTGTTCAAATTTTGAGTTGTGTCGTTCTTCTTCTGGGAGTGCGATATATCATGTAATATTAGATTATTTTTAAATAATACGTGAAAACATTAAGGCGTTATATACTTAATGACACTAGAAGAATTCATTTCTATGCCTAAGTCATTTGGTTATCAATTGGATATCAAGTGAAAAAAAAATACTATGAAATTACAACTAAGAGTTTAGAACCATGAAAAGAAAAAATACAAGATATATTACCTCTCAAACGTTTGATTTATATTGATAGTTCTATTCATTTTATCTTAAAATTTAAGTTTATGACATACATGCTGTACTCTATAAATGAATCATTTTATTTTTACGTGCGTTCCATTTTTTTTATAGCCATTAGTCAGTACTCAATAATATAAAATATTATTTAGTTTATATTTAACAATATATTATAGTTTGTGTTGTTCGCGCTTAGTGATGTCCCCACTACAGCAGAATTAAATTGTTATTTTATAAATACTAGTAAAAATCATTTTAATTCCAGTTTGGTTTTTTTTTTTATATCATTTGTTTTGTTATTAATTCAATATTGTTCAGAGTGTAATAAACAATAAGGTCTACTAGTAATACTTTTTGCATACGTCCGATGTCATGAGCACACTCGTTTCGTTCTTCTATTGATTACCAATACAGAAATCGTATTTTTACTTAATTTTGAATTTTTGATTTGCTATAATCGACTCTATGATTATTGAACGTAATTAAGAAAATTTCTGGAAATCCACAAATTACTTAAGTTTTTTTTCATTAAAATCTGTTAACTTTATTAAGTAAAAAGAGGGAACAAACGAAAATGTGTGCCACATACGTACATAGCATCTAAACGCGTTACCCTCCTTTTTCCATAGTCGACTCAAATTAGTTAAATATACTTATTAAGTAATTTAATAAATAATGAATGTACATACATAAAATGAAAAAATAGAAATAGAAACTAAGTATGTAATAAAATAAAAGTAGCCTGAAGTATTTTGAATTTTGTTTTTATATGCAAACAAACTGTTTCGATTTCAAAAATCATCGACGAGAAGTGCAATGAAAAAGTTATAATGGCGAATCTGAAATGGTTATAATTTTACTGATTTCCATTTAAAACTTTGGCATAGTTTTTCATTTTGTATGGTTTATTTTATAAAAACACTTGTGTGACGTGTCCAAAAAATCTAGGAGAATAATTTTAAGCCATAAAAAAGCAAATGTTTAAACTTTGTTACTGTCAAAATAAGGTCCAAAATATTTTGAAAATTTTTCAAAAACCTCCGACAAATTACCAACAAAACTATTTGAATAAATACACATGTGGTGCTACCAATATAACAGAGTTAGTTCTAATCTCAATAACTCGAAATTATCGGTACTTACATGAAAAAACAAAATAACATTCATCAATTTGTCATAATATTTTTAAGTTGAATATATCTTAGATACATTTTAGCTTATTGAAAATTTCAACTTTGTTCATCACCTCCAATTTATATGTTCAAACTATGTCTAAATTTTGTTGATTTGTTTAAATCAATGCAACTAATTTCCTAATTTTATGCTTAAGCGGATAAAAATATAGTTATATAGTACCTAATAATAAAAGTGATGAATTGCTGAAAACAAAAAATGTAAATTTATTTTTATGTTTGCCCCTCAAACAAATAAAATTTTTTTTTTTTTGTTCTTTAAATTTCACTTATTTTAATTAACTGTTATTAATTCTATTATTATCAGAATAATTGATTGATATGGTGTGAATGTGTGATTAGCTCTATTAATTCACTACAGTTCGATTTTATAGATCCACTGCTTCATTTCAATGTACAAGTTCTTCCATTAATAAATTGGTAAAAAATATCTATGTAAAGTATTTTTTTTTTTTTTAATGTAACCCCACATACGAAAAAAAATTAAGATAGTTTAAATTGATTCTAAATTCAATATATACAAAGTATGTCTCACTATGTGTTCCGGTTAATAATAATTTAGATTCTGAGTGAAGCGAAGGATCTTATGGTTTAATAATGATGTTTATTTCCTTTTTTTTTGTCCATGAACACTTTTTTGGGTAGTTAAAGTAGTTCAAAAGTTTCATCGGGGAACTCCAAAGATTGAAAATTGCATGTAGATTGGACTTTAAACAGATTATTTTTCTATTTCCTCAACAGTTTTTTAGGCATGAAGAAAAACTGTCGAAAAGTCGAATAAAAATGGTTAAATTGACGGTAAACGACAATTTTACTCAAACAATTTTGATTATTTAGTCATAACTCGGAAAGTAGTGTTATTGGAAACTTGAAATGTTCACCATATTTTATATGACATATCAATACATCCTTTGCGAAACTTTTATAAAAAAAATATGTCAACGTTTGGGTTGAAAATAGAACTTTTAATATAACTTTTTTTTGTATGTTATAACATTTTTAATATTTGACAAAAAGTTTTGAAATGGAGATACGTAATCAATCTCATACACTTAACTAACGATACTGAAAATAAAAAAGATACCAAATACGTTTCATTGTTTGCTTACAGCAAATATTCACACAGAACCTTAAGTTTAATAAATTTTTATATTTTGTAGGTATACAACACCTTATTATATAATAAGGTAAATAATACCTTCAGTCTACTTCACCATTGTCTTGTCCGAGGAGCAAGGAATACCCTGTGGTACGAAGTGCGTCTTGTTTTTCTAATCAAATATGTAAAGACGTTTTTTTTTAAAAATTTCAAATAATATTAAAACTACATTTAAAAACAAACACAATCTATTAACTTTTTTTTTTTATCATTTAGCGTTTTAAGGTTAGTTAAATGAAGTGGAGAGCAGAATTTTTCCGAAAAAATGATTTAGGTTTAAAAACACACGAACGCAGACGTTTTGTGCAGTTTGTTTCTTAGTGAATAGTTTAAATAGAGCAACGTCACTTAAAATATTTCATATTTCATTATGTGGGTAAAAAGGTATAAGCTGAATCATGTTATGCTCAATTATTTTCTACCGATTAAAGCAATAAACACAATTATCGTGATACAGCACTTGGTATTAAATTCTTTTTTCACTAGTCACTTTCAACACGAGATAGTGCTGTATGTATAAAGTGAAATTCTAAACCATTCATGATTAAGCCATAGTAATGCAATTGTTCTAAAGTTAAGTATTTATAACAATTAAACAAATATTATATAAATACATAGAAAAACGTTATTAAGTTCTTAAAAAGAATATATAAAATGTAAGACTTTTTATAACTACGAAAATAAAAAATTAACCAATATTAAAAGTATTATGTTTTTTCTAAACACATTCTTAACGACTCAGTCAAAAAATGATGGATTATTTAAAGAAGAAAGTTAGTTTAGAATTGGTAATTATTTTACTTAAACTGATGAATGATATTTTTGATGGCCATATTAGAAGAAATTATAACTAAAATTATGTAACTATATAATTATTCAATGAACAATGTGGCCTAGGTGGAAGGAATGCAAAAGCAATTCCATACGGTTAGGATCCTTCGGTTCAAAAATAAAAAGAAAACGAAAAAAATCAAAACTAATTCAAACAAATATGGTAAGAAAGAGCCCTTTTGGTTCTTGGACAAGATAATCGTGTTAAGTATAGAGAACCTTAGATGAGCCACTTTTGAAACGTAGTTTCTTATGGCGCGATGTGAGCGGAAAGACCCTAGCCCAGAAAAACCGTGCCTAACGAAAATAAAAGCATAAGTCGCTATCTCTCTTACTCTTTACCGCTTTCTCCATACTCCTGTCTCTCACGCTCTACGGCCGTCTACGTTGTTATTATATTATAATATCTACCGATAACACACACGCCGCCGATAACATACACACAAAAGAAAAAAGGTCAGATTGCAGATAGAAACCCTATATAGATACTATTGTTATTAATTGTTATTGACGGGTCTCTGTAAATTGCGTCCCATTTCAAATTTTTTATGTGAATTGCGGCCCGGGTATATTTTATACATACGTAAATTGCGGCCCAGGTATATTTTATACATACGTAAATTGCGGCCCGGGTATATTTTATATATACGTAAATTGCGGCCCGGGTATATTTTTGTACATATGCCTATCTAACTATTTCTTATTATGTAATATGTAAATTACGTCTAAGCCTTTTTTCCACAAAATCAATATTTTCCTTCCCATTTTTCAGACTTAGGACTATAACTTTAACAAACTTAAAACTATCTATACAAATATTATTATCATCAAATTTCAAAAAATACTTACACGTTTTAACTGTGCAACACCAACGTTGAATATCATTGTTTAGAAATTTATGAAAACGAAATTACCATCAACTATTTTCAACGTTTTATTCCTTTCACTTTTCATAACGTCCATTTTTAATAGATTGAAAAAAATACTGTAAACTGTAGAGCAACCACAGATATATAAAACAACTAGATAGCCGACTCAACGAATACAATTGAAATCTAGAATCCATATGCGAACAGGGCAAAATATGATTGATTAATCCATGACATTTTATATTATTCCATGAAATATAATTTTTCTGTGATTGAAACCAAAGATATAATATAAAAATGATGTTTTATATATCAGTTATCTTTTTATATGGATTCGGATTGAAACACAATTTTTCGATTATAATTTATAAACTATAAAGTAATTCAACATCATGGTGGTTTCTTGTTCTGTGTCTGGTTGTGTCAATAGGAGACTGAAAGGAAGCAAAGTTCATTTTTTTTCGTATGTTCCCGGGACGCAATTAACGTATGTTTTAAAAGTACGCGGGCCGCAATTCACATAGTATATGACCATGACCGTACTTATAGGCAGTGCCGTAGCAACTAAATATTGTACCCGGGGCGAAACTCCAAAATGCGCCCTTATACATATGTATATATATTTTAATTTATTAAAAAAGTCAAATCTGAATATTGTTTATAAATGTTATTTAAATAACTTTTTTCCTTATAATTATGTGAGCGTTTGTAAATTTTATTAAAACCAATAACTTTTTAAAATATAAATGCACTTAAAAATATAATAAGCTTAACATAATAACACTTATAAGTTATGTAAGTAAATATATAAATACATACTATTGCTTTTACTTATAACTAACATTTAAATTGCAATTTTTCTAGCTTTTTTCCCAGCAAAGTCTTCAATGAGTTCGTCTATATCCAAAGTATTTACCAATGTATGTTCAATGGATAAAATAGCCATATCAGATATTCGTTCTTGTCCCATTGTAGACCTTAAATAATTTTTTATGAGCTTTAACTTACTGAATGCCTTTCACACGTCGCCACAGTTATTGGTAAAGTCAAGAATATGCGTAAAGCTGTTTCCACATTTGGATATTCAGCACGTAAAGAATATGTTGTAATTAATTGAAGTAAGGCTAATGGTGTTGCGGCTCTTAATTCAGGTAAAAGAGAAAATGCTTGACATTTAAAATCTTTTATTTCAGAGATAAAATCGGAAGAATTTAAATCGGTTTCATATTTTAAAGATAAGTCAGCTGCACATTTTTGAATATAGTCTATAGAGTGGTCCATTAGGCTACTACCATACAAAAATCCAAAATTTTCATTAATTTCAGACATGTTTTCAAATCGATTGTTTAATTCTGTAAGAATTCGATCATACACTTCAAAAATATCTTTTTTAAATTCATTCTGTTGAGATAAAACTTGCAAATCATCTTCAGTTAACTAAAAATCTAATTTTTTCACTTTCCTCTTTCGTTTATCAGAAAAATTTGCTTCAACACCGAGATCATTAGCAATAACTTTACCAAATTCAATTGTCTTATCAATTCCTTCATTTCGCATTGTTTATATTGATAAAATTAAACCTTTACCCATTTAAGTTGCACTATCAATCGTTAAACTTTTCTTCTGTAAAGCTAAATTAACGCGATTAATTGTTGTCAATATTTCATTCCATAAATCCAGTAAGCAAAAAAAATTAAAATCAAGATGTTTCAAAAGATTTGTTGCTCCTAGAATTACCTCTTTAGGTAACTTTGAGTTTTCTGACATTTCCTTAAGAACATTAAATACATTTTTTAAATTACGTTTAAGTGCTGATACAGAATCTTGTTTTGCGGACCACCGCGTGGAACTAGTACATTTTAATGAAATATTAATACTTTTCATCAAAGTTGTCCATTACTAGTTGAAGACGAAAAAAAGTTAAAAATTTGTTGAACTGTATCAAAAAACGTTATCATACGTATACATACTTTAGCGGCCTCATTTCCAACTAAATTTAAACTATGCGCATTGCATGGTACATACATACCTAAATTGTTTATTTGCAAAATACGTGTTTTTACACCCTTATACTTTCCCGACATGTTAGCAGCATTATCGTAACTCTGTCCTCTACAATTGCTTAGTTTTAAATCATCTTTTTTTAAGTTTTTCTGTTATTTCTAAAGCTAATCCATCGCCAGTTTTTTCGTGACTTTCGAAAAAAGTCTATAAACGTTTCTTCAATTGAAACAGTGCCGTTAGAAATATATACATATCTTAAAACCTGAGACATTTGCTCTTTGTGAGACACATCAGGGGTACAATCAAACATAATTGAATAATATTTAAGGTATATTATGATCATTAGATTTTATTTTCAACAATTGCTCAAATAATATAGAATACGTTGAAGTTTTTGTAAGAAAAATATTTTATCATTTTTCATTTTTGCGCCCTCTCAAAAATTGCGCCCGGGGCGTAGGCACCTCTTGCCCCCCCCCCTTGCTACGGCACTGCTTATAGGGACGCAATTTACCGACTCCGTTATTGACAGTGGCGTACATTCAATTCAATTTATTTATTAATATATATATATATATATATATATATATATATATATTATATATATATTAATAAACAAGAAATAAGGAATAAAGTTATAAATTAAAATAAAATTTCGATGAGGCCGTATGCGCCATGCGGGTACGCTATTACAAAAATGGACACACGCACACACACACACGGACACAGCACAGAAACAATTTACAAATAATGATAAACAATATTTAATATCTAAACAAAAATAGTTTTTATGTAAAGAATAAACATTTATTTGTATCTCTACCTCCTCGGACGAAAAAATATTTTGTGATTCTATTATAACTTACAAAATCCTTAATTTTATACACATTTTCAAGACGTTTTTGTATACTTTTCATTCTAACCACTTCAAAAATGGATTTTTTTTTGGTCCTTGGGGGAGATTTGTCCCCCCTCCCGATTAGTACGCCACTAGTTGTTGTTATACTAAATTATTATAGTGTTACGGTGGCCACACACTAGTTTTATTTGTCCGTGTACCATGTACGGTGTAGTTCGAACAACATACACCGGTCACCAATAGTGTGTGGGCAATAAAACGGATGAAAAACACCGTACACGGAGTAAAAACTGAGGAGTTGGATTTTTTCTCTTTTAAAATAGAAGCCGTTTATAACAAAATAAATAACATTAAATATTATAAAATCACTTTTGTGACTGTGTTGACAAATCCGGATTTTCCCGTTATGATATTAATTCACATTGTTTCACGATGTTTAGAAAAAATTACGTCACAAACATACGTGTCGTATTTCACTTATTACAGGTCTATCATTTCGATGATTGAATATGAACAATAATAATAATTCAATGTATTTTTCAATGTTCGTAATTTCAATGAATTAAATTTAAAAAACCTGATAACATAATATTTACTTTCATTTCGAATAGTTCCACTGAAATTAATCTGAACCTATAAGAACGCCAAAGAAACTACGTTTCTACCGGGTGTCCCATGACAGCACTCATTTTTTATGATTAATGAACGGTACGTGTAGATATGTGTAGACTGTAGGTATAATATAATAATTTAAATTTGAAATTAATGATAATTAAATGTTTTCGGAAAACGATTCAAAGCGAAACTCAAGTAATAGTTTTACTATAAATAAGTTTTCAAAAAAATGAAAGTCCTTATGATAAACAATTAATTGGATTCAAGGTCCAGGAAAAAAAATGTCGGAATAATAGCAAGAATAATCCATGTCATTTAATAATAGTTATTCATAAAAATGCTCCATTTTCACTGTACTTAAACATTTCTAGCTTATATCAAAAAAAAATCAACCCATCCTATTTTCCGATGACCTACTACAAAAATGCAAATTTAGCTAAGACTACTTATGAAAAAACTTGTAAAAAAATTTAAGATTTTACAACCGACATTTACAAAGATTACGATATAAAAATAAAAATAAACCTGAAATTTTAAGTAAAAAGAGTTATTTCAGCGGTAATTTCAACTTCAAATGCGTGTAAAACATAATTCAATAAGTTTATCTTTATGAAACTTGCACCCTAGATAAGTATATTATACGAAGCGAATCCAATGGCGCAAACAATTTTCAACGGATTCATAATTTCAAATTGTATAAGGTTTTAACTAAAAAATATCGCCAATTTACGTGTTAATTACACGTAAATTACACACTATGATTTTTATCAACATTTAAACTTTAACATATACAAAAAAAGCTTTTGAGAAATTATTTTTAAAAATTTTTCAGTACTATTAGTTAAGCATATGAATAAGAATTATGATGATATTAAATTTCCCGGTTTTAGTGTCAAAGATACTCAATTATATAACATAAAAACTTCCAAAAAATAAGACATTTTCAATGATTGAAAACTTTCATACATAGCCCGAAAGTGGTAATTTTTTTTAATCTAGCCAATTTTGCATAATAATTAGTGATGGGAATAATCGAGATATATAATAGAGTAATCGAATAATTTTGATAATGAGTAAAATAATCGAGTAATCGAGTAAGTTCTGTTATGAGTTAAGTAATCGAATTTTGAAATGTTTTGAATTATTATCTGGTAATTGATTTAGCATATTTTAAATCAGAAAAATGGTATACATATGACATTACAATTTTCAATGTAGTACATATTTATTGTTATATCTATTTATTACATATCTACTTTAGTCCTGAACAGGCTAAACTATTGAGTTCTGATTCTCTCACTGGTTGTGAACTTATAAATAAGTTGTGAAATAAGGTATCAATAAAGTGTGAAATGTGAAATTTTAATGATGATGGTGAAGCTGGCTATCGCTACCTTATCTGATGTTTTTATTTTTAATTTGTTATAGTTTGTTGTTTTAGTCATTTCTACATTCTAACTAGGTTATATAAATAAATACAGACAATGCGATGTATGTTTATGAATGAAATAAATGAAACAATATTTATTATTTTTAATTTACAAATTCTTTTATTCATAGGCGCATTATAAATAAACTCTGCTACCGCAAATCACCATTTTACTATTTAATTTTAGGAGGGACATGTTGGCGATTATTTACTTAAGTTTATTCATATTTCGAGTAATTGTTCGATTATCTCGATAAGTAATATTGGTTGATTATTCTTATCATACGAAAAAACGATTTTAATTTCGAGTGATTTTTCGAGAGATTCTCTCGATTATGAAAATGTCTCGATTACTAATCATTCGATTATCGAATTCATTCGATAATGCCCATCACTAATAATAATCATGTTCCTATTTGGTGAAAATTTTAAGTATGAAGCACCATATTTTTGGATTTATGACGAAGTATCAAAAATGCATTTTATGGAAATCTCATTTAAAATAAATTAAACAGTTTTTATTAAATTTGTAGGTATTTTTTCATTGGAAAATCCACTAAGAATAGAAAAAAATTACTTCTTTAAAGTACTAACTAGACGAAATTTCGAAATTTCTGATTTGTGGAGATTCTGAGTAAAACTTTTGAATTATTACTACCAAAAAAAGTGATTAAGTACAACAACAAAAAAAACATATCATTGTAAAACCAATACATACTTAATTTCACTTATATTTCTACGAATATATTTTATGTTCTATAAAATCAGATTCAATAAAATCATTCTCTTATCACCTATGTTGATTCATGTATTATATCAGGTGTTCGTTGATAATATTCATCATTTTATAGGTACCTAAAATTCAAGAAATAGAATATTTCTAATGAAAAACTGACTTCGTGTAATTGATTGTGGTTTTGTCTTGATGCACTATTGAATCACTAAATTGAAACCTGATGTTCAAAGTTTAGATTGCATCTTATCAGTATCCAGCCATGCACAACGACAAACGGGCATCATTTGCTTCATTATTTTCCGGAAAAGATATTTGCAACTGGTGTAAAATCTGTACCTTTCAATACTATTACCACCTATTGTAAGAAATGGCTTATAGTTTTATTCAAATAAAATTAAAAAACACGGATTTCGGATACTTGCCAATTAGGTAGTCCGGTATTCATCACACAATTTTGTAAGGTATTAAAATTGTGAGTGTAAAAAAAATTATAAATAATTAAACATTGAAAAACAATGTCAAGCTGAACCTGAAAGTAAATTATTATATTTGATAATATGATGTATTCCAATAAATGGCCTCGTTACAATATTGACTGAGCATTGATGGTTCTGAAAAATCAAAGTGTCTATAACAACCTATTATAAGTGTAATTAATTTTGTGGATAAATCCTAAAATGTGTACAGCCAGTGTAAGATTATTGTACGTACAAATTCACAAAGAAAATACACGATAATATAGCATGAATGAACATTTCGGGGTAAATTCATTATCATGTGGTATAAAAATGTTAGTTTGTGTAAGTACAGTGGCGTGGCGAATATAGGTACAAAACGAGCAATTTTCCATGGCAAATTTTGAGGGGGTATCCCCTCAGGGTGCCTCAGCACCAATATGTTAGTGGAGCAACTTCCATGTATAGTGTATACTTTATTTTCAATAATGCGAGATAATACGGGATGCTTTGAGCAAACTATAAATCGCAGAGTTAATAATAATTTTCAGGTTTCTTTATTTTTATTTAGTATTCAGTAAAAAATAAAACATTTGTAAAACATTTGGGTATTCTAAAACTTCTTGCATAATATTAAGAAATATAAATATTTGTATAATTTGATACTTTATTTATATTTTCCAATTCAGTTATTTTCAAAGAAAAGTCTTATGTATTATAATCTTATACATTAAATAAACAATGGCAAAAATATGGTTCTTGTATCTGCCATGTATTTCAATTATTTTAAAAATTATAACAAATTTTAAATGTAATTATAGTGAAGTTAATCAATAAACGTATAAATTTAAAAAATGTTGCTTTATTAAAATGTATGTACTGAGTGTGGAGAAAAAGCAAAAAAAAAACTCTTAAAACCAACCCAAAAACATATCCTTATGCAGTTATAAAACTTTGTAGGTATTTAATGTAAATGTCAAATAACTAATAATAATTTTTTTATTATTGTAATTTTTTAACTAACTTGCTTTGATACATTTAGTATCTCTTAAATTGTGTAAATCTTGAAAAAATGTTTTAGGGGGGGAAGTCTAAAGTTATGAATTTTCCCGTGACTAATATATCACTCGCCACGCCACTGTGTAAGTATATATAAATATACGCACTTGAAAAGTTCTGTTGATAACCAGAAACGTTTTAGAATATAATCTATTTCATAAATATAGCCGTGTCGAGGATGGTAAAATAAGTCGATGTATGTTTTAAAGGCTAAAAAAGATGGTAGAAAAATGTCAAAAAGGTCCTCGAAACTTAATAATTTTGTTTGAAGAAACAAAAAGACTAAACAAAAGATGTTTTTGACAATTCTGTAATAAATAAATAAATATATATATATATATATATATATATATATATATATATATATATATATATATATATATATTTCATTTACTGTACTTTATTAATAATTAATATATTATTATATACTACTATCAGTTATTTTATGTAACATATTGATGTGATTGGTAATTAGGGGTATAGTATAAGGGTAAAAACTGGTCATAACTAATTTATGTGCATTGGGGGACATTTTTCACATTCTAATCATAAGGTTTGACGACACCTATGTTCATTATATTAAGTTACTTAATCGACTACACAGTATGATATGAATACCCATTACACACAAACATACTTGTGGTAAGTATGTATTTTCCTAATTACCAATTATACTCTTTACTAGATATCAATGGCTTTGACTATTTAATAAATTAATTGATTTTGTATATTTTAATTAAGTATATTGATTTACTTCGAGTACATATAATGTGATTTTTTTTTAAATACATATAATTAATATTTACCATTTTAAAAAAGAATTTCAAATAATGTCTATATCTACACATAACACATAATGTGACATTGTGTAGGTATATACCGAATACTTTGATTGAAAATATAATAACAATTAAGTAACACAAATGAAATTTAAACTCATCTATTATAAATTACGATAATTTTATTTTTAATAATAATTATAATTATTATATTTTTTCCGTTCTACAATTATTTGTATTTTTTTAAATATTATTCATAAAATACAAACATACGTAATATTTAAACTTTGAAATATCTACAAAAAATATCATGAATACTCTAAAAATATTTGGCTCATAACATTATAATTTTTGAAATTGACATAATAAAAAAAAGTCAGTAAGATAGAAGTGGTGGGAGTTCGTTCTATAATATATTTTCGATCCTCAGACAAAATAATGGGAATGGGTGTATTTTTATCAAAAAAAGATAAATCATGTCTTTAAATAAACGATCATGAGCAAAGCTTAATCGAAATTGCTCCTGTTAAAACATATTAATATTTTTAGTCTCATCAATCATTAGTCAGTGACTCTTTTTAGACTAAATATAAGAAGTTTGATAATACCTGGTTTTTTAACTTTTTATTTTACTTGAATTTGAATACATGATTATAAGACCTGAAAATTTAATACTTCTAACAATTTTCATATATGTCACCCATGTTACTGAACATATTTAAAAAAAATATAGGGTTTATTTTTATGAGAGTTAACTTGTAATTTTGACGAATTGGCTGTTTTTAAATCAAATCCCTATTTTGAATTTATATAAAAAAAATTAGTCATAATAAAACTTTAAATATAGATGAAAAAATGTATTTTAAATCTTTTGATTAAAGAAGATTTCAACGGATTTAGAATTAAAATTTTTGTAAGGTTTTGATTGAAATAAAACTCCCTAATAATTAAACAAAACCCAGTAAAATGTGTAAACAGTTACAACATTGTGTACAGAAATAAGTAAACATTGCTCTGAAATTTTTCTCAAAATCCTCGTACTGAAGAAATGATTATTTCGTTTTCTAAAATTTTACACCAATCACCAATATTTTGTCCGTGGATCCAAAGTATGAAGGTAACGAACTTCTATCCCCATTATCTTATTGAATTTTTAGCTTTCGTCATCAAAAATTATATTATTACAATCAGTAAAAATAGTAACCAAACTCAGCAATAAAATAAACAAAAAGAACTACTCACTACATAATTTTTTTAATAAGATTAGTAATATTACAAAGCAACAATAGTTAGCAATCGTTTATGAAATTTGTAATGTAAAAACAAACCAAACGTCACAAAATTAAAATAATACATTCTATGATATTTTTAAATCGGGCTCAAAAGGATTTTTATAAATTTAAACTATTACACAATTGTAATTGTAAATCAAATTATTTAAATAACATGTTTAAATAATTAAATTCATACTTACATACCTACATACACTTCATGTTAGGTAATTTATAACTCGCAATGTAATTTAATAGTTGAGCGATAAAATTCAATTCATTCGAATTTTGATAAAATAAAACAGATATGAGGCACAGCTGTTTCAGAGGTCAAATTAGTAGTTAGTTAACAACGAATTTAAATTAAAATTCATATGCAAAATAATGTACTAGCAAAGTACTGTAATGAAAGCATTTACAACAAAACATTCAATAAAGACCATGGTCGTTTGAAAGTGGAATAAGTATTGAACAAAGATCCAATCATTTAAATTATTTTAAATTCTAATTTTATAAAATGAAAAGTAAATATTATAAAAACCGTTAAAATAAAGTTATGAGTTATGGAGAGACCACAATAATCGCATTAATTACGTCTGCCACTGTCTAATATGTACCATTAATTACCACGCCAAATTATTCATTGGTAAAACAATAATTTTAGTGTTAATAATGGAAAAAACTAAAAATATTAACTACCTGTTATAACCAAACATATAGATGAAAAAAATGAATTATTCATCAAAGAATTTTTTTTTTATATTTTAATACAAAAATATTATGACTAGGTATTTAAAATATATAAAATATATATTGTAAACTGTTAATTATGTAATTTAAAATAAAATGAAATACTTGTAAAGTGAAACAATCCGATTGAGTTTAAATTGATAGAATCTTCAAAGCTGAAAATACCATGATTAAAACCGATTAACACGTATTCCTAGATCGATATGTTACAATTTAGATAACGGCAATAATAGAGAGATTTGAATTGAAAGATAAAATGGCAATAATAAAGGAAGCTTTGAAAAGAACTCAGCGATTTACAACAATTTTTAAATTAAACAAATCACGATTGTGTATCTTTAAAAGATAACCAAAAAGAATGTAAAGATGAAAAAAAGCATTTATTTAGCTCAAATCGAAGTATAAACGCATAGATACCAATACTCAAATACAATACCCCAATTACTACTACAGATCCAATTATAACTATTTCAAACTGTTTATTTGAAAGATATCATATCATGTAGTTAACGATAATCATATATATATATATATATATAATGAAATCAAATCTTAAATTAAACTTTAAGAGGACAAATTTATATTTTAATTTTAATTTTAATACCTCACTTAATTTCTTTCATTCAAAATAAGATTTAAACCGTACCGTTTTTGTAATAAATATCAACTATTATTTTTATATAATTTTTCATTATTATAGCTATTCTTATTGTTGTGATTTTTGTTATTACTGTAGATATTATTGTTATTTTATCATGAATTGTGATTAATATTCTTAAATTGATCAATCATTATTTGTATTATTATTTTGCATAGCAATAATTCATTAAATTATGAACTGCTAAATTATAATAATAAATAACAGTTATATTTTAATGTATTAATAAATATACATATTTATACGTCATACTTATTTTTTATTTAAGTATTTCACCTTTATATTATATTTCTCTGTATCATAGCAGATAAAATAGCAAAAAATAATATTACATTATTAACAGTAAAGTTAAGAAAATGTATAAGTACGTACATTACTTACGTAATAATACGTCATGTACTTAAAAGAATGCCAATGAGAGCCATTTATGCTACAAAAATGTATATAAAATATGTCGAATTTTCCAAAAATATAATTAAATTTTACACAACAATTTGAATGAATTGTAAATTTGAGATTTTATACATACATCACGTAAATAATATTCATTTTCAGGCATATTTCTAATAACTGAGTTTTTATTTGACAAATAGTCACAAAATTACTTTAATTTTTTGAAAATTAAACAGACAAATCACAATCATGTATAAATTTAGATTGAACTAAAGAAACAAGCATTCAATTTTTTATTTTTATTCTTAAAACAGTATATATTATTTGATCTTCAATATAAGTATAAACAATATTACTCATGGATGGATTACAAAACAAACTAATGAACTGGTCATCGAATACAAATAACGAAATAAGTCAAAATATAACGATGTATGAACTAAGAACGTAGAAGTTCGCACTTTAATTTCTGCCATAAATATTTGTGGATGGGAAATTAACTTATATACTCAATACAGCAACGATGATTTTGGTCGAAATAAAATCACTACATAATATTGTTGTCATACATTTGTTTAAATAAATTCAATAATTAAAATCTTATATCGGTATATATCGCTTAACTCAACAGTTATTTTAATTAATTGCTGTCTTCTGGTACCAGAATTTACGTGGCACAAAAGCATCGCCTATAGCAGTCCAAAAGTACCCCGTGAAACGGAACCATCATGATAAACGACCAATTGAATTAGTTTCTAAATACCTCGGAGGTAATGACTTTTTTGATAAAACACTTATTTGAGAGGCTTTCAATCAGATTCGTCCAGTGCAGCACGTGAAATGGCTTTGAGCATATATATATATATATATATATATAATCTATATTTTGACGATCTATTTAACCTAACCGATCGTTTTCCCCGACGTATCGCTCGTACAAATGGAACTCATATTAAAATACATGTACACAGGAGAAGAAATGACCTCGAATCTGGAAAACACGAAGCGACTCTTGAACAAGGCGGGAAAATCGATGATCTATGGCTTTCACGATGAAATGGATTCGCATCCGGGACACAGACAGACATCCGGGGATATAGAATATCAGCTAAGCAAATTAAATATTCAACCGAACGGATCTGTAAGAATTACTCGCGTTGTTCTCGTCTCGTCGCGTTGCACAAATTGTTTAGGACTTTTCATTTTTATTTCTGTTTACAGATTCGGAATGTCGCAATGGAAAAAATTCGTCAACATTACCACGTGACCCAACCGGATGTAAATCGATTCATGGACCTCAACAATAACAATGATGAACCATACTCAATGGTTGAGCAAGAAATGTCGAGCGTCATATCCATACAAACAAAAAACGATTTCGAACTAAAAGAGACATACTATTTTAATGTACGACCCCAAAAGGCTTCGCTTTATATGAGCAACCGCGCGAGATTATGAACTTGTATATTAAAAACTTTATTATTGTTACAGGACAATTTACCTAACAGTCATTTCATACGAATCATTCCACCAATACCCAACAAAAATAGCGAACAAATTGAACCGATGGACTTGTCTTGCGATGTGAAAAATAAAAACTCAAAAGCAGCAAATAAAACGCGCTATAATAAGGTACACATTATTTTCGAAGTATAAATTTACCAAGTATAAAATGTGCTAGAACCAAAACTAATTAATTATAACAACTTTCCATTACGTTTGATATAAAGAAATAGGAAATCTACCTATACTTAATTTTTTTTTTTAGTAGATTTGATTAACATTAACATTGGTGTGTGTGTGTGTGTGTGTGTGTGTGTGTGTGTGTGTGTGTGTGTGTGTGTGTGTGTGTGTGTGTGTGTGTGTGTTTGTGTGTTTGTGTTTGTGTGTGTATGTTAATAGCTTAAGACTAATAATTTTATGATATTCCAGATTAAAAATAAAAACTACTTTGAGTCCAACTCTGAAGTATCATTGCCGTTACCGTCGAACATAAGTGAAGCAGCTTTGTTGATTTTGAAAAGCGTATACGGTATTTATTTTATTTATTGATTTAGTAATGTATTGTAATTTATTAGAAAGTTTAACCAACACTCAGTACAAAGTTTAAAATGTATGAAATGCAATAGATGAATGCAGGGTTGTAGTGGAGGGTATACGGCGGTATACGCCGTATACCTTCTGCTCATTTCTAATAAACTCCGTATACCTTCTAATCATGGTCGTATACTCTCCGTTGTAGCGAAATCACCAAACAATATAAAAATTAAAGGCATTAATATATTATTATAAATATTTTTTATAGAAAAACTTAAAATAAACGGTGAAATACGTATATTGTAAAAATACAAGATTTGTATAAAAAATAATTTATGTAAATACGTATATACATAATGTTATACATTATGGGCGATGGACGGCAATGTACTGTAGATTAGATCATGAACGATAGACAATCAAATAACATTTGTGCTGTTTTATCTCTGTGTTTAATATAAAAATACAATTTCGTGCCTAATGGTGGTATAAATGTATAATATTATAACTCATAGTATACCATATGCTATTTTTAGGACTACAGCACTGGATGAATGTAAAAAGCTCGTTTGTTTGCATCTGTAAGTACTATGTACCTATTTGATGCCTTTGTTGAAGTCACATTATTAAAGAAGAGTTGATACAACTTAATTTATAGGATTAAGAACATTTAAAATTTATTCTTCAATTATTTTTTGAAAAATTCTCATATTTGATTAACACATTAAATAATGTATCGTCATGCAAATATTTCTTTGTATTAAATATGCCACAGTGACAATCATCGCTCAGGTGATTTTCTATTCTTTTGTTTTTTTATAATATTAAGATACTTAAACCATTTCAGACCTTAGAGTCAGGGTTGCCACCCGTCCCGTATTCCACGGGACAGTCCGGTTTTTGTGTGATTTGTCCCGCGTCCTGGCTTAATGAATGTCGAGACGCAATATGTCCCGTATTTGAGTATTTCTTATAATTATACACAAATATCATGATATTTAAAATAAATAGATGCAAAGTAGAACTTATCAAGTCAGAACTTCAAATAAGTCTCAAATTTGAAGAAAACTATTCAGAATTTTTTGAAAAAATAAGACTAGACGACGACTTACTTAAAGCAGTATCAAGTAACCAAAAATATTCTTTTAAAACTAAATAAAAAACCATAATTACAATACTATAACTAATTTTTCATATTCTTATTTTTTAACACAATTATTCTAATTTGTTCTTAAATTTAAAATTGCATCTTGTCTGTTAATCTAACAATAATATTAAGTTTGTATAGGTATTATAATATATTAAATAAAAGTGAGACCTTTACATTTATGTTATTGTTAATATTTAAAAAAACATCCGTTAGAAATTTTTTTTGGTCTAACTTAATTTTGTACTCCATAAGAATTTGAATACATAATAAAATAAAGATCCATAATTATATTATTATTTTGAATTTTAAGGAGCTATACAAAATACAAATTAACAATATTTTATCTCATTAGCATGTTAATTAATCAAACTTAATATTGTCAAAAAAATATATGTGTCCCGTATTTTTGACACTGAAAGGTGGTAACCCTGCTTGGAGTAGCTCTTGTAATCGAATTTTCAAATGTACTATTTATTTGTTATAAAACTTAACGAAAACTTTCATAAAAACTGTTTAGTCAATATAACGGTCACATTGTGTTTTTTGCGATACTTTACATCCTTTGCACTCATCGTTATTTAGCTTGATCCAAGGAAGCACAAGGAGCATTTTGTCATCTAAAAACTTAAACTTTGGTTTTTAACTTAATGCAATACTAATATCTTTAAAATAATTATAGAGGTATCAATCGGGATATAAATGAGAAAATGTATTATATCTAAGTAAAGATAAAACGCATTTAGTTAAATTGCACATACACGCTTCAACTTTCCTGTCCCATCTCATTTTTCTAAAAGTCACATCGGAGCATCTAAACGAGCCCCGACAGTAAAACGCGGACACTCTCTGGCCCGCGGTAGAGGATCCGAAATCTTCCCTGTTCCTACGCGCCGCCGCCGCGTCTGTCGCCTAATTATTGTCATTTGTCACCGTGTTACCGGTTTAACGTGTGCCCGTCGTCGCGTGTGTCTCGCAGACATCAAGTACCACCGGAAGCCCAACTTCGACAAGATATTCCACGAGCACCCGGCGGACCCGAAGCTGTACGTGTGCGAGTTGTGCTCGAAACACGTGCGCAGCAGGTGGCACCACTTCCAGACGCACTACTCGCGGGACCACAAGTGCATGAAATGCGACGCGGTGTACAGCCGCATCGACACGCTGAGGACGCACGCGAGGAAACGCCACCAGACCGTCATACCGCGGTACTACAACGGCATCCCGGCCAACTTGTGGCACCGCGTCGTCGTCCAGTACCTGGCGGACCCGCAGCCCGCGGCGGTCCGGTCGCCGCAGCATCCGCCCGGCGCCCGCTGAAGGCGTCGAGCCCTCCACCGTACGTAGTCAGTGTCGCGTGACGACCGTTCGACGGGACCGCTGTCCGGAAGAAACACGACCGACAGCGGGCCGGAGCGTATGTGTGTGTATGTGTGTGTGTGTGTGTGTGTGTGTGTGTATGTGTGTGTGTGTGTGTGTGTGTGTGTGTGTGTGTGTGTGTGTGTGTGTTTTTTTTTTTAACTCGATGTTATGTTCGTGTATTTTTGAGGTGGGCACAACCTTTGTTCATTTTATTTTTATTATTCGTCACCCGTTTCGCGTAACACCACGCTGGTCGCCCGGCTACCTGACTTATTTTTTATATTTTAAACCGCGGTAGTCGCGTTAAAACTCGTTTGAGACTGAAATTCGTCACCGTGCCGATGACACGTCGGCAGATCGTGAAGTAAGGCCTCAAAAAACATATTTTTCAATATGTTTTTCGGTGGGACGAAGGAAATATCTGTACACAGTGCCGGGCTACGTTTCTTTTTTACTGTTCTAATCGAGTCCCGCTCTCCGACCGACACTACACCGGCGGCCTCTCCTCCGTATATACCCCCGAAATCCCGCCGTTCCGCTTCAGCAAATACACCTCTTACCGCCAAGTCGCTTTGCGTTTCCCGCCGCCCGACGAGTCGATTCGTCGAAGTATGTGACGTCATAGCAATTTTTAAGCATTTACCTGAGGCATAACTGAGAAACTGACAGCGACCAGAGGACGTTGGTTTTGGGGGCCGATTTAAATTATTAATTACGAAATTTCGTTTGATTTCGAACACTTAAACCGTCAGAAAAAATTACTGTAACGAACGGACGCGATATATTTTACTGACGCGTGACTATGGTCGAAATAAAATTATGAAGTTTCCTCGTATAAAACGCCTTCATAAGAAAAACTTTAGTCCCGGTTCCAAATTTTGAAATTACGCCACAACTATACGTCTATAATTCTATGGCGTCGTACTCGACGCGCGCGTCGCACGCAATGGTGTTATTATCCATTTTTAATATCCACAACATAAATCGTTGACGTTACTAGCACACTTTACGTTGTTATTACACTTGTCTAGGCTTCCCTTGGAGACGTTTACGCACGTGTAGTCCCTACCTACGGGCTACGGGGTATATTGCGGAAATTTGATAAATTTGAACGCGATGTCGATGTGAAATTGTCATATCTTCGAGGTACATTCTATATGGCGTGTATGGTACGCGTGATCGCGGATTTTTTCGTACGTTAGAAGTGATTTTTATTTTTATTCTATCAATATACTCATTGAAACATCGAAATTTTAGTCGATAAAACAGTCTATATATAAATATATGTTATATTTATAAGTTTGATACGTATACATAATAATATTCCAATATAATTTATTACAATGATTACGCTAACGATTACCATAAAATCCTGCGATAAACGCGTTCGAGAAAACAACATGCTAGAACCCGAACATTTTTCTACCGCCGTATAGTACCTACTGCATTATATTTTATTATTTCGTCCCGATCATTCTCAAATAATTGGGTCACAGAATAATATGTTTCACCAAACACAAACGTAACTTGTCCGCATTTTCAACAAACTTTTCATTATATTCATTCGCATATGATTTTATTAAGTTAAAAACTGTAGTTCCAAATTTTGATTTTTTTTTTTTTTTATTAGAAAAGTATATAATCTATACACATAATATTGGTATGATAAGCATTCGGATATTATAATATATGATACTTATATTAAAAAGTGGTTTTGGTGTAACAATGATAACAATATACTCAATGCAAATAGAAATCGTTTGCATATTAATTTTAAGTTTAATGCTAATGGATTGACATTAGATATTGCTATCTCATTCTATTATATCTTACAACTAATAAATTACTTATTTAAATTGATTTTAAAAGAGTGAAACCATAATGATTTATTCTTGGTAATTCAGATAATACCTTTTTTTAAATTCAAAATGTATCTACATAAAGCCATTATGACTTACAAGCTATAAAATTATAAGCAATTTAATTTGTATTCATTCATATATTAATAGTTCACTATTTTTTGAACATATACGTAATATAAATTTAATACGTCCTAAAAAAATTTAATCATTTGGTTTCACTAGATATTTAACACGATAGGATAATACACAAATATTGGAAGTTTTTCGTGTACGATTAAATTATAATGTAACTTAATACACATTATTATAGGTATTTTAATCCTTGTCGTTAAATGCATAATATTCAGCTTATCGTCTTTGATATTCTTTCATAAATTTCTCGGTGTTAGTGTGGTTTTTTCACTTAATGTAAATTCATCAAAAGTTCAAGAAGGTCTAGGCATCTGAATTTTGGAGTTAATTAGCAAATAATTAGGTACAAAATGTCGAGTGAGCATATTTTTTATGGTTCGTCCTTGCTTTTTTGTCGTAGATAATAACTTATTCTGAAATCAAGGGTGTTCAGTTAAAATTTGGGTACCTAGGCTTAAATCTATTTAGCTAAAATTACAAAATGTAATTCAAGTTTATTGAATTTAGTTAGTTAATTCAATTCGGTTGATTTCCAGATTATTTGCCAAGGACATAAATTATAAAATAATACTTTAAACGAGTGTTTATTGACATATAACATGAAACTTTCATATCAGACCATTTTAGAAATCTATCCTCGTCATTATTCTCAAAGATAAGCGTGTCAAAATTATATTGTTTACCTGTTGGAATCAAGGTAATCAACGGCATAGTTTATAATACGAGTAATATATATGGATAGATGAAGTACCTACCGGCTGAGTCGTAAGTTTTCGGAAATTTTCAGTTCAATGTTACAAAATAATTAGCACTATTAGGTATAATATACACTTAAACTGTACCAGGAAATCAATCAGTTGAATTAAGTTTGGAATATTTTGAACCCTTGATTGGCTAACAAGTCAATTGGTAAAATGCCGTTTTTTAACTGTCCGTAATTCTTGGTTGTAAATTTATGGCTCTTTTCTGAAAAGATACCTTCCTAGTTTTAATTATTAATATTTGTTGGGAAAAACACATTGTATTCAACATCAAATTTTTCAAAAATATAATAATTTAAATATGTGTAACGTAATAATATTTAATATGACCTTAACAAAATTTGTATAAAAGAAAATGCTAGAAAAGCAGCTATTAGTTTAAGAAATATTCCAAATTAAGTATCAAAATATTTATTAGGTACAGAAAACTATTTGTCAAAATGTAGTCTACTTTCAAAAAAAGTAAACTAATCATTGTACATTTATAGTTAGTTTATAGTTAGTTTATTAGTAAACTTCAAATATTTTCAAATTTTTAAATATATAGCTACATTTTAGTATTAGATTTATTCTTTTTTATGTATGAAGATAGTATACATAAGGTATGTACATTGTACCTATAAAAATATAATGTTTTCATTGTTCACACCTTGGATTTGATTTCAGCTCTATCTATTTCCACCATATGTCCATATATATAATTTATGCATCTATAATACTGATATTGGTAGTTCAATTGAAATAATTTATAACAGCTTTAAAAAATACAATTGCATTATTTACATAATTTTCTAATTATAATAGTACATATTAATAGAATGTTATTCTTTGATTAACTTGATTTTTTTTTTTTTATTATAACTGAGATAAAATAAAAATTTGACATGTTCTATGTAATTTAAGTAGTTTACTTGACAATATTATTGAGCATTTTCAATTGTATTGTGAAAAAAGTCGAACACCAATTACGTACATAAGTTCAAAGAATTCAGATATCAAATATCTGCATTAGAACTATGCGTGAACCAGTAGAGTAGATAACTTTTTTTTATTTTTCATTTAGAATAAGACTATTTCGCGTGACCGTATTAATGTAAGTAAAACTTTATCAATATATTCATTCAATAAAATGTATCGTTTATTTAGTACTTTAAGGTCAAATATACGAGTATAATTTGTATAAATACTCATATATATTTTAGGTGATGGAGTTTTAATATTTAGTTATCAATTTGGAATTAATACGAGTAGAGCCAAATATATATGCACCATAAAATATCTTGCTGTTTTTGTTCCATCGTCGAAATAGTTAACTCCGAAATACATTCACAACAAAATGAAGATTCTAAAATGGTATATGATACATTAATACTTTTTTTTACATCTTAATCGAGGTTGGGGGGTGGGGTGCTGACACTAGTCATTACATCTTTATTACGTGAATACAACAAAATAGGGAGCCTCTAACCCCCTCGGTTTGTCCTTCTCACCATATCTTAATCATCTTAACTATGTGAAATTACTAGTTTATTCTTTGCTTCTCATTTTCATCTTCTTCATTCTTTTTTATGACGTCGTTGATATATTCATCTATAAGCCTTCATTTTTCCTCTGACTCTAACATGTGTTGAACCAAATTGTCAACGTTGAAATCTTCATTTAAGGTTTTTCTAAGGCATTGCTGTTTCTGTTCCCACGCGTTGCAGTAAAAGATCGTGTGTTCAGTATCGTCAATGTAGTTCCTGCAATAATTTCAGTATGGACTTTCTATCGTTTTGTGTTTGAACAGGTAGGCTGGAAAGCAGCCGTGTCCAGATAGGCCTTGCGTCAGTCTGTAAATTATTTTTCCGTGTCTTCTATCGTACCAGCGACCTACGTTCTTTATCAGTTTCTTGGTCCATTGTCCCTTTAACGTTGACGACTATTTTTCTTGCCACGTCCCTAACAGTTTTGTTCTTTCGTTTTTCATTACTGCATTGATGTTAGTGTTGCTTGATCTTGCACCGTATACCGCTTTTATTTCTGTGGCTATGAGTCTTATTGGTGGTGAGCTTGTCAATACGTACAGTGCATCAGTAGATAGAGTTCTATATTATGCTGACGCTACACGTATTAGTATTTTCCGTTGGCACTTTTCCATGATGGTCCATCCTTCTTCTCTCATCAGTTCTGCCCAAGCCTGTGCCCCGTATAACAGCTGCGAGGTCACTACTGAGGCGAGAATTCTTCTCTTTGTAGATTTCGATGCTCCCACGTTCGGAATGATTCTGGCCAGATTCTGTGTAGTTTTATTCGCCTTCACCGTGGCTATCATTGCGTGTTCCTTGAACCGAAGCTTCCTGTCTGTGACTGCCATTACTTCTGTCTTTTCTATCGCTACTTCTAACTTGGCCTTGTCTAGCCATTTAATTGCGATTTCTGCTGATTCTTCCAGCAGCTCAGCTACTTTGTAGTTAACGGCGGACCTTGCAACAATCGCCACGTCGTCCGCGAAAGTCAATATTTCGACTCCTCGTGGCATGGGTTCTCGTAGCAGCCCATCCTATACGATGTTCCACAACGTGGGTCCCAGTATTAACCCCTGTGGGACTCCGCTCGTTAGTGGTATCGTCTTAACGGCTTCCTCATCGGTGTATGTCAATGTTCTATTTCTCAAGTAATCGTCTAAAATTTCGCAGAGGTATGCTGGTACGTCCTTATTCGTTGCTAATTTCAATATGTTACCCCAGTTCGCAGAATTGAAGGCGTTCTTGACGTCTAATGTCAAGATCCCCACTATAGATTTTGTAGTTTACGTGACAATATTATTGAGCATTTGCAATGTATTGTGAAAAAAGTCAAACACCAATTACGTACATAAGTTCAAAGAATTCAGATATCAAATATCTGCATTAGAACTATACGTGAACCAGTAGAGTAGATAACTTTTTTTTTATTTTTCATTTAGAATAAGATTATTTCGCGTGACCGTATAAATGTAAGAAAAACTGTATATACACATATATATATATATATATCTTCATTCAATAAAATTTATCTTTCATTTAGTACTTTAAGGTCAAATATACAAGTATAATTTGTATAAAAATACTCATATATATTTTAGGTGATGGAGTTTTAATATTTAGTTCCCAATTTGGAATTTGTAGAACCAAATATATATGCACCATAAAATATCTTGCTGTTTTTGTTCCGTCGTCGAAATAGTTAACTCCGAAATACATTCACAACAAAATGAAGATTCTAAAATGGTATATGATACATTAATACTTACACCAAATCGTAACAAAAAGTTTCGGACCTAGATCCACTTTTTCTCAGCCTCCATCCTATCTATTTAAATGTTCTTCGTTATTTGATCATGATACTATTGGGCAGTAACTAATTCGTTATATCTATTACGAGTAAATTGAAATCATGTTTATATAAATACACTTATACATACATTATTTACTTGTGTTTATACCTACGTACTTAAACAATGTTAAATTCATAATTATTAAACAAAAAATAATCACAAACTATATTGATATCATTGACTTAGATTTACTAACTTGTTGTATTTTTTATCATTCAAATTGTATATGCACAATGCTGGATTTTTTTTTTTTTTTTTTATTGCAGTTACTATAATATATATAAATATATACACACAACCTTCAACAATGTTGATTTTAATTGATGTAAAAATAATAATTTCATAGAAAATCATGTATGTTAAAATTACAAACAAAGGAATATCAAAATTTTAAATTGTAATGATATTATTAAGTATAAAACCTTCATGTTAACATTATCAGCTTTACAAGTATCAGTGATATACCTACAGCCTATAGGCTACAACATACAAATCATTTTTTGGGACGGTAACGCAAAATTTATTGATATAGAATTAGTGCTAATGAATAAAATAATAAGGCTTAATGATATCAAAACTTCTAAGCTCCGTGGTTCCAATGCCTGTCTCAAACATAGATCTTTTATTATAGTTGACGTAGTTTTATGCAGCTCTATATCCATGTGCTTTGAGAGTCAAGATCTATGGCTCCAGTGTTTCTATGATGAACACAACGAAGGAAAGCTTTACAAATAATTGCAACTATTTAAATTCAAATGTATATTTTATTCATAATCATAAAAATTCTTAGAATATAAACAACTTGACCTAAGACAAATGTGGTGAAAATGTAAGTTTGTTTAGTGTAATATTGCATGATTCGTATTTTCAAAAATGTGCTCTTAGGTATAAAATGTTTCATTAAAATTATAACGACTGAGCGACTACAATTAGCAAGTCAAATTTATGTGCGAAAAATCTCGACGTTGGTAAATTTAAAGAACTTAAAAATTTATCAAAATGTCAATAACTTTATCTTAATAAGGGGAACTGTTAATAGAAAGACCCACATTTATAGATTCCGTCATAATATTATAATATGTGAGTGACGTAGGTGAAGCTCAGTCAAGAAGGGGGAAGTTTCAAATCTCAAAATGTCGCAGATTTCCCTCGTCTCAAATAAGACAGCAGTATCAACATTTTTATGATAAAATAGATCAAAAATTACGTAAATTAATATTGGTTTTATAAAATCTTCTGAATCAAACATTTTATAACAAATTACAAAAAACTAACTGAATAACCCGGCTTCGCTCGTGTGCAGTTATTGCTTTCTCTAAATTCTTAAATCAGATGTTTATTATTTGCCTTCTTTCTTTTTTCCGTCCCCTTACAACATTCCTTAAATAAACGACGTGAATTCTCAAACGAAAATAATAGCACGTAGGTTGTACAGTTAGAGTTAGTTTTAAAATAGTTAATAGCCGACCCCTGTGCGCTTCGCAGAACCAAAACAAAATTGCAATAAAAATCATATAATTTTTCCTAGAAAATCATTTATTTTTTTCCAAATTCATTATTATCAATCCAACACATTTTGGTAAACAATATTCTCTGTTTGTCAATTCGGGGCATACACAAATTAAACAATTTTGAGTGCCAACTCTTGAACAGGCCACGTATAGTTGCCCATGCGAAAAACACGGCTCCTCCAAATTAAAACCGCATACTTGGAGCGTTTGTCCTTGTGCCTTATTGATGGACATGGCGAATGATAGGCGCACGGTGAATTGCAATCGTTTGAATTCAAATGGCAAATCTGTTAGTATCAGAGGAATACGTAGGATAAGTGCAACTTCCCCCTTCGCTTTTTCAGTCAATATTGTGGCTTCGATTAAATTCGGAATCAATCATTTTACAGCTAATCTAATGCCGTTAACATCGTACCTCATGTTTGTTTTATGTTTTAATACTTTTATCCTGTTGAATATCTTTTATTTATTGCATATTAATAATATAATTCTGTCTTCACGCACCTGATCCTACTGAGTTATTTATTCCTCCTTTAAACAGCTATATTAGAAGACATTAAATTTTACTTACATATAAAATGAAATTGAAGCGAACAAAAAAAGCACGTATGTACATGTCCAAAGTCGATCAGATCGAATGTCAGCATACACATTTGACAGTACAATGATATAAATGTAGTGGTGTGGTGAGTTTTCAACACACAATGATTTTGACACACACAGATTTTGAGTTTCCAGATTTGAAACTGTCAACTTGATATGCGTATGTATGTGCTTGTATGATTTTTTCCATTAGGATGGACTGAAAATTTTCCTTTCTCAAATACATTTTAAATGATGTAGAATTTTCAAAAAAAACTCCGCGTAGGGTGGTTTAATCTAATTATTAACTATTATTGTAACTAGACACTTCTTTTGCAAATTACAATTTATAACACAAGACAAGAAAAAATAAATATTCTTCTAGCTCCAAAAATCATTAATAGTTACAAACACGGTCTTAGAAGATATCTTGTAAGACCGTGGTTACAACCTAAAATTTATAAAACTCAATATGTTTTATAATTTGGTATCTGGGTCCTATTCCACCAACACACTTTGCAACTTTTCAGTTTTCACTTTTCACTTTTCAAAATTTGCAAAGTGCGAAGTCTTTTCATTCCAAATAAAACTTAAATAGACTTTGCAAATGATGGTAACATTATGAAAATTGTGTTACCACTTTTCATTTTGTTATCATATTGTTATCATATTGTTAAACAGCTGTTATTACTTATCATTTTTTATTCGGCTTAAAAGTTAAAACCAAAAACTTAATATTGTTAGTCTGTTGTCTGTTCTAATATTTATTACGTTTAAATTAATTGAAGTAAGTATTGTCTGTGAATAATATATATTTTATAACATGATGAAAATTAAAACACAAAATAAACTTATTCTCTTGAATGCTATACGGGAAAGAAAAAGTGTATTGTTTGGCAATTTTAAATCTACATCAAATGATGAAAAGGTGGAATCTTGGAAAAGTGTCCATAACATAGCCCAATCATTACAACTTGCAACTTCTGATCGTTCTTGGCAGTTCACTAGGGACAAGTATCAATATTGATCAATGTACCATCAATGCAGCCAGCTACACTAGGAAACCCACCTTTTTCAAGGAACGTCGTTGGTATTTTAACGGTGTTGTTGGGCCACTTGACAATATTTTGGAACATATGAGTAACAACCGCATTAACGACCCTCTGAATACACCTACTGACAGATGAAGTTGATATTCCATGAGTAGCTCCAATACCATGTTGTTGTGCACCATTGCCGAGCCAGTTCAATGTAGTCAATAGCTGATGTTCTGCTGTGATTGCCTTATTTCGAATACTCGTATGAGTTAGGATATGTTCAATCTTACTTAGAATAAACGCTACTTGATTTTTGTTAAGTCGAAAACATTGACGGTACTGACGGTCACATAAGTCAAAGTATACTCGGTCTCTATATACTCGTAGAGGTCGTTCGTCATCATAGCCATCATCATTTAAGAGCCACTCTAATCTTAACATAATAATTATAATCCTAAACTTTAATAACAGAATTTATATAATATGCACAGATGTACTTTATTATAACTGTTACAACTAAATTGTTTTGTTAAAAAAAATCACTGACAATTATTGTAGAGTAAAATTTCTGTTTGCATTTTTTATCAATATTTAATGAAAAGTCGAAAAGCTTTTCATCAAAAAATATAATGGTGGAATGAAAACATAGAAAACATAACGAAAAGTGGTAAACTTTTCAATCCTCACTTTTCACTTTGCATTTTTCATTTTCGATTTTTTGTGGAGCAAAAAAACAAATGAAAAGTGAAAAGTGAAAAGTGAAAAGTTGCAAAGTGTGTTGGTGGAATAGGATCCTGGTATAAAACATGGAGCCTTCACAATACGCCGTGTCGCATAGATTTTTATAAATTCAGTGCGTAGGTAACGAAATAATTATTAGTTTATATTATGGTCAAACTGTAAGTCTATAATCAAGGAATGATAGAATCTGATTGATAACATTTCACTAATACATATCATATTATTATTTACCATATTTGTCCAAAAGTATCATTAAAAAACTCTATAAATCGAAAATCGCATGTAGATTGTAGATAGTACTTTGAGAGTTCATTTATCTCTCCACTCAATAATTTTTCATGATGTTAGAAAAAACAGTCAAAAAATCGAGTAAAAACAGTAAAATTTTCAAAAAGTAATTTTGTCAACTTTTGGGCTAAAAATAGAACTTTTAAAATACCTTGTTTTGTTCAATTTTATCTCTAATTACATTTTTAATACTTGAGAAAAAGATCTAAAAATGTAATATGATTATATTCATACACTTAAATAACGATACTGAAAAAATTTTAAAAATCATAACTCAGTTTTTTTTACAAGAGTTGAAGTAAACTATACGATTTTACGGAATTGATTGTTTTTGTCAATTTTTAACTTAGAATGTTTACTGAAAAAATTGGCCCATTTAATCAATATGAAACATTAGATACAGATAGAACAAGATGTTTTGAATCTTTTGATTAAAAAAAAAGCTCCTTTGTCAAATCAGAAAACTTTAAATAAATTTTAAAAAAACCTATCTTAGGCCAATTATAGTATTACATAAAATATAAGACATATTTTAATACTCAAGCTTTACTCAGAATCGTATAATTAAAGAAATCATCTAAAGTCTCTTTAAAGTTCAATACAACCATCACCAATATCTTGTCCAAGGAGCGAAGAATATTCCACGGTACGAAGTAGGTACGTTCTTTTTTACTTTTTATACGCCTGAAAAAGGAAAACTTTTTAATCAGTTAATTTCAAATGCATTATAAAACTCGTTTATTTAAGTTTTATGTAACAAATATGCATAGTCGTTTAAGACTTATATTATGTTGATCGCTATCATACGTATAAATATTTGCAGTAATAATTTTCAAATTCATGGGAGACCCGAGATCCGCGCCTGGTCGGTCGCCGGTAGACTATGGTCGTGTTAAATTCATAACGATTAGCCTACATTCAAATTGTTCAGTCATAAATATTAAATGCTATTGTTATCTAAAATGTAGATCGCATCGAATTTTTGTGGTCATTTTTGATGCGAGGTAGAACATCTCAATGAAAATAAGAATTAATAAATCGGGCATTTATTAATATATAAATAAAAATCATAATTCACGCTAGTACATGCAGTATGTATATAATTATTGTAGTCATGTACCTACAGGCGTGGCAATGATGACAATAATATATGCACACTTACACTGAATGTTATTAATTATTATATAATATGTACCCATATAAATTTACAAAAATGTTAACTCCTCGTGATTTTTTTATTTTTATTTGAAAATGTACAATCTATACCTGGTAACAATGTGACACTAAAAAAAATAGAAGTATATTATATTGTGAAGATAGAAAAAAAGGTACTTGAATTAGTTGGGTTAGACCAGAAGTTCTGACCTTTTTTACTCGCGGTACCCTAAGGTATTTTGTTAAATACCAAAGAACCTTTATTAGAATATCGGAAATTTAGACAAAAATGTTATAATTTTAGTTATCTTTTGTTAAGTATAACTACTATTATATTATTATACTATACAGTATACATTATATTACATACATATTATTGTATTATATAAAAAAATTAAATACTATTAATATTAATTATGTGTTACACTCGTTATATATTTCATAAAACCATTATTTCTTAAAATGTGTTGAACACATGCGATTGCTTTGTAATTTAAATGATTTCGCGGCACCATCAATTCAAGTTCTAAATGCCCTGGATGGAGACATCTGGGTTAAAGGAAAGAAACCCGGTCTTGAATATTATTATGTCGAGTTATTTTTGTATTCTTAATAAAATTGTTCATTTCCATAAACTTCTGCGCCGTTTACGTTTTAGGCGTTGTGGATAGTTAGAAATATTTCATTAATACATGGGTATTATTCTAGTGTAAGCGTACGGGTGCGCGTTGGAATAATATAATATTAATAATATTGAAATTACCGTACGACCAGTGCGAGTTTGTAATGCGCGCGGTACATGATAATAGGTCACGACTCACGACGGCGACGGTCAGATAATCGTCGTAAGTCGTAACGACTAACGGAGTCAACGGTGGAAGAAATAAAAGAAATAAAAGGTCGATCGAAACGTTGTTTTAATCGCGCGCGCTCGGCCAAAGTCGGTTGAACGGCGCGTGGCGTTCAGACGGCTTTCCGCGAGTCCAATGACGTTCGCGCCTCGCGGCACTATGTGTCTATGTACCCGCACACCCGGTACCCTCGACATTTTTATTTTCATAATATCATTTCATTACACCTACAGCGGCGATTAGAATGATATTGCTATTATTATTATTATTATTATTTGTCGAACACGACGACTGTCAGATGATACACGATTTGCGTTATTATTCGTCGCGATCGTTCGTCAGGCCGTTTAAAATTCCTTTTTCCCCCTCTCTCTCTCACAGCAGCATTATTCCGTTTCTGTATCACACTCTCCGCAGCGATTATTACGGAACGATAATAATAATTATAATAGCGAACCCATTATAAAAATGAATAATGGCAAAAAAATAATAATAATAACGTTATAATAATATCATAATATCGTTTATTACGATGCGATGTGTTCCTTATCTGTGATACGGCGCTGCGCACATGACGTAACGTGTTTCGCGTCCGAACACAACGCGCGTCTTATCGCGGCACGGGCGCACGGCAACGGCGGCCGCGGCAGTGCGCCAACGAGAATTTTCCAATACGCGACTCACCGTCAATCGCGTTTTACACCATTAATCGTTACCTACGGATTTTTCGCTATGTTCTTTACGTTGTCGTCGTTTTCGCGACACTCACGTCGGCTGCGGTACCTTGTGTAAGTATACGTTGAAATATTATTGTGTCGCCGCCGCCGCCAAAACCGTTGTTAAAACGTTATCAGCCGAAAGCTCGCGGAAAATAAATTGATATAAAAAAAAAAAAAACAAAAACCAACCGACAGAGACATGCAATCGCAATAATAATATTATTACTGATTACGCGCGCGTTTCGCGTCGTCGCGGCCGTACAACGTACGTACCGAGGTCCACCGGGAGGCTCAGAATGGGTAAGTTATTTTGCGTTCTTTAGAAGTTTAGAATATATATCGTGCTTTCGTCGCGCCGTTCGCTGTCCGCGATCGAGTGTTTTACACTGCTTGTACCCAGCGATCGACGACGATAAAACAGTGTGTAATCGATAGTAATAATAATAATAATAATATTTATTATTATTATTACTATTTATGCCTACTACTACTATTTACTACTACTACTACTACTACTACTGCTACTACTACTACTACTACTACCGTTGTCGCTATTATTATTGCTACCCGTGTTATAATATTAGTGTTATTATGTTTGTACAGGCGTTCGACTGCCGCGCTGAACGTCGGTCGAGAGAGACAACCAAAAAAACTAAACGCCAAAGGCCCGACGTTCATGATATTTACCAGTACAACCGTCCGTTTACCCGTGACGCAAAAACCATTCTACGCCGTCGTCTGCCCGTGATAAATAAAAATACGGGGCCGCAGCTGATCTACCGTGTAACAGCTTTTGTCGTCCCGCCGACGGTCGACCCGGACCGACCATCGTCGCGCAGCGCCTGGACCCTGGAAACCGAAGCTCGTGTGCCCGTCGTTTTTACCGTCGTCCCCCGACGGTGGCTCGACGCTAGAAGACCATGACTGTTTCGCGGTGGACCGAATAGAGCTGCCGAGGATACGCATCGCTTCGAATGACCCAACTGCTGCGGTTCTTGGCGTCGTCGGTTGGAGTGACAGGCGATAGCAGTGGAACGTTCAGGTGAGTTTTCGAATTAAGTTTCGCCCATGGTCCCTAACGCGTTAGGCGGGTGGTCTTTGCAGATCTGTCAAGTCGACGTTCAATGATCAACGTTTTTAGCATGGACGATGAAACCGATCTCGGGGAGTCGTTGACTTCAAGTCTGGACCATTCACCCAATAGTTCGTCCAGTTTGTCGAAATCAGTCGTCATGGCTGGCAATCAGATGATTGACAATTGGTGTGAGTTTCATTCAAACATTTAATGCTTGTGTTAATTTTTTTTTTACTCATGTCGAGAAATTTAAAATTTACAGTGAATTTCTATTTTTAGTAGGTTTAAGTGTTCACTGCACTACCACTATCAACGATTATTGTGATGGAGATTTGGAGCAACCAGACTCGGACCCTTCACCATCTACGTCTGCACTTTCATATGATTTGACTGCATTTCCTAAAACACCATCAGCCATGTCTATGTTTTATCCACACTTAAATGGTTACGATATTCATCCGTTGCTATTAAATCAACGGCGACGTCACATAGAGCCGTCCATTTTAGATCCAATAAATTTACCACCACATCCTCTTATGCCTGATATCCCACGACAAATGGTTCATAAATCCAAGGCTAGTATGAAGATGTTTATCTCTTATTTAATAATTAGTGATAATGACGACTAGTATAATTTATATAATAATATCTATAGCTAAAATAAATTAATTCACTATTTATTATGGTTTAATCATATATTTATATATTAGTATTTGTTTAGGTATTAAATTGCAAATGTATTGTGTTGTTGATGTATCAACAATGTTTTATGAACTTTGTGTTTTTTCTTCTGGAATATCTTGAATTATTTGTATTTCATCAATACCAAATCTCTTCCAATTCGGTGATGGTTGACGCATGATAAGCTTTATTTTGTTTAATTTTGTCCAATTTATTTTACTCTCGGATGATTTAATGTTAATATAGTCTTTTGATTGAAGTTCTGTATGAGGATTATCCATTAATTTCTAAAATTTTGAAAAATTATGTTAATTTTTATAATTCATAACTAAATCAATTCATTTTACCTTTTTATCAATACCTACATACCATTTTTTTGATCTATTTGGATCATTATGTAAACATTTCTCAACCAAAACTGCAATCGTATATGTATAATAATTTTTAAAAGATATTCTACTGATATTTTGTGAGGTATCATTGAAATCTAATATCATTGATATACATTTAGATTTGTACTGTGGATTGTTTTTATCGTGGATGCTTAAATAAATTGGTACAACAGTAGCTTCAAAATGAACACAGCTCTCATTTCTATATGCTTTTGTTGTATTAATAGTACTTTCCATTATATATTTAATTATTTGAATGTAATTTTTAGATTCTGTGTAACCAAGTTTCTTAAATAAATATTTATTCTTAACAATAAACTATGTGTTTAATAATAATATTTTCATTTAAGTTATTACTATTTTCATATGATAAAATTGAACCAGCATAATAAAATTATAAATGCTAAAATGTCTTACTTAATTTATTTATTTATTTTTTTTTTATTAGATGCGTACTAAAATATCTCACAGGCGACCAGATTTTATAAATGACCAATCACCAAATTGTGAACAATCTATGATTGTGGACACAGAGAAATGTCAACGTAAAACGTTTTATTGTGTAGCATGCAGTAAGACCTTCAAATTCCAAACATCGTTGTTGCGACACAATAACAAAGTGCACATTAGTAAGTACCAGTGTCAGTCGTGTCATCGAGTGTTTTCAAGACAGGCATATCTTGATGTGCATACATCAAAACAGGGGAGTTCGTGTTATCTGGGTAATGAATATGCCAGGGGCAAGTCAAAGAAATGAATATTTCCCTTGCTTTAGTCACATGAAGTTATTTAACCCAAAAATAAAAATAATATTCTTATCATAAGATAGAATAATTTAAAATCCTCGAAAGTGAAATGTGCTTTGGAGACCAAGCTTATTTGGTTTTCAAAATGTACTTGTTAATTGTTATATTTATTGTTTATAATTTATATTTATTTAAAATTGACAGAATAACCATAAAATTTGAATTCTAGTCAAAGAACAGTTTGTTCTGTAGTTTATTCATGTTGGCATTAAATTTTGTTATTACCATTTTTTATTACTTTGAAAGTAATTATTTATAAGATATATATGAAGAAAAAAATTCAGACTGATGTTTATATAACATAAAAATGTAATTTGTGTATCGGCATTGTCATTAAAATTTTTTATATATCCATATTTATAAATGAATATAATTACATTTTTCTCATAAATATACTTTAGAGATCCTTAGACTGACTATTTTGGAATTTTGGAATTTAAAAAAAAAAAACAATTATTTATGAATTAATAATAATCATATTGTATATTTTATGATGTGGTGTAATATAAAATATTATATTTTAAACAACATATTTCAAAGGCTATTTTTTTTATTATTATTTTTTTTTTTTTATTGTGTAAAATGTAGAAATGAACCACTTTTATTTGGATTTATTCCTTGATACAAGTTTATTATGTATATTGATACTAACTGAAATGCGTAGACGAGCTTACATTAATTTTTAAGAAAATTATACATCTTTATTGTCTGTCAAATAAATAAAACTTATTTTTGTACTTTTTATTAAAGTGTTAAGAATTATTATTACTTATTAGTAAATGATCATTAAGTGTTTAATACCAAACGATACCTGTGATTTCAAAAAAAACATTATTGTAATCAACCACAGATAAATGTATGATTTATCAAACATATTGTTAAATTATTTTAAAAGACATAAACATTATATTTTTTTACTAATACAGTGTATTAAAAAATTATATGCTATTTAATTCAAAGTGTGAAATACTTTATTTATGTATCCATAAAATGTAACAATGATACTGTTAAGTTTATTTTATAGTTTATTTGGAAAAATAATTGATTGTTTTCATTTTGTTATTGACTGGGGAAAATGTTGAGTCATAATTTTGTTTTGAATTGCTATAAATATATTCTGTAATTGTTATAGACTATTATTGTGTTATCATCATTATTATTATTATGTTATTAAAATATTTAAAAACAATTTTTATTGTATTTTTTATTTGTGAAGTATTTATGAAAATGACTCCTTAATGATACGTTTTTATATTTTACAATACTCCTGTTAAATACCAAAAAAATTGTTAGCCATGAATGTTATTTTTCTACTTATTGTAAACAAATGCATTTTTAATTATGTTATACTAATTATTTGCAAAATGTTAGGGAAATTGCAATAGTGAATTGCTGTGTTCCTCATGTAAAATTAAACATATCATTTGATTGAGCATTAAGGATTACAATACATATTTGATGTGCTATATAAATATTGTATAAGGAAAAGTTGATTTTATCTCATATTTACACAACTTAATAAGTAACTAAAATAACAATGACAGCCTGTCATTATAAATAGTAGCAAGTCCTAATAAAGATGATATCTAAAACCAAGTATTGATTTGTATTTAAAGCTACGACTATGATGTGTCGGCTAGATGTTGGCATGGTAAATAAAATAAAAATTTACAATTTGAATTGATAGTTGGAGTTTGTTGAACTGCAGCTGTTACCAGCTGTTTGCACTACGATGTACAGTATGTAGCTATTCAAACAGAATATTTGCCAAACAATTATTAATCATCTGTTATTAAATAAAGAGGTATCTTGAATTTCAATAAATATTAAATGTTTTGTTTATGGCATGTATCTACCGGTAAGCCAATCTTCCAAATAGGGGTGACTTAAAAGAGGTGCCTTCATTCATGACTATCGATACATTCAGTAAGTAGTAAATAAATTCTACTCAGTAGCGCCAAACTCAAGAAATTTAGATAAAGCAAAATCTAAAATTTAGCGCCCATCCCTATATTTTACCTAAAAACTTAATATTGACCAAAAAAAGTTCATGTATATATAAAACCACCTCGAATCTATCACTATTGGGTCCTAGAACCCACCAATTCTATTTAAGATGTAAAGCCTCAGCTTCACTTGATGTATTAGTTTGACGCCATTAATCCTTGACAGAATTTAAATTTTGTAATGAAGGATTGCAAGAAGATCTTGCGGTTTTATTTTCAACTTATCAACTGCCAAGAATAGCATTAGTTAAGAAAATTGTTTAAAAGTGGTTTTTAACTTAAAAATATTATTCCTCGATTGATTTAGGAAATTTTTGTTTATTTCTAAATAATTTATTAAGCCAGAATAGATTCAAAAACTTAAGGTTGGACAATTTAACTAATTGTTTCAACTAGTTAAGTTAATACAGAAAAATTAAGTCAAGTTAAAAGTTAATTATCTTTTTTTTAACTTGTTAAGTTACAAGTTAAATGGAAAGAAATTAACTTAACTTAATTAAAAATCAGTTTCCTAATCTTTTGTTTTTTAACTTGATTTATGAATCTTCACAAAGCACAATAAACATGTTTCTATAAAATATATTCATAGGTATAACAAAATTACACAAATTAATAGAAGTTTTCTTAAGATTAAAAAAAACTAACTCGTTAATTTACTAACTTATTACTAACATAACTTTAGCTTTTTAGTTCGCTAATCCACAGTCTAACCAAAACTTTTGAGGGTTTAATAACAAGTCAAATCAATACAAATTCGACTACTTTTTGACTTTTTATCCTTTGGAATGAGGTGAAGCAAATAGTTATCTAAAGATGATCTGCAGTTGCTCTTCGACTGAGAAGCCATGTTAAAGTGTGCGAACCAAAGAACCCACGAGTTTGAGAAAGTAAACTGCGGGATCGAATCTCACAGAATAATAGTCTGATTTCTCGGTCCCGCAGTTTTGAATAACCACCACGTGGCCGAACCGCACACTCACACAGAGGTTCGCGGTAGAGCGAGGCCTCGGTTACCCTGCCGACTGACCACTCTTCATCAGGGGGCTAGCGACACGGCCGGCAGACATCCCGGGGGCTCTCCTTGCTCTTCCGTGGAGGGTGCCAGATTATTAAATGACCGACTGGTCGCATACTTCGGCGACTTTCACGGGAGTGACTCTCGGACGGCGACCTCGGGGTCTGAAGACGTGGAACGTCCATCCGGTAAACCGCGGGACTTTGTCGTGGCTGTTTTCTGCCCGGAGGCCAGACCGAAAATCGATCACGTCTGTCACGCGCCCGTAACGCCGAGGGAACCGTATTGAGCGACGCGTGCGTCAGAAACTTGAATCGACTGAGAAACCGTCTAAATATCACAGTGCTCGATGTCGAATGCGTCTTTTAAGTCCTGAATAATGTGTACTAATGACAAACACTAACGGCCATTGCATACTGTGTTTTTATTATGTTTTTTTATGTAATTTGGTTTATATTTTCATAACTAGCAAGGCGATTATAAAAATTACATGAGTGGAAGAAAAAAAATCATGTTTACCCAATTTTTACAGATAAATTTTAATTTAAGAAGCCGGCCGTGTTAATGAATCGGATAAGATAATGAATGATAAGAGTGAAACGAAAGTTGTGAAGGATATTACTATTAGAATCAGGAATGAAATAGCCAGAAAAAAAAAAAAAAAAAGAAAAAAAGTTGTCTAGTGTCTACTAGAGAGGAACGTACATATTATGGTATGGTATATATGTCGAAATTTTATAGAACCAAACTATTGGGAGTTAAAATCGCATTTTTTGTTTTTCATAAATACTAAGTACCTACTCAAACAGTATACTGCCGTGTATTAAGTTTTTGCTTTGTATCCTGACTTTTATTAGTTCAAACGTTCATGGGCTACTTAAATGCCATCTTTTATCTCATGATTGTATCCGATGGTGTTATTTAAAATTTAAAAGCGATCCTCTACAGAGTTCAATGGGTAATTTTATTTCTAAGTTTAGATTTTTAAAGAATGCACTCATATCATAAATAATTGATGAAAATGTTCAGTGTCTAGCAGAATTATGTAATCCTTCACAACACAATTACCAAAATTGAACTATTCTCTAAAAGTGATTCATTTTACTTTCAGTTCAAACCCTCAAAAAACAAAAATTGACTTCTGATTTTAAGAAAATTTGAAATCGTAACTTTGAGTACAGTCTAACAGCTACATTAAATTTATTGTCTATAAAGTTACAACTTGATAGTTTCAAATTTAAGGTTATAAATACAAATTTAAATTTTTGTTTTGTTTATTTCATATGATCAACTTTTTAAGACAATATAGCTTTGAGTTAAAAGATTTGACACAATTTTTGAATCTTTATCAATAATAGTTTTTGGAATAATTATAGAATTGTGAACTTTTGGTTATTATTATTATTATTATTATTTATGATAACAATTATTTTAAAAAGTGTTATGATATAATTTTTGACATTCATTTGTATTAAACTTAAATTCCTAAAGTTTTTACTAGGATAATAAGTGTATCATTAGCATCATACCAAATTGGCTTTTTAAGCAGTATGTTAACATTATTTTATCTGTAAGCTGTATAGCTGTAGTTGGTTTATCAATATTTATGTAGTATCCTTAAAGACCCGAGTGATTCTTGCAGTAGAATGCGAATAGTATGTGGGATTCAAAGACTGAATCCACACAAGATAATCGTCATGCCTGAAAGTAAGCACTCATAGTGTTAACTATTTTATCAAATTATTATTTATAATATAGCAAGGCTGGTATCATTCAAAATGTTGTGTAATGATGAGCATAGCTCATGAAGTATAAATATATAGGTTGGGATTCACTAGTATTCGCTATAGTTTATAACCTATAGATTAAATCAAATGCATTTGACTAGTGGGCATCAGCTCTTTTTACGTGGCTCAATTAGTTATGAACAGGGTTTGGATTTTATAGCTCGAAAAAGGAATAAAATATTCGCTATAATATGACCGGTAAAAATCCTTAAAATATGTGCTGTAATATGCCCTAAAAATATCAAAAATAGCAAAAAAAAAATTTTTTTTTGAAATTATCATCTTTTACTGGTGTTTTAAATTTGTATCTTTTGAATTAATTCATATAACTTAAAGAAAATTGTAAAATCAAAACAGTAATGAAATATATATAAATAAAACAGATTAGAGGGCATAAAATGTTTAATATTCAATATTTTCGAGCTTCTTAAAAATAGACTAACTTGTTTAATATTGTTTACCTACAACTATAATATTATTTATAAATTAATTACGAAACAAAAATGTGGTAATTTTTCACAATTTTTCTCGACACAAACAATATTTATGAAAACTACTATTTTTTTTTTTATAAATAAAGCATTATATAAGAAAAATGGTACCAACACTTTAAAAATAGCACTTAAAATCTAAAATGCATCAAATATGCAAAAAATAGCAAAATAAAATTTCATATTTAGAGTCCCTGGTGTATAAAACAAATTTATAGCCCACCCTGCTATTTTTATCTGTATTCTATAATAATTAGCAAATGCTATGAAATCCAGACCCTGGTTATGAAAAACCTCCATTTTTGGAAAGAAACAATTTTAATCCAAACATGTTACATTATATACATTTCTCATTGAACATGTTGTGTACCGTTTAAAATTATCATTTTTTTACAAAACAGTTGAAACAGTAATAGAATTAAAAAGCTGTCCATATTTGTGAATTTCAAAGAATACTCAGTAACATAATTTACATTTGTAATAGGTACTTAAGACGCATTTTTATGTTAATTTGATAATTTAATTAATATTTTTCAATTTTAAAATTACATATAAAATCTGATATAGTGCTTACAGTTTTAACTTGTACATTTTTTTTTTATTGAATACATTAGTGAAATATGTAAATATATTACTTCTGGAATGTTCACTTTAATTCGTAATATACAGTAAAAGTTTTAAATCAATGTCTTCTGTTATAAAAATCAAAATTAAGATTATTTATATTTCAAACATTCATAAACCATATCTTTTTCATAACAAAATCCCTATCAGGTTTATTGGAACAAAATATAGAATCGGTAAAAACATAAGTTATGAAGTATTTTTGTATGTTCGATATCATTTAATTTTGATTAATAAATGATCCTATGTGATAAATATAAAAGACAGTAATAACAATATCAATATGTGTATATTAATGAATTCAACAACAATTTACACGGTAAAACTTGTTACACTAAGCTACAACAAAGAGACAAAAAAAAAAAAAATACTCAAAATAAAACTTATAATATGAAAACTCAAATGAAATAAATATATATTAAGGTCTAAACTATATAGATGGGATGGTTAAAATTTTATGCAATTAATATTACCAAATGGAATGCGAATAAAGATTTCAAATATAATGGTTGGGTTTTTTGTTTTTGTAATACGCCAATTGTAGCAAGAATTTTCTGCAAATTATTCGGCAAATTTCCTGTTTGGATTGCTACCGTACAATGCAGTTCGTATAGCTGGTACAAGCTGTTGTGCAATAAGTTCCAACCGGGATTCCAAAGTGTTGCAAATCTTAATTTTATTTTTTTGAGCCAGCAACTCAATTCCGCCACAAGTTTGTGGTGGTAAATAGGTCTCAGTATCCAATTTCAGATTTACTTCTTTTTTAGATACTGCCTTATACTCTTCAGCCACTTCACTTAATAAGTCTTCCACAACGTTAACATCAGCTTCACGAACACGTAAAATAACATTTTTCTCCAACAACTGAAAAAGAAATTTTATTTAGAAAAATCACTTTACATTACACATAAAATTTATTACATAACATTGAAAAAAGTAAATTTAAATAAATAAACAATTATAATTAAATCCAACATGGCCATTTATGTGATTTAAAATATAGATGTTTGTTGAAATAAATTATAACATATACTTTTTTATTACAATTTTAGTGTAAAAAAATAGATGCCAAATAGTTTAATAATAATATAGAAATGATATGTATTTCATTCGAAATAATATATAAATTATGACTAATTACTAAATTAATTTAATTAACGTTTTAAAAATTATTAAAAGAAAACTAAAGAATAAAACAATGAAATGCAATGGGTATTCCTAACAATAGGACAATCATAAAATTATACATCTTTAATGTCATTTTCAAATCATTATACTTCAAAATTTTGGAAAATTATAATTAAAAAAAAATAAATATTTTTTATTAAAAGTTTGATTCTAATTATCTTTAATACTCAAATAAATAACACATATTGTTTACTGTATAGTTTAAAAAATAAGAAAATATTTTATAATACAAAATAATGTAGTCGTAATATATATTATAGAAATGCCAGAAAGATTAGAATATTGCCACTGAATGATAAATAAACCTTAAATATGAATTCTCATAATATAAAGGGAGACGGAGTGGCCGAGTGGAACCAGGCATCACTGCTGACGCACACTGTCGCCGGTTCAAACCACGGTCACGGGCGGCTCTCTCTCTCTCTATCTGGGTAGGCGACTGTCTAGAGAGAGCGGCCACCATCTCCTCTGTGCAGAAGGCAACGGGAAACCACTGCACAGTACAAACCCTTCCCTAGTAACACCTTCTTCTAAGTGCAAACCAACCCTCGGGTTGTTGACCCAAAGAAGAAAGTTGCGAACCAACACTCGGGTTGTATAAAAAAAAAAAAAAAAAAAATAATAATAATATAAATAGATGATGATAAAAAAATGTATGCAGTTCTTAAAAATGTAATAAAAACTAATTTGATAGAAGGTGGTATTACTTTTACAAATATAATCTTTAAGACCTATTTAGAAACTTTAAAATGTGAGTTGGTTCTAGAAAGTACAGACCAATCTAATTTATTTAAAATAATATATCCACTGTAAAATATATTTCACTTTTGACCAAGATAAACAGTATTTATAAAAAGAAATTACGATTATAAAGTATATTATTTTTAATAGAATTTTTCATTAGATATAGTTCACTAACCTGCAAGATGGCTTGTAAAATTAATTTTTTAAGAACCTCTCGGTACAATTCTGGATTGCTTGTAACTTTAATCAAGCGCTTCCTGGCTTCATCTAATACATCACTGACATGATCTTCTCGAACTTTTAGTGTCTTAAGACGTGCTTGATTTAACATATTAGAAGATTGGCTAAAAAAAAAACCGGTTTTTAGGTTATAATTCAAACATGACATTAATGTTATTATATTTATTCATTTTCATAATTGAAGTGCAACCCCTAATTTTAAACTCAAATGAAAAGAACTTTTTTTCACCACAATTAACTACTATCTATTAACTGAACAATTTCAAGGAAAACAAGATTATTTTCATCTACCATTTAAAATTAAAATCATTGAGGTCATGTATAATAACTTGAGTCTGAAGTTATATATGTTGCAATTCATATGCAATAATGTTTGGAATTCATTATCATAAACATTTTAAAATAGAATATTAAAAACACAAATAAATGATTACTTGTTATGCTGCTCTATGCAATTTTCAAAATTTGATAACAACTCTTCAAATCATAGATTATTTTATCAAATATAAATTTTGAAAATACCTTAATTTGGATTTAATATTTAGAATTGAATATATAATTAACATTGTTACAAATTAATGTCTGAAAGAAACAATTGTTGGACATTTCCTGCGTGTAACCTTGAAACGAACAAGGGTGTGTTCAGTCTGGCGACCACTTCAATTACACTCACATTTTTTTCTGTAGTTCCACCTGTTTCTCTTTACGCTCGAAATATTCCATGATCTTGAGTCGCTGGTGTTGGACCAGACGGCCCTTTTCAATGTTGAACTCTTCTTCGGCTTTAGCATCGATTTCTTCAGCCTTCTCGTTGGCTTCTTGTTCGATGAAGGCCATCATGTGTTTGATCTGGGGGAAAAAAAATATGAAAATTGGGCCGATGTGCCATGAACATTAGAGATCGGACGACACCGTGGCCACGGTGAACGAGGCGGTTAGGTGCCAGGTCGGGCGATCGGCCACAAACGCGGGCCCATCGAGACCAACCAGACAAACACTAGGTACTCACCTGTTTTTGGACATCGGCATCGCTGAGCGCCATTTTGGGATCGTGCGGCTAACGGGAATAAAGAAACGAAAAAGAAATTGGAAATATCGACGGACCGGGGGACGACAGAAACGGACGAGTACCAGCAAAATGGAACGACCAACGCCCAATGGCAGATAAACGATAAACGTAACAGCAGTGCGGTGCAATAATTGGTGACCACCAGGCGGGCTCGGAGCCGTAGAAGAATACGCGACGGCGCGTTATCAGTGCCGTTATCACGGCCGCACGGAGAAATTGGAAAATTTTCGGCCTAGGTGCCACGGGTGCCTCCGTGGTCGACTCGAGGCCCCCGAGGACGTGGCCCCGGGCCCGAGGCGCGCAACGGCCGAATTTTCGGGCGGCTCTGAGCCACAAACGGCTCCGGGCCATTTTCTCTTCCATTGGCCGCGGTCGGGTCGCCTTCGCTTTGTTTGCCCACGCACACACACACATTCACGATACGAGCTGATTGTTATTGAGTTGGTGGCGCCGCGGCGGCAGAGGTCGCACGCACGTACCACACAAAATCAGCGGCCCAAAGAGGTCTTTCAACGCGGCCACGATCGTACTCGATCCCCCGCCTCCTCACCCCTCGTCCATCAAACAGCCGCTGTTGCTCTTGCTCGGCCGACCGTTTTTGACGGCGACGTTCCACCGACGACAACTGGTCGTATTATCATCATTATCAATTTTTTTTTTCTTTTTTCACTGCTGAAAAAACGACGAAAACCCACCCCGCCGCGCCGGGGTCTTGTTTGGTCATCGGATGATTTTTTTTGAAACGTCGTTTCCCGCTCTTCCCCCGCCCGTTTCTTTTGCTCTGCCCGTATTTCTTTCTCTCGAGCCGCCCCCGGAACGCCGACGGCCACCACCGCCGAGTGCGTGAGCTCGCCACTGACTGGTGCGCGTCGCCGTGACACTCTGTCGTTTCCGTCTTCGTGTCGTCCCGAACACAGCGCAATCCGTATGATTATTATTATTTTTTTTTTTTTTGCGCGTACACCACAGACGACATTAAAAAAAAAAAAACCAATAATTTTCGACGATCTTCACCCACTCAAATTGATCGTCTCGATCTCGTTCTGGTCGGACCGCGCGCACTATCGGTCTCAACGACAACAATAACATAACGTTGTTTTCGCCGCGTCTTCACACAGTTCACGACACCAGCCGTGTGTGCGTGCGTCGTGTTCGATACGCGTGCGTGTGTGTGTGTGAGTGCGTGCGATCGTGTCGGTGCGCGCGCGCGTTCTACGTGCGTGTGTGTGTGTGTGTGTGTGTGTGTGGTCGTGTAACATATTCGTCGCGCGCCAGCCCGCAAGAGCGTTTCGTCCGCCGTAAACCTCCGCCGCCGCCGTCGTTTTTGTTTTTTTTTTTTCTCTCTCCGTCTCGTGTAATCATCACCATTATCGCGCGCGCCATACGGACGTGATCGTTCGTGCCAAGAGACGACGGCTACATCATCGACGACAACAACAATAACAACAAAAACAACAACAACAACAACAACTAAGTCGCCGACGACAACAGCAGCAGCAGCAGCAACAGCGACGACAGCAACTACCGCCGCAGCAGCAGCAACCACCACGACGTCAGCCGCACGGAGACGCAGACAGCAACGACATCGGCACACGGACGTCGGCGACATTGCCGCGGACACGGACACGGACGACGACAAGGACAACGACAGCACCACCGCCGATACCGCGGGCACCCGTCGTCGCCGTCGTCGTTTCCCGCGAGTTGTTTGTGCGCGCGCGCCCCGTCGGTCGTCGTGATGTCGGCCAGCAGCGGACGTCGTTGAGCAGCAGCGGACCGTCGTCAGCCAGATCAGCCGCCGTCCGCGGACCCGCGAGCCCCCCCACCGAAAGGTAAGCAGGACGCCGCTGTACAGACTGACGAGACGCGTTTTTCACGGTCGCACACCTCCACCCGTCCGCCCGCCCACCGTCGCCTAAGCCGCCGCCGCCGCCGCCGTGGTCGCGTTTCCGTTTTCCTCTTTGTCTCGTCCTTTGCGCGTTGCCCGGCCGTGTTTCAACCGCCAACCCCGTGGTGTCGTGCGCTCTCACCCGACCCGTGTTCCCTGCCGCGAGTGCGCCCGACTCGTTTTCGCCGTCGCTCCATGCTGTTCCAGACGCGCGTGTCCTCGGGCCCGAAATCGCCGTCGCGCCGCACATGAGCTGCACCAAGGTACGCACTTATCAATCGGTGGTCGTCAGCCCGTTCCAGGTTCACGGCGCGGCGCCGTTCGAGACCGCACTCGCCGCCGAGCCAGCGTTTCGAATCCGGTCGGTCGCCTTTTTTTTGTTTTTTTTTTTTTTTCCGTTCCTGGCGGCCACTTCGCCGTCTACACGAGCACCTGCGTGCTCCGAACCCGAATGTCACTGTCGCGTACATCGTTTTATCGTAATATCTAAACGTTACTATTCAATTACACACTTGTGCGTAATAACAAATCAATCAAAACATTAGTACGTCGCAATGTAGGTAATTGGAATACAATTGTAAACAAAGAGATTATGATGTCGTGTTGGAAAAGTGATATTACCGTCCGGTGATGTTGGTACATTATGTGTTTTCATCGCCCACAGTTCAAAATCTATTACTTTTAATGTGATCGACTGGATATGCATGATAATGCCTCGTAAAATTCTAATAGCGTTGGCTATGTCTCGAAACTCTGATTGTGTTTATGTTCGACCATTCTATAACACTAATATTGTTCTTTGAATCGTTTACTAATTAACAATCGTACTGGTATATAGTTTTTATTTTTTTCGTTTAATCCAATGCAAATAAATGCAACATATGCAAAGTAGAGTCCATACAACAATTTCGTTGTACCTAATATGTAAGAATTTTATGGCAGAACACTTTGCCATACATTTTTTAAATCTTGTCTCCAGCTGCTTATGTCCTTGCTCGTTTACTTTATTATAATAACTGATGCTGTGTTAAGAAAGTATGTATGACACTGTCACGATAACATCTTGTCACTCTTCACCTCGGTTATGTGCCGATTAAGTTCTGATTGTTTATGAATTACAAAATAATATTTATCTACTTTTTAACTCATTACATTCATTTTAAGATATTTTTATCAATAGTTTATTTCATTTGACAGTGTAAGACAACAATAGTTGAACATAATAATTCGTTTAAATTTAGAAACACTTTAAAAATGTCTTAGGTTAATATTGAAATTCTGTGAAATATAAACATGAGTTAATATTTCTAAATGTTGGTGTGTACTATTCAATATTAACATTTGGGAGAAGTTTCTTTAATTCTCTTTTAAAAAGTTTTATCAAGGTATGATTCACTATTTTTAGCTACTTTTTATTTTTCACGACTATTAACTTTAATTTGAATTTTTGGTAATTATTCTCAAATGTTTCAATTACTCCCGTATATTTGGTATCTTGGTTTCATTTTTTTTTTTTTTTTTTTAATAAATGTCCATAGGTACTTATTCAACTTAATTTAATATCATGTGTTTATATATAATATCATGTTAACCACATCAAACAATTTTTTTTAGAAGACCCATAATCAATTTTATAAAACAATAAGTACCTATGTAAATAAATGAGGTAGGTGTTACAATTTTTGCTTTATGGTACCTCTCACATAAATGTGTAATGTACATAAGTATCTGGGTGCTTATCTAAAAACTAAAAAAAACAATTGACTGTTAACATGGCACACGTATTTGAAGTGTTAAAGTAGAATATAAAAGTATCCATCAAAACATAGGTAGTCTAAGTTTTTATTTTTTTATACTATTACCTTGTTACTCAGTGTTACATTAAAGAATAAAATAATAAATATCCATGTGTGTATGTGATTCTAAGTTATAATTATAGAGGTTATCTAATATTAAAATGTAATTAAAATGAGGCAATTGTTGGGAAACGTATGTCCTATGAATATTATTTCATGCATAATGCACAATTATACTGACAAAACTATTACAATTGTTTCCAGACAAAAACTAATTTCAACAGAATATTCCCCTGAGTACAGTTCTTGAAATTTAATCAACGATACAAAATATATGGAGTATTCTTATCCTTATCATTTCTTTTAAATGAAATTAAATGTATTTTGATAAAGCCAATTAATTAAATACAGAAACAATTTGTTTTATTTTGTGATAGGTGTATCCATAAAATATTATTTGTAATTAAAATTCATTTTGAAATTGTATATAAATATTCACCTTGGACAATAACTATCAGTAACAGTGTATTATTGGATTAAAAATTAAAGAAATGAAGCCTTTTCAATCATTTATTATTTAGTATTATATCTTATGTGTTAAAGTCAGTGTTAAAGTTATTTATTTTATACTACATTTCTTTTCATCTCTTTAAAAATATATTTAATACCTAATATGGTTTTTTTAGTATTTTTCCTCAATACATTTTACAATTGACTTATAGTTTAAGTTTATGTTTTTAATGAAATATGTTTGAACATATTAATTGAGCTTAGTTCTATTGAAAATGTATTAATTTTATTCACTGTTATTAATTATGTGTTAACAATTGTGTTGATTAATGTTTTTCTATATGTACCTTACAATAATATTGCTAAATATTGTTTTAGACAGGTTTAAAACTTGATAATTATTTTGAAAATAATATTATTATAACTGCATTATTAATATTCTTTTGTTTAAATACTAATCAAATGTTCACTATTTTAGTATGGAGTTTCAATAAAAGAGTACCTATAAGTATTTTTGAAATTCTTTACTTCATAGAAATATTATGTGTTCACTAGATTACACCAAGACAAACTATGTTTCTAAGCTTAAATTTTTCTTTCTATTTCTAAACCAGTACTGTTATCATTGACATGACTTTATTTTTGATACAATGTTTTCTAAATATGATATAACTAAAAACCAAACATTTGTTATTAAATTCAATTTGAGCAAATAAAATAAACAACTGAATCAATTTCTCTGTTTCATTTTAATACGTTAAGTCATTTTTAATTTTAAAAAAATTTAAATTATATTGATTATATGTTGCTAAAAACCTTATCAAAATTCAGTGATTTAAAAATAAATGAATCTGCTAGAAATTATTATACTAATTAATATAGGAACATAAATTAATGATAGTTACAATTTTTGTTATTTTTAAAATAAAAGTTTTCTTAAATTTTTAACTTTTGTAGAATGTAACCTGTAACTTGTTGATGTCACTGAATAATTGTTGGTGTTTGACCTAGGCATTGGCAACTCCATTTGGCACAATACTTATAAACTCTACATGTTAATTCTAGTTCTATATATTTTATTAAATTAATTTACAATTACTATTTTTTTTCAAAATATTTATTTGTTTTTATGTAATTACAGCAAACTGAATACAACACGTGTGCTTAGGCACATTCTAAAGTTAACAACAGGCGCAACAGTGGCTACCGCGGCAGCAAGCAAATGTTTACACCGCAACACCAACAGCTGTCGCCTAATCGGGCGTCAATCAACATGCAATCGCCACAGGCCAATAACCTATCGAGGGGCATATTTCAGAGAGGCGGATTTGCGACTAACCCAGGAGCTGACAGGCGTAGTCATATGCCGGGTATTGCGTCACTCATGCAAGAATGGTCTGTCCCAGAATCCAAAAAAAAAAAAAAAATCAGAAATTTGTTTTATTAATATTTTACTTGTTTTTTTGTTCAATGTAGGAGTTCATCAACATCATTGGCGAATAACGCAATGAATAACTATGGTGGGTCAAGTTCCAGTAGCAGCCGTTCCACGTCTGGCTACAACTTGTCCTCCCAACACGGTTTTCATTCGGCATTCGGCAGTAACCATGTTGATAATGGCAATGCAGCACCTCCTATACTGGACCCGTCCGAATTTCCTTCTCTCACCACTGGACGTATATCCGGGAGTGGACAAGGAGACAATGTCGGTGTTCTACATTCCAGCACAATGCCTGCAGGAAAACCTTATGGTAAAAATTCACCATTCAAATCATTTGATCAGCTGTTTAGTAGTGAGTTAAAATCGTTCTGTTTTGTGTGGTAACTTACTTAGTGGTAAAGTTATATTAAGGAATGCTTGATATAGTTTGGTTTGATTAAGTCAACATTATGTTTATCTGTTATAGTGGGAATGGTGAAAGCACCGACATCTGAAACGAGCGAATTTACAATGAGTAGTAAAGACTTCCCAGCATTACCTGGTACGCAACCTCTCAGTGTTACAACCACCTCATCTTCAACAACAGATCCAAACCAACAGTCCTCAACTACAACTTCTGGCTCGACGACTAATTCATTAGATCAGAATGGCATGCAGTCGTCTACCGAACATCTGTCAGACCAGAGACTGAACAACCTTAATAGCCAAGCAGACAACAATTCCCAAGAAAATGGAGAGTCGGGAACAAAGAAAGGAGTGCAAACATCCCCAGATGGTTCGTAGTCAAATTTTTACTACCAAATATTTTTAGTTGTGGTTCTTAGGTTAATAGAAATATTATTGTAGGTAAAGTGACTAATATACCTGGTAGTATGGTACGTGATCAGTTTGGTATTGTTGGTCTATTGACATTCATCAGAGCAGCAGAATCTGATCCTAATTTGGTATCTTTGGCTCTTGGACAAGATTTAACAGCACTTGGACTGAACTTGAATTCACCTGAAAATATTTACCCAACTTTTGCTGGCCCGTGGGCAGATGCTCCTTGTCGACCTCAAGACGTTGAATTTCATGGACCACCCGAGTACATCATTAACCATGGGATCAGGTAATTAACTCTCAAAAGAATTACAATTTATTATATTGTTAAATATTTGTTTTTATTTTAGAGATAAGTTAGCGCAAATAAAGTTGTCCAGGTATAAAGAAGACTTGCTGTTCTACCTCTTTTACACTAATTATGGCGATGCGATTCAACTAGCAGCTGCTAATGAATTGTAAGTGAACTTTGATTAGATTAATTAATAATACTAACAATATAACAAATTAATTACGAAAAATCGTAGTAATACCTTATCATTATTATTGATTAAATATAAATTTTACATAATTTAAATTGTTACAGATATTCCAGAGACTGGCGTTATCACATGGAAGAACGTGTATGGATCACGCAGGCGCCGGGATTGAGTTTAATAGAGAAAACTAGTACATATGAACGTGGCACGTATTATGTGTTTGATGCACTCACGTGGCGTAAAGTTCCCAAGGAGTTTTTGTTGGAGTACAGCAAGTTGGAAGGTCGACCCACTGTACCAAATGTGCCGCTCACTACCCCTAATCTACTCTGACACAACGAGCACCGTCGGGGCGTAGACGCACTGCCAACAGCGACCGAATCTGACGTACACCAGCCCACGACGGTCGTACTCAATGCAGCCATCGTCAACTCCTAATAAAATCCTCACTCTCCCCACCCCCCCAAGTATATAAGAAATACCTACAGAACAATACTTTGCCCCCACAATACAACTCTCCCTATGAAAATAAATAAAAAATTGTACAAGTATTTATAATGGATAGATTTGCTGTCATTTTTCTGGTGAAATACACTCACACCATAATAATTTAACATTTATTATAAATAAAACAAAGTTATTTATAGTCATTTTATAAAAGAAACTTACGTACAATTTTGTAAAGACAAAATAAGCAAAGAAAAAAAATCATACTTCATTTATTAAGATAATGTTATTTGTTTTTAAGTTGATAAATAAAATTTTGAAACAATATATAATTGTTTTATTTATTTTCTTATTTATCTTCTTTTTTTTTTTTCTGTAAAGCTTGTTACCTTTTTAAAATTCTAAAAATGTATTTAATTAAAAACCAAGCTGGTTGGTATACCTTTGTGATGAATAGGTTTATTTATTTATTTGTTTAATTATACGGGCTGCGCCCTTTTTGAATATAAACATTTGAGATAACAATTAATATACATTATACAATAACTATAACAAAGAATTTTACAATCAAATTTTTAACAAAATGTTGAAGGCAGGATCGGCATTGGCAATTGATATTAAACGCCTTAAAGGTTCATTTGCCATATAATTAGTGGCATAGTGCGGCCGGCGAGAGAACGCAAGACGTTCATGCATCCAAATGACATCGCTCCGTAGTTTCGTGGTCTAATTTCTCCCACTACTTACACCGTCAGCAACTGTCACACACTTTCGATGTGTGGCGGTCGTCTCGCCGATAGCGTGTCTTGTGTACCGCTATTCAATAAATACATTACTGAGAGATAATTACCATAATTATGTCTACCTATTGTATTTACGAGTTGGTGGCGGCAACTATGTCGTGTTGGTGGGAGAACCTGCGCAAGATGCGACGTATTTTGGTCGGACACCGCTTGCGTTCTCTCGCCGACCGCACTATAGAGTGCAGGACATAAAAAGAGGCTGTGGAATGAGATGGAACTTTAAAACAGATTAATAAAAGTAGGACAGGTGAATCGATGTCATTGTTTAATAACCCAGCCAGGAATTCAGTACTAGCGATACGTCGACGCTCAGCTAGAGAAATCAAACCAAGGTTTGTAGCAACTGGCGTATAGTTATGAGGGGCTCAAGGGATTTTAAGTAAAACGCTATCAAAACTTAGGTATCTGCGTTGGACACTCTCAAGCTGTCTTAAATTATCAGCAGTATGAGGATCCCAGATTATAGCCCCATACTCCAGAATGGGGCGCACAAGTGCACAGAAAAGTCTTTATTGTTAATTGAAGTCGAAAGTCTTTTGTTGATTGTGTGATAAAACCAAGAATTTCGAGAGCCTTGCAACATACATGTTCAATGTGAGTACTCGGATCAAGATTGTAGCTAAGCTTAAAACCTAGGTCCATAACACAGTCGATATCGCGGGATATAACATTACCTTAAGGAAGTATGGTGATATAACAGTAGAGCGTGATCTAGACAAAGTCATCATTTTACATTTAGTGAAGTTAAGTGTTATTAATATAACGAGCAGGAGAGTTAAATGAGTATACAATGCCATTATAATCATTATCCCAGTTTACTTCGAGAATATTATAGTCCTCACAAATAATGAAGGTATCATTAGGATATTTATTAATCAGGTATTCAACAGAGGAAATGTGAGATTCATAAATGAGTAGAGAAGAGCAAGGAGGAATATAGAGTATAGACACCACCAACAATAAAATAGAATGAATTAATATAAAAACAGACAAAAATATGTTCAACATTTAACTAGGTAACTATAATAAAGCATGAAAAAAAGTCTGCGAATACCAATGAGGACACCACCTCCAAGACTAAAACACTATTAGAAATACATCTATCATACCTAAAAATATTATAATTTATAGTTAAAAAGACCAAGTTCGGTATTAGAAATATTTTCATGTAACCAGGTTTCTGACAATTCAATAAACATGTAATTTACAGATGACACATTACATTCAAAATGTGTTAATTTTGTATTTAACCCCCGACAGTTTTGATAGAAACCAGTTAATGGAGCAAAAATTGTAGATTTTGTTAAGGGTTTCTGCTTGGATGTTTATGACGAACTTCTCCGTTTTTTGAGATGGTGACTCTTACTCTAGGTCAGTGTTTCCCAACTTCTTTTACTCGCGGAACCTTTGCAGGAGCTTGAACTTTTTGTGGAACCCCCATATTTTTCTATAGTTGTAATGCTGACATAAGTTTTTTACACTTAAATGAGAGGATTGTTGGATACTTCCGGCACCAGGTTTTCGCGGAACCCTTGGCGCCGGCTCACGGAACCCTTAGGTTCCGCGGAACACCAGTTGGGAAACACTGCTCTAGGTAATCCATTTTCAAAGAAAATTCGTAAGCCAGTTTCACCGCCTTTGGTTTTTTGATCTAATTCAGAATAACACGAACGAAGTAGTTTTCGTTGTAGAAGTGTTTTGTCACTATTAAGATGAAAATCACCTGAGAAAACCGTACCAGAAGGTTTTGCTGTGTTGAAAGTAGATAAAAGGTGTGCTGCTGCATCTTTGGAATCAAAAATAGCTTCAAGGGTAGAAGAAATACTTGCTTTTCCAAGGCGTACTAGTTCGAAGTTTGATGGGAAAGAATCACTAATAGACGAGAGTATATTACAAAATGTATTTTTGTCATGTGCTATACGCAAGGATAGGAATATTATGGTATATACTGTGAGGCTACAAATGATAGTAAATTTTGTTGGTCAGTTTTCTTACATTATGAAATAAAGCAATATTCTACTTTAGTATAACTATCTCAGTACATCTAAAGACTAAAAAAATTGATTTAGTTACTCAAAAATAAAATATAGTGTCATGGCTCATAAAATGTGTATATTATAATTGGTATTTTCACCCAGATATTTTGAACACACATTTACCATTGATATTTACTACTGTATCAAAATTTTACTTGTCTTGGATGTAAGCCCATTTTCTATAAATAAATAAATAAACAGTTAATCTCATTTCACTGTATATATAAAAAAGAACATGCCATCAAAGGTTGGAAAACACTGTATTATTATTTTTCAAGGACACAAATTATTTTTAAGACTGACAAATAAATTCTCCAAAGTGGTTGAAAATGAATAAACACAACACTCGACTATTATTTAATAGCTAAAAATTGGCAAGGAAAAATAATTTAACACATTGGGTTTTACATTAAAATGAAAATATTTATTTGTTAATTTGGCAGCAATTCAGGCAAATATTTTCTAATCGCACCGTCTCTGCATGCAGTGTACAAAAATCGTGTGTCTGTGCTAACGTCATAGATTGGATCCGCATTGGTTCCAGTCAAATAAGCTTTTCTTCCATTAGCTGATCGGACTACGCACGAACCGTCGCCATGCCCACTAACCACAAGTTCTTTGAACAAACATAGGCATCTGACTGGTGAATTGGTGTCAAACACACTGTGTTTGACAACTAGTTGTTCATCCAACCAGATAACACGTCCATCATTGCAGCCGACAAATGCATGTGCGTTATCATTCAAATGACAAGCATTCACAGGACTGTCTAAATTTATTGTGGCCAGTATTTTTCGTGCATAGACTCCCAACAATGAAAGTATTCCGTTTTCACAACCAACCAATAGGCATTTATCGTCTGTTCCAATCTCAGACTCAGCTGCAACATTAAATACAAAAATACAGTATAACCTTGGTAATCCAGCGGGTATCAGACTGAAGGCCAGTTGGATTTATGAAGGCACACATGATTTATAAAACACATTTTTTTTAAAAAACTTACATTTATGAAAACATCAAAGACATGTAATTAAAATACTATACATATATTACTAATATACTACTGCGTCAAATTTATTGATGATTTGATGGGGCGAGTAAAAAAATTAATATACCTAAACAATTCATTAGGATTTTGGTAATTTATCAATTAATTTAATTGTTTGCAATAATAGTAATAAATGTATAATAATAGAAAAAAAAATAGCTGGATTATTCCATCGCTAGATTACCAAGATTCAAACACATGGCAGAATTGTATGTGTTTTAAAAATTACAGAACTATGAAGATAGATCAAAAATAATAAATGCAATCCAAAAAAAACAATGTTGAAAATGATGACATGTTTTCGTTAATTTCAGTTTCAAATGAAATTCATTAAAATGAATATTGTTTAATATTCATACACAGAGATATTTGTATGTAATCAGTGTCAACAAAGTTTATGAATTAATTATCATAAAAAAAAAATCCAATTTAAACATTTTAGGCAAGCTGGGGAAAATAAATTAATAGTTTTGAAATTATTTAAGAACTTTTTTTTCACAATAATAAAATGATTTATAACTTACTGTGGAGGGTTCACATTATTAAAATAAATACTTTAAATTTGGGAATAATGATTTCTGTAGGATAAAATAATCAAAAGCTTGATTTCTCAAATTATGATTTATTAATTGATCAATACAGATACCTGTAGACCATTAATTAAATTTAATTACTTACATGTAGGAATGTCACGTTCTCCCAGATCTATATTTGTTGGTGAACTTATTGAACAACAATTGATAAATGTTGTAGGATAAAACTTGATGAGATCATCTATTACTTTTCCACTCCCAACATGCCATAACTTGGCAGTTCCATCTCTATTTAAGAAATATAAACGTTAAAATGGTCACGTAATTATAATCATGATAAGTACTATTTGTATTGATTCATACTTTGACACAGAAATAATGTTCCGCCCTCTATCTACAATAGCTAAATCAGTAACAGCTTTTGTGTGACCTGTTAAAGTCCCAGCACATTGTCCTGATTCGGCAGACCATATTTTAATTCGTAAATCAGCTCCACAGCTCAACACAACCTTTTCACTAGGAAACCAGCGACAGCAATAAATATCACCGTAATGACCAGTCATTGTGACCTAACACGACAATGCAAAATCCACAATATCAAACATTTGTACATTGTAACAGTTATTGACTACGACATTAACGTTTATAATTTTATAAGTGAGTACAACTTGAATAGCAATAACCTTACCTCTTTTTCTTTTTCATGACCTAAACTACTCCAAGACTTCAAAACACTGTCTGATCCAGATACACACTGACCACTGACAACATCCAACGATGTTACCTGCAGTATTATGGTTTGAATGTAAAATTGTTTCATAAACATGTATTTCATTATCTAATACACTTACACTCGCATTATGCACATCCTTGAAAATTCTATAAGGACATAATATTGTGACTACATCACAGGAAGGATGCTTTACTTGGATTGCGAGAGACGATACTGATTCAACTTCAAACCCATTAGTACCTAGTATGACTGGCAATCCATTGACCTTAAGAGATTTACACTGAAGATGTCCATGTATACTGGGTTCATCTAAAAAGTACCATAACGTTCAATCATTATTGATCAATATTAAAATAAATGAATTAAATATAGCATATATTATATATAACTATCATAACATCAATATAATCCTATTTAAGCTTCATTGAATTGGTGGAGTGTATTATCAAGTGATAAATTGTAATTTGTTATAATAATATGAAGGTTTACGGGGAAGAACAATCATAGTAAAAAAAAAAATAATAATTAGATAATATAATATCTTGTTTATTGGTTTTTGAACGAATTGTGACGTGAATCGAGATAGGGAAAAAAGATCACGGTCAATGATATAATACAGGTTTAAATATTACCATGACGGCATGGGTTTTTGAGTTCTGAAACTTTAAAATTGCAATACTGAACATTTTAGGAATATTGACTATCATCGTTTTTCCCCGTAGCCCTTCATATATTTCAATGACAATTTACTTCTTTGTTTGACAGATATCCACACTTTGCTTCCGACAGACCTAGAACGAACAAAAAAAAAAACATAAGTATACAATTAAAACATTGTTACATTAAATTAATTCACTTGATGCATTCTTCCCAATCATGTTGAATATAAACTGAAAACTCGTTCATGGTGGGGCATTAGTAAGAAAATATCTATAACAAAAATGTACAAAGGTTATACACAGAGTGATTCAACAATTGTGTTACAGCAAAGTTGTCAAAAAAATATTCTAAATAGAGTTAAATTTATACTGTAAAACTTTCTTAATTCAGGAAAATCTAAAACTAAGTAAATTTAATATTTTTTAACTACCATCAAGGGGTAATTTTGGGGGTTAACTTTTTAAAGTCAAATGGGAACCTATATTTTTTTTGCCAACACAATGTGAATATATTTTTTTCTGGAAATTTTAGTAATTGAAAAATATTAATTGATGCAAAACTCTAGATTTATGAGCAATTTCAATTTTTAGAAATTGTATTGCAATCACTGTGCGGTCCATGTGCCTAGCGTAGGGTGTGTGGTCATGATACGTTTAACAAGTACCACACAGAAAAATTTAAAACTGCTCTCAAACCTTAAGTATTTTGAATCTATTAATGTTTTTCAACCACTAAAATTTACTAAAAAATATTTCATTATTCATTGACAAAAAAATATAGATTTCAATTTCATTGTCAAAAGTTGACCAAAGAACTACCCTTAAAGGGTTGTTAAAAATAGGATGTTCACTTATCATTTTAGATTCCTCTAAATAAAGAAACTTTCACAATATAAATTTAACTCTATTTTGAATATCTATAAAATAAAGTTGCTGTAACATGATTTCTATATCACCTATTAGCTATAATAGCAATGCTAATGCAACAACTTTTGTCAACATATATACCATACACAAAAGTGATTTGTTTTAAAATATACAATATTGATAAAAATAAATAAGCTCTAATTATCAAAATAAATAAATTCTTGCGAATAAAATTCCACTTTATAAATAACTAGTAATTGTAATAGATACCAAAATAACTAATATTAACTAGATTCATACATATAACTCCTCAGACTGATACTCAATACAAACAAACAAATTACAAGAAGTGTTTCTACATCTCAATTTTAATTAAATATTACATTTTTAATAAGCCACCCTTTATTCGGTCATATTTTTACATATTCAAGGATCAGTGAACGGATACATGAGCCAATGCTAATTTTTCTAGAAGATCATTTGATTAAATTATTCTGATAAAGGTTGAAGAGGCTTGCACGTTTATAGATAATGATTGTATATAAACTTAAACTAAAATGGTGTATTGTATATTAAACATGCAAAATATTAATCTATAAAATAAAAGTATTTAAATGCGACTTGGTATTTAATTATATTACCTTGAAAAATAAACGATCTGAAGCAGAAACGAAAAATATTTCTCTCTTACATGCCAATACTGAAGAAATTTTCTAATTAAAGTTATTGAGAAAATTTAAACATTATTGATACAAATTACAATGATTCAAAACAATCCCTTATCAACTAGACATGTTTTTATTATTATTATTATATTCTGTGTTTTTATTATTAACTGATACCATAGAACATTATAGAAGCGACACTCGCCCCTCCACTTTTATTTTCTTCATTTCGGCGCGACAAGAATGATGTTGTAAGCTTGGCGGTAAGGCATGATGTTACGAACACTTTTATCGTCAAAACAGATTACTCGAGACCAGCCCGCCAATTTAAAAAAAAAAAAATGTTCACTACATATTACCATAAAACACTATGAAATTACCACTTACCAAGATTTGTATAACCCTCCCACCCTTGAAATTTTTTTTAGAAGGGCGCATACAAAATTGTTTGCCAGGAGCGCCACCAATACGTCCCATTTTTTATATTTAAGTGTCACACTGTCAACTAAAAAATGTATTGTTTGTTAGGTCAACAATCCGAACTGCGGAATTCGATTTCGATGACACACGTCTTGTACTCTGGTCTGAACGGTTGTGTTTTAGTTTTGTCTTTTTACGCCTTTGGATTATTTACACGTGTTTTTTTAGACATTATATTTACTAACCAATATCCTACTCTGGCACCATCACCAAAAGTTGGGCAAAAACTTAAAACTTTAATGTTAAATGTATATTTTGAACATCCCTGTGAAAATTTCCCCCATGACTATTTATTAAACTTATTTATAAGATTTAGAATTTATACTACTTTGACCAGAACTAACCGAAATTTGCAAATACCTCGCATGAAAAATAGAAAATTGCAAATTTTATGTAATTTATAAATATTGTTAAGTGTTATATTTTGTTATTATATTATTTTATAATCTAGTTTGTATATTTTGTAAATTGTAACTCTTTACCTTAGTGTGAGCTTAGATTATAGATGATGGATAATTCATTGTACATATTAAATAAGTATGTGTTAATAAATTCATATCCGAAAAACAAACCACTTTCAACTTTATTGAATAAATATCTTAAACAATATACTACCCATCTTAAATTCAATACTCATATCGTGTAACATAAAAAAACGAAAAATAAAATGTATGTTATGTAGTATGTACTTGTGTTATAATTATTAATTTACAATACTCTTATCACATATTTATTGTATGATAAGCCGTTACAACTAGAATGATGTTGTAAGCTTGGCGGTATGACAAGAAGTTACGAATCATTTCAAGGCCATTAGGAATTCTAAACAATTTAACATTGGCCGCCCGAGAGTGTCGCTTCTATAATGTTCTATGCTGATACCAAGTGGACTGATAAGAAAAACACAATTCGTATATATTCCATGGATTAACTTTTTCTCTCGTGATTCGTTCATTGATAATAAAAGTGTTGAATCATCTATATTCTGTGTTCATAACGTAGAGTCGTAGACCTATAAACTAAGTTTATGGTTCATAACGTTGTGATCACGGCTATAGATAATATTATCTATAGCCGTGGTTGTGATAGTAATAAAAATATCAAAAATCAAACTACATTGCACTGATAATAATCAATTAAGTGCCTGACTCCAACAGGCAACAGTGTTACTGTTGCTGAAATTATAATTTTACAATTTTTTATTTAAAAGTTAGGTATTCACTATCCAGTTATTTTTTGGCGCCACTCTGTGTTTTGTACCAAGTGTATCTCATTTATGTCCACGTGTAAAAATGAATTAAAAAAACTTATGAAAATTTGAGTATTTTGTAAAATAATCAACAAGCTGTTACATCGTTTTGTATTAATTTTGAACTCTAATGATTTTTACCTCTTGGTTAATACTTTTTTGTGCTTGTTGGACATGGACATCTTTTAGACAACATGCAATTTATGTCAATAGTATACAAGTATAAGTGTAGTTAACTTAAAATATTGTAACAATATGATAATTTAATTTGTCGACTCATTACATATAGACTAAACAATATTTCATACTAGTATTTTGTTGTTATTGATGTTTTCCTTAACATTAAACTTTGTGTTTAGAAATAGTAGGTAAATTAAAAATCACTAGTTTTAATGAAAATCTTCACACATATCATATTAATATTGTAAATAGGGAAATAAATAAAAAAAATAAAAAATGATAAGTATTAAATACCTAGTGAAAAGTGTTTGCTTTACACCATAGAGCTTCTAGTTAGAGTATATTTATATGACCTTAAATGCACTAAAATAACTCAAATGTAGTAGTATGTAGATAGAGTAAACATCAATTAAAAATATATTATTTCCAAACAGTAAACTAATACAAATATTTCTATAGATTTAAACTGATTGACATAAAAATGACAAATTCAATCAAACAATAATAAAAATTAACAAATATATATATATTTTAAAAAATGGTCAATGATTTTTCAAACAGAAGACTCAGATCTTCTTCAGATTGTTCTCTTGGTGCTAGTTTTGTTATTCTGTGTTGTGGCAGTGTACCTTTCACCATCGCTGGTATGTCGTCCTTAGAATATCCAAGCGCTGACAGACCGTTATCAATTTTCATGTCTTGCATGTATCCACGTATGACATCAGCTAATACCTTTCCAGCATCTTCTTTTTTAACACGGCTGACATCAGCACCTAACAGTTTAGCACCTTCGATATGGCGTTCTGGGCTAGCCACTGATGTGAACTCAAATACAGCTGGCCCAGACATAATCACACTTAACCCGTGAGGAATAATTGGATGATCAGTAACATAGTCGGTGGCTTGATATTTTTTCACATTTCCAGATATCGGATATGACAAGGCATGGCACAAGTGAACACCTGCATTACCGAATCCCACACCAGCCATTGTAGAAGCTAAGTGCATACTGGATCGAGCTTCAAAGTCTTCAGGATCGTATACGGCTCTTTTAAAGTATTTTCTTATGACATCTAATGCATACCGAGCCCACACATCTGAGATTGGATTACGCCCCTGGTATGCAGGTCTTAAAATTGGATTTGTTGGACGTGGTGATCTTTCATTATATGGCACAGCTGTGAACGATTCTAATGCATGTCCGAATACATCAAAACCACTAAAAGCGCAAACTCTCTCTGGCTGACATAATGCGTGCAACGGATCTACAATACCTAATGTTGGTCTTAAAGCTCGATTGGCAATACCAGTTTTAGCTTTTAACTTTTCATAATCAAAAATACAAACGCCTGTAGTCTCACTTCCAGTACCTGTGGTGGTTGGCACTGCAATCAACGGCTTTAATGGCACAGTAACCGGTTTTCCTTTTCCGATGGGTGGATTAACGTAATCCAATAACTCTGCTTCTGGATCAGAATAGTATAGATTGGCAGCTTTACAGGTGTCCATCACAGAACCACCACCAACAGCGATAAATGCATCAAATTGCAAGTTACGCACAAAATCTGTGGCTGCTTCAAGACTCTTTTCGTTAGGTTCTACTCTGACCTTATCATACAAGTCATATTTTACACCATTTTTAGTGAGGGAGTCGAGCACCGTTTTGACTGGGGACAAATTGACTAGGTTCGAATCGGTCATAACACACACACGTTTAGCTTGCATATTTACCATGTCCATTCCAAGCTCTTTGGTGACACCTGGTCCATAACGTATTGTAGAACATGCCATTTCAAAAGCATATTCTTTCTGGTCCACTGTAGAGCTGAGCCTCGAAGGTAAATTTCCTAAATTCGAATGTGCAGGACATCTACATGACACCGAATTTAACGTGTCCATTAAATTTATAACTCTGGACCTCATGATGACTCTAAAAATAACAATAATAATAATGTGAGTTAAAAATAAGTATTAACAGTGTTCTGATTTGGTACACCTTACTCAGTTCAGTTCAATGATTAAAAGTATACAATCAATTACTCGAAAACTTGTTGCTTAATATTGATCTCAGTAACGACTAAATAGATGCATAACAATCATTAAAAAAAATCACTGATTATTATATCTTTCTTTTTTTCCTTGATTACATCGTGAAACCGAGTGGGAATTTTATTGGCGTTTGCATTACTTCCACCTAAGACATTGATAATACTATAGACTATAGAGCATTAACATTTTATACCCAGTGAATGAAGTGATGTTAAAATGTTAGGCCTGGATTCAAGCTGTATACACCACACGCATACTACATACACCTTGCCTGTTGGAATATTAGACAAATTCGAGCAGGAGCCAGTCACGTTTGCATTTAATTGATACCAACATTGATTGTGTTCAACAGGTGTTGATATTTTGATAATGGTCAAATGTTAACAATGGTAACATGGTTCTTATCTTTTGACCATCATTCAATCGTTCAAGTGTTACATTGAAATCATTGAATAAAGTAATCATTCATGAATCATGATGATTGATTCAAAATTATTTAATATTTATCGAACATCTATAAAATTGACCATATGAATAATAATATAATAATAATAATACGATTTATAAAATAATAGTAAATCGTTATTTTACACATTATCAAACTCCTCAAGTCCTTAATAGTATAATATGTCTACATTATTTGATCTTTCAAGTTTATTTTTAATTCAAATAATAAAAGATTAAGAAATTGCCCATCACTCTCTAGTTCCCGATTCAAATTACTCCGATTTTTGCATAATAACAATATTACGTCATTGGAACCAACAATTATTCTTAATTCCTTTTCAAGAGCCATTATTATAATTATATTATTGAAATTTTTAGAAAATGCTGGATCCTTAATTTGATTATATTGTTTTAAATTTACTCAACCGTTTGTTCAATTTTTTTCAGCAGCCTTAGTAATTATAATTTTTTAACTTTTTTTTAACCACTATTTGTTTTTTTTCAGATGTATTTATATTGTTTCTTTATCTTTTATCACATCCATGATCCATGGGATTGTTGTTAATGTGTCTTTACTTGTAACTGTTAAGCTGTAATAATTTAATATTGATAGCTTTAATAATAATAATAATAATAATAATAATAATAATAAATGAAGAACAATAATTTAGTTTACCATGTTTTTGATAGTTATCAAGTATTATAAAAACATTTAATTTGTAATTATGTTTTTATGTATACCTACCTACTTTATAGATATTTGTTTATCTTATGTCATTGCTTAACCACAGCCCATAGAACAAATGTAAATATTTTCTGCTTTAATTTGGTGTAAATATCAAAATTTGAACACAATATAGTGTACTTCAATAATTTTTATGTTTGGATTTTGATTGTCTAAGTAGGTAGGTTGTCAAATTTTCGAATAACTAATTTTAATATCTATAGTTATATCTTATTCAAAAATTATTTAGGCGTATGATTATATGTCTTTATACCCACCCATGTGCAATTATAATTGCTGTTTAAAATACTTAGGTACCTATACATTTAATTGTGTACACTTTAAATTTTAAATATGAATTAAAAAATAAATGCATACATTAATTGGCAATATTTGTTTTATTGTACTTCTTTGATCAGTTAAGGGACCTCTATGAAGTTATATATAAATAACATTGGCTTATTTAATGAATAATACTTTAGGTAGGTACCTAGGTGCCTATCACTTATTTTTGTTAATAAGTGTAAAAACTATATTGCAATAGATATTAAACTTTCTACTGTAATACATTTATAAATCTCTCTTACGTAAGTAACCTTTGGCAAGTATCTTAAAAAAGAATATTAATATGATGTACGTTTTTACATACCTACCTACTTATAATTTAAGTTTGCTCTTTGAACTTTTTTATCAATCAGTTTAATAAGTAAATATGTATTGATAATTAATACAATAAAGTCCTACTTTTAATAATATTTGATTATCTAACTATCATTTAAATTACATTATTTTAAATTTTCAAGTATTAGAGACTAAATATATTATAATATACTCCTTAATGTACCTACTTAAATCACAGATTATATAAAATATAAAATTTAAATAAACTTTAATATAGATGGCATGACTAAATGTAAATTTAAAAAGTGAATATATTTATAATATTTTTAAATATTATAAATATTGGCACTTATAATATTCTTACAGGTAAAACATTTAAATATACAAATAAATTATTAATAAGTAATTCCATACACTGTGTACAGTAATACCCTGTAATAATGCAATAGTGTAGATAACAACAATACTTTTTTAAATCAAAGTTATTTGTCTCACAGACGTACTTAATGCTTGTATCTATCTTCTAGTACTTGAACATACATTATGAATTGAAATATTCCCATATGTTTCATTAGAGAAGTTATAGGTTTAGGACAACTATGAACTAGGTAGCATCAATATAGGTACCAGTAATTTTAACCCTTTTTCGTTTGGTATAAGTACCTACCTAACTATTTTCTTATAAATTGAAACATTAAATATAGTATATGTACCTAGATAATATATTATGAGTGCCTATTATGTATGTTAAAAATTGTATAGTTATTACTTATTATTTCAAATGATAAATCACCAACTAATGAATGTAGCTAAAAAAAATGTAATACGATGAACGCGTGTGTAAACAAATTATTGATAAACACGAAAATATATAGATACCTATACATTATACAATACTATCAATACGTCTGACGTCAATAGGTACATAATATACCACGTACAACTATATGAACAATATGAATTAATTAAAATACTACTAGTTTATAAAAAAAAGTATACTGGTCTGGAGTGCTTAAATAAATATGCCCTAACTAGCTTAAATCGTTGGTCTATTTGTTCCTACTTACGTCACATGCCTCAATAATCGATCCAGAGTCACTATTTTTGTTTTTATTTGTTTTTTTTTTTAATTCCATGAATTAGTGAGCTTTTTTTAATTAACCATCAAATTAGAAATGTTCTCGAAAAAATACCGTTTTTACTGTCAGTTTTTTGGAATTTTTCCTGACGCAGTAACGCCTGAAAAAACTATTGAGAAGAGAAAAAAAGAACCCTTAAAATACCATCGACATAGAATTTCCAATCAATAATTCTGTTGGATGAAATTTTCGGACTAAATTAAATGTACCAAAAAGTGTCACCAGAAAAATAAATAAATAAAAAAATAAAATATTTCAATGTAAAATCAACAGATTCTTTGCTTTCCTCAGAATCGATAATTGTTAATGGTACCTATAAAATTCATAACCCAACTTTCAAAAATTTTTAGGTTGATGTTGAACTCCCACTACCCTCATATACGCGCCTGCTTAATATAAACATTGAAATAGCGTATCTCTGGGCTCAACTCAAATACTTATATCAGGAAAATACTGCGGAAATGCGAGCTCAATTCAAACATCTATTCTAGTCTGGGTGTGGGAACTAGAATCGATTTAATCCGTTTAATTTGATGTATGTTTAGTTTTAAATAGTGAAGGAAGTTTTGCACCTAACACCTTTTTTTTCCTTTTATAACCGACGGCGCCACGGGATTTGATTTCGCATTGCTTTCGCGGCGCCGCCATCGTTTATTGACAATACCTAATACCTATCACGTAAATGTTGTCGTTGCACGTCCCAACACATAAGTCTGCGCATGCTTGTATATATTGGCGCCTATCTGCAAGGATAATAATAAAGCCTCATCCTTTATTTAATTTTTAAAAGAACATTTGAAGTACAATTACGTGACAACAATACAAAAATATAATAAAACTCTCTGGGAACATTTTTGCGGATCTTTTCGGATTTTGCCGCAGTGGTGTGTCCTTTTGTATGGACAAGGGCGATTACCTCTTTTTTTTCTCTGAGCATGACGAAAAATATAGTGTAAGTACCTATAAATTATTCTTGAAGTCTGTGACGGCTAAACATTAAAAAAAAAAAAAAAACTCTTTTTAATTGTAACTATACGTGTACGGTATACCTATACTTGATACCTTCGGAAGAAAAATAACTCAGGACATTTTATACAGGATTAAGTTGCATTTACCAAATCCTTATTGAAACATACTGTATACACAGCATTATGACGTGTATACTGTAGATGAACTCTTATTAATATATATATTATATACCTACTTATGATTAATATGTTTATAGTAGGTATTTATAATTAATAGTAGATATACCTATAGATATTTATAACGATTCGTAGGTCAGATTTGAATATTAAATAGGTTCTACATATACGCAAAAAATAATCAATTGATATGAGTATATGACTGTGTATACACGAAAGCAGAGAAAGAAAATTACTTAGAAGAAAGTATTATTATTTAAATACGACATTAGTATATTTTTTATGTGCATAATTATTATGTCGTGCAACTGCTGTGCCCAAATGCATTATCTACGTATGTTACTGAATATTATAAATTATAATTTATATATAATTTCTTTAGGATATTGTTATTTAAATTTATTTATACATATATCATGTATCTGTACCATCAGAAACGAATTATGAGGTTTTTGTTGCGGCTCGACTCTCGCCAACGAGAAATCATTAACGGAATTTTTTTCCACTCGCCACTAGGTAAGTCAAAGAAAAGAAAATGCATGTAATTTTTTCATCCATTTAATACAATATCGTTTAACATAAATTACCCCCTTACGTCGGTACAATAGCGAGAGTGTAAATTGCTGGAAAATCGGCTTTAGAGTTTATGCACTTTCAGAGAATTTATTATTCCCAGAAAAATACATACTAATATTAACGATAAAGTACGAAAAAAAACGAATACTTTTTGGAGGCCATGAAATCAAATCGTAGAAATATGACATATCATATCGAAATTATTATATTAAGGATAATCTAACCCCCAGGTTACACCAGATACTTACACTTTCGCACACTTTCTGATTCAAAACTGGAGGCATTTATGCTAATTTCAATAGACAAAGATCAACTTCCTAACTTAGACACTCATGAAATTATAAATAAAGTAGTAACTAACTCAAATTTGTTATAAAAAGAACTTTTATACTAAAAAATATTTTCAACTTAACAATTTAATTTAAATATATAAATAGATTATTTTTATATTTATTAATATTAAATAATTAACTGCCTGAATGATGGTGGCTAATAGCTGGAACAATCAACAATATTAGTTAGGTACCATTTATATTTTAATTGTATTCTAGGTTAAAGTTTATCTTAATATATATTATTATTAATTTAATAAATGTATTATTCAATTTGAAATCGTCCTTACAGTCATGCATTGGCGAAACTAGCCTTAAAATCTTTAGGGGGGATTTAAGTCTCACTATGATATTACATAAAAATAACAAATGGAGGTTTCACTTCCACCCCTCCTAGCCACAATTTAAAACATTTTAGGGGACTAAAATCAACTTAGGGGCTAAGCCCTCTTTGCCCCTCTAGTTACGCCAATTAAGTCATGAAAAAATAATACAAGAGATGGGCCGCTAACATTTTAAATTTCCCGGGCCGAATTCCTATCCCAATTCGTCCCTGATCTCACTTCCACTTATTGAAAACATTATTTACTGATTAAACAATTAAAAAATAAAAAAAAAATAATGAAATATTGAGTCTAAAGAATGGATAGAATATTATTGGCACTAATTTAATGAAAACTTATTTTATAGTATTTATATTAATGATATTGTTCATTGCTAACAACTCAAGTCTTAAATTTAATTAATTTGGAACATTGAAATATTGAATTATAAATATTGTTTTTGATATATAAATACTACTCGAGGACTGTTAGATTAAAAAACAAATCGATTTCTTCAAAAAATTGAGATTTCTTAATTATTTGCATGACTTTTCAACCAAAACTTGCAAACAAAGTATAAACCTATCTTTCTAAATTAATTTTTACTACAAAAACAGAATTCATTATGTTATTCAAATGTAAGAATTGAACTCTTCGTCATATTTATTGTTAAAAAAATTAATTAATTTATAGATAAATACAACGTACAAAATAATTAATATTTAAGCGAAATATGCATAGGTGGGTTCTAATAAATTAGAATAGAATGAACATAAGTAAAATAAAAATACAGGTGTTCACAAATTAAGTCGGTAGGTACCTCCCTAATATTTGGTTACGTTCTATACATAATACGAAAAATATTGTCAAATTACTTATTATATAAATTCAAATGCACATAAAATGTTTTAACTTAATGTATAAGTTTTCATATAATTGAGAAAAAAATAAGCTTATAATGATTACAACGATGAAAATTTATAATATAATAATTATATATAATTTTTATTATATAATTATAATTATTTATATATTTTATAACAGCATATAAGAACACGTGAATATTGTATATATATACATATACATATATATATATATATATATATATATATATATATATATATATATATATATATATATATTTATATATATATATATATATATAGTTATAAAAACCGATTTTATTGTTATACACCTATATTAATTTGTTACATTACATTCTTATTCAGGTATATATCTATTATCGATGTACCCATGCATGGGCGCCGACTATTGGAGTGCTGCGGTGATCAAGCACCCCATGAATCATTCTATGGGGTGCTCTGCACCCCGTGAAATAAAAAGATAGAGCAATACGTAATTTAATACGTTTATAATTTTTTTCGTTGTGTAATATTTATGACAACAATATATTTTGGATGTTTTGATAACTCGTTCCTAACATACGTATATGAAATGAAAATAATTTTATGTATAATAATTAATATGTATTTAAAAGTTTTAATATATGAAAAAGGTCGTATTAAATAAGGTACAATTTATGTTGAAAAAAAATATTATTTATTTAAATTGACATTTATTAATATCTAAGGATTTTAGGCACCCCGTGAAATTTGGGAAACCCGGCGCCCATGTACCCATGTCCTATGTATTTTACATGAGTAACAACACTTGCACTTGTCCACGTGTTTATTATCGTTAAAATCAAAACGTATTCTGCAGGCTGTCGAACAGATGAAAAAAACATTTTATACCTAATTAATGTGTGTGTGTGTGTGTGTGTGTGTGTGTGTGTGTGTGTGTGTGTGTGTGTGTGTGTGTGTGTGTGTGTGTGTGTGTGTGTGTGTGTGTGTGTGTGTGTGTGTGTGTGTGTGTGTGTGTGTGTGTGTATTTTTGTATGCATTTGTAGTAACTAAATATATAGATACTAGGTAAATGTAGTATAATAGTAATAATAATATTAATAGTAGTCGGTATACGATATAATACAGGAACTCGGGGTGTTACAAAAAAAAGTTAAATAATAGCTGACGACGGGTGTCAGAAGACGAGCCGGTATAATATATATGACATATACATAGGCGTCATGGCTGTTCTCTCAAATAGTTCGAGTATCGAGTGATATAGGTAGGTCGTAGGTACTTAAATAATAACAGAATACATATGCTATAGTGGGGTCGCTTCGAGTGGATTTGCGCTAGGTGGACGGCTTTAAAAGGAATACTTTTAAATAATCAGAAAATGTGGCCTTAGTTGTTCATTTAATGAAAATTAAAAAATGAGAATTTAGAATATTGAAATTTTGTTGCGTTACAATCGTTTGGTATTCAAAATTTGTATGCCTAAAATTATATTTTAGAATTTATCGATGATAACACATATTTCTCATTGTATATTATAAATATGATGTTGTACGGATTGTATTTTTTTCAAAAAAAGATTAGAAAGAATTTATCGGATTATGGGTGTAGTCACTACTCGTGCGTTTTTTGTTCGTGAACTTACAAGGTCTCGTAACAACTATGAGTAAATCATCGGTTCAAATTTATATAAGTTCCAAGGGTTGTTATTGTTGCCTGTTGGAACCACGTCACCACGATAATTTCGAGAATACATTTGTACTGTCCCATATATTTTTTCATGTCATTGTAATTTTTTATCGGTATCAACTATATCAAGACGTGATGTCTGCCAATCTACACGAATACAATAGGTATTTAAAAATAATTGTTACAGCGAAAAAGTTCTCGACAGCGTGGACACTTACGGAAGACAAAAATGCGTTCGAAGGTAGACACATTTTAAATTTATCACTCACACATGTGGACACAATTATTAATAAATACCTTTACCAGCACTTCGATTCAAAACCCCAACCTTTTACCCATACATATTATTATATCATTCAATGGCTACAGGCTCAATGTCGTCAGCTCATATCATATCTGTAGATGCCTTAAAACCCTCTCCGAACGGTAAACGTATTGACGTTTTATTTATTTATTTTTACAATGAAAAATATAGCGTTACTCAAAAACTAACATTGAATTCGTCCCCGAGAAAATTTGTATTTTAAACGTCCGTTGTCGACTCTAACGCGTCCGCATATTACTATATTATTATTATTATTATTATTATTTATGCCGCTAAGTGCAACACATATTATTTTAGCCGTAGTAGTAAGTGTACAACACGGGCGATATGGAGACGTCCGCATGAATGGATAGTAAAGGTAATAACATATTACATTTTTATATTTATGAACTACGTTCGCGCTCGGCCAACAGATTATATACCTATATACGTGCGTGTTATACCTAGCCGCGTTTGATACCTTGCCAAAGTGTTGTTTTAATCGGATACCGTACGCGTTCGTTTTGGCATCGTGTAATATATGGGTATAGGTAACGCGCGTAATAAGTGTTTTTCAATACCCTGCCGTTGCGCCGCGGACGCGATTTATAGCCTTTTACTCGTCGATAAATGGATGTACATAGGAGGTACACTTCCACGGCAAGAACGGATTTATATGCTCTTGGTGGCCCGAAGCAAATAATAATAGACTATTGGGCAACTCTCAAAAGCATTTTTTTTCGATCAAAATCTAAAATTTTAACTATTCAAAATACACATAAATTGATATGTGCATATTCACGCCTGTCATTAGGGCAAAACAAAATACATACAAACATTTAAAACACTCGCCTGCGCCTCAGTGTACACTGATGTATGAAAACGCGAAATATATATTATGTAATTTACCAACGAAGTGTTCTAAAATATAAACCACAAAATAGTAGGTGATAAAATCTTTGCGCCTATATCTTGCTGTGTCTATATAGTATACGTTGTATTCAAAAACGCTAATTACTGTAATTTACAGACGGAATAGTTGCTGCACTATATTAATCTGACCATGCAACTCGATGTAACATAATGGTGATAATTAGTTCATTAACGAACCGAGTGAGTCGTTGAATTTATTATTATTAGGACCCGGAATACAATATGTTTTCAAGTTATTACACACTCCTTTTTAAACTTTTACTAAAGGGATATTTTCCTAAAAATATCTTGTTTTATTATTTTTTTACAGTAAAAAAATAGTACTTAAACATTACAAGAAACTTGGAATTTTCACTGATTTTTTATTTTCAAATATTATTAGATTATTAAAACGTACGTCCTGACATACAACTCAGTAATATCTTGTTTGGTAAACAGGCGTTTGTTTAATTTATTACTTTTACCTTAACGACTTTGTACAAATTATGAATGATCTATGTATATAAATGCCTTTATATACTTAGATTTTATGTAACACTTTTATAACATTTATTTATTTTCGTTATTACTGATTAAACAATATTGTATATTTTTTTCTAAAACTGTTGTTATATAATATTTACTTAATCCTCGTTGAAAGAAGAAAACCACTTACCCCAAATTAAATGTTTGACAATAGCCGTTTCACCCCAATATAAATGTCTATCTAGGCTCTTGAGTAGACTGAGTGCCTATACATTGTATTATACATTTACTGATACATGGATTGAAATGTTTTCTTATCATATTTTAACTTTAGAACTTCTAAGTGGTTTAAAATATTAAATTACACGCCTACACTGCGACATTGCGATGTTTAGTGACTTACTTATTGTCTCTTATACGAACATAATTATTTCGTTCAATTAGGAAAACATATATACGTATATATCTATTTATTTATCTATATAATATGTATAATATTAACAATAATAGTATATTTCACTAATAATAGCATGATTTACAATTTTAAATATTAGTTAACGAGTATTAGTATACTCACTAAAGCCTATGGCTGTAATGTGAGTAGGAGTTCTAACAATATAATATAAAAATTAATACAGTACCTAAAATAATATATTCCTAGAGGCTATATTATAAATATGATATAATATTGAAACCAATAGAATTATAGAAATCAACATACATTAATACATGCTATTAAAAATTAGTATTCCAAGTCGGCTATAAAATATGTATATTATAGTTATTGTGAGTTTTTAGTATTAAGTAAATCTTAAGTAGTTTATAGTTGACGTTTGCAAAATCGAAAATACAAATAAAAATTAGGTAGATATTGAAGTTTTTTGACCGTAAAAAGAACACATTTGGTGGCATTTGAACTATGCTAAGTTAGTTACAAGGCAGTTTTTTGAAACTAATGAAAACGTATACTTTTAATATTTTTCAATTTTACTATATTGTGATTTTTATATGTTATCTTATTTTTACTTGTTATGTCGAGGTAAGACAGTAAATAGGCATGGTTTAAAAGTAAACTTCATCATGTATATTGTTTTTAATTAATATTTATTATGTGAACATTTTCAGACTGCAAATACTATAATACCTTAAATACCTACGTTGTACGTTCACTAATAAATAATATTTACTACAGGTGTGAGTGTGTGACTAGAATGAATTAGACGGCGCACCTAAATGTTTCAGTTAAATATTTGAAATAATATTAGATTTCTGAATGAAGCGAAGAATCTACAGTTCTATAAGTATTAGGATCTTGTTAATTTAACTATGAATTACGATGTTTATATTTGGCTGTTTGGTTTCCTTTTTAAATTACGTACGTGTCTCCAATCCCCCCACTTAAACATTTTCAAAATTTTTCTGCGCAGATATTTAGCATGTAATTAGCATGTATTTGCATGCCTAATTTTGTAATTTGCATGCTTTTTGTTTAAGTGTAAAATCAAAAAATGAGTGGGGGGCTGTAGACACGTGTCTCCGACCCCCCTACGTGTTATAAATACTAATTTAGTAGCATGTGAGTGTTGACTTGAGTTAAAAAATATCCGGACCCTTCAAAATTATCATTTCACGATATTATTTATTCATATAAAGCTTTTCAGATATCTCGAATATAAATCATGACCTTAAGTATGAAAATAAATTTAAATAATCTTAGAAGTAAACGAAATAATTAAGTACTTTTATTACGAAAATATTCAACTAATTCGTGTATACATTATGTAGTGGGCAGGAAATTTTATTTGTGTATTACTAAGGTTCAGTTATCGATGTCTTAATACTTATCGAACATACACAAAATACATTGTTCAAACGACAGAAGTCGTGGTGCGAAAATCGTATTTAATAGGTAAATAATATTTAACAACAGGCAAGATATTGGTGATGAATATATTAAGTTTTAAAGAAATGATGACTCATTTCTTTAGTATAAAACGATTCTTAGCAAAGCTTCAGTGTAATATAATATATTATTATTTAAATACTGTTTACGTATTTTACGGTTATTTGTATAATTTTTGGTGAGTTTTTTTGTAATTTTTGTAATAAAATATTCAATTAGATATAACTCATTTAAACTTCAATTGTTATAACAATTATAACTCATTAGAAATAAACTTAAAAGAAATCAGACAATATCGAAAATAATCGTATAATAATTTATTAAAGTGTGTATAAAAAAAAATCCTGGCTTTTTGAAACGATTTTTGAACTTTTGTTAGGATAATTAGGTAGGTATATGAGTAAGGTCATATTAAATTTTCAGAACTTTTAGTCAAATATTTAAAATTATATTACATAAAAACGTTCAAACAATTTGGTAAATTAAAAGTTCTATATTTAAGTCAAAAGTGCTATAATTGTTCTGAAAATGTTGTCCAATATAAAAAAGTATGTATTTGATATTGGATAAAATTTTCAAGTTTCTAGCTTTAATACTTTTCGATTTATGACTAAATACCTAAAATCTGAACAGAGAAAATCTCGTTTACGGTGGATTTTTACCGATTTTACCGTTTTTACTCAGTTTTTCGATCGTTATTCTTGATTACTGGAAAAACTATGGAGATTTTGGAAAAATGACCTCTCTAAAGTACCATCTCAGTTCAATTTCGAATCTAAAAAGTTGCTGGACGAAACTTTTGGACAAGGATTTTTATACGAAAAGGTGTTTAAAGAAAAAAAAAATAAACATCATTGTAAAACCATAAGATCCTACGCTTCACTCAGAATCTAAAACAAAATGATAATGACTTTTAAAGTGCCGCCTGATTCATTCATGAGTTGTTGCTTACCTACTTGATTTATTGACAATATGTCACCGTGGCTTACCTATGTTTGTTTTATTATAGGGTTCCAATGATTTTTGGTTTGTTTGATGATTCACCGTCGTATATCTATATACTTGCATCATATTTACACACGCACAACTAGTCGACTCCCCTCGTTCACATCAAGAGACATCTCCAAAAACGTGCGGGTATAATTATTATTATCTGCATTATTATTCTACTTTGTCAATGTCGTCGTTTCGCGAAACGCGGTCGCGAAACACGGGTGTGCTCGCTGTCATACCTACTGCTGTATCCATGACACGCGTATCGGCGTATTACATAAACAATAAACATACTTTTGTTCGGTACATTATTATTACTGTTTGAGGCGTGTTTACGGTTTAATTATCACAACGTTTCTCACATTCGTATTGGTAATCGATGCATTGAATTTTTCGCGTCACGCGACGTTCTTTCAATCGTTATAAATGGCCAATTTTTTTAATGTTTTTATTTGATACGTATTATTCGTACTGTGTCATGATCATGAAACTCAAACGTAACCGAGTAAATGAGTCTCTGTTTTCATAATTATTGATATATAATACAACAGCTGAATATCTGTATTCGTTAAACGTCTACTAGCATTACTCGTCGATTTCATAGGCACACTGCATTCGGCCTAGAATCACGGAGTGCAAAATACTGTGACCTCCGGACCCCACGCCATTCTAACTAGGCGACTAAACCCGATTATTTTAAAAAAAATCCTAGATAATATTATCGATTTCAGTTAAACACGACGATTTCATTTAAATTTCATCGTTTTAAACGATAGGGAACCCTTTCCCCGTTAAAGATCTTTATACTCTTAAATATATAATCTGCAGCATCGAGCGTATTAAAAATGTAAAACTAATTAATCAAAAGGTTTTTTTACTACGTTACGTCGTAAATTATAACACATATAATAACATACGCTTTATACAAACGGCCAAGCATTACAACAAATGCATATAAATAATAACGTGTCATTCTACATTAATATTATTACCACGAAGAGTAATTGGCATTCATTTTGTGTGTGACCTACCGGACGCACAGTGTTATACCGTCAGGTTTTATGTGATACGAGTACAATAATTATTACTAGGGCTCGGATTTATATGCTATAACAGCGGTTCCCAACATTTTTAGTTTCGCGGACCACTAATTTTGTAAAAAAATATTTGAGGCCCATCCATATAATTATATATATATATATATATATATATATATATATATATATATATATATATATATATATATATATATATCGTATACCTATATACGTTTTCATAAAATTATATTATATATTATATGCATGTATGTATAGTTATTAGGAATAAAAAATTAAGAAAAATTAAAAAAAAAAAAACAATTGTTTAAAAAAAACTTATTTCAACTTAATCACAAGATAAACAATTTAATGTGATTTTTGACATTGCTTGTTCTTCACGAGAAAGTCAATATCTGGATTAAAACTTGTTAGTTTTATTCTTAAATCACTCTCAACATTCAGTTTATTCCTATATTTATTTTTTAAATAAATTAAAGTAGAAAAAGCACGTTCTCATAGATAAGTCGTGGAAAAGCCAAACAAGTTTCTGAGTGTAATTTTAGCGATTGCTGGATGGTCTTTCCGAACATTTAACTTAAAATGGCACTAATTGTGTACATTTAAAATACGATTTTAAAGTCTGATCACATGACATTGCAATCAACGAATCTTCTTCACTAGCTGATATTTTTAATTAATTTGATTTAATTTATTTTCAAAAATAAGAACCGAAAAATATATTATAATATCATTTTAAATATATATAATATTTAATATTATACCAATGGCTCGCGGCCCAGTACCATGCTGCTCGCGGCCCACAAGTGGGCCGCGGCACATTGGTTGGGAACCGCTGTGCTATAACAATAAATGGTATTTTTTTTAATACTTTTATGGTTTAAAAACTCCAAAAAACATACTAGCATATTTTTTTTTTTTTTGAAAATGTTAGTTATAAATTCACATAAAATGATTTTATTTTTATTTTCACAAAATAAAAATTATGTAGGTATTGATTAAAAATGTGCAAGAAAAATGCATAGGTTCGACATGTTAGCATGGCTAATTATTACACTAATAGGTTGGTGTGATATACAGGATAAAAATGAGCTATGTTTTATTGAAATTAGTTGACCTGATGTAAATTTAGCACAAAATTAAAAGAATATACTTATATAATGTACCTATGTTTATATTTATTAATATTGCGTCATTTTACTTTGTCATATAACTAGAAATGAGTAAAAAATGACCTAATTATTTTTTTTTCATGCATTAAGGACGTCCAAAAATGCTCCTTAAAGTAAAAAGCTACTTATTACGTAAAACATTTTTTATAGAAAACTGTGTCAATATACCTATGAGAAACACATTGTGTCAAACGTTCCAAATATATATATATATATATATATATATATATATATATATATATATATATATATATATATATATATATATATATATATATATATATTTATTATTTATAAAATATTTACTTTACTATACTACATTTGTATATAAAAAATCTTATTCGTAGCTCATACTAAGTATCTCTAAGTAATTTTATAAAATACGTTCCCGTTTAGTATAACTACGAACCTACATTTTTTATGAACATTTCAATTTTATCACCGATTCGCAGACGCTGTAAAACTATTCTAATGTTGCTCCTCGGTCTATGCACTATTTACGAATCTTAAGTAAAATGTATTTCATATAGGTAATGAAAATAGTAGAATACGCCTAAAATAACTAGATTTTTCACGAAATCCATTTTTGTTATTATAAGTTGTAACTCTGGACAAAATATGGATTGGGTGATATAAACTTGTTCGTAAAATTAATATTTTCTTACCGAACTATACGAATGATATCAGTATAATTCATAATATGTTTTTAATTTATATTGACTTTTGAAGTCTATCGCATTTAAATAACTGCCTACAGATTATACTTTTATTTAATTAGTTACGTTTTGACACGTTTAAACGTTGAAGTTTTAGAGTTGATTGGTTTCTAAAGAAAAAACTACGTAACATGAGTGTCTATGAAAACACGTAGAGCCGTAGAGGTAGTTAACTATTTATTACTTTTATTATCTATTCGTTTAAACGATGAAACGCTTCGTATGAAATACATGACGTTTGAATTGTTCACAGCAGCAGTGTTTATATTCTAATTTTAGTTTTAGTTTCTCTAGGTACCTATTTAATGAGAAATTACGTACAATAACAAAGGCATTTTATGTTACAAGTGACAACTACCTACTTTATAATAGTAGACATGTTTGGTGGAACATTATAACAATAAAGTGTTACCTATTAAAAAAGGTCTGATAACCATATATATATATATATATATATCAATTAATGGTAAGTACAGTAAATATATCAACTATAATATGTCTATATCATAGACCTTATACTAGTATAAGGTCTATGGTCTATATGCCTATTTTTATTATCTTTGATACAATTTTGACCTAATAGTTGATATCTACTAAATCATATGTTATGATGTTATCAAGTGCAAGAAAACCTTAGGTGGATACATTCATTTTTATTTTTAAACAAAAATTTAAAAATATTTATCTTTTATCCAACTACAGCAGTACGCCAATGTACGGTTACGACTCACGAATTGTGCACGTGTACATATACATATATATTACATACATATAATCTATACATAGAGCACACTTTATATTAGAACTAATTGTGGGGCCCAAAGAGCTCCCATGACCTTTTTTTTGCTTATTCAATTAAATACGAGTACCTACCTGACCAAATAATTAAACGAGGAAAAAAAAGCCATTTCCAGAACGAAATTATGATAGCGAAGGACCCCGTATAATCTTGGTCAGCCCTGGCTAACTATACGCGTCGGGTAATGTCTGCGAGCTTTGCGGCCGGATTGGCTACCTACCTCTATTATACCGACCGACAGGGGTCGAGCTAGTACGAGAACTTAATTTGAGTACTTCAATGTGACAGGGGAGAGGGATAAGGGTCGTGTATATATTGGTACCTACTGCAGAGCGTTTAGAGAAAATAGACACCGATCGACCGACGAAATAACGATAATAGGTGTACTTATATATTGAAATAGTCACATCTTATTGTTATACGCGCTGTATGTATAGTAAGCCGTCATTGCAGAAGAAGAAGTAATTTATATAGGCACAAGTGTGTATTATATACATACAGTAAAACGGAATCACTTGGGACCAACACATTTTTCCGTTATAGAGGGGATGAAAAATGACTAGATATTTGAACCAGTGCATGCTATTGGTATTTTCCGTTTTAAGGAAGATTCCGTTTTGCATAGGGATGAGGTTTTACTGTATTATATTTACTGTTGAAATTAAACATCGCGAAACTCCGAAATGTTTACCGTTATTGACCAAATAAGCGTACTAGTTTAATGCTCATCGACAACAGAACGAGACTGTCACGACAAAAACAAATTCACAAACAACGATCGAGCCTTGAGGCTCTTCAGAGTAAAATTTGCTAACATTTTACAATACTCTACAATGAAATTGTAATAAACAAAAATTGCCGTTTTTTTACGTCGTCGTTATTATTAGCGGTTACCGTATTAAAAAAAAAAAAAAATGTTTTGATGGTAACCGTAACCGTTCCCGGCACATCAATTACAATATTAAATACATTTATTATATTATGTGTGCAAGTTTAACGGATTCATAATTTAAGTATAAGTACCGAGTGTAGATGCGATAAATTAAAATAAAAAAATGCAGAACTCTGAACGAGGAAATTATATCATGACAGCGTTTGGTCGTTGAAATACATACCTGCACCTATACTGCTTTTTTTTCATCAGTAATTGGACCGCGAACGGAGATCTTTTTCGCACTATACATTATAATATATAGTGCCATTATAATATCTGTATAATACATACTTCTCTTCATAAATAACGTATTCTGATTATTAGTCCCTATAGTGGTAGTGCAGGTACGCATTATTTAGTAGGTAAACACTTTACTCTTTAGGTACTGATGTATTTAAAAAAAAAAAAAAAATTCATACGTTTTATTCGGTATTGAAGCTAACAAAATTATTCTGTACAAGCGATTACACCGTAGTGTAATTGTATTATGTAAGTATTAAAGTTTAAACATGCATTACTTACATAGGTACGCTCGCTTGACTATTGTGTTTCTAGAAAACGCACAAGTCGGTCGGTATGCGCGTAACAACCAACACTTACGCCAAGCACCACCCGCACAATCATGCTCTGTATAGAAATGAACTTTCGTAATTCCATAATATTATAATTAAAACGTCGGAAAATAACGGAGCTCTAAATATAGTCTAATCAAAATATCTGGTAGACCCGGAACTCTTTTTTTGTCGGAGATCTATTGGAAACAATGTTTTTGACATCGCGTAGGAAAAGATTGACTTGTTCGTTTCATCCTCCCGACAGAAGACGAACTCGCATTCTTCCGTTGCGTAGAATTTGAGTGCATATAGAATTTTCACCGTAGAACTTACCGATTTTTTTTCAATTACAAAACACGTTTGGAAAAAAATGTAATCCTACTAGCAAAGTTCGGCAGGTGTTTTAAAAATTGTCATAAATCATTATAAATTCCTCACATAAATGCGTATATATCTGTAGTAAATGCCACGTATATAGATATAAATGCGTATATAAAATGCACAGACGATTATAGGACGGCGCTGGATTATAAAAACTAAGAGCGACCGAGGTACGGATTTTTCATTCTTTAGGAGGTTCAAGCATTACACATTTTCAGCGTATGCATAATACATGTTATACATTATTATTAATTCTGAATAATACATACATTTAAATTTTTTTCAAGAGCAATATTCAAAATATATATAGACTAAAAAATATTATTTTATCTAAGTGATTTTTTTGAAGTTCATAGTTTTATCAAACGGTAACCGGCACTATCGATTTAAAACATTATATCGTCTAAGAGAATGTACGTAAATATTTTTGGACATTTCGATACTTGAATTTGTATGATTAGGCCAAATATAGCATAGGATCGACATAAAGTTTAAAGCGGCGGAATAGAGGCAATACGCCTACCTACATTTTCGCTACATACCTACTTCAACTTATCCTTTCCGATGCTCAATCGTCTTGTACGTAATAAAAAAAAAATGTTTTGACCAACACGATAAATACAATTTATATTATTGCGTCTACAAATGAAATCCACGCACGTACGAATGCATACTGTATGCTACGTATGTAGGCACAAAAAAAAAAACAAAAAAGAAAAAAAAAAGTCTTGGAGGACTACACGTGAAATCCACAAAGATGTTTCACTAGAAAAAATGTTTCATTCGTCTTTTTATTTTTATAGTAATAAAAATTTATAAACTCTCTGGAATTCTCGAAAGCATTTCGATTATTTTCGACTAGAGAGAAACTTTCGAGTAGTTTTCATTTTAAATATACCGCGAATTTGTCCCTCCGACTTTTAACTGCACTGCGGCAGTTAACGGCGGTTGACATCACGGTTACCAGGTCCTCGAAAGAACTCCTATTTGCATAATCGATTCGGAGGCATTTGCTCGGCTCGTTTTGTGTGAAATTCACAACAATCCGATAAAACGACGCACGGGTTAGACGATAACGTACACGTCGAGTGTTTTAAAACAATTCACGTGAATCACAATTTTCGTCCTCCTACCCGTATCCTATGAGTTGAGACTAAATTTTACGAAACACGGGCTCGTCGCAACAAATTGTCCAGTTTGTCGTGTCTTACAATTATTACGTAATAAGATTAAAGACTGAGACATTTGTACACGCGTGATAATTAGCTTCACGCGTCGCCCTGTTTCACGAAACGGGTCACGGGGGCCTGCTGATACGCAATTTATTATCACACGGCAATAACGAACGATCGACAAAAGCGCCCGGCGGAGACGCCATGATAAATACCGAACATAAGTACCGAAGGCCGGGGATAAGACGACACGGCGGGTTCTCCGACGGCAGCAACGCGCAACCGCCACGGCGGTAATTATTGGTCGATTTCGGGAACGGTATAATATACCCTGGCGATATTTTTTGGCACACGAAAACGACGCGCAGGGCGCGGGCGGGAAAGGAAGGAATTTTAAAATTGATTTTTGTTGTAATAAAATTATATCGTTCTCTCGCGTGACCGCAAGGTTGTGGTTCACGTACGACGCAGTGCAACGTTATTCGTGTAAAATAGTTCTGAAGAATTAAATATGCAAATTATGCAGGGTATTACTTATTGTTTGTTCGCGATTATAGAAATCGACCGATAATTAATTTACGTCCAAATACGTCGCGTTTGCTGCCGTATAAATTTATATCGCGATTAAAAATTTTTCGGATAATTTACTGAGGTTGTGTCTGTCAAATCATTTCCAATGTTATAAAATGTACGCGTACATATCTAACGTAATAATTTCACTGCTTTTGAAACTTAACACTCTTGCAATTACTCGGCGTTTAAATTGCACCAGCACTGTGTGTCAAGTACTAGTTTTACCGTATTAATAATTAAATTACACCGCACTCGGGCTTCTCTTCTAACAAAACAAATTGGCTCGTACAAGGGCGAACACACTGAATATTGATCATTTTGATAAGCAATACTTACGCGACGTGGCCGCAGTGATAAAATTTTTTTTTAGATTAAAGGGTATAATACATGATGGTTTTTGATACGCTAAAAGTTCTATAAATTATATAATAATCATTATATATAAAATACATTTTTGTGAATAATCAAAATATATATATAATGTTTATTAACACAGCAGGCTTAATTTAAAAACTAAAAAGGCATTACATATTGTACGGTATATATATATATATATATATATATATATATATTTGTTTGTTTTTTTTTAAATTTTATGTAATAATATTCAATAATAATAATAATAATAATAAACATTTTAACTCTTTGCGCTCCAATATAATAATAATAATAATAATAGTTATAATAATAATAGTAACAATGAATGCATACTCAGGTTTGCTTTGCCAAAGGAATAATATGTGATCAGCTGCATGTACCGTTGCTCGCAAAACAAATGTACCAACATCGAGTCTAATACAGTATTAAAATGTTTAACTGACAACGGAGCGCAAAGCGTTAAGTGCGTCTTCACAACTCATTATTATATACACATTATAAACAACGTTATAAAATCCGAGACTTAAAACAAAACATCAACAAATTTTTTAAGTACATTGAACATTTTTTTTTGTTTTTTTTTTTTTAAATCTTTTTTATGAAACAATTTTTAATATTCCAACGACATTACCTTTAAAATTTAAAACAATCATAATATGACTAAATATGAGAAAAGTAAAAGCCGCCTAAATGTATAATTGTTATTATTTAGTGAAGATTAGTTAACATTGTTAACTTTACAGTGTTGTGTATATTACTATTAAAATACAAACACTAGTAGAATCCAAGATATGCAATTTCGGATTGTCAACAATTGCCTAAGTATTTAATAAGCAGTTAAGTATAAGTAATGATTACAAGTGAAGAGTAATGAGAAATGTGAAATATTTACTTTTCTAAACTTAAATTCTATAAGAAACAAATTTTAACAATGGTATAAAAATTTACACTGTAAATTGCATACAATGAGAATTAAATTTTAGCCAAGTATAGTTAAATAAATTTGTGTAACACAGTGGATGCCACTTTTTATAATCACAGATAACAAAATCAATGAGTTTCATTATCGAAATGTACTTTTAGAAATATTACTCTGATCTGCTGTTTTACATAATCAGTGTTATATTTATTAATTAAAATCCAGTCCTCAGAAGATTTTGTTAAGCAACTTCCACTGTACATAATTCTAAAAATAAGTTAAATATCCTAAGCATTTATATGTACACATAACATAAATCACAATAATATTGTAATTCAAGAAACTTGAGAATGTTTATGGACGTAACATGAGATAAAATTTGAGTACATTGTTTAATATACATTAAAATTATGGTTTACCACTAATGTAAAATATACATTAATCATTATAATAGCAAATACATATTGTGAAAAAGCCATTGGTGTTCTCCTCGAGTTTCTTGATTGTCTAACAAGAATAGAATATCCAAAATCTGTTAGGCGTAAGTACAGATAATCGAATAACAAAGGCGTAACTACATCATAAATGTTACATAATAATATCAGTGATCATAAATGTTATCCTATATGTCATGACATAATATGTCTAAGTATCATACAATTAAGTATATTCTAATTTTTAAGATTTAAGTAAACAAATTAGAAATCAAGAAAATAAAGGGGCTAAAATAGTGTTAAAAAAAAACATGTGCCAGTTAAAAATCACTAACATATTTTTGTCAATACATAAATCCATATGTAAAAGCTCATTCATTTAAAAAATAATATTATGTTAACACATTGCAACAAAAAATTTAAAACATTTGGGACGGTGTATTTTTATATCATCTCACTAATAAATATTTTTAATAATTTTATAATACTTAACCATAGACACTAGGTAAAGTCAACTTTATGTTTTCTTTATAACAGATACATGACGTGAATGAACACAAAGCGACATGTTTGTAGCTACTAAGGGGAGTAGGTATTAACAGATGTGGAAAATCCGACTGGCCATACTTTCACCCTACAAATAGAGATACTTCAAAGGAACAAGAGATATTAGAGATCAACAATATTTACGACAAATCGACATCATAAAATCATTTAAAAAAATAATTATGTTATATAACAGTCATTTTCTTAATGTCGTTAATAAAAATAATAAAAAACCTAGCCTCAATCAAAAGTTATTTCAAACAAAAATTTAAATGTTTTCTTTTAAAATTGTTCATCCAAAATTTCATAACATTACTGTACAAAAGTGCAACAATTCATAAATACTTTAAAAACCATTTATTGAATTAAAAAAAAAAAAAATAATAACAACGGTTATCAGTCTTTCCCTAAAGCATGAGTCGGAATTTCCACATGCCATACTGTTAACACCACTAATCATTTGTCATATTATCATACATGTATTTCTTGTTCTTCACACTTGCCAATAGTTGTGTAGTGTATCTTTCTTGAAGAGGTATTAAATTCTGGTCTCAATCGTTTCAATCCGAACCTTGATACATACAGTACGACACCCAAAAATGCAAGCACAGCGAAAAATACGAGCAACATCACCAATTTATGTCCACCATGACTACCATCAACTAATGTGGTACGTACTGGACTCGGACATTCATTACGATAAGCTGCGTATGGGTCGAGTGGGTTTTTTGGCAACTCTTGTTCACATCGAATTGATTCACTGTTACGAACACTAACCTTAGTGGTGCGCAACCAACTGTATAAGTTTTCAATGTTACAGCCACACGAGAATGGATTGTTTGACAAGTCAATGGCCAAGGATCTATTAGTTGATTGTACACTATCTAATATAGACAGTGTTCCTTCGGGGAGTCCACGTATTTTATTACCTTCTAAATCAATGAAACGCAAATGAGGGTTACATTGTATGTTGAAATCAATACCAGTAAGTCGATTGTTGCTGAGATGTAAGTCAAGCAGCCGGGGTAATGGGCAGAAAACACGAGGTTCTGATATGACACTTATCTTATTTTGTTCCAGATGAAGTTTTCCCAGACGACTCAAATTACTGTACACAAATACTTCGTACAGATCAGAGGTTATGTTATCAATTCCTTCAACAGCAAAAGCATCAGTCAGATGGAGTTCTACCAAACTTTCAAAGTTTGAAAATACTCTATAAAATATAATTCAAATAAAATTAGGAATTTTAATATAAAAATGTATATTTTCATTCAAATATTATAAATTTTAAATAATAATTTAAATAATTTTTACTATTTAAAGTATTCAATAATTAATAATTTTTCTTTTTTAATATAGGGGAAAAACGAGGGAAAAAATGTATGACATAATTTAAATTGATACAATTTTTAAAATACCTAGATTATATTAATTATGTCTGAATAATTTATTTAATAAAGAATTTAAATTCAACCTCCTAAGTTAAAATAATATTTACTTATAAATCAAATCTTTAATGCCAATGATAAACGATTATCTTACTTTCAATATTGTTATAAGCAATTTTATTTAACAATAAGGATTACTTTAAAACAATTTAATTAAGTTTTTCAGTTTTTGTTTTGATAAATATAATAATGGTAAAAATAAATTTGCATTTGTATTGGTACCTTGAATAAAAAATGATAATACATGATATAGATTTTCTATAAAAATTATGCAGACATTGTCTTTGCTAAAATTGGTATTAATCAAAACACACACATTCGAGTGCTGAATAATTCAATCAGTAGGTGGTCCTATAGGTGTGGCATAAAATATGAAACATGATGAGATCATACAAAAGATAATTACATAATTATTATTTCAAATGAATGCTAAACGGATGACCTCACAAATATTTAAAAAATCATACTTGATATAAAAAAAAAAAAAAAATAAAACATTCATTTAGCTATAAGTTGAACAAACGGTTAAAACCGAGTAAACCATTGTACGTAAATATTAAATCATATTAAATTAGATTAGTAAGGGAGATAAAAACCACAAAATTGCATAAACAGTTTACCGTCATGTTATGATAACATAATTTATTACTGTGTTAATGAACAATATTTGAAATAGATTTAAATAAAAGAAAAGGTGATGAACAGGAAAAATTATCTATGCGCAACACAAAAACAAATTATGAAATGTCACAGCAGCTGATTACCCTGGTCGCTCGCTGTGTAGCGATGACAATGTACGTGACCAATTACTAGTGTAGAGAGCTCACCTGGGATGATGGAATCCAATGCCGTTCAACCCGATCTTGTTGTTGTTGAGTATCAGACGTTCGACGGACGACACGCGATGATAGCTTTTACCTTTGATCTCTTGTATGCCATTGTTGGACATGTCCAGGAACCGCAATCTGGCCAGGGTGCTGCTGTTGGAGCCGAATATGTTGGACGGCAGCTCGGACAAATAGTTGCCGGTGAATATGAGCACCTATGGCGTGAAACGGGACGGGTGAGTGTGTCGGCTGGACGCGAGTCTCGACAGCGAAGTGGTGCACTTACCTCGGTCTCATTGGGCAGGTTGGCGAGCGCCTGGAGGCTCTTGTCCAACGAAAACCCGGTGTCCGTGCAATTGACCGCGTACAGCTCCTGTCGGTCGTACGTCGTCTTGCCGCACAGGCACGAGCGCAGCTCTGGCTTCTCGCACTTGGACGGGCCCGCGGCCCTGGCCCCCGACAGCAGCAGCAGCAGCAGCAGCAGCGACGCGAGCACCGGGGCCCGGGCGGCTACGTGGCCCATGGTGCGACGGTGTCGTCGGGTCCGCGCGCACGTCTCGGCGGACACCGGCCGCAGCTCACTGGTCGCGGTGGTCGCCACGGCCGCGGTCGCGGGGACGTCGTACGCAGCAGCACCGAGCGCACCACCACACAGCACCGGACGGGTCACTGCCGGCGGCCGAGGTCCGGATGCATGCGAGATGACGACGTGCCGACGACCGCCTGACGCGAACCGTGTCGACCGACGAGAACGCACGATAATTGTTTTTATCGAACAAACAACGGGGGACGACCTAAATAAAAATTGATACGGTGTACGCGAGTCGGGGAATACTGCTGTGTGTGTGTGTGTGTTGTTTTTTTTTTTCGCACTACCTTTTTTTTGAGGTTATTGACTCCCGGGCGCCACGGAGGTGGTGGCGGTCGCTCGGCCGCCGCGCGCCATTTTGTTTCGCGGACCGCTCGAATTTGAAAATCGCCGCCGCCGGCGCTCGTGTTCTTCGTGCGCTTCTGCAGCAGCACTTTTGTTCTACGCTTCTACGACGACGCCGTCGCGTTTCGGATCCGTCAGCCACCGGTCGGAAAAAATAAAACCGAACGATCGAAACGAACTCGCGAAACGATGTAGACGGGTACACGCGGACGATGACGAGAGGAAATTTAAACGGACGCAGACGATGAACGACCGGGAGCGAGAGACAGAGAGCGAAAACAATTACGAAAACTCCGACACGTCGCGTCGGTATCGGACGTGTACGGTAAGTACGTGACGGCGCACGGTGGGCGAGAGGGCCGTGTGCTGCGGTTCGCGACGAGGACGGACTACTAACTATCGGGTCGGACGCGACGTTCACGCGAATGCACCGCGGATCGACGACTACGAGGCGACCGCCGATGATGATTCACCTGCACCGCGCGTTCCGCCACCTGCTCGATCGCGACGCCCGTCGAGCATACGAAAACGCGTTGAAAATAATTAACGAACGAAAAAACGTGGTAAAAAAAAATATATGTATATATTTATATCGAAATTACGCGATCTCGCGCTCGATCACCGCGTGCGAGCGTTAACGATACGCAGGATCGGCGCACGCGTGCTCTGTACGACGGTACGTATTTACCGCGACTGCACGACCGCACGGGTATAAAATAAAAATTCGCGATACTCGACCGTCGATGCACAATATATTATGTCGTGTGCGCTCGTGTGTGTGTGTGTGTGTGTGTGTGTGTGTGTGTGTGTGTGTGTGTGTGTGTGTGTGCGTGCGTGTGCGACGACGACGCTGCGCGAAGTGGGCCGGGGGGAAGGGGAGCGCGCAATGTTGTTATATATGATATATATTATATATGGTATACTATTATTATGTAGGTTATAGACTGGCGCCGCGGCGATTCTCCGGTGAATTAAAATGAAAAAAAAAAAATACGGTGGTGGAAAAAAAATTTATAAGTAAAAAAAAAAAATAATAATAATAATAATAATACGGTGACGCCACCGGCTGCGCGATCCGTCTCGTCGCGAATAAACTATGAAATTTCGTCCGAGCCGGCTCCCCCGCGCGCGAGCTCTTTATCGTTATCGTTAAATGTCAACCCGCGCGTGACATATCGATGTGTTCGCGATCGTCCGCGTACACAATGTGCGAATATAATACGCGTGGAATAATAATAATAATAATAATAGATATCCCACGTATGTGTGCGAACAGGCCACAGGGCGGTGTGTGTGTGTGTGTGTGTGTGTGTGTGTGTGTGTGTGTGTGTGTGTGTGTGTGTGTGTGTGGGTATGTGTATTATAGCGTATCGAGTGAAGATTCGACGTTTTCCGTGCTCAAGTATACACTGTGCACGCATGTACGCACCTATAGAAATACACGCACGTGCGTCATTGTATACGGAGTTATGGATATTTTGCAGTAAGTCAACTCTCCACGTGTATTGATACTTCTGTACGGGTAAGCACAGGCAAAAACAGGAATGGGAAATTGGGAAATCAAGTCGGAGGGGACTTGAGGGCCAAAATTCGTAACGTACAAAATGTTTTATGTTGATGATTGATTTCGTCAAATATTGAGAGGACTCGTTTTCACTCACTAGAGGAGTAATCCCTACCCAAGTACCATCCTACTGGCACCGATATAATATGATGGCTATATGAATGAAATAAAGTTAATTAAAGGAATCGAACCTACAGAAAAAGAAGGGGTGTATCGTCTAGATCTAGAACGGTAAACGGACAAAAAATTCTCGATTAAAATTCCCTCGGTCTGAATTTTGACATTTTATTTTTCTATGATAAATTTGTTTAGATAAACACTAAATTTAAAACTCATAATTTTATAATATTATACTACCCATACATGCATATTGCATACTATGTATATATTTTATTAAAAAATTGTTATTTATGGCTTGAGGACATTTATTTTATAACCTTTAGCTAGTTCAAATGTTAAAATTAGTCAACACTTTTTAGAATTTTTTTCATAGCCATAGACCTTCGCAAGGCAATTCTATAATGCGATCTCTCTCTCTGTTATGAGTTAGGAGATGCCACGATGGAGTTTGCCTTCACATCATTTTTTTAGTTTTTAATCTTTAGAATTAAGAAACTATTTAAGAAATTCATATTTTAATATTATATTAATTTTAAATTTATTTTATTTTACGTAAAATTTGAATTATTTCATATAATAATTTAATATACATGGTCTAGAACAATATTCCGAGTACCTACAAAATTATTGTCAAAAAATTAAATTATTTATATATGTTTATAATTATATAATGACAGCGAAATTATTGTTTTGTAATAAGTATGTCTAAAAAACGTTCGAAATATTTTGTCCCGGATCTTCTAAAAATAGTGTAATTGATCTTCAGATACCACTAGTTACATATTTTATCATACGATTATTGTACGAAATAATACACGATATTTTTTTGGGGGGAAGATGAATCTGCAGTTAGACTAATATTAAGGAACCTATATGGCGGCGTAATCTAAACGGTTTAATTCGTTTCGGAGTTGGCCGCCACCGTTATTATAGGTACAATATGCATATGTGCATCGACCGGTAAGGTCACTCGTGTGCCCAAGTGCTTACAAAAGGGGGAAAAGGGGTTAACCCTCCAAATTTTAGGAAAGTATTTTCAATGAGGAAGATATTTATAATTTGGTGTGAAAAGTATGAAAATGTATAACCTTAAGTACTTCCCCACATTTTTTTTATGTTCGCGCCTGCGTGTGCCCGTTACGAATCAATCGCGGCCGGTACAGGCATACAGCTATCCATGTGTGTTCGAACGAGACGATATCATCATAATAACATGTTTGTATGTACACAGGTACACGCGAAACATCACGCCTCACCGGTGTAACGTGTGTGTGTGTGTGTGTGTGTGCAGTGTGTAATACACGACGTCAATTCGACCGTAAACGATTACGATAAACTCACAAGGATACCCGGGCCCACGGGGGACGTGTCATGTGCGTAGTGTAACGTGGTTGTCGCACGCGTGTTATCCGCGGACTCGGATCCGTACACAGAGAGTAGTGGTAGGTACGTCGAGAGAGCGGACATGGTGCGGCGTATACGCGTGCGAGGAGTCTGCGACGTTTTTCGCAACGCACGGACGCGAGACAGAGAGAGAGAGAGAGAGAGAGAGGGGGGGGAGAGAGAAAAACACCATGGATATTTTCCAAAGCGTTTTATAAAAGACTTTTACACGACCATCACGCGCGGTGCATAATGCAGATATTATTTGTACGAAATAATATTTTTTTACGCTCATATTCTATAATCCGCTATAAAATATAAATAAGCGTATGAATTATGCGCGACATCGACGATTACAATAGTTACGATGATAATTACGATACCGGGGTAATTAATCACTGGACATCGAGATTTCCATCATGCATTTTTTATACAGGCACCTACACCGATGCGGGGAACATTATTGAATATTTTATTATACGTTTATCCGCGGCCTGAAATACTGTGTTCCCTGACACACTTTGTGCCCCCTTAAAATCAAAGTGTGTCCCCTGAATACAAATGGGTGCCCCAAGTTTTATAACGCGTGTTTTTAGTTTTGACGGTAGAAATATCAAACATTTTGGAATTTCAACACAACTGTATTTATCATTTTTTATCTCAATATTGAACTTGTAATTGAACTTTAACTTATATTTATTTTGTGTATATATTTATTCGAAACGTCATAAATAATATAAATATGTGAGGTAAGTGGTTATAAGGGGGGGAGGAGGATTTTGGGCACTACTATCTCCACACGTATTTTTTTACTATAGAAATTTGTATAAGATAATAGTAGAATTAAAAAGTGTGTCCTCCGAAATCAAATGTATTTTAAGCCCTGCGTTTATCATTTACGAGTATATCGAACAACGATCGGCGGGAAAAAAATCAGAAATATTGACGGGGAGTATCCGTTTTGAATATTATTTCATTTAGTATTGATGGATTTTTTCAGGCTACACAACTTACACGACGCATCAAAAACACGATATCTAAAACAATTTATAGGTATTTTTTTAAATCGAATAAATTTAACAAGAAATCGTTTTATTTTACACCACGGTTTTTGCTGCTTGCTGATCCTGTATAATAGCCAATTGTTACTATAGCTATACTGCGTGTTATGAAACGATGGCCCTTGAATCCTGGCTGAGCTATGAGTTATGACGCGATTGTTTTCCACAATATGTGCAATATTTTTTTACGTTTATGTATATCATATATTTTACAGTAACTAACATTTATTACCATACATAAAATAACTGTGTTATAACTTATAACATATTGTCATAATAATAATTTAAGTACACGATGATTGTCGAAACTGAATAATTGTATGATAAAATATTTTAATAAACCCATATTTATATATTATATATAAATGGCTTATATTTTTTGCACGCTCAAATGAATATTTCGTATATGCATCGTCGTTCGATATGTAGGATGAAGTGAATATAGTGTATGACAAATGTTATATATTATAATATGCCACATATAGGTTATAATATGCGGTTCATTTTAAAGAAATCATGTGACACGGATTTCCGAACATATAAAACAGATGCGAAAATGTTAAAAACTGACTGAATTATCGTGCTCTTATATTTTGCGCGCAAAATCCGTCCATCATAAATTCGTACTATACGTTTGACGTGTGGGGGCGTGACTTCGATGTATAAAAACTGATGGCTTGTCCTGAGCTCTACACTGTTTTAAACATGCCTACTAATTACCAGAGTTGGGAAATTGATGCATTTTCACTTTATATATATTTTTTTTCACGTAATATAACTTTCAAAATTTATTTAAGTAGGTGATACTGATTGTTTTAATGAAAATTTTATTTTATAGTGTTTGACGCTTTGAACTTTTTCGCCGTTATTTGACTATAAAGCATTTTCACAGCGTTACATTTTAAAGTGTCAAAATATTTATTAAACATAAAAATAAAAATACGTAGGTAGGTATAACTTGTGATTGTTTTATTTATGGAGATAGTAATTTATCGTCAGCAATAAAATAGTTATTTACCTGCGAGCAGTGTGAGTGGCATCAATAGCGTACCACTCTTATGAGATTGATTTTCGATAAGTTCCGTTTCGATATTATATATACGTAGTACGTATATGTACAATTGTAGAAAATAACATATACCAATATAGGTACATTTTCACTTTTATATAGATAACAAACTAAAAACACTGTTGTACAAATTAAGTATTTTTTGAGATATATTAAATTAATCAACTTCAAAATACACCAACACATACTTACCAAAATAAATAATTTTTAATGGTTTTTTTTATGTTTTTAAAGTTTTATATAATCAACATTTAAAATTTATTGTAGGTACACATAAAATGCATATTTTCGTTCATTAATAGTCATAGTTGAAGTTTTACAATTTTTAAAGCATCAAAATCCTCGCGCATCATAATCAATACTTATAGAAGTATTCATGGTTGAAGTTTCATCACTGACATTCAACACACTACATATGTACATAATATTAAAAATTAATTGTTATTTACAAAATATAATACAATATTTTATCACATCGTACGTATATAACCTAATGGTTACCCACTATTTTTTGTGAAACATATTTTAATAAGCATACCTATAGGCTATAACGTATGTCGTTACAAATAACAAAACCTATTTTATAGTTTAAAAATAGCATGTGCTCTACAGCATTAAACCTCCTCTCAAATTGCGCGTATAATATATACCTATAAGCTATAGTGTATATCTATACGCCTATACCTGCGCCTAATCTACACCAATACAAATAATACCTACCTACTTAACATAATATTGGTGAGAATGAGTCGAACATTCAAGTCGTCAGCTTATATTCGGAAATAAAATTAAAATTTCTATCAAATAAATAGTGATAATACACCATTTCACTAATTGTACAGGCTACACCACCTACTAAACGTAAATTAATCACAATTGTAATTGTTACAAGGGTTCCTCGAAAATTAATCAACAGTAACATGTTATTTTTTTTATATTATAGCTACTATAGTTATTCTTATCAATTAGTATTAAAAATAAAGATAAATCTTTTATACAATTTTAAATATTATGATGTTGTTAGAAATTTATTAATTATTTGAATAAATATTCGGTTTTCGAATTCTTTACAAACGCTTATTCTATTTCGTTGATTATGAATTATACTTTTAAATACAGGTACGACGATTAAAGGTACAGTGCTACTGCTACATAATACATATAATACATACCTATATATAATATAATATTGCATGATACCTAGATATATATATATATATATATATATATATATATATATATATATATATATATATAATAAATTGTAACTGCAGCAGTCGATAGTGAGTCATTTGATTTATGTGGTGAAAAAAAAACATGGGTTACACGATCGCTGACAACGCACATACAAATTGCAAATATACGACAATGTCATAAACACGAACGCGTAGTTCATATTACTAACAACTACTGCGATAAACGTATAAATCACACAATGATATTTTTAACAGGCATAAGACACTTGTTATTTCTGAAAGTTTTCGTTTAGTTTTTACCATGTCGATTTTTAATGTCAAAAAAATTATTTCTGCGTATAATAATATTGTTGGTCAAACCATTTTGACGATTTGTCATAATTTTAGTTTGATACATACTCACCTTAATTTTGGAAATTCTCCTCGTAAAGCTCAATAGTTATAAATTAGGTGATAACAAATAAGTAACTCGATCTGTTGTTAATCTAATGTGTATTGTAATTTGTAATATTATACAACACATACGTATAACTCGTAAGTCATACGCATATTTGCTCGATAGGTAATGATAATGTAGACATTATAGATAATACATAGACATTTCGATAAATCAAGTGCTTTTGTTGTTTCAGACCTTATAATATATATGAAATTCCTATATTAAATTGATACTTATAAGTACCTGCCTATAACTCTGATGATAATGAAACATATAATTTTATCTTTTTTTTTATGGTTTTATCTCGCCAATATTTACTCTTATTTTAATGTTGTTTGATTACAGGCTTGATTTCCAAATGAAATGTTCTAAATTTTATAATTAAAAAGAACATAAATTCTCACAGCTATTTTCCTTAAAAGACTTTTATGTCACAAAATATGCTTGATTGAGACGTGAAAAAACCTATAATGAAAATGTACCATGGAAAAAAGTTCAAATAAATTATATTATACTTTAATTCTAAACTATTTTATGAAATGTAGGTTTTTTGAATTCATTGAAATTTACACAATCAACGGCGTCATACAAACCATATAATCAATAAATGATTTTTATTTTATGTAACCGAATAAAAATAAAAATAAAAATAAATGGGTACATAAAATATTAAAATAAAATACGAAGAACGATCGAAAAAATTGTATTAAATATGTATATTCACATTGTCAAATATTTAAGTACATTGAATTATGTACATCGGTAGGTAATGCATTATAAGTATACTTAGATTAATTAATAATTATAATAAATTGTGATACATTGATAGGAACTAAGTACGTAAGTAAAAACAAAATAACAAAATAGAATATTATAAATATTTTTAGTATTGAACGATTTTTTTCTGGGTATAAACGGGTTGAATGTGTATAGTTTAACCTTTGTTATTATTGGGTTAAACTTTAGAAAAAATATTTCATGATGCATATTTAATAAAATTTGGTATTTAATACTTGAACATAACGGAAATTATAAAACCTAATACAAAGGATCCACCCCGAGGTGATAAGTTACACCACAATAAAGGCTGTGTGCGCCTATATAAACGCATAATATGTATATATTGTGTATAATATAAATATATATTTATACTATATACACATTGAAACATGTTGACTAAACCAAAATTACTTGGTGATGTTTCAAAGGGTGTTTGATCAAACGTATGAGATTATGGCAGAAGTGTACCTTAGAGTTGAAAAATTAGATACGACATCAAAGCATGAACCTAACCATTCAGTGGATAATAAATTTGAGGTAACAAGGATAATATATACATGACAAAGCGTAATGTACTACGAAATAAAAAGCTTGGAATGGTTTGTCGTAAGCCAATTCAAATTTGTCTGAAAAAATATAGGTACTTGGTTGGTCTAAAGTTGTTAATATTAGTGTGGAAGACGCTGTGGAGGATTCGTGGGACGATTGGAGTGATTCAAAAAAGATTGGAATGTTTAAAAATTCAGTTATGTGAATGAAACTCATTAGGATGTACTTGATTTATTTTCCTATTAATATAAAAATTAATTTATCATATGCTTATCCTAAAGCCTGATCTATCCAAATCTATATAGTATGTACAATATTGTATTTTCATTAAAAATTCCATTAATTAGACCTAATACCTATATCTACTCGTATATAAACTATGCCAACCACAGGCGTATCCAGAATATTTCACAAGTGTCATTGAAAATACTCTCAATTGGTTTTTATTAAAAACTGCTTTTAATTTCATTTATTATTTCATTGTTTATTATTATTACCGACTATAATTAGTTATAGTAGGTACTTGAGTTGGTATATTATGTTTATGATTTTACGTGTTTCTTTTTTTCGTTATTAGTTTTATCATTTATGATACATGCTTACTTGGAAAAAATGTATCAAATTAAATCTGTTTGAAAAGTAAAGAACATTTTCTTATATATTCGGATTTTTAAAAAAATATACTTATGTATAGATATAATATATATTTTTGATTTGAAGGTCGTATTTCACGTTTTTGTTATAAAATCAACAATTTTTAACTGATGTATTGTCATTTTGTTCAAGGCCATTAATACATTTATGTTGTCAGTTTTCTTATGAATACAATCTAAAAAAAAATTTGGGAAATCTTAAATTTTAATTTCCGAGCGAAACAATAACAAATGTATCAATTTTACATTTAGGTTTTTTTTTTAAAGACAAATCCATTGACTTGTAATACCTACATAATATATATATATATATATATATATATATATATATATTTTTAAGTTAGCTAAAAGAGATTGTATTATGTGTTGTATATGAACTTAAATTAATATGTATAGAATATAGATTAATATATTTTGTAAATACGAATAATACCTACTTTTTTCGTTTACTGAATGGTCTTTTTGTTTGGCTGTTACAAAACATATTCTAACGGAAAAAATTGACATTTTTTATTATTTAATAATATTGACATATTATTAACGTATTTTCAAGGAACCAATTTCAGTTATCTCGTTGTTGCTAATAAATAAAGGTACCTATTGTACTAGAACCTTGAAATTTCCGTTAGTTATTTCTGCAGACAGTGATGTCACACAAATTTAGTCATTATTAATATATTAATGGACATAGACAAAAATAACAACTTAATTCTGTGATTATACTATTTATAATATTATTTATGTTATTTATTATACATTTTATACTATTGTTTGTGTTTATTTTGATGAAAATAATTTTCACTCGAATGTTTTGATGTAACCTTAAACCGCTCAAAGCAATTATCGATTAAATTGTAAAATGCTGGTGTAGCTTACCCAGAAACACCGGTGAACACGCTTATGATCGCAACACACATTAATATATCTCTGAAATAAAAATCAGGAACTGGAAATGAATAATTTTTAACTGTGCATAATATGTGTTGAGGTTACATTAAAAACGAATGTTTTCTCTTGATGATCAAATGATGTTTATCTTCTTAAAGGGTTTGATGCGAGCACATAAAAAAATATTATGATGTCGTTAACGATGATTGTAGATTTCATGTGTGGTTATTATAAATTCTTAAAAAATATTTTGAAAATATTTGAACTATTTGTGACTTACGCATCTACGTGAAATATAATTTACGTGAACCAGATAAACCTAGTTTATGTGTATAATACGTGACATAGGTATTATTATTATAAAATGATATGCAACACATAACTTATTAGCTATTATACTATAGCCTATGACGTTGTATTCGGACGTAACACCTAAGTGTAATGAGTCATATACGAGGTCATTTTTATCGCGAAAAAAATGTTTTTCTGGAAAAATCATTTCGCTAATACTTAACCTATTCCGGAAAATTTTGTAGGTTTTACACAGTGCTGTTGTGACTCATTAGAGCGTGAATTAAAAAGTGAAAAAAATACGAAAATATCCTAGGAACGCGCAAACGTCCGTAAAAAATTACGTTTCTGAAGACTTAATCGTTATTTATTATATTGAATACGTCGTTGAAAAAAAACCGGTACTCCTTGCCGGTTAGGTTAACTGCTGGGACAATCGCCGTGCCGTTCGAATCGTCGTCCAATTGGAATGAATTTTAGCTTTACGAATCGGAATAACACTGTGACTGACGCCACCGCCGCGCCGGTTCGTAATCGTTTTCCCGACCGTCGTTCAGTAAATACAGTACCTATGCCAATACAGAAAATATAATATCGATACACCGTGGCATTATATTCTACAGTCCGCCAGGACGTCATACGCAGCAATAATATACGGTCAGAAACGATCAAAATACGTGTGCAGACTGCAGTGGCCCGAGCTTAAAAACACTGTGGGCGACGCAGCTTATACATATTGTGCTCGTGTACATACGTATATATATATAATGTGTGCTCATCCGATGTGTCTTTCTCGCCTCACAAATAATAAAAGTTGCACACTGCCGTCCGCTACCAGACTTGCACAGTTGCACGATTTATCTGCAGTCGAAAGTCCTTATACGAGCGTGCCGATTGGCGATTACGTTAAAAATAACAACCACGTCACGACACATCGATCGTTTTCAAAACTCAGAGGCGTTTTGTGCCAATGTCAGTGGACAGTAATAGTGTAATACAATGCGTACCGGACTATAGTACCTAATATTATTCAACTGCAGGCATACGTATACCCATAATGTGCGTGCTGCGTGCTTATTTTATGATTTTTAGATAAGATATGATAATATGAACTAAAAAAAAAAAAGCTCCTTAGTAAAGTAAATTTAAAAAAGACGTATTAATAAATAGATATATTATGATTTATGGTCATGGACGATAAGTACCCACTTAGTGTACACACATTTCGAACGAGCGCAAGCGCGATCATCAAGAAATCGTGTTCATCTACAAAAATATGCGACACGATTTCGTTTTTACCACTGTATAATATCTATACGTCAATAAATCGTTTAGAATTGTATTTATACGTACGGAGATGCATTAAAATCGACGTATACATCATACGTTCAGTGGATTGTTGACTGAATTTCACATTTTTTAATATAATTTGAAATACTGGTAAAAAATGACGCGAGGATTTCAACACAAATTTTAGGAAAAATTGAATCAACTTATTTTTGCAATGATATACACGACTGAAATTCCCAGCAACAACGCAACATAACACAACAGTTACAGTATAGGTACTACTCTGGTTTTGGACGACTTCTAAAATCCAAAAAACCGTAATAATAAACAATATTATATTTCATAAGTAAATGATTATTTAAATATTTAAAAAAATATTTAAAGTTTACGATTCAAAATTATAAACATTTTTTTAAATTTTTCGTTTAGAAAATTACTGAATGTATATCTATAATACTTACCTGTTTATTTATACGTAGTACCTGTATACACTATACCTATATACACATAGTATAATAATTATCAAAGGTGGAACTACGAGGTATGCTGCAAAAAGTTTTATTTTTTAAACTATTAAAAAAAAAGTCAGAATTCATATTTTGTGTTTATATTTTAGTGCATTATACAATTACCAGAATCATATTAAGGCTTCTAGGGCTGTAAGCACATTTACATTAGGCGTCTTCATTATTTTAAACAATTTAATTATCTCTCCGACTGATATTTTTTCAGCTGGTCATTTAAATGTATTCTTCTTTACAGTTAGAGGTACATCATATAGTGTGCTACATAAGTCACACGAGTCTGAAAACTAAACGTATTAAAATTTAAATATATCGTAAACATTTTCTCGTTTTAAAATGTCGGGCTGAATTTTTTCTAGGACTGATTGGAATCACCTATTTTACCTCTCCACTGACCCGACTCTGGCTACTAATTATAGAACGGTACAGCTACTTGTATAAGTAGACACGCTTTAAAATAGAACCCTGGTTTTATCTCGAGAGTAAGCCATTATAAATATTTAGAGAATAATAATAATAATAAAACAATTGTTTAGTGCACCCACACGAGTTGGATGATGCAACAATACTGCATCCTACCGAGACGGATTCAAAGATATCAAGAATGATTTAAATCGGTCACTTTCCGCGTCAAAGTATCCTACGTGCCCGACGTCGGAACTCGGAACATTTTATTGCACATCATATTAAAAAATATGAAAATACTAAATTAACTTATAATCTACAATATACGTCTGTTCTTCGTAACTAGTTAATCCGACAACCGGCACGCAATGCTATTTACATTATTCAGCATTCCTAACAAATAATGTATGCAAATATATGAGGTTTCGAGCCATGGGAATAATTATATTATTATACGTTCTAAACGTAGAAGAAATAATCAACAGTTTTTAATGCTTAAAATGAAAAAAAAAAACAAATTTTATTTGCGATTAAAAAAGATTGAAATGTAGGCAATCAAAGTGTCCCGTGGAGAAATACATATACTGGATAATGTATAAATTATTATTATTTTTATTTAAAATTTATGACACAAATAGACCATGCATTTTTATGAAAAAAAAAATGTTTTATCTATGCAATTTTTAAGTTTTTTAATTTACTTGAATCGTAACTTTTATGTATATTAGATATTTACAATATTATGTGAAAAAATAATTTTTTTCGGAAATTTTGATTTTTGGATTTGTATTATTGAACAAAATGCTTGAGAGATAATTCAAGCGTTTAAAGTTTGAGCATGCAGCTGAAAAGAGAAGGGAGAGCAATCACGAAAATATACATATTCAGATGCTATAAACTTTAAATTACGCTTGTAGCATAGACTACCGCTTGATCCATTGGTTCAATAATACAAATTTAAATATCAAAAATTTGCAAAAAAAAAAAAAAGCGCCATTATTCATAATTGTACGTTATTAAAAGTAATCACCAATTAAGAAACAAAAAAATCTTTAGAAAATCACGTAGAGAAAAATTCTTTGTTCAGTAAAAATGCAATTCTATCATTGTTTCAAATCGAACTAAAAGTTCAAGATTATTTATCATCCAAGAGTAAATAACACCGAGCGATTGTCCACAGGAAACCTTGTACAATTTATTATACTTTGAAATTTTGTCCATTTAAAACCGAAAATGGCTAACATAATCTAACCTGCCGAGAACACGCCACATATTATAGGTACGGGATATGTACCGAACTTTTTTCAGATCAACTTCATTGTAATTATTATCAATACGAAAATATGACTTATCAGGTAGATACCTACATAGGCAACGTATATATATATATATATTTATATATATATATATAATGACTAGGCAATCGAAATTATATCCAATTTATTATTCGATATTTTATTTTAATAAATATCTGCTAGTTATCAAGATACTTTCCAGTGTAATCACTTGTTTCGATATTAGTTTAAAGTGAATGGAAAATAAAAATACCCTAATACTTTTAATTGCTACGCCGCCACTCTGTCTACGGACGTCGTCACATTGCAAGAAAAATGTTGAATAATAAAATTATCAATACCCTGAACCGTCGCAGTCGTCTCGTGAATCGTTATTGGTGACTAGGTATTTTCAGTACCTACATAATGGAATTTTATGCTTATTGTTATAAATTATAATTAATGAATATCAATACAACTATTATACTTATTATCTCATATTCTACAATAATAAATGCGTTTCTTATTTAATATCGATAATATGACGATTATTACAATATGTACCTACCAACTAATTTATTATAATTTATGATCATTACCAAATTATTTTATTTTTTACATAAAACATAAATTCTTCTTTTATAAATTGTGTGTCGCACAGTCTTAAAAATACAGTCAACTAGGAGACAAAATGTTTTCCCAGGGTGACATTTTTGTTGAAACTCGCGGTAGGTTAACCTAACCTAACCTAACCTCTCGTGGTAACTCGAACCTTGGTAATTCGACGTTTTCGATATCTCAAATAATTTGAATTCCCCTCAAATAACAATAACACTTAATGTTTAAATAATCGAAAATTAATTTGACAAGTTTTCGATATCTCGAATTTTCTTATCCAAATTTAGAATTTAATTTCAAATAGGTAGTTTATTAAGGGGATTATTTTTCGTTTTTAATATTTCGTTATAATTCCACCATTACAAATAAAGAAGCGATACTTGCATTAGAAACAATACTTAAATATATTGAAGGCAATGAAGGTATGGAAGATTTATTTAAACCACTAGGACCTAGGTATTTAAGAAAAATAAATACAATTGAGAACAATGTTTTAAATAAACAAAAACAATTACCTAACTTTACACCGATTCTTTAAAAATGATAATATGTAAGTAGGAATGTAAGAAAATTTATTTTTATTTTTTTAATGTAAAATAATTTAAAAATAAACATAGTTTTTGAAAGTTTTTGATGACTCGAAATTTTTAGTAAGTCGAAATTCTCCCCCCCCCCCTTGAACTTCGAGTTACCGAGAGTCGTCTGTATATGTATATAATTAGTTGTAAAATTCAATTAAGATATTTTCGCATTCGTTATTAGCCTATTCACAATTAAAACTGAAAATACGTCATTCAAATGAGTACATTACGAGCATGTGAACAATTATTACGTGCGAGTCGCAAGTTGCGTGTCGACGTAATGAAATGAATTATTAAATAGGACTATTAAATTATTTTTATACGAGAAGAATAGGTAGGGGGTATAGAGCGATGGCGTTAAGGTGAATAATATGGGAAATATTTGAGTGGAAATTGATATGGGCTTCTAGCCGGCAGTATTTTACTTTGGTATTTTAGCGACCCTAGACGACAATAATTTACCATCCCTCAGTCTTTGTTATTTCGTACGAAAATTAAATATCATTTATTTATTTTTTTTACTCAGTTTGATCTGATAACTTACTATTTTATTAAATCCAACACCAATAAAAATGTAATAATGACATTTGTTTAAAATTAGAAACGTTTAAAATTCAAAATAAGTCTAAATTCATCTGTATCTAACTGCAAAGATTTTATTTGATTACCTATTTTATTCCAAAAATATAATACTAAGTTTTTTTTTTTTTTTTTTTTTATTATTTTTTATTTTTTTTTTATTTTGCATTTGTCAGAAACATTATAGCAATACAATTAATTGAATAATACTAAGTTATAAACGTGAATTTTATTTCTATAAGTATGTATATTCATTTAGCAATACTGCCTACGGGTATGTAAGTTTCAAGTAATAAAATTAATTATTATCATTACTACCCATAGTTATGTCACTTAGACAATTTATTTTTTAATTTTTGAGGTATTGACTATTTTATTAACATCGGTGTTACGCAATATGCATATGACATGAAACACATGATCAATACAAGGTACGAGTTGGTAGGTAGGTACCTACTGTTGAAACACCCTATTTTATAAATTAATGTTATAAAAATTAAATTATTTACAATTTTAACATGTAGGTAACTAATTAATATAATTACTATTCCATGAATACAGATTCGCAAATAGACATAGTGATTAAGTAAAAATTTAATTTTACTTAATTAGGTATGTATTTTTAACGCGGGTGACCAATTATGAAATACAAGTTGATTAAAGAAAAAAATGGTAAGTAATTAATTCAACTGGGTATTCATATTTACCGAAGGCACTTACCAGTTAAGAGAAGTTCACAAAAAGTAATCCTTTCTTCAAGTGCGGAATATCCTAGATAAGTTGTTGTGTTTTAGTAAATGTTTGTAAAATTATTTTACTCTTACCTCACGTTTCATATGAGTTATTACAAATATTTTTAATGAGCTAGGGTATACGATTTATATAAATATAAAATTGAGTTTTTTCAAAAATTAATGCATAAAACAAAAAGTCCCCTCTGATTAAAGTTTGAGAACTGCTGGATAAATAATCATTGAGGTACCTATCTATTTATTATTGTGTTTGATGAATAATATAATTATTTCACTATTCATAACTTAATATTTTAAAAATGTTTCACAAATCATCAACGTTTTAAACGGATTTAATAACAATTTAAACCAAATTGTATCACTCATTCGTGGTTAAGGTAAATACCTAAAAAAATTTTGAAAGATTAGAATTATATTCTTTTAAAAGATTCATCACTTATTTCACTTTTTTTCCTATCTATGTTCCTAGTTTCATAAATATTGACTAAATGAATAATTTTCATTTGTTTTGAGCTTCAAAATATCATTTATTTTACAACACTCACAATTTCTTGTTTTATAAACTGAAAATTGTATAGAAGTTTATTCAGTACTTTTTGTGTATATACAGTATACACACACACACACACACACACACACATATATATATATATATATATATATATATATATATATATTCATATATGTTTATTGTTTACGTATATTTTTTTTTTATACAAATCTTTATGCTTATTTGTATTAAATTATAGGCACAATAACAAAACAAATCCTTTTCATGAATGATGAAAGTGCATTTCGTTGTTTCATAATTCTACAAATTTGAAAAGTTCACCAATAATTTGACATTCTCTCAATAACTTATAATTAAATTATTGCCAGAGTTTTGTTTACAATTTGTAAATGCCATAACTTATCATTGTTGTCTTATTTAAAACATCTGACAACACTATTGATTGTTAGATGAGCTAATTGAAAAAAATGGTCCACCCTATGGGTAGAGTAGTACATAGATAACACATATGCACTACATCTATCACCATTATCATTTTGTAAAATTAAATAATTGGTTTAAAACATTTTAAACCTTGTTATGTAGAAACTTCATTAGCTTTCTTAGGATTACTTTGAAATCTTCGATAAAGTTTAAGGAAAACATGTTCTTAAAATACTTATTCATATTCCTTGATTTTTATTGTAATACTAATATAAATTGAAAAATAGTCGATTTGGCCAATAGGGAACTATTAAACACAAATTCATTATTGTATATGACAAATGATCAAATTGTGTTTAGACACATATATAATATATATTTAATAACTAGAAACTATTCTTACTAATTACAGCATCTAGAGTAAATGTATTTTAATGCAAAACAAGAATTCTTCGAAGAATTCATATGAATTTGCTAACACTTTCTTTTCAACATGATTTACATTATTAAATAAATAAATCACTTAGCTAAAAAAGTTATGTAGTAGCCATCTAACTAACTAATCATTAAATAAAATATGGATATTAAAACTTATGTAAAAAATTGGATATCTTAAAACTATGGTAGTGTTGTTAAAGAAATAAAGAAACATGAGAATATATCCATTTGTATCTTCAGTCATGCTTTAACAAATAAAACTAGAGAAAATGTATTTTTTCTGTCGTAAAAATTAAAGTTAATATTAGTTAGTAAATTATTTCAAAATTATATACCTCAATTTTATTTTTCAACTAAATAGTAGTAATGATGTAACATTTAAAAGTTCAATTAGTAGTGACTTAAGTATCATTAATATATAATATCAATACATAAAAAGATACACATAATGAAAATCTAACTGTCCTATTGGTAAAAGTAACTCATGAATATCTCACATTTTCAAAATAAACAACCTTTCATATTTAACACAAGTATAGCATTTTCTTTAAGTTTGATTTACCATGTAAAAATATTTGGTCAAATTAAAATAATTTTATTCTCAGTTTGAAGGGCTAAGTTCTCGAATTTCTCTATCCATATTTAAGCTTATGATTTATATTAAAATCACATTCCATATAAATGAAATAGTTCAGTTTCTTTAGATTACAAGGAATTGTATTACAAAGAATTAACAAAAAAATGTTTTAACTTTTTGTGTTTTATTGAAATAATACACTCAGCACATAAAAACGATTTATGATTCCACCTCCTCGCCTTGTAACTCTTTAAGATACGCAGCTTTGGCTTCAGCAACCCGTTGTTTGCGCTCAGCATTGGTCAATTTCTTAGCATTCCAGCGTTTCTTAGGTTCCTTAGAAACATCCTTCTTCGGCTTCCTCTCTCGTTTCGGGTCACTCCTGATGTTTTCATGAGCTTTCTTGTACATATTTTCCAACTAAAAAAAAAAAAAATATATATAACATGAACAAAAATTCGCTAACTATGTATTATAAACAATTTTTATTGGGTATTTAAAATTATTAATAATGAATACGAGGTTTAGGTAGTACTTTTAATTTAGTTAAGTGATAGTTTTCTATAGTTAGAATTCTCATATGGCACAGTAATACCATTAAATAAATATTTTATCGGCAATATGTATAATTCAGGAATTATATATAATGCCTTGAGATTCCAAAGAATTTATAAAATTAATTTAAAAATCATGAATTACCAAGGCATTATAATTATTATATTACCTAGACATTTTATAGAATGCCTATAAGAATTTAGACAATATGTTAAAATAATATTTGGTGCTGTTTATTATTAATAAATGCATATTGTTTGACTTATTTACTTTATGTTATTATTTTTATATTATTGTATTAAGATACCTATAAATTAATCATTTCTTATTATGATAATCACTATTTGTTACAGCAAAATAAACTACTCCGAGAGTTACACAATACTTTGTTTTTGACACACCAACATTTTTGTTTTGCCACCTTGTTTTACAAATACGTTTTGATTGTAAATCCTTGCCTACTTTATGTGGATTGTTGACTAGCAACAGGTAGTTCTAATTCATAATAAAAACATTTCATCTTTAGCCAAGTTGGTAAAACAAAAATCAACTGGATATTAATACTCAGTAGTAATTATTGTTAACAGTTTTACACCCAAATAAAATTAATTTGAATACATGTTTAATAAAATCAGCTTACCATTAAATTATCAATATCAGTGGGTATTTCTAATATGAGTGATAAATATAATGACCAACTTTGATAAGGCATTAAATATAATTTCTAGAAAATGTGTATGTTATATACATTGCCAGGCTGTTTCAGTCATTGAGTAAAATGTGTAGGCATTATAAATAATGCCTGAATTATAAATGTTGCTGGTAACACATATATTTAAATCTGATGAATTTAACATAATTCATTAAATTAAAGTATGTAATGAAAAATTGCATTTAAATTGTAGTTTTAGAATTTTTGATTTAAGTTTAGTTAACATCAATTTTGTACCAAAATGTTTAAGTGAATAAAATGTTATATTAATTTATTTTGAGGTATTAAATTTGGTTATTACAATTTTATCAATTTACATACATATGAAGTAAAATATAAATCACTAATCTTCATAAAAAATAATTTTTTTACAATATTAATTATATTAAATAATTAGGCTATTAAGATATGAGACTTATAGGGTAAATTAATTAAAATATTTTCAGAGGTAAAATTTAAGATACAGATCAGGTTTGGTTAACACAGAAAAAGTGCACAGATTTTTTTTTATAAAATATGAAATAATTAACCAAAAACGAGCTATGATTTAGTAATAAAATAAAATTAGATTATATATATATATATATATATATATATATATATATATATATAAATAAAAAAAAAACAATATATGTTTAAAGGAGTAGGTCTTATTAAAGGAGATGTTGATAACTTATAAAATAGAATTGAATATTATATTACCATAGAAATCTTTAAAAGAAATACTGACATATTTCACAAGATATTGTTTCACTATTAAAATTGACTGAATTGTGACAAAAGAAAATAGCTACTAGCTTTATCAAATTCAAAAATTTTAAAAAGTTTTTATTTGACAAATAGTATCTACAATCTTATAAAACTTAAGTTAAAATTAAGTTACATAAAATGCTAAAAATAGTTTCAAACTTGGTCAATAATAAAATTAAATACCACAAAAGTGAAAAATATTTTCTAAATAAGTTAAATAAATTAATAAATACTTAATAAACTTACATCATCAGCGACGATTCCTAATTTGATGTATTGAGAGAACTGACGGTTGTAAGCATCTTCATCTTCTTCTTCTAATTTACGCATATACTCAGCAACATGTAAACCCAAAATGTGTTTACGGTGAGTTTCAGCACTGTATTCTTTGGCTTCAGCATCGTAGCCTGGGAATCTCTTTACACTATAAATTTATAAGATAAGAATCAGTTATCAGGAATGTTTTACTATATATTTCAAGAAATAAAATAGATATCTTACCTGTGAGGAATGTTGAAACCGCCATCAACAGCTCCTTTCATTGCTCCAAATACTCTGGCACCAGTGCTGGTCTTCATTAAACCAACATCTAAATTGCAACGGAAAGCATTGGGACCTTCATCAGCTGGTTCGACGTAATATTCTTCACCATTAGCTTCTTTCAATCCTTCGTACAAACGGTCCAATCCAAGTTTTTTCAACAACTAAAAAGGCGTATAAAGTAATATAAAAATGACCAAAATTAAAATAAAAAAATGAAGTGGGTATCTTACCCTACGAGCGACCAAGAGTCCAGTGCAGTATGCTGCAGCATAGTTTGTTAAACCGACTTTGACACCGTATTTAGGCAGCTCATGACTGTAGGCAGCGCATACAATCTTGTCACCTTCGATACGAGAGTGAGCAACCTATACACCAAAGTAAATTTAATGACTTGAAGAGTAGCGAGGTCAAATCTTTTCTATGTAAATCCGTACTAACCTGGCACGTAATGTCTCTGTTGGAGAAACGAACGATCAAACGGTATTTAGGAGTGTCATACTTGTTCTTATCTTGGACAATCAAACGTTTACGCGCATAGTAGTCAGTTTTACCTTCACGACGCCTCTTGAATTTGACTTGATAACGTTTAAAGTACTGTTTGTTCTTCACAACTTTAACGAAACCCTGAACAACGAAAAGAATACATTAACTGTTGTACTTATAGTCGATGACAATATGCCCGTTGGGACGTGTTATCGTTTTCGTGGGCAAGCGGTCCGCGATTTTTATCCGGTCCGATCCGAAAATGTAGAAAACGAAAACCCTAACGAATCGAAACGAACGTAAATATATTAGAATAATTTCGAATACTTACCATTATGAATTATTAAAATAACACGCGAACGACGTAATCCACAGGAATACGCCGCACAAAAGTAATAGCCTCTACGGAGTAACAGACCTGAAAGAGAGACAACAATCAGGACGGAGATAACGTAACCTATAAATTCATGTAGGTTTCTACGTCATGGAAGAGATAATTACTGTGGTGAAAATAACATGCACGACTCACCATCACGGACCAATGTTCTTGGTTTTTACTCCATGAATTTTTTTTTAGTATCAAGTTTTTGAATTTCTATCATTATATTTTCTTCATTAAATCGTGAGACATGATTTCAAATATTCAAATTTCAAATTTCAATCCAAAAGTTGTAAAGACGTAAACATAGACAAGTATTTTGTCCATGACTTACATGTACTTTATAATATATTAAATCTATGGTACACACACACGGTCTCATTTCATTGTGATCAAACATTTTACATTAGTATAAATGTATAATATGTTGATAGAATTTTTTCTGACGTATTATTAATGTAATAAATACAATTTTGTTGCTACTATTACGTTGAAGTTTACTGTTGAAAATTACTCTTATACCGGAACAGCCTTTGTATACAATTATTAACAAGAAATGTCATGTATTATGGTGTTTTTTTATTTTTTATGGTAATTATGTATGAATACATTTTTAATTAAAATAATTTTCAAATTATGAAAAAAATGACGTTTTTTTAAAGTTATTTTATTTTGTAGTTTTTCGTTTTGATATATTAAATATGGATCGCAAGAACTGTTGAAACGTAGCTATAATGCTGATTTCACCAAGTTGTCTTTGAGATAGATAATCGGCTTAAAGAAAATTGACGTAGGTACTCATCGTATATTTTATATTTGTACGAAAATCAATTAAGAACTGAAATTTTAATTCAGTGACAAATAGATTATTTAATACTGTCTTGATGATAAAATTGAATTTACAATGTTTTAGAAGTGTGAGTATTAGTGAACATAAATTTCTTAAACTACGTTGATGACGTTTACAAAAGTTTCAAAGTTAAGGTATTTTTAATACTGATGTAAATAAAGAGATGCAATATATTATATTCATAATATAATTGATAACAAATGTGAATAAACCTTAACTAATTATTACTTATATTTTGATAGGTTATAGGTATTAGGTCTTAATTTACAACTATTACATCTTTTAATATCTGATATCATTGATCGTTATCTGTCTGTAAATTGTACATCGCATGAGTTGTTCTGTAACATAAGGTAAAAATGAGAGAACCATAGATATAATACAATTATTTTTTAATTATATTTTATAGTTATTGTATTTGTAGTTAGAATACCAGTTTGTAAACTTAACTTGTAAATTAATTTACCAATTATTGGTATCAATAAATATTATTATTATTATTATTAGTTTTCGAACATTTAAACTTATGTTTATTGGTTATAGTAATCTTATATCATCTCAAGTAGTTTTACAGCAAATTAAAATTCACATATTATAATCAATGTAAGGTATATTTATCATGTTTGATTGACTCATCTGTGATCAATTGAACATTTTTTCAAAATATATATTTTATTAATTAATTATTAAAAATATTATTATTATTGAAACAAATTAAATGATTTTATATGTAGATAATTATCTATAGTAAGAAGATTTTATTTAAAGTAAAATAATCATTAACAAAAAAAAAAAAAATAATAATAATAATACTTATTATATTTGTGTTGTAAAATCTGTAGATAGCTATAGTTAAAGGATATGCACTAAAGGGGAAATATCTTCTCTTCTCCCAAGGCCTAGTTTTTCAAACCAGCCAATAATATTTAATGATATGCCTAGAGAGTATAAATTGATATTTGTTGTCACTTTTTATCCTTACTATAGTTTTGGTTTTGGTTGATTGTTGAATAATAAACATGTATGTGAGGACATTTGAAATTAAAATCAAATTAAATGAATATATGTATAGATTGTTCACACTATAAATTTTGATTATAGTGTTGGAATTCAGTTAAATATAGTTAGAGTATAAATTTTCCAAATGTTCTATTATTAAATATATATTATACCATTATGAATTTTTTAAATGTTGTACTTATTAACAATGGTCGTTATAGAAGATTCATATTGAAAAAGATTTTGTCTATACTTGTAGATATGTATTGAATTAAAAAATAATCTTTTGTTAGAAAATAATGAGACATTTTTTAATATATTAAAAATATTTAAATAAAAGTATGATTTTCAAAAATGTATGAAGGTACAATGTACCTACTATCTGTTATATTATAACATTTCAAACTATTGGACTATTTTTTTTTTTTTTTTTAGATTGACAACAATAGAGAGCTCAAAAAAAGTGAATTTGAAGGTACATGACATTTATTGTACCTGTTGATTTTACCCTAATTTTTGGTTAGGTACTGAGTTAAAGTCAGTCAAATATTTATATTTATTTAAAATATATTAATGTAAATTTGTATTGGTATACGTTTAGAAAACTTTAAATGAAACCAAAAATAACTTAATTTGTGCATAGACTATCATTTTTACCTAGTAAAATGCATGTATAATACAATGAATTAGTTCTTAAAAAAAACTTTTTAGAAATTATGACAAACTCTTTCATGAGTTAATAACGTTTTAATTATGTTTCCTGTATTTTTTTTAATTAAAAAAAAGTACTGTTATTTTATTTAGTATTATTATTTATTGTACCATTTGTTAGTTGTAAGTATTTAAACATTTATAGAACAACTGTTACTCAACAATTCATATCTTGATAATTTTTTTTTTCTTTTTGATAAATAGTTTTATTTTATTATAAATTATAAAATATACAATGAATTAAAGTAAAGTAATTTGATTTTGTAATTTAAATATAAGCATTAATAGGATAATTAATTAATATTTATTAAAAATATATATATATATATATATATATATATATATATATATATATATTTCAAATTAGTATATTAATTAAAATTTGAAAATTAGTTTAAGACTTTATTGAATACATAATTTGAAAATGAGCTTAATTAATATTTAATAAGTTGTCTAATATTCATCTTTTTATGGTTAATTATTGTATTAATATTTATACTTGTTATTCTTTAAGAATTAAATATTTAAAATTTGTGACCATTATAAGTGATCATATTATCTTTTAGTTATGAATTAGAAACTTTTTTAAGCATATTTTTTACCTGGTTAGTTACCAAAATATATTATTTCATAAGTTTCTATATTAATTAGATTTTTGTTCTCGAGTCGAAAAAAAATTCTAGATAACATAAAAGTATTTAAAATATTAGATTGTGGATTTAATTAAATACATAAATATATATATAGAATATAGTTATGTAAATATTCCAAAACACAATTTTGTATAGTAGCTATTAGTTTTATAATCCTTAGACAATAAAAATATTTTATTTTTCAACTATTATTTAATATGATTTAAATAGTGGTAAGATAGAATTAATTTTGTTACAATGTTCTGCATCCAACCATTTTATGGCTATGATAGAAAATGAATAAAAATATTCTACTTACTTTAGATTACTATTCTATAATCAATGGTACTAACTAGATGCAGTTTCATGGAAGCATCTATAAGGTACTTTTTGGTTTATTCTTTCCCAGAAAAAAAATCATCGATGTCAAAACAAAAAAACTTAATTCAATCAATAAAATTGTATCACTATACTAACATTATAAAATCTAGAACACAATTTAAATTTAGCCAACAAAATAGATATATGGCTTTTCAATATTGGTTCTGATTTTTCTAGGGATGTTGAATTTTGTTGCTTATTTTGATGGTAAAACCCATAACACTTAAAACTTGTTAATGCTATTTTATTAATGGAAGAAAATTCTAGTTAATATAGTTATAAATTAAAAAAAAAAGTAATATTAAAAATTACTAATTTGTGGTTCACAATTTGGTTCTTAACATTTAATAACATAGCCTGTAGGTAATATTTGAATAAAATAATTATGTATAGTCTGATGAAAATTGTTAGTAGTTTTTATGTTACCTTCTTCAAATATAAAAAATGTTTGTTACTATAATTAAATAATCTATTATAATTAAATAAATAAATAAATCTAAAAAAGATGTAGTTACTACTATAAATTAATTGAATCAATTTAAGAACAATTCATTAGATAATTAAATAATTCTCATTGAATCACTTTGTTAGTAGAATGAGTTTGAAAAAAAAATCTAGTTAGTGTGAAAATTGAATTTATAAAGCCAGCTTAAAAAATATCTATAAAAATAACTATGAGATGTGCAAGTCAAAAAGAATGCAAGTAATTTATTGTTTCACTTTGCTCTGCTCGTATGATTTATTATTATATATTTATCATTTATTGCGGTGTGGCAACAATATTATGATATTTATTTTACAATTAGGTGGTCCATGCCAGGCACATAATGTTATGTGACTGGTCTACAAGTCATATCACAATACTGTGGTTTAGTGTAAAAATTGTTGGCATTGCATTACATTTTTTAGGAATAATGAAATATGGGTAATGTATGTAAAGAAATGTAGGAGTAGTTTCCTCTTCGGTATCAGATTAAAACATAAAAAAAGAGCATAATGTGATTACTGATCATATATTCATATTATATTACCTAATAAATCAAATGTAATAACTTACTTCATAGCCGTCCCAAGGGAGGGGCAAATGGGGCAAGTGCCCCAGGGCGTTCAAAGTACTATGAAATTAGGGGGCGTCAATGCATCATAAAAACTAATGAAATAAAATTTAAATTAAAAAAAAAAAAAAAAAAATTGATGTTTCATATTACAGTTCTTTTTTTATACCGTAATATCAAAGACGAGTACGTATTAAATTGTTTGTGTGCTATAAAATATAAAATGATATAAACAATGAGTAAGACTACTGTGTTACATACCTACAATAATGTATTATAAACATCAATATTACCAAAGGACAGATGTAGGTACTGTATAGCCTAAAAAGGTATGATTTATACGTGAACTAAAACTGAAACTACGTATTGTTTCGAGAAAATAGTGATTTATTTTCCATAATGCAGCCATAAAAATGAAATCGGTGTCAACTTCAAAAAAGTCATAAAAAAAATTAATAAATACATGTATATAAATAAGATAAAAATAATATTTAATAAGCAGAGGAACCTTTGATTAATATGTATTTAATATATTTACGGAATGAGGTTTTATATTTTTTAGAGGAGGGGAGCGTCATATATTGTTGCCTAAGGGCGATAATCGTGGTTAAGACGGCACTGACTTACTTATACAATTTAAAGTTTTAGAATTTTAAAATTAATCAAATTATTTCCTAATTAATTTAGTCATTGTTTTATTTTACAGGAATAATATTAATAATTAAAAAATTGGATTTTCAAATTGGACATTAAACTAGATATTATGTTACAAATCTTGAACTTTTTTCTCTTAAATTTTTTTTTCTGTCTTTTGTGCACTTTCAAATTATTCAAATCATTTCATTAAAAACAAAATATACGGTCAGGATGGCACTTTTATCTGTAAAAAATGCAAATCCACTAAGTTTTTTTTTGTATGTAATAGAAGCAATTTAACATGTAAATGTTAAATGGAAAAAGTAGGTGGTTAGTAATAAGAAAAGAATAGAGAGCTTTTTGTTAAACTTCTTTTTCCTTATTTGAAATCTCACTCAAACAATTGAAACTTAAACTTATAGCAGTGTCTAAATATTTTGAAATGTTACAATTTAAAATTAGAATATACCTAAGTTGGTTACAGTGGTTTTGATACCAGTTATAAAATAAACCTTAAATAAATTATATGTACTTATTCATTTTATTTTAGTAGGTAGGTACCATCAATCAAGTAAGGTTGTCCTTACTTCGTCCTCCATTATCTTAAGTTGTGGTTAATGAACTTGTAAATAATTGAAATCACCCTAGTCAATACAATTAAAATTCCCTGGGAAAAATTTTTGATAAACTTTAAACTTTGTTTAAAAGTTTTATCCAGCTACTCTATAGATCGGAAATAGTTGGTAGATATATGTTATTTAAATGGTTCATGATATACATAATGTATGTATGTATCGTATTTAACAAGCATTAAAACTCAATAAAAGTGGGATGTAAGAATAAAGTAAAATTAATGTATATGGTCCACTACTTGAGTTGAGTGGCTTTAGTCTCAAACAGGAGAGAATAATATTACAGTAGGGTTTCAATAATCCGAACGAGGTTGGGGAAATGGGTCGTTCGTATTACCGATTTGTTTGGATTGTCTATGACTTAAAAAAAAAAGTAATTTTCTTGTAATTTGAATTTAAAAATTTTTTTTATTTTATAATTTTTTTAAATTATACTTGTATTATATTCTTATACGTAATATTCAGTAATATAACATTTGGACACGCACATTAAATTCGTATTATAAAATTAATTGAAATGTCTTCACGATACATCCTGTATACCCCTAGGTAACACGGAATGCACACTTGCCGGCTACGACTATGAGTCGTACCAATGCAGTATTTACACATCTGTTAGAATGTTAGATACACATTTATCGCAGTACGCTCTTTGGCTGCAGTCGCGTACGGTTCGAAATGTTAGAATTTCCTTCGAGGAATGCTAGGAAGTCGACAGAGGAGTTCGTCTATATTTTATCCCACCGGACGGAAAGATCCACACGATTAAAGTTTATCGGCCGTTTTATGGCTTTACGCTTATGGAGGGATTCCCATTATACAATTATCACAATGCACTGGTTCCCCGCCCCGTATCTCCCTGCGAACTCCTCTCATTGCCATCGAAATTCAGAACAATTTACGCACATTAGATATCGGTGGTCTGCGAAGATTTTTCATGGTCTATATCGCTTTAATCTAAAGTCTCCTGCAGTTGATAATTAAATGAATTTATGTGCGTTTGTTGTCTTATGCCGTTTTATCAAATATTAGGCACACACACACACACACAAAATAAATTTTATGAGAGTATATTTAGAGAAATTTAAAATAATGAGTGAATTAAATTTTTTTAGACTATACCCTTAAGGGGTCGTTTTGCAAGTTAAACGTTTTAAAATCGAATGATTGATGAAAAAATAAACCCGATATTTTAGATTCTGAGTGAATCGAAGAATCATATGGTTTTACAATGATTTTAATTTATTTATTTTTTCTAGGGACACTTTTTACTCAACTCAACTTCGTCCAAAAATTTCATCTAGCAACTAGATAGATCAGAAATTTTATGCAGAGGGTACTTTAAGGGTTTATTAAGTTTTCATCTCAATAGTTTTTCCAGACTAGAGAAAAAACAACCGAAAATGGTGCAAAAACGGCGAAGTACGCTGTAAACGACACTTTCATTAAATCGACTTAGTAATTTCGTTATTAGTCATAACTTTAAAAGTTATGTTACTGGAGACTTGAATGAAATGAAATTTTTACCATATATTATTGACGTATCACTACATACTTAAAAAAAAGCTTCAAAAAAATTTGACGATTTTTGGGCTAAAAATAGAACTTCAAAAATACCTTGTTTTTTTAAAGTTTTCCTAATAAAGTTTTAAATATTTGACAAAAACTTTTGAAAATTAAATATGATCTTATCCATATACTTCTCTAATGATTGTGAAACAAATTCAAAAATCATGACAAAGGATTTCTTTATAAGCGTTTAAGTAAATATTTTACGATTTTTACGAAATAAACTGTTTTTATGTTAATTTTCAACTATAGCAATTTATTTGAAGAATTTTGTCAACCCGAACGGTATATTTTAATTCCGAAGCTTTGCTCAGAATCGTTTAACTAAAGAAATTATCTATCATTTCTTTAAAATTCAATACACCCATGCCCATTAACTTGTCCGAGCAGCGAAGAATACGTATCTCATTGGGTGAAGTACGTACTTTTTTGTACATTTTTCGTCCAGTAAAACAAAAACAAACATTTGATACAAACGTATTTTAATTTGAGGTGAAAACCGTGTACAGATTTAAAAACTAAACAAAAACGGAGTAACGAAAAAACCCACGGTACGCGTGTACCACGTACGAAACTAAACAAACAGCCGTTATCGCCGCAGATTTCCCTCCTTCGTTTTACGACAGCGGTCCGGTCAGAGCCGCCATGGCCGCTATCACGGAGGCCGCGTTGTCTTCGACCGGGACGTAAGAGAACGGGCCCGGCACGTGAGCGAGCCCGTTCACACGGATCCTGGCGGCGTACTCACAGCGGTAACGGCGAATGCCGCCGTCGTCGGCCACGCGAACGAGGCGCGCCAGCACCGCGGGATCGGCCGCCTTGACGTTTTCGAACCGGACCACCACCCCGGCCACGCTGGGCCCGTGACGGCGGCTGACGCCGGACCTTGGTGCCGCCGGCACGTACCTAATCCCGTTGAGTGCGTAGACCACGCCGTCCCGGTAGACGATGCCGGCCGGAAGGTCGCACCTGAGGCGGCCGTCGTCGTCGTCGTCCGCGCGAACGACGAGCGCCGCGCGGGCGGCTGCTGCTGCGCGAGATCCACCGCGAGATCTTGCCGCGAACTCGGCTGCGCGACTGGCCATGGATCCCGACGAGACGACCGTGGCCGCGCGGCTGGCCACGGATCCTGACGAGACGACGGTGGGCGAGGGCGTCACGTCGACTGCTACCGGTCCGCGGGACCCGACCGCGTGTGCCCGGCTATCCTGACGTCGCGGCCCGTGTGCCTGGCGCCGTCGGCCGCCGTCCACGGATTCGACGACGCCGCTGGGCCGCGGACCGCCAGATCTCGCTGTCGGCTCGGCCACGGGCTTGGCTGCTGAACCGTTGGCCGACGAGTCGTCTCGGCCGTTGCGTTCGAACTTGGCCACCAGTCTGGCCACGGACCCGGGACAGGAAACGCCGTCCGCCATTTTACCGTCGTCCGCGACGGCGAAACGGTAGCAGCGGCTGCCGACGAGGCGCCGGTCGAACACGTGTAAGTCGCTGAGATGTGCGCACACTGTCCAGCACTAAAGAGCGCTGCGACGAGTCTGTGATGCAAAACGAGAGGAGACTTGTCTTCAAAAGATTGGCATGACGAAAACGGGCGAGTGTACGATGTTTATGTTGTGAACGTCGCTTACGTACGTCGGCCACGGGCCTGTTTGATCGTTTTTTGTTTTTATTTCAGTCAGTACATTTCATTGTATAGCGACCGGTGATCAATAATATTGCGTGGTATCTATACGTATATCGGACTCCGATACCATATCACGTGTGAATAAAGATAAAAAAAAAAATCTATGAATATTCGCTTTAATGCATGAATTCTCTAAATGCTATATACAATATAAATGTATTTAAATCATAATAATAATAATAAAAAAAAAAACAGGTGTGTCCAACGGTATATTAATTTCAGGTTTCGTTTGACGATTTTATACATACTGAGAATTTTTTTTTTTAGTTGATACTGGTTAAGTAAGGTAGTCGAAAAGTATTATTCGATTCAAAACTTAAGTTTCTGGTTTGAGAGCAATTTAAAATGTTGAGGCTTTGTACCTACGTATAAAATGTATTATGTTCGTAAAACAACTGCTGTGCGCATTATTCGTTTTTTTTTCTTAATAGACTTTTTCGTTTTTAATTATTTTGAATTATTTTGATGAACGTTACATTAACGAGTATACATGCCATTTTACAAAACTTTATGCTATTTGTTTTAATTTTCATCTTTGATCGTTTCAGTTTTTCATTCATTTTTAAATTAAGTGGTAATCGTTATTTTATAATTAATTACGTACATACCAAGAGGTATTATCAAATAAAATATTTGCTATTGGAAAATGTTATTTTAATGAATATTTAATAACTTGTACCACAAAAGTTTAATTTTATTAGTTCTCAGTAAGTTTATCAAAGAGATATTGTAGATGTGGAATACCTCGTTTAGTATTGAATCTATTCCGAAATTCATTTTAACCAAACACATTAGAGTAACTACTTGTATGCACTACTTGTATCTACTTGTATGCATGTGTAAATTGTGTACCCATATAAATGTGGCCATGTGGGATACGATTCCGTAAATACTTTTATAACATTAGTGGTTATTTAAAGTTATGAAGTTTTCGAAAAAATGTATTTTTAATAATTATAAAAATAAAAGTATTACCCTTTTAAATAATTGTATTGTGATTTAAGTGCAAATTCCAAAAGTTATGCGGCTAGACTATTAGACAGCGGCTCCTTTTTTATGTTATAAATATGTAGTTATGTATGTTTCAAACTGGAAATTTAAATACAATTACTTATTGGTGGATATATATTTGCGCATTTACTTTTATTTCTCATTTAAAACATATTCAGTATTTGTGTGCGTGATGCGTATAATAATAATTGGGAAAATCGGCATTAATTTTAATTTGAACAGATGGCAAAGAGACAATTGTTTGATTGAATTGATCGAAATGTAAAAAAAAAAAAAACAAACAAACAAAGAAAGTAAATCAAAAGCTCAGAAAATAATGACATTGAAGAATCTTTAGATTTGATTGGTTTATGCTATACACATATTTTTTTAATTTATGATGCAATATAAAATATGACAAAATTCTTGTTATAGCTGGCGATCATCAGAAGTAAATTATCAAACAAATTAAAGTAATATAATTTATATTTTAGTCAAATATATATTAATAATTAATATGATTTTATGTTATGTTTGTTTGAACGATCGTTTCAAATTGATAACTATTGCAGTACTTACTCACATCATTTTCATATTGTATAAAATAGACATAAAATATTAAATTTTTGAAAAAAAAATAACTGTTTTATTACCTTGAATACGTCATGTGTTATTATTTTACTGAAAATTGTTTGAATATTTATAGATTTTCAATTACTTATGTATCATTTTATGATGTAAAACCAAGGAAAAATGATTCGTGAAGAAAACCAAATAAAAATAAAATACAAATACTCGTAAGTAAATAAAATTAAATACATTCTCGTACTCTGGGATTAGATGATTATAGATACGAAAATAAAACATACGATATGTATTTACCATCTGAATGCGTTGAGAATTCCTATTTATAAGAACAGGGAGGTTACAAAAGAAATAAAAAACGAATCCCTTGAATCTTACGAAACGGTTCGTCGAGTGGGCCAATTTAAGTGTAAGGCTAATTTTAATACTTCAGAGTATCATCACTCAAGTCTAGACAGTCATTAACGCGTCTTCCCTACAAATTTTGTGTACCTATGTTTCGAGTAGGTACTCACGTATAAAAGGCAAGAATAATTAAGATTTTTGCTAAATGCACTAGACGGGTGAAGATTAAGACTAGGTTAAGACTTTTTGACAAAGGTATAGCGGGTAACGACAATTATATTATGATGACTATTACGATATTTATATTGTTTTATTTATTATGTTATTATATATAATAACATAATAATACAAATTATGAAGTTGAAAGTCAACTTAAATAGTATGATTTTTTGTATGTTTTTGACATAAGTTTTAGTTGTGTAAGTAAGCAATCAAGAAAACAATAAAATACAATATAAATTAAAAAATAATTATTTATCATATTATGTCTTTCTTTTTATTTTTTATTTTGAAGCTATGCTTTTTTTTTTTTTTATGAATTCGATGGTATCTGCATATGGTTAGATTTTGACCGAGAGACTCAGATAATCCTTCAGGTATATTTACGTTCATTCTGCTGTTTGAAGAGTTTTAGAATTATTCGAGTGCCATAAGTTTGACATACGTACACGAAGAGGTCACTATTATTCATTAAGTGACTGTGGGAACTTGGGATGTGACTTATGCGCAGTCTAGAAAGTATAACTTCGAATTTTCTGGGTACCCAGTAAAAGAATTTATTTTGAGCAAATTGCGGTGTTCAAGCGCTACATTTTGTGCGTACAGCGCAATGTATATTATTAACTTTAGATATTATAATCTATTTGCTTTTTAGTATTTGTTTAGTTATCTCTAAAATAATTACTTATTAGTATTAATCCAACAGTTTGTGAAATCAATTTAATTTTCATGTAATTCAACTCTTAACCGGTAGATTGTAAAAAATTAGGTCTGAATAATGTTATTTTTCTTATAGTAGGTACATAATATAAGACTACTTAACATAAATGAATTGGAGTGAATTGATACGAGTCATTTAGATTAATGTACATGAAAAAAATGTAAAATCTCATTTACTGTGCACCAATCAAGCAGGTCAGTCGGTAAGTATACCTGTTAAAACTTTGACTTAGATGAAAATTCAAAGAAAACTTTTACTGTATACAATTTGGCATTGTTCTGATTAGTTTCAATGTGAATTACTACTTTTAAATAAAAATTTTTTCATTTCTAAATAACATCGATAGTAATAATAATGTTATAAAAAAAATACATACAATTGTATTCATACAACTTTACCCCGATTTTAGGGTAAGTTGATCAAACATTTAACTGTTATAATTTAATTTCTAAATAAAATTAGGTTAAATATTTAGATATCATATTATTATATTATTTAGTTTTGGATTTGACTGTTAATATCTGTAATAGAATATTTTTTATATTTTATTAATAGAAAAATCGATTTTGTTAAGAGGTCTTCATTAAATGTAATCCATTAGGTACCTACGTAAAGTAATAAATATACTAGTGGTTAGTGCAAATCTATTATGTATTTAATTTTGTACTACTAGGGAGCACACAATACTTCATTTTAATGACTTATACATTATATTATTGTTGCGACCACTGTTAAACTTCAAAACATTTTCACGTCGACGAATTCAATGAAAATTCGACGACTAGAGTTTGGGTTCATGCGCCGTTCTTTATCGAATTTTACCAATTTTTCAACATACATTTCATTTTACGTGTGCCTATTATAAAACATATTTAATGTACATTGTAAAATTAAAGGTATGACTTAGAAATATGTAGTTATTTTTAATACAATATAAAAATTCGTAATTAAGTTTAGTTCATTATTGTCTTTACGCACATTAGTTTAAATGACTTTCCGAAATCGGACTAAAGAGAGACACACTATTCAATATTTATGATACATTTTATTTCATTAAAACATGTTAAGTACCAAATACATAGGTACAACTATGTAATATCACTTTTTAAAGTGTTATAATATAATTTAGTGGGGCTAGAAAAATATTTGGGACGAGGACTAAGCCCTTCTAGCTCCGTAAATGCGTTTATGACCGAATAGCTGTTGTATTCTAATTGAATACACTGACTACAGAAACTTTTATTTATACCCACTTTTTGTTTTAATCATTTTCAAAATTGAGTGAAATAAAATAAATTGCATTCAATTGTTCATTGAAAAAATTCAAATTTATGCATAACTTATACAAGGTTAATACGTGATTGGATAAAATCGAGTTCTAAAGAAATTTGTGGTAAGTATACATATACAGATATACTGCTCTGTTAATAATACCAAAGACATCTGACGTGAAGGTTTGTGCTTTGTTTTTCTCGTTTGTTGGGGTGTTGTGTTTTTATAGTATTGTACCTACTTTTAAGAGAGTTACACGATTCATTCTAACAGCATATTTTTTCCTTGCAAGATGTATTTTTTTCACCGTCTCGCGTGGCGGATCGTTTCAAAGTGACATGTGTTCGCACAAGTATTGTTTACGGCTTGCTTATAATATGTTGTCCTATTTTACAATTCTAATCCACTTATTATTTTCCAATGTTTTATTTTTAGATACGCACTTTGTCAACCCTATGTTCAAACTTCGATTTAAGGGCGTAGGTATAGGCTCATTCGAGTTTATTATTACGTCGCGTTACAGTAACGTGTAGTTTTTATATTATATAAGTAGTAAAATCAACGACATTAATGTAGCTATGCGTGTTTCTGAAATGTACTTTGATCGACGTACCCATGCATGTGCTTTTCTTATAAGTTATTAGAATTCTTTTATGTTTGTCGATAATTTTACATGTATCATTTGGATTGATCCGTTCATCAATTTATGTTTAATAACCATTTGCATCTATGGAAGCTCTGGGTTTGAGATTTTAAAACTACAGTGAAAACAATGATACGACTCTAAGATTTTGGCCATTACTTTTTTCCAGTTCAAACAATGAGGTCGTTTATATTTATTATTGGAAATGAAGATACATTTTCGTTTCTGTAAATAAACAATGGTACCTGCCGTTGTACTCAATACATGATAAATCACGAACTTGAATTGAAGAAAAAAATCTAGTAGGGCGATGTACGTCGTTAGCTCGTCTATTTACTAAACGTTTGAGGATCAACCGTCTAAAGGACTCCTTTCGTTACCTATTCCATTCATTTTATTTTTTTTCATTTCTTCAAAAGAGCTTTAACACTAAAGTATATTTTTAATAGTGACACTAAATGACGAAAAATATTTCCGTATTTTATTTTATACTTTATGTCCTTGTTAACGTTCAGACAGATATTTCTTCAATGTTCTCCTTATAACTTAAAAAATAATTTATTTTTTATGCTTAGTTAATAAGTGTTGCAAAAAAAGTAATTGGATAAATAAACTTTGAAACGAAATTAGTTATTTCATCATCATGCTATTAGACAAACGATAATAATTATAATAAGTCATAAATATAAGTATATCTACGTGTCGTATATCGTCAGTTTACTCGTGTTCGCCGAGTGGTGGCTTCGGTGGTGGCTTAATTTTATTTCTCGGCAACAAATATTCGCTCATTGAAGTGTTTCGATTTAACCGGTAGGCTCGATTCATTAATGTACGTCTTATACAATATATTTTGTGTGTGTATATGTGTGTGCATAACACTCTCTTCCGAGAACCTATAGCGTACGAGAGTTTGGAAATCCGTCTCGTCTCGTACGCAAAACATCTAGATGTTTATATATGTTTATACATCTTGAATATATTAGTAAGCCATGGAAATTTTAAAGATGTAGAGCAACTATAACTAAGTACTTGCTACTATGTCTTGCGGAAAATTACATTCTCAGAATTTTATCAAGTGATTTGATCCTACAGACCTCGTTGCCGTTGATTTGATGTTATTCAGTAATTCAATCATATCAATGACAAAAAAAAAAAAAAATAAATAAAAAAATAGTATTTAAAATTTCCTCAAAAGAATTAACATTTTTTTCTCAAAATTAAATTATAAAGTTAAACTATGAATGACCATATCCCGTACCTACCTAATGATATTCATTTTCTACGGTAGATTTTATTTATGAATAATTTAGTTATACCTATACTTAGTTAGTTTTATGTTATTGTGAAATATAAAATAACCCAATGAAAAAAAAAACATTTATAACTATTGATAAATGTTCAAAGTTGACCAATTATATTTAAAAAAAGTAGGATATACTTTGCACCACATAGGTTTTCTTCGTTTTTCAGACAATAATTATATTGGAGAATGGGTGTACTACATTTTAACGACACAATTGATCATTTTTTAGTTAAATGATTCTGAGCTAAGCTTCAGTATACAATTATGACGTTTATGTATTTTACCATTTTTAGTCTAATGGTCGGTACCTATGTTTTTTTTTAATTTGTCAACAGTTTCCTTGTTTGACATTTATTTTTAACCAAAAAATTGAAAACATGTTCTATCTGTGTCCAAAGGTTTCATTATGATTGGGTTGACCATTTTTGAAATTAACATTTAAAGTCGAAAATTGATACAAAAACAGTCTAGAGTTTATTTGCACTTACAAGATATTGGTAGTAGGGGTGAATCACTTTGGGTGAAACTATTTTCCATTTGGTTTCTCCTGGCGCATGATCAATAGTTTGTGGTAAGTTTTATCGGACTTGATCAAATTCTCTATTATTTCTGCTCGTGGGAAAAAGTACTGAATATTTCTGAATATTTTTATTAATCGTTAATATCAAGAAGTCTCGTTCATACGTTGTTTGATATTTGTTTTCGGGAATTTATTTTAAACGGCGATTTACTAGTTCATTTGTTTGTATACGTTTATGATAATGTCTGACTGAATACCATACGTTTTGTCGAGCGAACCCTTTTGCCCGTGCTGCATTCACTTGCACGCGGGGCAAGTATATTGTGTACTTTTCGTTTCTATAATATATGTACATTGTACGCACACAGTATGTTATGATAAAAGTGTATATTTTTTACTCAAAGTGTAAATGTATGAAACGATTCATTTTTTGTAGGCCGGATTTCGGTACGAACGTTTATGCGTAGACGATATGACAACGAAAACGGAAAATTCGGGTAAAATCTATTTTTACGAAGCTGGTATGTCACATATAACAAGTGAGAGCATTTTGTACGGCGCTCATGTTTTCGATTAAAAAATCATTTTCATTCGATCGCTCGTAAATCGTACATACGCACACGTACGCGTGAATCCATACAGCGATATAATGTTTTTGCAAACATCTTTTCACGTATTTTTGTTTTTGTTCAGGATATATATATATATATATATAACAATACACACTTACACACATCTGTGGACAATTTATCTTTTAGTTTTTTCACTCCCATCGAGTGTTGTAGTTTTGCGACGCAGCGTAATCATAAATGAATAAAAGTCTTGTGTGTACGTGTCAGACCGAAAAGTCATTGCAGTGATATTGGGTGGCGTGTTGCTGAAGACACATTGTCATTGTGATAGACATTGTGTTTTCAAAAATTTCAAAAACATAAACACACAAACACACTATTATTATTAATATTATTACGTATTATTATATATCACATAGACTGACGAAAACTCCAACGAAGAATAAAAAAAATGTTAAAAATTATTGAGCTTCTGTTATTCGCCTTTGTACAACGATAACTTAGTATAAATATCATCAGGATAGGTTCATTTGTTGAGGAGTCCATAAGTCACGAATAGACTAACATTTATTTTGTATGATCTATTACATAAATGGATCTTTTGATAATACAGAAAATGTCATGTTATCTAATATTATTGTAGCAAATAAAACACATAGTAGGAGCTAGTGTTAACCACGGGTTATAATATCCGACTAATTAACCGACTAAATCTATGGAGTAAATTATTTCTTATTATATGAAAGTATATACTATGTATTCATCAAAATAAATGTTTAGAAGACAAGTTTAAATATCAAACTAAAGTTATCAAATCCTATGAAATTATTTGCATTAAAACTGTGGGTACATTACAAAAACATTTGCCTACAATTCAAGCTCAGTTCTTAATAATTTATTTATATAAAAAGTAAACACTAGTTTTTGTAAAAAATAAACTATTTGTTCTTGGAAAATAATGATTCACATAGCGGTTGGACGTGCACATTTTCTTTACCTAATGATATACATTAATCATCATTCAGTACACTATTTTATACATACACATATACACACACACACACACACACACACACACACACACACACACACACACACATATATATATAGTATAAATAATATGCACTTTAGTGTGTGTGTAGTATATATTATTTATACATATGGTAGTTCAAAGAGGAAATCATTTTTACGGTTGTGTAAAGCCAAATGCTTCTGCAGTTTTCGTTTCGTTTATTCAATTTGTTGGTAAATAAAAAATCACTTTGTTTAATAACTTGAAAAATTATGAAAAAAAAAAAAATATATATATATGTTCACTTGTCTTAAGCTCTATAACAGTAGTGGGCAACCCAAATAACCTCGCGGGAAATTTTGAAAATTTCATTATAATTTCACGGTCAATACATAAAATTATAAAAATTAAATAGAAGAACAGAAGAATGCATTATTATTATTATTATTAATACGCCATATGATATCTACAAATTGGTAATATTACAATTAAAATAGTTATGAAATGACTGAATAATACTATATATAATATATATTTAATTAGTGAGATACTTGTTTTTCAACTCTTTCATTTGATTTTCGCAAATTTACTTCAATGCGTGTATTTGCACATCTTGATTGATGTTAGAGATTTCCGTCTGTTAAGTTTCATCGTAATTTGCTTTTGGTAAATTTCATCCTCGAAAGTAATGATTCACAGGTCTAAGTTGATCCAAAAGAAATGTTTTGCGCAAAACAAACATATTTTGTAAAAGCGTGATGAATCATCTGGGCTATAAAATAATTCAAGGCGGGTTGCATGTGCCCCGCGAACCATCCCTGGTTTATATAACTATATGCGTAAAGTTTCAGAATTATAATATACTGTTTGGAATGACCAATTTCTTCAAATAAATGGTTAAAGTTGAAAATTGACGTAAAACCTAACCGATTTTTGAAATTTTTTTCAAAATCATTAGAGAAGTGTATGGGTAAAATTCTAAATTTTCAAAAGTGTTTGTCAAATATTTAAAACTTGATGAGAGCTTAATAAACCCTCAAAATACCATCTACATCGAATTTTCGATCTATAGATTTTGTGAATGAAACTTTTGGACAAAGTTAAGTTGAGCAAAAAGTGTCTCCAGAAAAAAAAAATAAACAACATTGTAAAACCATAATTCGCTTTACTCATTATCTAAAAAATATTAGTTTGGATCTATCCTGTTCCTCCCTTGTATTTTAGTACATCCCAGGGGTAAGTACTCTTATCGCTATACCTTTGGAATCGCATACGCCTACGTCCATGACACAATAATATGTGATAAGCTATAAAAAAATTATTTTTATATTTTTAATATGAATATTTTCATTCAAACACAGTACCTAACTGAAAGTTTAGAATCCGTCATATTTTTTCTCATTAAATTTGTGCGAGTACTTAGTACATTTTCTATGAACTTCGCGATTTTTTTTTTTTTTTATGAAAACGTATAGATTTTCAAAGTAAAAATCAAAAAATTTTTTAAAGAGTGTTGCTGTCGTTATTTCGATTAGTCATCAACATCTAGTCTTTTATTAATTATCCTCTAGCCGCCGACGAAAAGATCTCCTGCGAATGCCGATGGATCATATTATTTCGCGCGGACTAGTAAATAATATAACGTCGGAAGTTTTGCCACCTTCTTCAGATCACCGCAGGAAGAAACTTTATGATTTATTGTACGTTACGAACTATGTACACGATACCCGGAAATTGTTGTCAATAAACTAAATAACTCACCGCACTCTCGCGGCTCATGACCTAAATTTACTTATCACGCCCAAGTGAAATACTGTTTTGAATGGGATCACCTTGCGATTCAAAACGAGTGAACCATGTCGTTTCCCAAAAACGTTGGCTTTTCGGCGTATCACTATGCATTAATATTGCAAAATGATTGAGTTAATTATTGTATTTATTCACGTTAAACTATACATAATGGTCTGCGTATGTTATTTATTGAGAATTAAAAATAAGGGTTTGTTTGACTTTTAAGAGCAGGGTAGGTTTAATAGTATATTATTTTGTATACTGCGGGTTTGTTAAACAATTGTATGAAACGTGTTATGCGTATCTTGACCTGATGTCAAAATGTATTTATTTTTTACATTCCACCACGTTAAAATTAGGAGTATTTAAACACATACTGGATAGCTTCGCATGGGAATATTATGTGCATTGTGCATTCGTATACATGTGTACGTATACGCAATATTTATAAAAATGATTAAGATAAAAGCTTTTGCGATAAATGTGTCCAATGTGAGAGCCGCGTTAAATTTTTTTAAAGATAAAGTGTCTAAAAACGTCTAATGATAAGGTCAAAGGAATTACGAACGACGTTTTTTGACGTCACTATAACAGCACTCGGTACGTTTTCGCGTTCGTATTCGACTCCGAGAAGAACTGAAATGTCACACCGGCTCGTGATGAATAACGGTTGGTCTTAAACGCCGTGGCAGCGTTAAACGTCAAGTGATTTAACTGCAAGTATTAGCCGAGTCCGCCAGACGACGGTATCAAAGAATTCACTGAGCCATTTAAGGCCGGTGTGCCGTGACAGGAGATATTAGTTAAGAGCTATTAGTTATTTTCATTGGTTGTTCAGGCCGAGGCGTTTATCATCGTATTTTTATACGTTTATAAAATCGATTTATTATCATTTAGGCGTGATTTTTTTTTCCAATAGATTTTAATATTTATACATACATGAGCGTTTTTTCCTTTATATTTTTCTCAACATTTCTTAACAACATAAAATACATATTTTCGCATAATGTATACTTGGTATTGTTAAATTTGGAAGGAAGGGTTAGTGGCGGCGTCGGCGGCGGTGGTGGCGGTGTCAGGAAATACCGCACAATATTGCGTACACGTCGTGTTCGGTTATCGATTGGGACACCCTCGTTCGTGTGGTATGGTTTTGGTCGGAGCTTAAAAGCTCTTATACTGTATAATATTTATTTACCACGTTCACAGCGACGCGTGTGTGCAGTACTTGGAATTGTATTCGTAAACATCAGTGGCCTAACTAGAATTCACAATGCCTGTGCAAATTAAGACGGTGGGTTCTGATTTCTGCTATAATCTTTTCAATTTACAAATTATATATAATATATATATTTTCACATCTGAATATGCTGTCACTGGAAAAAACTGCTTTTAATCCCAAAATGTTATCTCTATTATTATTAAACGATTGGATATTTGAAAATCGTGATTCTGTATTTGTTAAATTTCAATTCGTGACGAGAAAATATTCCCCTTTGAAATAAGTTCATAAATTGTTGATAAAATTGTTCTGATCGTACCAGTCAATTGTGCAAATGTATCTGTTTGATTACATAGTACATTTAAGAAACAAAAATAATTTAAATTCCGTGATATAGTTTTCAGTTGTCCGTACCGAAACGGGAAAAACAGCGGGCACGGACCAAACTGGTGGTTGTTATGAAAAAGCCGAAATAAAAAAAAAAGACTTCACGTCAGTTTGTATTTGTCGACAGGTAAAGCGACAAGTGACTGTGTGGCTGGATTTACGCCACGTATTACATCACACGGCAAAAAAAAAAAAAAAATTAAAAAAAAAACCATCGAGCTAAAATATACGCACTTTATGATAATATTTTATGCCATCGGTTCGGATTTTCAATTCAAATAATGACCGTAACTATTGTCTATATATTATGTATATAACTCACAATCCTGCATTATAATAATAACGTTTGAGTTCTCGACAATAACGATCGAAAACAGGCCTGGCGTTGTATTTTTTTTTTTTTGACCTTGGGATATAGTGTTTTACAAATTCAAACTTGGTTTATAAATCCAGTAGAAAAATAATGGTTTTGTTCAGCGTTATATATCTAAAAGTTCAATAATAGGCTCCTAGCAATCGCAACGTCCTAAAAGTAACGGTGTAAACACTTAAAAAAACATATTCGACCCCAAAAATAATTAATAATCAAAAACAAATAATACACACGTACCTATATCTTCGTTACTAAAAATTTAAGTCCAACGACACATTTCGATAAGTAACATAATATTATATGTAAAATTATGGAGTTGGATCGTGAAAGAAGTATTCATTTCATTTTTTATTTTTTTTTGTTATTGCTAAGGCGAATATATTTGAATTGTAATTGGACATGTATTGGTTTCATATAACATGATAAAATGATACATTATAATGTAGTGGCGTATTTACGAATTCCATTTGGGGGATGATATGACAAAACAATCGGCACCTTAGTAGACTTTGCTTCATCCCAGTTCTCTGATTCATATATCCATTTATTGATTCGACGAGCATTTAAAATGTGTGCAATGTTTTTATTTAAAACTTTTTTTTTTAGCATTACCCTGGTTTGTTCCGTCTATATAATAATAAAATTATTGTCCACTGTATAACAATCTTGCATTGGTACTTGTAATTTTTTTTTCAAATTTTTATCAAATATTAGTTATAAATTTAAATAATGATAAAAATATCTATTTTTCGGAGTTTCTATTTCATCCAATATTTCTTCAATATTCATATGGATGCTCAGCTCTGTTCAACCATTCAGCTACTGAAAATAGATTTTTAAAATTTATTTTTATTTTCAGGCTTATTTAACTAATTATGTCTATTCTTAATTGAAAAAATAAAACTTAAAAAAAAATGCATCGCTAGGCATTTAATGTATTACTTTGATGCTTCGGAAATTTCATATTTTTGATAAATAAGATGTAAATATAATTCTTTTTAAACTAGAAAAATATCTTCTTGGGATTAAGATATGGGAACTGGAAGGGTTCACAATATTTTTAACTATATATTATTGTAATATATATAAATAATAATAATAATAACAATAGTTTGTTTCATGTAAAAAAAAGACATATTACATATAAATATGTTTTTTAAATAACATAGATGCAAACTCTCCTTCAAGCATATGTTTGTATTGGGGATATAAAGTTTGAGTTTATTAATTGTATATATATATGAGTATGTGTGTGTGTGTGTGTGTGTGTGTGTGTGTGTGTGTGTGTGTGTGTGTGTGTGTGTGTGTGTTATAATATTGCCCTCCCCTAGGCAAAGAATCAAAGCCACCACTGAACTGTTATAACGTGTTTCGAGAAGACGCTTGCGGTGAGTTTTTAGTTCGCTCTGTGATGTGTATTTGTACACGTCTCTCATACGTTTGCATTGTACCTAAATTTCGTACACATTATTTAATCGCAAGTGTATAACGTTGTAAATTGAACGAAAAGTTTGAGTCTCGAGGATTAAAAATAAAATATAATATAATATGAAGTACAATGGCATATTTTGGATTCGTTTTCCGGAGAGTATTATAACGATAATATTTTATCTCCATAATATTCAGTGTTTGTAATATATATATATTTTTTTTTTCACCATTACGTACATCCTTAAATGGTGTATAGTTTTAAAAAGTATATGAATATCGTATTTTGGTAACATAAAATAAAACCTCTTTTTAAGGGATGTGAGAAAATTTAAATTTAACTTGAATCGTTTCGAAAATTTTCTTCGTAAATTGTAGTAAGCCAAATTTAAAAGAAAATCACTAATTTATATGTCGTTCTATTTTTTGTTTTGTTTTTTTTTTTTTTTTTTTTGAGTAACTTTTTGAGTATTTTTTTAAAATTACTGTTGCGTAAAGAAACGTTTAGGAATAGGACTACTTGTTTTATGAAGTAGTGTTCTAAATGAATATACAAGAAATTTCACTTCAGCCGGGGCAAATTAGTAAACTAACAAATAAGTCGTTTAAGTACGAGAAGGGTTTACTTGTGTGTTTTCTAAATAACGGGTTAGAATTATCTGTTAGAACGTACTAATTGCACTAGTATATATTGAGGCACACAGAATTAAACACAAATGTTTCAAGATTAAATACCAGAGTTAATTTTCGTCTAGTCTTATTACAGCCTGGAAAAGTATATTCTACATTTATGCAAGCTATTCGCGTATTATTGCATAACCAAATTACTAACGAAGTCATTTGAATTATAAATTTGAAATATAAACAAACATATTTTGATCGAGAAGTTTGGACTTCAACGGATTTTTCATAGATATATATATTTTTTGTAAAATTTAAAGTATTTAATGTAGAGTGATTAGCGAAATAGAATCACCTTGTTTCATGATCCATTTAAAATTTAAATTATCAATTTTATCGAGCATATAATACCGACTTATCCTTACTATTTTCATTTAATAGAGCATATTTTTACATTATTTATTTTTTTAGAGAATTTTATGAATTTTATGGCGTCTTTTATTTTATTCATTCCATATATTTGACAATTCAGGTCGTTTTAAATTATCGTGATTTACCAATATCATTGCATTGCAAATATCAATGGGCGATTGTAAAATTGAACGTATTTATTTTATGAACGATATGGTTGGTTTGACACCACTATAAACTTAAGTACCTAATGAAATAAATTTGACAGATTTGATCAAGCGTGAATATAACACGATTTATAAATGTTTCCGGTTTCGGTTTTATTTCGTGTTTTGAAAGTACAATATGATACATGTGATCATTGTGTTAGGTGTTACGCAAACACAATTATTGAAATCGGTTGTTGTATCTCCAACGTACAGTTAAAAATAAATGTTTTGAATATTATTTTGCGGTGAGAAATGATTTGAATTCCGCACACAGTAGAAAGTTTGTATCATATCGACTTGATTGTAAGTATTTATTTTTGTGTCACGTCGTATAATACGCCTTGGGAATTTTCGAGCCCGCAAATCTGCTCTCCGATAATGACGATTTGTTGTGAGACTCACGCGTGTAGACTTTAATTTTACCACTCACGTCCAAGGGTGTCGTTTTATTTAGACACATGATTTTGGGGTGATAAGCGTACGGTATTCTCACGACCACAAAGTAATGGTAATTCACCTCGGTAGGTCTTGTTATACTAAGACACCGAACAGATATTGTTGTTTTATTCTGGAAGAATTAATTTCTCGTTTTGGTTCGATCGGGAAGACACTGTCAATTCGAAATCGGAATTTCACGCGTAAATCGAGATTTTTGTACTTTTAGTAAAACAATATCATATAACGCCCACAAATACGTATGAACACATACATATGAACATATACGTATGTACATACATATATACGCTCAAGTGGCGCGTTAGAGACAAAACAATTTAATGTGGGTGGTGCCTGCACAGTATAATATAATAACACGCTATTAATAATATTTCCTGTGACACGGCAGTTAGCGTGCCAAGTCGTTACCAACCCTTCAGTTACCGTGGTGGTTAAAAAAAAAAAAATGAAAAAATGAAATAAAAATAAATATTATCTAATACATTATGCTTGAGCGGGTATGTACGTACATATAGGTTAGGTCCTCTGGGTTTTTGAGGTTATATAACTTACAGTGTACAATATAATATACTTTACAAACACTAGTTACACGTAATGGATCGGATGAGGCAATTGCGCGAAAAAGAAGAAAAAATTACCGACGAGAACGTGAAACCTGCGGAAGTGAACAGAAAAATTTAAATATCTGCATACTTATGCGATTTACAAATGATCGGGGCGGTGTCGAGACGACGACGGCTGTGGGCGATGAAGAAGTGACTTAAATTCTAGCACTGCAACGACGGGTCTATGGTAGAATTTTTTTTTCACTCACCCGCAATATTATAATAATAATTACACTATAATTTGCGTGCCGGTCGATGTTTTTTTTCCTCGTCGCGGTGTAATTTTTATTTTTTTATTTTGCCATTCTTGTATCGGGGTCGCATCTCGTTAAAAGTCCATAGTACGTCCCTAAACACCGGAAATAACACATTAAAACTTTAATCATTATGCTAAATCCTCGTTTAGCAGGGCGAACCACGTATTTTTTTTTTGTTTGACCTATGTTCGTCTTTTAGTGCGTACCGAAAAAAGCTAGTTGCACAAGGGAGGGAACGGGAAGTGATCTAGACACGTATATGTGTACTAATGTGTCCGTGATATTATTGTAATTCCCTCTTGTCCCTCCTCGAGACGTTTTTCGAAAGTAATGGTCTTTTATTTTTAGAATATACGAAACACCGCGGTGACGTTTGCACAAAGTACCCGAGCAAACAAATGATCGCCGGTGTCATACACGACACGGCAATACATTTAACAGATAGATCACGGGTGTATAAACGACACGGCGATAGAGGTACAGAAACTAATACAATATCTTTTGCCCGTCAAGGTTAGGTTTCACCCCGTGTGTCGAAAACACGAAGTTTTGCCTTTTGCATACAAATTATCTAATATCCACGGTAGATGATATTGAGCATTTTAGATTTTAGAAGTAAAAAAAAAAAAAAAAGGTGCTGTTATTTTTATAAAATACTGTTTTATCGTAGAGTCACGATACTTCGAACTTCGTTTATTTGATATTCTCGATGACTTACTTGAAATATCGGGTATAGTCGCAGCGTACGTACGTACGCGGAACAATAATAATATCTATCAGTCATAAGGATTTTCGACAATCGAATTAATTTATCATTCTTTACACAGGAGTTGCACGCGGTGACTAGACTGTATAATGCACGAATAGTGAAAGATTTACTCGTAAAGGTATTTGAATATGACAGTGTTTTAAAAAACTGTGAGATAAATCAGGAATGTCGACTTACGTTTTTGCTTAATTACATATAATTCACATTGACTGCGTGAATGCACTCCTGCACTTATACACACATACACACACACACACACACACACACACACACACACACACACACACACACACACACACACACACACACACACACACACACACAAATGTAACGGTCCCAAACGCGCACCGGATTCCGGTTAATTGGCTCGGCTCGTCTCGATCTCTTGATTAAGCTCCCCGCACGTGATCCCTGGAGATGATAATATATCACACGAGACGGCCGTATCGGCATCGCGGCTCCGTGCGCATCGGGGGTGTATAATTACATACCGCGTTGAGAAATTCGCTAAAAAGCCACTTTTAAGTCGTTCTTATTATTGGCTCGACGTACGCACGCCGAATCGCTAATATAGCACCACAGCAACACCCAGTGGTTGAACGGATTCGCGGCGGCGGCGGCGGCGGGTCGTTTGTCTTGTTGCCGGCCGCCGTCGTCGTTCCCGTCCGTCTTTCACAGCTCACATCGTGGCACGTCGGTCCGAATTCCGTACCATTATCGCGGGTCAAAAATTGTCACCCGCTCTACCCGGCGATCGATTTTCTTTTCACCTCCGACCCGTCAACCTGCCGTGCGAACTTCTACGGTCAACGTCAAGGGCACACACGCGTTTCTTCTTCGTCTGTCGTCGAAATTAAATACCGACGTGGGTAATTTTCAACGACGGCTGCGTCGGATTTTTACTCGCCTTCCGAACACCGCGACCCGCGAACCCGGTGAAGTCACTTTAGCCTCTCCACGCCAACTTTCGCCGTGTGTGTGTGTGTGTGTGTGTGTGTGTGTGTGTGTGTGTGTGTGTGTGTGTGTGTGTGTGTGTGTGTGTGTGTGTGTATGTTGAGTGTATCTTTATTGTTAAATAACAAAAAAGAAAACCATGATATTACACGACTATCGAATGAAAAATAAACAAAGGCGTTTTATTTACGCAGAATGTGGAGAGGAAAAAGTCTACCTGTACGGTCATCTGTGCACGAGTCAAAAAAAAAAAAAAAAATTCTATCTTCTACCTTTTCTCATTATACATATTATACATATTACGTCGTCAAATGTGATATTCATTGTTATTTGTTATGCCATTTTGAAATGATTTTGCACACGTATCACGACACCGAAATAATCAATATCGGCGTATTTACCCCCTGTGTCGTTTAATTCGTTTAAGTTGTAATTGGACCTGGTCGGTTTATAGTAATGAATTATAACTTAGACAGTTGGTCGTCGTATGATGCGACCGTCAAACCAGATAAAATATATAAACACTGAGAAAAGAATACGGAGAACGAAAATCGTACGCGTAGATTTTAATTCAAAGTTATGCTTTGCCCTGCTGAAGTTTCGAAGTAAAACCGCACGAGTACAGCCGCGTGAATGTTCAAAACATCAAATTCAAATATCAGAAAAAACAAATTTAAATTTTCCACCGTGTTGTGCTACGAGAAATACATGTTGATGACACGTCACTATTGGTATTACGGTATGTCCGAAAAAAGCGGAAAACTTTATTCACCGTACATTTCCGTTAACAGCATTTCTATTGGGCACACCGTCCTGTATACTTAATATTGTTCACGAAAATCTTCGAAGTATAACGAGACGGCTAAATAATTTTTTCCCGTCGTTGTTTCCATCGAACACATCTGGCGGCGAGACGTAAGCGTGCGAAATAAATCATGAATTGATTTCAAGACGAAAAAGTCTTCAAATATGATTTTAAATTTAACCTCTGACTAAAGTTGTTCCATGACGTTCATTTAGATGGTACGGTACACTTTATTGTAATGTTATTTCTTAATACTTTTAATTTGATTTTCTGTAAAAGGATGTTAACGTATTTGTGTTTTTTTTTTTTTGGATACGTATATTTTTTTTCAAGAACGTTTTTTCTTTATTTGTTTCCAGGATTTTTAATTACATCGCCATCTAAATCGCGTAAGTACCCCGTCTTATATCACGCCTTTGTGACCGATGCTCGTCCAAAAGTCATAATACGCCGTTCTATTATAGCATCGGATAGAATTGTCTCACACTCACGTGTTGTTATAGCATAAACTCGAAGGAAAACATGATTTCCGGTCGGACGTCGTTGTCCGCGGTCCGATAACGAAGTCCGACTAGAGATGGCCGGATTTGAACTTGAGGCGACCCTATGTGTTTGGGAGTCGGATTAGAGAAACAATTACCGGAACCCAGAAAGAAATACATTATCCTTGAAAATATTATACATCAAGTACCAAACATGCATATGATCCAGAACCATATATATTATATATGCATAGAGCATATTTTAACATAGTTAACTGAAGTTACAAATGAATGTAGCGAGTAGAATTTCACGAACGCTCATTTCTACATAGAGGACGGTCGATTATTCTACGAGCATCTCGACGACGATTTAAATAATTTTTTTTTATTACTGAAAAAAATCCGTCATGCAACAAATGGTGACACGAACTCGGACGACCGACCGCGCGCGGCTACGACACAATGTGTGAGTCCAACGCGAACTCGTGGTCCATGCGTCGTTATTCGTTCCGAATCGTTTTTCCGACGAGTCTTCGTTGACTTTGTTATCATGTTCAAAACCGATATCACACCGCCATCATTCGCAGAACCGAACAAATCGCTTCTCTGCGACTCTTGATTACGTCTGAATCACAATTTATTGAGCTCGATCTAACTACTATTATTTTCATTCGAGTGGTCTAATTAAACAGTGGTCTGGTCAGTAAAAACAAAATACCAACATTAGAATATATTATTGTCTTTGTGTTCGGTTAAATTTTGCTTTTTAATGAACATTAAAAATCGAATACATTTTTATACATATAAGTGTATGTATACAAATGGTTTTATCTTTATGTCTGATTTATATTTTATACATATACTAGTACCAACTTAACTAACTAGCGCACTGACCTGCTCGTAAGCAAGGGCACCACACGGTCGTGCTCCGCCAGTGGCCCGGGTCCCGCCGTCCACGACGATTACCAGCCGGCATGCGTTCTCTTCTTCTTTCACGTGTGGGTCACGGTCTCACTGCCGCGGGACGCTTGGCCGCGCCGTGCGTGACGACTGCCGACGGCCAGGCAATGGAGCCCGCGGCAAACGATCCCCGTACCTCAGACTGTGGCCGGTGGCGTTGTGCCGCGCGCGTTGATCTGCGTCAGCCGTCCTTCTTTGCGGCCGCCCGTCTTTGTCGTCGCCGCCGGCCATTGGGGCACGAACGCAAAGTCGTTCGACGTACACGTATCTGTACACAAAAAGGCACTCACACACACACACACACACACACACACACACACACACACACACACACACACACACACACACACACAAATGTGTGAATAAATTTAAAAGTGAGTGTACAAACACAATATAATAGGACCTATTTATTTGATTTGAATACATTTCCAAAGAGGTGTTGGAAAACAACGTTAAAATACGGACTAACTTTGATTTAAATCCAGAAAAAATCTCATTCAACCCGAATGAATAGTCAAACTGATTTTTGAATATATATAAATATATTTATTTATTTATTTATTCTATATCATTATGTGTCGTATTCAGGTGATTGTGTGGACACGTATAGTGAACTCGTGAAAGGCTTCAAGGGCGTCATATCGACTTTTTAAATATCCGCCAGATTCGAAACAGTCAAGAAAAAAGAGTAATGTTCTCTGGTCCATCCGATGTAGTGAAGTGTAATAAATTGTGAAATTCATTAAGTTTGTACACTTTCTGTAACTAAAGAAGTGTACATTTATGTTTTTAAATTGACTTTTTCTTTGAAAACTTATGATCAAAAGAACTTATTTTGTTATAATTTTTCTTTTCTCCATGAAAATTGAAAAAATATGTTATTCCTTTTATTTGATTTTTTAGCATAAATTTAAAAAAAATGCATCCAAAATCAATTTACATTTTTTGATATTTTTGATAATATACGCTTCTTATTATTTTATTTGAAAGCCATAGCATTTTTCAATCAAGTACCAATTATTAATATGACAATAATTTTATCATTGACGATATTAATTAATAAAAAACGTTTTAATTTATACAAATTTTAGCTTTGTTATGCAATTATTTTTAAAGATTTATTAATTAATAATATTATATAAATATCTGTTTTTACTCAAGAGGACTGCTCTCATTAAAATGAAAATCATTTGTGTCTGTATTAAAACTGATATACATATGTTTTTGTTTTTGCAATTAGTATTAAAATAAGATAATTTTTTTCCTATCATAACGTTGAACATCGTTAGCGTTCCAATTGATTGGAAATTATTTCAAACAATGTTTTTTCTGGACCATTATACTGTTAAGGAAAGTAATTCAACCAAACTATTATGACGTATGACATTACATTGTTTGCACACATATAATATTCATTTTTGAAAATCCAAAAACAGACACTGTGTTAAGTAACACTGACATGCATATAGATAGATAAGCAAAACCAATTTAATTTTTCAGCATGATGGGTAGATGTCTGACCACAAAATAAGTATCCACTTAAATAATGTTTTACTTGAATAAATAAAAATATTGTATTCACCATATTATGATTTACGAACATAAAATAATTATGCGTCGACGTAATTGTTCTATGTGTACCTGTATCTTTTTTTTTTTTTATGTACTAAAACTAATTAATTATTTTGCTCTCAAAATTAAAATTTGAAAATTGTATGCATGAAATGATCAAAGTCATGTTTTTTTTTATTGTAATTTAATAATTAAAAATGATAAGTAAACAAAATAAATGTTATACAGTTTGCGTTTATGTAATCCAGCAGTCGATTTTAAGTTATAATTTCAATATGCGGAGCACACAGCAGTTTGATATTATTAATGCTTACACACTTTATCGATTTTAATCTAAAAGTTTTACCTCAAATTTATATGTTTCGTTTTTACTATTAATTTTTTTCGAAAAGCCTTTGTTTTTTCTGTTTAATTTATTCGTAACATAATTAGATTATCCTTCGTCAAACTAAAATTTCGAGTGTCACATGACTGTTTCCGATTAAGGCGGTTCTCCTCGTTTGTTCCATTATGCGGGCGGTTCTTCTAAGTGAGGTAAAAAAAAAGTTAAACAAACAGTACCGTGATAAAAAAAAAAGCTAAAAACAAGAAAAAAATCTCGGAGAAAATTACTTGAGAGCGATAAAAACTTCGTGTCGTCAAATTATTATTATTATTATTACCAGTGAAGCTTTATCTTCGTCTTTTTTATGCACACTTATGTGTGTGTGTGTGTGTGTATGTACACTTCAAAACTTTGCGAACATGAGCTCCCGGTTTTGTTGGGACCCGTGCGTGTGCGTAACCATTTTTTCCCAGTTATAAACACACACACACTTAAATCTACGTTACAATAATATATACGTGCGTTTGCGTGTCTATGTTTACATCAATCACCACGACGCGAAGTATCATAATATAAATCCGTTCCCTTTTCCGCGTTGGATTCATTATACCGTGGTGGTCGTGGAAGAAGTGAACGAAAATTTCAATGCGTCTCATAAAAATAACATAGGACATAGCTCTTGGAAAACGAGGGCGTCGGGTTGAGTTTTATTACGGACGCTGAGAAATATCACGCGTATAAGGATGTATATTGTTATTACACACACATACACACGTATGATATAATACATATCATATGTGTATAATGTACAGTGTATACATGTGCAGTAAATGTATTACGTACTCGTAGTATGTGTGTGTGTGTGGGCGCGCACGTACGTAATTCAATTTCGATTTTTCGTTATCGCATTTCACGTTTCAAAGTTCCTTTTTGTGTTGGGTATTATGTCACGATTTGTTTCCATCGATAATCCATGTGCCCTTTCTTTCGCTTCACGAAATGTATCTCTGCAACGTACACGGACGAAGTTGTTTTTGTTTGTTTATATATTTAACTACACACGCTACAGCTAAAGTATAAACCGTACACTTACGTGCACATGAATACACACACACACACACACACACACACACACACACACACACACACACACACACACACACACACACACACACACACACACACACACCCACATTTTTTTTTTACACACTCAGATGATTAAAAATATAAAACAATGCAGATTATGTCTTAATATATGGAGTCATATAAAAAATTCCAATTTCACAAAAATCTTTAAATATTTAAATTGTCTGTAGTGGTGAACATAGGCTTTAAAACAAGGTTCTAAAAATATCAATAACTGTTAAATGCGTACACCTAATATTTAATGATCATATGTTAAAGTATGATATGTATCACAAAAAAAAAACAACAATCGATGGGTTTCATTTTTGTTATTTACTACATACAATAAAGTATAGTTAAATAGATGTTTATTCATATTGTATTTTTTATATAGCAGCCATTTGTGCGAGCTTTTGGAAAATATAAGATTATTTGGGAAAAGCAAACAGATTCAAAGCACAGTTTAATACCATTGAGAGAATAGTTTGAATATTTACTGAATAAATAAGAACTGAGAAAATATTCATGACCAACGAAATCTAGGCCTCTCTCTTTCATCTCGATTCAAAATCGCGTTAATACAATGCAATTTTTACACTTTTTGATTTTAACTTTTTATTTTCGTAATATTGTAAATCATCTTTATACTTAACTTTATAATTTCAGTGTCGGCGTGTTGCCTACCCGTTTATGTTATAACTTGTATGATTTAGTTATTTTGAAATAAGTCTTTTTTCCCTAGAATATCTTTCAAAGTCTCAAGTCACGTCGCAAAATATATGATAATATACAAGATATACTGTTTGCGTAATTCAAGTGATGTATATTTTTATTTATGTGTCATTAAATTGCCACCCGAAACATTTATACATTTTATTCACTTTTTGTTCCAGAAGATGACTTCCTTTTTTTTTGTGTGATATTAATTTCGCGTAACGCAAACTATTGAAGCAGGTAATACGAATAAAGGTATTCTGGTATTATTAATTTAACCAACTTTTTATTTTTTGTGCCAACGAAAAATATGAGTGGAAAAAGTTTTTTTATTTGACATGAATAGATGGAAATACTTTTTTTTATACCCCAAGCTTAATTTATATTCCTTCATTTTTCGTTGTCTATGGTAGAAAAAATATATATATTCGTGTTATTGTTCCTTGAGAACTCATAAGTGAAAAATCTCAAAGTATATGTGACCTCATTGGAACAATGATGTTCCTTGAAAAACGATGGCACGTATTTACTATAAATTCAACACGAAATATAATTTTTATGATATTGAATATAGTAAACATGTATTTAAAAAAATCACAAATCATTGATCATATTATGTTCAAGCAGGCCCTCCACATCATATTTTTTGGCCCAGGTACAGAACTAAATTCGGGGCCCTCTATCATAGCAATTAAGTTTTCGAGATGAATATTACTTCAAGACCTTAAATATTAGTTTTATGTATATATTTTAGGAGTAGTTATAATTAAAAAACAAAATAACAACGAATTGATAGGTATCCTTTATAAATTGAAAACATGTGTAATATTATATACATAGTGCAAACTAAAAATGTATGTTAAAAAATAAAATCTTGAAAAAAAAAGGTATAAAACATTTGTTAGGTAAAAATAAAATAATGTGATTATTATAACTTGTACTGTATAATAGTTGAATGTATGTATGTATAGTTCTGGTAGTCTTATAAATCATAATACTTAATACACATTATCATTTAAATTCTAATTTCTTCTTTTTATATTAACTAAATTTTGCTTTCATGCTTTTTTCTGAGCAAAGTCGTGTATAATATTGAAACATTTTTCTATTATATATTGAAGTAATTATTTACATGGACGCCGGGCCCCTCGAAAGTCCGGACCCCAGTACCATGAGTCCACCTGACCCGCCCCCTCCCCTTTGTTGGGGCCCTATTTTCAAGTGTTAACGAGTATGAGAGTAAGTGATTGTAATTTATTTAATGGTGATGCAAATAATATTTTACACTATGTTTTAGAGGTTTTATCATGAGTGTTCTTAAAACTATGTGTTGTACTAATATGTTTAAATGTATCGTTTTATCATAATCTGTCATTTGATTTTATACGACTTAAAATTATCTTTATTAATTAATATTCCAATGCAAACTCGAATACATCTCTAAATTACAATTAGCAATGTTATGAAATCAGTTTTAGTAGGTATCAAAATATATTTTTTCTTACTATTTTCGTTGGCGACTCGCTAACAACTGTAATTATTGTTGATAAACTTCAAAAGACGAATGGAGTTGTGTCTTACAATGACCTAATGCCATTGTTATTCGTCAGGTGATCTCCAATATTTTGCGATGCCTGGATCATGTCACTTGTTAATTTATTGTGTGGTCAATATTGTCTGTTATCGTTTAGTTTGTTACTATAGTGTAGTACAAATATATAACATACCTATAATATCAAAGCATAATCAATAGTTTTTCATTATGCGATGCATATTAATAATATTCATTTGAAGCCTTATATGCTAATATGACTTTTATCAAATGTAGTGTATTTGAATATATCTAGTGAGTTAGGTATTGACCGGAGGTTTTACATTTTCAATTATTCAAGTTGAACTTTTAGCGTTTAACGGGCGAATCTACAACCGTATATTTGCATTACAATTCAAAATGCTACTGTAATTATTCTAAAATTATGCAAGTACATTTGTGCGAAGATTATTCTGTATTTTGTTAAGAAAAAAAAAAAAAGAAAATGTGTTTTAAATATTTTACATGATTTATCTTCGAAAGTTGGTTTCTAGAAAGACATTATTAATAGTATGCTATAGTAGCCCGAAGAAAAGTAATAACTTACTCGGCGAAGAAAAAAAACCTCATCGGTCAAATGGAAATCATTCGATCAACCATTCAACCATAACAATAGAAACTAATATTAATAACAACTCAACATTACCTTTAGGCGTTAATATCAAAGTATTAAAAATTCATTTCGATGATCTTATTCTTGATATATTTTACTTAATAAATAAGATAGACAGGACAATAGTATTAATCTATCCATATTTGTAGCAGATATTACGTATTTTCTTTAAATGTGTATGTTTTTTTAGTTTTTCTTAGCTAAGTATTTAGATGCTTGAAGAAATATATCAAACCTGGAATATAATAAATTAATCCGCAGTATAACGTTGAAGAGAAATTTATATTTTTATTATTGTTTATTTGGTAAATAATAAATCATGCGTGTAAAAAAATATTCCGAAAGCATTTAAAAAAGCAATTTTAGTGCTTTAAATCATGTGTATGCATGTATAAAACGAGCTATATTTATTTATTTAATATGAATTTAAAAGTTTAAAAGCATTTTTCGGTATTACTTAAAAACTTTCCGTTTTTTCTAAATTAAAAAAACATCAACTTACGATTTTTAAATTCGAATTAGATATGTTTTTTTATTTTCGTTGAAAATGGTTCCATTATAAAACTTTTAACATAGGTACCTACATAAATCTTATTTCGTGGAAAATAGCTAACTGATTATTTTTCAACACTGTTCATCTAAACTTTATGTTATTAGAAAAAATAAATCGTTTATTTAAATAATTACGTATAAAATATGTGCATTTTTCGTTGTTTGAATTTGAAACATAAAAATACTGTTGTTATAATTTAAAGTAGAAAGCTAATGAAGATTTTTTTAATATAAGTGAGAGATGAACATTTAGTATCATAATTCAACTAGAAAATAAATCATATTAAAATACTAAAAGCTTAGAATGTATTAATTAATTTTGTTTACAAACTAGTAAAATTTCTACATAAAACAATGTGTGTATAAAATATATTATACACAATATATTATGTACGTTCATTGAAGATTTTATATCAGACTTAAGTGCTAGACAGTAGACAATATCGAGAAAACTGAAAAATAATAATAATTAAAAGAGAATAAAAGGCACGTGCTGTCATAAAATTAATTAAAAAGCACATAATACAGAGTATTGTTTTATTGTGCCGTGGGGCAGAAAATCGCGTATATAAATGTTATTAAATATTGCGAGTTTTATCTCATGCTTTTTCTATTTCGTTTAATTTCTCAATATTCTTCGAATATTTGTTATTTCTACAACGTTATTAAATCAATCGATCGTCGCTGGGTCATCGCGTGTACGAACTTTCGATTGTCGTCCGCTTAGTGGTTAGGTAGTGATTAGGTAGTCGAGTATTGATTCCAGCCTCGATGAGTATCGTTGTTAGTTATTAAAAATTTTAAGTGTTCAAGAAAGAAAAAACGTACTTAAGCGAGTGACAAATCAATTGAAATTAGTAAATAATCAATGAACGCTCAATATGTGCCATTTGAGTTTTGTTATGTTCAAATTGCGTTCTTTAACGGGGTCGCTAAAGCGTGAGAGTATTTTGCGTCTTAAGTGAAGCGCGTGAGACTTGTTTATCAGGTCCTGAACATATTTATATATTGTAAAAAAAATGAACTGTCCTTGAAATATTAAATAAATGTTTCTATAACTTTAAAACCAAGATTATGCATTTATAATCTATTTTCAATCATAACACATAATTACCAATACAATAATGTAATTGTGGGCAAAAAGTGTACTCTTAAGTCTGAATAGCTGACGTTAGATATTGCCATTAGACTTTTGCACGAGTCTCCTGTGAATACACCTGACGACGGGAAGCATTTCAATTATTAATAATATATTATAATCAAAACGTTTAAAATAAACCATAGTTGTTCTGTTTTGTCATGCATGAGTGGGTTCAATAAAAATAATATTTTTGTTTTATTTAAACGTATATTTGTTTTATTTTTTATTTTTTGTCGTCACGGGTTCAAGAAAACTTACGTTGAACAGTATTTATTCTACGGTCAAGTGGAAAACTACAAAGCTATTAATGTCAATGTTTAGGTTAAATAAATACGTAAGTACAGTAGATTATAATGGTCACGAAAGTATATTTTTATTTACCTTTAAAAAAACACACTAGATTACTAGTATAGTTACGACGACCACGATTGATAGATTTTTCAGTTGATTTCCAGACGAGAAACATCAATAAGGTGTTATTATATTTGAATATGGATCCTTAGAAACTATATATATATAGTATATACATTTATTTATTTATTTATCAGATTATCAGATCTAGCGAAACTACGACTAATGATGTAAAACGGGTTCGGAAGCATATCCTTTTGTGCGTGGTTCGAGCTTCCGAATCGCATCTGAAAGTTCCGTACGACGGAGTTTGCCGTCAAAATCAACCATTCCATTTTACGCTAAAGCCGATGTTGATCGCGATACCATTTTTATTTATTACAAAAAAAAAAAAAAAAAAAAAAAATGCAATTTTCCGTTACGAGTAATCCTGCAATATAAATCAATAATGAAAAAGTGAAACAGTGGTCTGATTGGATTTCAAGATTTACCAAAGGGTAAAAATTGTCTTTTTTGTTTGAACGGAAGGATGGGATGGAAATGTGAGTAATCGTGACCGACAGACTTGTCAGTGTACGAAAAAGTCGATTTCGATGGATAAATAGGTCACTTTTCTTTTTAACAAGGGTGGATCCGATGTAAAGTCTAACGAGTTGGTGGTTTTTGTTATTTTGTTGAAGAAAAATAGTAATAATATAGTATCTACGAATAGTATGAATGTATATTGTGCAATAAGCTATTCTGATCCTGAGATAATAATAATGCTAAAGTGACTGAGTGGGTTAGGGATCAAATATTAAATTTAAATTTTCTCTGAAAGAACTAGCTTTATATTTATGAGCCTTCGTCGGTTTCATCGACACGTATTGAATTCTATGAAACGTTGTTAGGATGTTTACAAAAAACATGAAGTACTTAGGTTATACTTTGGATGTTTATTTTATTCTATTTTTGTATTTTTTGGATAGAAGACTTAGTTCAAAAGTTGAATTTAGCCTCTATAGACCATAAATTATTTTTTCATTGACTTTGAAAATGTAATTTCCTCTGTTGTTAAAAGTTTTTCTAATATTTGAACTAAACGGTAAGATATCTTGTGCCGTAAGTCAAATTCTCGAGAAATTTTCTTAGTTATTCAGTAATAATTTCAAAAAACAATAGAGTTAGGCATTTTCATCAAAATATCAATAATAATCTTATACGAATTTAGTAAAAGTTTCAAAACAATTATTCATTTTTGAACTAAATCATGAAAATGTTGAATATTTTTTTATTCAATATAATTTTTGATTCCCGATATTAAAGAACTGAAAATGAAATATAACTTAACTTTATTCATATACTTCACTAACGTTGCTGGAAAATTTCAAAAGTTGTCAGTCAAAATTTTTTTTTTATTAGAGGTTAACATTATAATATTAAATCCTATATAACGTTATACTCAACCCTTACACAGAAACGTTTCACTAAAAAAATGATTTATCGTTTTTATAAAATCAAATATGTCTCCTAACCAGGATAGTGAAGAATACCCATTGTGCAAAGTATGTCCATCTTAGAAAAAATAAAATTATTATTTATTAAGTGTACCATGATTGATTATAGTATTTTATTAAGCTTTTTATAGTTAATTATCTATGACATAAATAAAATAAATAAATTTAAAAATTAATTAATTTTTAATTTTTATTCAACAGCACATTATATTTAAAGTTGAACTTTATAACAGCTCATAATAGCCACGATTTTTTCTCATTTTAATTTTTTGAAATATGGCCTTTGAACTTAAAAGTGCATTTTATATTTATAACTTAACGAGTTAAAGTTACTGCTCATTAAGAATAACTCAATTTAAAATAATTGTGGAAAAAAAATTGTTGAACTTATTTACATTACATTTATGGATTTTGAAAATGATTTACTTAACTCAGTTCATTCTAAAGCGTTTATTCGAGTATCAACATCGTTTTTCATTGACTCGGCTTGATATACGTAATAATTATAAATGAGTATAATATAATATGGTTTTGTGCTGACACCATTAATGCGTTTAGGTTCTTTGTTTAGAAGAGTATATATTATTCCTAATGGATGACATTCTACAATTTGTTATGCTCTTAAATGTCTGAACGATAAACTACGACGAAATTTCGTATTTGAATAACAGTATGGTTGTGTATTTTTATTTGAACAATTTAAGATAATGATATTCAGTTGTGAAAAGTTTATAAATATATTAATTCCAGTTTCCAAGAAGAGTTTTTTTTTTTAATTTTCGACCTTCTGTTGTGACTTGCCAAGAATCAAGCTGTTATTGTAATACAAAATGAGGATTTAATGTTACCTTTAATTAAATTTGATGACACTAATAATAATGAAAGTACTTTTACCAAAATGAAGACCATCGACAGACAAATAAAATAAAATACGAGTTTTTCACTTTAAAAATAATTAACTTAAAAAGTAATTTAATTCAGTTTTTGAATGATTTGAAGTACTTAAAATTTTTTAAAAAAATTATGTAAATTTACCCAGTTTTATGATTTTGATAAATATTTAATAATTCTTTAACTTAATATCAACATCGAACATTTATAGGTATATTAAATTCCTTGATAATAAATGAATGAGATTTAGTTAGAAAATAACGTATCACTTAATCTTTATCACTTAGGTTTTTGGATAGAATTGATGGTTGGGAATGTTGACTCATATTTTTATTCCATAGTTCTCTAGATGAACACTAGGAAAAATATGTTATTCGACCAAGATATACCTACTTATAGTACCGATATACAGCATGCCAATTATGATATAGTAATCCTTAGGCATTTCAAAGTATTCCACAGAAGTCCTAGCAAAAATGAGGTACAGCCGGAGTAGAGAACACAATAATTATAATGTTATTTTAATATTAATAATATTAAATGTATATTACATATTATATAACATACTAAAACGGTATGTTCATTAATTTTCAAGCAATTAAGTTTTGATTAAAATCTGGTGCTGATGAGATATTTGTGTTTAAAAGATTTTTAACAGAAAAATAGATCCCAATGATTAGAACGGTGGGACTAACATGACTTACATGACATTTTTGTGTGTAAATCAAAATGATGGTATATCTATGATTTTACAGATAATTGTGTTTCGTTGGCTAATAGGGTTTGCGTGTAGGGGGGGGTCACCTATTATTAAAAAATGTAACACTCCTGAGTGTAGCTTAATGTGCGCTCATGAGCATGCTACATATATATCTATATATATAAATGTGAAAATGAAAACCTTTGAGGCATATGTTCTCGGAAACTACTGAACCGATCGTTATGATTTTTATTTAAATTGAAGAGCTCATTTCGGAGAAAGTTTATGGCATTTGATCGATTCTCTACCTTTAAAAACAAAGGAGTTATCAGTTATTATAAATAATGACCTGTTACGTTGACTTAGGCTAAACACACACGGGTCACTTTACAACCACACCACAACCACAAAACGGTGGTCATTCGTGGGTGATATATTAATCATATATAAAGTAATATGAAAAACGCAATCGAACAGAGACGGACCACTTTCGGACCACTTTCCGACGGCAGTCGCATCGTGTCGCCGGTATCACCCACAAAATTGTTGTAAATGTTCATTAATTTAATACTATGTGTACGTTATGAACACGAGCGCCGAGGGACAGGACCGCATTGGACGTATTTTGCAGCGGCCGCGTCGGGCACGTAGGATGTCGTCGACTTTACGACCGGTATACTGCGCGAGGAAACGAAAATCACCCCCCCCCCCCGCGAGGGCGTGTATAGTGTGCCCAAAGACATTTCGATTTCGTCCAGGCGGCGCTGCACGCAACCGCCTAGCCGAACTGTAATATCTTTGCGTGAGTGAACGGTGACGAGTCCGCGCGTAACTCGTCTTGTCGTGAACATAATATTATGTATTATCGTTATGTTTTCGCGATGTTTTTTGAATCTCCTAGTGTTGCCGTTCCCCGAAAATTCAGCACTCTCATCATATCTACACGAAAGAAAAAAAAAGTAAATGAAATCGAATAACTATCGGTTATGTATCAGAACCCGCGTTCGCGAGAAATTCGTCTTTCCGTAACGCGCGATATATCATAATATATTTTCGAAACATTAGACCGGTCCTACAGGTGCAATTTCTGAAGCACTCGATTTCACCTGACAATCGAACCGACGCGTTTTTTTCCCTAATGGTTTTCATTACACTGTGCGCACCGCACACCATAACATCGATTGGTTCAAAATATTATTCTGTTATAAATACACATTAGATTAATACCTAAAACACGTGAATCGACGGGTTGGAAAATTTAATAACTGTCCATTAGGAGGTATTTTATTAATTTCACGATATGTAATACATTGTCTTCTGATCCGGGTGGCCAACTATTAAGTTTGGAAAATGGGGACAAATTTTCCAATAAAAGAACATTTTCTTCTGATTTTAATATAATTATAAAGGTAATAATTTGACAAATGATGGCATAATGACAAAACATGTAATAATAAAACACGCATATAATTACTCTCTTTATGTTAATACTTTATTAACAGACATTTTATAAAAGATATTAAATAAAAATAATGATTGATAAAATAATAATAAGTACCTAATATAATATTTTTTAATGACTAAATTTTTTATGAAATAAAAGGTAACTATTTATAATCAATGATATTATGTTAAAACGGTATAGAATCTAAACATAGATAATACAAATTAGTTATTGCTGTGCTCGATAACAAATGAAATATTACTGTTTGTAAAATCGTAGAAAAAGGTTAATTTATAATTTCCTGATGTCCCGGGAAAATTGTGTCCCGCATAAATTTTGATCGGGACACGGGAAAAAAACTTTAAAATCGTGAATGTCCCGCTAAAATCGGGATGGTTGGCAACCCTGCTTCTGATATTTGTTATGGGTGGGCGTTCCGAATCACTAGAAAATTAAAATATTTAAATGTCACGATACGCCGAATAATTATATCTAAATGATTTAGACTTATAACAAATTAACTGTTTATAATTAATGAGAATATGTATAGGTATACACATATTATACTTATAGAGGTGTTCCCACTAATTTTTTAACTATAATTATGTATAACGCACTATATGCGACGTCACTTCGTTATCGTTGATGAGCCGATACGGTATAGTTGTAATATTATTCTAGTTAATATTAATGAGCTATTTTACACTCAAAGTTTCCACTTCTTTCATTAAAACCAAGCAAACGAATTTTGTCAAATTGGTCGTCCAAATACTGCGACAAAAGATCGTAACTTTTCGTTTCGCCAAATCGATTTGCCCCGTTCTTTCTCCCGTCGATGCCAGCGATTGTGTATTTGATATGTCATCAAATAATTCTTTCGACAATAACTAAACATCGGAACATACCGATCGAAACTTCGAGCTTACGGTACTACCAATTTACATTAAAAACATCACGGGTTTTTCTGCGTTCAAGGACGAATGAACAAGGTAACGTACCCGAACTCTTGTACTTGTAAGTCCACTTCTTATTTAATTATAATATGCCCTAACGGTCGTAGTAGTTTTAACACAATTATAAAATATCTAACAAAAGCGGACGCTTGTTTTCATACGTTCCGACCTCGTTGTCAACGTGCATACAGAGTTGTAATTAAAAACCTTTACCATTCTACCCTGCTTACGGAAATTTCCGCCGCCTAGTCGCAAGAGAAGTACTTACTTAGTGAAACATATCATTAATGACAAAAATAAAAACAAATTTGGTTTTCCAATTTTTTTCGTTGACGTCATACTTCACGATAACAACAAAATACAAATATATATGTGTGTATATATATAATTATAAAATCATATCTGTACATAATATCGAAATAATTAGGTATCGAAAAACCTCACGAAACTCGTCATGAGTCACCGCAACGCTTTTATTGTCAAATCAACGGTCATACTGAAAATGATTGCCACCATAAGTCTAGATTCGTCAAATTAGGGGATGATCGTCACACGGAAAACTATACAGAGGATCACAATATTTTTGCAAAATATGTTCTCTGTACTGATGACAATACCACCATCTAAAAGGAATTCCCAGCTTTCAAGGCTGCCATCAAGCGTCGGGACAACCATCAAATCAACAATGACAATCAAAGTCCAAAAATTATTTAGCCGGTCGCAGCGTTACTTCTCAACCCTGCCCCTCTTCAGTCCAAACCTACGTATGCCTTTGTTGTTTCCGATTCAATATCATCAATAACATCAATAATAATAATCCACCCTATGCTCTCTCAATCAAAACTATTTTCTATATCCATCAAATATCGAAACTTTATTAACTTCCTTCATTTCCGAATTTTCAAAAACAATCAAACCTCCCATTTTTCTACTTACTACATTAATAACCAAATCCCAAATATAATAATTTATATCATTAATTACCTTTATTTTTGTATCATTCATTAGCCGTAATCGCTAGGCGCTTATCGCTTATTATTAATCATTAAATAATTTTATTGTAATCTAAAACTATATTTAAGCTACAATATATATACCAATGAAGATAATTTTATTTTTGCGACTACTGTGAAATGTCATTTATCAATATTGTCATTATTATTATAATTATTGAGCTGAATTAATTATTTCAGTTAATTCTTAATGAAGAGAAAAAAAAAATATAAATAATTGTTCTAAAATTCAATTCATATATCGTACTGTCAGTACAAGAGGGCCATATATCGACATTTTTCAATTTTAAGGTTTTGGTATCCCTGAATTCGTAATTTTTTTCTCTATTTCTTAAGAGTGACGCAATCTATGTAACTATATTGTTAAATTTACTATTAATAAAATAAACTTATTGCACTAAGGCACGGTTATAGGTAGTTGATAACAATAAAGCCTCTCCTGAACAATTTTACTTTTTGATGTACGGCCCTCTTGTACTGACAGTACGAATTATGATTATACAAATATGATTTTTTTTTATATTACGTTCAAAATTTACTTAAATATTTTGAGTAAAGCGAAAACATGATTAGTTTTCCAATATGTCTTTTTTGTCACTAATGAACTCGTATGTCGTCATTGTTTTTAGTTACTATTAGTGGTTTGAAAATTACGTTTTATTGATTAGACATCTTATCTAGTTGGAATTTTAGAAAGATAATTATTTTTTCGAAGCGTTAAAAAAACTATACTTTCAAGAAATAGATTTTAGTTATTTATTTATTTGTAATTCTAAAAAATAAAAGCTAAAGAAGCCTAGAGGTTCAAAAATGTCTCTAAATATCAATAATATACTATTTTAATTAGGAGGCTCTTGTCAGTTAAATATATTTTATGTTAAAAAGTGTTGAAATTATTATATTTTTTTTGTGCTCACGCCATAAAATTAGATAAATAAAATAAACTATCAGTCTTTTCCCGAGCCGACCCTGGCTACAGATTTCTTAGCACCTTTCTTATTCAACCTTTACGTAATACATGGCTATAATATATTTACGTAATATGGCTACCTCCTGCACACCGTCTCATACACTAATTACTATAAACATTGATTATAGAATGTATATTCTATAATCAATGCTATAAATAATACATTTGTTCTACTTTACTTATATTTCAGGAAGGAGTCTCCTTCAGATAAGACCTTAATCGCGGGACACTCTGTATAAATTCTGAGCCGTATGACAACGATTTTTCTTCCGGGGCAATTATATTCACTATATTCACTTCCCACCTACTCTAAATGTACATTATACACTTTTATAAAAGTATTGTTTGTTTTTAGATTCTAAGTGAAGCGAAGGATCTATTGGTTCTACTATGGTGTTTATTTTTTTTATTGTTTTCTTTTTTCTTATAGGCACTTTCGTCATCATTATCTAACTTGATTTTTCATTTGTGAAATATAGTGACGTACGATTAGCACATTTTAAGTTATAAGAGAATATCTAAATACTGCCTATAAATTGAGTCACTGAAAATCGGTATACCACACAAATCATATATTTTCTGAGATAATACGTGGACGTCAAATACACAACGGTACCCAGTAGAAATACAGCACGAGATTTGTAAAACATTAAATTGATTTCTTCATCAAGACCGATTATTGAAAATTATATTTTTATTCTTTTTTTTCTGGAGGCACTTTTTGGGGCAGTAAATTTTGTCCAAAAGTTTCATTTAGTACCTCTACATAACATAAATTGAATGTATATGATACTTAAAGGGTTCATTTTTTCTTCATCTCAATAGTTTTTTTGAATGTAAGGAAAAAATGAGTATAAACTGTGAAATGTGCCGTTAAGGAGATGTTCACTAAATCGATTTAAATTAATTATTTCTCTGTTTTATTAGTGTCATTAATAATTAGTATTTGATTTTTGATGTACTCGTATTTATTTATTATTTAGGTCCGGATTTTTCGTAAAACTTCAAATATTGGTTCATAATGTTTTAATTATATGGTTCTTTCAGTCAATTTCACTCGTGAATTTATATCACGATTTTAAGTAGTATCTTGCAAAAATGGTTTACGTTTATTAAGTATAAATATTATTTATTTACTCATCTACCGAAATGCGAATAATTCAAATCTAAAGCCACTCTATATTATGTACAATACACATAAAGCTATTTACTTTTATGCTTTTATCGCGTTTAATTTTTTTTAATAAGCGTGTATTAATATTTTATACGGGCTCCTCGGCGCTACGAATTTTGCTTGGGGCCAGTGCCTCTTTGGCCCCGCTGTACGGCTTTATATAAATATGTATAAGTATAACGCAAAGTATTGAGCTCATTCAATGTGCTGCAAATGAAGTAAAATCCTGCGACCGGGGTGGTCGGGGTGACCGCCAGTGCCCGAAGGATATAATTATTTATACATTATCATTATTAATTAATGTCCGTTATTCATACCGATAAGTGTTTGTTTTTATCATATTTCGTACACGGCACACGCGTACTGCGGCGCGCATTCAAGCGCAATGGTATTACAGTATTGTAATAGTAGCGAAACAATATTATTTCGTTTTTGTTCTCCGCGACCTCGCGTCGAATCAATACAACACAATAGTGCGCGCGATTGAACACGAAACGTAATTTTTATTTCATTTCTAGAAAAAAGTAATTAATTATGATTTTCCCATTGGTTATATTGTGAATTATTCCCACTCGAGTGAATCGCACTTGATCAGAATCCAATACTTTTAAATATGTTTTCTTCTTTTCCCGACTATACGTATTATAGAGGTACATTATTAACCGTTAACTCGTAATATAAATCGATTTTCCACGATTTTAGTATTACTGTTAATATTTTTTTTCTGTTGAATTTTCACGTCACGATATCGTATGATTTATTTTTGATTAATGATGCTCGGCAAAAATTTGATCGTTTTCACGGTTAAAAACTACGAACTCGAAACTGAAATATTCATATTTTATGAAATGTTAAATGGTCATTGATGCCGGCTGACAAATTACCTGCCTAAATCGTTCACGACTTGTATTGATGTATTACACAGGACGAAATAACGGTTTTACAAAAACATAATGATTTGATTTTATTGAAAAGTATACACTCGAGTATGTGTGTAGTAATATGCACGTTCACTGTTTTAACAGTTATCAGTTAGACATACTAATACTACAAAACAATAGTCTAATAGAGGCGGACGAGAAGCGAAATATAATAATATAAAATTAATGTTGTTAATTTATGTATATATGTATATATGTGCGTATAAAATAAATACAATTATAAGTCACGCGAAAAAGACACAGCATTTAATTAAAATACTTTTAGAGACTCGGGAAAAGTTTTGTTTCTCGGACTTTCATTAGTGGAATCTTTGTTAAAACTAAATTGTTCGACGAATTTTCCGAGGAGTGATAACTCCTCAAAACAATTTATCATGGGTCGAAGTGTCTCATCGAGCGAGTAAAAACATTGACAGAGTACACATTTTATAATAGGTACAATGAACGCAGGTATCGAATCGCATTATAGATTTTACACGAATTATTTCAATACACATGCAGGTCAATGGTGGTTCCAAAGGGGGGGGGGCGCAAAGGAGAATTTCCCCCCAAGCTATCCATAGTAATACACTAACACCCAAAATACCTAATTTTATTGATAGAATATTGAAAAATATTTTCACTTACCATACTGTATTGTTGGAGCGTGGTCGTTATTCGTGGCATTGGCACTCATAGCTTTTTCTCTTATATACGTTCAGTCAAATTATATTGTACTTTTGCTTTGGCCTCCCCTCCCAAAAAAAAATTAATTTCTGGATCCGTCACTGATACAGGTCATATCGTATGTCTTGCTCCGGAATTCTCTCAGTGCACTGTTATTTGCTGTTATGTTTCTTGTTTTCGTCATTTTTTTCTCCGCCGTGATATGAGAAGTAGGATAGTAATAATAATAATGACAATTATGTATTGTTCTTGACATTTTTTTGTAACAATTGTAATTAAATTATACAATTACTGTCCGATCCGAATACATATTAATCGTAACATAATAATTTTTTCAGTGTTATGAATTCAAATAATTTAATAAAACATTACGAAAAAAAAAAAAAAAAAAAAAACCATAATAAAACGATGGTCGAGTCGGTTTTATGCAGGAAATAAAACAAATATAACACAACAGTTTATACGCACACTCGTTTATAACAATCAAACTATAACAAACTACAATATTATTCACGAATACAAATGGTTTTCGGTCGTATAAATTAATATTATGCAGTGCACCGCTTTATTTATGCAATATATGTCGCCTACCTACGGTTATTTTGTTCGTTTAATTTATTCACGTGTCGCGAAACCGTTTCGCAGTATTTGTAAAATTGTATGTAACATAAAACGTCAATGAAAGCATTATCTGAAAATATGAAAAAAAAATTAAATATAATTAAAACAATATTTAGAAAGGTATTCTCACAACAAATTAAAAAACTTTGTTAATAAAAATTATAGGGAATTTATCAAAAACGTTTGTTGTCTACGGCTTCGCTGATTGGACGAAATGTGTGTATGACAAAACGATAAATTATTGTCGGTTTCTCTTTACACGTCCATGTAGTTAAACTAGAAAATTTGTATTGTTTTTCGATTTTCCTTGTGGTAATCATTTTGACGTTATCAATTCGAGATTCGAGTGATTCGTAAGTTATAGTTTTCTGTTCGAAGTTGTGGTGTAAAAATACACTCGTTAAAATATAACGACGGACGTGATTCATGTGTCTTACAGACGTATGAAATTGAAACGAAATTCGCTATATGGTATTGTTTTATTCACAAAATAAAACTTTTATATATTACGCTCTATGATCTACGTATGAGAGTTATTTTGAGCCACTCGAGTAGCTCCGTTTGGCTATCGCACAGTCGAGCACATTTTAAATAAAACAATGAATGGTGAATTAATTGTTTAATTTTCTAAGCCCACAAAACCAATTCTACTAAATTCGAAATATAACATTTTCATATCAGAAACATATTTGTCTTGTATAATCTGTAGCTTATTTGAAATTCTTAAACTAATTACTTATGCCTTTTAATTTATAAAAACGAAAAATATATGTGATTTGTTTAATTTAATTAGTCTAAATAATATATTAACCAGATTTTTGATAGAGATTTCCTAATCACAAGTATGATGTTTGATAAAAAGCACGAACAATATAACTAACTAAAAAAATAATCAAATACAAATTATAATATACATTATTTAAAAATTAAATATGAAACAATTCGTAATTATTTTATTTATTTAGAGTATTATTAATCATTATTGACAGATGCAGTAGGTATTTATTATAAAACTACAATAATCATAAAACTTGAAAATTAGTTTAAATTAGTATTAGGAAATATGAGGTCATACGGGACAGCTAATGTGTGTTTATAACTCGGCAACGTTACATGACATTTGAAAAACTAAGTATGCGCTCAATCGAATTAAGCAAAAAGGTCTTTAAAAGGGAACGATGATAATCCGTTTAAGGCTGCGCTCAATCGAACTTTTGTGCTCCACGCACGCCATACAATAGCATTATGCATACAAACCGATACTTTGTACTTCCCTACTTATACATAAGTATGTATAATTCGATGGTTAGAAGAGGTGTAAGTACTTTACTCCAAACCCTGAATTGTTAAAGACAGTCAAAAAACGTAATATTTTACATAAAATTATATTAGAGTGTTTGCGCTCTTATGTTAAAACATCGATTGATGCAAAATGAATAGAAAAAAAAATTGATTAATATAATGTATGCAAAAAAGAGTATTTTGGAAAAATGTTCAATTATGCGCATTTACATTTTAAATAGGACTTGATTAACCGATAGGATGAGTAAACTGCATTCCAGGACGCCAATCGACGAGGTATGTTAAATACAAAAACCGTTTTATTACACCTACGTAAAGATTTGTTATATCAGTCGCAATGATTGTGTTAAACCGTGTTCATTGTGTACGCAGTATACAAATTAACATTTGCACACTGTTATCGAATATTGTTGGTTTCACTATTGCCTATATTGATTATTAATTCAATGGAACAATTGAAAATTCTCTTGGAAAATATTCTAACGAGTATAAAATAAACTTTGTTCTAAACACAATAAATGCTTGACGTTTTTTCAAGTTTTTTTATTCATCCCCTCTGGAACCTCCAAGACCCCACTGGGGAGCTCCAAATCAATATAAGCCTTATAGAACCTCATTATTTCAAGCCTTGCCTTTAATAATTGGTTTATAGTATACTCGTATTATGCATTTAATAAATCAATGAAAAAATCGTTTAGAAATAAATACAAGCTAGCCCTAGTTTCAATTAGTTTCGACTTCAGAATTTTATTCCTCGTCAGTTTTTCATTCGTTCGTGATAATTATATATATTCATAATGGTTTCATGATTTTACCAAGCAATGGAAATTATTTTAATAATAATAATAAACTTATTATGATTATTATTATTATTATTATTATTATCTTACACAGTAGTGACAAATATTGATTAAGGCTCAATGGATAACGCTATATGAATCGAATACCACTTTTCCGTAAATTTTAAAATGATATTTTATTACGTTTTCTATCAAATGACATTTGTTCAATTTTATCTGTAGCATGTAGACACACAATTTGTAATAATTGACTATTAAATTTGTTTTGTTCAAAATTGTGTTTGTTTTTTGCTAAAACTAAATTATTGAAATAAATAAACGCGATGCCTTGTCTATTAGGGATATCATTTAGACTTGGCCCCAGAGGCGTATTTACGGGAGGACCAAGAATTCAAGACACATTTTTATCACACGATTACAATAATACACACGCAAATACTTGATATTTATGTTTTTACACAATTAATGATAATTTACTCTCATTTATAATTTTTTCTTCTTACATATATAAGAATTTAAAAATTATAGTGTTTGCCATGGAGTAACTTCAGGACTGAAGGAGTCCAGTTAACCCTTTTGGCTCCGCTGGGAGTCGTGATTTCTTGCGTGACTTAAACGCCCGAATGTAAGGTATACTATATTATATTAACAAGCAATAATGACTTCAAACCAACCTTATAGATATAGATTATAGGGTATTATTATCTAACAAATAGTGTGGTGACCAAATCTATTTTTACACAATTCACAGTGTATTCAAGGTTTCCGACTTTATATTTCTTTTTCTCATCGGATTTCGTTTTTACTAATTTGGATAATTTCAAGACCTATAATAAAACATTAGCTTGATGCAGGCATTTGTGCTAGTCGGAGATCTAGAATATTGATTAACTTCAAGGGAGTATGGACCTATTGTCTTTTCAAAGAATGTATTAAAATCTGAAAATTGTACTTATAGTAGTGGACTCGTCGTTCTTAGTGACCAGACTGAACTTTCCTTCAAACTTATCGCAAATCTACAAAACTAATGCAGGGTGAATCATTATAATATATATATATATATATATATATATATATATATATATATATATATATATATATATATAACAACACACAATCTTACGTTAAATTGTTCGTATCAATCTCTCGGTTATTTTTATTTTCTCTTTAGTTTATATATTTTTTATCTCCTTTGATCTTTTTTTGTTTTAATCTAACTGGAACCCTTTTTTAATTTATAAATTCTGTAGTTATTTTTATAAAATGTTTTTTGGTTGTTTTAATTCATTTGACAATCTTTTGTTAAATTACTAGTAATTGATAATTCATAAACCCTGAAAATCAACCATATAAAACATAAAAATAGCGGTTTTTAGGAAAATGGTTATTGTGATTTTATACTAACCAATAAAAGTAAAGGAAATTTTGTAATATAGTAACCATATTTTCCGATTTATTACTATAGCTGAATAAACTAGAGCCATATGCGTCACACTTGTGAAGTGGAAAACTAACAAGAATAATCATAAAAATTAACTATTTACAATACATTATTAAACATCGTAATTGTTTTTCGTTAAAATCTAGATGAACTTTTAAAATTTTTTCCAAGTATGAGCTAAAACTATTTATTTTGTAAAAACGTTAAAATGTCAGAAATGAGGTTTTTATTAAATTTATTTCAATTGATTAATCATAATTCCAAGCAATAGTGCAAAAAACTTGAAATTATTACCAATATTAATAACACGTGCATACTAACTTGACTAAAGTGTCAAAAAAAAAAAAAATAAATAAAAAAATTAACCTCTTTTTGGGAAAAAAAGATCTTAGAAAATACCTCGAGTTTTGAATTTTCTTCCTGACATTTGAATGATATCAGAGAATTAAATGTAATTTTCTTTAAAGTATAATATACTAAAGATATTTAACATTTTAAAAAAAAATCGATGGGTGTTTAAGATTTAAATTAAACGTTTGTGTATGACTTTCAACGGATTGCCTGTTTTTACATTAATTCTTTTTTAAAATAAATGTACATAAAAAATGATGAATAGATCCATAATAATTGTGAAACTTGAGATACATAAATATGTTTTAAAGTAAATTAAAATAAAAATGCTTTTGGGCAAAAAAAAAAAATTCTCTTTTATTAAAAAATTTATCCATAATTATGTTATCTGAGGACCGAAGAGATGAAAAGCGAATTTTCACGACCATTATCTTATCGGGTTTTTAAATGTTGATATGTAATTCTTTTTGGTTAGTACAAATAGCCATAAACATGATATAATAATATAAGATTGCTGTTCATCCATAAAGTAGATTCAAACCCGTTTTATAATTTTTAATTTAGGATTCGTTTTATTTATTTCATAAAACGAAAATACTTTATTTTACGATTTCACTCGCGGAAATACCGCCGGAAACCTTATAATTTATTATAGTATTATAGTACGTGCCTTTTAGCAAGACGCTATTGGCTATTGTCGCGAACAACAATGGCCAACCAAGAATATTCAAGTATTTTTTTAAATTTTTTTTCGTAAGAAATCGCGTTAAATTCTTTAAAAGGAAACAATAGAATCGCACAACAGTGACGGAAAACCGGCGAATAACATGTTGTTTGAATGACATAGAATACAATGTAGCTAATAAATTAATACATCATGTTAGGTGATAAATATGTTTTCACGTTAGGGCCAATAATCATCTTTAGTTGCATAAATAATTGAATACATATTTAATAAATATTTATCAAAATAGCAGATTAGGTAATAAATCAAATAAATTCTAAAAGCTTTTCAATGCTTATAATGTTTAGTTTGCGCTCCAAATAAATGTACATAGCGCTCCTTGATTTCTTTAAATTTAAATTTAGGCCTGATGCACACGTGCGGTTTTTAAACGCGCGGTGCCGCTGCGGTACCGCGTTTGCGTTTGCGTTTACTCACAACTGGATTGAACGATGCACACGAACGCGCGGTGACGCAGCGACACCGCGCGTGAACTTGCGGGCGATCGTGTACCGCAATTCCCCGACGAAACGCCGCGGCACCGCACTTTTTAATACGCGAACACGGTACTGATGAATGTTGGCGAAATACTGGAGAGCGGTTTCTAGTACAAAAAACGCTCACGTGTGCATATACGGCCGCGGTACCGCAGCGGCATCGCAGCGGCACCGCGCGTTTAAAAACCGCACGTGTGCATCAGGCCTTATTTGAAAATTTTACCTATGATGTAACAATAATTTTATCTGGTAGAATAAGGCCTGATGCACACGTGCGGTTTTTAAACGCGCGGTGCCGCTGCGATGCCGCTGCGGTACCGCGGCCGTATATGCACACGTGAGCGTTTTTTGTACTAGAAACCGCTCTCCAGTATTTCGCCAACATTCATCAGTACCGTGTTCGCACGTACGTGAGCAATAATATTGTGATAGGAGTGTAATTTTTTATTCTCAATATTGCGTTACAATTTATATTTTAACACTGCCATCATTTAGTAAACACTTAGTTGACCAAACAATTGGACAACCACACACACGACACGACTTTCGTTAAATTCACGATGTACGATTTCTTATAAGACAATAACTTTTACAGCCTCCGTCAGATACAGCTTAGAAAAATCGTCGTAATATGATTGAAGCCGTCATACAAAACTGTGTACATTTATTCATGTCACGTTTAGTACACATAATTAATAATCTCTACAGCAGTTATGTTCATTTAAAAATAATTAATGTCCGCAAGTTATTTAAATTGATTTCTTAATAAGTAAGTTAATGTGTACTGAAAGCAACGTGTTATCGTTGGTGTAAATACGCACACGAAATATCGGTAGTTGAATAGTAAGTGCACTCATCTAGGGCGTATAATCGACAGGAGTTTTATCTCCTTAGAATTTTTTCGATTAAAACCACCTGATTTATATGTATGTAACTCGTACACCGGTTATTCTCGCGAAAAAAACGAATTTCACCTGGTAGATGTCCACAATTCTAACCGACGTCCACAAATCAAGGAGGGTGAAAATATTTCAAGAACTGTAGGCCGAGGGTCATCAGGATATTGTGGTGCGTATATTATTATGGCGGTAGTTTCGACGTACGAAGCACAAGGACGTTACGTAATACGAGTTCTACGGGTCAAACATCGTGAGTGGATCGCAAACATTCCGAGACGAAAATAACTAACGACTAACCTAACGAAAATAGGCGTATGATATTTTACTCTATTATAATTTCCTCGTGATCCTGATCATCCTGCACTTGAAATTATGATCACAACGAAAATATTTGTTACACTCGTCGACAGCTCATACAAATACTTTGATTTTCGTCATGGAAACTACTCTGAAATCAGTTCCTTTCTTATATCATTAAACTGAATGGAACCTATAATGTCTCTTGACGTTGATCTTGCCACGCATACATTGCATGATGTTTTTCATTACTGTGTAATGAGCTTTGTTTCTGAAACTGATTATAAACCATCGGTTCCTCAGTTGGTTTTCTAAAGACCACAAGTCTCTTGTTTTTGTTAAAAAACACGCTCATGTTACATATACGGTAACACGTTGCCCAAGATATTATAACTCATTTTCGAATCATCGGGTCCACTTTGATCCACTTTGTCCAATTTGAATAAAAATTTGTCATTAAATCATACATAACTCGTACTGAAAACACGCTTTAAACTAATCCACGCGCCATTTGAAACATTTTCAGAAATAATAAATCTAGTAATAGTACTCCTAATACAGTTCATGTCGGTGATGAATTAAATATTTATGTATAATGAATTGCCCACCTTTCCTCTTCTTCCTACTGATTTTTTTTTTGGTCACTCTTCGTCTAACTAAATTTCTGAAATTCCTTTTCCACATATTTCTTTACCGCGTGACAGCTTTATTAGTTATGAAGATGTCGAATTAGGCCTATATGCATTAAAAACTACTTAATCTACCGGACCTAATGGTTTACCTGGTACGTTTTTATATAATGTTTGATCAGTAAATTTTTCTACGGTTGATTTTCTGTTGCTGACTCAATAATGGTGTTTATCCTTAAAGCATTGTACAGTCGTTGCCAGATAAATTGAAACGGCGGCGGCGGCGGCGGCGGCACTTTTCAGTAAGTGTAGCCCAAACTAGTCGCAGGCAGTGTGGTGCAGAGGTTCATTAATACAATTTCTACTTTTGTTTTTAAATAAAAGATTATTATCAGAATATTTAATTTTAAAGTGATAATATTATAAGATCAGTTTAGTGACAATTGTTGGTTTATTGATGTATTTACGGTAATAACTTTCAAGACTCAAGTACGGTGAACCCCTAGTTTTCCGTAATCGCGCCGCCGCCGCCGCCGCCGTCTCAATTTATCTGGCAACGACTGTACCGGACTGATCACAAAATCCTGGTGGAAGTGTTGTATAATGTAGGTTTTGAGAAATGCACTCTAAAGTGATTTAAATTTTGTCTGTTTCACAGAATCTTATATGTCAAAACTAACGGTACGAAATCTGCTTCAATAAGGGTCACATTTAAAGTTTCTCAAGGAGGACACTTGTCGTCCTTATTATTTTCTTAATTTTTTGTAGTTTAAAGACTGTTATCTCAAATTTCAGATGTCTTATGTTTGCTGATAACATAAAACTTTTCCGTAAAATTGATTCCTTAGCAGATCGTGTCACCTTACAGGTAGAACTGAACTGAAAAACGATGTATTTTACCAGATGCCGTTCTCCTATTGTTTATTTCATATTCAAAAAACAAACTTATTGATGCGGTTACAATAAAAAAAGACCTGGCAATTCTATTCTGTCCGGATCTCAATTTTCACTCGCATATTGAATCTTTATACAGTAAATCGTTTAAGACCCTTTGTTTTGTAATTCGTACCATAAATAGCTTTAAGCTGTCAACCTCGCTCAAAGCATTATACTATGCTCTACTGTGCTCTTGTACAATACATGTTGGAATATAGGTTTGTTCTTTGGGATCCATATACAGCAACCGACACCTCAATGCTGGAGCGAGTACAAAGGCATTTTTTATCTTCAGCTGCTTTTATGTTGAAAATTGAACATAATCCGCACGCTTATCTCCCGGTTATAGAACATCTTGAACTCATATCATTAACAGACAGACGTGGGTCTATTATTTTAGAGGAAGTTGATAGATGGACTTACAAATGCCCCCCTTTTCTCTCTTGTACTACATTTAGAGTTCCTACTTTTTCCTCGAGATCACATCATCTTTTTGTCATTACAATGCACAATAATAATTATGGTAGTAATGATCTAATTAATTAGATTATGTGATAGGCCAATGAGCATGAGCACCACACTATTCTCAATTTTCGATTTCATTAATTAAATTTCGCTCTAAAAATTGTAATCTAGCTTATTTAGTTTCTCGATGCTACTATACTTATACTCATATATATATACGAGTATAAGGATTCTTTAAGGATATTTCAAACACTATGATAATCTTTAATCGTTTAAAAATCGTTGATAAGGTTTTTTGGTAATCGGTTGTCGGTTAAAACCGGTTTTTAAAAATCATATTTTTCAATTTTTTAATCATATTTTCAAAACTGTTTATTTAGGCGATTCGTGGGTTGATAACATAACTATAATTATTAAAATATCAAAAAACTTAATATGCTTTAATTTGGTTTCAATTTCAATATATATTTTTTCAAACTGCTTTAAAGTTTAAAGCATATGATCAAGATAGTGGCGATCAAAAAACTAAATGGTATAAAATTTAAAAATAACTGGAAAATTAAATTCAACTATAATTACGTAATCATGACATAATTCAAGTACTAATTACCACAAAAAAAAGTTAATTATTTTGGTCGGGAATAGGTTTTGGTTATAAAACCGGGATTGAAAATACGAGGCAATCGCTTTGATTTTAATACTTAGATATTTACATTGATAACCGATAAACAATAACCGCTTCCAGCATTCCAAAACTAAAAGTGGTGGTTTTCGGTATATATATATATATATATATATATATATATATCAGGGCTTAAAACCGGTAAAAACCTTAAATTTGAGAACCGAAAATCGATAGCCACTTATAGTTTTGGAATGCTGGAAGTGGTTATTGGTTATCGGTTATCAATGTAAATATCTAAGTATTAAAATCAAAGCGATTGCCTCGTATTTTCAATCCCGGTTTTATAACCAAAACCTATTTCCGACCAAAATAATTAACTTTATATATATATATTTCTGTTACGCCACCGCCGCCCGGACGATTGTGCCGTGTAAACCATCCGTCAAATCTCACTGCAGCGTGTGTTGTTCGACGAGAGTTCGACGTTATCGAGAGAATGATATCATATTTAAACGTTTTTTTCTCGACTGAAACTCGGTACGTGATAAAATATACCGCGGGTGTATCGCAGATAGATTTGTCAATTTCACATCGAAAGCGCACAATGCGATGTGTTAAATTGTTACGTGTTCGCGACGTGTAAAAATATAGCCGGTCGTTTCAATAAGCACATAGGACCTTTGGTGTGCAGGTTTTCACACCAGCGTTTGCGTACATCAATAAACACACATACACACACACACAAATACATGTTTGTTTGCACATCCGTAAACGAGCACATCTATTGCATGTACACAGGGTGTTTTAAATCTATTTTATCAATGCAATAATTTTTGTTGTGTTCGTTATTTTCTACTTAAAAAAAAAAGAAAAATGAATACTACTATCCTGTGATACTATTCAATGAAACAAAAAAATTTTAAATATTTTTTTATCTTCTCCGAAAAAATGAATAGTTTAAAATTATAATATATATTAAACTATTGATCCTTTCTTAAAAATTAAAAAAATTAAAATTTTGATTAAAAAAAAAAGAATTTTTTCTGTTTTATGTCGAAAGTGAAACCTGAAAATTGTAGGTATGAATTAGATTCGAGTATAGGTGTAAAATAGTTGATGAGTAATATTTAATAAAATTGCGGCCTGGTATTTAAGTATTAATTGGTTATAGGATTTTTATCTTAAAGTTAAAAATACTAAATCAACAGAACTAAAGTTATGGAATTCGGCAAACAGATCTGAAACGTCCTGTATATCGCCTTAGATGCCGTTGGTACGCAATTGATAAAAACTCCGTAGACAGTCCATGCCGTGACAAAACGGTTTTTTTTTGTTTATTTAAATAATTTACAACAATTAGTAGAATAAGCAAATTTTATGGTTAAAAAATGGTTAGTGACAGGAGATTAACATTTATGGGTAGGCACTCAGCAGTACCACCCGGCCGGGTACAAATTTGGAATTGTTAAAGTTAGAATTAGAATTTTTATTTATTTATTTTTTTAATTTTAGTAAGTCTCTAGGCCACTGCCTATTGAGCCTTCTTCTTACATTACCAGGAAGTGAGGTGGAAGCTAGTTGTTTTATAAATGGATTACTGCGAGAGCTTAAGCTGGAGTGAAATTTAGAATTTCTGAAGATTTTTGATACATATACATATACGACGTCGAGTGATCCGCGACAAAAACGCGTGCGATCGCACTTAAAAATAGTGGATCCGTCAAAATAATAATCAAACAACGGTGAAAATAAATAAAATATGTTCCTCTATAAAGATTTTCGAGAATATTTCCGTTTCGTTACTAAAGTATTTGAGTTATATAACGATTTCAGGCCTTACATCAGTCAACTTAAAACATTTTGATTTTCTTCAGATAAGAACAAAGTATTTTTATTTTCTATACTTAGTATCAAAACGGTTATCTTTTTTCAAATGAGTTTTTGTATAGGTAAATTTTTTTTTAAAGTAATGTGTTGTTAGCATTATTACTAATTAACTAAAATTGATCTAATGAAATCTCGTTTACACCACCACTTTTTGTTGTTTTTACTTAATGTTTGGACAGTTTTTTTACTATTGAAAAACTTTTTAACAAAATCTACCTGAAAAATTGAGCCCCTAAAACTGAAACATTATTACACAACTAATAGATCCTTTGACTCATTTAGAATATAAAATGATGTAATGATTTTTCTGTTTTAAAATTTTAAGTAGAATTTTTTTTTTGGACCGTTGGCAATTGTTTATTTTACCTCCCTATTGATCCGAATCACGAACAGGTACACATTATGTGACCTTTCGGTACTACTCCACTCGGACCCACATATCACGTCAACTACTGTGACGTTGATGTATTGTGATTCTACAACAATATCCGATCTGTCTCTTGTTATTCAGGATAAAAAAAAAAAAAAATTATAATCTGTTATCTTGGCGAAGCAAGGCCCATGTCACTTTTATTAAATTGTTTGTCGAAAGTTGTATCTACATATATCTATATATATTTATAATACAAATATTTTAATTAAAATAAAATGTATATGTTTTAATAAAAATGTATAATTAAACTCCAATGTCACAAACGTAATTATATGACTTTTTTCATAAAATGGCTCGTATCAAAATAAAATGAAAAATTAATTCTCGAACATTATTAATCACGTAATGTGCACATTCATTAATTAAAGAGTAATGAAATAAAATTTATCATTTAAATTTAAAATGCAACTTCAAAACTAAAAAGTTACCTATAGGCAATTAAAACTGATTAAATATGTTATATAATCCATCAAAAGTACAAAAAAAATTTAATATCAAAAATATATCCAGATATTGCTCATATTCATGATAAGCCTGTGGAAAGGTTGTGTGTACGAGCTATATTCACTCCAAAAAATGACCAAGCAATAAGACATATCATAAGCTTATTCTGCGTGTGGGCACACCTATTATGTTTTGCGAACTTTGAAACTACCTAAACTGTGCAGTAGGACCAGGCTGAAAGTCAAAGCATTACATCGCAATATAGTGGAAGCCACAATATTAACTGTATGTGCGAAAGGGGAAACTGTGTTTGTACAACGAATCCCTTTAATTCCGAACGATCTTCCGTTCGAATTTAATCGATTACAGTTTCCCCTCAAAGTCTGCTTTGCAATGACTATAAACAAGTCTCAAGGCCAGACTCTCAAATTTGAGGAATAGACTTGCGAGAAAACTGTTTTTCACATGGGCAGTTCTACGTAGTTTGCTCACGCGTAAGCTCACCCAATAGCTTGGTGATTTTGCTGCCTACTAATAGATCAGCATTGAACATTTTACAAAGAAGTGTTGTAGATAAAATTTAGAAAAAACCATTAGAAAACATTTATTTTAAACCTTCACTGCTAAAACTTATCGTGAACATAGGCCGCTAAAAGCTATAACTTATAGAATAGGTTATGTTAATAATTATTATCTTAAAAACTAAAAAATATGTAAAAAATATGATTTCAAAAATTTAAATTTCAATAGATTAAACAAAATGTTATTTTACCAGGTTACATACATTTTTATACTTAAACCCGGCAACGACGGGTAATTCAGCTAGTAATGATATAATTATAAAGTATTAAGTAACACGTTATTTTTCGAGAAATTATAACGAATATTTAAAACTGTCTAGTTTGGTCAAGAAAATAAAAAATTGAAAAGAAAATATTATTAAAAATTAAATTTTATAAAATGGCTGTGATATTGTTTAATTTTTTATATTTATCTATCAATCTATCTATATATATATATATATTTAATTATATTACATATAAACGTAATATTATTTATAAGTATAACTTTGTTTGAGCTTGGGTTGTTAGCATTGATATTGATTTTAAACGTTAAAATTTGTGAACAGGAGCACTGTCGGATTTTCGATTAAACGGTAATATACGTCATTTATTTGTGCCTATTCAATAGCTATTTCGATTAACTACGAGTCACATTGCCGACGATTAAACACAATTCAATTCCTCATTCCGGCAACATGATCTCTGTCAGTTGTCGTCCATAATAACATTATTATTCACTTTTCACACTCTATTGTAAACACAACAGTTCACCAAAGCTGTTGAGGAAATTACTTAGATACAGTAATATACATTATATTTATACAATATTATAAGTATTTCATATTATCACATTAGATTATTTATTATATACCTAAAAATACGTATTTCCTATGCTATATTAAGTGGTGATAAGTATTAGTTTTTACTGACGCATCCAAAACCGAAAACAGTATTGCATTCGCAATAATAATCAATGGTTCAGTATACACATTTATCACACAGATTACCTGACCTAAACAGCATATTTACCGCAGAAGCCTTAGCGATCCAAAAAGCAATCCATATAATCAAGGAAATGCCTAACAACAATTTCAACATATTAACCGACTCTCTGAGTACACTAATAAGTATCCAAACCTATGTCCCAATCCAAATATATGAGTAAGTTCCTGTTACATTTTCAAGTCTTCATAATAAAAATTTAAAATATTATTTGGAATAAACTTTCAAAACACGAAGTGTTTTCAAAATACTATTTGCAGTCTAAAAGTTACCAAATTTTGTAGAAAATTTGTTCAAACACGTAACAATGAGTCAATAACTTTTGATACAATTGTCAAGTTTATACCAACATCAATTGTTAAGTTATGACTAAATAACTAAAATTAGTCTAGTGAAAGTGTCGTTTACGGAAAATTTTACCGTTTTTACCAGGGTTTTCGGTAGTTTTCTTCACCCTTGGAAAAACTATTGAAGGGGGGGGGGAATAACGAACCTTCAAAGTATCATGAAAATTCGATTTTTGAGCTTGAGAACTAGTGAATGAACTTTTTAACCTTAAGTTGAGTGTACCAAAAAGAGCCAAGAAAAAAAATATGAAAATCAACATCTTTGTAAAACCAAACTAGGACCCTTCGCTTGATTTAGAATAATAATAATAATAATAATAAAAAAAAAACTGACAAATTCTTTCTGCTCCGAAGTACAGATAAAAGTATGGAATCTGAGCGAAAAACGGTGAATGGAAAAAGAACGAGAAAAAAAAATATAGTGAAACCAATTATTGCGCTATTCGCTCGGAACCAGCCACGACCGTTATCGCGAGGTTTCCGTCGACTCACGCTGAGCCCGGTGTCCGCAGAGGTTTGCCAGTGTACGCACGTACGAGACGAGCGCTCGCTGTGTATAATAATGATAATACTAATAATAATAATATACCATACGCGCATCAGCTGAGCCCGGGATGGCGGCGGTTAAGGGGCGGATGTTAATGTCGCGTGAGCGGCTTCAGTGCGTCTCGCCGGGAACACTAAACGACGACTGTACGTACTATAACCCCGTCGCACGCTTACATACATGTATAATATTATCATATTATACACACAGGCGTATTATAGACGGCTGCTCGAGGGCTATATCTTTACTCGCTCTCGACCCTCCTCGCCCCCCTCCCCTAACTCTCTCTCTCTCTCTGTCTCTATCTCTATCCGTTAAGCCCTATTTTGCGTGATATTTATTTCGGTGTTACGAAAAAGATAATAATAATAATAATAATAATAATGATAATCGTAAATCTCAAGGTCAGGTCAGGTCCCGTCGCCGGGAGAGCGTCTACGCCGACACACCCACGCGTGCGCGCGTTAAACGTACGTGTGTAATGTTCGTATATTATATACGTATAGTCGTATATACGTATAATGTACGTCGTATACGTACGTACGCGCGTATGTGTAGGTAATGCCTCAGCCGTCGCCGCCGCCGCTGTCCGCGCTCGCCGTAAAAATGCAGCTGGTGTCCTCCTGCCTCCGCGGTTGCCATGGCGAGAACGGCGTTCGTGCCGCTGACGTCACGGGCGTGCGCCTGGCTCGGAATCCGATCGAAATCTGAAACTTTCGCGGCCGTCGCCGCGCTCGCATCGTCTTTTACGAACCCTCTGTGTGTGTGTGTGTGTGTGTGTGTGTGTGTATGTGTTTGTGTGTGTGCGTATGTGTGTATGTGTGTGTGCGCGTACAAGCGATACTTGCAAAGTTGAGATGACGACGCGTACTCGTATACGCTTACGTGCACGGAAAAAAAACGTATGTCGTAACGCGCGGCCGTCGTCGGGTCAGTGAAGTCAAACGACGGTACGGACGACCGGCGTCGTGTCAAGTGCTCCCGTACAACACGGATCGTACCGGCCCGTCGCGACGCGTCGGACCGAAGAGAAATCGAGTACGGATTCGCCACGAAAAAGATCGATTTTACACGTTGAGCTCGCGTTTCTGTCCGATATTCGGTCCGTCGTGGCTGATTCCGGCTACACGGCGTTTCAAACGCATAAAAAAGTAAAAAAAAACACACACGAACGTTCGACAAGTGTCTCATCCCCACTACTCGATAAACGGCGAACACGGAATATAATGTTCAAATGCTCGGCGAACAACGCGTGTGTAGAGGTGGTTCGAGTTTCGAAATTTTCAAAGGTGATTCAGGTCGAACACCGGTCTATGGTTATCGTTCGGCGAATTTTCTATGAGTGCTTTGAATGAATAAAAAAAAAAAAAAAAAAAAAAATAAAAAACAACGTAGAGGGCCATTGCCTGCGGAATTTGCGGAATTAGTGTGCATAAGTGCACTTGTATTCAGTCGACAGAATTATTGCGGTTTAAGTCTACTTTAGCGCGATTTCTCCGCACGTTTATATCAATTGTTCTCTTGACGTTTTACAATAATAGTTTTCAACAACACAGTGCATGTTTTCACTGTAAACTTTTTTGAGTTCTCATCGCGTATGCAGAATTAAACGCGTCCGTGATGGCAAAGGTCAAACATTTTAGCGTTTATATGAAATATTAGGTTTAGCACAATTTTTTTCTCTGAGATCAATAACGAATTTTACTAAAATAATTGCTCTTAAAACAATTTTTATGAATGTACGAAAAATCGCAATGAAATGGAAAAATTCATCAGAGAAGTTAATATTAAATTACTATTGAAAACTAATTGATTTCGTCGGATCTGTAATTATTATATGATTTCGAATTTAAACCCCAAACCAACATGTGTGTGTGTGTGTGTGTGTGTGTGTGTTTTACGAATGTTTTTTTTGCATTAATATATCCAATCAAATAATTTCGAAGAGAAAGTGGATGGAACCTTTGAATTAATTATTCTCGGGCTATAAGAAGAGCTGAATCGTATGGCCGAGTCGTTTACGTGCATTCGACGTTAAACGTGGCCAGGTAACAACGGTATTTCGTCATGCACGTACACAAGCGTACGTTATCACACGATAATCATACGATGTAAACAAATAGAACGAATTCACTCGCTCTGCAAATTCGGGTACGTCTTAGTGTTAAGTAGATTCAAAATAAATTACGTACCACACACGTGCGTGTGTGAAAGGCCTCGCAGTTATTATTTGACTTATCTGCGGCGGGCGTATGTATGGATTATATTTTCTGCACGCGTTCCGTCTGCGGCCGTGGTATCGGTGCTTAATCATTTGACTTTCACCCCGTCATAGTCCCTCGTATACCGTTCTCCATACGGAGCATGTCAAATGATGACCACCCGAGTTACCGCGTACGAAAATTCACTTCACCGATAATTAGCATATTCACCATGCGACGACCACGCGGAATATTCATTCTTTTACCGTCCTCAAACGGTTATTATATGTGCACACAAACGCGCGGGGCTGAAATCGTTGATATACTGTAGTTTCGAAAGCTGTTTTTGTAATGAAACTTTTGTTTGACGTTTTAGAGTTCTTTCTGACGATAAATCGTCATTATTCGCCTAAGCGAATCGTTTCCGAGAATTCATTTTCCGGCATTTACAATTATAGAAAACACACACACACACACACTTCACGAATTGATATGATTAAAAAAAAAAGATCGTTATTGTGGGTAAAACGTAAATTGAATTTGACGTTTCAGCCGTGACCTAGATGCACTCGTAGCGTAACGACGTCGTTTTTTTTCCTTCAATTTATTTAATTGAAAACAGAAAATGTGCAACGACGGCGCTCTCATTGTGTATTAACGTGTCCGTTATCTGATTTTCGCGAAACTCTCGTATTATTATTATAATTTTTTTTTTTTTTTGGAAAACGTTGTTGTCGTTGCTTTCGTCCCGCAAACGGTGTCCCGGACAACCGCTTGATTTTTCGGTTGTCACTTGTCGACTTTGACACACAGTGCGTCCCGCGGTGCCGACACATTGAAATGTACCGTCAACGGCGTTATGACGTCAAAGTTCGTTCGTACCGTCGTGTCTACGCGACGCACACGTCACACGAGTCGGTGAACAGTCTTTCGGAGATTCCGAAGTTCCCGCAGGACTTGGGGAATTCCAAATCCGTTTACGTCGTTTAATTTCTCCGCTAGATTTACTCCCCCGGGTCATCACGTCTTTCGGATATAATTGTGTACGGGATTCGGTAGACGTCTTGGCGTTTACGACGGAAGTTTTGAACCCCTGTACCCGATACGGACGGTGCCATGAAAGTGGAAAACGGGAATATTTTTTTTTTAACCTCGAGGCGATCACAGATTTTCCACAGCGGCACTAACACTTGCACATGTAAATACATAAGATTGTCATAATACTTATACAAATGTTTTCCTTCTCTTTAAAAATGCGTTTTTATTTTTATAAACTATCAAAGTGCGCTAATAAATCGTGACTTATACCATGAACGTATCTGAAGGGACTGGCGAGACGTAGCCACCTCAAGTTATAAAATAACTCGAAACAAATGTATATTTTCCAATTATTTTACAACCCATAAAAACTACACGTTAATAAAAAATCATTAACAAAACATTTGAAATATGTATTCGATGAAAATGAAAGTATTGTAATTTGTTTATATTTAAATTTTTGTATTAGTGCTTATTGATCACACTAAAAGAAAAATGAAATTCGTATTACACAAAATTTATTGTTTGTGCATTTCCTGTATAATATGCTTTGTAACTTAATTTAATAATAAATACGTCTGAGGGTGGGGTGAGATAACTTTTCGAACACTATTATGTAGATCTTAATTTTTTCAATTTTTCGAATATAGTTGAGTCACTGAATTATATTTATACAAGCACGTGATTAGTTTTGATTGAAATAAAGTTTTGAGTATAACGAGGTCACGTTATATACATATACATCAAATATATAGTATTTCATATTTTCAAACTCTCAATGAATTTGAAGATGGTAAAAAATATTATAATACGTTATCGACATTATTTTTTGATAGTCTTACGTTAATTTTCAATACCAAAAGACCAATTAAATGTCCAGTCGGTATTCAGTATTTTTCAAAATTGTAAACGACGCGTGGTCGTTATTATGATAAATATGATAAATTAAATGGCTTTTAGAAATGAAAAATATTTTTCTGTCTGTGTTTGCTGAACTTTCGAATGTTTGTTCGGTAAGAACGAATATTTCGATATTATTTTAATATTTCCTGATTGTTTGGTTACCATAAAACCAATACGTTATTTCACATATTTTTTAACATATTATTTTCCTACACGGTGATATATTTATTTGGTCAATAGCATATGTAATCATACTCATCGCTGTGAAACCATACTCTTTCGTTCACGTTCATATAGACGTTATATTTTAAACATTAATAAATGTATGGAAATCAATCAATGTTTATGCAAATATTTTACAAAGTCGTTATTTTTACTAAAAAAAAAAAAAAAAAAAATTAAAAAACGAGATTAAGACCAACAATTTGTTAAAACGCCTTGTATTTGAACAAATGTATAAATAAATATAAGTATATATATATATATAGTACCTATATAATAACATAATTACAGACAGTTAAAAAAAGGATTCCAATCTAAAAATTCGAGACGTTAAGTTTTTTCTATTATGACACAAACGTGCCGGTATTTAATGTTTGGATTTGTAAATACGATTTAAAAATAATGTATTAAATAATGAACATCTCGTCGGAGAGTTCGATGTTAGGATTAAGTATTCGTAGTATATCATATGATTTTTTGCACGAGCTCGAGTAAAAGGTTTTAGCGTGTTACTATCGCGTTTCAGACGTAGACAAAAAATAAACTACACGTCACACGACGAATGCTCGATGAGTATTGCGTTATATTTTATTTATTTCGGACAAGAAAAATAAAAGTACCTCGTCTGACAAAGACTAAATAGACATTTTTAACTGAGTCACGACGTATTCACAATTTACATGCGATAATAATAATCATACAACATCACATGTACAAGTGAGTACGTCGTTGAAATTTTTCTGGCGTTAACTTTTTCGAATAAATTATATAATACCTCGGTAGAGACGACACGTGTGTCGTACGCCTGTTTGTACTTGTTTGAATAATGTAACGCTAGACGAGCACAGGGCGCAGAGTGTGTATTGATGATGGATTGGCGGCTCGACATCGATAATAATAATATAATTGAACCTTTTGTGTAAAGAACACTCGTGGGCAGAATAATAGTTCTGTGCATCAAGTCCACAGACGACCCAAAAATGTCATCTAATCGTGAATAGTTTTAATGATATTGATTATAAACTTTTGAGAAGCGAATTCTTCATTACTTTTTTTTCTGTTTTTGATGTAATTTGATTTAATTGAATTGTATAAAATATTAACTGACATAGGTAATAGAAATCATAGAAGTAATTATCATAAGTGCTTGATTTTTTTTCAAAATAAATAATCTGTCTTTAATAACAGAATGTATTTATGAAAAAAAAAAAAATGTTCAAAAAAATTGTATCTTATCACTTTTTATTTAAAATATTCATGTTTCAGGTATAGGTGTTTATTAATAAATTACGGTTAGTGCCCCTAAGTCCTAACTGCGTCTAGTCTTCTCTATCATCGCAGTAGCTTGGGCCGGATCTCATAGACCGTGACCGTTCACGTCCAAAATATAATATGATCTACAAATTGATACATACATTTTTTTTTTTTTTTTTGAACTGTGTGGTATATAGTAAAATTCAAACTTTACCCGTTTTCGAGTCGCGGAAGACTTTGTATGGGTTTCAAACAAATATTACAAAAATTATATCATTTATTATTCATCCACAAGTTAGTTCGAAATTTACGACACTTGGGAACTGGGAAGTCATTAAATTTCGGTTTGCGTTTAATGTTCGAAATCTGTTGTTAATTTATTTTACGTAACCTTTATGATTATTCGGCTCTCTGTAAAATTACCGTTAATATTTTAAGGTGTTTGTGTTCACAGATCAATATATTAACAACATGTACAATAGGTGTATGTGTGTGTGTGTGTGTGTGGTGTGTGTGTGTGTGTGTGTGTGTGTGTGTATAAACTTATGTAGTTCGTAAAATACACCGAATTCGGTGTTAATATTAAATGCACGCAAGCGGAGTTTTCTACGCACGTCGAACAGTAGTTTCGGAAAATATCGGGTTGATTAATCGGACAGTAGTGGCGTTATTATTGCGAAATGCGAAAACGTCGTGATAATTTGGCCTGTTTATCACGGGAGCGGTTTTAATCGATTTTTCTCTTCAACAAAACGCAAAGGCACAGTAAATTCGTACGATTACCGCGTGCACACGCCGCTGTATTGTGCGGTACGCCGTTTCACAAATAACAGTCACATTTTTTCCTCTCCGCATCACCGCGCACGGCGAGACCGACTCGTTTCGACCTCGTGACACTGGATCTCGCAGGTGTATAATTTATAAACACACCGCGCATATTATATAGAACGGTTAGGGTACCGCACGTCTTCGTCACACGTTAAAACGTTGCATTCGTCCTAAATATCCGAAATATTTTCGCGAAATTATAAACGGTCCGTGTGTATACTCTTAACGCGGCGATAAATTATCACGCGACACTCGAGTTTTTCGTATTTAGAGTGCCGCCTCGTGGTGACGTGTACGCGATGTTATTGCAGCACTTTATAATGTAATAATTATTATGCGCTTGAATAACGATAGCAATAAATAGTATTTATTCTGTGTTTAACGAGTATGGAAATACAGACAGGGTGATTTTTTAAGGTACGTTTATCTTATTTCGAACCCTCCACAACGTTAAAAATTGAAAAACATTTTTCGGTATAACCTAATACACTTACAGAACTACCTTCGTTTTTATAAGTATTTATTTTTATTTTTATTTTTATTATTATCCCCACAGTATAAGTCGTTTAACAGACATAATCATTTTTAGTTGAGATTATCGACGAGAAGTAGCGGCTAGGGGCCCCCGCTAAGATGTTCCACTAGTAATTTATTGCTTTAAAATTAATATGCTTAATGTTTATATCAAAATATTGATCTAACAATTCGAAATTGAACAGTTTGTAAAACAAAGCATTTTCTTACATTATATCATAATGTGTGATTACAGTTTTGAAAACTAAAAAAGTTTAAAAAATCACTTAGGTGAAAAATCCTCATCCGCCTCGTATTCTCTTAAATTTTACATGAAAAATAATTCAAAAGTATGCATTGTACAGGGCTAAGAACGGATTGAGTACGTTCGAAAATCACTCTGTATATGTGTTGGATCCTTGTAGCCGACTTGATATGATCCTCAATAAGCGCATTATCTGGCTGCATTTTTCGAATAAACTAGTACGTATACACATGTATGTATTATCTTTTTCACACGACAATGGCGTAAAGTTCAATGTCTTAAGAAATACAATTTATATTATTATTATTACTATTCCCCCGCCCCCGAACACCAAAGTAATCGTATCGAATTTAACGTCGTCTGAAAATATTTACAACCCGCCGTTTATACGAAATATAATATTTTTATCTAACTGCGGTTATTGGCCGGAGGCTATGGTGCTGTTTTTGTTGTTTATATTATTATTTACTTTTATTTATTTATTTATTTGTTTTCGAGGTTTTTTTTTGTTACTACGTCAGTACGAGCGCAAAGAAGAAATGAAAAGATAAGAAAAAAAAACCCCTTTTGTAACTTATGGCCTCTAGAAACCGTAGTTCCCTAGCAACCATGATAATAAGCCTCTAGCAACGTCATTACGCCACACACTGGGGTTACCTTCACTCGGGCGAATTTTTCATATTATTCAATGCATTAGCGTGGAACACAATGTCCTTAAAGGATATAATTTTTAATCAAAATGAATAATGCATAGTTCGAGTGGCGAAGTGCAAAACGGCTTAACAACACGGTTTTCGCGGTGTTTAAAATGAAATTATTTTTAACGCTGTAAATTCGACGTCGGCGTTTTTACAGCAGCTGTTCATCAACGTAACGACTAATAGCTAAATGTAATACAGTTAGTATGCAAACGTCCGAAATTCCAATGTTTTCTACGCCACGCGGTGAATCGATAATTCTAAATGACGAATAATTCACAGTTGAAAAATATGTATACAGGGTGTCCCACGAATATTTTTGATCCTTGCGATATCCCGATGTGATGATTGTAACTGAATACTGTATATTTTCGAAGAGTCATGAGCCTATAGCCCTAAGAACTATACCAACTGCAAAAAATATATTAAGTAAAACACACACACACATATATATATATATATATATATATTGAAAATTACAAAGTTTGAAGTATTCAAAACTCGGGACATAAAAATTTTCAGAAAAATAAACTTTATGAAATGACTTTTCCAAATTTGATTTAGAAAGTTATTATTATTTTTTTAATGGTTTACTGATAAATATTAACTAGATAAAACATGAAATAATATCTGAAGTCTTTAATTATTGTTAATTATACTTTGATAAAACGGAGTAAGAAATAATGTTCGGTACTTATTTATTTGATTGATTCGAGATGATATTTATTTAAAAATGTTTGTCTTGTTTTATGAAAAAAACGATATTATAATCATCATTGTATAATATAATCATTAATTTTAATACAAAAAAAACCGTTTGCCTTTAACGTGAATTACATTACAATTGCATTTCAATACGCCAATAGAGAATAAACATGAGTATTTGACTTGAACTTTTATCATTTTCTGAGAGAGAAAATAATGAAGAAACATGATTTGACAGTATTATTTATTTTTTTTTCATTACTTGAAAAGGTAGATTATGATAAAAGAGTTTTTGGTGGTTAATTGAGAAGGAGGAGTTTCACGCATCAGATTGTGTGGTGACTTTGCTCGAAGATAATTCTCATCCCAATTTTATGTTTTAAAAACTTGAAGTCCTGTTATTACTATAATTACAATGTTATTAAAAGTATATAAGTTTCTAGAAATTTCATTAAAATATTCAAAAGCATTATATCATAATATTATTGTCGTTATACTCAACACTGCTGCTTTGTTGTATTGGATTTCATTAATAAATATTTAAGCAGATTTACGATTTATATTGAATATTTAGCGAGTATACGAAAGTAAGAAAATTATTCTTTCATCGGTTCAGCATGAGTATATTTTTTACGCATTTCTGAATTTATTATTAAATTTTATTTTGATAAAATAAAATAATATATGAAAAAGTATATCTCGATTTAAACGAAATGTTACTTTACGTATTAACAATGTGACATTGTTTATTCTTGATATTTGTACGTTTTATTACTACAATGTGATTTATGGTCCTGAATTATTATTTCATATTATAAAGTTGTTTAAAATACAAATGAGAATTCAAAACGGTTTTACACTTTTAAAATAAAATAAAAACATAAATAATTGTATACTGTTTTGTTAGGTTTTTGTTTTACAAAAAAGTGTGTGTGTGTGTGTTTGTGTGTGTGTGTGTAGTGCGTGAAAAATTTAATAATCTCAAATTTCGTTGTTTAAGCACAATAGGTATATAAAAATGTTTATAAATCGTAAAATGTCGAACCAAACTATAATTGTTTTAGTGTTTTGACATTGGGCATTTATAAAATTTAGTGAAATATTTACTCTATTCATATTAGCTTTTTACTTGATTATATTCTTCATTATAATAATATGTAAAACTTTCCAAATTCAATGCATTGTGTCATTTATAATAATCTAATTTATATTAAAAAATAGGTCATGGTCATAAAATTTTTTTTAAAAACCATCACATTATATTGTACTACCTCTATTGTATCGATATAATTATCTTATTTTCATCATCTTAAAACATTATTGATAATCATTCATTTTTTTTTAAATGGTAATTTTCTTTGAAAATTTTACAAATATTTGGTGTCATTAAAAAATGAATACCTACATATTTTGTTTCATACTAATTTTTTAACTTGACCATTTTTTTCTTTCAAAATGTTATTATTATTTTTGTAATTTTGTTTTTTTGTTAACCAAATATTAAAAAAAAAAAAATGCTAATTTAGATATCAAAGGCTTTCTACCAAATGTATAAATATGAAATACATTTACACTAGGAAAATATACTATGTTATGTAAGTATTTTATAACATGATGATAAACTAACTTTGAAATAGTAATAATAATATAAAAAGATAACATTCGTGGTATGAAATGACAACATAAATCTTAGTATACACTTTTATGTAATAACTATTCAAGTTAATAACACAAAAAGTACATTCTTTATTATATTGTTAGTTTTCTTTTATTTTCGTATGAGAAATGAGAATTGGAAAAATGTCACAACAGTAAAGAAGACTCAATTAAATATTTGTAATTTAGAAAATATTGAAGGACGAAAAAATACTTAGAAAACGTTTGACAATCAAACATTAATTTAAATCTATAAAAATGGAGCTATATTATGTAATTTTTAAAAATATTTTTGCTTTCACAATATTCAAAACTTGAAAATTAATTAATTAACAGTTAATAAGAACTTGATGAATAAGCATTAAAAATAAATCTTTTTCGATTAAATTTCAAGTATCATGGCATCAATAAAATACATCTCATTTACAACGTAAGTTGATTTTTAAATTATCGACTGTAATCATTAATATGCCGGCAGAGTACTTTTATAGTAATAGCATAGTAATTACACTAATTATCATAATTACCATAATACTCTGATCTTGGATAATTATTCAAGCCTGCACTCCAGTAAGATTATGTTTAATCCTATTTGTAAGTTATATTATACATTCGCCGCTTTATGGTATACCTATCTAAAATAACACTGAAAATAACCAAGTCGGTTCCAGTCAATAACCATACCGCCGGTGTTATTATTCAGTCCAATTTTTCATCCCGTTCGTCCGTTTTTTCAGATGATAAAATATGTAATTTCGAAGTCGTACTCTTCGAATGGCGTAATAAACCTTGGGAGTAAACGCGGGTTTCTCATCCGCGTTATTAGATTCGTATGGACGAAATATTGAACACGGAATCTGCGGTGGAAACAACATATACAAAATAAATGGGAAATGGATACGGTTTTATTATATTCTTATATATAAATGTAGTTCAAGTGTATAGTGCACTTCGGAACGACTGTAGTCTCGGTGTACGTCGCACTTGAAAAGCAACGAAAATAAATATTTTCAAAGAATTTTTTCCCGCGGGTTACTCGCCCGAACACGATATATTTTAATCTGGAACATATACGCGGTGTATATGCGGGGATGATTTACTGTGGACGGTGGCGTCACAAGAGTAATTACGAGGGCCCTTTGTTCGGGCTGTGCACGAAAAAGGGAAAAGTTTCAGGCATTTTCGGTCAGGTACACACGTTCCGTACACCCGTCCACCCTCGATCGCTCATGACCGTATTATAAGTTTGATATTTGGAATTAATGTTGGTTAGTTGGTTGCACTTGCAAATTTTAATTCCATTACGCAATCATGTTAATTGACATTTTAATGTTCGGTGTAGAACGATTTGAGGTGATACATCAACAAAAAATATTTTCAACGTGCCTGTCATTGATTTACGTCGCGTTTTATCGCACGAGTTATCGTTCGGCGTATGTCGTTTAGTATACACAGATGATTTTCTAATAATAATTCTCCTTTCTTATAGCAAATCTGTTTTGTTACACACACACACACACACACACACACACACACACATACACCGAAGACCGTTCTTCAACGCTGTGCTGATGGAAAAGTTTGAGCAATCGCGCGACTTTAAGTGCGGATTAGGCGGCACCGATGGAATACTCTCTCGACTTATTTTGTACGCGTTTAAGTCTGCGCACACGACGTTTATAAATATTTAGTCGAATTTAATTAAAACGCGACAAAAAATGTATTTAGTTATTCGACGGTGAAAATAATGTCGAAGAGATTAAAATAATACCGTGGAGGAGTTAAGCCCTGGCAGTTCCTTCCTTGATTATTAAGCATGCGTACGTATGACGTCCACAAAGCAACCCGGGCCGAGGGATGATGAAACGTGTTTTTGTGAAAAAAAAACCAAAGAGATGATATCCATCTGCCCCCGCGCGTAAACCACCCGCCGCTCGCTCGTATCGCCGACAATAATAATTAATAGTCGGGAAGTTTCGACGACGAATATAATGGCATTAAAGTAAGTTAATATAATCCGCTCGTGGTTGGAATTATATTTTTATTATCGTATTACATTTTATTTAATAAAAACTGCACCGCTGACGTCACGAGCGTTATTATTGTCACGGCGGCGGCGTATTGTTCGGCGTGGGACGAGCGGGAGGACACGCCGGTGGCGGAGGTAACGAAAGCGTATAATAATACATGTTGTACCTGACGTCACCGCCATGTTAGCTTTCGTCTCGCTGTGATCGCGGCGGAGGCGGCATTCATCATCATAACATACGGCTCTACCGTACGCCATTGTTGTTTTAGAACAATGTACGGCGGCGGCCTGCCTACACGGGCGCGTACGACACATTCGCCTCGGTACGAAAATACGACCGTACGTGGTGTTAATATTTACGGGTTGAAGTTTCGATTCCGTCAAAGACGACCGTCGGCGCGTACGTGCGTAAATACGCGCGTATATATCTGTGCGATCAGCGTACGAATGGCATTTGCGACGACTTTTCAGTACTATGCCATTTGTACGAAGGCTCCAAATCCGTTGTCATCGAACGTAGTCGTCACGTTTTTTGAAGAAATCGTTCGAGACGTCGATTAACAAAATATGCAATCCATACTAACCGAGAGAAACTAATCGTTTGCACAAAAGAAGATATGATTTTGGCTTTTGGATCACGACGAATCATACCCAAAGTAACATAATATTAATAATAAGTAATAACTAGGGCCCGGATTTAAAGGCACTTAAAACCATGCAAATATGCTCTAAAAAATAGCCAAAAATGCCCTTAAAAAATGCATTTTTCCACAAAAAAGATCTTAAATGTGAAAAAATGACTTTAAAAGTGACATATATTTTTTTATATACATAATTTGTAATTTATAAATAAGATTAAATAATTTTTTATTATTTTATTAAAAAAAAAAAAACCTGAAAAATTGATTGATGTTGACTCACATATTATGTTCACTGAATCGAAAATTTTTGTTTAGCTGCGACTTTAATATTACAAATTTTACTAAGTAAAATAGTACTATCTGTTGTAAAGTCATCTTTTCTGAATTCAATTACGTAGTCACGCTAGCGAGAAGAAGTAGACGATTTTATCTTGGGCATTATGTAACAGTGTAACACATCAACACAACATAACAGTGAACTGTAGGTTTACTCTATATTTGAGCACCTACCAAGTTCCAGGCCCTAGCAAAAAGATAAAGAATGAATAATACCTTATAGCCAATAGGTATATAGTATTATTAGGAACATACAATTTTTTACTGAGATGACTTAAAAAGTCAAATTTAAAGTATTAATTATCAAAACATTAATTGACAATAAAAACCAATATATATATATATATATTATATATATATATATATATTTTTTTTGTATAGAGAATTAGAGACTAATAATTTATCTAGATAAATTTATCTAGATGGATGAAATTTTTATCTTAGATAATCTTTTAGATAAAATGAAATTATTTATCTAGATAAGATAAAAGATAACTAAATAATTCACCGAGATTTGCTTTTGTTTCAGAACATAATTGAACAGTGAACACATACAGTAGTACAGTATGACCTATATTCGTACACGTACACGCGTTTAGATCGTTAGACGATGACGGACCTCGGTATTTGCACGTGAACAAAGTGATCTACGTTTGTATTCGAATCAACGTGTTTAACTTCAAAACTTTTACAAAGACTGCAGACGATCGTCGCCGTGAAAGTCAGTGCGTCTAGATGAGTTTCGGGAAAACGATATTGATTGTTGTTGACCACGCATGTTTTTGGGTTCATGTAGTTTTGTTCGCGATTCACTTTTTTCATCGATCAAAACATTTAATTAAAAATAACGATGACATGAAAATGAGACCCGTAATCTTTTTTCACCGTAAAGTGACATTTTCATACCTCGTAGCAGATCTCGATACCTCCAACTGCGTCGCGATGGAAATAAATAAATAATAATAATAATAATTATAATACAATTATGTATCTCCAAAATCGATAGTTGGACGGCACGTGGCGTTTTTGTTTATGGGAGTCCGCAGTAATTTTTCGGAGCTATTGTTTTTTACGCCAAAGCGTATACCGGAAGGAGAGTCAATAGTAAACGATCGTTTATTGAATTATAATATAATTTTGAAAGGGCTCGATTCACCCGTTTTCCGTCGTCCTTCTGTGTATTTATTATACCTATTATTGGCGTTTTGACAAAAGAGTAATTTTATTGTCTACGGAACGTTTCTATTACGACCGGTGTGTTCGCTACAAAGTGAAACACAGACATCAATCGATCCAACTCGGCGTGGCTTTAGCCGTTAGGGGTAATGTATTAATATTGAATTGCGTAGCGCCTAACAAGTTTTTTCCGCTGATAAGCGTTCTTTGAATCGTAGATAGCGATTCAGTCGTCATTAAGACCAACGTTCTTATCTTACGTGTATGAAATTAATAATAATTAGACGTCATCACGAAAATTCGACGACAAACTGTACAGTTGAAATGTTGTCGTCTATTGTCGAGAAAATCTACGTGACTGTTCATCTCGTTGAATTATCTCGAAACCGTGTAACACAAGAATTTCAAACGTTGATGAGAAATTGATGGACGTTAGTTCGATATTGATTGGCACGAAAAGGTACTCGTGAAATATCCACAAAAAAAAATTGTGAAAACACATTAACAAAGCAAAGCGTCTCACTTCTACAGAGATTAAGGATAACAAAAAAAAAAAAGTATTTACTCATTTATATATAGGTATATATATATATATATATTGTAAACGGAGTGTATAAATTTAAAGGAGAAAAAAATGATCAGCGGATATTTCTTTTTTTTTTCTTTTTGCACTCTTTCAATCATTATGTCATTAATCACTTCCGGTGTCCTTTTCACTCCTGCACTCCGCGCAGCTGACAATAAAGCCGCTTTTACGAGTAGTATTAAATTGAATCAGTCCTAGTCCACGTCTAATACGTAAGTAACCTATATACCGTCGGCAAGGCGATAAAAGATGATATACTACCGGCCGGGGAGGCGGAGAGCAAGACCAGCCCGGATGTTGGCCGATCGCATTTCCTAGAAAATGACTGATACGATATTTTACACGTATAAATTCGCGCTAAGAGAATCGAATGAGAAATAGAGAGCTGGTAACGAGCCGATATTGATCTCGACGGTGACGACTAATAACGATACCTTAAGTGCGGAGTATGAACGGGGATCGGGGTCGCGTGTGGGGTCAGGGAGTCGAGACACTCGTGTAAAATATAATATATTTCAATGGCACACACAAGCACACACATACACACACACACACACGTATCACACATGTATATTTGTGCAGTAATTGTTGTCGTAGGTTTGGTATAAATTATATACGCGCAGGGAGCCAGTTGCAGAGTACGACTGGGAATTGCACCACTGTGGCAGCAACGGCAGCAGCGGCGGCGCGAAGGACGATGCGATAATTAATAACACGCGTTCTTGAATCTAAATATTGATTATACGTCTGAAAAGGCGGCTCGGGTGTAACGCGCGCTGTGTGTGTACCGTGTACATTTTCAAGTGGGGTAAATATCATAAGGTTTAATGGAGTTTGCCCAACCACTTCTGAAGAGTATAATATCGCATAGTACCTACCTACAGCTCTGACCGTCCCCTCGATATCATCCTCTCCGTCCAGTCCGCGGGGCACGTCCTCGACGATACTTGGCGAAATTGAGTTTCATCATTTCAAATACGTTAAAAACTCTCGCGTCGTCTACAACGTTTTCGTATTAAAAAATCTTATGTACCTATATATACCATATACGTATTGTATAGTATACACATTATACATATTTCAGAAGCGTAACCAATCTCCAAGTTCATAAAGTTATTTATTGTGTCAGTGATTATTATTTTTTTATCGTAACCAGTGTTTCTTTTAGGCATTATGTTCCTGGAGGGCATCGCAACGTTTCGAGGGTGCAATGTGCATGAAATATAAAATACAATTAAAGACAATTTTGATCTAATCAATTTGTTAAAAATGTGTTATTTAGATATTTAAAATCATGTTTTATACAACTTTTGTACTACTCGTTAACTAGAAATATATTAGATCCAAAAAAAAAAAAAAAATGTAGATATTATAAAAATTAATTCGATAAGCATCTATAAATAGATAAAAACACCAACTGCCTGGTAGCGCGATTACATCTATAATGTTTATATATATTAATATATATTTATATTTTATAGTTACTTATTATGGTAAAATACTTAGGTATATAATAATTTATAAACATATTACTTTGATAATGATTTTGATTACATTTTTTACAAAAATAATGTGTGATATTGTATAATAGTCCGTTATCACTTATCACGTATGAGAAAAAACTAAAACACATTTTTTTTATGATGCAAATAACGATTAAACGAGCCGAAAACTCCTGTTTTCTTAGATTTTGTTCGGGGGGAGGGGGTGGTAGATTGAGTCCGGGGGGGGGCATAGCCTCCCGGAGACATGCCTGCAATAAACACTGATCGTCACGTCGTTCGTTCACCGGGAGCGCCGTCACCTCGAGTTCTACGAAACGAATTTCAAAACGTATTTAAAATAATAATTGTAGGATTTTCTCGGAACGCGAAAAAGCAATGATCTGTCGCAGTAAATTATCTGTGTCTAGAGAATTGATGTCTGAAAAACACGTTCTGACAAATCGATTCGATATTGACGTGTGTCAAAAAATATTTGTTTGATATTTAATTATAACCCCGTTTCATGTCATTATATTACATTATTGTGTACGTTATGAAAATTTAACGCGTTTAATTCGGACGAACCAGGTGATTGACGTATGAAAAGAATTTAAATGTCACAACAAATGCGTTAACGTAATAAAACAACATGTGTTCATGGACATAAAGAAAACCCGGTATTTTTTGTAACGTAATATTTCCCTTTTGTGCGGTAAGCAGTATCTACTACACGTGTGCAACGTTGAACTTTTTAAATTTTAATTCCAAAGTTTAATACACCAATACACACATATGTACAGGTGTGAGTTTCCGGACAGACGTTAAAACTTTCGTCGTCAATATTGTAATAATCCAACTCTTACTATCCGACTCGACAAGATAATTATTAAATTTTGCACGCGACAGAATGTGTTGCGTTTACAAGCCGTTTTTCAATTAATATTTATAATGATATGGCGAGTCCTATATAATGCTTAAATTTGAATCATTTTTTATTAAGTGGCGGTGCGTTTTCGAGGACACTTCTACCGACTGCTTATTTCCACTACACTAAACTTAAAATGGTTGTATGTATCTTAATATTATATAAACGAAATAATAAAAACTTAAAAATCGGAATTTCCGAAAAAGTATTTTTTTTTTTTTTTTTTTGATAATCTGTTAAAAATAGCAGATATCCCCCAAGATAGCTAAAACATTTAAAAACCACGTTGATAAAATAATTGAAAACTATATTTTTTCAAAAAATTAAGTTATTGAAATGTCTTGAATTGAACAAAAAAAAAAAAAAAAATCGAAGTTATGCGTTATACAGAATTAAATATATTTATTGTTAATGAAGCAGTATGATAACGGCAAACCTCGCGTAAATTATATTAACAATGTCTTGCGACTGAGAGGTTTTCGGACGGAAGTGAAATTAACGTTTTATCGTTGTCCTCAGACGACGGAAAGGATACAGAAACGAGGCTTTTCAATTAATAATCGCAGTGTTACAGTGTAGGTGGACGACAGGTTTTGTCTGCGATGCAGGATTTAACCGCGCGATTGTTATTGTTTTGTGCACAAATGTTGTATTCGGAGCAAATATGAAGATTGTGTAATACTATCAGCTATATTCTCCCGCCACGTAGCCGGGAATCTCTATCGAATTTCGGGACACGATCATCCGTTTCAGTCTCTATAGCTAATGACAACCGCTCTATTAATCGACCAATCGCTAATGTACCAACCGTATTTGTCTTTGATGATATCTACATTCTACCGCGATGTATTCTGTTCTGAACTCCGCGTTGTTATTCGGAAAAAGTAGCATGATATCATCGTTACAGCCGTCGCACAGTGGTCTGTATTGTAAATTAGCTTGCCAAAACCTATTTTTAAAAGTACGATTATTGTATTATTTGATATCAAATTATTAAAACTGATTACCTAATTAAACAATATTTCATATAATGCGAAACTTTTATATCTTATCAAGACGTCCATTACGCCAGCCCCTCCCCAACTAAAAATACTCAGATTTTTATTATGTTTAATTAGTACGTAATTTGTATGAATTTGTACGACCATTTTTGGAATTTGTACGCAATTCGTTCGTCGGTAAAAATTGATTTTATGTGGGAGGGGCTGGGGTAACGTTACTCCAGCCCCTCCCGGCTCTCTAAACACACGTTTTACAAAGTTTATACATGTAAATAATTAGTACGTAATTTGTATGAATTTGTACGACCATTTTTGGAATTTGTACGCAATTCGTTCGTCGGTAAAAATTGATTTTATGTGGGAGGGGCTGGGGTAACGTTACTCCAGCCCCTCCCGGCTCTCTAAACACACGTTTTACAAAGTTTATACATGTAAATAATTAGTACGTAATTTGTATGAATTTGTACGACCATTTTTGGAATTTGTACGCAATTCGTTCGTCGGTAAAAATTGATTTTATGTGGGAGGGGCTGGGGTAACGTTACTCCAGCCCCTCCCGGCTCTCTAAACACACGTTTTACAAAGTTTATACATGTAAATAATTAGTACGTAATTCGTATGAATTTGTACGACCATTTTTGGAATTTGTACGCAATTCGTTCGTCGGTAAAAATTGATTTTATGTGGGAGGGGCTGGGGTAACGTTACTCCAGCCCCTCCCGGCTCTCTAAACACACGTTTTACAAAGTTTATACATGTAAATAATTAGTACGTAATTTGTATGAATTTGTACGACCATTTTTGGAATTTGTATGCAACCCCCTCCTGAGTTATAATCGAAAAACCCTTTTTCCCGTGTCGCCCACCCCCCATGCGGAATTTTCCACTTTTTTCTGCTCGAAAATATTAAACGCCATTTGTATGAATTTGTATGACCATTTTTAGAATTTGTATGCAAACCCCTCCTGAGTTATAATCGAAAAACCCTTTTTCCCGTGTCGCCCCGCCACAATTCGGATTTTCCACTTTTTTCTGCGCGAAAATATTAAACGCCATTTGTATGAATTTGTATGACCATTTTTAGAATTTGTATGCAACCCCCTCTCGCGTAATAATTTAAGAATATATCTAGTAACCCTAATAAAAATGTATTTGTTAAAAAATTTTTTTTTTGTTATTTATAGATATATATATATCACGGTTATCTACACAGGTTGGCGCACGGCGTGTTATCGCTGGTCGATGCGGCGAACGCAGTGAACTATTAGCGCTAGTAGTCAGTGGGCCTACATTTACATTCGTATGTACTGAGAAATCGAAGATTTTTTATTCAAATTCGTTATTATCGTCCTAACGACTAAAATTACGAATTAAAAACATTCCACAATTATTGTAAACCGTGAAAAGGTGATTATGACTGACATCAGCAAATAATAATCAAAATTAATTGGTAAAAATATTTTTAATGATAAAATTAACATAAAATATATATACCTAAATAATGTTTGATTTAGTTAACTAAGGCAGTGTTTATTATAAAAAAATGCATACATTGGTATCTCCTATTTATTTTATAGTGTTTGTTATTATTTGTTAAATTAATTAATTAATTAAATCACGTGTATTATGTACTGTTACTCCCTACACCACCACAAGCTTAGCTTAAAGGTGTAGGTAATTTTTATTATTTCTTTAAATTCTTTGTATTGTGTTTTTCAAATAATAAAAAAAAATTATAAATTCAATTCAATTCAAATAATTAATGACTACAAGTCTTTCTTACCCAGTTATAATTTATTTTATTTATAAAATATCTGTAAAATAAAATACCGAATAAACATAATATGTTATTATTAATTTGTGTATTACTTATTCTTTATGTAATAAAACCTATTTAGTAGTTGGTTAATACTTAATATGATGTTAGTAGAAAGTTTTCCTTCATACTTATTGACCAAGATATAATGATTTATGTTAAAACCCAATAATTAAAATTGTAAAAATACGTAACAGCAATATAATGTTTGGAACATTGTCGTTACAACAAAGTTTTTCCTTGGAATAGCTTTTTGCCATTTTTGCCGCAAACCAGTATCTTTTGGTGCTGAAAACTATGACACCTTTTTTGTGTTGCTTTTGTAGCCTGAAGTACATCAAACTATACAACACTAAGCCACCATCGCAATAAAACTACCTACTACCAATTATGTAATGACAACAATACAAAATAATGTCGAAATTAGAAAATTATTTTGTTCTTTGTCATGCATTAAGAATGTACTCATGTTATCTCTAGGATAGGTGTCGGTTGTGTTCTTATCACCTTTTCACGGTCTACAATAATTATTGTGGAATGTTTTTAATTCGTAATTTTAGTCGTTTGGGTGATATAACGAATTTGAATAAAAAATCTTCGATTTCCCAGTATATATAAATGTAAACGTAGGCCCACTGACTACTAGCGCTAATAGTTCACTACGGTCACCGCATAGACCACCCGTCTGCATTAGTATCATAGTGGCGTGCGCCAACCTGTGTAGATAACCGTGATATATATATATATCTGTGTGTGTGTATATATCTGTGTGTGTGTGTGTGTGTGTGTGTGTGTGTGTGTGTGTGTGTGTGTGTGTGTGTGTGTGTGTGTGTGTGTGTGTGTGTGTGTGTGTGTGTTTATGTGTGTGTACACTGTACAACGTAGGTACATTTAGAAATATAGTATTTTTTATAATTTTTTAACGTTTGAGTAATTTATAAAGTAGTTATAATTAAAACATATTTTGAAAAAAATTAATTAAACTGTAATCAACTTGTTAAAAATTGTTCAATGCATAGTTATAAATCTATACCTATTAAAAAATATTATGAATAAAAATAAATAAAATAAAAATAATAATAAAAACAAAAAACAAAAATAACGGTACGATCGACATTGAACGAAAATAACATGGATATTTTATATATATATATATTAGCTAATTTGTACGTTATTATCTCCATTAGAAACTTCTACAAGCATATTATTAATAATATCTATATGAACGAAATACATTATTACCTACAAAATAATTTGTACATTTTCAATTTGATATATTTTATAGAAATTTCAACTTTAAGTGCTTATTAAAAAAAATATGCCAATGTGTTTTTAATATTTTTCAACTGCTGTTAATTGTAACAGTATATCAGTAGAGTTTTGTGTTAGATTTACACTAGCAAAAACTTACAAGGAACCTTGTATTTTATTTTCAAGTTTTTTGCCAGAGCGAAAAATTTTTTATCGACATTAATTAAAAAAAACTCATATAATCGAACATTTCTTAAGCCTATAAATAGCTCAGCATGAGTCAAAATATTATAAGAATAATATTATAATATTATAAGTAGACGAGAAAAGTGTATTGCTGTTTTATATTTGTAATTTAGATGGCCATGACCCATCCATTATCCCCACTGGAAATGCCCTAAGACTTCTGAAATTTCCTTTTAGAAAAAATTTTGAAACAAACTTGGGATATTGACAAACCAAGATATTCACAATACTTCACAATATGTTCATTTAAATTTGAATTTTAGTGTAAAAGGTGTTTATAGTGTATTCTTTAAAATGTATAAATGGAAAAAATAAATAACTCAAGCATTCAAAAATTATTAAAAATACTACTATATTTCTACATGTACCTACGTTGTACTCACACACACACACACACACACACACACACACACACACACACACACACACACACACACACACACACACACACACACACACACACACACACACACACACACACACACACAGGCCCGCGCTAACTAGGTGTGCGAGGTGTACGAAAAACAAGGGCGGCGAAAAGTGGTAATATTCCAGGGGCGGCAAATTTTAATATCTATCTAAGTTTTGGGGAATTAATTTTGATTTTTGACGCTGAGGCGTTTAGTAGGTATCGTGTGGTTCTATCGTCTATCAATATGTTTTTGACATGCAATTCGTAATAAATATACAACATAATACAATATAACAAATAAATATAATAATTTATAAGAGGATAGTAACTAGTGACATTGTGTACAATTTATACATATATATTATATATATTTTATTATTATTATATATAATATCTTCAAAAGAGTGGCTGTAATGCTGTATCGAGTTATTTAAACAACTTAAAAATAAATCTGTAAAATTTCGTCTGTCCACGGGAAATACCCAAGATAAGCCGAGCACTAGACACTATAGTAGTATAATATAATGTTTTAGAGATGATTGAAAATTTAAAAGAATACTTTACAAAGAAAAGAAGTGACGAACATTTTTAGATATTATCTCAAAGTCAAAAAAGTTATCTTTAGATGTAAACGGAGACACTACATTTCCAATAGAAAAAAGACTTAGGAAAAGAAAGAAACATTTTGACTATGAAACTGAAGATGAACCCATAATTTTATTGATCCACAAAATAATTTTAAATGTAACTTTTACTATACTATTTTAGATTCTACTTTATTGTCACTTAATGAAAGATTTGAGTTACTTAGATCAAATTCGGATATATTTTTAATATTTTATTCAATTAAGAATTTAGTACAAATGTCTGATAAAGAATAACTCAAACATTGTAATGATTTACAAGTACATCTTACCGATAATGTCCTTAATGAATCTGATATAAGTGGTCCTGAGTTGTATGAAGAAATTATATCATTAAAAATTCATTTAAAATTAGATTACAATTCTCATGATGTTTTAAATTATATTCATACAAATGGCTTATCATCATTTTTCCCTAACATGTGTATTGCCCTACGTATTTATTTAACAATGCCAGTTAGTATTGCTACAGGAGAAAGATCTTTTTCAAAGTTAAAAATAGTCAAAAACTACCTTAGATCAACCATGAATCAAGATAGATTGACTAATCTGTCAATTATTTCAATTGAACATCAATTATGTCAAAGTGTGGACACAAAATCATTAATTGAAAAGTTTTCAGCTGTAAAAGCTAGAAAAGTTCATTTTGTTTAAGTTAAAAAAGACATTTATATAATAAGCTACTTTGTAACATTATAATAATATATTATGTATACTGTGTTCTTTTTTGTAGAAGTTAAATTTTTTTCATCTTGAATTTAATGTTTTGTTATAATTATTTTAAAGTTCACATTACTGAATTATTATGTATATATCCAGTCTATAGGTTTGTAAGTAAAGAAAAAAAGTTGATTTTTTCAAATTTATTTCATTGAGGTAAAGTTGTCTAACATTTTAAAATAATATATTATGTTTTTATGTTTAAATTGCATTAATTTATTGGAAGACAGCTAATAACATTTGATATAGGTACTTACATGCTACAATCCTCATACCGAAATATGCAAATACAATTTCTGTTCAGTCAAGGTATGATATTGAGTGATCAAGTAGGTGGGGGGGGGGGCAATTTTTTTATAGAACAAAGGCAGCTGAATAGGTCAGAGCGGGCCTGCACACACACACACACACATATGTATATATATATATATATATATGTTATATACGTAGGATTTAAATTTTAAAACATTATTATTACATAAAACAATTAAAATATCAATAAACAACAATCAAAGAGTAAGATATAAACGGGAGCACGAAAACAAAACCGATATTGCAATTTCGATTTTGGTTTTAAAAACCCGGTTATGAGCTACCAAGATATTGGTTAACCACTCATATAACAAAAAAAATTAATTTGTAACAATACCTTTTTATTTGGATTCCTAATATATTCTTTAATTATTACGCGAAAGGAGGTTGCATACAAATTCTAAAAATGGTCATACAAATTCATACAAAAGGCGTTTAATATTTTCGCGCAGAAAAAAGTGGAAAATTCCGCATGGGGGGAGGGCGACACGGGAAAAAGGGTTTTTTGATTATAACTCAGGAGGGGGTTGCATACAAATTCCAAAAATGGTCGTACAAATTCATACAAATTACGTACTAATTATTTACATGTATAAACTTTGTAAAACGTGTGTTTAGAGAGCCGGGAGGGGCTGGAGTAACGTAACCCCAGCCCCTCCCGCATAAAATCAATTTTTACCGACGAACGAATTGCGTACAAATTCCAAAAATGGTCGTACAAATTCATACAAATTACGTACTAATTATTTACATGTATAAACTTTGTAAAACGTGTGTTTAGAGAGCTGGGAGGGGCTGGGGTAACGTTACCCCAGCCCCTCCCGCATAAAATCAATTTTTACTGCCGAACGAATTGCGTACAAATTCCAAAAATGGTCGTACAAATTCATACAAATGGCGTTTAATATTTACGCGCAGAAAAAAGTGGAAAATTCCGCATGGGGGGAGGGCGACACGGGAAAAAGGGTTTTTTGATTATAACTCAGGAGGGGGTTGCATACAAATTCCAAAAATGGTCGTACAAATTCATACGAATTACGTACTAATTATTTACATGTATAAACTTTGTAAAACGTGTGTTTAGAGAGCCGGGAGGGGCTGGAGTAACGTTACCCCAGCCCCTCCCACATAAAATCAATTTTTACCGACGAACGAATTGCGTACAAATTCCAAAAATGGTCGTACAAATGCATACAAATTACGTACTAATTATTTACATGTATAAACTTTGTAAAACGTGTGTTTAGAGAGCCGGGAGGGGCTGGAGTAACGTTACCCCAGCCCCTCCCACATAAAATCAATTTTTACCGACGAACAAATTGCGTACAAATTCCAAAAATGGTCGTACAAATTCATACGAATTACGTACTAATTATTTACATGTATAAACTTTGTAAAACGTGTGTTTAGAGAGCCGGGAGGGGCTGGAGTAACGTTACCCCAGCCCCTCCCACATAAAATCAATTTTTACCGACGAACAAATTGCGTACAAATTCCAAAAATGGTCGTACAAATTCATACAAATTACGTACTAATTATTTACATGTATAAACTTTGTAAAACGTGTGTTTAGAGAGCCGGGAGGGGCTGGAGTAACGTTACCCCAGCCCCTCCCACATAAAATCAATTTTTACCGACGAACAAATTGCGTACAAATTCCAAAAATGGTCGTACAAATTCATACGAATTACGTACTAATTATTTACATGTATAAACTTTGTAAAACGTGTGTTTAGAGAGCCGGGAGGGGCTGGAGTAACGTTACCCCAGCCCCTCCCACATAAAATCAATTTTTACCGACGAACAAATTGCGTACAAATTCCAAAAATGGTCGTACAAATTCATACAAATTACGTACTAATTATTTACATGTATAAACTTTGTAAAACGTGTGTTTAGAGAGCCGGGAGGGGCTGGAGTAACGTTACCCCAGCCCCTCCCACATAAAATCAATTTTTACCGACGAACGAATTGCGTACAAATTCCAAAAATGGTCGTACAAATTCATACAAATTACGTACTAATTAAACATAATAAAAATCTGAGTATTTTTAGTTGGGGAGGGGCTGGCGTAATGGACGTTCTTATCAAGCCAATAAAATTACGATTAGGGAACAGAAATGTCGATCAACGAGGCCATATCACGCAATATACTGTCTTTCACGTTTAGCGATCTGTGCGGTTAGGTGTAACTTAAGTTATAATTTTTCTTTTTGAAACCTAAAGTATGGACATTGGTGCAGAAGGTAAGTGTATTAATAATATTATTTTTATGTTTTTTATGATGTAGTTGATACAACGATGTTTTATTTACTATGGTTAATTGTTATTATTAGAACTTAAAAAGGTATCACTAATAAATTACTAATTATTACTGTTACAAAACTATGTTATAATATTCTACATACTCTTGGGTGTTTAACCTAATATCATTTTTTTGCGTATACTTGCGTATTAACTTGGCATAATTTTTCAAATGTGTAATATCTTGTTAGAAAATTTAGGAAAAAAAGCCTTTTCAATAATAATATTTTATTTTTATTTATTTTATTTTATTTTTTTTATTAATACACGGTGCTGATGTTATTCGTTATGCAATCTTACCGATAGGTAAATATTTTAATTTTTTTTAATTTTTTTTTTTTTTTTTTTTTTTTTTGAATAATGAAGCACATTTTAAATTTTATTTTAGGAAATTTATCAGAGGAGGCCCAAGAATCTCGAAATAAAGATTACAAAATGTACGGACAACACCACACAAGAAAAAAATCAATAATAAACACAAATGAAGACCTCTTATATGTGTTATTAATATCATCTGACCCTTTAATATCGACCATAAGATTACTTCCAAAAAAAAAAAAATTACAAGACTTATCAAATGAAGCTAAATCATTATTGAATATAATGCAGTTAGACGAAACAAATTCGAACAGTGATTGTGATAGTGATATTGACATTATTTGATAGTGACTATAATATATTGTTATCGTAGTTTTTTATAATTATATTACTTACAATGTTAAATATTGATAAATGTATTTAATTTAATTTTAAAAATTAAAAACATCCCCTATTACCCATAACTAGAGGTTGATTACAGAATTAATATTATATTTGGATACACCCTTAAACAAGTAAATTAATTGATGTTCAATATACAAGTTTTATGAAAATTTAGGAAAGTAGCTTTTTTTTACCCCTAATTAGGGGCTGATTTAAAAACTGATAAGAAATTTGGATTCAGCATGTTAAAAACTAATAGAATTGATATTTAACATAATTTTTTTAACTCATATTAAGAAGGTATTAATTAATGTAAGCTAATTTACAATACAGACCACTGTGCGTCGGAGGTGTTTGCTTATATTTTGTTGAAAATATGAGAATTCCGCTGTTATGTCATACACACACACACACACACACACACACACACACACACACACACACACACACACACACACACACACACACACACATGTATATACATATATATATATATATATATATATTTTTACATTAAACACTGTTGTTGTGTGTAAAAATATTGTTGTTATTATATTGTGGGTTAGTTTAGATGAATTAATAAATTAAATAAAAACGGAATACGAATGGATTTGATCTCATTGTCATTGAATCCATATTAGTAAAGTTTGTGTGAAGATAATTCCGGTTCCTAGGTTTAGGTATAGTTCGTTTTTGTTGTAAATTATGTTATATTAAGTTACATGTTGAAACTCAGATTAAACAGATATCATGCTGACAAAAAAAAAAAAAATGAAATGAAATCAATATAACTTTAAAAACTGTACGTTTACGTAATACTGACCCGGTTTTCAATAAGCTACGACGATATGCTAATGTTTGTTTGAAATGTGTGTGTGTGTGTGTGTGTGTGTGTGCCCAATGAAATGGCGATAATTCAAAGACGATAATATATATTCACCATACGAGAAACACCGGCAGAAACGGTGGTCGTGTGGCCGCCAGTAAATTATTACCAAAACTTTGTTCGACCCGATGCCACCCGAACCAATTCACCAACTAAATTGGGAATGAAATACGACATACCGATTGAAAATACAGCGATTGTCGTTAAATCAATCAATTCTTAGCTGCTGCGACCCCGCTCTCTCCGTGTGGTCTGTGCGATTTTCCCCCATTCGAAAGTGTGATAATCAGCGACGGCACGATTCTGTTTTTACACCCTAACTCAATGATTTTCGCGAATTCAGGTAAAAGCAAACACACGACTAGGAACGTTTCTGAGAAGCACAATTAACTTCAGTTTTTCACGCTTATTGATCTGCCATCAGTACTTCCGACACCATTAAACATATTATCGAAGTTTATAACTGCAATTAGAGTTCTATCAATGCGGTATTTTACAACCTTAAGCATATTGGTCGCAGAACGAAGTGTATAGTAGAAAGCAAATTTTAATATTTTTCTCTCATTTTTCTTCATTTTTATTTTTTTATTTTTTTAGTGTTATATGTTAAACAATGTATTTGATAGTCAATACCAACGGTTTATTCAGTGAATATTATTTTTATTTATGTACCTGTAAGGATGTTATATATAGCTTTGTTCAAAAGATACATGTAAGTATATTTTTATAAAAAATAAGTACGTACGTCTCTGCTTACCTTTTTTTACTTCTAAATCCACCCTAAAAGCATCTGAATGAATTTCCCCCACAATTTAAAATCAATAAGGTTAAAAGTATTCATTTCTCATTGAATAATTTTGAAGAGATGTGGAAAATTCCAGGCACTAAGTCCTCTAATTTATATCATGGTAAAACGCGATGGATTTTTTTTTTTATTGAGAAAATTAACAATCTATGCTATAATATATAAGACTCATGTATTTATCGAAAAAAAAAGTTAAAAATTATTAATAGAAAAAAGTTATTGCAATTATCAAATTAATCTGACTAACTTGTATAGCATAGTTTTATTCTTATTATTTTTTTATTTCAGAAGATCTTGACACCATTTTCGATTAAATTGACACGCTGTTTTGCGGGGGATTCAATAATATAGACTGAACTCCACTGTGCGTAGTGTGTTTCATTTGGACAAACAAATGATGAAACGTTAACAAATTATAATAAATATTAATTTCTGTGCTAATCCGTTTACACAAACCAACGGTTGTTATTGTTTTGGTTTTTTTTTTATTTTTATGCTTTTAATTATTTGAGAATTTAACCGAAAATTAAAAACAAATTGTTTACACCAATTCTAAGCCATCTCTAAAATCCTGAAAATTGAAAATACTTGATTTATTTAGATAAAATCACGACTTGCGTGGACCCGTTGAAGTAAAATAATATGTGCATGACAAATTTTAAATGTTGTCCACTAGATTCTCTATAAATGTTATGGAGTCGAGAAACTTCAAGTCAATTTTTTTGATAAAAGTATAAATTTAGAATTTTCACGAAAGGAAATGAAACACAAAACATAACATGGGGTGTACTGACATGTAATCGGGGTCTGGTTACTTTTTTCATGGAGCGATGTTTCTGATGTATTTTTTGTCTCTCCGCGGTGTAACTTGATCAATAAAGTTCATTATTATTATTTTATAAAAACTGTGTTTAATATGATTTTTATTTCCACCTTATTTAATTTGCCTCAGGAGAGCGTAATGGGTTTTTTGATTGATTATGTTTGAATGTCATAAAATGTATATTGTATTATTCTTTAAAAAACGTTGGATATCAAAAACGTATTAAATTAGATTTTTAGATTAAATTTTATTGGTTCATCACGAAAATTTGTTTTGTCTGTGACTACGTTATCATGTTGTAAAAGTCGTCCAAAAACTCCGTCCGGCCGTTTGTTGAGTTCATAAATTGTATCGACTGGGTACTTTGAAATTTTACTCAGAATATTTTTTCCACGCGTCAACAAAAACTAGATATTCACTGGTTTTTTCGAAAATAATTTTTATTTACGGACACGCGAAACGCAGACATTTTTTTTGTTCGTGCGCGTGAGTAACGCCGTGACGATATTTATTACAGACGGAAACGATTTACATTATGCAATATAACATTTTCTCTTAAAACCACGCCGAAGTACATCTTCACCCGCTGTTTTTTTTCCTAGACACACACACACACACACACACACACACACACACACACTCGCTCGCTCGGGCAGCACGTCGTCTCTCCACGTTTGATGGTGGTATTTTGTAACACGTCGGGAATCTAATGCAAAATATTTTTAAAGTGCGCGAGGACGATCGGTAAGCATATAGCGTCATAATATTATACGGACTCGTTTTTTCTTCTGACGCCATTGCTTTTGCATATGCGAATACGTTAAGTACAACTGCGTTTTGGGGTTTTGTTTCACTCAAGACGAATAAGTTGAGCCGTTTTTCGTTCTCGGAACACTTTTTATTACGTATTTTCACTTTTAATCCGTCGGCGTAGAATTAATAAATCTTGTGATTTTCGTCCGAGATTTCGTTTAATCATCACATTTCAATTTTAAGACGTGATGGTAGCTTTTTATAATTTCAAGTTCAGACTATTTACTCCGGTGATGTGGCCAAGTGGTGTTTTACACTAATAAGTTAATATGTTTTTTCATATTTTACAAAATTTAACATATACCTATTTACTATTTTATTCGTATTTGAATAGGGTTATTGAATAAAAGTAAGTCCGACGGACTAAAATGGAAAAAAAATGTTTTCTTAAAATCTTAAAAACTTTTCTTAAGTATTTATTTTTCAAAGTTTCGTTTTTATCATGTCATCTTTTAGAAATGTTATGAAAATAATTACGAAAAACTTTCCGACAATTAAAGATACTGAAGAGACGTAGAGCTGATTAAACGCGAAGAAACTGAAAATGATGTTGTAAATGTTTGTTGCTGTATGTAAACATCTTTAAAAATATTATATTGTTTTCGATTCGTTATTATTTTCCATGCACGCTAATAAGTGATATGGAATTTGTCATTTGGGCCAATTATCCACTTGGCTTCTCATTAAACACCAAGTTATATTTGTATCAGTGGCGCCGAACTAATGTGTCATTAGAACATATAAACACTGTTAATTTACTTGGAACATGGGCGGGTGAAACGTGAGATTCAAGATATTAAGTTTATATCTGTAAAGTTGCTGTAATACTTTATAAATATTTATGTTACGCCAAATTATTGTATACGGTGGGTAGCTGTTATAGATTCTAATGTGTGAAGTGATAGTATCTATGAGTTTTACAATGATGTTTATTTATTTTTTTTTTACAGATACTTTTTTCGAGTAAAAAAATTCGCTTAATAGTTAAATTGAGTACTTCTTCAAATCAGAAAGTTCATCTAAAATGTCTTTGACGTTTTCATCTCATTGAATTTTGATTTTTTCATATAAAGACCCGAAAATTTAATACATTTCAGTATCATAATTTTATTATAACTAATGATACTCAAAATTATCTTAAATTTGTCCGAATTATTTTTCAAGTATTTAAGGTTATAACCTTAAAATAGTGAATACAAAGGGATATGAAAAAAAAAAAATGTAAATAATCATAATAGTTAGAATTTTAATAGTTCATATTTACTGAAGCTTTGCTTAAAATCTTTTAACCTTATTAAAAACGTATCGTTTTCAAAAAATTTAATACATCTGCCAATACCACCAATGAAAAAGAGTCACAGACGTTCGACGATCGAATAATAGTTATGATACGTACGAAGAATGTCTAACATTTTTAGTCACTGAAAAGTGTAGCGTTTGTGTGCACGCGCGGGTTTATGTTTGTGTGTGCGTTTTGTAATATGTATTATGTAAGTATGTTTAATGTATATTTAATGTATACGTACAAAATTAGAGTGTATTATGATCAGACTGTGCGTTTTCATAGAGCTTTAACGGCAAAATGTTTATGGATTCGCCCGTTTTTTTTTTGCACCACGTGTATATGCATTGTCAACGATATGGAGATTTTCGTATAAAATATTTCGTCGAGGGACGGATTCGACGAGACCCCGAAGAGGGTGAAAAAAAAACTGTTGATATTCCACACAAACACACGCGTTTTAAACTCTTGGCCCGAATTAAATCGGCCGTGCCGAACACCAGTTAGAGTTATTTCGTGTGCAACGTTGAAAACCGAAAAATATACATCCCCCGTCGAAGTCATTCGGATAATAGCGCCGCAAATAACGCGCATTGTGCATTTCGTTCGGCGAAAAACGAATTTTCATAACAGGCTACCTACTCGCACGTTTCACTCGTATGTCGCATGCCGTCTCGTTTGAGGATCGGTGTTCCGTATATTATATTCGGTATGTATGGGGTCGTTGACAACGACTACACGCTCCGAACGATTTTTTCGACGTGGGTCTTTTGCATAAAAACACAGTTTTATTTTATGAACGTACGCGTGTTTATATTAACGGCGGACTTGAATGCGAATTCGGACGAAAAATTAAAAAAAAAAAATTAAAATTAATTTCCCACGTACAGTGGCTAGTCGATGCAGCAGCTGTGCAAATTTTAATATTTATTATACTGCGTACAACAAAACGTATTTGTACGGAAAAAACGAACATGTGACGCTATTATTTGAAACTACGGTATTTCAAGGCGTTTTAAAAGCATGATATCATTCGGTGAACAGGGATAGTAATTGACACGGATCGTCCTCTGTCTGTCTCTCTCTTTGCTACGCGAGATTATGATGTTCTATGGTCAGTGTAGATGGACCAGGTAATTAATTTTTTTATTAAAGCCGAGGCGCACGCATTCTACGTAGTATGTATCCTACCGAATTTTATTCAGAGTGGTCGGCTCTAGATAGTGTATTTGGCAAGTATCTGGCATAAGAGTAACATTTGTTGAAAAACGTTCGTTTCAAACGGTTTTCTCTACTTGTTTTACCATACTAATTTTCAGTATTTTTACGATATTGTGTGTTTTATATGCATTCATTGTTAGCCAATTGAACGGCTGATTGGAAAAAGTTTAATATTCCAAAAAATCGAATTTTCGGGAAATAAAAAAAAAAATGTTAAATTCCTTAATTTTTACTTGAATTGATATGTCTGTACAACATACGTAACTTAGTAGCTAAGCTCTAGCCTCCAAAAGTATGATATTTTAATAATCAACAAATTTTTTAATAAAAAAAAACATTTGATGAGATGGAATGTTTATTTTCCGTATTTTTAGAATATTATTCTTTTTATTAAATCATGAAAATCATACAGTTTTTAAGACATTTTATTGATTATCAATAAAAGTTTATACTCAATAAAAGAAAAAGAAAGTAGTTTTTTCATAAAAAAACGTTGGAAATATAATTTAGTTTTTTCTCTCGTGTCATTCATTTAAAAAATATAAATTAATGCATTTTAATAAACAACTACTGTATTTAGATACATATTTGTGAATGCTATATTATATTACTATTTATTCATTTCGACTTTTATTCAATTTATTATTTATTTTGTTAACGAAACTGATTACCAACCATGAATAATATTTTATAGACGGTTTAATCTCGATTTAATACAATGCAAACTGACAGCTACACAAAGCACTACCGTGATACGATGCCTGGATGTTTGGCACTAATCTCGATTTACTCACCTTTGGCTCTTGGCGTACTATTATTTTAAATTCGGAAGCAGCGATAAATCGTCACATTCGAAAAATGAATGTGAGCGGAACCCAGGGGACTTGCTGTAAGTAGTAGTAAGTCATTTAATGCTTTGGTAGGTTTATGGAACTTTTTAAAATTGTCAAGTGCTTATAAAAATAATATTAGTGGTATAAAGATTAAAAGAAAAATATTGAACAAGGTAATACATATTATGATCTGCATAACGACGTACTCAGCTGCTATATTCTTAATACCTAAAATAAAAATTCTATTCATAAAATGGAAAAAATGTACATGGCCCCCCCAAAAAAAAATCTTCATAGCAGTGCAAGTTGAAACATTTGTTTGTTTTCGGAGTAGTTGTGCACGCCGAGTAAACAAGATATCGGCGACTGAACTCACATTATTTGTGAAAAGCGTGTGGGTATACACGATTTTGTGCATATGTTAGGGTGTATGGTAGATTCGCTCAGAATTTTTAGTCAAATTATTATATTATTTAGTAATTAACATGATATCAAATACTAATCTTGAAAATATAAGCTACGATAATCACCTAATTTAAATTTAATACGTTGCCCCACGTTATCTCAAACGTATTACCGATATGTATGAACTTAAGACGGGTGGCAAATTTCAATAAAATGTTCAGTATCGTAAAGGAAGTATTATGAATAAGGTCATCGGAAAAGGTGGTGGGGATGAATGTATGGATCATTATTGGATTATAAAGAAACGACAGATCATATCTTTAGTTAAACGAGCAATGCTTCTGTATATTATTATAGTATTTATACATTTTACCATTTTTATTAAATTTTATATAGGTTTTTTTTTTTTTTTTTTTCATCAAAACTCTTTGAACATTTTCTTCTTACAAAAGAAAGTTTTTTTTACTAAAAGATTCGAAACATTTCGTTCCATTGTGTTTCCAATGTTTCATAATAATTGAATGGCACAATAAATTTTCATACAGTGCGTGTTAGGTGGAAAATTGATATAAAACAGTCTGTTGCATAAAAATATTAAAACAATTTACTTAAATGCTTAAAAAAAAATCTGAATAATGATTTTTAAATTTTTTTTTTGAGTATTGTCAGCGAAGGATGTGTGTGAAAGCGGTCATACGGACTCTGATCAAAATATCAAACAATTTGTACCCTTAAAAGTGAGAAAAAAATTTGTATAAAAATATATATAACGAAAAAAGGAAATAATTCACAACACAGTACCTATATTTTTCGCTCTTCGGACAAGATAATGATGATGAATGTATTGAATTTGAAAGATCTGATGGATCATTTCTTTAGTTAAACAATCTTAAGCAAAGCTTCAGTATACAAATATATCGTATATATTATATTTTACAATTATTAATCTCACTGTCGATAATTTTATTTTTTCCAAAGCAGTTTAAAATTTTCTTTTTTGACATAGGGGACATCTGTTTTAACTAAAATATTTAAAACATGTCGTTTTATCTGTTTCCAAAAGTTCATAACGATTAGATGGACCAATATTTTTTTTTACGCATTTTTAAGTTGAATATGATATATAGATGATCTTTTCCGTAAAAATTTTATAATATTTATCTGAAACGCTTATAAAAAAATCTTGGCTAACGATGTTTTGAAATTTGTTTAGTATAATTAGTTAAGTTTAGGTGTAACTACATCTATATTACACGTATTGACACATATTAATGTCATACGCTTCAAATTGCTGTGAAATCAAAGGACACTAAAGTTGGAGTAATATAGTGTTTATTATTTTGAATTTAAATTTCTTGCCGTTTCAATAAGATTCACTTATTTTCCGTAAAATAATTCATTGCTGAGCGAATGAAAGATGATCGATAACAATCGATTTTGATAAAGTCCAAACTAGAAAAAAAATCGTGTTTTTAATAGTTAAATTTGTACCACGTTTTTTCTGTTTGAACTCGATAAATCATTGAACTATCGATGAGACTGACACAATTTATGTTAGGTTATTATGACGGCATTGATATAACGACAAAATTATGACGTTCCGACGATTCCCTGTGAATGCAGCGTTAAACACATTTGGCTGTGGCATTTGTCCTTTATAACGACGAAACTGATTAAGCTACGTAATTATCAGGGCTCGATGACGTCGAATTTATTACTGTCTTGTAATCGTTTATACCGTTCATTTGGCTTTACGGTAAAAAAAAAAAAAAAAATTACGTCGTCGTGATCGAATGAATCGAGTTTGCTTCCATATTAATTCATAATTCTTCGATAACTTGGTGTTTTTTATTTCAGAACAAATTGCATTATAATTTACATTCAAAACTATTTGCTGATAAAATGTGTTTCGTTGTGTCTACAGTTATTGCTGTTTGATTTTTTCGTAATTTTTATTTAAATATGCATATTACGTTTATTACACCACGTTTGGTCAACTTTTTACTGTTATAAACGGGATATTCAACCGTAAAACGTCGTTGTTGGTTTTGTTAGTTAATTATCGAAAAAATAAATTTAACGAGCTACTTTTTAATTTCATCATAATAATAGCATTTACGTCGCGTGATCGATTTCAAAGTAACTATACTCTTGCGGTTACTCGTTTCGTTCTGGTCACATATCGAAAATAGCGATTTTCACTTTTTTATTAACGTTTTATAAAACGCATTTGATTATTTTTCACAATATTTGTGCACACAAAGGCCCATACTGAACCTATCAAAAATTATATCATCGTACCCGCGTTTAAGATCGATGTAAATAATAAATCACAATATTTCTTAATCTCATTACTCAGAAAGAAATTCCGCGTATCGAAACGAATCGCTCGTGGAGTGTAATTACATTAATATTTGACATTTTAAGATGAACAAAGACTGTAAAAGTAGATTTTTTGCGTTCACAGTATTGGGCGAGTATCGAGAAAAAACTTGGTGGTAAACGGGTAGACATTGCTGTGCGATGTGGAAAATAAAATACGGAATAGAGGAAAGAGAATGAATACGCATATCTGTTTATACGTTCGAATATACGAAAGAAAAATCCCGAGAAATTAATTTAAGAACTTAAAAATGCAATATTCAATCAGAATAATCTTACTTTATACGTGTGTCTGAGTCAATAATCGCACAAAAAACACCACTAGACGAAGAATAATATGTATGTCGTCAAAACAGCAAACGAGCCTTCGTTTTTGCGGTGATATCATATTGATAATTCGCAAAATAGTGGAAAACACAGTATTATGTGGGGAGCATAGATCAAGAACAGCCTGATCCAAAATATCTAAATGGCCTTTGAGTTGATTAATGTTTTACAGACGATTAATAAGCATCGATTCATATATGCTAAAGAGTACTTAATAAAAAACCAAAAAAAAATGTATATGTATAGAAAAAGAGTCAAAACTTTAATTGCCCGTCCCGCATGAATGCACTTTTGTCGTGGGTCAAGCTGTTCTGGTTTTATGCGCCTCGTGTTATTATCGAATTTATTTTCACTGCGCGGAAATTCCGTGGACAACAAAAACATTTCGAGACGTAAGGCAGAAACGTCGGGAACAACTTGCGGTGGCTATCGGAGCAAGTAAACACTAAACACACGTATTCGTCGGCGTACCAGGGGAATTTCTCTTGTCCGAGATATCACCGGCCGGATCAGCGCTTGGCCACGAGACCGGCAAGTTTATGAAAAGTTTCCTTAACTGATTTCCACAAACCTCGAGGGACGTCTAAGACGAAAACTTTCGCAGGGCCCGTCTCTCGCGAGAGCTCGGAGTATGTCATTCCGAGGGGATTTTATTTTATCGCCGTTTTCATTAGTTCTGCGAGCGTCGAATCGAACGTGGAAACTTCAACGGCGTCGACACACAAAAAGGTTTTACATTCGAGCGCCACAGTACTGAATCCGCACGACCCCAATCAGATTACTAAGTATTAGAAACCAGAGCAGTATGCACGTCAACTTTGTTGCGCCGTTTTATTAAATTTCTATAATTAAAACAGAACTGTTGTAATGTTATCGTTATCGTAATAGTATTATTATGGTTATCATTCAAGAGTGGGCGGTCTGCTCGGTTAATACGCTTCAAATAAATTCAATCGTCGGCAATATTGATATTAGTACTCGGATGAAACTAGAAAACTACAAAAGTGTGTGCGTGTACAACAACACTTACGTCGAACGTTCCGGAAGTAGTAGACCAGTTATAATTATTGTGACTATGAAATACGAACTACGCTTCTGATGTTCAAACCATTACCGCGGCTTGATTTCCCGACCAAAATACACCTGTAGAAGAATCGGAGAATCTAAATATAAAATGAAATGTAAATGAAATAAAATTAAAGTTGGTAGTATTCAGTTTTTCCGGTAGAAAATATTCATAAGTATTGAAATATTCATTATTTATCCATGTTATCGTACGATAACCGAATACGAATTATTTTTACAAGCGTACACGGTTTTTCCCATCAAACTATTTTGTCCGCGTACACGATATTAAAATATCGATTTCATTTGACGACGACTCGAATTAAATGGATCATTAAATAAACCGAAATAAATAAAATGCACAAAAATCATCTATACACGTGATCGTAATTCGTACTGGTCTAGTAGACTAATTAGAGAACGCCGTCATTATAAAAGTGATAACTTATTAAAAATAATGAACGTGCACTCGAGTTGAATTCGAGTTCATAGAGTATTATTTCATACGAAAAAAAAAAAAAAAATTCAAAGACAACCAATTATTTAATTACTCGCAAGTACGCAGACATAATTATACGCAACACTGTTAAACAATAATCAGTATTTAATTGATGGTTCAGAACCGTTATATAACTATTGAAACAACTGAAGTTCGTCCGCAAAGAAAACGTCTGCGTCGCACAAAATCATAATCAATAATTGTATTGCGTTCATTACGGACTGTTGTATTTTGAAACGTGTGTTCGGCGTCTAATCGGAATGGTAATTGCGGTACATCGATTTCAAATGAAAGTTAACGTCTAAGCGATTTGAATAATAAATTATGTTAGTGCACGATTGACGAAACTCCTCGTGCTCAATATTACTCATAATTTTCGAGTCGTGACAAATCGATGAACGAACGGTGCGTTTGTGTTTCGTATCGCAGAACATGCTGTGGTATTTTCGGATTTTTTTTTTCGACGTCGAAAAAAGAATCGGCTTCCGTTCTTTATTTCGATTTGACGAAACAAACCGTAATCCTCGGCAATACGTTCAAAGTCCCGGGCGGATCAAGGGGCAGCGATTCTAACTTAGGTGGTGAAAATTTCAAGCAGCAGTTTCGTAAACTCTCGGGTTTGATCACCCAACACTTAAAGCGATCTGGTCCTAGAACACCGAACAATACCCCGCGAAGCCGCGGACTCCTGAGTCTCGACTAGACAAAATAATAATTATACGTGGCGTCTTCCGCGTAAACGCATAATATATTATATAATATGTTTACCGCGACGGTATAGTCCCTTTGAAACATTCTACGGTCGCGTATTAAGCGGTGGCGGCGGCGGCGGCGGCGCACGATATCGATCACAAAACGTACAATATTAATTAGTAGAGTGACGTATATACAATATATATATATATATAGTAATATTTATATGTATAAACATCGAAAATTAGACGTGCCGTAAAATTTATACACGTTCCGGCGGCGGCACAATGGCCGCATTGTTCTAGAGAATTATAACACACATACGCGACGTATAATAATAACATAAAACGGTGCGCGCACCTACCCGCTGTACACCTGTCACGCAGAGTTCTTTCCTGTCGATACGGTTTTCAATTAATATAATAACGATACGATGTTTCGCACCGACGTCGGTTCGCTACTGTCAAAACCGCCGGTGGTAAATTAAAAACATTTTTAACAACACGTCCAAAACACCTATACGGTTTTTTCCATAACGTTTCTATTTGATTACAATTATTATTACTTTCGCGCGCGTGTGTCGATTAAACGCCTTTTGTTTGAACACCTGTCGCCGGCTATTTTTTTTTTTAATTTCGTTTTTTTCGACAAATTGATTTTCGGAATTGAAACAATGACGGTAAAAACCTGACGGTTCGGAGTAGCTTCGGATACGTGCGGTTTTTTTCCGATTTTCATTTACCGAACGGAATATTTAAAATATTTCATATGCTCCGTCGTCGTAAACGGTATACTATGTGCACTATACGCGCGTACACACTTTTAGATTCCCAGCGCAAAACGATTGGTATAAAGGCGGAACACTCGCTGTCTCGTGTTTAATAAAGTGGAGACATTTTTCAAACTTTTCCGTATTCGAAAATATTTCCCAGTACGAAAACGTACGATTCGCTCGGATAAATGAAAAGTCGACAGTGATTTCACTGTCAGCCGTCGTGACGGTGAAAATGCAAAAAGATTATATCCTATATAAGTTGATATCGAGGATATTGTGTAACGTTGTTGCCGTTTTTTCAAAGAAGAATAAATACCGAAAATGTTAATATTGTTATCGTACACTTCTCGAAATAACAAGTGTTTCGCGTCGAAACAACAACTCTGTTCGAAATAACTCCGTTTAATGAAATGTTGGATATTCAAATTAAAATTTACGAACAAGAGCCGTATTTAATGTTTCATGAATTGAGTGTGATTTTAAATATTTACTATGCACAGACGAGGTGTATTTCATGGGAGCAGTGGCGTCACGAACATTTTACCAATAGGGGCAAATATCAAAGCTGCCTACCCACCCACACATACATACAGTTTTAAAACATGCCTTAACATATTGTTTTTCACTGGAACATAAATATTGATATAATTTTACCGTATAAATTGTGTCAAAATAATCCAACAGTATAATAGATACACGTTTTTTCATAAAATAATTTAACGGCCAGACAAAATATTACCACCCACCGAAAATATTTTGGGGCAACTGCCCCAAAAAAATATGTTCGTAACGCAATTGCATGGGAGTAAATGTGATTTTTTTCCAACGATTTAAATCGTATGTCGTTTTCAAACCAACATCTTTCACAGGCTTATGAAATAATTATGTTATTTATTATGAAATTGTTTTTGAAATCAAAACGATCGAATATTTATAACGTTTTAAGTATTTGCCATGTTATTGTGAAATAAGGCCTAACGCTGTGTCCTACGTGAACGCGGCGAACGCGGTGAACGCGTTGCGGTGCGAGCGACGCGGCAAATAAAATTATCAAACATATAAAAACAGATTGGATTGTCCATCGTGCGCGATAAACGCGGCCGGTGCGAACGAATTCATTCTTTCGCGTTCGCCGCACGGATTGAAAATCAAATCGTTTTGTTTTTGGTCGCGCGTTTAAGCGAGTAGACGTATTCGAAGCGGATGTTTATTTTAATAATTTCTAGTATAAGATCGAAATAAAGTTTCATTTTTTCGCAACTGTGGGTATAGGTGATAGAATTCACCAAAAACAAGTCTATCCTTATAAATAATTGAATTTACTGCTGATCTTTTTTTTTTCAAATATTTTTTATATAATAAATATTTCAGTCCAGTACTTTCAAACATAAATAATTGTTTTTGTAAATTCAATGGCATTTTTAGTTGACTTAATTTAAAAGAAAAAAAATTAAAAATTAAAATTAGAAAAGAACTGAACCTAAGCGTGTACAATATACCGCACAACCATCGCACAACTCACTTCAAAACACACTGCACGTCGAAAAAAACAAAAAATATCGAAATATGGCCAGCCGCAAATTCGTGTTAGCCGCAAATAGGTAGGACACGATTGCGAGCGGCGAATGCGGCCAACGCGAATTCGTTCGCGTCTGCCGCAAATTCGCGTTCGCCGCGTTCACGTAGGACACAGCGTTAGTCTTCAAAATTTACAAAATCGCCAATGTATTTAATTTTTTTTAAATAATTATGTTATGTTCTCTACAAAAAAATGAAAATGAAAATACGTAATTCTAAATTATAAAATAGCACAGTAATTCACATGAAGAATATGCGTATACAAATAATTATTGTAAAAAATGAATAAATAAATCTACGACTTGAGAGAGAAAAAATATTTTTGCATCGTAAACGCGAAATATAACGATGTTTTCATTCAGTTTGCGAGTGCTTTTAAAAATATTAAATTACGAGCGAACGTGATTAATTAAATTCGTTCGCCACCTGCAATTACTGCCTACGATTGCAGTATATTTAATTAGTATTTTTGCTGAAAAGCAAATCTGTTTCTCTTAAAAGGGGTGGTTGATTAAAAACAATGTTAAACCGAGATTGTGCATTTTGAAGTAAAAGTTTCCGCTCGCAAGAGGAAAAAGACCACACCTAAGTTTAATATAACTGTACGCAACCTAATTTTCGATAAAAAGATTGAGTTTCGTTGTTCAGGCAAAACATTTTTGGATTCTGCACATCTTATCAATTCAATTACTTTAGGAAAATCCACAAAATAAGAAAAAAAAAAAAATTAAAATGATAAATCAGGAATATATCGAAAAAAAAATCTAAACGTATCTCAACACACCAATAATTCAACAAGGAGTAATAATTTTTATTTCCAATTATTATGATATAAATACATTAATTTTTTTCAAACTGGCGGTTCTACTGATTATAAATTCAGTGATTTATAGTAAAACAAAAAAAACCTCAATCATTTGTCAACCCTGAGTTATAATTACAATTTTTTAACTTCGTTTTTTTGAAGCTTATTTAAGATCTTATATACAAATTATATATTACTTGGTATCACCGATGATCGCAATGTCTTTCGATATCCATTAAGTGACACTGAAAGTTTATGAATTTTATTTTGACGTACGTATTAATTTTCAATATGATTTATGAAAAGGTATTAAATTAAATTTTTTTTTCAATTGATAGCGTGCTTATGTTATCTAAAATTAAAAAAAATAACTAATAATAATAATAACTGATAAATATAAATCACTATGTGGATTCAAAATTAACTTTATATCTTTATTAGTTTCAAAAGTTGGGGTATTATGTCTTAAAATTTACACAGAAACATGTGTTCATTGTATTCATTAATGGCTTCTTTTAGAAGACCATAACGTACCTATCTAAAATAATTTACATTCCACGATAGAACTTCTCACAGTTTTCATAATCTTCATTCATTTTGAGGATTTCATTAAAACTTTTGTCAATATTTGTCGTTGCGAAAGTCTCCATAAGTTCGTTCTAATCTCTTCAAAGTTTCCTTTGTGTTTTGGATTTTGAGTGGAGTAAGAGAGCTATTTCGTCTACAATGACGGTATAATGTGTTTTCTGGATCTCATAATACAGTTTCGGACAAATGTCGCCTGATCCATATTGAAAAATTCACAAAAATTGCACTGGGAAAATTGTGGAGAATGGAATTCGCCGGTCAAGACCGAAGGTACATTCCGGGTATCGGGACTGCCACCCGTATCATTATTGGTACCTACCGCAATCACCATAACATATTATTATTTCGTATGATCGGCAATTTTCAGTGTACTTTTAACGTATGTGTATAATCAATACAAATCAATACAAATCAACACAATATTGAAGTAGAAAAGTGAATACAAATATGTTGTTTATTTTATTATAATATTTGGCTATAGCGGAATTTGAGAAATGTATTATATTTGTTTGTTGGATGGAAATTAATGCCAGTTTATTGAAAAGTAATTATATGAACCATCTGCCCGAATGAGGTGTGGATAAGTGTTTATATTAAGCATTATAGAAACACTAGCGTTGTATTATATTTCAGGTTGCAAAACAAAAAACAGTTAAAAAAAAAAAATTTTAACGTTTAACACGTTTGAAACTATGTTTTTGTATTGAACGTTTTTCAAAATATTTTTTAATGTGTTTAAAACAGTGTTTTAAAAGTTTTTTTTTTGTTTTAAATGTTTCATTTATTACATAGTTTAAGCTATAAACAGTTTTTTTTTTAAAATAGGGAGTCATTTTTTTTTCTTAGGCTCAGGGCAACTATCAGTTTATCACAACAAAATTAAAAAACCTTGTTAGTTAAAACTTAAATACTAAAACAAATAACAAAGTTGAAAACACGGTTTAAAATTTTTGATGAAAAACAGTTTTAATCAAATAGAAAAAAAAAATAACATACATTTTACAGTGATGTTACGAAGTGTAAACTAAATACCTATATATAGTAATAAGCCTTTACTAATTGAGACTTATGTGTTTTGGTGTTTAAGTGTTTAAAAATTTTTACCAGTTTTGAGGTCTTTTCAATTCCAAGTCTATTTCTATATTTAGAATGCATATATCCAAATGTAGGGAATACATGTTCAATTCCAGCAGAAGTGCATTTGTATATATCCAAGAACTAGTATGAAAACTAATTAAGTTGTGATATCAAATATTGTGAAACAAATATAGTATTTATATCAAGAAAATACCAATTCATGCATGCGTTTTTTTTACAGGAAAATCTGTAACGATTTGAGAAAATATTCGGTTATAATGACGAATTTTGGTTCTAGAATTATCAACGATTTAAAACGTATCACGAAAAACGTGTTAAACATTATCGGCTCGCGTGGACAACGAAGATAAGGCCAGAATCGATTTGTGATCAATGTGAGTTTCTTCCGAATACTTTTGTGTTTGTTCTTAATGTTTTTATTGCAGTTACACAACGATATTGTATCGTGTCTACAATATTACCGTCCTGGGCATTGAATTCGCGGAAAAACCAAAACGACGGTGAAGTTTATTTTTAAGTTTTTTACGACGGCGACGAATGTTCTGCGGCGTCGTTGAAAGCCCACGTTATATACTGGTCCCGAGGGACATATTATTTTGTATAACTGTGTAATATCGTACGTGTTGTAAATTTTTCAATGAGCCCTAAGTTGTAAGTGTTACATCCGTTCTCATTTTGATCCACGATAACAGTGTTTACTACTTCGTTGATCTAGATTTTGAAATAATAAAAATGTGTCTGTGAACTGATGATTCTGAAACTGTGACCGACAAAAAAAAAAAAAAATTAATTTTCATCTTTTTTTCCTGTAGATTCGACGAAATTTTGGCTGACGCACGTGCTTAGTAAACTTCGTTAATTAAACGTTAATTAGTCGCTATCATCTTACACTGAACACGGATCACTCGGGTTTTTATAATTCAGTCGGCTGAGTTTTATTCCAGAGGAATTCTACGACAATTTTTCTTATGTAAGAGATTATATAAAGGAAGATATAGAATCGTCAAACTATGAACACGTCTAAACGATCCTAGTTTAAAGCCCTGTATTTTTATATCTTAAATAATAATTCAAACGTTCTAAACGCAGACATTTAAACGGATTTGAACTATATCTCTTCCCACGAGTTATTCACTCACTCACTTCACGATTTAGTTTATGTTTGTCAAATTTCGGCAATAATCGTTCAAAATCTACAAAGTCGATCACATAACTATCGTATTATAATCACTCGTCGCCCGAACGTGTTTTTCCCACACCCGCAGCAATGAGCTTCACACTTACGTACGCTTGTAAAAGCGAATAAAAAGTGTTTAAACTGCACTAGTTTTTCGTACGTGGATGCTGCTCGCGATGACATCGGGTAACATATAAAACACAACACAGACGTGTTTGAGCGATGTTTTTTTTTCATAATAATATTTTGTAACCGGGTATGTACTCGAAACGCGCGAGACGCTTAAAACCCACGTCCGTTCACAACGCACGGAAACACCGAAATTGCCTACCCACGACGCCGTGTCACGACATCGAATCGTCGTCTCGCGGGAACCGGTGACCACACTAGTCTCGATGTGTTTTTTTTTCACCATGCATATTATTGCGCGCAATTTCACGTCTCTCGACTCCGGAACGTCTTTTTCGCGATTCGGCATGAGCTCAGCGCATATTTACGCGTGCAAAATGTCCGGATATTCAAATGACGGTAATTTACGTGTGTGGCCTTTTCTCGTGACTGCTCTGGGCAACGTAATATTATAACGCAACACCGACGTGATGGAGCGACGTTTTGATAAAAACATTTTGTGACCAGGTAAGCGCTCGAAACGGGCGACCCGCTCAGAACTGCGTCCGTGCTCAACGCACGGAACCACCGAAATTGCTTACCCACGACGCCGCGTCACGAAGTCGAATCGTCGTCTCGCGGGAACGATTGACGCTTTACACATCACTCGACGGATTCCGTTGGTTTAAACGCGCGTGCAGCACGCGAATTCACGCCTACCCCGCCCCGTAACCGTGTACTCGTTTGGACTAATCCAGCCAAGGATCGAGAATCGATGCCGTCGTCACTCTAGTCCCAGGGTACGAGCCGTGATTTATTTGGTTTTAAGCTATTGCATAGCTTTTATCGCGGGCTTTGAGCGCGGCGACCGAATCAAGAAATTCCGTAACGAAAAAAACCTAACATGCATTTTTTTTTTTATGTATAGAGACACTTTTTCTTACCAAAATACTGGTCCAAAAGTTTCATCCAGCAACTTTTTAGAATGGCAATTTTGTCGAGATGGTACGTTTGAGAGCTCATTTTTCGAATTTCTCAATAGTTTTTCCAAACGTGGGCGATAACTACCGAAAAATTGAAAAAAACAGGAAAAATGCCAAATTCTTGATATTCGTGAAATCTATTTTAGTTTTTTAGCCAAAACTACCAATCAATAATAGAGCTAGAAACTTGAAAATTTTACTGACTACTAATAATAGTCACGCGCATACTCAATTTAAATTTCAAAAAGGATTTAACAATTTTTGACTTACGAGTAAATATAGAAGTTTGAAAATATTGAAAATTTCTCATTTTTTGGAAGTTTTTGCTTCGTTAAATTTTTTATCTTTAGATACTAAGAGCCTCAAATTGAATACAATTGTACTTATAAGTATTTCTACCGATGATGAAAAAACATCGAAAATCGTTAGTCACAATATTTTTTTACAAGCGTTTAAAGTTTGCATTTTGACGAAATTTCCTATTTTTACATCAAATTACACATTGAAACGCACGTAAAATATAATTGGTACTTCCTAAGGCCCTCGTCCCACTAGGGCGACGCAACGCAACGCGATTATAAATAAATATCGTGCGATAATCGTTTGTTTAATAAAACACGGGTTAATATATCGGAGACCTCCCACCGACGCGATGCGACCTGACTGCGACGCGACACAAAAGCAACTAATCGCGCGCGACTCGTGCTGTCAGTCGCTTAATAAAAGTTGCCTTGTCAACCACATAACAAATTTTGTAATATCATAATTCTATAATTATTTGGCAAATATCACTGACAATATGGAAAAAACAAAAGAAGAAAACTGAACTAGTTGAAAACTAGTCGAAGCTGTTGAGCTATATCCATGATAATATTACTTCAAAATACCCGAATACACTAGAAGGGACATTACATAAAAAGATTGAAATTTTACATCGTCTTGCATTAATTCATTAGCGGCAACAAATGTTCGACAATTAATATTATTTTGTATCTATGGATGTATCCAATATTTCCTTTTATTTTTAATTTTACGGTGTCGATACCAATATACGACACAATACAAAACTCGTCATCTTCAGAAACGACATGATTGCTACTGACTACTGAGCAATTGCCGAAAGGCGATAGCCTGTAGTGTGCACAACTCATGACGTCAGGTCGTACGATATTTTACATGGCAACTATCGAGGGCCTTAGTTGATAAAAATGCTATGCAATAGCTTTACCGTGGCAGTCTCTGAGTGCCACACGTATTTTTTGTTTTCAAATCTGCGATGACCTGTTGGTTATAACAGGTGACCTAATAGACGCGTAAACAATTATGGTTCAAAACCGAAATAAGTGCTGCGGATTCGGCCGGACGGACCTGTCCGTATGGAAATGTGATCGCTATTACGGCCTTGTACGACGTCACTGGCCGCTTTTGGTTGGGTTTCAACGATGTCTCGGAACGTCTAAGTCGTACACACGAAAAGACTCAGAATACGCGATTCCCGAGGGGTGAGGTGCGAAATCCACGCGACTACTGATAACGGACGATTCGACGTGACGTAAACCGTAAGTCCGACGCTCAAAACAGTTCTGGAACTCACACGCCGTCGAGAAACTTCCACGCGGCTAAAGTTTTTCCCGAGTAATCGCGGACGTACCGCAGCTACGCCGAAAACGCGCCGACGGCACCGTGCGATAAGAGTACGACCGCAATCACGAGGTACCCGTCGCCGCGGCGGGAGGAGCAAAACTTTATGGATTTTGTTATTATCAGCACGTGAAAACGGCGGCGCACGCCCGTCCGTACGTGCGGCACGACGGTGTCGTTTGTCGTCGCCGAAAAGCAGAGAACAACAATATTATTACGTCGCTACTTTTCCCGTTAATCCCCGTTCCAAGAGTACACTTTATCCGGAAAATGTTCGATGGTAAGGTTTATCATTTACATTGTAAAACAGTACGTTTTTTCGGCGAAATCGATATTTTCGAATACCGATTTTTTCAAACTCAAAACGATCGTCATCGTTATCGAATTTCCCGTGGTCTTTGTTCCGAAACACCAGGTTGAAACGAGTACAGTTTTTAAACCTACCTAAACGCTTACCTAAACGTCTGAAAATAAATCGTAAGAATTTAGGCGGAACAGATTTGGCCGAAAAGAGGTTTATTTACGTCGGTTCGAGTGCGATCGGAAAAACGCGCCCCTCACTCGACACGACCAACACTCCTCTTGTGCGAAATAGAGTCTGCTCGACACAGAATCCGTGCGTAGGTCGAAATATAAATTCGTTTTTCATAAAAAAAAAAAAATTGTCCGTGGGTGCACGAATGTTCGCAAATCGTCCCGGACGTGCGTAATCACACGGTACCCTCGTCGTCATCGTCCCGGCGAGGGTTAACGTGGTTTATGGATTTTGTTATTATCAACGCACGAAAACGGTGCGCCGCAGCCTACAATACGTTGTACGCGCATGTTTACTCGCACGTACAACACAACGCGTACCCACGATTTCCATAGGTAAAAACGAAACACGCACGCGTGTATTAAGTAGCACGATGAGGAAATTTCGAATTTACCGGAGTTCGAAAATCCAGATTCTCGAAATTCAAAGTTCGAAATCTAGATTTCTTTCTGAATTCGGATTTCAGATTATGATATCCACATTCCGTTTTAAATCCGGATATTGAATTTTGGGACGTTGAATTGAAGTATTGTTTTGTACATAACTGAGAATAACATTTCGATAACCTCGCATATTTTGTAGTAAATTTATGTATTTTATAAATTGACACAATTAAAAATATGGAACAATAATGAATATCAATACATTAACGACGTGTAGGAATTGTAATTGAATCTAAATTTATAAATTATTACAGTATAAGCAGTAAAAGAAATAATATCAACGGTATTTGCATTTTTATATTATAGTACTTGAAAAAATTATGTTCTATTTTTTTTCGATTTTAAAATTAGAATCATTTCCTATATTCAATTTTGAAAATGTATTAAGGTTAATAGTTCATGATTTTTTTTTTTTGGAACAAAAATGAAATTTTTTTATTTAGAATACAGAATTTAACAACACAAATTCGAAAATATCGAATTTCGAGTTTTGAAATCATAAATCCGAATGTCGGATTTTGGATTATCCTGTTTTGGGGTCATATCACCAAATTATTACACGTGCACCCATACCTACCGACATGCGTATTATCGGGGCTGTTTCGAAATACGAGTTGAACCGAAAACCGGGTGAAGTGCAAAATTTATATGGGTGATTCAGTGCGTCATGGATTAATATTTAAGTGGGAATATATTTAACAGATGCACATGGGAATAATTTTGAGACTTCTTTTTCTATTTTATTATAAATTATGTGTAATAAAATAATTTACACGGACTAAACTCGAAACTAAAATAACAATGAGGTTTAATGTTTTCATTCACATTAAACGATTTGTCGTCTTCGAGTGTAGACGTTTTGCTTTGTGTGACTTTAGAAGCACATCCCAGATATTGACGTAATTATCAAGTCGTGCTTACACGGTACAGGCTTAATGACCATTCCGGATTCAATAGTGATAATTCACTCGAAATGAAAAAATGTTGAACTCGAACCAACTTTGTTCATTGTTAATTTTGGACGATCAATGTTAATGATATCATATTAACACTGTTTTATTTTTAATCCGTTATGGATGATCCATCTGAAATTATCATTGAGAGTGGACCTTATGGACGCAATTTTACTTGTCATTTTCTTCAAGTCAATTAAGTCTACAAAGCAGTAGAGACTCGTTGTGCTAAGATAAACATTTTAAATTTAAAACGACTCAATGATATGTGTACCAATTTTTATTTAAAACTAATACATATGATTTGTATAAAACACACCCTAGGAATATTAGTAGGTTTAAAAAATATTCATATCATATATGTATAAAAGTAGCTATATAGTGTAATAAATATTTTTGAAGGTTTATTCAAAGCCATGCCTAGGGCGATGTAAAATATTTACACAAACACACACACACACACACACACACACACACACACACACACACACACACACACACACACACACACACACACACACACACACACACACACACACACACACACACACACACACATATACACATTTTCGCATTTGTTTGGCACAGGTACTGCACAATGCACATACACCGGGTGTCCCTTCTTTTTCTCTTCTTCCTCCTGCTTCTTCTCATTTCCTTCTTCTCTTTCACAACCTCCTCCTCCACGTCACTACCGTGGTACTCGTCGCGTAAACGAGTCAAACATCGCAATAAGAATTATTGCAAAGCCGTTTCTAAACTCACATCGCGCAACGCACTCGCCGCACGCGCGCGTTTGTCGGGAGCGTGATTTATGCCACACGCGTACGCGCCAACATTTTCATGCAAATCGCGCGGGTACGTACGGTATTATTTATCGTCAACGCGAGAGCGAACAACAATAGTCGCGAGACAAATAGAAATAAAATCTTAACGATCGCGCGAGACGCCGTCGCCACGTACAACAACAACAACAACAACAATTATAATAATAATGATGTATGTTGTGTTATTATTGTGTTTCACGTTGTTAGGGCCGACGGTGACGGTGAGAAAGACAAAAAAAAAAAACAGGACCGACGTACACGAGGACAGAGGGTAACGTATCTCTACGTTGGACGATTTTTTTTTCTACTTTACTGTCGTCGTAAAATCCGATTCTTTCGTCGTCGGACGAAATTGAAAAAAGTGACTTCTCCCGCATTTTTATAGCGTTTATCTGAGCTGTAGGCATGTAGTTCGTTGAGTCAAATGCGTTCAAAAGCGTCACTCATACGTTCGGAGCGTACTTCATGAAATTTCTGAAATAAGGAGTAAATACGTATTGATAATGTGTACTTATATTATAAAATGTTTTATTGTCTCAATATTTAAATAATCTCTATACTTTCAATTTTTATATTCCAGCCAAACTGTGGCAATTCGTGTAATTTTTGTTATTATCATTATTTATTTATTTTTTGAATGAAAAATAATTTGAAATAAATACTATCATAACTTCAATGAGATATTTAGAACAAATTTATATTTATACATTACTCATTAGTAAGGGTGAAATGTTATGGAAATCGCAACTAACCTAGAAGTAATTATGGTTTTTATTTTTATTTTTACATATTACAGTAATTTCTGAAAAAATCGTATAATTATGATTTTTTGTACATTTAAATGCATTTTTAGTAAATTTTATTTCATAAAACAAAAGTAGGACATCAATTCTGTAGTTTTGATAATATTGCGTTCAAATCTAAAAGGCGAAACGTACATTTTTTTATTAACTTATAGTATTATTCGTTTATTATTGAATTATGGCCGAATTGAAATAAGATAGAATAGAATATTACTATAAGGATTAACTTTATCTTATCTTAGTACAACGCGATTATTTTATTCCCTTTACGGCCGTTACAAATAATATTTAATTTAGTATTTTTCATGTTTATTTTATAGATTTGAATGCATATACATGGTTTTATCAAACATGTTTCCAAATTGTTATTTCTTTTTTTTCATATTTGAACAAATATCTTGCCATCTTTACCCTCTGCAACACCTCATCCTTTCGTATCAGTTAATTATTTGAGGTTGATGAGTGGTTCCAAATAAACACGAGTTGCACGCGTACGTACGCCAAAAAAAAAAAAAGGCCTTAGAACCCCAGCTTCGTATTATTTGTACAGTTATCGAGACTTGAGATACAGACAGGTTATTATATTATATCATAATAATAATTAAATTATCTTTGGAAAACTTCCCGCGAGTTCAGTCACTGAGGCCTACAGTGCCTCTAGAGAAATCGAATCGAACAAGCGAATAAAATCGGTAAACGCGAAAAAATCATGAGTTTTTTTTTGTTTTCGTTTTTCGTCGTCTGTTCTGTTGTCTCAATCGACATGGTTTATTTTCCACGCTTTTGTACCGCGTTCAATATTAACGAGTATCAAAACACCAATTTAATATCGCCTAAATATAATTCACGCGTGGCGCCGACGGCGATAGCGTATTTCGTGAAGGTGTATCACCGACCCTCGTTTACACAAAACACACGTAATTAACGCTGCCGCGACACGCATCGTGTCTATAGCCATCGCTGTTTTTAATTACATCGAGAAACGATCATCGAAATAACACCGTTATGCGAATATCGATCGGTCGACTATACGGCGCGGCAGACACGTGTGGACGGGGCCGGACGCCGAGACGCGCGAGTTTATTATATCATTATGAGCTCGCACGTTTTGAAAAATACATATATATTTGTGTGTGTGTGTGTGTGTGTGTGTGTGTGTGTCTGTTATCATCGTGATATCGGTACAAAACAGAGATTTATGCGCGTCGTTTTTATTTCTTCTCGGACGCCGAGCTAATTTATTACGCTGCTCGTCGCCATAAAACGTTCAAAACGCAAACGCTCCAATAACGATATGCAGACGATGACGGCCGTCGCGATAACGTTTTCGCAATCGTCGGTTTTTAGCGACGATTTATTTCGATTCCATTAAAAGCGAACGGTACACAATAAAACACACGCACATAATCGTTTCCACGATCTCGCAAGAGCGCCGGTCGGCGTGTTTTTTAGTTTTTTTTTTTATCACAGGCACGACTGGGCGTTGTTTGTAGAAAAAAAAAATACAAATAACGTTCACGTGTGCTATTCGTAGTATATTATAATCGCCGATTCAATGTGAATGTTAAGACGTGCGTGTGTTTTTTCAATACCGTTAATAATATTGTACTGATTCAAATGTAAGCGTATATTGTTTTATTATATCGGCCGTTAAAATCGTCATTATTTATAATCTAACGTGATAATTTATATTATTTAATACGCAATGTGAACTCACTTTTATATTGTCAACACATATTGTGATCTACAAAATGTTTTTACATCGTGTTCACAGTGCAATGTTTATTAACAATGCATTTAAAAAAAAATTGAAATTCAATTTATGCGGTGAAAATGTTTGAAAATAATTTTTTTCGGTTAAAATATCACACTAGAACATTTGGTAATGATATTTGAAGAAAATCTCGAAAACGGATCTCTAGTGAGAAATCGTTTCATTTTCATTGTGGTTTAATTTCATGAAGAATAATATATTAGATAATATATGACGTACTGATGGAAAATCCCTTGTCGATGAAAATCTTAAATTCGTTCTTTGGAAATCGGACGTTCAGAATGGAGCTAGGAATAAATTACACGTGTACCAGGAATACTACCACGGACGACGGGTACAATAATTAATTTCAAATATCCCAACGGTCGTGTACGGCGTGTGTTCTAACTTCTAACACGGCGTAAATGTTCGTATAGGTCATTAGCAGAGCCCGAAATGCACGCATATATTTGCATATCAAATAGATCGAAAACAGCCAAGTAAGCTATATCACTCGAATAAGTGCCCCGCGGACTCGTTCGCCGCATATTTTTGCATATTACCCGGTTCGTTTTTAACATCATTACGCACGATAACACGATATTCCGTGTACGACTTTCTGAAAACATATTACATATTTTATATATTATCATTTATGGGATTACGAATTACGACCCCCGCCGTGTAATACGTTTATCGGAACGAGCTCAAAGAATTTTATATTTTCATTTTTTTCTTTTTTTCTAAAAAAAAACCCTTTACCGTATTCGCATACTTCAAGTGCGCATTATGTTTCCGCGACAATTAGCGCGTAAACGTATGCGCATTAATTATAGCGCCTGTAATTTTCCGGTCCCAACAGTCAGAACAATTCTATCGGTATATCGTTACTCATAACAATCATTAAATTTGTAGGTCACACGCGTCTACGTATGTTTTTGCACTGCGACCGGGCGGAATATCGCGGAAAGCGACACTTCACCGACGCTTTTGTTTTGTTTCTTTTTTTCTTTTTCGCCGACCCGGAAATCAACTGTCCCGCTCATTATATCACTTACTTCTCGTCACCGTGCACACGGTATTCAACGTAATCCATAAATCATGCAAACCCATCACGTGTATTGTAGAAGTAGTATTCTTCTGTTCACCGTACATCCTCTGAACGTTCGTTTTCTCAAGAGGTGTTGTCAATACGCGACTTCCTCGTCATCACTCGTCGTTAAACTTTACTAATAATGAACCATCGAATGTTGTTATTGTAGTAAGGATAATCGATTTGATTACGTTCCGTATTTCATATGAGCACGAATAGTAAAAATCGGGGTACCGGTGATGAATTGTTTTTATTCCATAAATCATTCAAGTTTGTTTTATTTTTGTGTATTAAAACTAATTTACTCGGTGCTTTTAGTAATAGACCGTAAATAAATTATAAAATAAAAAAATCGACGAGAAAATCCTGACGGAAACTCGTCCTTTGTTCTTTCGGTCCTCGGACAATATGTTAGTGGTAATAATTATTGTTTTTGCATAAGTCCACGGTTGGAGATATTTTATTTAACTCGATCAAGTCAAGTTGGATTGGAACATGAATTAATGAACGTTGATAGTTAAAAGTTCATTTCCAACTAATGCAAGGAATCACAGGTCCTTAATGTAAAATGTAGTTCGTTTCCTGTTTTCTAAAATATAAAATTGCATTTTCGCTGTTTCCATATAATGTATACAAACACAGTCATTGTACACAAATAAATAACAATTATCGGTTACCGCTGGTACTTAATTAAAAACGATGCGTTTATTTCTACGATAGAATGATGTACGTGAATCGTTTCGAGTGCGATGCGGCCATGATAATTCGACAAAAACTCAAAAGTCAAAGTATAAATCTCACTAAAGTCAAAGTGTTAAAGTCAACACAAACGTTAAACTCGAAATCAACTAATTGCCGCTCCGCAGCAGAGGAACGGCTTAGTTTTCGTACGTAAAATTCAACAGACATTCGTACCCAGCATTGTCTCTGGTTAATATGCGTTAATGGAGTTGATTCAATAACTATAATAAATATGCAATGTTCGGGAAATTACAATATTCCGTCGAAAGTTTTCAGACGTCTGAATTGGATTTAAACAATTTCCGCGTGTTCGTTCGGTATACACACGTAAATGTATATACATATATACATACATATATATATATATATATACATTTACAGTATGTAGATGTATAACTTATCCGAAGTTTGAGTGTACTTTAAATGTGTTTCCGATCAGTTTAAACTTTACACTGCGCCATTATAACACTTATCGTGACGTTTTATGTACTGGTAAATCGTTATAATTTTGTATGTTTGAGCGAGAAAAAAAAACCAGTGGAGTTTAATCATTATTATTTATTATATCTACGAAATAGCGTTGTAAGTGTCACGGTGAATTCGCTCGAGCGGTTGTCACAGTCATTTCACCGTTGAACATTCAAAAATATCAACCGTAGAAATGCACAAGTCGATTTCGCGACAAAGAAATTTATGTTTTGAAAATAAACCACGGGTGTATATGTAGTGTACTACGACGGTGGTTTCCATTGTCCGGTAAAAACTGTTAAACGCTCGGAAAACGATAAACTATTATTCGGATATATTCATGCGCGAAAACGGAGAAATTATTATTCCAGATTTATTTCCACAAGTCCCATTAACCGTCTCCGAAAACTCTTCGAGCACAACGAAACGGAAAAGTCGCGCGGCCGACCTGTTTCTTTTATATTATATCATTATGTTCGCATGACAAAAGTTTTGATGGCGATATACAATTTGTATGTTTTTATCTGATATTTGGTTTTTTTCAGTTTTTCAAAAGTGCTTTAAGATTGCGGAATAATCATAATACAGTGAACCGAGAAGAATACGTACGACGTATTTCACGAACTAAAACGTACAGTTTATATCGTGATTGAAAGGTAATTTTATGGACGGTTTTTTCGAAAGCAAATATACTTACTATCGTTTCGAAACTTAGTTATTCGATAAGAATTCTGAAATTAGATTAAATTCACTTGACGTCGTGTTTTTTGGAGGAATTTTTTTTCGTTTCATTGGAATTCGGTTTTAAATCCGATGTATGTATTTGATTAAAAAAAAAAAAAAAAATGTTTTGATTGTTTACTGAAAATCAATATTGATTCGGAAAAACAGACGAAGAACAAAAAATAAACATTTTATTCGATGTCGTAAACGATAATCGGTCTAATCAGCGATACAATAACACGCATGATTTCGCGATGCTTTTGACATCGAAATTGATTATAAGGATGATTGCACACACATAGTATCTACGACGACGACGACGACGATGATTATGATGATGATAATGATCACATTCACCGGCAGAGATCGCTTGAACGCACTACTTTGATAATATTGTATATTGTTTTGTTGTTTCTCAATCGAATTTTTAAATTTGTTTTTTTATTTTATGCTCGGATTACGGTCTCCTGAAGTGCGTGTTGATACGGCGAATCGCAATACAAACGTTCGTGCGATATTACCCAAAGCCCGCGACGTCGTATCGAGTCGGTCAGTCAATAAACAAACGAGACCGACGACGTAGACGATCTTTGCCTCGCAAAAAAGACGCCCGTGACAAATGTCGTTTATCATCGTTACACTACAGCCAGCGTTGTCCTTCTAGAAGCGTGCACTATACTGCCCTCCTAAGCCAAAAGGCAGTATGCGCAAAATTTAAAGCAGTAAATTTTAATTTGAAATTGAGCAGAATAAAACACATCATGAATTTTGATAAGTGTTAGTTCACATATCACATACGATATTTTCGTTTAATATTAATAAATTTTACAGCAGAGACTATTAAGAAGTTATTTTTCTCAAAATTACTACAATGTTGCTTACTGCCTTTTGGCTTAGGAGGGCAGTATACTCGTCGCGAAATAACAATGTACCTCGTTGCGCAGGCGGCAGACCGGTTCCAAACCGCAACATTATCATAAGTGGAAATCGCCTAATTGCATACATAGCGTCAATATTAAACAACTATTGTTCTAAAATCCACACAGCATTCAAGTGTCGAAGTGACACGTACAACTGTGCGAGTATATGCGAGACAGTGGAACGGTAATGGGTCATTTAATATTTTTAATATTTATAGTATAATAATTATTAGTGTAATACTCATTTATATACGTTGCATAATATATATTTATAACATAACATGTGTTCATTTGAGGCAGCGCTGTATGCAGCTGTGGCTCAACTGACCGTTAATTTGTAAGCCAATCAGAACCGTTCTGCGCGTCAGTAACCCGATTTCGGTCCGCCGCCGGGGTACGTTCTTATTCGAATTTTCGTTCACGTATCGCCGCAGCACGCGTGTCGCATTTGACAATCGGTTTTGATCCTAACCGCGACCACAACGTCTCCGTTAGTCTCCATAACGTCGTCTAAAACGGTTCGTGCCGTATTCGTGGCGTCAGTGACCCGACCGAGGAACCAACCGCGCGTACCAGTCCGACGAGTGAGTTTACGCACGTAAACGATAAGGATTTTTTTTTTCAACGGTGTGTCGTATTGAGATCGATTAAAATGATGTCTCGGCGGCTCATGAACTCGTGGGGCTGGCAAGGAGGAGAGGCACACGCCGGACGGCCTGGGCAGATTTCGAAGTTTAATAACGAAATCACGGCGGGATAATGTATCGGTTCGCCGTGTCACTAAAACCATTAACCCCGTACTTTTTTTTTTTTTTTTTTTTTTTTTTTTTTTATTTATGTGACACACGCCGTACGCTCATGAATAACATATAGTTATGACTCTGTCGTACAGCGTATGCACGCGTATACGCGCATATCGTATTTCGTCGAAAACGTTTTTGTAATTTACCGAAATTAATAAATAGCGAGGCACATTAAATATGTATGAGCACGCACTTCACCCGGTGCTGATCGTTTTATTTTTTTTTTCATTTTATTTTTTTGTTTTTTTATCGCACGCATAACTTGATTTGGTCTCTGAAATACACTCGCACGCACGCACGCACACACACACACACACACACACACACACACACACACACACACACACACACTCACAGGCCAGATTATTATCTGCATTGAAAGCCAGCAAACCGTCGATTTGAATGAAAAAAAATAAAATGAAAATAATATTTACGCCCCACTCGTGACACGGTAAATTGTATTTATTTATTTTATTTTTAAATCAACAAGATTAACGCACGATTACGTGCACGGTCGAGTGTAGACGAAAAATCTAAAATTTAATTTCATCCGCCTCGACATCGTGATGTGTGTGTGCACAAAGGTCGGGTAATGTTATGCATTTTATAACGCGATCTGTTGAATCGTTACGTTATCCGCATGATGTCGTACTCCGGCCATGAAACGCACTTTACGCCCGATTAAAAAGAACCCAGTACGGTCAGGTGAATATCATAAAGTTCATCACAAACTTGATTATACGCCATCAAATGTGACCGATTCGAGGCTAGGACATAATCGACACGTATGTCAATGTGAAAAACACCGTCACTAAAATATTCTCGATTGATCCAGTGTAGGCCACACTCCGGGCGACTATGGATGTAATTTATCGATAACCGCTCTGTTGAATAAAACGGTACAAAGCAACCGATAATAACGCGTAGAGAGTCACTAACCGACGACGGGAAGGAAGACGATGCAAATATATATATATGTGTGTGTGTGTGTGTGTGTGTGTGTGTGTGTGTGTGTGTGTGTGTTAATATAAGGTCTAATCTTTTCAGGTACACATTTACGTCTCGTGAAAATACGAGCGTTGCGGATGATCGTGTTTGAAAAGAGACGCCACGTATTTACATGTCACAAGACAGCTTCGCATTAAATAGTGTCCTTGGCGTTTTAATACGGCTGAAAATAATGTTGCAACATTTTTAGATTACTTCACAACGTTCTCATTAAAAATATTTTGATGACGATAGTCGTACTATTTACATTTCTTTTTTTCTTTAGTTATATATTCTTTTTTTCTTTATTTATTAATTTATTTTTTTTTTTTGTCCATACACAGATTTGAATGAAAACGTATATTTCGGAGTAGCGAACACGAGTTTTAAACTCAAACGGTCTCGCGAGTTCAAATAGACAAACTCACAATCCAGTACCGCGGTGTATTCCTATATGTATGTATAAATATAATTATACGAGCAGTAGTTTAGTGGGTAACACGTTCTCGTCATAAGTGTCTGCAACTTGATACACTGTATAATCATCGCACCACGATCCCGCAAAATATATATACATAAACATATCGTCGCGACGAGAATTTCAATCCGCACAAAATGTACGTTCTCAAGTCGCCTCACGGGAAGTAAAATTATAAAAAATACCGTACGATAAATGTGAAAAATCGCGATCACACGGCGTTTGTACGTGGACGTAGCATTCTTTTCGTCTGAAATCGAGTCACGCCGCGAAGACTCGCACGAAAAAAAAACTACGGTCGTAGTATGAACGCAACGGTGGCCAAAGCACAGGCTAGATCACTACCTGATTTCTGCACATGTCCATTTTGAAATTTGCCAAACTTCTCAAATAGATTCTCAAAGTTCTCGGACATTGCGATTGAAACAACTCGCATCGAAAACCTAGTTCAAACCTGTTACACGTACTGTCAGTTTTTTTTTTGTCGATTTTGTTATGAAAAAATCTGACGTCATGTTTAATAACGTGTGACTAGGGTCCGTCGACAACGTGTTCACGGTCGGCCAGTCGAATGTCTTTCCTACAACGTATGCCGTCCGTACAAGGCAGGTTCGATCGGAAACAGGATTTCGGAGACGATTACCGCCGAGTCTTAATGCCGTCGATAACCAGCTCCGTGTCGTCAGCGGCGAAAAGAGAATCGAAAACGGCTCCGTAAAGTATACGGTAGTTACCGTTGCGGAAACTCTTCGACCGCATTCCGCACGTGAGATAATGTAAGAACGGCTCGTTTGTTTGACGGCCATACGGACTCTGGCGGAGGTAGGTCTGATCGACACCGGACTGCGGAACGTCGTCGGGTCGAGCGGCACGGGGTAGGGTTAGATCACCGTGCGGATTCCGAAGGGGATATTTCGTCCCGGATGATATATATCGTCGTGCCGTTTCGTCCTCGCACCCGAAACACGAAATGTTATTCTCTATGTCGTCATCCCGCCGGACCCGCATCGCCAGTCACCTCTCCCCATCACTTTCCGGATGGCTCACATTAAACTACCGCAGTTTTCACCCCGGGTTCGCCCGTGAACGATTGCCGTTTAGACGTATCCGTTTCGGCGACTCAAAAATAATACGTCCACCGCGACCGCTGTCCGAGCGGTGTTTATTTGCCGTGCGTGTGTGTGTGTGCGTGTGTTCGTATGTATGTGTGTGTGTGTGTGTGTGTGCGCGCGCGCATGCGCACAAGGGGACCATCAGTTTGATTCATTTCCAATTTTTCAGATCCCTCACTGCTGGCAACCCCTATCATTCGGTCATCGTTTGAGAGACGCTGCAGTTTATGAGCTTAACACCATATAGTATATACAATATCATATAGCTGGTCGTTTGCACTTTCGTCGTTCAGATAATAATGTCATAGAACCGGGTGCGCGTCGTATACAACCACGTATTTTACGGACCGATTTTTTTCCATTACGCGCTCGATTTTCCCGGTCGTCGTTTTAACGTCGACTCGTTTTTGTATTTTATTTTTTTCAGTCGATTTACGTAGACGTCGCGACGTCTCGTAGGCCACACGGAAGAGTTACGTTTTTATTTTCTAAATAATCACCGTTTAGGATTTCCCAAGCTTTATTTTTTCAATTACCACACTAGAAGTTTTTGCGACTGAACAATTTAAACGCCAAGAAACAAAAAATAAAGATTTTGATTATTTTTTTAATTTACCGATTTGTCCATGTTATAGAGTGATTTAAATTAAAACCCTTTAAATTAATATGTCGAATGGAACAAAAAACTCTTTCGGAGACATTTAATTTAATTGATTGTAATGCTCATTAAAAACCAGTGAGCCAAAATCACATTTTTGCACTACATCTGTCTTGTAGTCATAACCGTCTTGTTTCTATCTAACGAATTATTTTTAATCACTTGCCCAGCCGGTTGTAAATAATATTGATCTAATGAGTATTCGAACCGTTTGATAAAAATCGGCTTGAATCAATCACGGAATAATTAATTTTCAAAAACTTCTGACGCAATAAAACGAATTCACGAAAATTTGAAATTTTAACGTGAATAAGTCCATAATACACTTACAAAGATGGTTTTTATATTTGAATCATTTTTTATTTATTTATTTTTTTAATACAAGGGAGATCACCACTTGAAGATCGAAATTGCAAATGTAATACAACTAAACGCATATTCGTACCTCGAATTACAATAAGACCAAAACAAAAAAAAAAAACACCGAATTTAATTATGCGGTAGTGCACTTCCTTGTATACATGTACTGTGTGTTTTATTGATATGTTTCATACCCAGACGACCCACGGACGTGTGCGTGTCCTAGTCGATATGTCGCGCAGCTCTCGTCTATATTAATAAAACGGTGACACATCACGCGATTCGAACGCTCTCTTCTTGATCATACATTATGTAATTTCGTTCCTGTTTTTCAATCCAGTAGGGAAGAAAAAGGATTACTGCTCACGCGGGCGTGTGTGCGTGCGGTGTGTGTGTGTGTGTGCGTGTGTGCGTCTGGGTGTCTGTGTTAGGTTTATGTGTATGTGAGTGCGTACTTGCTCTCATGTGCGCACGCGTGTGCACGGAAATATTTTATCTCCGAAAGCGACGACGAATTCTCCCGAATCCAGGTCACGGCTATAATATATATATGGTGGCGCAATTGTTTTTGTCGTTCGGCGGTTGCTGTGGTAGTGGTTGTGGCAGTGGCGGTGGTGGTGGTTGGTGGAGTAATAATACGACACGAGTGTAGCGGGGTAGTGGTGGTGGTGGATGTGGTGGTGGTGGAGGTGGTGGTGGTGGAGGTGGTAGTGGAGGTGATGGTGGTGGTGGTGGTGGTGGTGGTCCGATTCGAGTAACGCAGTTTCCATTAAGTCTGTAAAGAAAATGATCAAAACGTTCTCTTCTCTCTCACTCACTCACTCTCTCTCTCTCTCTCTCTCTCTCTCTCTCTCTCTCTCTCTCTCTCTCTCTCTCTCTCTCTCTCTCTCTCTCTCTCTCTCTCTCTCTCTCTCTCTCTTTCTTTTATTCTCTCTTCTATGTCTGTCCAACTGTATGCTTATCTATCCAGCTCCGTTTTTTTTCTCTCGTTTTTTCTCCCTCTCGTAAATGTGATTTTGTGTTGTAATCACTATTATATGCACATGTGTGTATTATAAATTGTGTACAGGTCGTACCGTCAATATGCTTTATGGGTACGTACTAGGCCGGAAATTAAGTTTTGCTCTTTTCATTCTGACTGGTAGGTTCCGAGTACCTAACGTAGGTATTTTCGCATGAAAATCTCGTGATATTCTTTTTAAAACCACGGTTTGAGGACGGATCGTTAAATAAAAACTCCGGTATTTATTCTTTGGGTTCGTATAATTCTCTGTGTTAAAATTTTTACCACATTTTTTCTTAGAACCGCATCTCGTAGTTAAATATTCACCTGAGTATAGCAGTACAAGAGTAACGAGTATTGTGATTTTTTTATTTTTCACTAGTAGCGAACACTATGAAATCGACAATGATGTTTATCGAATGAATGATTTAGTTTAAGATAAATAGATGTACATGAAACGTTACCATTAATTCAATAATCAATAATATTATAACTAATAATATTTTCAAGAACTGATTTTACTCTCATTAAAAGTTCAGAAAAAAAAATATAAATTTGTTACATCGAGTATTTTTATGTAAAAGTAGTAATCAAAAAACCAGGAAGATAATTGCGGTGAAAGTTTATCCTATAAATATATGTATATATATATATATATGTTGTTTCGATACACACGGTAATTTTTGTATAATTAATGCGGTATCTAATATTTTGCGTAATAACTCAGAATAGTAAATTTGAGACATTATTTTGACTTTAAATCCATACCTATAAAAATATCATCACCAGTTTTTGTACATTAAACTTAAACATAGACTAAAATTATTAGTTTTTTTTTTATAGTTTGTATGAAGGTAGTGCAAGTATTTGTTAAAAATGTTGATGTATTTGTGAATTTTCTACGCTAAATGAAAGTATCGACAAAAAAAAAAAAAATAAATAAATAATTCTCTGATCAATTGAGGAACTGAACTTTGGACCATTATTTCTGCTAGAAAACATGGAAAACCAATAAGTTATCCGTTGCACTCAAAATCTATAATTTACTATAAACGAGCTGAGTGCTGTGTCAATTAGTCGATAGACATAGGTGAAAAAAAAATAAAGAACCAATAAATACCTGTAGTTATCATCAGAAATCACTCGACATAAAACCCGAACACGAATCATAAAATCAAAAATATGTGCTCAAGAGCGACGGAGTCAATGATTAGTTCGGAGTCGGTAAATTGCGTCCCTATAATTACGGTCATGGTCATATACTATGTGAATTGCGGCCCGTGTACTTTTAAAACATACGTAAATTGCGGCCCGAGTATTTTTTAAACATACGTAAATTGCGTCCCAGGAACTTACGAAAAAAAATGAACTTTCCTTCCTTTCTGCAGTCTCCTATTGACACAACCAGACACAGAACAAGAAACCACCATGATGTTGAATTACTTGAATTGCACTTTATAGTTTATAGTTTATAAATTATAATCGAAAAATTGTGTTTCAATCCGAATCCATATAAAAAGATAACTGATATATAAAACAACATTTTTATATTATATCTTTGGTTTCAATCACAGAAAAATTATATTTCATGGAATAATATAAAATGTCATGGATTAATCATTCATATTTTGCCCTGTTCGCATATGGATTCTAGACTTCAATTTTATTCGTTGAGTCGGCTATCTAGTTGTTTTATATATCTGTGGTTGCTCTACAGTTTACAGTATTTTTTTTCAATCTAATAAAAATGGACGTTATGAAAAGTGAAAGGAATAAAACGTTGAAAATAGTTGATGGTTTCAAATTTCGTTTTCATAAATTTCTAAACAATGATATTCAACGTTGGTGTTGCACAGTTAAAACGTGTAAGTATTTTTTGAAATTTGATGATAATAATATTTGTATAGATAGTTTTAAGTCTGTCATAGTTATAGTCCTAAGTCTGAAAAATGGGAAGAAAAATATTGGTTTTGTGGAAAAAAGGCTTAGACGTAATTTACATATTAATAAGAAATAGTTAGATAGGCATATGTACAAAAATATACCCGGGCCGCAATTTACGTATGCATATAAAATATACCCGGGCCGCAATTTACGTATGTATATAAAATATACCCGGGCCGCAATTTACATAAAAAATTTGAATTGGGACGCAATTTACGGAGACCCGATTAGTTACCGACAATTTTCGTACCTACTACATTATTCGGCAAACAGTTTTCAATTAATGTTACGTAGGTATTGAAAACTTTTCGGTTAATTTTATGATTTCCAATTAGTATAGTGAATAACTTGCTGTGACGAGATATTAACGGTCAACTGGATCGTATTGGGGTTTAATACGGTTTCATGTCGTATAACGTCATACATTTAGTCACAAGCTTTTGAATTTGAGTTCAGAATTACATTTCTGGTCGAGTCTATAGCGATTCGGTCATTCGAATCTCCGAGTCTGGCTCTTTCGACATTTTTTACGCATTCGTGTACGTTATTTAAAATACTCGATACCCGAGACTTGTTTTTATTTCAAAATACGTTTATATATTTTATTCTGAATTATTTTTTAATCGAACCAATGTCTCGTGAACAAAAATGCTTTTAATTTAAACGCAAATACGATTAATGCAACATTTTTTATCGATAATATTGTTTTCGTACTACGTCCGACTAACGAGTCCGCGTTCGTTAGCCACGACACAGTGCTCCGGGTAAATGAATTTTTGTACTTAAGTATTCGCTCGCACGGCTTCCGTCGAACGTCGACGCTCGATGTGCTTTGAAGAGCACTTAAAAAAAAATTCCGGTCGCCTGCCTAGTGCTCACGACCGTGTACACACGCGCACACCCGCACTGTACGTATTAGCGTTCGAATCGTATTTTGATCACGTATAATATAGTGCACTGTTGTCAAATTTATTTTATTCAAACTCGTGTCCACACATTCGCGATTCGTATCGAAAGATTAACGTTTTGCAATGTTTCCAAGACCCGATATACCAATTAACCGTGTAGCTAACGACAAGCATAATTTTGTTGCGATCGTTTTTTTTTTTTTATTTTTTTTTTTTTATAATAGTTATTAAGTTTTCCTGACATCATAATCTAAACTTAGGTGTTATGAATTATATATTTTTCGACTTTTTTTTTTTTTAATTTGATAACAATACGGTATAATATATAGTTAGAACTATGGATTTAGAATGTACTGAATAGTAACAATTTTTACATAAAAAACATTAAAAGTTTAACAAGATAATACAAATAATGTACAGAATAAATATATTCATAACGGATAAATATATACATAACCCTGCGATCGTTTTGAAACGATCTTCTTGAAATAGTTATTCACTACCTCGCATTGGTTTAACAGAAAAGTGAAATAATCCGAAGGAAAACCGTACGATTTATCGTTTTATAGACGCGCGCGATCTTAAATTTTAGATTATATATCATACTGCGACGATTACGCGAAAACGATGAAAAGTTACTACTCCGGTGGAAAATATTGGGCCATCTCTTTTAAATTATTTTTTTTGGTTTACACGTTTTAATCCGATGGATCCGGATGCTTATCTATATTGATGTCTCGATCGAAAAATTATTTCGATCTAACCCACGAAGAAAAACGCGAGATGAATATTCAAACCGAGAACCAACTCGAACAAACCTGTGCGTCTGTCGATAATGAGACACAAAACGGTTATACTTTTCATCGGTTTATTCCGTGTCACTGTTTAGAAGAGTGTTAAATAAAATAAAATAAAAAAAAAACAAAAATTACATCCCCTCGAGTCGATAAATAGAAAACAAATGAATATCGAAATCGTTTATTGATCATATTTTGTATTCGCGTCGCGTGTTTGGGCAATTTAAACCATCCGTATAAAATTAAATAATTTTACTGAACCGTTCTCTCCCCGTAGGTTTATATCAACGTAAAGTTTTTCCGAGTGTATTGAAAAGTTTTTTGGGAACTTGTATGATTACTATAGGTGCACTCGAAAAGTCGCGGGGAAAAAGTTTGTTTTCCTGACTGCGCGAATAATAATAATTCAAGTCTGCTTCCACGGTTCGAAAGTCGTGAAAATTTATCTTAATCTAATTTCAACTCGTGCCGACATTTTTACTTCGCACTAATTTAACGGTTTTCCCACTAATTAAAAGCGATTATTTTTGTCCCATTAAACGTGGTGAAATTCTCAGCTTTAAAAGCCGTGTCCGGTACAAGATTAGGCGTTGGATGCGGGCGAGTTGAGGTTCCCTCGTCGTACGCATGATGATTCTCACGTTAGTTTGTCGTGTTCATTGAAATCTGGACATGATACAAGGCACGTATTCCAAACGCACGCGGTGCTTGTGAAATAATATTGTATTATCCACGAGCGGCCCGATATGCTAGCCATACAAACCGGTGTTCTCTTTGTTTTTATTACGACGTATAATACCGTTCGGTCTGAGGAATTACCCGCGACCGACCATGTAAAGCAGCTTACGGACCACCCGTGATGCCATGCAATATGCCGCACGGGCGCACGATGGACGCGTATTTTACGCACGTCGCCATGTACATTGCTCGTCGTGCTTTGAAAAGATTTAACGTTATCGGCCGGTTCGTCGCGGGATCGCGTGAACGAAACTCTAAGTCGGACTCAAACTCTTTTGTGCGGCCGGATCTCGTCGAGTCAGGAGAACGTTGTAGAATAGACGACCGTTTCGACGCCGGAGAAAAAAGAACGATTCAGAATTAATTCGCTCGAAAAGCTGTAAATCCCCGGTAGTTAACGATGCGCCGGTTTGAAAACGAATCCGAAAACCATTTTCTCCGGCGAGACATCCCGAGCATGATATATTATGTATACTCGTCTCCTTCTCCGAAAAACAATGAACACCATTATTAAAATATGACTGTAATCAAAAATAATAATAAAATACATCACGTTATTCGTTCAGTATAATAATACGTTTGAAACCGTTTAATCGTTTGAGTTTCGACCGTGGGCCACGGTGAATAGCGAACAAGTCGTGTACGAGTGTACGGCACGAGTTATGTTTAAGTGGTTTAAGAATAAAAATACATAATCGCTCATACCTTTTTTACCGTTTTATCAAAATCTGTTCACACAAAACATGAAATTAGTGACAATAATGATTTGAATTTAAATTTACACGAAACACATAAAGCGGAGACTGTCCAGCCACAGAACCTTAGACATTTCATGTTTTGACACTTAAAAGTTTAAAATTTGTATTCTAACTTAAACTACAAAGATTTTCCAATTCATAATTTTTAATATTGAGATCGTTGATCGTCACTTACGTGTGTTTATTCGTACCTATTCATAATTATTTACGTCACATTGATTTTCTTATAACACGACGAACGCTCCATAAAAGGTGATATAATGTCTACTATGTAAAGAAGAAAAACATATTAATAAATCAATGACAATTTTTATATATATGATTTTGCTTTTTTTTAAATATATTTTATAATTAAAAAAATATCACATCTCAAAAAGATCTCATTATTTAGAAAAAAAAGAATTGAATATTATGAATTTATAAAATGTCGCTAAAAGCTAAGAATACTAATGAGACGTTTCTCTCGTCGTCGCTGAAAATTACTATCGAATAGCAGAAGCAAACTATATTTTGGGTACGGTGGTAGGCATTTTAATAAAATCGGTCATTTAAATAAAAATAATTTAAAATAATATTATAAAAATGTAATATTTAATTAATAATTAATATAATATTTTAAAAAGAAAGGCTATCATCGTCAGAATATACCGATGATAGTAAATCACGATGGGTCTGTCATTTGGAATTACATTTTATTATTTATACAAATATCAAACGGTATATTTTATAAATTTTTTTTTATTAAATTTCGACTTGGTATTATGATTTAGCCGGATATTTTTTTTATCGCTATAACGACAATGACGCGTTATTATCTTATAAAATTAGTAATCATATAAATTAAATATAATTTAAAAAACAGAATAATCTCTTAATCAAAATAATAAATTTTGTTCAGCTAAAATTTCTCATAATTATGATTTCACTATGTATGTTTTAAAATGGTTCCAGAAATAACGTTTGAATCAAACGTTGAAAACAACCTGTGATTTTTAATCGTCACATCCTTAACACCTACGTATTTCAAAATATAACTTTGAAAATAACATGTTAATTGCTGTTATAATTGTACGTAACGAACGAATTCGTGCTCAATTCTAAGCGAATTTTATCGCAAATAATTTAAACTTCCGTAGGTTTTTCATACTGTTTTTTTAACATAATAATTTATTTATTGTTTTTTACGAAGAAAAAAAAATTATTCTATAACAATAGTGATTTTTATATTTATTTACAAACGGCGCACAGTGGTCTGAAAATTGATTTTAGCTTGTCTAAATCCAAATTATTGAACTCAACAAAATTATATTTGTGGTTATTATTTATGTTATGAATAACCCATACAAGACGATAAGTAAACTGCCTGTAGATAAAACCGGCCATAAACACAATCAAAGTTTAATTATCTGTAAAAAGTTAATAAAATATTATCTAAAATTTATCACTACACACGTAATGTGTTACTTTACTTTTGACGGTTGTTGTGAACACACTTTTAAAGTTAAAAGAATTTTTTTTTTCCAATTTACACAATGGATCATTTAAATCAAGGTAAGTACTTAAAATTAGATAGTTTTAATTAATTAAATTAATTTTAAAATTTAAATTGTTAACAATATCATTCAAAATAAAGCAAAATACTAGTTTTATTTTATATAAAAGACTATAACTAAAAATTAACAAATTTTAACAACTTATCAGTTTATGGAACTTATAGTAGATATATGTGGTTTGAATCTTCTATACTTTCCATTTGCCCCAATTTGCCCTAATTGAAAATATCACCTTTTTTTTAGCTGGATGTAGTCGAAAAATTAAGCCAAAAATCACTTATTATGATCTTTTTGAAATATTGCATAAAAAAGGACCACTTAAACCAACAAATCTTGAGTCAAGACAAATTGTATTGCATAAAGTATTAGAAGTTTATAATATGCAACTATGTGGTGATGCATACCTTGAAAAAGTAAAATCAAAATTATTAAGTTTCACGGTTATGCTTGATAAAAAATGGACCGAAAATAAAAGAACTTATGATAGATTTATAGAAAAAAATCGAGAATGGGTAAAAAAGGATTTTATGTTACCACCAGAAAACGAAAATAGAAGTGCTAATAGTTCATCAAATAATTTAGGTCGTCCGAAAATTAATTTTAGTAAGTGTGCGGAAATAACAAAAAGAAAAAAAGTGAAACATTTAGTAAAATCGTATACTTCCCCGGAACTCTGTTATGCGGCCTCCACAAAGTACCAAATATCAGGAAAGAGGAGTGTAAGCAAACTTTTGAATGAGTGTATTAAAACTCCAAATAGAGCAAAAAAAAATATGAAATCATATACATGTTTTGAAGATGCAAAACCTATTCCATATACGATTAATTAAGCCTTAGCATTTTTAATAGAAAATAAATTAACAAAAGAACAATATGTTAATAAACGAATTAATTCGAAAAACCGGAATTGTGATATATATCCTCCGTACGATGATATAATTGATGGAAAAAAAATGTTATCCGAATAACGTAGAAATTATGGAATCAGGTTGCAAAATTTCAATGCAAGATCTCTTAGACCACACTACTAATCGCATCTTACAAACACCAGATATTAGACTTATAGAATCACATATGAGTAATTTAGAAATGTTATATAAGTAGGGGATGTTAGACAACATCACACAAGAAAAAATACTAGGATTAATAACAATGAAGATCTTTTACATATATTGTGCGTTTCATCTGACCCGGTCATATCCAGTCTACCTGTCTACGTAACATATATACCAAAAAAAAAATTACTGAAGCTCTCCGATGAAGCTCAAAATCTTATAAATATTGATAAAATATCAAAATGTAATTACATTCACTTTCTATCTTTGTATATTTAAAATTAAATTAAAAAAGTTATTTAAAAAAAAAAACCGAATTAATTTTTTTTTTAACCTGAAATTTTTGATAATTTGAGGTTGAACTCAAAAAAAAATGTTAAGTTTGTGTTCGTTGCCCTTGAAAACAAATATTTTGATGTGGTAATAGTAATATAAAGTACAATAAGATTTAATATTAATTTAGACAAGCTAAAATCACTTTTCAGACCACTGTGCGGCGTGATAATGAATACGAGACGACAGTCACAGGACAAATATACATTTAAAATATTATCTATCATTATGCCGTTGGTATGAAACGCTGTACAGTCAGAAGAAATGTACGTTTGACCAGGATAAGTAATTAAAAAATAAACAACATCGTTATTATTAAAACGGCGAAATCGTCACGTCGTTATAGTTTGGGTCAAAGCCATGTTATTAATATGAAATTGAAAAGTTAAAACGAGTTTTTTCTTCTTTTTTTTTTTTGTAAAAAGTTATTAAAATATGAATATCGTATATACAGAAAAAATATGTTTTTTAACTTTAAACGCAATGTTACGAATTGTTTATTAATTAAAATAAAATACGTTACGCAATTTTATCCATGTTCACTGAAAACTCATATGAGTTAGACACGAAATAAATATTTGAACGATTCACTACATCGGGTTCTCTTTTTTTTCCAAAGTTTATGATCTTTTTCATTTGTTTTGAGAGTTGAAACAGCTAGAAATTCTTTATTTTATAAATAACATTTGACAGTGAAATTGTTCATATATATTCAATATATTTAAACCATAATTGATTAAAGAATAGACTATTCTACAGTCAATTATTTAAACGTTCTGTCCACGGATTGAGTAGAATTCTATTAATAGCGACATGAAATCGATTATCGATTGATCGCTGAAAATTAAAGTCGTTGATGAAAATAAATCGATAAATAATTTAACATGTTTTGTAATTATACATTTTGTTCCAAACGATTCTCGTCTAAAAAAATTGTATATTGTGATTCTATATAGTAAAAAAAAACGTATTAATCCATATACCTACATTTTACACTTGATTCATAAAATACAATATCACTGTGTTACGAAAACGCCTGGTGAATTTAATGAAATTCCTTCATTGCTTTTATACGTTAATGTCCATTAAAATGTGTTTTTAACATCGAGTGACATCAATTGCTGTTGAGTATTATGGTTATGATGAATTGAGCTGTATTATAATTCTGTGTCAGTGAATGATTATACAATTTGAAAAAAAAATACAATGGAAACTATTTAGCAAAGAAAAACAGAAAAGAACCGAATGATAATTTAATTTATTATTGTTCATAAAATAATAGCCTGGATGTTTAAACATAAAATTCGTTTGGATGTTGATAACTCGAAGTTCTCGTCAACTGGAATAAAAATAACATTTCTTAAAATATATAGAAATATTATAATGATTAATCTTGATAACTCGAATTTTCGACAGCTCGAGCTTTTTTTCACTCCCCATGTATATTCCAGTTATCTAGGGACTTGAATATATATATATCATCTGTATATGTATATTGTATACATACGTATATAAATACACGATGAAGACTGAAAATGAAAAAACGTCTACAACAAAGAAACGCCAAGATCGGCATCTGTAGTTATTAATATTTATTATAATGACAGATAACACTTTATAATGTGTGTGTATGTGTGTGTGTGTAGATTTGTAAGCTTTTGTCATTCACACAATCTAGTCCAAGAAAAAATGCAAAACAAAACTACTATAGAACGAATACTTATTTCTTTGAATTTAATTGTTTTTGAAATTTAATGAAAATGTATTATTCACTGTGACAAATACTCGAAGTTCTAGAACGTTCACGAATATCGCTCTGTTATAAACTTGAAGAAAAATAATTACATTTTTAAAACAAGTTGTCGTGTCAGACATCAGGTATTATATCAGGTATATCAAAAATTCTCATAAAACATATAAATTCGAATTCAAACGAACTTAAAATAGTTTTGAATAATAGTAAATTGAGAATATTATGTAGGTATGGACATTTTTATTTGATTTGAAATTTTTCACGAAGCTTATGTGTATTTGAAAGTAAATGTTTGATAAAATTGTACAGAAATGAATGCATAAACTCAATCTAATATTTTTAGATGATGTTTTACAAGCGTTTCCAGTATTATTATCGGATTTCCATTCAGGATTCAGTTAAAATGTAATTATTCATGATGGTAAAATCCGACCTCAAATAGCATTGTTATATTGGTCGATGTCTATAATGTTCAATAGTTAATTGGATTTTAAATTGGAATTTTACTAAATTAAATTAAAAAATAGATTGTTATTATTTCAAAACAATGTGAAAATTATCAAAAATAAAATACCTTTCAATTTTTCTTTAAAAATTTAATTTAGCGTGAATTAGTTAGTCTCACAATGCTGTTCGGAAAACGATTATTCATAGAGTGCAACGTCTACAAGGGAATTCTGTGTAAAATTAATGACTTTTCGAACTTTCTTTTATCACAAAGGTTCGGAGTGGAAATGTATGATAAATTATTTCATCACATAAACATAATTAATTAATTTTTGAGCTGTTCACAATCATGACGAGTAATGATAAATTTCAGAGAAAGATAAATACATTTAATTGCAACATTAACGAGCAAAATGTTAAATTTCAATGACAAAATTATATTTATGAAGTTATTGTGAATTGGCACCAAATTCATTTTGCAGTTGTACGACAATAAAAAATCATTATTTGTCTGTAACATCCCAACAAACGATATGAAATCGATTTATACAATTATTAAAATATTTATAGATGTCTTGCATTGAGAAATAGTCTGACTAGTCTGAGGTGAGTTAAAGCAAATTATTTCTCCTGACGTACTAATATGTGAATTTTATATAGAATTACTGACTAGTTCCACATTTGTGTAATAAATATAAAAATGTATTTTCTATCAAACAATAGTTTTTCTGATTAATAAGTCATTCTCAACGATAGTATAGGTGAGATGTATTTATCGGGAAAAGAAATATCAATGCACTAAAGTTACAAAACAATTGATATATGCTCGAGTCCTGTCTAAAAAAAAAAAAAACAATCCTGTTCATATACGTGTTTAATGGTCAATTGAAGTGTTAAATTAAATTAATCAAACTATTTTTTAATTGACATACTCGGTGGCATCACAAAAAACTATTTAGGAAAATTCTCAAATAGCATATTTTTTAAATTTATTTGTCAAAATGATTCAAGAACTGAGCACATATTTTTAAGTTTTACATCAATCGTTATCGATCGCATGAATTATCCAGTGACAACCGCGATGAAAGAAGAGTGGTATATCCACTTTGAGTTTATCAAAGTTAAAATCAAAAACATTTGTCTAAAATAAGTTATGATTACTAAATGTTTGATTGTGCATAACTCGCAACGCTGTGTTCGTTGAATAATACGTCGAATTGTCAATGCGTGTGCTCCGTTGTGATAATAATGTTTTAATGTGGTGCGTTTTGAAAACTTTAGACAAAGCCACCGCACTACTCTAAAATTGAAATACTATTTTCACAAGCAAATAGTATGTATGCATCATGTTCACGATCCGTCACGTTATAAAGGGCTACGGGGAATGTTATTTCTTCGCCAGAAATGTTATTTGAAATTTCCAACGGATATGTAAATCACGTTGTTAATTTTATATCATTTTCGAGTGGTTTTTTTTTTTTACAGAAGATCAACATAAACCCAATTAAAATATTGTTTTTATCCCGTTATACTGGGAAAGCAGTATAATACGACGCTCTGCGTCGTTCAGCGTATATATACTGAATGTTGTACATACAAACACACATTTATGGAGTGGTAAATGCATACAGAAAAAATGAGGGGGATAGAGCGAGAGAGAGAGAGAAAATGAGAAAATAAGAGAGAAATAGTGACGTAGAGACTTTTTGTTCAACCATCACACACTATAGTCATAATAATGATAATAACAACATTGTTGTAAAACCGAATCGTTCGTATGAAAAAGGATGACGAGTAATCGTTACAGTATTCGCAAGAGAACGTATATCGACGAACAAAGCGTGGGCGGCCGCGTATGAATCAATTACGTTATTAGTATACCATTCAATATTTCGTTTTCCTCTTTATCGTATTGTTCGTAAAACAGCATTTACTGAATATTAATGCGACCACCGACGCACGAATAGCACGGCGCGAGTTTATGGAGAATCTGCTTTGAATATTTTGTACCGCGAAATATTCTTATTCCCACCCCGGACCGGTCCGCGTGGCGGTAATATCGCACTTGAAGTATTTTCAGTTGTAGTAGTCATAGTCGCACAGTTGTATGGGATCAATGTAGATTTTTGTTTTGTAAATAACTTACAACGGCGATAAAACGAGGTCAAACGCGCGCTGGGCGCACCATAAGTAAAAAGAAAAAAGTCAGAGGGAGAGAGAGAGAGAGAGCAAGGGAGAGAGCGACTTCATACGACCATAAGAAAAAAAGAAAACGAATGAAAAAGACTGCAACAGATTGCGAGAGACTGAGATAAAGAGAAAGATTTATACAAGTATGTGTGTGTGTGTGTGTGTGTTATACATATACTTATTACTTAAGCGTGTAACGTTGCACATATTGTTCGCGACCCCTCAAAGGGTGACCTTATACATATATACGAATGTATGTATATATGTGTGACCGTATTTATACTTGAGCCGCACATAGACCTTTTTCAGCTTTTTTTTCACTCAAACACACGGTTAGAATATTTTTTGTCATTATTTTGCCTATATTCAAAAACAAGATTGGTAATCGATCGTAATTTATAATATGGCACGTTTCCGAGCATTTTTTATGCGAAACGAATGAGGGTAATGACTAAATTTTTGCCGGACAATATTTTGAAGGCATCGTGAAAATAAATCAATTTCAAAAAATAAAAATAAAGTATTACTATTTTTACAATTGGTGTCTGTCGAAAAAAAAATCGAATTATACTTACCCATTAAACAACCCGTTTAAACGATATTCGTTTAGAGAGAAAAGTAATATAAAATCGCATAATCCCACGCCCGTTATTATTATTATTATTATTATTATTGTAATAATTAATAGGGTGGGTGGTTAAAAATAAAATTAATTCTGTAAAAAAAAAACATCACACGAGGTTCATTTTATTTTTTTTATTTAATTAAGTATGCACATTACATCAGTTGTTTAAATATTATAATCGTATTCACATACTAAACACGAAATGTTTCCCATGTACTTTAGAAAAGGTTTTTTTTTTTAGATTACTGTTCGAAAGTTTGATAGTTTTTAAATTTTAAACAAGAATGTAATCCAAAAAAATTAAATAAATAACGTTAACCATATAATTACGCACAACGAAAAAGTATACGTTAATGTCCTATGCGGCTATGCGTGCTGTGAGTAGGGATGTCTGATAAATGTATTCGTCCTATATGTGTCTCTTGACGAAAGAATCATAATACACATGAAGTATTCCCGATTATATTAGCGAATACATAGTTCAGTGATCATTGAGTACTTCGAACCACATGTAATGGTTTGCGCATAGAGTTTTAGGTGAAATTATAATTTAAGGATTGGCCATTTTCCAGACAAAGAAAATCGATAGAAATATTATAAAATTTACCTCCAAAATATCATTTTATTTTTTAGGTAAACTTAAATTTCAATCGTTACGAACAACCAATTATTATCTATTCGCTTTTGTTCTCAGTCATTACTTAAACGTGTTTTTAGTGCCAGATCAAACGTTCATGGGCCGATTAGTAGTGACAACGTCGAAGTCTCCTGGTTAATTATGTCCAATTAGATACGTCTTTCTCTTGGCACACTACGGATATACGTGAAGAACATAATATTATATGAATACGGTTTGATAAAAAAAATCGATTTATATTCCCTAGTTATAAAATACGGTTTTTTTTTAGTTGTATTAAGTCAAAATTTCCCGAGTACGGGTAGTCGAAGTCTACAGTCATGTACAATATGACCTATTGGAGCTATTCACGAGTCGTAGAGGTGGCCAAAAAAAAAAAAGATCGCTTAGTGTACCGTACAGCGGTCTCTTCGGGGCGTGTGTCGACACGGGGTTTCTCACTCTTTGTACGAGAAACCAATTGCCAAATAACCCATTTCATCCGGGTAGTAACGTCTCAAAAGTCACGCTAAGGCAATACGACCAAAGCGACCAGTGGTAAACGAACGATAGAAAAGTTTCGCCTATTTGATGGGGTGGTATTCAAACACGTACGAGTGTTACGAGTATTGCCACGAGTTCTTTGCCGTTTTTCTCTATTGAATGTTCATTTGTTAGTTAGTTTGTTAGTTAGTTAGTTCGTTAGTTAGAGAGACGTTAATTTGGATATTTGGTAATAAGAATTAACACATCACTTTTGTACATACGTATTGATATATTATTTTATTGTATTTGAAAAAAGACATAGTTTAATAATAGGTTCAACTGTTTAGGTCGAACGATTGATTCAGCGACAATACGTATGGAACTGTCGTATTGTTTCACTTGCGAAGGGACCGAGGACGTTCTCCGTCGGGGTTGGTTCGATCAAACGATCCACACTTGAGTCAAAAACGCCGAATTATATTTTGAAATATGCCTGCAGTTATTGAGTTTGTTTGAGAATGCAAAACATTCCCTCTCCGGAAACGCGGCTTTCCCGGTCTCGAGGACCTTATATCCAGCGCTCCCGGGCGGTTTTAAAAGCCACCCCATAAGCTCCATAGGCTCCATAAGCTATTGGCGATCCACGATTGGCGGAAACGAAGCCAGACAAACCATACATGACGAGTCCGCAACGGTTAGCCGAGTTACGTCTGCCGACACAGGGCGGGACGGCCGACATCGGAATTTGGTCATTTTTGCCGGCGATTTGATTGAACTTAATTCGAAATCGAACCACCACGATTTTACAACTTTAATTATATTTTACCACAAATTTCAACGTTGATTTTAATGTCAAACACATTTTAACAAATTTAAATTTTTTTTTTTTGTTTTTATTAAATAAAAAATATTTCAACAATTTTCAACAATTTTTTTATTTAACACAAATTTTAACAAATTTTACAAAACACAAATTTTAACTATAAATTAACAAACACACATTTTAACAACAAATAAACAAATTAACAAATATTTTTATTAAATAAAATAGATTTGACAAATTTTAATGACACGCACCGACGACTGTTCCCCGATGTAAGTCAGTCGTGTGACATTAAAATTTGTCAAAACATTTTATTTAATATACAACCGCGTTTACGCCCGAGTTTACCACGTGGCACGCGAAGGGCTCACGGGGTACTCGAGGCACACAATCGACGCCACGGACACGCAAGGGTGGACGCTCTGCGGCGTCCACCACGTACCGGCTACGCCTGCCGACAGGTCGCTACCGACGTCCGACGGTGACTGGAGAACGGTCGTCGGCGCACCGGAAGCTGCGTTCGCAGCCAGGGCCGTAGCGGGTGGCGCTGAGCACACCGGCCTCGGGCTCTTCGGGTACTCCAGGCGGACGACCCGCGCCACGGGCACGCCTGGGTACTCCGGCCAGACCGCGGCGGCGGCGTGGTCGCTCGGCGGCTTCGGCTTGACGGCCGCGGGTTTCCGGCCGGCGCACTGGACGCGTCTGACCGGCGGTGGCTGCTGGGCTCGCCGCAACAGGGTCAGGCAGCCGAGAGGCGACGGTCGGCGACGTGGCCGGGCCCCGGGCGGCAACCATTCCGGGCTCTGGGGCGGCGAACAGTCGCCGTCGCTCGCGGCCGGGCTCGGCGTGCGGCAGACCGCGACGACGGACGGGCGGCAGGCCACGGCCACCGGTTGTCGCGGCGGCTTCTGGGCCGAGGCCGGCAGTCTCGCGCGCGCCGCTTCCGTCATGCGCACCAGGTCCGCGACAGTGAGCCTCGGCGGCACGCGCACCATCGGCCGCGGCGGCGGCGACGGACTGCGGCCGACCGCCAGCCGCGCGGCCGTTGTCGGCGGCTGCGGCGATGGCGTCCGCGGTCGACGGCGCAACGTCCGACGTGGTCGGGCGGCCGGCGAAGGCGACCGGAGAGCGCGGAGACGACGCTTGGCGCCCCGCGGCGGCGACCAGTCGTCGCTGTCAGACGGCGACAGCGATCGCTTCCGACTTGGTCCGGCGGCCGGCGAAGGCGACCGGAGAGCGCGGAGACGACGCTTGGCGCCCCGCGGCGGCGACAAGTCGTCGCTGTCGGCCGAAGACAGCGATCGCTTCCGACGGGGTATCGCCGAGACGGTCGACGTACGGCCGGCAGCGGCGGCCCGAGGTGGCATCGTGCGGCCGGCAGCTGCGGCCCGAGGCGGCAACTTGCGGCCGGCAGTGGCGGCCCGAGGTGTCAACGTGCGGCCGGCAATGGCGGCCCGAGGCGGCAACTTGCGGCCGACAGCTGCGGCCCGAGGCGGCAACTTGCGGCCGACAGCTGCGGCTCGAGGCGGCATCGTGCGGCCGGCAGTGGTGGCGCGAGGCAGCAACTTGCGGCTGACAGCCGCGACCCGAGGCGGTAACGTGCGCCTGGTCGGCACGGGCGAAACGCGGTTTGGCCGTGCTCCCGCGTGCCGCCGCAACACGGCGTTTTTCCCGGCGGTCTTCGGCTTAGCCACAGCTTTTTTCGTGGCTTTAACGGTATTGCGTACTTTACAGGGGAAACAGAAAAACAATTACAACAGACGTCAACAACGGCCGAGACGCGATCTTTTCTTACCTAGTTTTCCGCTTCTGGTCTTCATTTTCGCACGCGTAATGAATGCGATGTACGAAAAATTCAAAATAAATTTATCAATTAACAAACTGTTTGAAACGCTCTGGTCCGTTTCGGATGCTCGTTGGATTGTAAATGAACATTTGTCGCGTTCGATTCGTATTCGTCACGTCGGTTGCTATTGACACACACACACACACATGCCCGGTCGTCAGCCACCTGCGTTTGAAACGCAACAATCGTTTAGTGAGTAAAACGCTGGCTGAAATTATTATATCGTACGAACGGCTGGATTTCACGTCGTGGGTGTATTCGTTTTGGCGAGAAATCCGTTAGATTACGCATACATTCGAGTATTACTGTGCGCGTACATTGTATTCAATATTTTTGATATGTAACCGTTCGGTAGTAGAGACCTTTTTAAAGATACACATACGTTTTGGATTGAGAAATAATAGTTTTTTTAAATAGTTAAAAAAAGATGTTTTGTGTCAATACTCAATTCATAATTATTCAATATATAATATTATCAATAGCTATCTTATGTACATATTTAATAATTAGGACACGCATACAAATGAATAGAAAAATATGTAATCGAATGAACATTTAGCCAGGAGTAGACATTAAAAATCATCACCGGATTGCACCGAGTCAAAATATTAAGTACGTCTGACTATGTGCGATAAACTAAAAGAAAACATCGAATAGAAATTACATGTATTTTTCATAGAGATAAACTAGTGTATGTAATCATTGAATGAATTGTTTTAAAAATGAGATTCATAGACGTAGACGTTAAGAAACTCTCTGGTTTTTCATGAGTTTTATATAATTAGATATTACATTAGATTATATTTGATATTATTATATTAGATTTAGATATTTGGTGTAGAATATTATTTTTAAAACGATATTTTACATTTGCAGTATGGACAACATTATTTTCGTGTTCGTCGTGTGTTCTAGATCTCGGCTGATAGTCAAACTGAATGTCAAACACATAAATCAAACCGTGAATCCACTCGTCGAAAGTGGAAAATGGGACAGAAAAAGAGCGATTTATAGTTACGTGGTATAATTTATAAATTCGTTAAACTTAAAAACACATTACCGATAAACACTATACGTAATACATGTTTTGCGTTTTATCAATCAATGATAGGTTTCTGTTTGTTAACTTTTTTAATCACTGACTGTTTTCTTTTTTTTTTGTCAGCATGTATTTCTATTGGGCTTTTTTATATCTTATATTATTATTTGTTAATGTACCTTTAGTTGTAATTGTTAAGCTGTAATAATTTTATATTGGTAGCTTAAATAAAAAAAAATATAAAAAATCAATCAATGATTCAATATGGTCTTCTAGTGTGGGGTGGTATAAAAGATAATAATTTCAAAAGTTTACAACGAAATCAAAATAGCACAGTAAGAATAATACTAAATTAAAAATCACTAGAAGGCTTCACTAAATTAAATTTTAAAATACTAGGTGCACTGCCAACAAGGTTTCTTTATAAAAAAAATCGCAATACTGTACATAATTAATAAAACTGCCTCTTCGCAAAACTTCAATATACATTTTAATAACGTTAGAGAACACAGAGCATAATATGATCTACCTGTTAAAGTCACTAAGAAAGCTTTTGGTCAATATTTTGTTGACTACCTACGTTTCAAATTTTTTAATCAAATGCCTATTATAATAAAAAAAGATATCCACTTCGGATCATTAAATAGGAAAAAAATAGTATATAGCTGGCAATTTTCTGTTTTATAATTATGTTATATTGTAGTATTTGAATAATTTCCGTGTTTTATATATTTGTTATTCTTATTGTTTTGTAAATAACTTACTACGGACTTATTACGGACCCTCGGCAAGACCGGGTGTCGGCCATCACTTATGCGGGTCCGCAACCACGAACGAGCGGAGCGGTCTTTTGCCGCGGCCCGAGAGACGTGCCGAGTCGCCTGAAAGTCGGACCGCCGCACATAGGAGTATTTGTATAATAAAACCACTCAAAAGTCAAAATATCAAGTAAGTATGAAACTTATATCAACATTATCATTCTTCAAGCTAGATAACAGCTCGATTAGACTAGGTAAAAAAAAAATTCCCACAGTCTTTCTTAACTGTGGAGTTAACAGCACTTTGATTCATTAAAATCGTCCATTTAAGCTATTGTGTTTGTATTGTGCAATTTGAAAAATAACTCTTTTGATTATGGCAGAGGAAGGTATGTGCTATATTTTTAAGTATAATAACATTATATTACTATTGTCAATATTGTCATAGTACATTAAACAATACACTTTTACGTAGACCAATGTGAGCATTAATTTTGACCTAAAATTATTAGATAATATGATTTTTGTTATTGAGTATGGTCTTGTCGAGTTATAATTTTTTTACAAGCAACAACTACAAGTATTTAACAATCGTTAAAGATAGTGAACAAAATATCACAGATGAAAACGAAGAATCTTCTGAATAATAAATTATTCCTTAAAATGTTTGTTTTTTTTTTTTTAGTAAATAATGAATTTTGATATAATATTGTATTTTAAATTAAAAAATGTAAAAAAAATGCATAAAATAATTTTGATCGGTTTTTCTTTTTTTACAAATACTCCTATGTGCGCCGGTGCGAAAGGTGAGCTTGCTCCCCCAAAAATCCGGGTCGTACCTGTTCACGGTCACGTCCGCGTACGGTTTTACGAAGCGAATCCCGTGCCAGCACGGTGCAACGACGAGGCGACGGAAAAACGAGTAATATGTTAATTGAAAAAAAACGCCATCGACGGTGTGCAACGCTTAATCGTTTTAAAACTGCACCAGCGCGCAGTAATCCCCGACCCGTGCACTGGACTGGAATCGGCGTGCGGAGCCGACGGGGGCGGAATCGTGCGCTCGCAGATAACGGCGGCGGCGGCACGGTAGGCATTCGTTAATTTAATCAAACGGACTTGTCGCGTCGACCGTGATGCTGATTCGATTTTCAGTTGACCGTGTACACCGTCCGACGGTCCAACAGTCGTCTCTGTAAAGTTTCGTGCCCGGTATCCTAGTCTAGAGGTCTCCAAACTTTTTTATTCAATTCAAAAAATATAAAATGCTCTTAGCGGGCTAAAAGTTTATTAATGCATATAATTTTTAATATTATAAAAAACATAGGTATACAAATATAAGTTTACGTTAAATCTTTTTATAAAATATTGTCTACAATATACTTTAATATAATTGGTATATATTTATATATATATATATATGCATTGAAATTTTAATAATTTTTGAATTTTTTTATTTTTTTTTAATGAGAATTATGAAATTGATGTTTTTCTGATAATATTTGATTGAATTGAGGTCGTATGTTACTAATTCCAATTTTCAAAATTGACACCAAGTTGTTGTCAGTCATGGCCGATCTATCATTTGATTTGATGTATTTCATTTTGGAAAAAGTTTGCTCGCACAAATAAGTTGTAGCGAATACAGATATATATTCAATTGCAAATTTTTTTAATTTCGGATAGTGTGTATCCGGGAGAAATGTATAAAAATCAACTAAAGTCTCTTCCCGTTGTTTGATTTTCAGTGCATCATTACTTTGTAAATCAATAATTTCCATCTGAAGGGCAGGAGGTCACTTCTCAATATCACGACTAAACGGGTTTTGAAAAATATTTATGACATGTCGAATTCGTGAATTTTAAGATAATATAATATACAACTAGAATTAACCATTATAAACAGATTTATGGTTTATTTCTTATATAGTACGTTATCTTTTGTCTCTATATCGACTATCACATCCGAAACGTTAGTATATATTAGATCCGTCAGATACGTATATTTTAGTCGATTTTTATCTACGAAACGCTAGAGTATATTTGTATCGAGTGTTAGTTGAAAGTTTTCTTCTATTTATTCACCATGAATGATTTAGAAATAGAACGTATTCTACAAGCTTTGGATGAAGATATTGATGAAGAAATATGGGGCGGAATTTCGAGTGAATTTTTTTTTTTTTTATATTTCAATTATTTTTGTTTTCTATAAATGTTAATTTACAATAAATTATAAATAATAATAATAATAAACATTATAATCTACATTAAAAAAAAATATTTACTATTTATAACACTACATAAACATAAATTTTAACATGATTATCATAATGGGGTAAATTTTTACCCCACGCGAGTAAAAGTGGTACCGTAAACCGCGCGAGTGGTGACGGGTTAATCACCCACCACTTGAACACGTCAGTAGTGCAGATTGTGATTTCGACCCTCGAAAAACACACGTACTATGCCGCCGCCAAAATCTCTCTAAAAGGTAAACTATCAAAATAGTCACGGTTAACGTGTATGACGTAGGAGCTACTACTGCATAAAAACTGAGCTAAGTTTTTGTATGTGCTGCGTGTGATTCGACTCTTTTATTACGCACTTTATGCCGGTAAAATAACACTCGCGTTTTGAGCACTGTGCCGAGAACATTGCCAAAAATCATCGAATAGATCGAATCGACTCCGATACGAAAAGATCGTTTCATTCGATAGAATTCAGTCGAGTCGACCATCGATTCGATTCGTATTGATGACAAACGAAAAATAAAAATCTATGCGTTGTAACACGTCGACAAACGCCCACACGTCACACGCTGTGATAGAACTGAAGTACAATTTTTATCACTCGGCCTTGTTTGGTCCGAAAACGCGATCGAGAAAATAAAACGAGACGCAATGCGAACAATATAAGAATCCGAAAAGGTTCGATGTATCTTTGCGTGAAAAAACGTGTATTCGTAAAATATCGCACGATTGTTATATAAAATTAAATTTCGTAGCGTTGCGAGACGGTCTAATGCGAGCTGTTTCGGTATATTGTGTACGTTGGATTTATTTAGACACTGATGTATCACGTGCGAAATGCCGGATTTAAGCGATCTATTGAAAAGAAAAACGTATTTTTGAACTAACCTTAACTATAAATTGTTGAACGCATTACTTTATATACAATAATATATACTGTGTTTTTTTTTGTTTTTTTGTTTTTTTTTTTGTTTATGAACAGTCACAGAGGAAATCATACAATATATATCTGGGTATTGATATACGCACGTGCTTTGTACTATGGCGTACATAAATTGAACGAACGATCTATAAAGTGAATACATTTTGGTTTGAAAAAAAACGAGGAAAAAATCAATTGAACAATGTTATCAAAAATAATATCTTTTTGTTAAACTATTGTTGTATTAGCCGTAAGCAATACGTTATCGTTGCGATTAATTCTAATTTATAAGATAATATATACTTGAAGTACTCGTATATTGAGAGAAACTTTTATTTAAACGATATTCGCACGTTCGGTAATCCAAGCGTAATCAAATCGGGTCCCTGTTATCTACTGTAACGTAATAAATATAAAATTGATCAAATATTATCTGTTGAAAATAAATCATACGTACGTTTTTTTGTTTTTCCATCCCTGTCCAAACCGAAATTAAATATTTAGGCATAACACTCGATAAACGACTTACCTGGGGCCCCCGGCTAAAAGAAAATAGAAAATCAGCGAAGACTTCACCTCCTCCGACCACTCCTCAACTCAACTCAAAATACCTCTCCAAAACAAACTTATTATAATTATATAAGTCAATCATAAGACCAGTCTGGTCTTATGGAATAGCAATCTGGAGCCCAGCCAAGCCCTCGAACATCAGGCCAATTCGGGATTTTCAATCAATCGCGCTTAAGGTTAGTAACCAAAGCCCCCTGGTACGTTTCAAAGTCTACCTTACACAATGACTTAAAAATATTAACTACCACTGAACTAGCCAAAACAATGTATAAACGTTTCCACCAAAATGTATGGACTCATAACAATACTTTAATATCACGCATGTCCTCCCTCACCCTCCCAAAAAACCCGCCACGCAGACTAAAGCGAAAATGGTGTAGAGACCTATTGAATTAGTGAAGGTGGTGTTACCATTAGGTTTCTTCCTCATCTCGTTATTCATGCTACTTTATTCTGTTTTTATCTTATTTGCTTATTGTAATTATTGTATACAGATTGTCAATTGTCTTTCTTAAAAAAAAAAAAAAAACGTACGTTTTTTTTTTTAATTCAATGAGATTTTAATGTTACATTATGATATCTCGACAATCACTATTTATGTAAGTACATACGTACGTTAAAACCTTCGGTAATCGATAGAGTCTATGGATTGTGCGCATCTTACGACGCATTGTTGGACCGCAACGTGTGTATACGATATCGATAGACGAACCGATTGTTGTGTACAAGTATATTTTATCGACACGTTTTTTTTTTCAGAGAACGATTTCTCACGTGGTTCATTAGTCGAACGTTGTGACCAACTTGGTGCGATTTAGCGAATCTCTCGGCAGTTCAAAAACGCATTTTGAAAAACGTCGCTATGTGGTTGCCGACACTAATTCGTTCTGAACTACAGCTCTGTAACATTATTTTTCGGGTAACCGCGAGCTCCGTTCTGAAAAATTTTTCGAATGCGTTACCCTATCGCGTCATCATTCGTGCGGACCGTTCAGTGAAACCGTTGGTTATGCAAACTTTCAGGAATGTCCGATCTCGACGCCTGGCATTTTACACTTGCACTTAGTTAGAATTTAAATCCTAAGTGACGATGCGAATGCACAACTCTATTGATTTTTCAAACGCGTTAGTGGTAAGTTTAATTCGTTCACCGCGACACTGATATACAGTAATGTTGTACATATTTCCGTTAGACCATACCCCGTTGCTTCAACTCGCATAATCGGTGGCCGGAATTCGATACTAGGAAAATTATTCAAACTATCGTAAACACGTTGAAAAAACTAACCGTAATCAGGTGTGTTCTATTATATTTTATGTGCGATTACATCCGAGTCATACAGAACAAAGAAGGGTTTCGGTTTTTTACGATGTTTGATAATGAAAAGGAATTTGAAAAAAAAAGATAATCGCTTTAAAACTAAAATGGACGTCATAATGAAATATCAATTAACGCGTCAAATATAATTATTTATTGCGTAATATGAGACGGGTGGCGATTTCCCGTCAACAACCGAAGTCGTGTATCCCGAGCAAAAACGAACGGCGATCGTCTGACAGTTGAATTTCGTAGGCGAATCCACACGACTTCTCTCTCTCTCTGTCTCTCTCTCTCTCTCTCTCTCTCTCTCTCTCTCTGCTCCCGTCCACTGCCGCGCCGTCGACCTAACGATGGATTAATTTGTCAGATTTAATTATAATAATAATAGTAATAATAATTAATAACGCGACGCTCGGTAAAAACGGCTGTGCGGCAGCCGCAACAAAGGTATGAACGCTAAACGACGCTTGTTCTTTGTCCCAACCGATATTGCACCATCTACAAAAGACTAGCGTATATTACACGTATAATTATATTTATTATACACATTCAAAGCGGCTTCGTCTTGAGGAAAACATTTTTGCTGGGTTATTTTTAATTTATCAGTACCATTTCGCTACTTACCTTTAAAAGCTTGTATATTTCCAACCGTTAGTCGAATAATCAAAATTTGAACATCAACATTTAAGAAGAAAAAAAGAATGCAAATTAATACAATTTTTCTTTGATTATTCTATCAAGCCATGAGTAGTGGTTGGAATATTTAAGAAAGCTAAAACTGAAAAATGTCCGTACACGAAAAAGAGTTCGCAAAGTATTTTTATAATAAAAATGTAGTTCAAGTATTGTTTCAAATAGAATAAAAAAATGTAAGTAAAATTGATTGAAAACTCGATACTACCAAGACACCACACAGTGAGACACGCTGAATATTAATTCTTTCTATAACATATAATATCTGATGTACACAAATTCAGCTTCCGTTGGTATATTTGTGTTCGCATAAGTCAAACAGTAGTCGATGGACTGATTTGCACTACGCTTACATAACGTTACATTTCTTTATGCGAATATATTCACATACTTCCAATCCTAAAGTATGATACTAAAATGAGGCAGTGAAACATATTAACGAAAAATTGATGTCGGTAAATCGAACATTGATAGATTTACAACATCTAAACCAATTTTCACGTGGTTTTTCGCAATATAATCCGCGTTGTCCAAAAAAAAAGGTTTAAAGCCGTTGAAAACCATCAATAGTCCCACTATCACACCCGAAAATCGATTTCAGGTATTCTCGGTACGATATTTTTTTTTTTTTGCTGATTTATGGGTCACGTTGGCAAATACGTATGAAAAAAAAAACAGTTATAAATATTGTATTAAGTCAGTATTCAATCTCTTTGTAAAAATAGCATCATCAATTTCATTTATACCAATCAAAATACGTTTTTCATACTTTTTTACTACGAATCGTAGTTTCTAGATCAGATACAGATCATTCATATTATTTACAGCTGAAAATAAATATACACAGGCAAGGCTGCGATATAAAATGAAATCTATATATATATATTTTATTATTCACATGGATATGCCGATTTTCGCGAAGCCCTACGGATAATAAACAACGTACCCCTCTCCCAACCGCAATTGGTTTTATATTTGTTCTGACGATTTTCAATACGTGCGCGCCCACACGACAATCACCTTGATAACGAAATATAATGCGCTATCGTATTGTCACAGGTGGCCATGAGAGATGGGGAGATTTATCTCCCTGGGCCGGTGAAAATTATAAAATAACATGTCAGCTCAGAAGGCTTTATATATTTTATTATATCAGTGTCTTCCTGTTACGTTAAATCAAAATTACGTATTGACAATCGCGTTTATTTTTTCAGTAGACTACTATTGAGAAGAGTGGTATCCGGCCTGGATCGGACAAAGTCGGTCCTCCGAGTTTTCCGTACTTTACCGACCCACTTAGTAACTGGCAATCCTTAAACCGAAGTTTTAGATAAAAATTAATCTAGTTTTTTTTTATTCGATATACGGTTCTTATTGATGTAATGGCATAGTTTTCTTAAAGGTTTAGTAGACTTTTGAAGAACACTACATTCAAAATCCTTCTTTGATTTCTTACTTAATGTACCAATTTAAGTAAACTTTTGTTTCCGCACTTTTTTCAAAAATTCTATAGGAAAAAGGTTCCTAAAAAAAATTACAAGTTGAAGGAAGTTTGTCTACGTAACATCACGCGGGCCGCTGGATTATCGAATTTCCCTGGGCCGATCTGTTTCCGGTCCGCGTATGCGTAGGTTAAAGTGAACCGAATCCGACGACACTTGGCGTCGCGCCAGAAACGGTGTTCGTTTCAACGTCGAACGGTCACGTCCTTACCGAGTTATTTACAAACGGTATGGCGTCGCGTGTAACGTAATAATATTATCAGGTCATGAATCGTACACGCACCACAACAATAATCATTTTTGATCATAGGGACGCCTGTACACGAGTTTTCTTGGATCAAGTATTAACATGCGCATGTGAAACGTGACCGACCACTAAAGAAAGGATATATGGACCTACTTGTGAAAATTAAGTGTGCAGAAGAAAAACTAACAGAGAAGTCCAAAGAATTTACCGAAAACCCAGTATCAACACTTATCTCACGAGTAAACTAATCGAGTGGGCAGAGAATGTATGGAGGTCTAATGGAATTTTCAAGAAAGCTCTGGAAAGAACGTTAAATGAGAAAAGACCTAGGGGCCGCCCAGGACAGCGCTGGATAGACAGGGTCAACAATAATCTTAACAAGTGTACCCAGGGAGTGAGGATAGCAGACAGCGTTTATAGAAATAGATGGAGTAATGTAGTAGAGGCAGCGAAAGTCCTTTAAGGACCGTTAAAGCTCGAGAAGAAGAATAAAAAGAAGAACAACAGACGGATCATATTTTCGGAATCGCCGAGACGAGTCCGTCGATAAATCTAACCGCGCACCCCGTTCTGCCACTATGTCGCGGTCGGGTATCCGGCGATCGCGACCGTCTTCCCTCTACGTCCGCGCGTCGCACCCGATAACCGGTTTGCGCGCCGCCGGTCTGCGGCACCGCCGGCAAAGGCTCGCGGCGGCAGCGGTGCGACAGTAGTTGGCTGAAAGTCTCGCTTAACAAGCCATACGGCACGGAGCTTGTCACTTTACTAAATGTTTTAATAAAAATATTATTTTCAGAGGTGTCTTTTTTTTGTTATTTCATTTGTGTCTCTCACCTCTTAACACCGGACACTTCAACTACTACTACTACTACTCACGGCACAGCGTTGTTTTACCGTACGAAAACATACGCAGACGTTATATTATTATAATAACCCGTTTTGCGTTGTGTTCTCACAGTGTCTTCTCTCGCCGCACGGTGTATACTATAACAGTATCGAACGAATTCGCGTACGGACGTTGTGTGCATATGCGTTTCGTGACCGATCCGAAGGTTCTACGTTCCCGAACACTCGTAAAATTACAATAAAAATGTTTTTCGACTTTGGAGGTCATGTCTCGCTTTTATCGAACGGGTCGCGATTATTACGAGTTGGAAAAATCCGGTGATATGTCGACGGTGGAAGTTTGCCTTCTCGTCCCTTCGGTCTTCTGACGACGTGATGACAACAAGTCTATTGAATATTTAAGGAAAGATGAATAATTTTTTAAGCCGAACGTTTTTGAGAAAGTTCATCGTACACCAAAACAGTGAGATATTATACCGTTTACATATTTAATCGTTTTTAACGAATAACCGTTGATTTTTTTTCAATCCGATTCTTATGAAACTTTAAATTCTTAATTCAGTAGTCACTTTCTTTTGCTATAAGATTCATAACAGATTTTTTCATCTACATCCCAAGTTTAAAAAATATTGGATCAACCGGTTTTTATTATTTTTTTTTTTTACTTACAAATTAAACATTGATTTTGATGTAGAACAGTTGATTCTGCCCATGTTCTAACCAAAACACTTGTAGAAAACCAAATTACTAACAATTTTGAAAAATGTTTGTACAGTAAATACCTAAAGTATTTGAGTACCATTAAAGTTTATCCGATAAAAAGTGTAAAAAACAAGATTTTTATATAAAAGGCCAACAGTGGTCAACTTTCTTTCATTATTATCGAGAGTGTGATTCGAATGCGATGAAAATTTCAAGTATCTTGCACCATCACTTTTGAAGTTATAACCGACTAAAATCGATTCGATATAAATATCGCTTACTGCACACTTTAGTGTTTTTACTCAAATGTTTGGTAGTTCGTCTCTGACAAATTATTTAGGAGAGGAAAAAAGTAACTTTTTTAAATAATTTAATAAATAAAACGTTGGATCTTCAAAGCGACTGAATATAATTTTAAAACTAATTAGTCTAATACCTGAAAAAGGGCCCCCAGATGAAAAATAAAACTAAACAAAACATCATTGTAAAACAATATACCACTCATTCTACTCAAAATCTAAATTAATATTTGATTTTTCATTCGAGACAGTTGGAAAAGTAAATAGAATACTCGTGTCCAAAAAGAAGTTTTTGAATTCACATTTATATTCTATAGGTAGGAATTTAATATACATTCATTTTGAAGTTAAATTGATATATGTATACAATATAATATTTAGTGGTACCATGTATGTCGTTTGTGTTTCATATGTTTGTTGTAAAAGTATACTTTTCCGAAAAAAAAAAACTAACACACACGTATTTTTAGGTTTTTACGCAGTCGGACACGTATCATATGTGCAGACGTCTTAAACATATTGAATTCAGCGTAAATGCTAAATATGATACAATGTACACATGTACGGAAATCGGAAAACTGTAATACACTTAAAACATAATTTTGATAAAAGGTCACAGAAGAAATTGGGTAAATTTACGAGTGACGTGTATATAAAAAAAAAAAAGAAACGGTGTCACGCGACACATTGTTTGTCGGGATCTCAATTAGCGAAATTATTATTTTTCGGCATGTCGCTCAATTTCGTATTCGAGACAAATGTGATGTTTACTGTTTTCGAACCGTCTTGCGTATCCGGTCGAAAACGAGTAGTTTGAATTTTCGTAATAAATATATATATTTTTTTATCGCGGTACCATTCGTACGCATAAAGCCGAGCGCGTATGAAAAGCTTTATAATAGCATCGCTGTTCCGCGTAAGTATAATATATGCATTACAATAATAATATAAAGAATGCGGTTTAATCATTTTGTTTTCTTTTATTTCATAAACAATATATTTCAAGCATAATGGTGCTTTGTTTTTACAACGTTAAAACTAACTACACGGTTTGCGATTGTACTTTTATAAATTATAACTCGCACACACACACACATGTATAATGCATTTATAAGACCGTGTTCATTTGAACAATTTTTCCACGTTTTTTTCGCTCATAACTAATTTCCAAAAGTCAGGAGTTTTACGACAAAGTTGTAAACAGTAATTAAACTATATCTGTGAATGTGTTACGATAATTTTCTACACAAAAAACGTACGTTTTTGGTGTATCACGAAATCGCGAATTTCGTTAAGCACCGACCTATAGATATCGCCGATAAGAGACGGAGGCTCCTTCCCTCCTCCCTCCGGTGACATGACGTTACACGGTCCCACCTGGAGTGGTACGGCAGACGAAAAGGGTCATTTCGGCGGCGCTGCTGCGCGTGACGTCAATAGGAGAGAGCCGGTCGCGGCAGAGGATCGGAACAGAATGTCAGTGACAAAAGAGTAAAAACACATCGGTTTTCTCCCCGGCGGAGCGGGCGCGGTGATTTTATTTTTGCAGACGCCGTTTTAAACGGCCCACGCGGCAGAGGACGAAACGTACACGCGCGTATTAGTTCGGGCGCCACACGGTTTTTAAACGATTCACGTGAAAACGTGTTATGTCGACGTGTTATTGTTGACCGCCGAGCCGTCGTCTCATTTTCGTTTCGTCTCAGACTTGACCGGTCGCAGTATCGCCGTCCGCTCGGTTATGCGCCGCCGGCGAATCGGTCGAACGGCCGACCGTGTCTGAAAACGACGACCCGCTTCAAGTCGAAAGCTTAAAAACAAATGCACGTCGGCTCCGGATTTTCGCGTCGCCAACGCGAGTCGAATGTCCGACCGGCACACGCACGTTTCACGTTATATTCAATAACGCCGGGAGCGGCGGCGTTTTGTGTCCTATAAATCCTCGGTGACCGTTCGGAAAGCGCGTTCACTAAGAACCACGGCCACGTTAAACGATGTTCGAAACACTATGTGAATGCGCGAGGACGTAGAAGAGCTTTTCGTTTCAGCTCGGGCGACGTTTTTGTATTTCTGCTAAATCTCGTGTTATCTCTAAAGCGTGGGTAAACAGTGATGAAACCGTGTGAAAAAAGCTATGGCGGCGCTCGTGTGTTCGCAAAGGGCGAGCGTGCAGAGAGTATTCGTAGCGACTGAATATCCGAGCGAATCGTTGCGACTTTCATTGAGCGCACGACGAGGTTTTCTTTTTTTCGTGTCTGCGTCCACTCGTTTTCGCGATGAAAAACGTCAATGTGTACCCACAGCTTTGAAACGTTATTAATCTACGCGAAGAAGTAGAAAAAAAAACGTTGTTTTTCTTTTGAAAGTTTCGTCGAACTTACGCGTGTTGGTAGCGCGTTATAAAGTTGTACGGTAAATAGTTCATATTGAAATAGGGTTTATTTGTAGCAAATCACCTGACAAAACAACGGAGGACATACAGTGAAAAATTACGAACCTTACAAAAACGACATTTGCCTACACTAGGCGTTCCGGGCGGGGTGGTAAAATAAATCACTTCGATCAAACGATCTCGCGGTCACCCGAGTAGAATGATAGGTGGATACAACAGGTTTGGGGCAGAAGTGACGAGTTTCAGAGTTTATTCGGGCCTTGCTGGCCTGGCGTCGATCCGAAAATACGATTCCGACCGTGTGTGAATGATAAACCAGTGAGGGACAGATTGATTAGTAGTATAAGGTCTATGATTTTTAATCAATGGTAGAATGTAATAAAGGAATGCCGTATCCATATGTTTAATATCTATGTTCCTTGATTATAGACTTAAAGTTTGACCATAATATAAACTAATAATTATTTTGTTACCTACGCAGTGAATAATAAAACATATTGAGTTTTATAAACCACAGTCTTATAAGATATCTTCTAAAACCGTGGTTTTAATGATTTTTGGAGTTAAGTAGTAAAGAGTAAATTCTTGGAACAATTAGCATATTATTTTGTATTAGAAACTAAATTTAAAAGTTCAAAATTTGAAAACAGCCCAATTTATTTTACTATATTAGTTATTAATTATTATTTTATTAATATGGGTAAAACAAAACATGATATACACAGATGTTTTTGCGATGAGTGTTCTGAAGATGGAAATAAGTCATTACATAAAAAAATATGTAATTTTTCTTCTTGGTCAACATTTCCGAACGCTACTAGACAAAAAAAACGTATTTTAAATTGCAATAGCTGTCCTTCTGATGTGAAAAAAAATTTAAAAGAGATGATGGTGGTACATGTTCGTCCTTCGTCCCTTCGGTCCTTGGACAAGATATTGGTGATGAATGTATTAAGTTTTAAAGAAATGATGACTCATTTCTTTAGTATAAAACGATTCTGAGCAAAGCTTCAGTGTAATATAATATATTATTATTTAAATACTGTTTACGTATTTTGCGGTTATTTGTATAATTTTTGGTGAGTTTTTTTGTAATTAAACCCTCATAAAATATTCAATTAGATATAACTCATTTAAACTTCAATTGTTATAAAAATTATAACTCATTAGAAATAAACTTAAAAGAAATCAGACAATATCGAAAAAAATCGTATAATAATTTATTAAAGTGTGTATAAATAAAAATCCTGACTAACGATTTTTGAACTTTTGTTAGCATAATTAGGTAGGTATATGAGTAAGGTCATATTAAATTTTCAGAAATTTTTGTCAAATATTTAAAATTATATTACATAAAAACTTTCAAACAATTTGGTAAAAAATATGTAATTTTTCTTCTTGGTCAACATTTCCAAACGCTACTAGAAAAAAAAACGTATTTTAAATTGCAAAAGCTGTCCCTCTGATGTGAAAAAAAAATTAAAACCCAGTGGAAAATATGTTGGCAAGTCGTCTATAAGTAAGTAAATTTAATACAGATATATAAATTGCATTATCTAAATTTTTATTAAACTTAAAACATCCATAATAAACATATGTACATATTTTGTTAATATTTCCATTTTTTTGTGTTTCTATAAACATCACTTTAGTACTGAGAATTAAGTACCTTATATGGGTAATTCTATAAATATTAAATCTATTACCAACCAAAAAAAAAAAATTAAATAGCCAAGTTTTTGCTTATGAAATGAAAATGGTATTTTCTAAATGTTACTACTTAGTTTTATTTGTTTTGATTATGTTTTTATAATTATTTTTATAAAAACTTGGTTTAAAATAGGTACCTACATATGTATTTTTTGATTTACAAATTTACAATACATGAGTTATGAGCATCATAAAATTTCATAGTTGACATTTTTTCTTGTATTTAATTTTAAATATGTAGATTAATTGATATTTAAAAAAAATGATATATAATTACTATACTATTATTATGGTTGAACAATGTTTAAATATAACTAAGAAAATAATTACTGAATTACAAACTATTGTGTATTTTTTTAATTTTTAAAATTCTTAATGAAATTCAATAAATTACCTAGGAATAATTAATTTTTTAAATTGTATTAACTTCAAAGTATATTAATAATTATTACTTGTTGACTATTTATACTTATTGTAAGTGAGTTATAATAATAACTTATTCATTTTAATTAATAATATTATTACCCACTTGTTTTATGTATAAGTAAAGCTGTATAAGTGTATATAATTTGGTTCAGGCTATATTTAGGTATCACCTTTATTTATACATTATAAATTTAGTAAAAAATTATAGAAAAACACTATAGAACTAAAAGTAACATAAGAAAACATAGGCATAGGGCACTTTGTGCTTAAAAATTATTTATGTTTTCAATGTTTTCATAGAATAGAATAGATATACTACCTAATTAACCTTTTCACTGCCAAAATGTATTTATGGTATTACATAGCCAGGCCCAATTAAAATTATGTTTTAGAAATTTCAAATTATGTCATAAAAACAATCAATTGTTATGATAAAAAACTTAAAAAAATTTTTTTTTAATTTCTCTAATTACAAAATGGTATTTAGCAAGTTTTTAAATCCATCGGCCAAGGGTGCCCAACATTGTTCAACAACCGTTATAACGTAAATTGCTCAATTTTATTAATTTTTTTTATAAGTAAAAAATAAAATAATTCAACATATTGTAACAATTTTTTTTTCTTTTTAATAAATATAAAACAAATATTATCACAATCCGTATTATACAATAACATTTTAATTCAATATAAATTAAAACATGTGATAAAAATGTAATAAATTTTATAATACTAAAAAGTAACAAGTTTATTGATAGGATAATTTATTAACTTGTATATAAAATTAATAAAATATGGGTTAAACATGTACTTGTATTTTAGTATCCTCACTAGATAGTATTAAAATAAAAATTATATTGTTTTAATTAAAATACAAATCAATCAATCAAAAAAAATCCTACTGAAAATATGAATAAAAAGTTTAAAAATATGATGATTTTACATAATTAAAAATATTAAATAGTGGACTAGATGTCAAACAATTATTTTGTTGTATGGAAGTTCTCAAAGCAATGAGTGGGACATAAACCTACATCACATATTTTACACATATACTTAGTGTCAGTTCTTTTTTTATTTATTTTACATACAACACATTTCCTTCTGCCTAATTTACCTGATTTTGTCGATGGAACATCACTAGGAAAATGTCTTGATACTAGTCTCAATGGTCCTGTTGTTGTTGAAGTTGGCCTTCCTCTCTTAGGTGTTTGTACTGTTTTATATTTCTCAACAATTTGCTTTATTAGATCCAGTTGAAATTCAGCTAATGGTATTTTCTTACCAGTTATTGTTGAATATACTGAATATGGGTTCAATAATGACAAATCTATTAGATGGAAATATAATTTCTTATACCATTTAACAGTCTTTCTAATACATTCAATGCTACTCAACAACATATCTGTTTTATCAATTGATCCCATACTTTGATTGTACTTCAATACACATTCTGGTTTGAGGATTGGTTCTCCATTTTTATTCTTTTTTTCAGTAGGTTATAGAATATTATTATGAAATGTTGTTAACATATATACTTATTTGTGTGCTGACTCAGTTTCACCAATTATTAGCTTAGATCATTAGCTTAGTCATGAGCATAGTAATGGCTATAAATACATACATTTCTTCAGCAGTTGTATCTGACCAGTGAGATGTCCGAGATGACATCATTTGTTTTTCAATTACTTGTTGGTAATTATAATTTGTTTCAAAATCAACTTTTCCCATTAAAAATGGAGTGACTAGAGCTTCAAAACAATCTAGTGCAGTTGAATTTTCGTGGAGTTCAAACTCATCTTTTTGCACACCACACTTACTGCTATCAAACTCATGGATTTTAGGTTGGAATTGGCCGTGTCTTTTCCATTTCAAATTCGGCACAGTTAAATTTCTTCTTTGTCGCTGTGGTCGTAGTACAGTTGCATTATTTGTTTCTGTAAATTATTATTTTATATTTTATTGAAATATTTAATTTTTATCTTTTCACTTCCAATATAAAATAACATATAAATTACCTATAGGTTCAACAGATGCAGCACTTGATACTTGAGAATGTAAGACAAAATCTTGAAATGAATTGTGGACATCCATATCTGTTGATAATTTCATAAGTATATTTTAGAATTTACATCAAATCAAATAACATTCATTACTCACCAATTCAATAAATATTGTCCACAACACATAAATATACAACACATTATGCTTATGATATGTATATATATATATATAATATGTATGATTACATATTATATACACAGATATTATGTATTACACAATGTTAGTTTCACAAACACATAAACACATAATTACTAGGTAATTCAACGGTTGAATTATCTTGCTCTGGAGAATGCATAATTTCGTACAGACCACCATCATCTTCATCATCCGTTTCTATAAATTATAATATGCATCGAACATATAATGTTTCAACATAATAACTAAACAATAATTTTAAAAAAATTACCACGTAGTTCAATATCATCCATGAATTCATCATCGGACTCCATGTTCATCAAAACTTCATCTAAATGAATAAGAATTTCTTCATCGCCAATTATTCGAGACATCGTTAACTGATTTTTAGTTGTAACTTGTAAGTCGTAACTTTGACGTAAATGTCGTAAATACGTTCTATTTACTAGTATAATACCGTATAAATTCAAAATAAAAATGACTTTTGATAACAACGGTTTGGTTGTGATAAGCAATTTTTGACATTTTGGGAGTCATTGGATACGGAAAATTATATTTTAAGCTATAATTCATTGAGAAATAATGTTAAAAAATTTTTGTTGGTACCACTGTATTGGTTACAAAATATAGGACTACAAATCATTGTTGACAATGTTTTTTGTGTTGCTATCACATAACGAGAAAATACACGGAGGTCGGAGACACATATTATGCGCCCATAGCTTGTGGGTTTATCATTACTTGGACGCATATGTGCGCCCATGGCAGTAAGAAGGTTAAAACGTGTTTTCTCATCTTTATTACATAATGTAGCTGAATAGCTCTAATATGTATTAATTGGAAAACAACCCTTTTTTTTATTTATTTTGGGAAAATTTTTATTTTTCGTGTAAATGAAATATTTTATGAAACTTTCATGAAATATTTCAAGAAAATAAATTTCATGAAATTTTAGAACCCTAACTCCTCTCTATCCTTCTTTAAATCAATTTTTTTTCTCCCACGAGGTAATTGCTTTCGTTAATACCCAGAATTCCTTTCTGCCGTCACTGCTGCCAATGGCCGTCAGCCCCGTCCTTGCCTCTCTCTCTCTCTCTAGACAACGTCCCGCTCGACGACAGTTCCAGCTGTGCTATTACCGCATTTTCCGACGGAAGTAGCCGGCCGTGAAATCGAGCGTTGTTTTGTGAATTCAGCGCTCATTGTTCGATACCATTGTGACACACACACACACACACACACACACACACACACACACACACACACACACACACACACACACACACACACACACACACATATATTACGGCGATGAAGCATCGACTGAAATCACGCAAATGGTGTACGAAAATCGATGTACTCTTCGCACGACCTGGAAATAGGCCTACGCACGTCTTATCGTTTATAAAATGTGCAGTGACGGTGAAAATTGAATTAATTCTCTAGTCAGTAGTCACTGCATAGTTGCAGAGTCTCGTTTGCCGTTTTCGTATTTGACAAGTTCACAAAACGTCACTGTGGCCCACTGTGGGCTATAATGTAATACGTTTAAGATTTTGAGCGAAACGAAAGACCCTATGGTTTTAAATGGCGTTTATTTTTTTTTCTGGAGACACATTTTGCTCAACTTGATTTTGTCCAAAAATTTCATCCAGTCACTCTATAGATCGGAATATGAAAATGGTATTCGAAGGGTTAATCAAGCTCTAATCTCAATAGTTATTCAAAACGAGAGGAAAAACAGTCGAAAATTGAGCAAAAACAGCGAAATTCGCCGTAAATGACACTTTCGTTAAATCGTTATTACTCCAAAAGCAATGTAGCTAGAGACTTGAAACTTTCATCATAAATTATTGACGTATTATTTCATAATTTAAGTAAAGTTTTAAATTTTTTTCACAATTTGCAGGCTCAATATAGAACTATGAAAATACCTGGTTTTTCTTAAAAGTTTATCCCTAATAAAGTTTTAAATATTTGAAAAACTTTTTCAAATTTAATACAACTTTAATCAAACACTTCTCTAACTTACCTGAAAAAATTTCGTAAATTGTAGCTCCCGTTTTTTTTTTATAAGTTTCAAGTAAATTATTATACCATTCTTACGTAATAAACTGTTTTTACGTCAATTTTCTACTTTAACAATTTATCTGAGGAAATTGGCTTATTCAAACATCATGAAACTTAGAATACAGATAGAACAAATAGTTTTGAATCTTTTTATATATAAAAAAAATTGTTTTTTTTTTTTGAAACGAAAAACTTAAGAATATAAAAAAAAACTTCCGAAAATAAGACGAAAAATGTGAAATTTATGAACGGTATAATTTTATTATTCGACAAAACATTTTGAAAATTAAACATGAACTTACTCATACATTTTACAAACAATACTGAAACAATTTCAAAAATCGCGACACAGTTTTTTTTTTTTTTATCGTTTAAGTGAATTAGTTTACAATATTTAACTGATTTTACGTAAATTTATGACTTAAAATATTTATTAAAAGAAATTATTCAATCCAAACGGTATGTTTTAATTCTGGAGCTTTGCGCAGAATCGTTTACCTAAAGAAATGACCTGTCATTTCTTTAAAATTCAATACACCTACCCCCATTAACTCGTCCGAGGAGTGAAGAATACCCCGGAGAGCGAAAAAACGTACTTTTTTGATTCACAACACTTGGGTCGGAGGTGTGCCGTCGAATCAGACGCGTGCCGTGAAATGGCGACCATTTCGTTTCTCGTGTGAAAATAATGACCGCTGTACTTCCGTCCGTGTGTGTATCACACAAATTTATTACTCACGGACGTCACTGATAATTGACCGAACGGCGACATTCTGGCAGACGATTTCCGAGTAGTACGAGTGTCCTCGCGACGAATCTTCGACATTCTCGTACTACAAACAAGGGTCGTTTTATTGGTTGTTGTATTCGTCGTTTCACGTCTGAGCCGGACTTTTGCAGCTTCTACATGACGTGGAAAATGTTTAAAGCGTTTGGTTTTTTTTTTTTTTAATAAATTACACGACGTTTAGTCATTGTAATTCCATATTACGTACATCTCATTTCACGTTCTTACGATATAATTTATTTTCGTTTCACGGCGCGTTTGAACATGAAATAAATAACATGCATTCTTGAATATCTTGAACGTGTTCACATGCATATTTTTTTTTTTTTTTGTAATTGACGTCGGTTTTCCCACAAAGAGCATTTTTGTATTTTGAGACGCACATCATATAAAAATACGAAAACCGTGTTTTGCGGGGCAGTCTATCGTATATTTTTATTCGAATATCGTGATCGGCGAATAAAATCTGATTGTCATCTTAAAATATCTCGTATTTCATAGATTTATTCCATCGTCAATCGTGACCGTGCCCCTGTGCGTGTCGTTACCCGTCAGTTTTTGTCATTGCCCGTGACGCCGTAACCATAATAATAATAATAATAATAATAATAATGATGATATTGGTAATGGTAATATCGGTGACTGTAATAATATCATTATTATTAAATTACACCCGTGTGTTATATTATTACGGTGCGGCGAGATCGATGGCGCGGGGTCGTCGGGGGTGGCTTTCCGAGTTTTCGTCTCACTGACGAAGGCGAGAGGTGTTTTTCTCGACGTATCGCGTGCCTTGTATGTGCTCAGGCTTGCATAATGTCACCGTGGTGTTACCCGAATGTGAGGACGTAGGTGCCAGCAAACCCCGTCGAGACGTCATTGATGCGTTCTCCGACTGAAAAGACCGCGGGAGATTTAACATGACAAAAATCTAAGGTTGATTTGTATTACACACCCACACATACACATATGTATTTTCATTATAATAACGAGAAAATGACTCGGACGTGTGGGTTTAGGCCGAGCGTTGTGTACGTCATCAAAAGTAGTTTCGAATTATTTTTAACCGGGAGCTCGGCGATCAAGTCACCGAACGATATTGAGAACTTGTTATTCAATGAAAAATATTTATAGCACATTCATATTTATTACGTTATATACGTGAATTTACTAGGATTTTTGTATGAAAAAAAAAAAAAAAACACTAAATATAATTTAGAAAAACTCCAGTGGAGTTGTAAATTATTGAACATATTAAAACCTACGTGATTACGATTGAATATTTTTCAAATTTATCACTGCACGTGACGGCGTTGTTTTCATGTGGTGATTGTGTTTCGAATACATTATTTAGACGACAGAAAAATGTGAAAAATCAATAATAATACATCCAACGGTATACTAGTGTCGTATACGCCGATCACTAGTGACAAACCAATCAAGTGCTTAATATTTAAGAAAAAAATCACAAAAAATAACGATACCTATTTTATCTGTTTTACCTACCTACTTTATTTGAATTATCTTCATTGTTAAAGTTTAAAACACGGCGATTATATTACTAATTAACTGCAATAATTTTTGCTAGTTTTAATAGAGTTTTTGTTTAAGATATTTATATAGTTTTGAACTGAACACTTATTTTTTTCTTTTCGAGACGGATATTTCATAATACATTTTTTATTTATTTGTATTTATTTATTTGGTATAAACGCCCAATAGGCTTAAGTACAGTAATATTGAATATATAATAATAACATTCATAGAATAAGATACAGATAATAAAGGTATGATTGAGCACATAATATAAATTAATTTTACAAAATAGAGAGAATTTGCACGAATTCCTTGGAAAGATAGGTTACCGAGCAACTATCGACTTTCTATATTTATAAATATTATTTATATGTTTGATCGCTCATAGACGTATAATACGATTGAATGGTTTTTTTTTTCGTAAAACGGATAAAATTTAATTTTTTTTATTTCATAAATTTTACTCAGAAATATACATATTTTTTACGTATACGAAATAAAACATGGCGGATGATGCTAAAAGATACTTGGTCAGAAAGTATCTCGAAAGTCTGGGAATAGATCTGAGTGTAACGGTGAGCTATACATGCAGTAATGAAATAAATCGTCTTTTTTTGAGAACACCGATCGATCATTGACGAACGGACGTGTTGTTTTGTGCCGTTATTTTTTGATTTCAATAGCCATCCGACGAGGAACGTCCCAAAAAAGTTCCTGTAAAGCAGACCGATGACAAATGGTGGCGCTCGAAACAGCTGGCTGTTCCGATCTGTCGGCCACAGCCAAGACACGAGGTATTGTGTTATACACCGTCTGTTAATGAAAACAATTTGTATCGTTTGTCGTTTATGCAGTGTCGTCCGGTGATCACTCGGGTCAACAACGGTCGAATACCGAGCCGTTTGGAATATCTGTCCAGACCGAGGAGAGACTATTCTGACGACATGGACTTGTATAACCCGACGACGCCGCCGCACGGTGTGTACCGAAATGCAGATGTAAACTTCTCGATCAGCAAGAGGCTGCAACAACTGGCGAAGCCAAGGCCCGACATACCGTAATTCATTGACGATAGTGTTTTATAGTTTCACAGCGTATCTTTAGGCCAGTTGCACACCGTAGATTTTTTCCGTACGGCAAAATATCGTACCATCAGAATTTTTAGTGAAACAAAGAAACCTATAGTGGCTTGCATACGATTGCCGTCTACTGCCACTACGGCAAACGGTAGGTACCGTGCCGTCGCCGTGAATTTGCTAGCGTACGTGACTAGACGCAAGCTTGCACACACCACTATTTTTATCCGTACGATACCACGTGTTTACTATTATCAATTTTGTATTATCAGTTTGATATTATATTATTATTAAATTTAAATAACTAGTCTCTGTTATTTCTTTGTTTTATACGTGTGGACAGCGGTGTTAAATTATGACTGACAATACCTAGGTTAGTTACAATACCTAGGTAATATCGACAGTGAAATTTTAATTTCATTAGTACAAAATATGAGACTATGTGCTATTGGACAAAACTTTAGATGTATATAAAGACAGAAACGCTAGGTTAGGACTGTGGCGAAGTAAGTACTTAAAGAGTGATAATGAAAAACCTTCACCGGTAAAAAATCGTTAGGTATGTAAGCAACGCTTCACGATAAATTATCGTGCGATATTTTGCCGTACGGAAAAAATCGATGTGTGTGTGCAACTGGCCTTACATACCGAGGCACGGACACGAAACGTCAAGTTTTATTTTATTTTTTTTGGTGGGGGGACTGGTGAATAGACAAAATAGATCATCAAATACACGTATGATTTTTCCTTTTTATCACTCGTTTTCAAATGAGTAATTTAGAACAACTCGTTTATTTCAGTTTTACGTCACGACTATACATAATCGTTTGGAAGTTACAATTTAATGTCCATAGGTATATTTAGCTGTAACTTGAAAATTCACGGGGCGGACGATTGACGATCCTCCCTCCCCCGTGGATCATTCGAAACGCGTTGTCTTATATTACGTCGACACCTGGGAACGTTCAACACGTTACCGCGTCGTTATTTTTATTTTTATTTTTAAAATAAATACACAATTTGTAAATAATATTTTTTTACAATAAGCGTATGGGTGATATTAATATTAATGAGCGTGAGTTGACCGATAAAAGAAGCCACTCAGCGGTGACACTTTTTAGCTTGCCTATTTATTAATTAATGGTTAATTTGATTGACGAGATCTCTGCACCAACGGCGAGCTAGTCGTCTAGGAGGATTTCCAGGAATAATATTTGAGTTGAGTTCTCTTTCTTTTAAGGGGATTTGGATTGTTGATTAAACGGGATCGGAATCGTTTGTAAAAGAAAGATGCAGTTTTGGATACGGTGTGTAATATTAATAAATAAAATGATTGAAGATCGGAGTGTAAAGTGTGGTTGGAGACATAATAGGGTGCGCCCGTTATTAGGCGTAGCGAGGTAGACTGGAATGCTTGAATTTTTTTTATGTTTGATGGCTTGGCTGTTCTCCATCCTCGTATGACGTAAGACCAAATAGGAGTTAATAACATTTTGTATAGGTTTAATTTATTTTTTAGATTAATTTTTGAATTTTTATTTAATAAAAAATAGAGGTTTCTACGTCTTTGGTTGAGTAATAGTCTCTTAATTTTTATATGGTGGGCCCAGGTGAGTCGGTTGTCGAGATACATATCCAAGTACCGGGCTTTTGCAGTGATAGGAATTTGAGAGTTGTTTGAGGTTAATGGAGGAGAAATGCCTTTACGGAGAGTAAACGTTACGTGCGAGGATTTGGATGTGTTGATTTTGATTCTCCACTTGGTATACCAGGTGGATAGTAGATTAACCACGTCGTTATGGATGGTTTTGTTCCGCGTAACGTGATGCCGTTACGCGACTGTCGACGATATCGGGATTTTACGTGTTTTCCGCGCGTGTTTCCAGGGAAGAAATAGTGAGGAAAAAGTATTTCAAAAGCCGCGAGCAGTGGGCGGCTTACGTGAAGAAGCTGAGAGTGTTCGCGGCGCCCAGACGTGAGCTGGAGGAGGAGCTGACGGCAGTAAGTCGTGCGCGTTAGCCGTGCGGGACACGCGTCGGGGTTTTCGCGGCGCGACAGTGGGAGGAATACGAGTTCTAGCTGGCCAAAAGTAGAAAATTTTGGTATTGTAATTAATGATTAATATCCGGAATATTTGCACCCACTGATATGACGACGGTAAATATATCACATTATGTTATAATTGTTAATTAATGAGCTGATAGGAGTAGGTAATGTACTTAAGATTATTGCATTCAGCGCAATCACTTGTTATTCGTACATAGCTTTCATTTTAGTTTGTCCGTTGTCATTATTTCATGAGTATAAATGTAATTGTTTTTTGCTAAATCAAAAATGGATCAACCAACAGACATAAGTAAGTTACATTTGTTCTAAGTACTATTTATTAAGTAATATGTCGTAATAAAAATTCATAGATATCATGAATCTAAAGAAATTCCACTTTATTTAATTTTCATTGAGTAGACATTTTTTTTAGAGGCTCTTAGAGGTGTGAATTTTTTTTAGTTTAAGCATATATATGTACAATTTGAATTATTTCATTTATAAGTTGCCCCAATTTGCCCCTTATTGAAATAAATTTATTTTTCTAGATGAAAGTAGCACCGTAAAAAAACGCTGTTTATTTGAAGTTTTAAAAAATAATAGTTTTGCTTTAACATCAAGTACTTAGGAATTACGAAATGCAATGATTGCTTACATAACTCATAGGCTGGGAGAAAAATCGAATTTAGATGGCAATGAGGAATTTGATAAATGTATTCAAAATAAAGTTGAAGGATTTAGTAGTACGTTAAAGAAGAAATGGTTAGATTCAAATCGGTGTTTGACTACATTTTTTTAAAAAAATGATAATTGGTTGGATTTAGAAATTCTGTTGAAATACAATTTAGTATATATGTAATATTTATTTACCTATCATTTATGTATTGATTTTTGACCTTATTAATTTTGGCCGGCTAGAACTCGTATTCCTCCCATTCGGTATGACGTGAGATATTGTTTTCTGTTCAGGTGCGGAAGAAAGCGCCGTTGTATAAGATCATGCCGCGGTTGAAGGAGCTGTCGAAACCGGCCAATCGCCCGCTGAACAACAACGAGCGGTCGGACGAAGAGATGTTCACGGTAATGGCCCGCGGGCACGGCCCGTTAGGGAAAATCGGGGACACATTATTTTTACCCCGGAATCGGCCACACGCGTGGTCAAGTGTACTGTCGAGTGTATAACAATAGTACGCATTACGCCCCGTACGCGAATCACACTGTTATCTCGAATCAAAATTTGTATAATATTATACTAGCTGTCGTACTGTCTAGGCAAAAAACGTCCGATCGGAAGAGTAGTAAATGTGTAAAAAAAAAAAAAAGAAAAAAAAATTAAACCGTAGTCAAAACGTCATGTCGAACAAATTAAATAATACAAATTTCATTGCTTTATACTGTGTCGGGTCAGACTGAAAATGGGTTTTGACGAGAAACGATACGAATTCTCGAGGAAAAAGATAAAAACAACCACGTTTGCGTCTCAAACACGGAGTACTTACGTTACTGCATGGGTATTATTTCTCTCGTTATTGTTATTATTACCGTTTGTTTATTTTCGAATCCCTGAAGTGGAGCATTTAACCTAACCGGTCAAGCCATTTTCAAGTAATGGCGTTACCGACGAGTTTTTCGACGATTTAAACAAATTTTCGTTAGAAATTTTCTTTGAAAAAAAAATGATTGAAAACGATTAACACAATCTATACGAAAATTATTTAAATAAACTAACGAAGTTTGTCAGCGTTCAGTCGCGATACCGATTCAAACGGACAGTATTACGAAAATGTCCGAAAACCGAAGGTCAACGAGGAAAGGTTAGGTTAGGTTAGTCTTCGAGTGGCTAAAGGCAGAAGTCGAATTTCTTCTCGTGTCACCTGGGTATCGATAAATATGAGCTATAACAATTTGTCTAAAAACCAATATACATTGCGGAAAAACATTTTTTTTCACTTCCGAAAACCACGTGGATCTAAACGCGTTGTTTTTCTTCACACACAGTTGACCCAAAAGTTGTGTTCATTTCGTATCCGTACGCGTTACTATTAGGATCGAAGTACGCTTACGTGTTACGTCCGTGGGCACGCGTACCAACGTGATGCCATCCGCGCTGATGATCGTTTTTTTTTGTTGTATTAATCGTCATTGTCGTTTCAGGTGAACGCCGCCGCTCTGAAATACAAAGCCAGCGATCGGATTATACAATTGTCAATGCATAAACCGATGGACGATGAAGCTTTGAAGGACGTCAACTATGATCCACGCAAGAGACTTTTGAATGCAAAAAAATATGTCAGTAAGTGTTTTATACTCGTAATTACCGAAGTACTGTAGGGCATTTAGCGTCGGATTTTCGAAAAAATAAGTTGATTTTAAAATGATACGGCCTCAGTTTGTACGTTTGAAAAATGTAAAGAAATTCAATTGAAAAAGGTTATGACCGCGTAACGTTATTTTAGTGTTTATTCATCTTCACAGTGACTAAGTGTTTTTACTCTGTGGTGTAACCGGAATATCGTTCATTTAGGTTACATGCTATGACAGTGGTTCTCACCGAAAGGCAGTGAACTAGTTTTGGGCGGCAGAGGGCCGGTGAATTAGTTTTGGGTGAAAGAGGGGTGGCAAGCGTGTTCACGCGAAAACGTTGTAAGTACATGGTGTGACATAAAAATAATACATACTTGATAATCCATGTAATTACCATCAGTCAGTAATAGGTACTATGTTGAGCAATTTACAATAAATTATCTTTGATTATTGACAAATTTATTACCCTAATTATTTTGGCGATTGTGCGTGGATATTATATTTTATGATAGGTACCTATATTAGCCAACCTTTCAGCACACCGTTTGATTTGACCCGCGTATGTTGTATTAGTTTTCGTAATTATTATACTCGTCATATTCAGTCGGTTAACAACGTGTTTTTTTTTTTTTTAATTTTTTCCGTTTCATGAAATTATATATCAAATATCAGAAATAAATAAAACATGAGTTATTAGATCATTTCAATTTTTCTTTTAAATTTTCCTAATACCCTTAATTATTGAATTCTCATATTACAGGGGGTCGTCAAAAATTGATTGACACTCGAGGGGGCGGTAACTTAAAAAAGGTTGAGAAACACTGGTCTATGGTTACTCGATGAGTTACTCTATGGTTTAGGTTTGCATATATTATTCGGGAGTTCCCATAGGCGCTATTAGGGGGACTAGAGGGGGATTATCCCTACAAATGCTTTTGTTTAACCCCCAAATAATAGTATTACAAATTACAAAATAAAACCTCGGTAGTGCTTATAGTGATATTATCGATTGAAAGTTAATATATATATATATATATACACATTTTTTTCCATTATAAATATACGCTCAAAAGCTTGTTGGAAATGATTTATGCTACACAATAAGTAAGCGTACTTATTTCAATAACTAAAACAAACAACGGTTTTATTTTGCATAATTTTTAGAAAAACACGACGAGTGTCTTTATGTATGTTTTGCAAGCTAATGAAATTTATGCACTTATATTGTTTATAATACGGTGCACGTGAGGTGGCAATTTTTTATTTTTACGAAATGTCGATGTTGCTCGCGAGCCCTGACTCGTACGCACGTAAATAAAATATTCACCCCACAAGACTATATTATAATACGTTGTTTATTATTCGTGAGAATAACGTGCGATGAATGTTCTTTAGTTTCATTCAATGTTGCCCGGAAATTTAATGTAATATTAAAACGTGCTTCTTACGAAAAGTTCCATCGTTTTTTTTTCACACATTCAATTGTGTTACTATAAAAGCAGCGATACATAGAATCGGCACTACAATTATTCATGAATTTGAATGGTTTAACGTAGACACGCACAGACAGTCCGGTGCTTAATTGTCATTTAATTCGAATCGATAATCATCTACATATAAAACCAATTATGAGAATAACCCATTGAAGTGGCATTGTAATTTAATTGCGAAAAAGCTTTCAGAACACAACGGTTATCGCTCTGTTTTATGTATTGTAATGGCCATCAAATGAATCAAAAATTATAGCTTGAATTTAAAAAAAAAAAAACTTATTTTCAAAATAACCGATATTTATCAATTTTATTTTTACCAAATTAAAAATTAACTTTGTTCGAATTGACAAAGACCATAAATTGTCAATCAAATTTTTAATGAAGATAATTTGAACAGTTGAAATGTTCTGACAATCTGACTCTAGACATCTGTATTTATTTAATAATTTATCAATATATAAATATATGTGTTTTAATTTTTGAGAAACGATTTTCAGTTTTTTGTGATTCTCATATTTTCGCAATTAAATTTGAGTTTCCAGTCAAAAAATTACACTTTTCGTTTGAATATGCCTATTTTTAATCAGTTGATGTCTTGTCACAAAAGTCACACTACGCGTTTTGAAACTTTATTTCGCTGTGAAAACTACTATGAGATATAATTATTACTTAATCGTTTTACAAACAAAAACTTTCTCTTGATTAAAAATAATGTTTTCGTGCGATTTCCTACATAAGTAGGTACACGAGTATATACATCATCATAATGCGTAGACGTGCAGATTATGTAATAAGTAGTTCATATTAATATCTGTAATGTCACAGTTTTCCGTCTTCTAAGTCAGAAATACGCCAAGCATGTATTTACGTCTATATGTATGTATATATGTTTGTAAGTATGTATATGTATATGTATGATTGTATGAGGTGTGTGTGTGAGTGTGTGTAAAAGTGTATTTTGGTGGGTAGGTGGGTGTTAGGGTATGTGAACTCATGCGTGAGTATAGTGGTAAGGTGTACTTTGATAAAATTACGAAACTTTCGTTCGGTATAGCTCAAAAAGTGACAAAAACTTGTTTCTGAATAATTATCCCAGATTACTTTTGATCTCTGGCCAATAATAGATAAATCAACCGAAAAATTTACATGCCGCGTTTCACTGCACTGATATTATGTGATGTCAAATAAATTATGTATTTTTTCCGTATCTTTATTATTATTATTATTTGTATGCACTGCAGTATCAGAAAGGGTGAAAGAATTGGCTCAACCGATACACAGAATAACTCCTAAAAAAGACGAGGTCAAAGAGGACGCGTTTAACGTCAGTAAGAGAGCGTTAAAAGCACGGTGTTCGAAGAGACTTAAAAAATTGGCCCAACCCGTAGTGAGAGATTAACCGATGGAAAATACTATAGTATCACATTGAACAGAATAATGTTTCAAAAGTAACTTTTTTTTCAAAATAATTCACTTTTTTCAGATTTTCAGATTACTCCAGGTAAGTAAGCAGATGCACTTATAACCAAATAAAACTGCAATCGTTTTACATTTAAAATTTCAACTGTAAAAAAATGACAGTTAAAAAAGATGCCATACAATTACTTTTTAACCATGTTTGTATGTTTGTTTTTTTTAAACAGGATATTTTTCTTAGATGGTAACCATTATTTATAACATAATAGTACGAAGAAAGATTTTTGTGAATGAAGTATTATTATTATTATTATTCTTAGGTATATCAATTGTTTAAGAGATATAAGCATATTCAATTAAGAGCAGTGTAGTAGTGGTAGAACATTTTCGCAAAGAATCTCTAACTGCTCCTTTTATCCGCTACTCTAAACTATTAAGGTTCATATCTCTTAAAAAATTGATGTGATATTAAATTTCTAAATCTGAATTTGTCTAAAAAAGTATTCTCTTTTGTTATTTTATGTTACGAATACCTAGGGATTACTAATAACTAGGAAAAAAAAGTTACCTACGAATAATTAATGTGTTTCATTGAAATATATGTTCATTCTTGCTTTGGATTTCCATTTCTTCGTTTCTTTCTCAATGTTAACAAAATAATATTATGCATACTTATGTTACCATATCTGTTATTTAATTGTTACTATTGTTATACTAAAATTGTTATAAAAGTCGAATGAGATAAAATTATAAATTTAATAAAAACAGTAGGGTTTTTCAAGCACAAACACTCCACTTAGAATCATGTGTGTTGCATTTTTTTTTTTATTTTAATGTGAAATTAAAAGGATTAGAATTGAGTCAGTACGAAAAAACAATTTTTTTAAAAATTGTATCAACGTAATTTTTTTGAGCTTTTTAAATTTTTTAGAGGGTGACCCCTTTTGCAAATATCAAATCGTTAAAAAAAAATTTTTCTATTTTTTTATTTTTCTTTGAATTATTGCACCAACTAATTTTTTAAGTTTTCAAAACTGTATAACGGGTTGACATATTGCATGGTATCACAGGGTTTATACTTATATAAACGTACAGTTATAACGGAAACAATTAATTTAAAATCATTAAGCATTTCAAGTTTAGAGTAGCCGACTAACGGCATTTAGAAGAACATTTTTGCGCGTATCAATGCTATTCCTCACCGCTACTATTAACTTAAAATGCTTAGGCATATCTCTTAAAACAATTGGTGTAATGATGAAAATTCAATAATCAAATCATGTGTAAAAATTATTCTCTTTTGTGATATTATGTTGTAAATAGTGGCTACCATGGAAAACTGAAAAAATCACGCAGAAGTAAAAATAAAATTTTTTCCGTTGTAATTCTTTAGAAGTTTTTAATTTAACGTAAAGAAGAACTAAATTATTAACATTATGTAGGGTTTAAAATTGACGAATATGCTTAAAATATCACTCTGTAATACTCGACTCTAACACGAATAGTTTTTAAGTCAACGTTTCAAGTTTATGCCGTGTTATTTAAAAATTTTCAACTTTTCGAGTCTGCTTAAATACTTTAAGCCTATCATTTGTGTTTTATTGCAAAGTATACAAAACTATATAACTTTTTTAAGTATAAATACATCTAACGATTTACTTAAACAATATTTAGAAAATATTGATTTTTAGAATATTCTGTAGTTTAATATAATGACAACCAAGTCTGTAAACTTCGAATTCCGAAACTTCCTAATTGCAGACAAAGTTATAAAAACTCGCCCTGCGAAAGGACTCAAACGGTCCGGAACTGCGTTAAGTCAACAAGTGGCCAGTTGGCCTGTTGACTAGCATATCCCGATCGCTTATTATAGATTTGTAAATTATATTTTCAATTTTGATTTCACAATAAGAACAATATGGGACCAATATCCGTGCGAGTCATAATTAAAAATAATGATATTGACGTAGATTGGACGCTCAGATATTTTCAACTATTGTTAAACTAATATTATAAAGACATGTGCAGTTTTATTTATTCATACTTATTTGTTTCGGTCAAAAACTGGTTTTCCCGGTCACGTCCACTTGGGTTTGTCGAAAATCACGTATTTTTATTATCACGTAATAGTATGTCCAATAAAAAATAAATAATTTTTTTCAAATATTTTGGTAAATATCTTCCTTCGAAAATAGCTTAAAACTATTTTTCAAGAACAAAATATTTTTAATCTGTGCACATGAATCATTTTTAAAAGAAAATTATGCTCGAAACTAATAAATCGAACGAGCAAAAGAACTAATTTGTAATTGACTGTAAAAAAAAAAGAATAAATAAATAAATATTAAATCTATCTGAGCGTTGCAATAAAGTTAAATTTATAATACCATATTGTTACACAATTTGGAATTTCAGAAAGTTTTGGGTTCGTTAGACAATTTCATGATTTTAAACAATCAAATTCGTATTACATAATAAATTAATTTACATGAGTTATTACTATTTTCATTCGAATGAAACAAAGAATGTTACATAATATTCTTCTGTAACGGGACCAAACTGTCACTCATCTTCCCACGGCGACAATTCCATTTTCACATATTAGTTTTCCCCCTCCCCCCTGTATGTGAATAATATGATATCTGTAATTGATCGCGACAGAAACATAATATACACGTATATTATACATATTATGTATTTATGACCGACGTCACGGCGGGCTATAAACGTTGCGTATATAAATAACATTTCCATTTAAAGTTTCGCGACATTTCCTCATCCAAGCAGAGTTTTTCAAATGGATACTGTGCGAATTGCACGAGCGCAAATGCGTGCCGGGTAGTTCCACAGGTAGTCGATAAAAATATTAGTGACGCTCACAAATCAGAATGAAAAAAAAAAACTGAAAAAAAATTATAAACTTAGTTTCCGGCCGATTTGTATTGTAAATATACGCTCTAACTCAGAGGTTCCCAACCTATGGTCCACGAACCACTGGTGGTCAGCGAGACATTGTGTTGTGGACCGTGAGCCATACATACAAAATTTAAAAATATTTCATTTTTAGATTCTGAATGGAGTGAAGAATGTATTGATTTTACAATGATGTGTTTTTTTTTTTTTTTTTTTTTTTTTTTTTATTTATTTTTGTGTCTGTCGACACGATTTGGGGCAGTAAAAATGCTTCGATTGCCTTATATAGCAACTTTTCTGAAAGGAAAGTGAATCTAGTTGGTACTTTGGGGGGTCAAAAGTTAAAAATTTTCAATATTTTTTTAACGCGCCGGGAAAAACCCTTAAAAAATGAGGGAAAAACGGTATATTTTACGCAAAACCAGTTTTCGACAAAATCAAATTTTTTATTTTGCTATAACTCAAAAACTAATCGATGTAAATACTTGAAATTTTCACCAAATGTTTAGATTAGCGTTCTCTATACACCGTTAAATTTTCAAAGTATTTTGACTTTTATTGAGCTAATTATAGACAATTGAAATTTTCAATTTTTTTAAGTATTTTTTTTTAAAATAACGATAAAATTTTTTTTTTTTGCCAGAAAATCTTGAAAATTTAATACAAGGTTTCTTATAAGTTGTTCCATAACTGATAAAAAAAAATCCAAAATCGTAAGTCACAATTTTTTTTTATAAGTGCTCAAAGTTCCAATTTATACGAAATATGTAAAAATTGCGAAAATTTGCAAATAATTTTGTTGTCGAAAAATCGTAAAATTTTTTTCTTTTATAACTAAGTTTTGAAAATTTGGTACAAGGTTTTTCATTAGTTTTTCTTCAATTATCTGCAAAAAAAACTCTACCGGATTCAGACAAAAAAATTTTATGAGTGTTTGAAATTTAAATTTTTACAAAAACACGTTAAACAACGGTTTAGCCTCAAACGATTTTTGCTATTTGTTTTTTTTTTCAAAAAGTATAAGTTGTAGAAACTTGAAAATTTTATCAGTTGTTTATATTGGCATTTTCTTTATATAATTTTATTTTCAAAAGATTTCACTCATTTTTAATCAATTTATAGGCATTTGAAATATTCGATTTTTTTATTTTTTTTTTTATAAATGTTGATAAAAAAAATGTAGCTCGGACGAAATACTTGAAAATTTAATAGAAGGGTCCACATAAGTTGTTCTAACTCCCATTCAAAAATTATAAAAATACATAGGCACAATTTTTTTTTATAAGCAGTTGAAGTTCAAAAATCGACAAAATTTGTCGAAATCACAAATTATGTCGTAAGTTGAAAATGTATAAAAAATGTTCTACTCAAAGTTAAGAAATGAAAATGTATTACAAGGTTGTTCATAAGTTTTGCTTGCAAAAAGTATAAAAAATCTCACGATCCGTTCAATGAAAAAATTTTAACGGGCGTCTGAAACTGTAATTTTTACAAAAATTCAAGCGATTTACTATAAACATATTATTCACTGACAATTCATCTTCGTTCAGAATCGTTTTTTTTTTATAATATAAAATAATGTCCTAATCTATCCTATAATGCCTAATCTATCAATACATCTCGTGTATCCCACCCAACTCCTGTATCTCTACTCATCACCATAATCTGGTATCCGGTGAATTGGTCGCGAACAATTGATCGCCGGTGAATTGATCGCCGGTGAATTGATCGCTGGTGAATTTATCGCGCGTAAAATTAGTCGCCAGGTTAATTGATCGCCAAATATTTTTATAACTTAATAAACAATTTTAGATTTGATACAAGTAAAAATAAAATTACAAATGAAAGTATATAATAATAATTTTAAAAATGAAATAAAATAATAATAATTTATGATTAAAAAATGTATATTAATGCTGCAATTGAAAATTATGAGCAATCCCTTTTAAAAAATCTACCTTGCTTCTGTTATTGTAATCGTTACATACTTTAGAAATCCTTAATATGACTCAATACTTCAAGACAACACTAGCCATACTACACAAAGCCACGCCGAATCATATTAGTCAAGTATAGTAAGTCGACAAAAGTCGTATAATTGTGATAGAACCAGTCCAAAGCAATAATAATTTTATCTTTGATAACCATAATTGATTACAAGTATTACAACAAACGTTACCTACCCAATGAGTATATTGTGTACCTATATATATTAAATATCTACTGTTTATTCAACATTGATATAGGTACCTACAAAATATTTAAATATATATATCTTGGATTGTAAACCACTATCAAAATGGTCAAAATTATTAAAAATTATTTTATTTGGCGATCAATTAACCTGGCGACTAATTTTACTCGCGATTAATTCAACGGCGATCAATTCACCGGCAATCAATTCACCGGCGATCAATTGTTCGCGACCAATTCACCGCGATCCCCATAATCTTGTCCGAGGAGCGGAGCGACGATGGACGAACTTCCACCACCATTGTCTTACCGGCTTTTTTTTGTTGTGGGGGGTGGTGATAAATACTGATAAATGTAGTTTAGAACTTATAGCACATAATTTATCTATAGATTTTTATTCATAATGCTACTTATCTTATTATTTCATCCCATAATCTAATTTTGTTTGTACAGCAAGATTAAATTATCGGTAGAATACAAGACTATGCTCACATTTGAATATGTATAATTATGCTGATCTCACAGTTGAGGTCCAAACAAACGTTTTACATCATTTGCAAAAGCTTAAAGATGAATTTAATCGGTATTTCCCAAAATATAATGGTTCCGAAATGAAAAGTATCCAAAATATGATTCGAAACCCTTTTATTGCTAAAGTTGATGAGGTACCTGATGATAACCAGGAAGATTTGATAGAATTGTAAAACGATCAAAACTGTTAGGATACGTTTGAGTCTTGCATGAATATCGAATAGCTTTGGTGTAAAAAGCGATATATTATTATATTAAAAAGCAATATGCATATTGCAGCGAACCCTAAGCTTCGAGAAATCGCATTAAGTTATTCAGTCATATTCTCGACAACTTAGTTTACCTATTATAAATATTATGATATGATATACAGTTTTTTTTTTTTTTTTGATAATAATTTTTATTACAATTATTGTAACTTGCATTAAATGTTAGGTAATAATATTTTAAACTTTTATTTAAAATTGATCGAGTATAAACATTATTATAAGCCTGCTATTCATTAATTCCATTGGTTTTAATTTATTCATGATATCAATTTGAAAATATGTAAAACAAATTGATTCTTGTTTATGAGAAAAATAAAGACTAAAATTGAGGTGGTCAGTGACATATTTGAAGTACTCCAAGTGGTTCGCAGTGTCAAAATGGTTGAGAACCACTGCTCTAACTCGTGAGTGTATTTGTGTGTGTGTGCGCGAGCGCGCGCGTGCGCGTCCCCTTGTCAGTTTTCAGGACCAACGAGTACATAAAATACGCGATAGGATGCGACTGGTTGGCACATGAGCGCGTTCAACAAGAGCACGAAGCCGAAACCCGTGTCGGCCGTAAGCGAGTGGCCGACGTTGTGGCCGCGTGTTCCCGAATGGATTGCGCCTCGACTGACGACTTGGTGGAATTCGTCACGAGTCCGCGGGTGTCCGGAAAACGACAATTCGGTTATGATAATGCGGTTTCTATTTCAATTTACATTACTCGTCAACGGTAATAATTCTTTGCATAGGTTAATATGGTTAACAATGATGACGACACGAGCACCAGGTCCATAACACGTTACGGGGTCTAAGACCGTATAAATTATGAGCGTTCATTGGTATTACGTTGAAAACAAAAAAAAAAAAAAAATAGTACGATTTCAGTTCTCTATTTTCATAAATTATTTTAAATGTGCATTATATTGTAGGTATGTACGATGTTCATTTTTTCACTTCGTGGTATGCTCCATTTTAGCATTTTTTTTTAATTTAATTTTTTTTTTTTTAATGGTTTATCACCATTTTCAATACTCGAGGTACGTGAGCGCACATTCGTGTCGACGTGTGGATTTGATTTGAATTTTTGAATTTATTAAAAATGTCTTTTTCAATCATTGATGATAAATTCGATAATATGACGTTTCAGAAACTATGTCAATTACACATTTTGCATGTCATTTACTTATTGATTTGACAATTTCGTTTGTAACTATTAACCGTGGGACATCTATACTTACTCTGAACAGTTGAATGTTAATCGATAATTAATAACATTAACACCGCCGCAAATTTATGACAGCGACGGTCGACAGAAATGGTCAAATCTAATCGTTTTTATATTTTATCGTTATTAATTATTATCGTTCAATAAATGTACACTACATTTAAATGTTATTAATATCTATATCATAAACTATGTAGTATCGTTCTAACACAGTATGAAAACATGATTATTTATTCATTTTTTTTTCAGCGGAACTTGTTCTTTTATCAATTCATTGTAACATTATAATTTGACACATTTTCTAAAAGTGACAGAGAGATAAATTATACAAAATATAATAATATTTAATTTAGTTTTATTACATAAATTATAATTTTTTAATAATATCATCGTAAACTAAAACAAAACAGTCGAATGGACACATAAGGAACGGTCTTTGAATAAACACAATAATAGAAAGAAAAAAGGAATAAATAAAAATACGTATAGAATATCTCTCGTGAAACAAGCGATCGAAGCCACCTGAATAAGATCATATAAGAAGTTTCAAAGAACTATAAGCGACAGAGGAAAAACGGAGAGGGACATCAATAATTATTTACCCAGTATTCGAATTGGAAATAAAAACTGTAAGTGTTTATTATATTTCAATTTAAACATTGTGAAAACGGTTGAAATTGTAAAATAAAATTACAATACGAAACTGAATTCCTAATTATTCTCGATTTCAATGGGTTTATAATTGGGAAATTCGGGTTCGGAGAAAATGTTTTAGACTTCGACCCTTTACGAAAAATGTAAATACACCCCCGGTGTGTATAATACGATTAATGTTATCACACGCATCGTTTGATGGACGGAACGTGGTATGCGGTCACCCGGTCGGCGGTACGTTCCAATAAATTTCAAAACCAGACGTCCCCTTTCCGCCCGAGCCGCTGCTGGCACGGTGGAATTTTGCGTCGGGAAGCCACAAGCGACACCGTTCACGGAAAGTTTTATTTATTTACTTTAATTACACCCTTGCGAATCGATAGCTTCACGGGGATTACCTCGTCGCCCAGCCATCGCGTATGTTTTATTCACGCCACTTGCGGTTTTTGTTCTCCGATCGTTCGATTGACCCACATCACACACGCGCATACAAACAGCATCAAATATATCACCTACCATGTGTGTGTGTGTGTGTGTGTGTGTGTGTGTAAAATGAAAATATTTTTCTGATTTTTCCTGTATTTTTTATTTAAATTTTATAATAAATCATATTTATTCCGATTCCTATTGGGTTCGTATGTATGTTTAATTATTAAATTTATTATAACTATCAACATCATACTAATCTAGTTAGTCACCGTATTTTTTATAACCAACGTATTATGAGAGAGACTTTATAGTTCTAAATGATGAATTCGATTTAATTTATAAAAACAAAGCAGAATATAAATAGTAAAAAAAAATGGCATCCCCTTTGCCCCTCATTTAATATTTACACTTATACACACACACACACACACACACACACACACACACACACACACACACACACACACACACACACACACACACGATTTCTCGCGTAGTATAAATAACATTTGGCGAAGGTTGTGAAACGAATCGGGCCGAGTTGATATACGCTAGACGTAAGAGTGTACTATCCGTGTATCACTACGAAGGATTGCTTGACCGTAACGTTTTACTCGCGGACACGGAAATGGGCCGTGGACGACACGAGTCGTTTCGCAAACATTTATTTTTATTTTATGCCGCGCAGCACGTCACGGCCAACGGCTATAAGTCACGAGCAACAAGCGCGACCGCCGCATCCTAATTGACATTTAGAACGGTTCGGGAGGAAGCAAAATCATCGTCATACCGAATGCACTCGAAACGAAAATGGGTTTTCGATAAACCGACTGTTATGCCATTATTATCGGCGCACCGCTTTACCACTCGTCGATGATATTCTACGAATCCCGTGGTGTGTAACGGATTTTTTTTCGCTAGGAGCACGGTCGACTTCAGGCGGTCGGGTTTTATTTCCCTGGCGTCAGTCCAATGCGTGACCCGTTACGATTTTTATGGTCTGCGCGTATGTGGGAAACACCACCATCGAAAACGAATGTTTTCCCCATTCGCATTCATCGACTTCCTGATATTGGTATACCGAATGTTTTGTTTTCACCGAAAATAATCCGACGTAGTCACACGATCGATTCGTCCGTCATGACGAATCACGATTGTATTATCATCACTTGACGAGTGGACCATTTATTTTGAACGAGTGCTTTTTTTTTCATCAATCAGTTTCTCCTAAATACATAAAAAAAAAACGGCGAGTTCAACTATTTAATTTCGATATCTCATCAAATATAAATATCTACGTTTCGTTTGAAACAACTTACCCGATTTGCGATTTTTAACCAAAGCTATTTGTACTAAGGAATTGAGATATCTAAATGTGACCAAACGCAGTGTTTATATTAATGTCGAATCTAATAAAAAGCCTCAAAAGTATTACATTTTGGAGTTGTATTTTCATTTTGCTGATTTCACCAAAATTATTTACGAAAACCTAAAAAATCTCAGTAATAATATATTATTTACAAATAATAATTATTTTTATTTTTTGAGTTTGATCCGACCGCTTGGAGGTTTCCAAGTTTGGAAAGAGTCATATTGTTATCATATTATGGTTGAGAGATTTCCAAAGTTATTAAAATGTTATCATATCGATTTCGTAAAGTGCAAACGACTTCGAGTTTTGATCGAAAATTCACAATGTTTTGTGAATTCGTTTTTCGACCTCTCGGCGGTTAGATTGTTTAGCAGTTTAATACTGCGCCAAACGATTGTACAGGCATCTTTAAACGTCCGACAATTCGACACTCGAGTGACAAACGTCGGACGAAGGCCAATTTATTTATGTTTCGCGTCGTTCTTGTTGTTCGCCTCCCCCCGTCAGTCGCCCGTGTGCGAATACACGAGCGCGTGGCCCGATCCGAGATCGATTTATAATTGAATTTTAAATTGCATTCTGTTCGATCGGGTGTTTTCCGCTCGTCGGCCGTGGGTTGTGTTCGTGTTAACCGAACGTTTTGTCTCGTTTGGAAATGCGTTCCGTCTCTACGCGTTTTATCGATGCCGTTCAAACACACACACACACACACACGCACACACGCACACACGTACAAATGCAATGATCGCAGCACACACACACAAAAAAAAAGTTTCGGTACGAACTCCAAAAAAAACAGTACGGAGAAAATTGTTTTCTGGGCACAGAACGCGGTGCGGAATCGTCGCCATTCGCGACTTAAAGGCGTTACGGTGGTAGATTGATTTCCGTGCCGACGATTTTCCCTCACTAGTGCCGGACGAAATCGGATCTAGAGAACGTAAGTGGCGTATATGACGATATTATGATGAGCGCACTTTGGCGGTAAAACACTGGCGAAATCACTATCACTAATGTTTTCTTACGTGCACCGAACGTGAAGGTCACTAGAGGCGTGCCGATTTTCAAAAACAGACTCGAGCTTTTTAGATTCCGTCAGCGAGATCAGTTCGGATCACTCGTACAAATGCGGATTTCGTGAGCATGTCGATGAGCAGCGGCACTTTCGAGCGTTAACCACGGTTAGACCGTACGGTTTTCCACGAAAAACGCGATCGATTCGACGACGGGACGTCGTGAATTTTTAATCGTTTGAATAACGATATCAATAAGGCGAACTGCGACGTTAGGACGAGAGCCACACGACCGTATTGAGATTATGAATTACTCGCCATTTCCTCGTGCCCCGTCGTAAATATAATCAATAGCATAGGCGCCAGGTTTTGTAAATGTCGATGGGGCCGAATTTACCAATTTTTAGCCTTAACTTTTGCCCTTCAAAATAATTTTAATACGTGGTTTAAGAGTAGTGAGAGGCGGAAATCGGACTACTTATGTCTAAATGTTTAACTGTCTCCTCTTACATTAGTTTGCAATCAGGGGAACACTCAAAATGTTTAATTGAAAACGGCTCCCCCTCGATTTTTTTATTATTTTATAAACACGGTTTGGGAAACTCAATACTTTCAATGTGGGCTGCGACCCCGGAGCACCCATGCAGTTGGCTCCTATGATAAATAGTGCAACCGTCGCGAGACTTAAAACATATCGGACGGCTATTGTGTACGGTCGATGCTTCCAATTATGGCCTGACCACTGTAGAGCTTTTTACGACAGCCATGTTTCCGTATTGGTTGTGTATTTGTGTATCACCATATCGTATTAAATACAAATTTTGTACTCTATGTGTGTGTGTGTTAGTGTGTGTACATGGAAATTAGTAAACAGAAAGTTACGCCCTTTTTACTATAACTATAATAACACGATGTATGATATTGATTATAATGTAATAATATAAAATATAATCAAGCCATTTGGCGTACATTTATTTGATACTACTTTATCACAGAAGTGTGTTCCAAAAGTGGAACTATACGAGGAAAAACTTCTTTTTTTAAATATAATTTTGCATTTCTGATCTTCAAACAATCAGGGTAATCCAGTTGATACAGTAGTTTCTTGTTATGTCGAACGTCACTATCTCGAATTTTTCGTTATATGGAACAACATTAAACTTCCCTTGAAACTAACATTGCACCTAGTAGCGTCTTAAATAAAACTTGATAACTCTAAGTTTTCGATAACTCAAACTCATTCCTATTCCCCTTGAGTTTCGACATAACGAGAATCTACTGTAATTTATTTGCTTCTAATGATTTGTTTATCAAAGCATCTTACTTTTCGTTCCACGTTTAACATTGTTTGATATTATAATATGACTACAACATTCTTATACGTCAATCATTATACCAATAATAATATATAATGTTCATATTTTGAACCAGTGGTGGATCAATGGGGAGGGCAAAGGAGCATTTGCCCTCCCCCCCAAGCTACTCATAGTAATACACTAAAACCCAAAATACCTAATTTTATTAATAGAATATTGAAAAATATTTTCACTTATCATACTATATTGTTGGATCGTGGTCGTTATTCGTAGCATTAGCATTCATAGCTTTTTCTCACATATACACATTCAGTCAAATTATATCGTAGGTACTTTTGCTTTTGCCCCAAAAAATCCGAAAAATTAATTTCGGGATTCGCTACTGTTTTGAACGTTTGGTGAGTAATGAGAATTATAAAAATAAATCTCATCTCATTAGAGCCTCGATGGAAATTCTCGAACACATCGACGTGTAGCATCTTGATCACTGGAATGTCCGTACATTTGTATGATAAACATTTTAGTTTACAGATAAGATACGGTATGTATTATGACCCATCGAATTAACGGGACCGTAAAAAAACGAACCCACAGATATGCTAGAAAATCCGTCGTGTAAATTGTGCTCTACCTGGTGGCGAGAGGAATCGAACAATCCAAATCTTCGAGGAGTAAATGTAGAATTACATCCGTGCCGTTCAGACTTGTAATGGTTTTACGATATTATATTTTTCCTACTGTGAACGGCGACGCGTTGGAATAAAAGCGTCTAATAACCGTTTAGTCACGTGTTTGCGAGAGAAAAATATCGAACGGACAAACCAAGGCGAATAAAACGTCCGAAGGGGATATGAAAAACAAACACTGTCACCGCTTGTAAGTTTTTCTACGGTCACCACGACCACGTCGTGCAGTTTAGAAACCGACTCACCAACGACTGTAGGGTTTTCGAAGAAAACGTCAGAGTCAATTTTTTTCAAAACGAAGACAAAAGTATAATATCCGGCGTTCGGTAAAAAATACCGTAGCTACTATTGTTGTTTTCTCCGTGGAATATTTCGAGATGGCGGTATCATAACGCCACGGTTATCGGGCGTGGTATCGTTTTCCCGAGAGTGTTAATGGGTTTAAACAAACTTCTCTTGACGATAATCATTTCCCCCCTCGTCGTGCTCGTCTGGTTGTATTCGTTTATTTTGACCTGGTCAAGTAGTTGTTGCAATAAAAGGACTCCGCCGCCGGCGTCTCGAGCCGAATCACTCGAACGTACTTACGTGTCAATATTGTGTGCGCGAAACGTCGCGGCGGATATATTTTAATTAAATGTTTGATTTCGCGATCAAACAACCGTCGACTCTCGGTAATTTCGGATGTTAAGTAAACGGAGTGAACTAACGAGATTTTTGAGTCGACGAAAAGCACGACCAACGACCAAATGTTTATTGGATTATTGTTATAATTTAATTGTTGCGTTTTGTCGTCGGCTATAATATCGTCGTGCGCTATTGCATTGTTAATAATCATTATTGTTTAACAATAGTCCGCATAGAGCAGTGGTTCTTAACCTTTTTAGAACCACGGAACACTTATAATTTTATAAGATTTTCGCGGAGCACTAGGCCGTAAAATAAAACAATACTTTAATTTATTTTTTTCTTAAATAAAATGACATACATAATGAAACTCGTATTTAGTCAATGTAATAATATAATAAAATGGCAAAAGATATAATATTATTGAAAACGATAAAACCAAAAATTGAATTATCCCAGTAATTTTAATTAAAAATAATTTTTTTCGCCAATTTTGAAATTTTGGTGGAAAACTCTAGCCAAGTTCACGGAGCACCGGTTATGAACCACTGGCATAGAGCATAATATACGTTTCTTTTTCAATTATAATGCACATTATTATGGTAAAAAAAAAAAAAAAAATCAAAAAAAACCGATCGTAACACACTGGTTTTCAAATCGATGTATGATTTTTTTCGTGTTTAATTTTTTAACTTGCGCTACTACACAAATGACTCGATTATAATTGAACACACTGTCATTTTTTGAACACGCAGAAACTACAATCGGAAGGAAACAGTGAAATCGTTTTGGTTTCAAGTTTCAACGTATTGAGAATATGAAAACTGTTCTACGAACCAAATATACCTTAACACAATGGTCGATGAATCATTTTTTTTTCGAATTGAAGTTTGAAATACCAATAATCGATTACACTATGCGTTATGATGATAATCTAATGGTTATTAAAAGTAAACACGAAAGTGACCAAAAGCGAAACTAATCGTTCACGTGATTATAAACACACTACATAGATAAAAAAAAAAAAGCAATAAGTTTATATTATGTTTTATAAACTATAGTGCCGAGTCCTCGAACCTATATTATTTGTTTTGAGTACAATGAAATAACATTTTGGCTTGATATTAAATTTCATTTTATACGTTATTTGTATTTATAGTAGGTTGTTCGTGGTTTACTATAAGACAAGTTTAATGTATTTTTTCGTTCTGATTATTTATTCCATCAAATTATAGTTCTAGAAAAATTGCATAAACACAAAAAAGCGTCCACGCACACACCCACATACACACATCTAAACATGGAAATACAATATTATTTTGTGGTTTTACAGTAAAAATATCTAGAGCAAACTAAAATGCGCATAAAACATATATTTTTAATACCAAAAAAAAAAAAAAACTAGAAACATATTTTATTTTCAATGTGAGATTTTCTATATTGTGTAAAATTTTTATAAAAACTGTGAGTTTTTGTAGAACTGTTTAAATGAATTTCAATATTATAAAAGTCATGTGCAATTATTTTATACTTCTATCACTTAAAAATAATATCCAAATAGTTACTCGTTTTGATTTTTTAATCAGTCAATTCAAACTCGTACCATACATATTATTCATAAAAATTTAATATATTACATTAGATTATTTGTTTTTCATAATAATAGTCATTAGTTTTATACTTGTTTGCGTTGCAGTATATAATGGCGCAATGTATTTACTATCGCAATCGATTAATATTTCACAAAATACCAAAAATCCAAGATTGTTGTCAAATATAAGTATATTTGAGACCACGGATTAATGTTTCATGTTTTTCTCCTTGTGATACTTTAGTACACGAAATAATTTTAATCTGATAGCGTCACGTAAACTTGAGAAATAATCGAAAAAAATTGCACCGAGTTAAAAAAAAGTCAAGGTTTCAAAAAAGAAATTGTTGTTTTGCCTCACGTTTTCAGTTCAGTTCATGGACATCATTGATCGTAGGTATGACGTCGAACTAGTGGAACAACGTTAAAATTCCACACCCGATGATTATTTTCAAAATAACTCATCATCATTATGTTTTTTTTTTTTTAGGTATTATTGTTTTAACGCCTGAAATTTCAATCGGATAAAACGCGAGTTGACGGCGCTTCATTCACGCAGAAACTTCGAGAAACCAGACTCCGAGTGATAATCACCACCGCACGGGCTCTATATGCGTACCTTTATACGATCTTAGGACGCGGGGAAATCTCTCGAGATCCGACGATCGGATCAACGAACGAACCTTCAGAGGTCGACGGAGAATCTCCCAGGTACTCGCCGTACACACGCAGTACAGCGAACGGTTTGAAACAATATTGCGTTGATGGTGAGGAGGTGAAGGCAGGCCGGTAGATTTTCCGGGCGATGCCGTGACCTGACTTAACTGTAATCGTCGTTGCCGTCGACGGCTCGACTTCTCCGTCGGCTTCCGCACATCGAGCAGCACTCTCGGAACCGACCGATCGAAAGTCGCCGCGTTTGCCCGGAAACGCTTTCGGACCGTCCTGCCCTCTCACTTACCCCAATCACCGTCTATCGTAGACGATCGAAATAACGATGCATAATTAATACCGACTCGGATCGTTTTCGAACGGTTATTATACGTCCCGCGACGTGCTTTGTTTTAATTTCATTTACTCGGTGTGCACGTCCTCCACTGACGCCCCGTTTGAGATCATGTCACGTGCGCTGCACACGCAAGTTGACTGTTCGCATACGTACGAGCGCATGTAATTAAAATCGTACAAATACTCACACACACACACATAAAAGTGAACGTATATAATACATGTGTAAAAAATACGTGTGCAAATGTGTGTGTTTGGAAATTTTGGGGCGTTTCGTGCGTTTTTGATCTTTTTTTGGAACACAGAGACGTATATTGTTAACGTTTTTGAAACCATAGTCACTAGTGTTCACGAGACTCTTGTCTGCGCCTACAAAAATAAATAAACACTAACATGCAAATGCGTAATCCACGTGGACAGGAACGCCAGGGCGAAACAGCAGAACTCTGGACTGGTGATTTCCAAGGGCAAAATATATGTGTGTGTGTGGGGGGGGGGGGAAGTGTTTGTGTGTACACGCGTGATGTATAATTCAATGGGGGCGCGTTTCGTTAGTGTACACGGGAAGATTTCACCGAGGTCAGGGTGATTTTCCCCGTTTATAAAACACGGGTTAACGATCGCGATCGAGAGAATAGAAAAACACCCTAAAGGGATTGAATCCACAAAAGCTCGGGCGTTCCCGTGTATAATTTACCCCGTGAATTTGATTTTTTTTTTAATACCACCGGTTATCGTATGCGTGTATAACAGCAGTGGCCGCCTTGCGGCTCCTATAATAATAGTGTCGTACGACTCGTGTCTTATTTGCAAAAATAATAATTTACCTAAAACGTACTCAATCTTTTCGAAACAATAACGTTTTTGAACTCGTACGATTTCGTCAAAGACATAATTTACGAGAATTCGTAAATTACTAACAACAAAATAACAAAGAACTCATAACGTTATTTGTTTATCATTCTATTTTGTATTATTATATTTGTGTTCTTTATATCGTTATTTTTATCCGTGTGACTCACGAAAATATATTTATGTTAGCCATTCGTTGGCATATAATACCACACGGTTATTATATTTCGTACGTATATTGTGATACGTCATGGTAAAATAATATTGTTTTCATATTACCGTCATTACAAAGTATGTGCCTTTTGATACGTATACTTATCGTTCTAAGAAATCCTCTTAAATGTGTTAAATATGTTTATAAAATAATAATTTTTAAAGAATATAGATATATCTAAATATATATTTAACGATCATTTGGATAATATTCGATAAATACTCTTTTATAAAATGTACAACTTGTAAGGAATCAAAAATTAATGTTTAAAAAAAATGTCTTTAGGAGGTAAAGTAAACGTTAATATATAAAATTGAGCAGTTCATGCTTAATACTTATGACACTTTTTCGTTATCTCAATAATTGAAGACTTAAAATTTTCGCTTCTTGCTGTAATTGTCGACGGTCCGATTGGATTTAAAAGTTTTTTTCCTGTGCTCATGAGAACGATAGGTACCGACTGGAATACGGACATAGATCAGTGCCGGTTGGTGTGACGGACGTGCATATTATGTTTTTTCGTGATGCATAACGCGTTTTAGGAATTTTCAAATTTTCCGTTTTTTTTTTCACGACGGCCGCCGGACACTCCAATTTCTCTGCACGACCGCCACGATAACGACGTAGTCCGGACGAGTCCTATCACTCGAACGTCAAGATCACTAGAGGCGTGCCGATTTTCAAAAACAGACTCGAGCTTTTTAGATCCCGTCAGCGATATGGGCCAGTAGTCGTTAAATACTCGGCGTTAGGTGCAGGTTAACGCAGCAGTACGAAAAAAAAAACGATTTCGCACGCCTAACCTCAGGGTACTTCATTGCGTCGAATTTATTTATCAACTCGTACGTAAAAAAAAAAACGCGAATACATTTTCTGAAAAAACAACAACCGCGAAAACCGATTAATTATTCGCCCGGGAAATAAATAAAACGCCGACAATATTTTTTCGTTCACAGCACTAACGCGGCGTTGCGGACGTTGAACCAGGAGCCCTCGACTTGACCCCACACACTCCTTTGTGCGTACGATACACGAGACCTGCGTATAATGCATTCATAGTGGAAATACTATTATCGACAAAAGCGGTCGGCCCAGACCCCTTTCTCTGCGGGTCAGCGCGTTTGAAAACGGCGACCGCCGTACTACAGGTATGACGGCGGTCTCCGCCGCCGAAACGTCGACTGTTTGTGGTCTATATCCGGATTATGTCTCGCAATACAGGCGGTACCTATTAAATGGATATTGGTATACCGTGAAACTTCGGTCGCCGTACGGCTTTCAAAAGTATATACGTATAAAAATTCTAGTATTTTCTTTACCTCACAACCTGATAAAAGATTTCCATCAAGGGAAAACCGGTTATATGATATTAAAGTGTTAGTTACAAATTCAAGTTTTGGTCAGAAATTCATTAACTATTTGGGTCCTGTAAACTGTGATTCGTTACAAATCTGGTTCAATCATATGTGTTTGCGCTGCAAACAAAATTTTATTTCTTTTCTTTTATGTTATGTTTTTTTTTTGTTTTCATGTTATCATTTTCGTGCGACGTAACGGTGCGTCACACTGCTGCAGCGATGATCGGCGGTGGCGGCATACCTCCGCGTGCGGTCTGCCGGCAGTGCGGTTATTCGTTATTCCACGTTTTCAAATATTTTCCGGTTATGTTTTCATTTTAAAAAGTTTCAAGTCATGTTCTCAGTGCCACAAGTTTTATTAAGTTCATGTGTTTTTCAGTTTTGTGTGGTGGCACTGGGGCATTTTATCTTCATTCTAGTGTCCGGCGGCCTGAGCTTTCGTGGTGAATGTCGTCGGCACCGTCTTTTTTTTTTTTTTTTTTTTTTTTTCGGTCATGTTTGTCGTGGTGTGCACATCATCTTATTGTCAACTTTTCGTACGTTCGCAGCCATTTTGTTCAAACCACGTTGTTGAATATTGTCATTTTCGTTTGTGAATCGACCGTTTGGTAAAGTATCGTTCGAGGCAATCGGATATTGTCCAGCGAAATTAATATTCATTGTTTTTTCAGTTTTACCAGCGGTCGCTTTGTGAGTAACGTGGTTTTTCATTTTTTGTGTCCAGGGCTGTGGATCGTTTTCTTTGTCGGTGACTGTGGTTGCACAGTCACATGTGAGTATTGATTTGTTTATTTGTTCATGTGTAAAGGCCGACGGGCCTAGCCGCCAAAGGCTATTTAATATATATATATAAATAGATATTATTAATTATTAAATTGTATTAGTTGTGCCGTGTGGCCAACTTTGTCATATATATATATTATTATTTATTAGTTATAAAATTGCATTATTTTAGTTGTACCGTGTGGCCAACTTTGTCATTGTATTGTCTATATTATTTATTATTTTATTATTTCTGTGACAATCAGGCAAATAATTACATTTATACATATTTATTTATTATTTTATTATATTTGTTGGTACAAGCTGAATTAAAATTATTTCATTTATTATTCACACAATTCATTGGTTAAAATTTATTTCTTAGCCGTTAAGGCATCCTTATTTCTTTTTAATTAAGAGCCGATATCGGTTACATTTTGGTGACCTCGACGTGATACTAGTCAATTTGTGTGTGTGAATGTTATTTATTTATTTATTTATTTATTTTTTTTTTTTTCTTTTCTACTTGTGATTCATTGTATTTATTTAGCTGTACCAACTCTTCTTTTACATCAAATTATTAATCTGCCATATTTCAACTTAACATCAGAATTTTTGTTTCTGTTTTATTTATTACTTTTTGCATTTTAACTGCATCAAGTAGTCAACTCTTGCAATTTATTCTATTCAGTATCACAGTTACCATCATATTAGTAGTGATTTAAAGTTACCTTCAATTCAATTAATACCACTTGACCTCAATTATTATTATATTTTGTATTCGTGTCTTGTTTTGTCCATTGTATTTTTATAATTATTTATGTATTGCTAAATTCTTGAATTGTTGTTATTGAATTATTTTTGTAAAAATTGTTTATAACATTGCACTACATCTATATCTGTCATCATGAGCAAACCTGATCTTTCTTCATTGTCCACCGAATTACGTAGACTCGTTCGTAAAAGGAAGTCAGTCAAAGGATCCATAGATGTCATCCGAAGCTATGTGGAACGATTCGATCCTGCCATCCATTCACATAGGCAAATACAAGGACGTCTCAATAAATTACTGTTGCACATAACTGAGTTAACATCTATCCAAAATGAAATAGAATATCTAGATCAAGGTTGCGAAGACGATGAAGAGCGCCTTCAGTTAGAGGATGACTTGTCTACATTAACTGCCTTAATGGAAGATTTAATTGATAAACATCAACCATCTGTCAATACAAGCACATTCCAAAATAATTCTCATTCTTCCATTGGAGATTCAGTTAAGCTTCCAACCATTAACATTCCCACATTCAATGGTGACTTGGAAAATTGGACGTCATTCATCGATACGTTCAATGCTCTGTTTCACAACAATGCTAGTCTCAACAATGTTCAAAAATTACATTATCTCAAATCAAGTGTTTCAAATGCAGCTGCTGATGTAATTAAGGGCTTCTCAATCACTGCAGAAAATTACCAAGTTGCCTATAATGAACTGGTGAAACAATATGAGAATACGGCATTAACTATTCAAACTCATATTCGCGCCCTGTTGAATTCACCCAAAGTTCATACTGCTTCTGCTGCTGAACTTCGAAGGTTACACCATCATGTTATCTCTCATGTTCGTTCACTCAAGGCGCTACATCAACCGGTTCAATATTGGGATGCCTGGTTGACAACAATTACATGCTGCAAGTTAGATGCAACCACAGCTGGTGAGTGGCAATTGTCACAGACAGACAATGAACTTCCTCCATTTGAACGCATAGAGTTATTCTTGTCCAAACGCATAGCTGCTTATGAGATTGGGAACATTTCATTGCATGATAGCAAACCGGGTCAGCATAAAGGCAGAAATTATGAAGCAAAGGTTTTCTTCACAAAAAAACCAGAATCTAATTATTTCAAATGTGTATTATGTGCGTCACAACATAAACTTTATGCCTGCAATCAATTTAACAAAATGTCAGTACCTGAACGCAAAGATGTACTTAATAAATTCAAATTATGCTTTAATTGTTTGAATTATGGGCATCAAGTTGCCTCCTGCAACTTCTCGGGCTGTCCACGATGCGGTAAAAAACATAATTCAAAAATCCATGATGACAATTCAGAATCCACTCCAGAACCCGGAAATCCATCACAAGAAGTTCAATCAATAAGTACAAATAATTCAGTGTTATATGCGTCAAACAGTCACCACCACACACCTACTACTATTTCAACAGTAATGCTCACTACTGCTATAGTTTATGCACATGGTCCAGATGGCCAACGTCAATGTTGCAGAGCAGTTTTGGATTCAGGCTCACAACTGAACTTCATCACTACCGAGTGTGTTGATAAGTTGGGGCTGTCTCATTGTCCTAGCATTTTAAATATCAATGGGGTTGGTTCAATGTCGTCTACATCTAGTCAGAGTGTTCAAGCTACCATTTTCTCACGATTTAACGATTTACAGTTCAAAGTAACTTTACATTCACTACCAGTTATTGTTCAATCCATACCATCGCAACCAGTAAAATGTCCAGTCAACATTCCGAAACATATTAAAAACCAACTGGCTGATCCTGAATTCTATACGCCAGGGCCCATCGATATGTTGCTAGGAGCTGAACTCTTTTATGAATTACTCGAGCGTGACAAGTGTGTTCTTTCTGAGCATGTTATGCTACAGCAAACCCGACTTGGTTGGATAGTTACAGGAAAATTAGCATTTGATCACTACAATACAATGGTGTTTCTGGCTAATGGTGTTAAAAATGCTATGCCTAAGGTAATGGCTGCAAATTCTGCATTATCATTTTTTATATCAAAATCACATTCACTTCGGTCTGAGGAAATCAAGGCAGAAGAGCATTTTAATCAAACAGTTACACGCAACATTGATGGTCGTTTCGTGGTCAGACTTCCTCTTTGCGCTGATGCAACTACCCTTGCAGGATCCCAACAAATGGCAAAAGGGCGTTTCTTCAATTTAGAAAGGCGATTAGTGAAGGATAGTGCTCTTGCTCTACAATACAAGTCATTTATGGATGAATATCTTGAACTTGATCACATGGAGGTAGTGGAAATGTCTAGATCAAAACCCACATACTATTTGCCTCATCACCCTGTTTTCAAGGCTGGCAGCTCCACTACTAAGGTGCGAGTTGTTTTTGATGGTTCAGCTGCTGCACCATCAGGTCATTCCTTAAATGACTTACTACTCAAAGGTCCCAAGGTACAGCCAGACATTTCAAAAATACTTTGGCGTTTTCGCTTTCATCAAGTGGCTATTACAGCTGACATCGCCAAGATGTACAGACAAGTTGTAGTAGCTTCCGAAGACAGAGATCTACAAAGAATTCTCTATCGCTCATCTCCTGATGAACTCTTACAGGAGTATCGACTAAAAACTGTCACATATGGGACAAAATCTGCTTCGTTTTTGTCAACCCGTTGCTTGGTGCAACTAGCCAAAGAGTGCAATGATATGCCCATCAAACGTATGGTAATGCAAGATTTTTACGTGGACGATCTTATTAGTGGCGGCTCCACAGAGGATCAATGCTTCACTTTTTATGAAGGATTACAAGCTCTCCTGGATAGTGCTGGGTTCCATCTACGTAAATGGTGCTCCAATTCCCCATCCTTGTTGAAACGAATCCCAGATGCTCAAGAAGACCCTAACTACATGGTTAAATTGTCAGAAGAAGATGTTATAAGTACATTAGGTCTGCTATGGCAACCTTTCACTGACTGTTTCAAATTTGCAATAAAGGACTGGTCTTCTCCACCTTGTATGACCAAACGAACATTACTATCTGATGTAAACAGCATTTACGACCCCATTGGTTTAATTGTTCCAGTTCTTATCAAGGGTAAAATCTTTATTCAACAATTATGGAGCCGTAAGTTGGGCTGGGATGATATGTTGTCGTCTGATTTGCAATCTAAGTGGAGTGCGTTTTACTTGAGTCTTTGTTCGCTTCAATCACTGTCCATTCCTAGGTGTATCATCTGTAAATCGTACAATGATGTACAGATACATGGGTTTTGTGACGCTTCACAAGAAGCATTTGGGGGGTGTATATATCTACGGTCTATTGATTCAAATGGCCTAGTTACAGTTAATTTTCTTACTGCCAAGTCCAGAGTTGCCCCACTACATCCAACAACAATACCTCGACTAGAGCTGTGTGGAGCTTTACTGCTTGCTGAGTTGTTTCACGAAGTTAAGGAAGAATTGAAACTGTTGAACATTAATTTTAATCCATCCACTACATATCTGTGGACTGATTCTACTATTGTTCTGGGATGGATAAAAAGTCATTCAATTTTCCATGTATATGTTTCAAACAGACTAGCTCGCATTCTTGATGTCACAACACCTGATCAATGGTTTCATGTACCATCCCTGGACAATCCTGCGGACCTGATTTCCAGAGGAGTCAGTGCTGCAGCTATTATACATTCCTGTCTTTGGTGGCATGGTCCTAGCTGGTTAAAGGAAGTTCAAGACAAATGGCCTATTAATTGTACCCCAGTATCTGATTCATTACCAGAAATTCGTCATGTCAAGTTAATTTTGTCCACCACTAGGCAAGATAATGTGTTGTTTGAAAGGTATTCAAAGTGGATACCATTGGTTAGAATCACTAGTTGGCTGTTACGCTTTATAAACAACAGTAGATGTTCAAGAAACAAAGCTCTTGTTCCCCGAAATGGTTTCTTGAGTGTTATGGAACTGGAATCTGCTCAGGTGGTTTGGTATCGTTATGCTCAATTGCATTTTTTTGATGAATTGTCCGCATTACATAAAGGGCAAAAAGTGGCTGGTATCAGCAAAATTAAATCTTTGAATCCTTTCTTAGACGAAAATGGAGTAATGAGAGTTTGCGGTAGATTATCCAGAGCACCCATATCTGACAAGAAAAAATATCCAATTATCCTTCCTCCTCATCATAGACTCACCCGAATGATTTTCGAATACGAGCATAATCGACTTCTACATGTGGGTCCTCAGGCATTGTTTTCAAACATACAAACACGATTTTGGCCGTTGCGCGGCCGTGATATTGCTCGATCTGTTGTACGTGGTTGCAAAACTTGTTTCAAGGTCCGTCCTAGATTTTCAACTCCATTAATGGCTCCGTTACCAAAAGAACGTGTTACAATAGAAAGACCGTTTAATCGCACTGGAGTAGATTTTTGTGGGCCAGTTTTGATTAGGAGTGGTATCAGACGAGTGACTGCTATAAAATGTTACATTGCTGTCTTTGTATGCTTTGTTACCAGAGCAGTGCACTTAGAGCTAGTCACTGATCTAACGGCTGATGCATTTATTGCTGCTCTGTCAAGGTTCATGTCCAGGAGGGGAATGTGCTCACATTTATATAGTGATAATGCTACAAATTTTGTAGGAGCTCACAAGGTGTTGAAGCAGTACTTTTCACAAAGTAGCAAAAACCAGAGAGTCGTGGATGTGATGGCAAACCAGGGAATACAGTGGCACTTTATTCCTCCTTCTGCACCCCATTTTGGCGGCCTATGGGAGGCAGCTGTAAAGTCTGCCAAACATCTCATGCTAAAAATCACAAAGGGTGTTTTACTTACTGCGGAAGAAATGAATACGTTGCTGTGCAAAATTGAAGCTGTTTTGAATTCACGTCCTATGACATCGTTATCTGATGACCCTAGTGAATATGAGGCACTCACTCCAAGTCACTTCATTATTGGAGGGAATCTCATGTTGCCACAGGAGCCAGATTTATCGGCTGTTCCCGTAAACAGATTGCGCAGATTTCAATTAATGCAGGCACAGTTACAAAGATTCTGGACTCGTTGGAGTATGGAATATCTTCCACAGATGCAGAAACGTGGTCGGTGGACCTCTCCAAGCAGAACCATTCAAGTTGGTGATCTGGCGATCCTTAAAGAAGACAATGTTCCCATTCTAAAGTGGAAGTTGGTTAGAATTAGTGCAGTGCATCCCGGGGTAGACGGAGTTATTCGAGTTGTGACAATTAAGCAGAGTGCTGGTAATGAAATGAAGAGACCTGTCGTCAAACTTGCCCTCTTACCCAGTACAGTCGATATGGAAGACTCCGAAGACCTCATTTCTTCTTAACATTATATATTTATTTTATGTTCAATAGAAAGCTGAAATTATTTATTATTATTGTCAGTTTTAAGTTTAATCATTCATCAATTAATTACAGCAGTGTCCTCATTATTTCACATATTTATCTTCATGCTTGATTCCTTTTCGTTGAAAGGGAGAACCTTTCAAGGGGCGGTGTATGTTTGCGCTGCAAACAAAATTTTATTTCTTTTCTTTTATGTTATGTTTTTTTTTTTGTTTTCATGTTATCATTTTCGTGCGACGTAACGGTGCGTCACACTGCTGCAGCGATGATCGGCGGTGGCGGCATACCTCCGCGTGCGGTCTGCCGGCAGTGCGGTCGCGCTGTTATCAGTTGCATGACAATGTATTCGTTATTCCACGTTTTCAAATATTTTCCGGTTATGTTTTCATTTTAAAAAGTTTCAAGTCATGTTCTCAGTGCCACAAGTTTTATTAAGTTCATGTGTTTTTCAGTTTTGTGTGGTGGCACTGGGGCATTTTATCTTCATTCTAGTGTCCGGCGGCCTGAGCTTTCGTGGTGAATGTCGTCGGCACCGTCTTTTTTTTTTTTTTTTTTTTTTTTTTCGGTCATGTTTGTCGTGGTGTGCACATCATCTTATTGTCAACTTTTCGTACGTTCGCAGCCATTTTGTTCAAACCACGTTGTTGAATATTGTCATTTTCGTTTGTGAATCGACCGTTTGGTAAAGTATCGTTCGAGGCAATCGGATATTGTCCAGCGAAATTAATATTCATTGTTTTTTCAGTTTTACCAGCGGTCGCTTTGTGAGTAACGTGGTTTTTCATTTTTTGTGTCCAGGGCTGTGGATCGTTTTCTTTGTCGGTGACTGTGGTTGCACAGTCACATGTGAGTATTGATTTGTTTATTTGTTCATGTGTAAAGGCCGACGGGCCTAGCCGCCAAAGGCTATTTAATATATATATATAAATAGATATTATTAATTATTAAATTGTATTAGTTGTGCCGTGTGGCCAACTTTGTCATATATATATATTATTATTTATTAGTTATAAAATTGCATTATTTTAGTTGTACCGTGTGGCCAACTTTGTCATTGTATTGTCTATATTATTTATTATTTTATTATTTCTGTGACAATCAGGCAAATAATTACATTTATACATATTTATTTATTATTTTATTATATTTGTTGGTACAAGCTGAATTAAAATTATTTCATTTATTATTCACACAATTCATTGGTTAAAATTTATTTCTTAGCCGTTAAGGCATCCTTATTTCTTTTTAATTAAGAGCCGATATCGGTTACAATATGCATTTAACCTAACCTATAGTACTTAAATAATATAATATGATATGTGCGAATATGAGTAAAATCCTAACGTAAATGTCAACACCCACTTAATAAATGTCTGTATTATTTTAATTTTTCAACATTCACCAATGCATTAGGTGTATGTTGGCATTCACCAGGTGACTTTCAGCATTCACCAATTGCGGACATTCACAGTAACTTACACATTTGTATTGACTATAGTAAATATATACAAGTATCCATAACCTCTTTATAAATTATATTAATTACGTATTCGAGTAGGTCATAATAGGTAAGACCGATTTCATCGGGTACCACCATTTTTTTTCTTCATATGTCCCTGTACATAATGTAAAATGTTGTATTGACTTTTGTCTTTTCCTCATGGAAACTCTCTTCATTTTTAAGAATTTTTTGTTGGGGGATGTGATATGAAAATGTATTGCGAATCAAGCTGTGGGGCCTATGCCACCACACCTCTTTCCATATTATTATCGTGTAGGTTAATCTATTCATTCAGTACTCCTATGAACGCGCTGAACTGTCATAAACATATGACCACAGTTATCGTAATTATTGTATAAACGTAGATGATTGTTGGATTATGAAGACATCACAGTCTAGTATCTAAACCATTAAGTATATTTGTCTATACCTGTGCACCGATCGTGATAAAAACAAATGAAAATTGACAACGAGTCACGTTATTATTTATTGATTACAATTTGGTATTTATATAAAATACTTAAACATCAGTTTACCACAAAAATGTCTCCATCAGTAATTATATTTTGGACTAAAACCAATGCCACATATCCTCCACGTGAGATCACCCATGATATATATATATATATACACACACACATAGACTATATTAATAAGTAAATCATTAATCGCTTTGTCGGCATTGGCACGAGTATATAAATTACATTTCAGACTAATTACTAATTACCAGTACCTAGCTCAAACAAACCGAGTCACCAATGTGTATCTAGAGATATACCGAAATGGCGGAAAGCACGCATACCGCGTAGTTATATGGGCTTCCCCCTCGTGTGTGTTTGGTGCACCGTAAATTAAGAGACGGCGGTGTGTGTGTGTGTACACGTGTATACATGTACGTATTGTATATATATATATATATACACTACAGGCCAGGAGTAGTTCGTGTGGAATTTGCACCGCAGATTGTCGAGAGAGCCGTACGTGGGTTATTGTGCGCGGGGGGCGATAATTTCAAAAATCGAGTCAATTAATATCTGTCTGAAACAGAAGACACTCGCGCAGGCGCACACACACGAGCCGTGACGTACACATATAAACGTGTGTGTGTGTGTGTGTGTGTGTGTGTGTGTGCGTTATACCCCGCGTGCACGGGATTCTTGTTTTAATTAAAACCAGTGAATCTTTGTGTGTGTGTGTATGTGTGTGTGTGTGTGTGTGTGTGTGTGTGTGTGTGTGTGTGTGTGTGTGTATAGTAAACACACACACACAAACGTACATTTCATTATTTCGTACACAATGACAATATTATAATATATGAACACAGTTAATGCAGGCGAGTACTGCGAAAACCGAACACGTCATAATGTCGTACGTGGAAGTACAGGATGATTCTCTAGCGGTCGCATGTCACGAAACACCACGCGGGCGTTGACATTCCCCTTGTGGACAGGGGCGTCAATCACGTATGAGAAATCAATCGAACATTTAAATAAAATCTAAGGATTTCAGACTCCGAATCATTTCGATTAATTTAACAACCCAAATTCAAAATATAAATAGACTGTACGAAAACCACGTGTTATTTTTTCGAAAACTCCAATTATTAGGTCCTTTTATTGAATAATACATAAGTAGAGTGCGGGTTTGTATGCACTTAAAAGTATCGAAATATCCCATAAAATATGCAGTATAAATAAAGTATGCAAAAAATATGCAATCATATCATGAAAATATGTAAAAATATCCAGTCAAAATTATGAAAATATGTAAAAAAAAAAATGCAAGAATTTATATTAATTTAAAATTTACAATTAAACTTATAATAACTAATTACTTAAATACTTAGTGAAAAACATTTAAGGTGTGATTCCTTAGAACGCGTCTAGTGACGCGCGACCGGCGCGGCTGACGCGGCGCGACTCTATTTTTAGCCGCGCTGGGACTTCTTTACCTATTTTTAAATGTAGGTGATTCCCAACACAGCGACTGCGGCACGCGATCGCCGCGCGCGTCTACATAGGAATCGGTTACATTTAAAAACAAGTAAAGTAGTACCTGCGCGACCAAAATTGAATCGCGCCGCGTTAGCCGCGCGGCTCTAGCCGCGTGCATAGGAATCGCACCTTTAGGGAATTTTCTGAACTTTATTTATTTTTAAAATTGTATTTATTATTAAAATGAATAAGCATTTATATCAGAGGTTCCCAACCTATGGTCCACGGACCACTGGTGGTCCGCGAGAAATTGTGTAGTGGTCCGGGAGCCATACTTACAAAATTTAAAAATATTAAATTTTTTTTGGGGGGGGGGGCTCACAGTCAAGGTCCAACAAAACGTTTGACATCATTTGCAAAAGCTTAAAGATGAATTTGATCGGTATTTCCCAGAATATAATGGTTCCGAAACGAAAAGTATCCGATATTGATGATTCAAAACACTTTATTGTTAAAGTCGATGAGGTACGTGATGATAACCAGGAAGATTTGATAGAATAGCAAAACGATCAAAACTGTAAGGATACGTTTGAATCTTGCATAAATACCGAAGAGTTTTGGTGTAAAAAATCGATATATTATTATATTAAAAAGCGATTTACACTATTGCGTACCCTAAGCTTCGAGAAATCGCATTAGTTATCGAGTCATATTTTCGACAACTTAGTTTACCTATAATAAATATCATACTATGATGTACCTACAGTTTTTTCATAATAGTAATTTGCATTAAATGTTAATAATTTTAAACTTTTAGGTATTCAAAATTTATCAAGCATAAACATTATTATAATATATATATATACATATTATAAGCTTGATATTGATGAATTTCATTGGTTTTAATTTAGTCATGACCTAAATTCTAAAACATGTAAAACAAATTCATTCTTGTCGATAAGAAAAATAAAGACTAAAATTGAGGTGGTCCGTGACATATTGAAAGTTCTCCAAGTGGTCCGCAGAGTCAAAAAGGTTGGGAACCTATGATTTATATGAATAAGCAATAATGTGCATTTCGAGTTTTTCTCCTGTGAAGCTGTGTCTTTTTTCAGTTAATATATTTTTAAAGATTGATAATGAATGTTCGACGTCAACCGAAGTTATTGAGGCATGTTTGAAGCAACTTATCTAGAATTTTGAATTTTGCTAAAATATGCAAAAATATCCAATAACATAAGTATATAATAAGTCCCATAAAGAACTAGACATAGGTACAACTATAGTTTTTTTATTGTTTTATTTATATAATTTCACGAATTATGAGTGAATCATTTTCAATGATACCTTTTCTTTAGTATGCACAAAAAAAATGGCTGCCAATCGGTATGCTATCATTTTATCATTTTATCCAACAGCTATTTGAAAAATATTTCGTCCGATGTCCCATTAACATGAGTGTCACATTAACTTCATGCGTGTTCTTTGATTTAAAAACACGCACACATCGTACTTTTAGTGCATGAAACTCGTTACATATTTTTCCGATACGATTGAAACGTTGGGAAGTTCATAATAGGCCCTTTGACACACTAGTACGACATTTAGTGAAACGTTTGACCGACTAATAAGCACATGTTACATGCTACATACATTCAGTTAGGCTCTGTAACGGTTTCTATCCAATCGCGTATTTTTCCATCACGAAACAAATACTGAGGCGTTTTGTCGGTAACATTTATAAAGTTGATTTTAAGAGTTTGAATTATTTGTACGGCTATAATATTTAAAAACTCAAAACGTGATATATATATATACACGCCTATCAAATGAATCGAAGATGACCAAACTGACGCTCAATGTCGTTTTTTACAATATTTTAGTATGCTAGGCTATAGTAAGACTTATTTAGTTTTATTGTTTAAATATACATACATACATACATATACAGTGTGTTCACGAAAAGAGGTACCACTAAATATTTCAGTTCGATGACCTTGTGTTGAAATGGGGTTTTCGCCGAATGAAAGATAGTACTTAAATACACATTATCAGATAAGTTTCAAATTTTTAACACATACGACGTGCGCATGCGCGTTACAACTTACTTTTTTTTAAATGGAAACACCAATTTTTTTTTACAGATTCGGATAGAGTATTTTTTTCTTAAAAATTTTTGTATAAAAAGTTTTTTTCTAATTACAAAATTAACGTATAAAATTTAACGATGAAATTCAATAATTTGTAATTTTTACGAAATTTACTAAATTCAACTTATTGTTACTTTTAGAAAAAGATGTGAAACCAAACCAGAACCAAAAAAAACACAATGTTACACGAACAGTAATTGTCACAAGACAAGTTTCAAATAATTAAAACAAATATGGCTTAGGGCGAAAATAATTTATAAGTATTTATTTATAAAATAAATGTATACCGAACACTGAACAGGATTTACTATCTTAATTAGGTACTGGCAAATGCCGCCAGTTATTTTTAGTATCTTATCTATGTATAAATAGTTATTTAATAATATGGGTTATATTATTTCGATTTTCAAAGTAATAATAACAATAAGTTGAATTTAGTAAATTTCGTAAAAATTACAAATTATTGAATTTCATCGTTAAATTTTATACGCTAATTTTGTAATTAGAAAAAAACTTTTTATACAAAAATTGTTTAGAAAAAAATACTCTATCCGAATCTGTAAAAAAAAATTGGTGTTTACATTTAAAAAAAAGTAAGTTGTAACGCGCATGCGCGCATCGTATTTGTTAAAAATTTGAAACTTATCTGATAATGTGTATTTAAGTACTATCTTTCATTCGGCGAAAACCCCATTTCAATACAAGGTCATCGAACTGAAATATTTAGTGGTACCTCTTTTCGTGAACACACTGTATATATATATATATATATATATATATATATATATATATATATATGTTAGCGGCAATATGTATAATATTGGTATTTTATAAAATGCCTAGGAATTCTATATAATACCAACTACACCCGGCAATCTATAAAATTGTTTAAATTACCTAAGCATTATATAAAATGCCAAACAATGTATAGGTAATATATTAAATCCATATAATCTATTGCCACTCAAGAAGCAACTGGATCTGGACAAGGCTTTATTAAATGTTCATGTTCGACAAGATGCCAAAATAATAGATGTAAGTGTTTAAAAAATAAAATTATATGCAATTCAAAATGTCATCCTAACCTACAGTGTTGTAATAAATAAATTTAACAACTTTTTATAAACTTAATCATATGAAATATAATTTTTTTTTTTTGTAATAATAGAATACTTTTAGTAACATTTATTTTGTCTTAACGAAATTTAAAATAAATTTAAAAAAGTACATAGATTTTTGTATTTTATAGAATAATATAATAGTAATAATAATTTTTTTTTCATTTTTATGCATTATATTCTGTAATATTAATGATACCTAGGTACTTTGTAGTAAATATTTTTTTGTGTGCTAATAAAATTAATAATTGTCTTAATTATGATAGAAGGAAATCTATTTATTTGGGTTATATCACTATTCTACGGATTGCCAATTTGTTGTTTGTCATTTTATGAAATGCCTAGTTACTATACAAAATGTTTAGGAAATGTATGTAAAAAAAAATATATTATACACTTTTTTTAAAATCACCAGGTATTACATAGAATTCCTAGGCATTTTATAAAATACCAATATTATACACATTGCCGCTAACATATATATGTGACAGACGAATGATTTGCGATTTCGTATCTAGAGCATGTAACACACTATAAGGAAATCGTGAGTATGATATTTATATTATTTGACTATTGACAATACCTTAATTTATTTCACTCAATAATGAAAAAGCAATTAAACGTCTTCGCGATCTACTGCTGCACGCTCGTATAACATTTAATCGTATTCAGACGAAAGCAGGATTTCTCCGATAAGTTGAAAGTACGTTTTACCACGGTTCATTAGACCAGAGCACAGATGATCCAACGAGCCGCCTACGGGGTTTAAACTCATCGGATCGCTGTTGCATTTTTAATCAACCACGTGACGCTCATAACCAATATTAACTTAATCTAACTTATTTCGGGTGGGCGAAAATCACAATGCCCGGTGCGTATGGAGAGTAATATCTCGTTGAATCCGGCGCTCATATCGAATCCGCATTATCAACAAATAAACGAATACGCATTAGAACGAATCGAGCCGGATTAAAATCGAGATTCCACATAGATAAACGGATTCAATATGAAGTGACGACGATTTTGAAATTGACACGTTTGACACACGGGTTTTTACTGAGTAAAACACGTTTTTTAGGTCTTTATTCGTGTGTTAAAATTAAAACCAAAGCATCGACGAATTTCATTAAAACGTCAACGTCAACACGATGCGACTAAGATCCTATAAAAACATATTGTTACCATTTTATTACATGATAATCAGAATATAAATAAAAAAAAAAAACAAAAAACAAAAAACAAAAACAATTGTATCGTTCCACCTATTATATGAAAAAAAAAAAGAAACACAAAACTTGATAAATTACCGTGACACTAGAACAAAAAACAAAAAACTGTAAAAATATTAAAAATTGCTTTTACACGTATACTTTGTGCATAATACACGTGCGTCTGTGTTCGTGTGTATATTATGTGGTGTATGGCAAAGCTTATACGACGGGCACGATGAGCGGGCAAACCCCGGAAGATCCGTGCGGAGCGACGCGATAACAGAACCGCCCTGTACACGCAGGGCGGGATTTACGGACCCCCTGGGAATTTCGGGATCTGGAAAAACGTACACGTTTAATAATACTAATAATAAAGTTATGATAATAGTAATAGTAGTGATGTGCGCGGGCAGTAGCATTTTCGGTCAGTCTGGTCGTGCATTCCCTCCGGCGGACGTGCGAATTCCGGTGGCTACAAGCGCTCCCTGCAGTTAATGTCCTGGAATCCGATTGAATCGATATCATTCGACGGGTAGGTACGCCGACGGCGGGGCTGTACCTACTCTCTCACACACACACACACACACACACACACACACACACACACACACACACACACACACACACACACACACACACACACACACACAAATATATATATACAGTGTGATCGCGATAAGTGGAACACTCAATAACTATGTGCAGGCTTCATATATTTCAATTCTGCTTTTTCGGCTAACTAATAAACATTATTATAAACATTTTCAAATAATTAGACTATTTTTTTGACAGTTAACTTTGCGCATGCGCACAATAACTTTTTTTTTTAAATGGCATGATCCATTTTTGACCACAAATTATTTTTTTTTGTATTTTTTAATGAATTTTAGTGGTTAAATTTCTTTTCTAAGTCAAAAAATGACCGAGTTATAGCAATTTGATGTTACGTTATTTGCACGGGTGTAACAGATTATAAAATACGTAGTTGATAATAATAAATACGTGAATAATAAAAATAAAATTACAAATATTAATTTTTTTATTCATAAAAGTTTTATTTATCAAACAAATTGTTCAAACTTTTTATTATTATCAACTACGTATTTTATAATCTGTTATACCCGTGCAAATAACGTAAAATCAAATTGCTATAACTCGGTCATTTTTTGACTTAGAAAAGAAAGTCAATCACTAAAATTCATTAAAAAATACCAAAAAAAATAATTTGTCGTCAAAAATGGATCATGCCATTAAAAAAAAAAAAAGTTATTGTGCACATGCGCAAAGTTAACTGTCAAAAAAATAGTCTAATTATTTGAAAATGTGTATAATAATGTTTATTAGTTAGCCGAAAAAGCAGAATTGAAATATATGAAGCCTGCACATAGTTATTGAGTGTTTCCACTTATCGTAATCACACTGTATATATATATAAATGTTGTATACGTGTACGTATATTTTACGCGAATCGAGCTCATCCCTCCGGACTCCTTCCTATCTTTTCCCCGCCCATTGTACTCCATCTCTGTTCTGTTGATTGCATTCACCTACGTATGTAAATCATAAATATATGCGGCCACGCAAATAACGTGGGTGCAATCGCGCCGCCGGGGAGAGGGGGAATTTCGACGAAAATTCACCGCGACAAATGTGAATCTAAAACACCGGCCTCTATTTAAAAGCGGTTACATACATTGACTTTGACCCCGAGTTCAAACTTAAATTAGACCGGGAACACTCTCGTTTTTTTTTTTTTTTATAATAAAATATTTACCGTTTTTCAACACACGGATTACGTTTCGATTCAGTTTAAACGTGAAAACGGAGGAAAATGCTGATATCATTATTATTTTTTTAAATCGACATATTATATTTTCTAATAACATGAAGTAAAGTACAATAGAATAATTAAACTTTTTTTTAATCGTGAGTCCTATGAAGTCGGCACGCGGATTCCTGGGGTCCACTAACCACCGATTGAGAACCACTGCTCTATTTAATTGTTTTATTTAACTGTTTTATTTAATTTCTGGCACTTACGAATATTGGATACCACGGACCGAAAAACTAAGATTCGAACTCTACCTTCCTCTTACCGGTTTAAACGTTTCCTACTTTTCGGACGGGTTCACATTCACAACGATTTCACGACTGAATGTCGCAGTGCGTTTTCACTTTACATTGATAATATTGATTTTGATAGATTTTCGTATTAATTAGTAATTTTCACAGTCGATTAAAACGGAATATTTTATCCAGCTTCTCTTTTATCCAGGATACCTCTTCTATCGCTATTAGCATATTAAAACGCTGAGCACGTATCCCTGCCAGACACTTTTTTCGTTATAACATAATCGAATCGTCCTGAAAACAAAAAAAAAACAAAACAAAACAAAAACTCGTGTTTATTATAAAATGTATTACCTGAGCGCACATCGCACGTACAGCGACGGGTCGAGACTCGTTTGTTAATATGATGCGTTTTGTTTTTACTTCAAAATAAAACATTACCTTATTATTAACACGTGAGTTTTTTTTTTTTTTTTTTTTTGGTGCTGAATTCGTAGTGTTGAATTCACTCCAACAAAATTACGCCACAGCAGTTTACAACGATTATAGCCACCAGATTTAATGCCAATAATGAACAATATTATTACAGCGCTACACCGGTGGCGAAATAAGATTAAAAATGGCTAAGCGTCGGGAATATTTTCAGAGTAAGCAGTTTTCAAAGAAACTTTTCCCTCTACACACCCGAAATGCTGGTCATGTTTTATAGGTAAGCAGTTTAACATTAAAAAAAAAACATATATATATTTTTTTTTCCAATTTTATCAATATTAGTTCTACATCTGTCTCCCTGAATAAATGAAACAAATATGTTTTATCTAAATTTAAATACAAACCGAGTAAAACGAGATCGAGTTTTATTATTTTGAAAGCGATTTATTTATGTTCTGCTTACCGTCACCGTGGATTTAAAGTGGCGAATATGTATTGTAGGTGCAAATTTAATTTTTGTACTTGAGGTCAATAGCGCCGACTTACGTATTTGGACTTGTTTTTTTCTTTTTTTTTTTAACCACGAAAGTCTTAAAAAACGGGATCTTGGTATTTATACGGTGTTAATTATACAGTAAATTAAACGGATAATGTGTATCGTCGTATAAAATTTGGTTTCTTTATTCACGTACACACTCGGCGCGATAAATAAATAAATAGACACGAGTGAACCACTTTGATTTCCACTTTATGGCGGTATACTATAAAATATCGTAGCACAATTAAGAACACCGACGTGTCGACCACGATTTAAGTGAACAATTGAACGAAAATCGTGTACGGCGAAAATATTATTATGTCGTGCTGACGCGAGTAATCGCTGCGAGGAACCGAAAAAAACGTTTCGAAAAAATTTCCGGATTATCCTACAAATTTAATAGAATAAATCTTTTCCACCACGACCTCGAAAACTATCCCGGACCATAAAGGGTTGTTTTCGGTACACGGACTTATTTTGATCCGTCTGCGTCTTACGAAACAAACGATGATTTATTTACGAGCATGAGTGAGTGGGAGTGAAAGAGAGAGAGAAAGAGAGAGAGGATAACGATACAAACACGTACGTCGTACGCATTTAAATGACGTTTTCATCCTCCGACGCGCCAATATAAACGGGCTGTGGACGATTTCACTGAGCTGTGCGCGACGTACGTCCTACAGAGACGACGGCGGGCCGTGAGTGGAATAGCTGCGGATCGAGACTGTTGAGATAAATCGTCTGCCCCGTCGTTCGAAACGATTGGTTTTTCGTCAGAGTGCCGGCGCGCGTGCAATCCACTCCGCGCCAGCGGTCGTTTCTCTCGTCGGATCGGCTGCGAATCTCAATCAAAACCAAACGACCGCGTCGACATCCGCGTGTTCCTCCGTCTCCTTAATAGAAATTTATCTCGTGGACTGTTTTCGATCGCACAAAACGAAAACCGTTTCGACAATAACGTCCGTCCACCCTGTTTTCCCCTCAAACGCGCCGCGAATTCATAATACGAGTGTGTGTGTGTGTGTGTGTGTGTGTGTGTGTGTGTGTGTGTGTGTGTGTGTGTGTGTGTGAGTGTTTATTGTATAAACAAATCGTAAAAAATAACACTTGTTGAACACCCGATAGTATCGCGTGTCGACTCTGCAGTCGAGAAAAAGACTTGCGTAAAAAGGCGTTTTGGCACACGATTATACATTGTTATCGGACCGTTTGAAACACTAATGGTATGAGAATAGAAAACAAAATTAATTTTCTTCTTCCAAAAAACCTTCTTCGAATCCCACATCGATTATCATCACCACAGTCGGTATAAATGTATATAAAAAAAAAAAAAAACTTTTGGTCGTGCTATATTTTGTGAACTCGCAATCATTCTATTTCGTTTGTAATGCACCGACGACTTTGAAAACAAGTACGTGTTTTACGAAAGTATCGTTTTTTCTCATTTTACACTGATCGTCTGGCCCGATGATTCCTGACCCGTTTTTCCATCGCGTGACACAATAAATTATTAGTTATTCAAAAATTCTGGGAACAGTTTCGATATAAATATCGTGTCTAAATAAATGTGAGTGCTTTAGGCTCGGAAAACACGAACGCTCGAATAAAAAAAAAGTTTTTGTTTTCACGGCACGCCGAGCACGGTGGGTCTGACCGTTTGATCGCGTGTAGCGGACACTCGGACGGACACCGACGGCCACGCGAACACGGGGACGGACGAAATAAAATAATTTATCACGAGCGCTGTATAAACAATAACAGTATTGAACGGATTAATCGCCCAGAGGTACAATCAACTAAACATACGTTTAATGTATTGTGTATTTGCACGTGTTTCGGTATATCGAATTTACACGCATACGTCATGACGTGTATATATGTGTGTGTGTGTGTGTGTGTGTGTGTGTGTGTGTGTGTGTGTGTGTGTGTGTGTGTGTGTGTGTGTGTGTGTGTGTGTCGTTAAGGCCGGGCGCGCACTGAAAGAGCAAAACTGCTCCGAGCTGCTCGGAACATTTTATTCTAAACAGCTCGGTATAAATTCCATTCACACTGACAAAACAGAACAGAACAAGACAATAATTCTGGATTAATTTTTGTTACACCAGTTTTGACCTAACACCAGTTGTCAAGATGAGTGCTGACGAAGACAACGTCGTCGTACCACTTATGTGACAATTTTTATTAAATAGTGAAAGTACTAATGATAAAAAACGCGCAAAATTTGGATGCATGAAATAAACAAAAAAAGGTTAGAAAATAACACAATTTTAAATTAATATAATTTTTTATAAAAATTAAAAAGATTAAAATAAAATAATGATGTAATAAGAAGAATGAAGAATAAAATAACGTGTTCACACAGTGTTTGGTGATGTAATCATGTACTTAAATTCGTAAAATAAACCAGCGACTTTGATTTTCGTATTTTGATCGGAGCGAAAATAGAACCGGATCGATCACGAGCGATCATGTTTTGTTCTATCTCGTCGTGTTTTGATGTTGACTGATTAGTGTGCGCGCGCGTTGATTGTTTTACACACGTTCCGATCGTGTTCAAACAGCTCCGGGCTGATCCAAGCAGCTCGGAGCAGTTTTTCTCTTTCAGTGTGCGCCCGGCCGTGCACACTTGTAACATGTATGTGTATCACAACGCTGTATCGTAACTTCGTCGTGTAACAACAATAAGTGTGCGAACGTGAACAAGTAACACCAATGTGTAACAGAGCAACGTGACAATTTCCGACCAAATGTAATTATAATTTTTTTAATTTAAATTTTGAACTTGATATAAAGTACGGAGTGGTCTGAACAAAAGACAATACATTGTTGGTTGGTGTCATTCTGGTAAAATTGTTGCATTGACCACTGATTTCTTGAAAACGTAAGTCAGCAAGCAAACTGTTGCCACTATGGTTTGCTCTTGTTGCATACAATTGTGTTTGCCACCATCTTCTTGGATTTTTTTTTTTTTAATTTTAAATGAACGTACATACACGCAGCAGCACTTGTTTTTAAATTATTCATATTCAATAATTTCATAAAAAATCACGTAAATTGAAACTTTAAATATTTAAAACGTTCAGTCGAGTATACTCTAGGTTCGAAGTAGACACATTGGAAACTGATGGAACACTGCAGTGTAACATCGATGTTACGATCGTATCGTTGAAACATCTACAAAATTTAATTTGATTTCTCTCTTGACATCGTATCATCGTTACAGGATGTTGTTCGTGTTACGGTGTTATAAGTGTGTACGCGTCTTTATACGGAGACGTCACACGCGTACGATTCGGCGTGAAAACAAAACAAAAGAAAAAAAAAACAAAAAAAAAAAAACACGCAGCGGACAAACGAAGTAAACACTATTAATAATATAACGTCTAAACGCGCGAGGGTCAGGTGTTTTTATCGTCACGTACGCGCGCACATCGTAGGTCGTCGACCGAAGAGTGGCGACGATTACGATAACAATAAAAACAAAAAAGGAATAATAACAATAAAAACAAAAAAGGAATAATAACAATAAAAACAAAAAAGGAATAATAATAATAATAATAATAATAATAAACGTCTACGGTGGCAGAGCGGTGTAGTGTAGCGGGTAGGTGAGCAGGGCTGCGTAGAGTCGAAGTAACGAACGCAATGACAACGCGACGACGACAACGACGCTGGACGTAGTAAAAAATTAAAAGGCGCGTTCACGCGGGGGTGTGCTGCGGACGTCGATTAACATAGGGTTTTTCTCGTGAATCCATTATAATATTATCGAGCACTCGCGTTGAATATAATATTATTATCACGACGTACCGGGTAAAGGTGCGCGCCGGTAAGTCGATTTCCCGTCGTTACAAGAACAATGCGGCAACAATACAGTTGTCACGCGTCACTTTGTTTCCCCGCGGAAACGTGAGGGGGAGAGGGCGAATCGGGACGCAGAACACCCTCGATATCACATCAAAAAACCAGAAACGAGCACGAGTTCCAGTAATGATTACAATACTCGATAAAAACAATTACTGTTTTCGTTGTCACCACTATACATATAGACTCGTGTGGTGGTGCGACGAATCCGAGGTCTCCGAGGCGATACCGTCAGTGATTACACTACGATAGCTATTGATTTTATTCTCTCGCGAGTCCGCGCGAAACTCGGATGATTTTCATTCTCGTACGCGGAGACGCCATTACGATTTTTATTCTGGTAAATATTGATAAATAATAAAAAAAAAAAAAAAAAAAATCAAATTTGGAAAACTTTTATACACATACGTATAACGAACGATCGTGTTTCTAAACGAATAGCGTAATGAATCGCGTTTTAATTTATAGGTACATCCTAAGTTTTGATCGCGTGGTAAAGAGTAATTTAAAACGTGACGCGTGAGTCGAGTCGAGTCTAGACGACGAAAAAATAATCTAGATTGGACAGTGAAAAAAATCGAATTTAAAAAAATAAAAAACGTAAATAATTACCACTTTTTCTGGATTAAGTGTGTTGTGAAAACTCGTTTTTATATAAAAAACGTCCTCGAAAACAGTTTGTGTTTTCGTCGCAAAACCGTTATACAAATAAGTTTGATTTTAATTGTTTCCGTGGAATTAAAGCGTTCGTGAGATGATCCTTGACCTTCGGACGAAAATTAAAAACCTGCACTCGTTCCTATTAGTAGCAGCCGCGGTTGAAGTGGAATAAATCTCTGATATCTTTTCACGAGTCTGGCGCATGTGAAATATACCGTCTGCCGGGGCGTAACAAAAGGTTTCGTGGTTCTCGAATCTGAGCCGCGCGGGTCCAAATCGACGACGAGGATTCAGATAAGAGCGCGTTTAGGACGTCAAAAGTGGTCGTCCGGAGCAACGTCAAAGAGGATATTATGATGGTTTCGTACACGACTAAACATTTCGAATAATAATAATAATAATAACCGCGCCCGAACGGTTATCGTACACGGCGAATCGGTGGGACGCACGGGGAAGTGATGGTTCGACGATGACCTTTTTACGGTCGGGGAGTAAAGAAAAACACAAGTACCGTTGATTTCGATGGACCGACCCTGGTGTCTTATCGCGATAGACGAAAAGCATATTTTTATTGCGAAGCTTCGATGATTTGAATGAATAGTGCGGAAGCGCGAGGTTTTTGACGATTGAAGTAGATCGAGTACGTAAAAACACGCTAATAACATAAAGGATCGATATCGGAACGATTAACCGGACGATAATAAAGATAAATCATATTTTATTTTCACACGTGTACGGTAAAAGCTTGTAGGATTTTCGCAACCGACGCAAACGATCAATTTTCATGTAAATCTGAACATCTAGTTGTATAACGACTCTTTAATGAGCATCTACACGAATTCTAAAAAAAAAAAAAAAGCCACTGGGTGAAATTTTTGTCATCACTCCGCGTCTCGATCGAGATATCGACCGTCAGCGTTCAGCATCTTGATCGCGAGTAGAACAATCGGTAAGTAATACCAATCACACATTATGACGACAAACCAAGTGAGAAACTCGACGTTCACGAGTTGCGTACAAGTCGTCGAGATCAAATGTCGTTTTCAACGTCACGTGGATCTTAGTAACAGATCGTTACCGAGATGAACGCGATAAGCTTTTATGATAAGCTGCGTTTTAAAACTAGAACGTTCTTATCGTACAAACGGCACGCGTATAAAGGTTTAAAGACATTCGTGAAAAGATCATACAATTTTAGATTCACTACAGTAGTTCTATTGATAAACGTATCTGCCGTAGGATGCAAACGTTTTCCGAATGAAAAGTATACATTTGAACCCAGTGAAATACTATTACTGATTATCGGTGAAATTTCAAGTTTGCATTCTTTCCGAAGTGACGAACAAATAACTAAAACTGATCTCACGACAATCGAGTGCATGGATATTACAGTACGATTTCACTCGATTTTCAGTAATTCACTTTGTTCTGGAAAATAAATATTTCGAAAACAATACACAAGAGACGAAATTTATGAATTATCGTGGAATCTAATGGAACTTTTGGACTGGAATAAATTTTGGATACGAAATAAATGTCGTTATAATGGAAAAAAAAACTGAAGAGCTAAAACTAACTAATACGTTTTTAGCTTCGCTCGAATTCTGGAATTAAATAACCATAACATAAATACGAGTTTGGAATTGCCTAATGATTACGGTATGTAAATCATTGTACAATCATGGACTATTATTATTTTAATTTTTCTTCCCCTAGAATTTATGGCGATTTGTAATTATTTCTGGGGCTCTCTGTGTGTAATTATGTGCGTCGCGGTTATTATGAATATACAACGTTTATTTATTATTGTTTTTACTCCGTCTTGTAAGACCTAACCTCAAACGACCCGAATGACTTTTTAATGCATACACTTAGGTGTACTCTTATACATAAATAATTGCAATTAACATAGTGTATTTGCCGAGCGTAATACGAACGAACGTTTTAGTATTAAAATTGTATTTAGATGAGTTGTTTATAGGGCCCTTATGACAAAAAGTCTATTAACATTTCAAGAGAATCGAAATTGAAGTTTATTTAAAACGTTTTATTGAGCTCTAGTATTTTTTTTATGTAACGGAGTGATCCTCTACTTTTATTTTTTTGATCCACTTTGTATTTTTTACTTGGATATAGAAATATTGAAGCTGATTAATTGTCAAGAAGTACAGTTTTAGAATATTTTTGAAAATGAAAAAGATATATTTAAAGTTGTAAATATTGTCATACAAGAAGAAATTATTAGGTATCGAAAATCAAACAAAATGAAAATAAAGACCCGAAGCAAATGATAGAAAAAGATAAAATTAGATTCAAAACCTTCAAAAATAGAAAAGGTACTTGATTTTTTGATATTTTGGATACAGCTATTTAAAATTGAGACTGTATAATTATTTTAAAGATATGGATGAAATTATTCATCAATTTCGCAGTTAATGCGAAACGTTAATAAAAAATTATTCTCAAGGAATAAAATCCATTTTACTTCTTATTGAAATTTAGAACAGATACAAAAGCATAAGACATTTCACGTATGGACTCAATGGGAGGGGAGAGATATAATTTATCATCGAAAAAGCATTTAAATATTTTTAGCGTTTCATTTTTATTGAAATGCTTTTATTTCAACTTCTAAATAAGAGTGGAGTAAGAAGATACTTTATTATGATAATTGATACAGTTGTCGAACAAAATTAAAAAGACTTTTCAGACCAATACACCGGTACTAATTCTATAGATGTTGAAAATATCTCTATAATAGGATGTTTATATTAATATTCACATCAGCAGTTCATTTTTTTTCGAATTAAATGGTTTCGATTAGAGATTAAATCTTACCCAAATGAACAGACAACTTTGTAAAATAAACAGCAAAAAAATAGATCATGGCCAAAAATATCAGTTGAATGCGTAAAGGAATTTAAATTACAACGAATCTACTAATAGCGTCACGAAAATGTTCAACAGCATGCATTTTATTTGGCATCGAATCAGACATTCCACCCGTTGAACTTCGAGAGATACTAGAAAATATAGACTAGAATCGGTTCTTATTTCTTCGAAAAAGTTTAAAACAGTTAATTAAAAAAAAAAATAAAAAAATACTATTCACATATCTGAGTGTTCTTTTTTCGTATAGTTTATTTTGTTACGGTCGATGGAAATACTGTATATTATGGCTCTTGGAGTTTGATTTATGCGAAACGAATCGAAAACATTGCCGTACAATGGGTACTTCAGTATTTATTACGATTGCCCCGTAACGACATCATTTCGAGTCGCATAAATTTAATATGTAAATGCAAACACAAAAACAATAACGCAGTAGGTAACAATTATTAACGTAGCGGTTGTGAATATTTTGATGATCGTCGCTAGGCCACGATAACCGATACCAAAGTGGTAACTGGTAACCTAGATGACTTATCAAAATAAAATTGTTACCACAGCATTTATAATGCATTAAATGTCGGAAGAGGAAGAGAAAAAACAAAAAAACCGCAACGAATAAAATTTAATTGCGCAACATTAGCCGTTGACTTCTGGCCGTTTCATACGTTATTATGTATCTCGTGCTCAATACGACCGCTGTGTACAAGGGGCTTTTATTTTTAATGTAAATAACCGTTTTCCAAACGGTGAACTCAATTGTTTTACCTAATTAGTTTTCGAAAATATACATAAACGGATCTAAAAACATATTTTTGATAAAACGTCAAACCAAGTTAGTAATAAATAGTAAAACGAAGTAAAAAAAAATCACATTATTATTGATTTTTTTTTTCTTGGTACATTATGTCTTATAAATAAATTTAGTTACCATTTTTTTTCCTGTTTGAATTCAGGGCCGGGCGCGTTCTACTACAGTATCGCTCCGTTGGTATTTATGTCTAATTAAACTACCTTTAATTACTAATTCTTTCAATGGTAATAAATAATTTTAAATCGTCGTCAAAAGTGAAAACAAGTAATAATTGTATGAAATGAAAAAAAAAATGTATTTTTTCTGTTTAATCGTGTCGTACAAAAATAAGCTCTTTAAAAACTTAAAAAAAAATAATAATAATAAGTGTTTACCTACTACTACGACGTGGAAAATACTTGAAAAAACAAAAAATAAACGATAAAATGTTTTTGGTTCAAAAAAAAAAAAGAATCATCCTGTATACACAAATACAGAATATATAATGCACCGCGCGTCTTCGCCCGTTCACCGCTCCGACGATAAATCATCGGATCGGGCGCTCGCTAGAGAGCTCTGCATAAACACCCTTAATTACTATCCACTCACTCGTATATACATTTTTCTTTACTCCGTCGCCGTATTACGACTCGCTCGAATAAATTTAAATTTAAATTTAAATTTAAAAGCGAAAAAAAAAACGCAGAAAAACAAACAAACGCAAACACAATATTCTCGTCGTTCGTCGTTTGCGCTCCGGTCGTTTATCCGACTTAACACACTCGGTTAGGTACGTATTATTTACACGGTGCACTGCGTGTGTGCATTTCATGGCTGGAAAGACGAGCCACAGGGATGGATCCCGGAGGAGCTGATCCTCCTTCTCTCCTTTTCTCAGAAATACTTTTCGAGGGACTTTATGTCATTTAATATATTATATACATTATATATATATATATATATATATATATATATATATATATATATATATATATATATATATATATTTTAGAGTTTCGTACTCGAGATTAAATTATTGTTGAAATTGATAGGTAATCAATGTTTGCTAAAAAACATCCAACATTTTGAGATTGAAAAGTTCGTAACAATGTCGTTAGGTTAATAACAGTATCACGATGTTATTGTTCGCGAATAAGTCTGACGGAGTCGTAAAAAAAGAATAAAACAGAACAAAATATACAATTCGTGTGATAATATGACGACGCGTACGGCTCTAGAATTATCGCCATTGCGAAAAAAAGGCACGGATAATGTGAGGTTTTCCATTGAATCAATCCGATTTTCCGCGTTATCGGCTTGATCGAGAATCGTTTTTTCCTCTGCCGTGGTATTTTCAGAGCCGACGCTACGACAAACACATAGTTTTAAGCCCGTTTCGAATCCGGGTAAGCGTACAGAGAGAAAGAGAAAGAGAGAGAGTATTGATTTGGTTATTCACAGGGATCGCGAGCGTTTATGAAATAATATCGCCGGTACGTGCGTGTCACGATGTGAGTAAACGATCGTTAGATCCTGTGCGTGGGATTTTCTAAATCGCCGTGACTTCCATAAAAAAAATAATAATAATAAAAATAAAACAAATGCAAGTCATGTAATAATACGAGTATAATGACGTGTACGGCATACGAATTGACACCGTTGCGAAAACAACACACGGATAATGTGAGGTTATCAATCGAATCGACCCGGTCCGCCGAGGTATCGACTCGATCGGAAACCGTGTTTTGTCCTCCGCACGAACACGTGGTTTTAAATAAAAATTATTCCGGGCTGATCCGGTCGAAACGCCGCCGTGGTGTTTAGAGAGCCGCATATCCCCAAATTCGTTTTGAGCCCGAGTAGGTGCAAAGAGAGAGAGAGAGAGAGAGAGAGAGAGTATTGATTTAGTTATTTGCAGGGGATCGCAAGTGTTTGTGACGTGATATCGCCGGTGCGTGCGTGTCAAGGTGTGAGTTAACTATCATTAGCTCCTGTGCGTGTGATTTCCTTAATCGCCTTGACTTCCGTAAAGAAAAATAAAAATAAAACAAATGCAAGTCATGTAATGATAATACGACGCGTACGGCACACGAATTGACACTGTTGCGAAAACAACACACACGGATAACCTGAGGTTATCGATCGAATCGATTCGGTTCGCCATCGACCGGGAATCGTTTTGTCCTCCATACGATAATGATTTTATTTTTTCGGACGGATCCAGTCGGAACGCCTCAAATCGCTCAAAAACCGTTTCGATCCCGGGTAGGCGCATAGAGAAAGAGAGAGACAGAGAGAGAGAGAGAGAGAGAGAGAGAGAGAGAGAGAGAGAGAAAGAGAGATAGAGAGAAAGAGAGAGAGAGAGAGGGAGAGGGAGAGTATTGATTTTGTTATTCGCAGGGATCGCGAGCGTTTATGACGCGATATGGCCGGTGCGTGCGTGTCGTGGCGTGAACTCGCGCGTGGCGGAGTAAACGATCGTTAGCGCCAGTGCGTGTGATTTCCTTAATCGCCGCGACTTTCGAGCGCACACGCACCGGTACGGCTACGCTACGCAACGCACGGCTGTTATCGTACGGCCGATTGTCATTAGAGTTTTCGCCCCGACGCGACGACGGGACGAACGAAAACATATTCGGGTGACGGATTCGAACCCGTCGCCGTTGTCGCCAGACGTGACGAACGTTTGCCCGTTGTCGACTCCTTCTTCGTTTATACCACTGCGTAAAGACTAGTGATGCACAACGATAAGTTTTCAATTATCGACATCGATTCATTTATATCGTTATCGTATCGCGATATCGAATAACAAACGATATCGATATACGATTTATTGATATGATTTTCTTGATAAAACCGAAGCAGTCAAATAATTATTAATTAATAACATCGTACTATTTATATAATTTATGGACTGAATTTGTTGGGGATCGTAGACGTTAAAAAAAGATTTTCATCATACGTCATTGATAATGTTAATTATAAACAAAACTATTTTTACGATATAATGATATGGTTTATAAAACTACAACATTAGATTTTGTTGATGTGCTCTGTTGTAAATTTGATTTCAAATTAGTAGTATTACGACTCTGTACGCAATAACAGACTTACACACTCGACAATGAACTTTTTTTCCATTTAACAGTATACGATTCTCATCTACTATAAAGCTAAACTGTTCCCATATATGACTACGGCCTCCGGGTAATTGTACTAATTATTTGAAATCACTCGTAATTATTAATTAATTTAAGTAGTGAACGTAATAAACTTAGTAACACTCGATAACCGACATAGACGATTGACGGAAAAATCGAGACTAATATTGTACAATTCCGGTCTTTGCGATGCATGTTTATCATGAGAACCTTATTTTTACAGTATTATTGGCTATTGCATATCGTTAGTGTTTATCGTTTGTTGGTTATTTTTTAAATCTAAAATGAATAGAAAATATCAACTTTAATGTAGTGGTATCGAATTTCGATGTACTTTCGATAAATTATTCTCATCGATATCGTAAAATCGGTTCGATATCGATATCGAAAAACGATACCGTTGTGCATCACTATCAAAGACCCGATTCCGGTACTATAATTTTTTGTTTAGTGATTAAATCGTTTTAATCATATCTATCAATGGAAAATTAAAAGTCCGAGTTTCAGAAAAGACCGACAGCGATATCGGAAAAATGCTGTGATTCAAATCGGCCGCCGAAACCGTAGACGTATTATTGGATTAGTACGAGCATAATGTTATGCGCGGATAACTTGACGGTTAATGGGTTTTAGTTATTTTTAATAAATCATGACATTAATGACGACCGTACAAAGATTCGATAACATGTTTTGTCGACGTGACGCCGAAAAGAAAACTTTCGAGCAAAATCGGTCCGTTCTTCATTTCGGGGAATTTTCGCCTTACCCGCGCATAATATCTTAAATTCTCGACACCTATCGGAGCGAGGACCGATTTCTATCACCATTATTTTGCCGGTTTTTCAAATATGTACTAGAAAAAAATATTCGTGGAATTTAATAAGTCTTACGGCGTGTAATCCCTTCGTCTCCCCGGCCGCGGGCCCGCACTTTAAATTCGTGCGTCACGAGACCAAGGTAACCGGATATTCACGGTGTACATTTTTTCCCCCCTCACTCTCTCTCTCTTTCGTCGTCCTGTGCTCGTCTGCCGGTAATATGTACAGGACTAGGATTTTCGCTAATTATATCGCGTAGAACGTTGGAAAAAAATAATACACTAGTGAACGACCTACTTTGTTTTACCTTTATATGAAAAAAAAAATAGAAAAATTATATTCTTGAATTACAAAACGTTACGTCGTATTGTATTAAGAGTTTATTTGATTTTTTTTATATTTTTCCACCGTCGCTTTTAAATCGTACGTTTAAATCGTCGTTTTAAATCGTACGTTTAGTGCCAAAGGGCACACGCGTCTCTCATCGGACAGTTGTCCGTTACGGTTTCGGAAGCGTCATTCGATTCACGACGCGACGTCATATTATTATGATATACGGACGTGTAGTCATTGGATTCAAAACTAATTTCCATTAAACAGTGTGCGCGGCCGCGCTGAATCTTTTCCGAACCGCTGCGCGCCCGCGGATATATTCCAAAAGTTCCGGGACGCTACGTGAAACACGGTTAAACTCGACCTCGCGCTGCAGTTATTATAATCAGAGGTGTCGTTTGTGTCGCACGGAAACCGCGGGCACCTGTATATCGAACGTGAATCTCGTTCGGAACACCCGTCCGTTGCCGAAATTCTCGGTCCACGGTGAAACGATAACGCGCTATACGCGATATCGGAATAAAAACGAATCAAACGACGAAACTCTGTGAACGTTTACTATGGAAACACTTTTCCGGTTTTTATCCTCGTCGTAATATTCTGTGTGACATCTTGTTTCACGAACCGATGCCGTCGAATAAGCAGAAATACGGGTACGGACTAAACACAAAATCCGAATTTATCCAAACTAAAACTAATCGGGGAATTTTTTTCGTTTTGATTTTCAAACCATGAAACCTTCTCTTTGCTGAATTCTTTTCGTTTCCGGTGTCGAAATCATGGTCTCTATTTACTGATCGTCAAAATTGTGTAAAATCGAACACGATAAAAACATTTCAGTTCGTGTTGTATGCGATTGACAATCAGACGTGACGAATTATTTGTATTTAATTAAATCTAAAGCACGTAACGCAGCTGTTTTTTATGTTTTCACATGATCGGACTCAGAAAACGCAAATGTTCGCTAAAAATAACTGTGCTGATAGACTAGCAGCATATGTTATATGAAATACTTACGTTGATTGAATTTGAAAATCAGATGAATCAAGAGAACTTACGGTTTCGTCCCATGTGTATCAACATCATTATAGCACGCGTTCCGAAATAACGGTTATTCGAAAATTCATCGTAACAAATTAAATTTTTTTTATTTTCTTCGAAAATGTCCGTATAAGGTTGATTAAAAAATCATATAAAATATTCTCATGTTAGATGAAAAATTTTAAACAAATTTATTCAAGTTTAAAAAAGTTTCATATATTTAAATTAATTTGATAATGATTACAAAATATATTAATTAAAAAATTAATTATATTTATTAACTCGCGAAATTTTTTTAGTGCGAAAATTACATTTTCCATTACCAGAATTAAACATCATAATATGTCGTGTATTAATTTGTTTTGTGATAAAGAAGACACACAATTTAAAATATATTTCAATAACGTACAATATGTTATAAAAAAAAAAAAATATATATATCACATCTACATTAAATTTTTTTTAAGTTTGCTATTCGTTTTTTAATTAAAACTAAAACAAAATATACAGATGATTATATTATCCCATGAAATGTTACAAGTAAAATCATGATTGTAAACTTTTGTGATAATATTTGACTGTGACATTTTTATTCGGCCCTCGTTATGGAGCAGTTTATTGTCAAATAAATTACAATAAAGTAAACAGGCAGTTTTGGAATCAATCACAAACAAATATAAACAATTTTGACAAAATAACACGAATATTCAGTGTATAATCAGAATGTTTATTGTAATAATTAGATGATGATTAAAATCGGTAAAATATTTAATGATTTCCGATTAAATATAGTTGATTTTTCAATATACTCATTATAGTGGTTCGAATAAACATTTTCTTTCTTCGTGTCTGTTAACCATAATATTAATTATTTACTAACGTATATAAAATTATTGTTTAAGGCAACGAATTGTAAGAAACGGGACAAAGTATAGGCAATATTAATACATATATGTACCGAAAACGCAAGTTTACATAACCTACTTTTAATATTTAAATTCACTGATGTTTCGTAAATAATTTGTATTATTATTATTATTTATAGGTATTTTTACCGACAAATAATGAAATTGGATAAAACGTACCGTTTTTAATTTAATTTATTAGTAAGTACTAGAGGACGGTGATTACAGTGTTTTAGAAATACTACATTTAGTATTCGTACTGTACACGCTGCATAATATTTATTATTGTAGTCGAGATAAAACTCACATTAAAAAACAAAAAGTAAAAAAAAAAAAAAAAAAAACACTACAAAAACTAACTATTTCCCAGCGCAAATAACTTCGGTGATGCATCTGATATGTCCTGTATATTTGAACGTGTCAGCGTTTTAGTATTGAATCGTATTATTTCGTGAAATACCCCGCGCGCGTTTTATGAACTATAACCGAAACGAACTGATAAAACGTATAATTTATGATTTATCTGGATATTTATGAATTCCCCGGTTTCATTTAGTCGAACGTTTCACATTTCAGGCCATTAAGATAAGATGAGATCGGCGATTGTGCGAACGGCAACGCTACTATCCCAGTTCACTGTGTTATATGCATTTCGTTTAAAAATCACGTTTTAATAACTAAATGTTCGAATGCAGTCGAACGACAATTCTGTAATTCGTGTTTTTACAATGTAATCTATTTCAAAATCAAAACGAACTTGCTCTAAGACGTAGGCGTCGTCGAATAACTCAACGTCCGTACATCTTATTATAAATATTTTCAGGTATAGTTTCGATAAGGACAACGATAATATTTATTACAAGCCGCCGATTGATTATTAGTAGGGCTGAGGACTTCTAGTTTTTTCATATTTTTTTAGAAAAATCATAGAATCCTGTAAGTGATCAAAAAATAAGTTTCATAATACCAGGAAGTCATATTTTTTTTTTTTTTTTTTTTATTAAGTATAAAACAATCTGTACAAACAAGCACATTTAGTAATTTAGATATAATAGAACATAATTACAAAATAATCGAAGTCATATTTAAAATTTTAATTTGCATATTTTTGCCTTTGTTTCGTTATTGCGTATAAATGCATATTTGAGTGTATTAGAAAATTCAAGATCATATTTGGTGATTTTCGATATAATTTCTTAAATTAGCTTAGGTAAGAAAGAAATAATTGGTTAATTTTCTGTTTAAAAATAATATTTTTACTATCGTTTAGATAATTTTTTTTTTATCTATCCGATAAAATCGAAACACATATAGGAAGTGAACTTCAGTTGCTCGTCATTTTTCAAGAATTTATTATAATTAACTTATCGAAATATTACTCATTACAATTTTTTTTTCCATATAAATATAATTAGATGAATAAATAAAATAAAATTCATTTTTAGAACATATTTTAAGTGCATATTTCTTGTTTTTTTAGTGCATAAGTGCATGCATATTTTGATATTTTTAAATACTAGAAGTCCTCAGCCCTAATTATTACACAGTCTACATCTAACTCGTGTAAACAATAATCAGCCGTTAATACGAAAAAAAACCTATAAAATGCCAGAATACATTTTAGTTTTATTACGTGTTTTTCTAATAATTTATTGGTTTCTTTTTATTATAATATTTTAAATAGTTCTCGATTAATTTATATTCGACACACGTCGATTTTATGACTCGATACGTTTCCCAGATGAATAATTGAGTTTATTTTTATTTTTAACGAAAAACCACGTACACGCAAGTATCGGAAACAACGTATTCGTGCTTTGATGACGACACACGCGTGTGTACAAATTTGGCTGCACTCAGTCGATATGAAAATTTGTTCTAAGCCGAAAACTTCAAAATTCGTTTAAATCGCACGTATAGTGCGCGACGGTATGTAAAAAGAGAAGCGAACAAAGTACGACGTATACGTACGACGGTTACAAAAATATACAAATATTAAACCGATGAGATGCGATTATCCATAAAGCATGTTTTCGCAATGATTATCCGCTCGTGACGGAGAACGCTTTTATCGCGAATAAATTTGCATGGTTATTGGTATGAAACGTCAACGCACGCGCACGTATACGCATATCGAGCATGTATATACATAAATATAGACGTATTGCGCGCGTATAAATGCGTATAAATTGAGTTTTCTAGAAGCGGAAAAACGGCCGAGGCAAATATTGATAATATAAACATACAGTATGTATGATTTTAATAATAATGGTGATGATAAAAGACATTTTTGATTTTTTTTTTTAATATCGACTGCGACACTAACCCGCAATCTAAAACGTTGAGTTTAACCTGCCGCGTTCCGAGCCGCCGCCATCTCATCTCTTTTTCACCGCGGCCGGTCATTAGTCTTCATTCACTTCATTGATTTATTTCGTCACGTCCCGACTCCCCGCACGCCGCGTCTTCGTAGTTTTTGCTCTGTTTGAAACGGTTACTGTTTTCTTTTATTTATTTTTTTTTATTTTTCAATGTTTATCGTCCTCTCGACGACGACGACGACGTCCCGACGAAAGCGAATTCGCGAAAACGCTCGATTTTCCGAGCAATAACGCGTCGAACGGCTACAGGATCGCAATATTAGTGTGATATAAGTGAAGGCGCGGCGGTAATGTCAGTGTACTTTTTACGCACGTATCGCGTGATAAAAAAAAAAAAAAAATACCACGTAGATTACGTCTTAATCGACCACGTTATGACATCCACCCACGACCGCTGTGATGGTTTATTTTTTTTTTTTTCTTTTTTTTTTTTTTTTTGCACCGCAGATTACGTTTCGAGAATGTAATATACGACGCAGACCAAGAAAATTATACTTAACCGCGCGCAGGACCGTTTGGCAACGATCATTCCGGTTTATCAATTTATCATAAACCACGTTATGTGATATTGTTCGCAGACCGAGAGGCCATTTTTACACGGTGAAACGTCTGCGAGAAAACGATTTCGTACGACGAAATCGTGATGTTTCGTGTCAGGGAGCTAGTGCGATTGTGGAAGCGAGCAGAACAAGCAGCACAGATGGAATGAAAAAAAGAAAAATCCCCAAAATATCACTACGACGTGGCCGAATAAATGGATCACGAATAATATTATGAAATAAAAGTGTGGCGCGACCACGGGTTTTATCGAAGTCAACAATACGTTGCGGTCGCGCTCGATGGCTGCTCCGACGCACCGAGCCTGTGGCCGAACAAACATTAGTTTCCGAAATTCGTGGGGGAAGGGGCGAGCTGTTGATAAAAATGCAATAACTATTCACGCCAACTCACTCACATCGTAACACGTGTACACACGATCCGGTGACCATAAAATCGACAAATCTCTCTCTCTCTCTCTATTTTTCTAAACTCTAGGGTATATATATAAATGTGTGTGTGTGTGTGTGTGTGTGTGTGTGTGTGTGTGGGTGTGTGTGCCAATGTAACAATAAAGTCGATCGGTCGTTTTATCGCTATCGCGTTTTTATCGTCCATAAAAATGTCCGTGTATACGGTGTACACATACATTATAATGTATATACCTCTGCGGACCAATTATCCGCGTTTGGCGAACTTTATAAAAGGCTCGTCGCAAACGCGAGTGTGACCGTCGAATAGGTTCGTTTACAGTCCGTCCAGCACTCCGTGCGCGCGTGATATATTTTGACCGGAGAAATTCGAAAAATGACAATATCATCGTTCGCGGCCGACGGACCGCGTGTCCGCCGTCGGAATGCGTTCGGCGAAACGGGGGCGTCGTTTTACTTACACCGATCATATCTGACACTGGTCGGTGTGTGTATAAAATATCCACGTAGGTAAGTAGTATGGTTTTGTATGTTCTGAGTCCATTTTAGAAGCCAAATTTTTCCGGTTTGGTGGGCGATTTCTACCTATTTTTTAGTGTATGATTTTTTTTGCTCAAAAAAACGCATGTATGTTCTGGCTCCATTTGAGAAGCCAAATTTTTACCAGTTTAGCCGTTAAATTCCACCTTATTTCACCGTGTAAAAAATAAAAAACATTTTTTTTTAATTTACACATTATTTTTATTTCACACAAAACATTCACATACTTAAAAATATACATACAATTCACTATACAATACTTCACACATGATATCCACAAAACACATAACATTTTAGTTTACACATTTTTTTTTTTTTATTTCACACAATTTTATTTCACACATAGCATCCATAAATACATACAATTGTATTTTACAAATTTTTATTTTAAGTATGCAAATACTTTTTTACCAGTATAATATACTAAGACAGTTATTTAAAAAAAAATGTTGCTTATTTTTTACACGGGGAAAAAAGGTGGAATTTAACCACCAAACTGGTAAAAATTTGGCTTCTCAAATGGAGCCAGAACATATATGCGTTTTTTTGAGCAAAAAAATCATACACTAAAAAATAGGTAGAAATCGCCCGCCATACCGGAAAAATTTGGCTTTTCAAATGGACTCAGCACATACAAAACCATACTACTTAGGTATTCACCACGACCGTGAATCGTGGACCGGCCAAGAGACAAATAACCGGCAGTGTATGACGTATGAGCATGTACCGCCCAAGCGCAGGAATCGTCCGCGTACCTACACAGGTACCATAACGGCCGGGGTGGTTTTTCCACTAGACGCGTCGTGTAAAACGTAGATCATAATACTACGTACGTTTTTCCGTCCGTTCACGCGAACGTTATCGATTAATCGAGTTGCAGGGTACTGCTGTTAAAAATACCTGCATTAGATAAACGAATAGTCGCCAATGGAAAACAAATTGAAAACAATTGTTGACCGTCAACACTATATTTTACAAAACGGTATACATTATTTGCAATTATCTACATTAATGTTTCGTATTGTGTTTGTAATCGCTATTAATACTCGACAATAATAAAAATAATCGAATATCTATATTGTGTCGTATGATCTAAGCCAGGCGTGTCAAACTCAAAGTATCAAGTGAGCCAAATATGTATATTGAAAAGTTTAGTATGGGGGCCGCACATAAAAATTTAACAAAAATAACATTTTTTTTTTTAGAAATATAAGATGTTTTATTGGTACAAAATATACAACTATACGAAATTTTGCATAACAAGTAATGGTGATATAAGGAGTTTATAAGACATGAAAAGGCACGATCCAGTAGGGCTCCCAATGGAGCTAACCTACTTAAGGGATTTTTTTTTTTTGTAGGAGAAATAGTTTTATTGGAGGTGGTCTAATAAAATTTTGTAATAATTTTCCCATTTTATTCTTTACGTTTACAAATACAGTAGATACAATTAAGTTAAAAACAAGTTTAAAAAATAAACATTTAAATAAATCACAATAATTATTTGTAAGATAGGTGTTATATTTAAACTGCAAAAAATATACATATAAATAATTCTTTTTGACGATATTTGACATCTCTTTTACCCCACCAACTTTTCAATTTCGGCAGAAATATTTGATATATTCAGCCACTTTTATCACAACATTTAGATGTGTGTCGGCTAATCTGGATCTAACGAGTGATTTATTACTGTTCATTAATGAAAGTAGTTGCTCACATTGATAAGTACTACTCAACATAGAATTGATTTTACAAGCAAATTTACGAGTTCTACATATCGTACTGACACAAAATTGTAAATTAGAAACATCAGAACAAAACACAGTACAATAATGTACACCAAATAAACCATTCTCTAAGAATCTAAAATAGTTGTGACACGGTATTCATATTCCGTTTTTTATTTTTCCATTATTATTGGTAGCAGCGGGCCACAAAAAAAAAAAGATGAGCCGAGGGCCGCGTGTTTGACATGCCTGATCTAAGCGAAATACGTTTTTTCAAAATTATTAAACGTTATTTTGAATACCTGACGATAACATCATACACATAATCTCGTAGTGTTGTATAAATATGTTTTGATTTCGCGAAAAATAAATTCCGAAATTAGAATCCATAAAAACGACACTGGTAAAACAATTATAAACGGTCAGAGTTTACTTCATGTCGTTTCGGGCTCGAGTATTGTATGCGTATAGAAATCATTACGAGTACGACGTTTTTTAATGCGTTTCCCGAACCGTGAGCCCAGTGATAGTTTTCCTTTTTCTTTATTTTACAGAAAACTAAAGTGCGAAGCACATTCGAACGCCGCAGTGCCGTAAAGGGAAATTAACGATTATCAACGCCTACGATTATTTTTTTTCCCAACGCTGGTTTCGACGTGATCGACTTGATTATCTCTTCGTCCGTTATTATATTATTCGCCGTACGGGACGGCTCGTAGACAGACTATACGACCACGGAATAACCGCGCAATTACTTCCGTGACTTAATTATTAACGCCGCTAACTCGACGGCTGTACACGAACGAAATCGAAATCGCGTGAGACTTTAGTGCACCTTCGTGTCTGACGGCGGTTAAAAACAGATTGTTTGAACACGAGCGCGAAATAATACGCACCATTACCCGACGCACAATGTCTCACTTGTGAAAATGTTGATGCGCCAACAGATTTTCATTCAACATCAAAGCCGTAACGGGATTCGGTCCAAAACCAATAGCACGGCCTATGCGAGCGTCGATTCTTTGCGTAAGTTCAAAACAAAACTCGTGTTCACCGTTAAAATAAAATTTAAGAAGGAAAAAACCAGAATCGATTACTAAACACGAACCTAATTGTATAATTATGTCGACATTTAGTGTTATGTAAACAATAAACGATGTAATAAATGTATTATAACACTTCGAAGAATATTAAACAAAATCGATTTTTTTTCTTTTCAATCCCAAATAGAACGGTTTTTTCCGTATAGACGACTTTCGAACATTTCGTTCGATGTTTTGTACGTCGACGAAGAAAAAATGTAACGATTAGATTTTCTCGTTTTTCCAAATGGTGATTTTAAATCGTATTTCACGTTAAAACCGAACATCATAATATTTTTCCTAGCGAGGTAACCGTAAATGTCGTACCGAAACACGAGGTCAGCCAATTTGGTTTTACATTAACTAGACTAAAGTCTAGTCTAATAGACTACAGCCGTCGTCTCTGAAAACTTTTTATCATACCTATATAAATAAGCCCTTAGCTGTACATATATATATATGTATATGTGTGTGTGTGTGTGTGTGTGTGTGTGTGTGTGTGTGTGTGTGTGTGTGTATGTGTGTGTGTGTGTGTGTGTGTGTGTGTGTGTGTGTGTGTGTGTGTGTGTGTGTGTGTGTGTGTGTGTGTGTGTGTGTGTGTGTGTGTGTGTGTGTGTGTGTGTGTGTGTGTGTGTGTGTGTGTGTGTGTGTGGACTTTCGGTGCAAAATCGTACGTAAACGAGTTCTGTTGTTAAAATAATAAATAACAATGAAAATATCAGATCGAAAAAAAAACTAGGAACAAATTTCAACGACAGAATAAGTGTCAAACGCAAAAAAAAACAATACCTGTGAACGGTGAGCAGAGTTGTTTGGGAGATTACTGTCTGTTAGACACGCTTTATCTAAGTCCGAAGTAACAATGGTATTAAAAAAAAAAAAAAAAAAAAAAGAGAGGCCGAAAGAGAGATGGTATAAAATAATTTTTAACGGGCTGTATTTGAATAATCGTATCAATCATTAGTTTATCGAGAGACAATGACGTTTTTTTTCGAAAACGAAAAATGTTATATATTATCAAGTGTGTACAATATTGATTGTTTTTTTTTTTCATTTAGTATTTATTCGCATTCTTTTATCGATTTTATGAAGTTAAATGCATAAATAAATTAAGTTTACGTAGAAAATACTGACTGTTCACCGAGAAAAGGTATTTTATCCGTCTGACAGAGGTGTATACCCAACGTGTGTATGGGCGAGCGAAATAATCAAATAAAAATAATATACTCTTCTGGTGATATATTTTATTTTGTCTACGACGCGGCAATTTTCACTATAAGAAGTTATTCTCAATTACGTTTCTAATAAAATGAATTTTTTCATCACCGCAAAATTACATAGATCTATAAATTGAGATTAATTTATCTATTTTGATACATTTAGACACTCAAGTGATAGTAAAAAATATAAATCCATCAAACCTGTTTATATTCATTAAATTTTATTTTATTAAACGTATATATTTTTAAGCTAAATTTAAGAATGTACATTGTGTATTATTAATAATGGTTCGAATATAACTAAAAATTTAAAAATTTAGAAAATTGTTTATTGAAATGTAATAAGAACAAAACAATATTAAAATTTCTGTATTTAGTCCAAAACTGTAGATTTTGATAATTGTTTAGACTGAAGCTTAACAAGAGATTCTCAAACGCTGAATAATTTGTATATAATAAAAAATGTATAAAATACATATGATATGTATGAAAAAAGAAATCATATATTTCATGTGTAAATACTAATAGTTATACAGTACATTCCATGCAACAATATTGTACATTTACTAATTCTTATTAATTTAGAATATATGTATAGCAACCGTAAATTAACTTTTTATGTAATTCAATAATCAATTAAGTGTATAATATTACTTGAATACTTTTTATATAAATATTGCTTTTATATCAGTATATATATTTTTTTTATTTCTTTTCTTATTTTTAAATCATATTATCATTAAATATTATTATTAAATCGCATAATGGATCATGAAAAGCTTAGGAACCTATTTAAACCTAAAAATTAATTGATTGAAGAATTTTTTTTATTTTTTGCAATGTTTGGAATAATATAAAAAAAACAGTTCATTGTTTGTTTCATTATTCGATTCAATAAAAACCTAAAAACGATTAAGTTTATTCGAAACCAAGATGATTTCAAAACGAAAAAAGTTCACGAACTTAAAACCATGCTGGTTGTTTTGTCAGCAGTTGCGTAATTTCCATGAAATTCCCGTGGAAAAAAGTCCGTAAAATAATTTAATTTTAGAAAGATACTTTGGCGAAGAGTTTTTCGTAAGACGATTTAGTTTGCTTTTCGATTCATCTCGCTCGAAATCATTTTCACAAAACGGTTTAGCAATTATGTTTGCCTCAAGAGAGGAACACTCGATTTGAAATAATAATATCACGTTTAATGAACGTCGAATCAATATGTCAACGACGTAGCGTTCGGACGTTTCCGCTTTTTGATCGTCCGATCTCATTAAATACAACTCTTCTTTCGACCTAGTTAAAAACCGATTTGAAATTTGAATTGATTACTTTTCGATTGCGCGTCAAGTGAAATGCGTAGAAAATAATGAAACATGAAATATCACACACACACACACACACACACACACACACACACACACACACACACACACACACACACACACACACACACACACACACACACACTTATATTTATACTATACATTCGAATATGTTATCTTACAAGACGTTTTGTGTGTTGGTACATAAATTTTTGTGAGGCTCAAATCTCATTACTGAACGTAATAACGTGACTAGCCGCCGATGTCGTTTCGTGCAAGTTTCCAGACGGCTTCCCGAACGTTTTACAACAATTAAATTCCGTTTCCAATTATACTTGAAGAACGATAATTTGTCCGTTAAATTGCAAATAGACTTACATATTATACATATTATATACGCCTATGTATGATATGTCCCATTCAAAATCTTTCGCCCATTTTTTTACGTTATTTTGGGAGTTGTTTAATATTTTAAAAGTGATTCTTTAGAAAAAAATAAAAATTATAATTCACTTCATATAGATACTTAAATTATTAATTATATATTAAGTATATTAAATACTATTAAGTATAATAAAATTTGGTTTACTCGTAGATTTTCATTAATTTTTTTTTTTTTTTTTTAGAATCTTTTGTACTAAAACGTTTAATCATCTTTCTCGTATCCTTAATCGTGTTAACGTTTAAAACAGTAAACCATGATTACGCTATATTTTTTTATACATAGTGTCAGGCAGCATATATTTAAAAAAAATATACTTTTAGTTTTTTTGTCATAGTTGCTGTTTCACGATCTCAATAAATTAATCGTTCGGTATTACCTCGTAAAATAGCAATCGTTGCCCGTGAACCGATCGCTGGAGTCGCCGTGTCGTTGTACGTTGGTATTCGTAGTTGAACAAGGGGACTCCATCAGCTAGAGAACAAATGCAGAGGACGTTCGGTCGTTTTCAACAACTTTTTCTATATATTATCATCTTGTTCAATATTATTACTGTTACGATCATCCTACATACACGCATAATCACATATTGTATAAAAATGAAATTAAAATTATTCGAAAACTTTAAGAGCCAGTGATATGTCGTTTCTCCTGTTAAATCGTCGCCTCCAAAAATGAACAACGTGTCGGTGTGTATTTGAAAATTTTATCATTTGTAAATTTTATGTGGGATAAAATCGAAAGTGGAATAGTGAAAAGTGAATAGAAACCAGTTGCGTTCGTTTTTTTGCAACACAGGCGAGATGGACCAAAATACGGCGGAATAGAACATTTTTACGGATATTCATAAATCAAAACAGATTGTTCTTGTTTTTAATCCAAAACGTATTTTAATTAAAACTTGCAATAATCGTTTATCACAAGGTTTTCTATTTTTTCAAAAACTAATGAAACAAAAATGTTACTTAAGTTTCACTTGGAATTATTTTCCATAAACAATAATTTATCATTGATTTAATAAAACTCCATACTACACGTGACGCTCACCAGTCTAAAAATTGGCTTATTCAAGATTCACTACTGTCAAAACCATTATTTTGTCCGATTACCAAAAAATACTCACGGTGTTCATTATGCTCGGCTTTAATTTTTTTTTTTATCATTTTTTTTTTTATTATTATTTTTTTATTTTATTTTTTTTTTTTTTTATATGTATAATTATAAATCAACTCAACCACTATTTTTATAAAACGTAAGAAAATGTTTTTCGGATAAATGTATACATCAATTTTAAAAGTGGGACAATAATTTTATAGATAAAATATATAAAGTTAAAAAAAGCAAGGTAAAATCATAATTTTCAAACAAAAGTATTCTATTTTGCAATATTATATTGTTTATAGTGATTGCGATACAATGCAATTTGAACCTTAGAAAATAAATGTACTAATGGGATACCCTATATACATCACTAAGAGGGTGTTTGTGCGTATGTGTGTGTCTGTGTGTGTTTCTGTTTGTGTTTGTGTGCATGTTGTAATCGCATCGTTAGAAGTAAGACAATGTTCGACCAAAATCCTTTGTACGATTTGGCAAGCTCATATTGTATTCTCTATACTTAATGACGACAATTATTAACCTCTCTAACCTCTCTAACTACTATATATACGGAACATGTTTTCGATTTCCATTTAAAAGGTCGTGAGTGAAGAAGGAAAAGTCAGTTCTTGTGGTTTTGACTTTCCGATCACGCCGTAATGAGCCGTTCGATCGTTACGATTGTAGAAAAAAAAACCTCATTTATCGGATCCTAAATAATACGACCGCAATATATTCGTGTAAGCACCAAACGGAAAAAAAAAACCAATCGATACGGGATATAACCCGACTACAGTAAATATCAGTTTGACGTATATAATTAAACCAATATTATAAACTTGTACATAGGGTGTATGGTCGATATCGCTCCAGTCGCACGACTCCGCCACTAGGAGTAATGCTTTGTTCTAATTTTTATTACTCGATCGCACTCATTCATATTATTTTCATTACAAAGTATATCGCGGGCAACGCATGACTTATAAATTAAAACAGTCGCAACTTTTGACTTTTCACGCACTATGATCACTACTGTTTTCTTCGGCATTTCGTTAATTGTACCGTATCTAGATTTAAAGTGTCGTAAACTGAAGGTATAATGACACGAATATATAATAGATTATTGTTATTAGGTTTTAGTCAAGCGACAACACTACAGTGTTATATCAATACCGTATTTATAATATTTAAATACTCGTTTTCTAAATATAACTTGATATAATCGATTGTCTTAGTGATTTCGTGTTTATAAGAATATATATATATATTATATATATATATATTTGTGTTGGCCAACAATATCGATAATTCGATACGATATCGATATTGTGTATATTTTCCGAATAATTTCGATATCGATACCCAAAAATAATTATCGAAAATATCGCGATATCGACTCAGAACAATAAAGTTGACTTATATTCACTTTTATTACTTTTATCTAGTAGATAATACAATATTATATTGTATATTATTATTATTGTGATATATTTCAAAGAAATAGTTCACCACACTAAATAGTTTAATCTAAATTCAGTGCCGGTTGTAAACTTGCGGTGAGACCTCGTAATTAGTTCATTTCGTTATTAATTAATAATTTTATATTTATATTACACAAAATGAGTGAAAACTTTAAATTAGTACTATTTTCTGGTGCTAGGAGTAATACTAATGTGGGCGAAAAATAGTATATGGCAACATTTTGATTTTAAAGTTGATGATAAGGGGATTATATTAAATAAAAATCAAGTATTTTGTAAAACGTGCAAATGTCCTGTTGGTTACAGTGTAAATACGAATAATCTATAAATTATATAGAAAGTATCTTGTTGTTATTATGTAAAAATATAAATCGATATCGATATCGGTTTTTTCCGATATCAGAAAAATGAATACTATATCGATTATTAAAGATAATATATCGTTGTCCAACACTTATATACATATTTAAGTATTTAAACTGAAAACGATAACTGTATTTTGCGATTTTCTGTTGTAACGACTATAATATAGTTTTGAACTTGGAAATACGACGCGAGCGGTAAAAAGTTCGAAAACAAAAACATGTCCAATACGTATAACGAAAGTCAAAAGTGGAAACGTATGCGGATCTATTGGACGGTTCGAAAGTCACCGTCGACCTCAACCGAGTTACGATTTCGCGGACGGTTTGAAGATGGTGCGAATCGACGTGTCGGGCCGCAAAGAGGGCCGAAAACTTTATAAACGGCCGAAAATCGTGACAAAACGCGTTATCGAACAAACACTCGGGTGGGCGGCGTGACACGATATCGTCCGGAAGATACGGTTTTTAATTAATTACGCGTTTTCAATCGCCGCGCGGTAAGTACCTACGCCAGTGTTATATTACACGTGAGCGTTATGATCGGGCACGCACCGCCGTGCGTTTTTGTTTATTTTCGAAGCGGCCCCGGGAGCGTATCGTGTGAAAACACGCGCCGCGGGCGATAAATAACGATAATACAACAGTGATATTTATTTATTATACTATCTACGGCGTACGGCGACGCGTTGCGGACGGACCGTTTTGAACACACAACCGGAATATCGGGTGTCAAACAACTCGGCAACGCCGAAAGTCATTAACGCCGCGCCGCCGTTGGCTACGGCTAGGTACATTAGACCCGTTTCCGATCCGACCCGACTCGATCCGACCCGACCAATATCCTGCTCATCCGATATTTGTGGCTATATCATTTCCGATTTTATACCGCCTAATGTCGTTGTCAAAACATCTGCAACGAATCTTATTTTATTTACACGTGCCTTCTCTAAGAGTTTACACTGTGGTTACTTTGGTGCTGTTTTTATTTTATAGTTATTAGTCGATATGTTTTCAAGCTCCAGCAGTTCAAAAGACGAATGGGATGATTTACTTATTGTAATAATAATATTATTATATTATATTGTACCTAAATAATCCGAGACCTTGTTGGACGCAGGATTTATTGAAAGGTTATAAAAATGGAGAATATTTTAAAACATGTATTAAACTTCGAGAATATCCAGAAAAACGTAAAGAATATTTTCGAATGAGCATAAAAACGTATGATTACATATTGGATAATATTTTCGATGATTTAAAAAAACATAGTAATTTTCGGGAACGTATTCAACCAGACGAAAAACGTCAATAAATCTAATTTTGTCCGACTCGTCGGAAGAAAAACAAATAAATTTGTTTTAAACCCGACGTATCCGACTGGTCAATACGTCGGAAACGGACGGAACGGATATTTTGATTCCACAACATTTCTAAAAAATGAAATAAGGCCGCGTTGGTGCTGTTGTTCTAAATCCTGTAAGCGTTATTTTAAAAGTGAAAATAATCTATATTATATATTTATGCAAATGGTGTGAAAAATGTATAGTTATACATCAATTGAAAACGTCGGGGCCGATTTGGCTCAATTTTAGTTCAGTTGTTTCTAATTACCAGAAGAAGGTTTTTACGAAAGATAATTTTAATTCTTTAAGTTAATCAAGTAATAATTAATTTATAACTGTTTATTTCCGCAAGAGAATTTCAACAATTGGTTATTATATATACCTATATTCTATGGTATTATGTCACCACAAGAACTATCATCTATGTATCAACTATATAATATCTATTAATTGTTGTCATAATAATACACAGATATCTATACTATACTCAATACAGTATAGATATCTGTGTAATAATAATATACCTTCTACGTTTTACAACTACATAGACTCCATGGTGTATGATCTATCTATTAACTGTAAGTATAAATTTATTATATATCTATGGAAAAACATTTTGACAATTTTTCAACGATGCCACGGAGTAAAACACACTATTCGGAATCACCGCTGAAATGATTAATACAATAATACAATCAATTTATTCAATAGAACAATACGTGTTTATTTTTTACGTATTTATTTATTTATTTATTTTTTTGAAATTGTCTGTTTGAATAATGCCTCCTATTAATCGGTCAAATCTCGGACGTCATACCAGCATAGTAAAAACGTTGTTTACCATATCGCTCTCCACTGATTTCGGTTCCGTTCGAATAAATCACATTGAAATTTGAACTTTATGTATTTTATCATCACTCCGGAGATAATCGGAAGGCGTAAAAATTTTGGGCGAGACGAATTTTGCCGGGTCAGCTTGTTTTATTATAAAATGGAACAATCCGTCTACTCGCGATGTCTTCTGGCTATCACCAATGGGCCGAAAAATGAGACGCAAATCACCTAGTTTTTTTTTCATAATGTGATGCGACTCACCAGACATCAATTTTCGTAGGGATTTCCGTGTCGTGCGCTCGAAACGCGTCTTGATTGGGCGACAAACGAAGGGACTCCGTCGGTTTTCGGGCGGACAAACGGCACGAGTGCTCCTCTCGAATCGCAGCTGCCCGCGCAGTGTCACGAGGAAACGCAACCGGTGTGCACACTGCAGACGTATGCCGCGCGACGACACGGCGATTCGGAGTTTCAAATACAGTCATTACCGTTACGCGTAACCTCATATTATACCACGCGATACGGATAAGACGCGATGTTATTCGAGTAGACGTTGTTTTGCCCGAAAATAATTGGTGTTTAAATCGCAGTATAAAGTGCGTCGTTGACCGTGAAAATAATTGCTAATTTAATGCCTCCAGAATTTCAAATATTTTCGTTGAACACATTATAATACGTATTGAACGGGGGAGAAAAAAACGTGTTGCCCGTGCCAATCGAAAAAGACAGAATACGAGACCTTATTAAATTAACACGCTTCGTCTCCCGTTATGATTACACTGACTGTGCGTGATCGTCCGAAAAGATTGAACGCAAAAAATGTAAACAAAAAGAAATAAAAAAAAAATTAAAAAAAATGGGTACGAATAATTTCTAATGCGATCCTGGGTTAAGTAACCCGGCTTATTCTAATACGGGTAATTTGAATTTAAAATTTTATGATGATTGGTGATCCATATTTATTCTTACTATAATTATCTCTGACCACAGGGCACAGATAAGTTCCAATTCATCAATTTTCAAGAACGTATTTTTTTTATTTTTTTTTATTTATATATTAACGATTTTTAATACTAATCGTACTGTTTGTTATCATTTAATATTATAATAATTATTGATGTAAGTCCCGAGATCAGTTTTTTGTTGTATTTTTTTTTTACCAAGTATATTTTTACGTATAAAAGTTGATTATTATCATATTTGACCCTTTTTGAGGCAAATCAGGAAGCTATCAGAAATTCATGTTATGGTATTAACATACGTATGTAAACTACTTTGGAATCAAAAATCGAATTTACAATTTTTGATATATTCGTAGATACTGATAAAACGAAAATTCATTAGTATTACGCATTAGTGAAAATGTGCAGGAAAATCCTTTCTTAGCGTGCCTGTACACAGTAATAAAGACGTTTCCTCGACGTTTAAAATCAACCGATACTGTAGTTTTGGCCGCACTTCGATCGGTCTATCGGTCAGGACACGTTCGATTATAAATACAGATGTCGGTATGAGTTCTGCCGCTACTGCGTTCGATCGAGTTCGAAGAGAAATATCGCGGGCATATCGCAAGATCGATTATCGTCGATACCGTTAAAAGTCCCACGAATCGTGTCGCCAAACACTGTGCCGGTGTACGGCGCACGTACAAATCACGACGTGAACATTTTCAGAAATGAATCATGTACGTATGAACGACGAGTTGCGACAAAAGTTATTGTGAATCATTATGAACGTGATTTCGAGATACTACAGTTGACGTCGTAACGTGTGAACGCGTGATCAATTGCAATACATAGTCGTGTTGTACGAGTTATATGATCTGCAAACAATTTTGTATTAAAATGCCATTTGTTATAAACTAATAGCGGTAACGTAATATTATAAGAACTGTGACGTTACTATTTTGAATAAAAAAAAAAAAAAAAAAACCAAACCAGCAACAATACGATAATAATTCCGCATACATTCGATTCGTCCTCGGTCGCGAGATTTCTCTACGAAAATCACACTTGAACAGACGTCGTAAATAATGTTATATTCGATTTTTTATTCGAACCTAAGTGACGTTGTAAAATATCGAATGTATAACTCGAGCGTTCCCGGAAATTTCTTGTTTATTACGTCAACATCGGTACACTCATAGATGCGGAACTTCGTGTGCCGCGAATAGCGATACATTTCCAAAATCTAAAATGGCTTCGAAAAAACGAAATATCGACTGTCTTCGTATTGTAACTTGATCCCGGAAAACGTTTTTGGAGTGTCATCCCGCACCACTAATCACTAATCAGACATTAAGGAACTTCTATTACAACTGAAAAAAAAACAAAAACACTATTCCCGAATCTGCAAACTTCGAATTCGTATTTTATTACATCGTTCGACAAAAGTGCAATTTCGTTTTAAATCTTATTTTCAATATTTAGTAAGCAATTCAGATTTAATCACATTTCCATATCACGTTGTATAAATCATCACGTTTTTTTAAAATTATTTGCAGCTTCTTCGTAATCAACGGTTTTTGAAAACTTTATTATTAAATCTGATTTAGATGAAAAAAAAAAGTTGTGATTACAAAAATTCTTTTAATTATATATTTATCATACACATCACGAAACGTTTCGGGATTAGCGGTGGCACACGCCGCGGCCCTTCAAGGTACGCCTGTGAATACAATATTTTAACAGCTTTCGCGACGGTCACTATGCGCTTTTAGCCGAAGGAAATTTCGTATTTTTAATCATATTTTCGTCAGAGTCAATGAATTTTGTATTCGTTTTGTCCACCGTTTTCCGGTAAATCGGTACGATTTCGTTAGCGTTTGTGTTTTTTGATTTGCTTCAAATACGCTTTCCGAATAATTCGAGAACTTTATCGAACAAATGTATTCGTTCAACATGAACACACACACACACACACACACACACACACACACACACACACACACACACACACACACACACACACACACATTCCCACTGTCGAATCCGGGTTAAATTATCTGAATAACGAAACATCTGCGTACACGGTGAGCGCGTTTGTTCGGTGCAAACGCGAAGGAGAGGAATGTCGGTGTCCAAATCAACATCATACCGATCTGGAAATGATACGGTTCTCTGCGTCGCGTTTTCGTTGCTTCAGGCGTACAAGACCGCACACCGCGGGGTTGTTCGTTCGCACCGTAGTCGAATGACCAGCTGGCGCCCCGTGATAATATATATTTTTTAATTCCGTCCCGAATGGGACCGGACTCGACACAATCCGGCGGCGGTGGATATTGGCACGTGAACAACACAGCTGCGAACTATACGGACATGATGAAAACACTGGATTTGCAAACGTTCAAAACCAAAACGCGGCTGCTCGCCAACGAAATCGAGGAGACGACTCGTTCGAGATTAAACAAACTAATGGGTTACGTTACGCTTTTTCAAATATTATTCACAATCGACAGCTGAGAAGCGGCGCAAGACCGGTGGCATAAATATTCGAAATAAATTGACGCAGTACAGTGCAGTATAGGTATAGTTAAACGATTCAAAATAACTATAATATATAAACATAAATTGTAAGTCTGTCAACGACGCAATCGCGCTCGAATATGATTAAACTAATGTGAATTTTAATTTTAATGTAATCAAATAAAATTAAACGTATCGAAAAAATATTAAATCTTTCGCAATATTATGTAAAAAATATGGTTACTGATACGAGAAACATTAAAAATGTTTAAAAATCATATAAATAAAAAAATATTAAAAACGTTTTTTCTTCGTAAAATTAAACTATAACATTAGTATATTTTATTAAAAAAATTAACAAAGCACTTTGTATAATTTATTTATACATTGATTTTGTATACCAAATAATATGACATTTTGATAAATTTTATCCCACAAGATAAAATGTTTCAAACCTTTTGGATAACCCAAAATAATTTCATTAAAAGGACTCTAAAAACGAACCTTTTTTTTTTTTTTGTTTGTAAAGAACAGTCGATTTTATGGTAACTTTTATAACTTTAGTTATTATAAAATAACTTAAATGGTGTAAAAGATATCAAAGTATTTTAAAACTTAACTTGCGAGAAAAAATTAATATAATTTTCAATGAAAAGATAAAACCTTTATAATTAGATACTAATTAGTTATCTAATACACATTTGTATTTTCATTACCATATTTTACAAAATTTTTATTTACATTTTTAGGTGAACTTTTAACGTCTAACGAAATTTAGAATAAGCAGGAATGCGCTCGAGTTATTCGAGATGACAAGACACAATTAACATTGAAAGTAAATATAGTTTGAAAGGGATTTCATTTTGGGAAAAACATAGAGAATGTAAATTAACTATGACTCTAGAGTTGATCATACTTGCAAATATGGGCACTTAAATGTGATTCCACTAAAATGATTGACTGAAAAGTGAAAATATAAACAGGGTGTATAACAAAAATCTGACAAATGGAATCATTTTGTTTTCATCAATAGATATTTCACTTTTTTTTTTTATAAAAGTAAATATAGAACTGAGTTATAACTAAAATGTTTTAAATCATTTCTTTTAAATTTCGTACCTCGAAATTGAAAATTGAACATTTTGCTAAATTTTTTCATACAAAATCCAAAAAAGGCATGTTATTGGTCTGATTTTTAGAAAAAAGTTGGTGCTCAAAATTGCAATAAAGGTTCATTCAATATTTTTTTGCGGATTTTTAAAGTTTTCTAAAAATCTTAATAATATATTTCATCAATACATTTATAATCTAATATTTGATAAAAAAATAAATACCATTTTATGAAATATTTCTACATTATTTTAAACAAGTTTGAAAATTAATAGTAAATAATTAACGTAACTCTAATAAAGTATTTTATGCTTAAATTTTTCTACAAGACAGTTATTTTGATTTTCAATTCAAGATTTAAGTTAAAAATTTTAAAATTTGGATTCGAGAAATAAAAGAAATATTTAATGCACTTTTATTGTAAAACAGTTATAATATGATATTAATTAAAAAAGTAAAAAAAAAAAATGAATTTAGCGAAATTTATTCTGTATATCAGATATTTGTAATACAATTTGAATATATATATATATATATATATATATATATATATATATATATATATATGCCTCAGATAAAGGTTGGTAGAGTAAACTTATTAATTTATAGACGAGTCCTTTTTAAAAAAAATGCAAAAGTGTCATCGAAGTCATCAATTTTTCCCACAGCTGTCATCTGCAGAGAAAAACTTGCACAACAACAACTGCACACATGTATATATGCGGATGTATATATATTATATATATATTTGATTCTATGACAGATCAACACTCGCGAGTTATTGTTCAGAAATCAACTCGAGTTGTATGTAATAATATGGTGGTGCTTCTGATGGTGAAAGAAAAATTGGGCATATGAATTGGTTCGAAATTCAATACACACTATGATGTGAAGTAAAGGTTATACATGTTTAAAGTATGCACTGCTCTTTGAATAATCGTTTAAAGGTCAATCATCAGCAACGGTCAATGGATCTCGAATAACAAAGTAACACCAGAATCATTGAACAACTTTGCTGTGGAATTCAGTAGAATTCAGTAGTGAAATTTTTCACGTGCTAGACAAAGAAACCACATGGTGTCACAATCACAAGTACACATAGTATGCATGTTGATGGCATTTGATATTTTATGGACGAAACTTAATAATTTTTTTTGTTTAGATAGCAAGAGTAAATCCTTCAAATAGAAAATAATATTAATATTTTTTTTTCTTTGCCGGACGAATAAAAAAAGAAACAACACAAAAAACGATCAAACTGTGTTTCAAGAAATTTTGGGCCCCGGAGCAAGCCCCTTTCATCACTCTAAGTCGAGAGTTGTGTCGATAGACTACCCCTGCGTGGCAATTAAAGAATAAAACATAAAAGCGTATTAATTACGACATTTTAGACACGTGCTTTACTGAAGGAGTCGAATTATGTACTTTCTAAATAACGAGTACATTATGATACTATTGGATTTACTGCACATTATACATACGTGTACAATAACACGAGCGATGCATTAACACTTTGGTTGGTAAGTCGAGAAAATACGATATGTCATTAATACAAACTTAAGAATACAAAAAACATACAAGTTTAGGTAAGAAGATCTTAAACGCTCGATCAAAAAAATAAAATCTTGGCAGTTCCGTCGGCATTAATAAAATTGTGACGTTACAGTTTTTTCTTTCACGTGCGTTCAAATACGTTATAACGACCCTATTGAATTAGCGACGTTTTTATCTTTGTGAATTTCAGAAAGTTTCGATCCCGCGGCGAATCCCTTTCAAAAAAATAAATAAATGGAAGAAAAAACATCTAAATTATCGTCTCGCTTGCGAATAACGTAAACGCCGTGTTTGACAGAGTAATTTCGTAAAAACACCTCGTGGCGACAGGTGTACTTACTTCATCAAACAACGTTTACGGAAATTAGAATCGATTGCCGGAGAAAGCGAAAAATTCGATTTCGTTGTCGTCATCCTCGTCGTTTTAATTGCGAAATTCACCCGCGTGTCAAAACTCGCTACAGCCAGCGGAAACGAGAAACGAGCGATCATAATATGACCCGCAGTGCCGTAACGAACTTAAACAAGAAAAAACCGAAAGGTTAGTTGAACGACTTTATCTACTCCATTCTGTTTCACTTCTCCCGAAAGACTTGCACCCTGTTACACCGAAACGGATATGCGTTTCAAAACCTAAATGAGTGGCAACGCTCAGTCGGCAGACAGTGTCATAGAGCATAAATATAAATGCGCAACACGATTCCAGGATAACGGTTTGACAAGTAAAACGTTTCGGAAAAAATATATATCTCACCGTCTCTGATGTCGGACCGACAAATTAAAATTATACGTTCAAGAGGGCCCTCCAGCGATAAAATTACACCCTAAACACGCTCATGGTACTCTATATATAAAACAGCACAGTCGAAATCATAAAAAAAAAAAAAAAAAAAACAGCTCGTTAAATTGAAGACGACAACGTCTATTATGCTTACACGAAGCTTTTTATTACATCTACTCGTTTTAAACAAGTTATATCAAGTTTAAAAAATTCACGGTTTTTGTATTTTTGGAAAATAAATTAAATTATTGTCTGCAAGTTTATACGAAAAATATTCCTCACGTCTGGGAAACATGAGTATAACGTTATAATCTCTACACAGACACACACGTAAATATTTTGAAAATGAAAATTATTTTCTACGCGGTTATTGGAAAAGTTGTCCGACTAACTCGGAAAATACGAAAGTGTGTTTCGAAAAACAAATTCGCAATTACGGCGTTTACACAAGAGTGGTGAGTGAAATGAAACTTTAAATCGTAACTCCTATCTCGTGAAGTTGGATGTGGCGTCTTTTAGAATCGATCTGCTCCATATCTACGTTGTTCAGTTGACGACGTCAATACACGAATCGTTACTATTGCGTCATCTTTACCGCGTTTCGGCACAAGTTCCGATTGCCGGCCAAGAGGAACAACGTCAAATAAATATTATCATTGCGGTCCCTTGGTGTACAACAAAACCAAGGATCTCGAACGTGGCGGTTACGCGTTCGCTCAATACCTAATTAAAGAACAATTATGCCCTATACTTACCCTACGTTGAACTTTCACTCGCACATCGAAGCGATGTGTTGTGACGGTCTTCAGACACGTGGTTTTGTGTTACCGCGTCTCTAAAGAATCTAGGCTGTCCGCCTCACTCGAGGCTATTTACCGTCCCCTCGTCAGGTCACTTCTAGAGTCTGTACTCTGCGACCCCTCTACAGCAGTGGATTTTTCTCTCGTAGAACGTGTCAAATGTAAGATTTCTAAACTCGTCATCGCTTATTCTAAATATCGATCATCCTTCTGGTGGTTATAGTCAAGTTATAGATAAGCTCGGTCTTGTCTCTCTGGCAAATATGAGAGTTGAGGCTAACTTATCGTTTTTACGTAATTTAATCGACGGTCGTATTGATGCCCTTCCCATTCTTTCCCGAGTCAATTTTAAAGATCCTTCCGTGCCATTAGGCCCTCGGCTCCTTTCACTATAGCCACTCACAACACAAATGATTATGATAGAGTCAAGCCGATTGAAAGGACAATGTGCGGCTTGGCAATGAGCGTCCGCTGCACTCGTATTATTGTTATTGTTATCTTGGTTTTTTTCTCTGTTCGGTTTTCATACATAATTTACTATTTACAGCTGCAGTGTCATAAAACTTATCACGGGTGAACTGGGAACAGATCAGCCCAGGGAGATTTGATAATCTAGCGGTCCACCAATTGTTTATACACAAATTTGTAACTATTGTTTTGTAAATATAATTTATAGAGTAACCTTGATCCTATAAAATTTTCGAAAAGAGTGAATAAACAAATTTAACTAATATTTATGCATTCATTTATAGTAGAAATCAGCAGAGGGTTTTTAATCTTAAGTCCTTCAAAACGTTACTAAGCCTTTTAAACCACTATACAATCATAGTTATAGCAGCTAAATATTGAAAAAAAAAACATAAACTAGATTAATTTTTACCTCAACATTTGGGTCAAAGGCAGCCAGTTTGTACGTGGGCCGGTAAGGTACGGAAAATCCAGGGGGCCGTATTTTCCAATACGGCTCTGATATCACTCTTTTCAATATTACGGTCTACAGAGAAAATAGACATTATTGTCTATTCGTATTTTTAATATAATGTAACAGTAAGATTTAGATATAATATAATATACTTAGCCTTCTGAGCTGACATATAATTTTATAATTTTCACCGGCCCAGGGAGATAAATCTCCCCATATCCACTGGCCTCTGGTACTTATGTCGTTTAAATTAGCTTTATTGTGTTCTCGACAATAATAATTAAAGTTGCTGTTTTCGTGAACCGTATCGAGCTCCTTGTCCGTGAATAAATAAATAATAATCATTGTTCCGTTGCCGAGCCTAGACGCATCCACCTCTAGCAGTCGTCGAGCTTTAGGACGTGACTAACGACTTTTGTGACGTCAAAGTCACGTCCGTGGAAACGATAACGGCGATCACAATAATACCGTTCGCGTCGGCCCGACAGACTCGGACGCTGTGCTCGGATTTCGGCGTTCCACCGGATATCCCGTCGCACGGCCTAACCTGTACCCGAGAGACACGGAAAATCGTTCGCGTTCGTGTTCGGCATGTCTGATGTCGTACCGGAAACGGCGTGTAGGCCCGCGAAACGGGAAACGACACCGGCCCCGCGCGCGCCGTCCTACTCCGCCGCGGCGTTCGGGAAAAATAATTTCCGTCGTTTTCCAAACTTCCAAGCGTCGTTTCCAAACGTTGCGCGGACCACGGTTAGCTGTTTGCTCGCAACTCGTTTGCAATTGATGCTCAATTTTATGGAATAAAAACAATTTAGTAAACTTAAGAATTCGTTATTAAATAAATTTCGTTTTCGTATTGATTGTGTTTTCGAGTAAAAAAAAAAAAAAAGCTGGTAAGTGAGATGATGGTGGTACAAGTTAGTCCTTCGTCCCTTCGGTCCTCGGACAAGATATAGGTGATGAATGTATTAAGTTTTAAAGAAATGATAACTCGTTTCTTTAGTATAAAACGATTCTGAGCAAAGCTTCAGTGTTATATAATATATTATTATATACTGTTTACGTATTTTACGGTTATTTGTATAATTTTTGGTGAGTTATAATAATTTATTAAAGTGTGTATAAAAAAAAATCCTGACTAACGATTTTTGAACTTTTGTTAGGATAATTAGGTAGGTATATGAGTAAGGTCATATTACATTTTCAGAACTTTTTGTCAAATATTTAAAATTATATTACATAAAAACTTTTAAACAATTTGGTAAATTAAAAGTTCTATATTTAAGTCAAAAGTGCTTTAATTGTTCTGAAAATGATGTCTAATATAAAAAAGTATGTATTTGATATTGGATATAATTTTCAAGTTTCTAGCTTCAATACTTTTCGATTTATGACTAAATACCTAAAATCTGAACAGTGAAAATCTCGTTTACGGCGGATTTTTACCGTTTTTACTCAGTTTTTCGATCGTTATTCTTGATTACTGGAAAAACCATGGAGATTTTGGAAAAATGACCTCTCTAAAGTACCATCTCAGTTCAATTTCAAATCTAAAAAGTTGCTGGACGAAACTTTTGGACAAGGATTTCTATACGAAAAAGTGTTTACAGAAAAAAAAAATAAAAAAAAATAAATAAACATCATTGTAAAACCATAAGATCCTTCGCTTCATTCAGAATCTAAAAATATATATATATATTTGGAAAGTTCCTTACATTATAAAATAAAATTAATGAAAATGTTTTCTTACTCCGTATACATACAATCAATACATTTCAATACTTGAACGCCGTGTGTTTTACAAACCGTTTTTTTGCATACAGAACAAATATTTGAATATTTCGTATCTTTAGAACTTGGACACATGTTAAATACCAACGCGTAATGGAGTCCGAAAATATTCATCTCAAAATAACTATTATTTTCGTGATGGCAAATCATAAGAAAAAACCTATGTAACTGGTATCATCGGGTCTATTATGACCCGAAACCTTTATAAATAGCTTTTTTGAACGAAATACGTAATAATTGTTGATAACGAAAGACGTAATACGTTGTTTGAAGTATTGTGATAAAATACAATGCATTCTACAACAAAAAAAAAGCGAGATTTATTGTAGAAAAGTTAAAAACAAAATGTCATGGGTCTTTTTTGACCCGACGATACCAGTTAAGGGTTAAAAATATTCGAGTCTTTTTGACTCTTCATGAAATTGAATATACGTACGTTTTCATATCCTCCGAAGGAAAAAACATTTTCGATCAAAATTCAACTTCGAGTAAATGAATATATTTTCCACTTTATACGTTCAAATACAATAACAACATTCAACACCTTCGAAAACGAATCTTTTTGAAATTTCGAGTCTTTTCGACTCTTCGCGAAATTGAATAAACGTACCTACGTTTTCGTCTATTCAAGAAAAGAAAATTTTTTTTAGAACTAAATTCAACTTCGAGTAAATGAATATGTATTCCATTCCTTAAGTTTAAATACAATGACAACATTCAATACCTTAGAAAACAAAACTTTTTGGAATTTCGAGTCTTTTCTACGCTTCATGAAATAGAAAATACTTATGTTTTGGTCTGATAAATACAATACCAACATTCAACACCTTCGAAAACAAATCTCTTTGAAACTTCGAGTCTTTTCACTTCTACGTGAATATGAGTAAACAACAGTTTTCGAATCGTTTTGAAGAAAAAAAATTAATTCGAATGAAATTCAATTTGAAATGAAGAACATTAATGTATTAACTGTGTAGAAGTAGAATAACATCGAGCGACACCTTAGTTTCGAATCTTTTTGAAAATTCAAGTTATTTCACTTCTACGTGAATATGAGTAATCAACAGTTTTCGAATCGTTTTGAAGAAAAAAAATTAATTCGAACGAAATTCAATTTGAAATGAAGAACATTAATGTATTAACTGTGTAGAAAAAGAATGACATTGAGCGACACCATAGTTTCGAATCTTTTTGAAACTTCGTGTCTTCTCACTTAAACGTGAATAAGAGTAAACAACAAAGTCTATGATATTCAATGGACTCTATTAAGACGAAAGAGATGAATAGCTATCAAATGACTTATAAAAAAATGAGCCCTCTAGAGTCAATCTGTGGCAAGTTATGCGAGTTTGTATTAAACAATAACGCATGGGTTTTGTCAACATTTTTCACGAAAAATGGAAAAACAGGCTATTTAGTTAATGTCTATGAGATTCAATGGACCATACGGTTGATATTAAATGTCATACTTTAAACTAGGTCATCATGGTCAATCTATGACTGAAGACCATCATACATCAATAATAACACATCAAAAGTAATGGGTAAGACGTAACGATACATCTGTACAATTTTAACATTATATTATTAAACATGATAATTTACAAAAACTTATGATATCCCAACAAAAACACTCGGCCAACTCCGTGTAACGCTAATTAAAAAAAAAAAAAAAAAAAAAAAAAATGAAATTGCTCTACAAAAGCGATCTAACGTGTAAAATGTATATATCTGTAACTAATTGAAATTCAATACAAATTGGTCATTTATATTAATTTACAATACGAATAATGTTGACTTATTAGTGATCCAAATTTAGTCGTCTTGGCCGAAAGATTCAATCGAAAAATGTATAGCGTGCAAGTTATAAGGTTATGTAATAGATAATAATTCAGGCACCATTAAAATAAATAAAATTGATTCCGGCCAGGAAACTAAATTTGGGTCAATAATTAGTTTAAAAAATAATCCACGTTATAAATTATTATATAATTAAATATTATAATATAATATAATTAAATTAATCAATATAAACGACCAATTTTTATTAAATTTAAATTAATTACTGGTATATACATTTTACACGTTAGACCGTTTACTCTGATTCCACAAATTTTATAGCATTTTCATTTTTTTTTTTTTTTTTTACCTAACGTTTTTCTTTACACGGAGTCGACGGAGTGTTTTCGGTGCGATTTTACAAACATATTATTGTACATTAATTATTTTATGCGTCGGGACTAACTCGACGTGCGTCGGCGAGGTGACGCGGTGTCGAAACCATTGTCGGCCGCCGTCGAAACCCTCACCACGTCGACCGCCGAGCGAATTCGACGGACGGCTGAGCGCGCGGGCCTGGTCGGCACGGGCCCGGGCGGGCCGGGTGCCACGTGGACGTCGCGCCCGCACCGGACGGCCCGTTGACGCGACCGTACCAATACGGCCCGGGCCCCGGCGCGGGCAGCACCGCGGTCGGCGGAACGCTGAAGTCCAGCAGCCGCGCACCGTCGCGCGCCGCGTACGGCCCCGGACGGGCCGGGTGCCATGTGGACGTCGCGCTGGCACCGGACGGCCCGTCGATACGACCGTACCAATACGGCCCGGGCCCCGGGGCGGGCAGCACTGCGGTCGGCGGAACGCTGAAGTCTAGCAGCCGCGCGCCGTCGCGCGCCACGTACGGTCCCGGGGTCGCCGCCGTGCTGCCCGGGAATCGCGGCCGCGCCGGCCTCGTGGCGGCAGCGGCGCGTTTCTTTGTCTCGTCGTGGCCACCGCGTTCGATGCAGGTCCCGGGTGAGCCTGTGGTTCCGTCACCGGCGTATCTGTCGCGTCTCCAGTCGGGCGACCAGTCGACCGGCCGGCGGCGGTTTTCCGGGTTCCAAGCGTTCTTTGTCCGCGGACCGCGGCCATTCGTCTGCGGACAGAGAAAAACGTCGCTGTCAAGCCGAGAGCGCAAAACTCGCGACGCCTTTTTCGGAGAGACGCGCAGCATCAATAAGTTTGTTATTGACTAATAAAAAAAAAAGCAAAGCTGAATTGTGGTTTATCTTATCGTAAAGAGAATATGAATAACAATATTAATTTAAAACACTTTGGACTCGAAATAAATAAAAGAATACATTGTACATCCGGTGTTTGTAATGATTTTCGTGATCTATTTACTAACTCGATCCAACGGGACCGTCTAATCTGTGTAAATATAGTAAATTTATAAACTAACCGACGATATTTGTTTCTTCTGCTGTTTCATTTGGCACGATCTTCCACGATCGTTCGCGCCAGCAGTCGAGTTCGACCGGTTTGATTTTTTATGAGTCGTATCGACGTGCTCCACGACATCTCCTTCGATCGCCGGACATTCAACAATTTCGGTAAACAGATCAATCGCGTCAAGGGTCATGAATTGATCTATCGCGTGTTTCATCTTTGCGATCTTGAGATCCAGAATGTTGCCCACCGCACACGTTGCTTTGATGAGGTTTCCTACCAATTTCCCGATCACAAACGCCATGGTCAGGATTAAGAAACACACTGCGTCTAACAGATGCCCATTTAATTTGTCTAGTGTAGAGATCAATGCATCGATGAATCCGTTCATTTTGTAACAAGAGCTTCTAATAAACTCGCCCAATGTTTGTATCTGAAGAACACGAATCGTTCCGCTCGGCGCGACTATCAGCCGTTGTTATCCGCTTACCGCGAACACCTGTGCAACGAGATAATGAACATATTAAACGAATATCGACTAGTAGGCTTCGTAGAGGCCACGGCGTGGCCTGCAATGATCGAGTTTTATTTACGAATTTCCTGAGGGGCGCGTTGCTGTGATAACATTCAATATTCGGGGGTCGGGGTCAAATCACAAATACACTCCAGTAGATTTATGTGCACTACTTATAACAGCACTACGCGATGACGGTTTGTATATTATTAACGCTGTTCGAGACGATGTCATGGAACGATAACGAAATAATTCCAATCCGGCTCGTAAAGATCTCAACAAACGATATATAGCCCCGTGTGTATTGTACTCACCGTGCAGACGTCGCTCTTCGGTATAGATTGCTCCGCCGACTTGATGCGCCTTTTTGTAGGCGCGATGTCCTTAATGGATATCGCGGTTTCCGATTTTATGTATACACAATGAGATATGAGTGTTATACGAACCGCAGTTTCGTACGGCTAATGATGTTTATAAATATGTTTTATAATAAGACACAGGAATGTATTTACTGTAAAGTAAAGACTTGAGTTTATATTTTCAGAGAAAAAACTTTTCCAATGTTCATTCGAAGGTTTCTAATCGATTGATTGAAATACAAACCGTATATAACAAAAATTTACAGTGAACTATTGCTCATGGAAACTGAATCATCATCGAATAAACATCAACAAGTTATTTTAGCTAGTCATATTTGATATAAATAGGGAAGAAATCAATTAAAGTTTAAATTGCTATTTATCGTATAATCTTTGAGAATAAAACTGTTAAGCTGTAAGTTAAATTATAATTTAAAACTATTATTAAACTTTTTACTAAAACAACTCATCGACATCAACATATTTATATGAGTATTTACCAAGTACAAAATACATTCTGTATTTAATATCAGATATTTCACGACTTACTCTGTTTTCCTTTGCCATTGCGTTCATTGTTCTTTTTTTCCGTTGTGTTGGTCATTATTATATAATCGTAAGGGTCTCGTAAATATTATCTATTTCCTTTCTGTTAATAGAATTCCTACATTGTTTTTTCTTTCGATCTTACTAATATACTAAGTAATATTCTCAAGGTTCTCTTTCCCTTGGCTCAAATTTTGTACCACGGTGGTGCATTAGCCGACTTCAGTTATCACTTAATGAAAAACATTTTTATAAATTGATTGCATCACTAATATTTCTATCCAATGTCACGTTATCATACTATTTTATACAAATTTATGACTTAACAAAATTTTCCATCGTTTTAATTATTATGATTTTGTGATATATGTCATAATATTATGTGCATGCTGTATAACATATTGAAGGGCCTGATCATTCAATGTGATTCGTTCTTACAAATACACCACTAATATATTTCATCGAAAATATTTTTTTCATAATAAAACATATTGAGGGTACATTTGAAAACTTAATTTATATATCAGGTATAATTAAAACAACAAACCATAATTAGTTGCATGTTTAATTTTTTTTAATTTAAAATATTACGACCTGTGAATAACAATTTTCACAATAAGTACAATTGATAACATAAATAAATACAGTAAAATAAAATTTAATTAATACAATAACATTCAATTTAATACACTATTATATCGATGCAGTCAGGCGTGAATTCAAGATTTCATGTTGGGGGACGAATAGACAAATCCATTGACATCCGACGCTTTGACAATACTCAAGTGGAAATTTTAATCTCGCATCTAAAATCAAAACAATTTATACATATTTTAGTAAAAATTAATTTCACTTAATGAATTTCATAATAATATAACCGTTTTTTTTTTCATCGAATGTAATTATAGGTGATAGTGATACATTGGAAAGTACGCCAATAGAAAATGCCTGAAAATGCTTGAAATACAAACATTTAAAATTTTAAACATAAATTTAGTATTATTTGATGGGAGCGTTTAAATTTTTTGAATGTTTAAAATTAAAAATATAATAATCATCAAATCATATGAAAAAATTAGAACTTCTGGAACCTATTTCGAATATTAATATCGATTTCATTCATTAGTATAATATAATAGGCAAATTAATCTGTATTATATTATTTTGATTTATATATGTTTATATATTTGTAATGATATAATATATAATAATTCTGCTGGTATTTGGTGAACATTTTGAATGTCGAATACTATAATAGTTGGATTTATGGCTAAATTTCAAATATGGGTATCATGAAAATGTCGTTTACTCCAAATTTTACCGTTTTATTCAATTTATTTTATATAAATATTTGAACTTAAAATATTATTATCATCTATAAAAAAGTTTATCAGGACATTAATCATCGATAATATTGACATCTTTAATTGTATGTTTTAGTGACCTATGGACTTAAATGTTTATGTGTGTCATATGATTTTTTATGTTTGTTATGGCCCCTTAAATTAATTACTGTGATCTGTTTTTTTTTATCCCTTGAAATTGAACATCAATGTAATTAGTTTCTACTTAGTTTCCCAAAATGGAAAAAAAATCGTAGGATTGTCACCAAATGAACTTATGACTAAAATATAATGTTTATTCAATTAAAAAATTTGTATGCTCCAATGTGCCTGAAAATTGTTCAAGAATTACCTGCAACTGTTCACAGGGTATTAATTTTGATTATTAACATCCCATTGTTTTATAACAATGAAATGTATCATGTCAATATTTTTTTAAATATCCTATTAAATTCTTGAACGTTTTTGTTTTTTGATACTTTATGTATTATGTATACTTTATTTTGATGAATATAATTTCAATTTAAAATGTTTATGAAATGTTTCTTGTGAGTTATTGAAAGTTCAGGATCTTTGATTTATTATTGTATTTGACAAATAGAAAAATTTAATAACACAATTTATAATGATATAAATAAAAGTTATCAGTTAATGGAATTATTGAGTTAGCTTAATTTAATCTTAGTTTGTTTGATAATTATATTATCTTACGCTATTATCTATATTTTTTCATAACTATGCTGGTAAAGAAGGACATAGAATAATTTTTTACTTGTGGAACTAATTTTACTAATTTTATACATATACGTTTCTCATATACTAAAAATTTTTATAATTTTAAACAACGATTTGTTAAATAATTTTATGGAAATATAAATTTGAGCCATTTGCTATCTAAAATCATGTAAACATTTTTCTAATGTTTTCTAATGATAAAATAAAACATTCAAATTCAATAACAACAATCTGAGAAAATAAATTTTACAAATCTTCTACTCATAAGACATTTTTGTAATGATTAATTAATGTATTTTTGAATGTATCTGTATGTTCTAATTTATTAATGATACAATATCACACAATAATCTATCTACGTATATTATACATAAAATATATTGTAAAAATAATTACCTAAATATTAATCATGGTCTTCTTCCTTGAGGTAAATCATAAATAAATAAATAATCATGTAGGTTAATTTTTCATGTTACAAATAATGTTCATAACTGATGAACATATCTATATCAGATTTTGCATTGTATAAGCAAATCTTTTTGTAAAAATGTATTTCAGTAAACATCGATGCAATATTAACCTTAAATTTTTAAATCAATGTTTAAAAAGTAATGATTGTACAAAATATTTAAAAAATCATAAAAATAAAATATGAATTACATATTATAAATATAAAAATAAATATGTATATTAAATTTTAGCTTTTATGAAAATTAAAAATACATTTTTTTCATTTGTACATTGTTATTTTTTAATATAATTATAACAAAGACGGTTAACATATCATCGACTGACGTTCAAATGAGGTTTCTAGCGTAAATCTGTGAAAAGTAATAATTATTTGAATTTGAAAAATACTCATTTTTCAAAGTTTTTTTCGTAAGGAAAACAAAAAATTACTCAAAATACAATGTCTAGTAAATTGAAATTTTGTTATTTTTATAGAAGTTGTAAATACGGATCGCATGACGTTCTAACGAAGTTTACGGTATATTGGTTATCAATAAAAAGTTACAGTTACTTCAAAATTGAAAAAAGCTCATTGTTTAAGATTTTTCGTCAGGAAAACAAAAAAATGAACTTAAGTACAAAGTCCAGTAAACTTAAATTTTTTAATTTTTTTAGAATATGTTCATACTCATGGAATAACGTTCTATTGAGTTTTCTATTGAAAATCTGTGTAAATTTATGATTAACTGAAATTGAAAAACACGCATTTTTCAGGTTTTTTCGTCAGTAAAACGAAAAAATGAACTAAAGTGCAATGTGTTTACGTTTATGTATATTATAAAATCAATGCTATTACCCAACTATTGCATTTTTTTGCTGCACAGTTTTATATTAGGTATAATTTCTAATATCTATAAATATGTTTTTGCGCAAGATACCTATCTGATAATCATTACCAAAGGATTAAAGGTATGAGTAATCGATAACCAAGTCCAGTTTTAGGTTTTATCTAACCATTAGAAAAACAAATAAGTATAAAGCAATTGTATAAATGAAGTAGGTATAATAATGCACTATTCGTCGTTGTAGACAGTATCGTAATTGTCATTTTGGCGTGTATGTTGTATAAGCGTGTTGTTTTTTCGTATTTAAAATTTATAACTTTGTTATAAAAAATTGAAGTAAATATTTAATATTTGATATTTTATTTTATTTAATATTTAAATATGGATGAAAATGTTATGAAGAAAAAATTGTATGATATTATATCTTCTATAATAACACAAAAACGTGATGACAACAAAGTTTTTTTAAGTGCATCCGAATACGACTGTCGTTTGGAGCAAAACTAAATGTAAAATAAGTGAGATGATGGTGGTACATTTCGTCCTTCGTCCCTTCGGTCCTCGGACAAGATATTGGTGATGAATGTATTAAGTTTTAAAGAAATGATGACTCATTTCTTTAGTATAAAACGATTCTGAGCAAAGCTTCAGTGTAATATAATATATTATTATTTAAATACTGTTTACGTATTTTACGGTTATTTGTATAATTCTTGGTGAGTTTTTTTGTAATTAAACCTTCATAAAATATTCAATTAGATATAACTCATTTAAACTTCAATTGTTATAACAATTATAACTCATTAGAAATAAACTTAAAAGAAATCAGACAATATCGAAAAAAATCGTATAATAATTTATTAAAGTGTGTATAAAAAAAAATCCTGACTAACGATTTTTGAACTTTTGTTAGGATAATTAGGTAGGTATATGAGTAAGGTCATATTACATTTTCAGAACTTTTTGTCAAATATTTAAAATTATATTACATAAAAACTTTCAAACAATTTGGTAAATTAAAAGTTCTATATTTAAGTCAAAAGTGCTATAATTGTTCTGAAAATGTTGTTCAATATAAAAAAGTATGTATTTGATATTGGATAAAATTTTCAAGTTTCTAGCTTCAATACTTTTCGATTTATGACTAAAAACCTAAAATCTGAACAGTGAAAATCTCGTTTACGGCGGATTTTTACCGATTTTACCGTTTTTACTCAGTTTTTCGATCGTTATTCTTGATTACTGGAAAAACTATGGAGATTTTGCAAAAATGACCTCTCTAAAGTACCATCTCAGTTCAATTTCGAATCTAAAAAGTTGCTGGACGAAACTTGTGGACAAGGATTTCTATACGAAAAAGTGTTTACAGAAAAAAAAAAAAGAAAAAAAAAAAAAGAAACATCATTGTAAAACCATAAGATCCTTCGCTTCACTCAGAATCTAAAAAAAAAAGAATAAAAAAAGAAGCTTTTGTACAATTGACGACAGAGCAGACCTGCCGGAATCGTAGTCTACGCTGAGAAAATGAAACATTTTCCTTCGCGCTTAGACCGTATGTTTTACTTTCTATTAAAACACAACATTATAAGAACCATATCATTATAATGCGACGTGTCTTATTTAATAAGACGTCGACGACGACAACAATGACATATTTAAAGGGAAAAATCGACCGAGGTATCACTATTTCGAGGGCATAGTTCTTAATTAAATACTTTTTTTTTTAGTAAATTTGATTCAATGTTAGAAGTTCTATGATAATTCGTGTTTTTGATAAAAACATATTTTTGGCCAAATCTTGAATATTAGCCAATGACAGCTGTACAGAATGATGTCGAATGTATAATGCAAGACTGCCGCCATACTGTTTATTTCAAGTGATCAACACAATTCACTAAATGTGTATTATTCAATATAAAGCTTCGCAGCCGTTCTGAATTATTTGTTGGATCACAAATCGGCGCGAGTTGAACATTATTTACATCGCGATGGCGTGATTAATTATCAACGAGTGGATTCAAAAGCTCGCGAAAACACGCAGATCGTAATTTAATTTAATTGTTTCAACATCACGGTTGAATTGCAACGAGCGAAAACGTACACAATGACGCACGTAGAGCGAGCGATCTGTTTTTATTGTTTTATCGTACGATTTGCGTTCATAAAATGTTCCTTTTTTTATTTTTAATCGTGAAAATCGCACCGAAATAAACGAGACGCCGTGAAAAGATGATTGCCAGGACACTGCAGTGTCATTTCTCAACACGTGACCGCGTCTGTTTTCTTCTTTTTTCACTTTGGTTTGGATCGAAAACGTTAGCATTGTCGTAATAAAAGTAATAATACTGATTATTATTATTATTATTATTATTATTATTATTATTAACAGCAATAGTTGTACTAATCTTCGTATCATATCACGTTCAGGTATAATCCAGCGAAGCTCCACTCAGAAAACGTACACCCGCCGTCGTTACCGGACACCATATACTCGGTCGCGTACACGCGTCGTGTACCACGACATGCCGCGTTATACTCGTCTAAAATAAGACGTCCCAAAGCCTTTCGTCGACAATTTAATAGTTATATATATTTTTCAAAACGCCCCTTTGATCGTTATCAATCATCCTTGTCCAGTACAGTGACGCGTTGAGGTACCGAAAAATAAAAAGCCTCTTCGCAGCACGACCTCGCGTTTTTAACACGCCATCAAAACACATGCACACGATAATATTATCGTTATAGTGTGCGTGTCCAAAAAAATAAATACACCACTCGCCTAAGACACTCGGACGCTTCGTCAGCGTATACAATGTGTATCGGTATACCTCGCAAATTATTATTGATTATCTAACTCGATACTATTCATATTATATTCACTGTCTACAAGGTAATTATTACAGGTACGTATTTTTCGAATCAAAACGGCACCGAAAATCGCTTCGTCGTATTTTTTCGACTATCGTCTTTTTTAATAATCAGACACAAGTCGCTATGAAATCGTGACCCGTAGGCGCATATTTTAATTACCTCGTTATCTTTATACCGTCACGGTATTTTACACATCATATTTTCAATACACCTCGAGATACTCAACTTACAGGAATCTCAATGAAAAAAAAAAAGGTCTCTCATTTGCATAAACCATCAAGTACACGGTGTAATCTACACCACCCACGGTAACTCGACTACTATTATATTGTACACGCGCAGCAAATAAAAATACCCCTCTTCCCAAAACATTCCGCCGACTTGAATATAATATTATCCTACCGAAATTCCCCCTGAATTTTCAATCCTCTATAGATCCTCTTACACGCCTTTTCACAACTGTTATAACGTGCCTCTTGAAACAAGGCTTGCCCTTAAATATTACGCAGTTATTTTACACCTTAACCTTTCCAATTATGTTAACGATATTATCGTATGACCATAAAATACGTAGACGTAAAAATTCAAATTACTTCGGTATGTTTTACATGTACCATGAATAGTAATATTCCATTTTTTTTATTTTTTCAAAATTATTTCCGGTGTACTTATATGTATACATTAAAAAAAAATAAATATATTTACAGTCTGTAATATTATTATATGCAATGAGTAAATTTGATAACTTTAAAATAGATAAAACAACATGACATTACGTGAGGAAGGAAGTCCATCAGTGTAGACTGTAGATACTCTCAGACTTGGTTTTTTTTTTTTTAATTAATACAGGTCGTGATCTAAAAGATCACGACACCAACTTCTTTTCAATTGACGCGGGGGGGTATCTGGGATGGACTCATTGGCTAGGTTAGATACTAGTGGATTTGTGTGATTGGTGAATTTGGTGTGATGTATATATTTTATAAAAGTAACATAAATTAAAAAAAAAAATCTATCTCCTTCATTTACGTCGATGTAAACCCATGCTGAAAACAGTACGTATTTCGTCATATTATCGTGATTATAATTCTCAAAAGTATTTTTCGTCACGGCTCTTTCGTAAACTTTTAAAATGCTCATAACTACCACAAACATTAGGTGCGACATTATATATTTATCCAGAAAACACTTAATAAAAACAAAATCTTTGAGCACAAATTACGTTTGTGAGACACTGTCCTTCTGTTTCTAAAAATAAAGCATATTCGGCCTGACCCATTTGAAATTTAAATAAATAAATAAATACAAAAAAATTAATATATTACAATGGTAAAATCATACGGAGATATTTATTTATCGGTTTACCGTTTATGTCAATAATCCTGTTTGGAAAGTTTTAAACTTATTTTTTATTTATCCGATACACTTCTGCGATATTAAAAAAGTGACGTTTTCCCGCGTCAATTTTATTATTGAATAAACTTCGTTGAAACGAATGTTTCATGAAAATCTCGGAAAAGATATTCTACACCGTTTCTGAAACGAGAAATTTACTCAAAAGATTTACTCACTGTCTGTTCAAAAAGAAAATAAATTTCTCACTGCGTTAGAAGCCCGAACCGAAACTATGATATGATATTGTGCACATTCTACAATATCACTCTCCCAGTGCACTGCGATCCGCACCGAAGAACGGCAGCTATCGGTCGTTTTATGGCCAAGACCTAAGTGTCGTAGGATTTTTTTTCCCGATAAATCTACCGTCTCCCAAAAGACAGAAGTTTTCTCATCCAAACACGCTGAGAAATGCATTTCAGTTTACTCCAGGTAATATGTGAGTTCTTTGGAGTTAGTTTTGACTCGGGCTAATAAAGGCAGTGATAAATATACGGAAAATCGACTTCATATCCGTATAGAATAATCAAATATTCATGTGACATTTTAAAAAAAAATACACATAAATATTTGTTTTTCTGTTTTTGACGATCGCGTATCGCTTTTTACGACAGTTATTCATATACCGAAAGCAAGCAAAGTCAGTCGAAAATGAGCACGGAAAGACTCGGATCAATTGATTGTCTTTGTATTTTCGTAGCATTAAGCCCGAATAAGAAGTAAACAATCGATCAGATCCCTAGTCAACATATTATCACGGTCGAAGCGTTTAGTTTAAAAATCCCCAAAATGTTATGTCGACGTTATTCGTACACCTTCGAACGGAGGTCTATTGGATTCGTTCAAACGGTGTAAGCGAAACTCGTCCAAACTGTCGTATATCTGTTTCGAGAGATAAAAAAAAAGGATAGGATTTGTCTAAACGACCAGCGACCGAACTTTACGTCTTCCGTACGTAAACGGAATGGGCAAACTTTTTTTTTTTTTTATCGAAGAGCCAAAAAGTAAACGTTAACAAGTGCGGTGAACCTATTTACGTTTGTTGACGATATTTTACGACCAGACGAATACCGACAAGAGCTAGTAACGTGTAATAAAAAGAAGTAGCTGGGGAAGGGGCTATTAAAACAACATTACCGTCGACTGCGAACACGATATTACGTTTTATTTAACATTTTTTTCCCCTTTTTTTTTCTTTTATCGTAACGTACGTTTATTTTACAACACGTAATCGAGGTTTGTGGGCCACGTCCAAAGCCATCACGGGTCGAATTCCGCGCGCTGGCCACAGTTCGCCGGGCCCCGATCCGTACGATAACACCGGGTCGTGACCACGGCGGCGACGACTTAAGGTTAGGTTTTCCGTGTTGCGTTCGTTCGTCCGGAGCGATTGCGGGTGAAGCGACTCGTTGAAAATGAGTTTTGCGTGACAAACGGCCTGCTATGTTGGTCGTCGTCGGGCGTTTGATGCGCCTCTGATTCCATCGGCTGTCGTCTTCCCGTGACTTCAGAACTAAAATTCCGGTGATAAACGTTACAATATACATCATTCGGCGTACTCACGTGAGATTTTACGTACAGCGTGCTCGTGGTTTTACATATGGTGAGGCCTATAACCCTCCTAATACACGTTGACAGCACCTTCATAATAGTTAATTGTTAATTCAAAATTGAAAAAAAAATAACTGTTTTTTTTTTTTTAATTTTCATTTTGAAAATGTATACGTTTAGATTAGAAGTAGGAATAAAAGTGCAACAATAAATTGAAAATTGTCCTATACATCAACTCTCAACATCGATATACGAGTATATTTGATGAATGTATAATTATTCATTCAGATAATGTTCTTAAATAAATTCATCAAAAACGATTTACATTTGAATTTTATTACTTCTTTTTAATTTTTTTTTGATTTTATATAATTATATCTTGGAACGTGAACAGAAAAAAAAAGTTAGCGTGTAAAAAGTATCGATTAAAACTTTGAAAGACCGAAAATGTATCGCAAATATTTTCAAATGAATTAATGTTTTCGGTATATAATATGTTATGTATATATGAATTTTCATTTTTTTTTTTTTAATGCTCTATCTCGTCTTGATTTATTAACGCTAATATTTTAAATGATAACGGATAGGTAATTTAACAAATATATGTATAAATAAATTTGATCTATAAGTCCCTCAGAGAATTATGCCAAGCTACGCCTATATATATATACAAGCCCTGCGTTAGCCCGCCGCAGCTCGGTAGATCCCACAGGAGGAATTCATCTCCAGAACATCACGTCACGCGCTCGCACCACGGGAAATAGCCGACCGTACGACGCGGTCGTAAAAAACTACTAGTCGACGGTGTAAAGCTATACGTGTGTTTTTTTTTTTCGCCGAACCGTTTTTACGATTTTAATCCTCTGCGCCGCCGGATAACGTGCGGCGCGTGTCATTCCGGGACGGATCGTAATATATTTATGTTTGCACACATTTATTTATTTACCCGCCAGTTTCCATGGTGTACCGCACGTACGGTTCGACGTGCGGTACGTTTCTCCGGAAAAGATGTTTATACGCGGCCCGCCGTGACTTTTAATACGGATTAGTTATGTATTATTTCTCTCGTCTCGGAACGTCCGCTCTGTAATTCGGACCGTTTCCTAGACCGGTAAACGCGTTTTCGCGTAGGCGCCGCCGCGATTATCGTCATCGTCCTGACGTCACGCGGTCGGGCCGTCGTCATTGGCGACGGTGCGACGAAAAAACCGGCAGTCGTTCGGGCGAAACGATAAACCGCTAGAAAGCGAACGGGTTCGGTCGGCAGCGACGCGAGGGCTGTACTCCGGCCGAGACCGAAATCGCCTTCGCACACGAGCCACGCGTATTATTTTTTGCCTCTCGTTTTCATTACGGCCTCGATGATTATTAGTAGGGCTGAGGACTTCTAGTACTTAAAAATATCAAAATATGCACGCACTTATGCATTAAAAAAACAACAATTATGCACTTAAAATATGTTCTAAAAATGAATTTTATTTTATTAATTCATCTAATTATAATATTTATATTTTTAATATATGAAAAAAAATTGTAATGAGTAATATTTCGATAAGTTAATTATAATTAATTCTTGAAAAATGACGAGCAACTGAAGTTCACTTCCTATATGTGTTTCGATTTTATCGGATAGATAAAAATAAAATTATCTAAACGATAGTAAAAATATAATTTTTAAACAGAAAATTTACCAATTATTTCTTTCTTACCTAAGCTAATTTAAGAAACTATATCGAAAATCACCAAATATGATCTTGATTTTTCTAATACACTCAAATATGCATTTATATGCAATAACGAAAAAAAAGGCAAAAATATGAAAATTAAAATTTTAAATATGACTTCCTGGTATTATGAAACTTATTTTTTTTCACTAACAGGATTTTATGATCTTTCTAAAAAAATATGAAAAAACTAGAAGTCCTCAGCCCTAATTATTAGTAATGATTATGTTAGTTAATCAGTATTCAGCAACACGTGCACGACCACCACGATACCGCGATTTATTTATTTCGACTGTGCACGTGTCCGGCATTTATCAGCGTTGTTATATTTGAAAACGTCATTGAATTGCGACTACATATTCTATTCGTGCTCTTATCTATTAGATTTTAATTTAAAATCGTAATTTACCAGGTGCAAAAGCATTACGTTATATCATCATGTCATGAGATTAAGCAGTGATCTTATATTCGATTTTCATTCCATGTCCATATCTCTCCGCGGCGAACCTAGCGGCCGTTTCGTCCAAGTGGTTCTCGATCTAATGAAATGGATTTTTTGAAATTTAAACACCATTCGCCGAAAATACTATGAAATATTTTCAAATTCGTTATACAACAGTTTTTTTTTTTTTTTTATTAGAAAAAAACGAATAATTACGATCTATACGTTATGTGTGTACAATAAGTAATTTTTGTATTTACATTTATAATATCGGGAAGTGACAGGAAGGGAGGGCACTCAGCAGTGATTATCAGATCTAGGCCAAGACCGTTTTAATCTTCTGAGGGGATTATCCGGAATATCACGGGAAGAGAAACGGTTCATTAGCGGTTTTTTTATGGTGAATTAGATTAGAGTGGCATGAGAGAAAGTAAGATTTAGTCAATTGAGATAGAGTTGGGATCTTTAAGTCGTGATGCAAATTAGCGTTTTTGATGTAGGATGCTTTTTTTTTATATTTGATGCTCCTACGAAGGAGCAGAGGCGATTTGACAGAGGCATATGGACTGTAAAGCTTGGATTGTTCTTAAATTAGAGGGTTTAGCAGAGCCCCGTTATACAACAGTTAAAATCAAAGAAAAATAACGCAAATACAGGGAATATGGAAGAAAATATTATTCAATATGATTATTTACAACTAAGAAATACGTATCAAAACATAAAAAAACGCAATAAAAGAAAAATGTCATGTCGCTGACTATATTTTTTACATAGTATGAAAATACGTGGCTAACGGATGGGGTTAGCAGTACGGGTTGCGGTACAGAGGTGCCATTTGTCGTGTCGCCGACTATAGAGTCCCATCGGTACATCAGTGACGTTCGTGTGTGTTTTAATCGTTAGTATTGTGAACCCGATAAACTGCAATATAACGTTGGTGCGTACAAACCAGGACCATTTTTAGTCGACCAAACCCGTCCTCGTTGATTTGTTTTAATGTAAATTTGTATCGTTCGATTTGTTTACCACCGATTGGTTTTGGTTTTGTTATAAATATTATATATATTTTTTTTTATTATTATCTATTATCATTATGAAATTGAAATCTTAAAGCGTCGAAACACACTCATTAAGAGTGATAATTTTTAGAGACTTTTTGTGTGTTTTTCAGTGAAATGTAGAAATTATTGTTACGTATACTTAAATCAAACTGCTAAAAACCACGATTAAAAGTATGTACATCAGTATACTGTGCTGCAATGATTACGCGAGCTCACGATTGTGTGTGGGTGTTGAATTCTATTGGTAATTTGAAACATACGAAATGGCTTTGGTTACAGGCATGTTAAAGTAAAGCATAGGCTAGCCAAATACTTGAAAATAATAACATCGCATACAGAGACATAATAAATCGGTCAACAGTAAAGACGACTAATATATTTATTAGGCACTTCAAAATAATAATATTCCATTCATGAATAAAGTTCTCTATAATTTACACTAGAAATTGCAAAGCACATCCTTTACACCGACAAAGTTTTTTTTGGGGGGGGGATGGGGACTTACCTCAAATATAAGTAGATGCAGTATACACTTAATTAAACCAATATCGTGTTATCTCAGAGCGAGATGCATATTTATTTCTGTAAGGAAACAAAGTTTTAAAATCAGTGTGAAGTAAAAAATCTATTGGTTTTACCATGTTGATTTATTCTGTTTTTTTTTATACCTATCAGTTTTCTAAATTCATTAAATGTAATGTTACATCATTTTTTTCTCGCAATATATCATTATCATTATTATTACGTTGACTACCGAAAGTATGTTGAATTTGGTGAGTTGGTGAGGTTGGTGACGACCTCCTAAATCCCTTTTACATCCGGTCTTGACTAGACACTCGTGGTCGTGGGAAGTTACATGCCGTTCATCATTCGTTTTTGCAACGTAGTTAATTTTTTTCAGAAAGTACCTTATCTTGTTTTAATTTTTTGTTATAGACACATAGAGCAACTTCATTACTATTGTTTACAAGTGATGGTGTAAAATATGACAAATACAACATCAATTCTGGAGCTGCATTAGAATTAATATTTCATTACTTAAAAATGATAACCCGGTACTGAAAATAAAAACAAAAACTATTCATACATTCGTATAACATAAATATCGGTTTTATGTAAGAAAAAAAAAATACACATCGGTGAATCAAAAAACAATATTAATAATCCAAAGACACTGTACATTCGGAGATTATGGTACTTTATAATATTTAGTCAATGCATACGACGGATTTCCATTCACCGTGAGAGCTGATGGCACTGCCATTCATAGCGACAAAGCCCTTTAATATTTATTATAAATTAATATTAGTATTATTTTTAATTTTTGATAAATATTGAAACACACGTATATGTTTTTTTTTCAAGAACTGCAGTAGAAAATTGTCTCTAATTAGTTTCTTCAGCAAAAAATATAAAGTTTCTATAGTTTGTTCGTATCAAGAAACTAACCTCGAAAAGTTACTTTGTAAAAGTTTTACTATGTAAAATATATATATATATATATATATATATATATATATATATATATATATATATATATATATGTGTGTTTGTGTGCGTGTGTGTGTGTGTGTGTGTGTGTGTGTAATAATAATACTGTGCATACGTACCGTTCGTTCGTCTGTACCATATCATTGTCGACCGCAAGCTCGTGTGTGCTTAGTGCGCTTATACGTTTAATTACATAATGTTTCAAATCGCATTTTACGTGACGGTGTCGGAACAAACTTCAAAGAAGTATCTGTATTCTGCGCGTTTAAATTTTCGGATTTTCAGAACCCCGACGGATTATTAGTTTTTTTTTTCGTCTCAGGAAATACTTGTATTTCATTCTTTTCGGTGTTTTGCGAAATACGTCTCGCATACACCACACTGTGCTTGGAAACCATCACCGATCCCGACGGCTCCGTTTGGGTACGTGATAACACACACTTACGTAGACACGAACATTTTCGTTTTGCCAGGTCCAGTAACCAGTAATACTAGTACCAGATTATAGATGTAATTTTATTTTACACTATAATTGTCGACATAAATCGTCACGTCTCTTGGCACACACCTCGTATACATATTGTAATAGGAATATTAAATTCGTTGGATATAATGGATAGCGGAAAAATCATAACGTTTCTATTTCGTTTGTATTGTTGTGGATATTGTATATATGTAAATAACGTACACCAAATCGAATTTTATTACAGACGATTGTTGTGTTTTTTTAGCAGTATAAAATTCAACACGATACTCATAAGAAATATCAATTTTTAATTTTTCTGCGCAACGCTTTATTTGATTTCACACGGTTAGGTTAGGATGTTTTTATCCGAGTGAGAATTAAAGTATTTAATTCTATTTGACCTCAAATGTTCCTCGGCGGGATTTATACATTCGTCCATAAAAATAAATTCAAGTACGAATATAATAATATATACATGGCCATATGTATATACCGACAAACGACGAAAAACGTGCGGTCTATAAATCAAATGTGATAAAAATAAATGACAAGATTTATGAACCACCTAACACTTGACAGTAGTACGGCAAAACAACCGGTCGTTGAACAATAATCCATTATCAACCGAAAAACTGTTGGGACGTTTTTTTTTCTTTTTATTCTATTCGAAAAATCAGCACCGTCGCGAGAGCCGAAGACGTTGCGAAAAACACTCGATCGCGCCACGTGTGTGTACGAGGCTACGAATATACGTACAGAAATGTCGTATGCAGATGACGAGAGTGAAAATGCGAGAGAGAAGGAGAGAGAAAATATTCGTTCAAAAATGCGATTGGCTTGAGGCTCAATACAAGCAAACAAATAAAAAATAAACATAATAATTTTTACGCCCTTTGTTCCTGGAAGCGTGCCGTGCGATGAGGCTGGGATAATGCCACTCCAGTATAAGCTCTCGATGTGATAATAATTTAAGATAGCTAAAAACTTTTCTCACATTTTATATCACCGCACAGTCGTGTCTCTCCGCCACCACTACAGCCGTAAACTTTTGGCTCACGGTCTCCATTCAACAAAAATAAAAAAATAAAAAATATATAAGACGATTTTTACGTGACCAAAATGCAAACGATCGGAGGAGAAGGAAAAAAATAAATTCGAATTCGCCCCCTCTAATGCCGTAGTTAAAGCGAATACTATTATTTCGAGCAGTTGATACGCGAGATCTGATTATTAACAATTCGTAATAACCGAATGTGATAACTTCAAAATTAATTCGTGTTGTTGGTTTATATGTTTTTTCTCCATTTCCTTGATATACACTTCAACTGTCACGTGAGGCTCGCAAAAAATCGTACGGCACACCTACACCCACCCATTCACACAAACACACACACACACACACACACACACACACACACACACACACACACACACACACACACAAATACACAAATACATACACTTGAAGTTTCAGATTTAAAAACCAACTTAAAACGTGTTATTTCCATACAAACACTTTCATTCAGGGTTTTTCTCGACGATTACCATAAAAAGGTTTTGATACGGTTATTATTACAACCCACCCTATTACACACACACAGGTATAAACGTGAAATTATGCATAAGCGGTAATAATTATTATTCTGACGCGTGCCATAAGATTGTTGTGTTTTCTTTTTTTTTTCATCAAATTTGTTTTCGTAGAAAAAAACGCACTTATATTATATTATAATGATTAAAACTTTGTTTTTTTTTTGTTTTTTTTTTTAACAAAACACCAATTTTACCACCTCCACTTACAATGCTATACCGCATTCATTACCATCAATAATGGCCATCAGATATCATAATTTCATTACCGTGCTGTTTAACGACGAGTGGTGGAAACCATTGAGTACAGGGATTTGGCGTTGTTTGAGAAATAAGTGTTTTTTTTTTTTTTTACATTATAAATTTCTTTTTTCCTTGTTATTTTTTATTTTTTATTAATAATAATAATAATAATAAATTAAATATTAATTACATAGCATGGTTTAATATCGACGTATATAGTATATTATATTATATATGATGATAATGTAATAACAAGTATACTTTATGTATATATAAATGTATGTATTTATATATGTGTATACATTTATAGTACTATTAATATATATATTTATATATAATATACGTATATATGTATATAAATATAAATAAAAAAAAAAAACAATAAATAAACAAATAAATATAATGAAATTTACAACACCGTATATCATTTCGTAGTATGATATAAATATGTCTATAAATCTATCGTTTTCTAGAAAAAAAAACACCAAAAATAGGTTTGGAAAACAAAAACAAAAAAAACAAAAAAAAAACAATACCGATTTATAATAGGAAGGTTTGACCACGAAACCGATTTAATAACACGGTATAAAAGGGATATTATTACATTTTAACGAATCGGTCCTAAAATATAATAGTAATACGAGTTATTATATCATTTAAAAGATACGATATTAATAAAATTAGGCCAAAATTTAAAATTTGATGATTTTTATAAAATGACGGAGTGTTAATGATAAGTTTTTTTTGGGGGGTGGAAGGGAGGTTCATAATTTTAATTATACATATATATATTTTTTTTTTTTATGCGAACGTTGTATTCCTATTCCTAGTCCCTAGTATAATAATGATAATAGTAATCACTAATCATTATAAACGTAAATATATATATTTATATATATTAAAACGAACAAATAAATAAATAATCTCGAAAATGAAAACGAAAATGTATCGAATAATACGTAATAATTATAATAATGATGATATCTACAAAATAGTATTTTTGGTCTGAGACGTCGCGGTGCGGCTGGCGCACGCGTCGTCCTCGTCTTGGTGTCGGTGGCGGCGGCGTTGGTGGCGACGTGGTGACGGTGTTGGACCACTGTCCGGCGGCGGCGCCGGCGTTCATGAGTCCCTGACGAACACGAACTCGTTGTAATGATTCCAGCGGCTCTCCTCCGAGTCCACGCCCGGCTTGAGCTCGGCGGCGGACGTGCCGCCGGCCGTGCCCGATCCGCAACTCCCGGCCATGTAGAACCCTTGTTCCTGGAGCATGTCGAACGCCTGCTCGATAGACGTGTGTTTCAGAAAGAACCTGCAGGACAACAGACACGACCGGACGTCCGGCGATTAGAGACGCGGTTCGTACGGAGCCGGGGGGTGGAGGACGGTTCGGACTTCGGAGCTACCGGAGTCGTCGAGATCGGACGCGGTGTCGCTGCGGGCTAGGAGACGAGTAACGCGATCGACAGCGATGGATACGAAGGTACAGTACGTGGGTGTGTCGTTGAGTATCTGCCTTGATTTTACGCGCGCGCGGATCCTCCCCCCCCCCAAAAAAAGTTTTTTTTTTAAAAAATCCGAAAATATGAATCGACCGTTCCGTCAAATCGTTCAATACTACTTTAAAGTCAATGATTACACAGGCGATAAATAAGTGGATTTACTGGAATAGGTTAGGTATCAGTTTTAAAAACTTAACAAATAAAGTTAAATACGACTTGAAAAATTTGAAAACCGATGTCTCCCCCCCCCCCCTAGAGTGGATCGTTTGAATTGTTGCAAGATAAACTGTGGATGACTCAAAATAATTCTAACGGGAGAACAGGTCTATCCGTTTACCAAATCAGCAATCATCAGAAGACCACGGAACGTGGATTGCTACCCTACTCATAGGTTATTTCAGCACCTTCTCAGAGGAAAACAAATCGCGTTTGCAAACAGATTAAAATAACTCTATTAACCTTACGGTTTCGAATTAAATTTATTCTAAAATCTCAACGTTCTCGAGCCCGTTTTCGATTTGTTGATCATTGTGTGGTATACACGGAAAATATTTCTGATAAAATACGTAAAATATTTATCGTTGTCACTTGACACTAATCAATATGAAATCGTTACGTCCTCGTGGCACGACATCCGGCATTAATCATAAAATCACGTGCTTTAGGAATATATTCTGAGTATTTTGATCGATTTTTTTTTTTTTTGAACGTGAAAACAAAACTAAATAAATTGTTTCTTCATCTGAAGAATAACTCGATTCAAGTATAGTGTAGGTCAAGTTATATTGTATAACCGCTCTAATGTTTATGACAGTAGCAATTACGGTTGGAAAAAGAACGAGAATCGCTACTTGCCCCCGGGTGGTTGAAATAAAATAATCTCATAGCGATGTTACCATTACATTACATTAATAACTCAGTTTTTTTTTAAGTGCTAAACGTATTAAAACCAAAACAATATCAACTGACGAATAAGTTTGCATTGCTGATCCCTTTATTTCTCCACATAAAATATTGTTTTTTGTCATTACAGAATTGGAAAATAAATAAAAGTGTACAGTTAGATAGCAATATAATAATGAATCTAAAGATAAATTTGTTTTTTTTTTTTTTTTTAGTTGAATTGTTCAGCAGTATATATTATACGTTTTCATGCAACCAAAAGATTGTGCGAGACGAAAAAAAAAATAAACACTTCACAAACACGACTCATAACGTAAAAAACAATATTAAAATTACGTCGAAACAAAACAAAAATGAGATCGAGAGAGCTGGTGAGATGATATTAAAAACCACAGTAAAAATAAATAGCGGGAATTCGTTCTTCAATACTTTGTTTCTCAAACAAAAAAATTATGTGAGATATTGGGAACTATAGATAAACCATTTTTATGATTGGCCAACGTTAATGTCTAGTATATTATGGCACTCGTATTATTTCAAATATGAATCTAACGATAAATCATTGTTTTTGAAAAACGGTTTTTGATGAAACTCAAATAATAATTTTACCGTCGATTCGTCAAATTTCGAAAAAAAATATACATGATAGACAGTGAGTGCAATTTTCAAATTGCAAAAAAAAAACAAATTCTAAAATGCGAACTATCCATTTCGGTTTAATAATATTCGTAAAAATGATCTATTTCACCGGATATAGACAATTCAAAAATATTTATATAAACAAAAAAAAAAAAAATTGGAAACCGTCAAATATTAAAATTTAAAAATAGGTTACACATAAATATAGCTTGTACACAACTATCAGACTTTATAATCAAAATTTTAAAATTTTATGAGATACAAATAAATTTGACATTGTACGCAAAAAAGTCATTTGAGTCAAAATTCCAACTTTAAACGCATGTAGATATAAATTTATAGAGTTTATCTTTATGAAAACTTGATTGAAATATTTATAGTGAGTCTATTGATGAAAAAAATTTAGTAGGTTGATAATTTCAAATTTTATAATGTTTTTGTTAAAAATAATCGCTGATTTCCGTGTAAAAAATCATTTTCATCGAAATTCTAACTTTATAATCGTGTAAAAAAAATCCTGATTAATGATTCTTGATTTTTTTTTTAGTTGTATTAGCAAAGCATAAAAGTAAAACAATGTTAAATATTTCGTTATTTTTATAAAAGATTCTAATGTTACTAAATAAAAAACTTCTTGATTACGAAATATGTCTTGTTATTTAATAGTTCTAAGCCTGGTTCGAAAATATTAAATTTGTTTGAATCTTTTAAACTTTTGCTTAGTCTGTATAAAAATATTGTGAATTTTGTGCGCAAACTTCTAGTGTCTGATCTCATTAATTTCGGATTTATGTCTAAATATAAAAACGGATCTTACAACAATCTCGTTCAGAAGAAATTTTATAATTTTTACTCATTTTTCAGGTGATCGTCCCGTGCGCTTTGACAATAAAGGAAGAGGGACTTTTTTTCGGTACAAATTGACATTTATGATCAGGACGATCTGCAAAGATGCTGATACTTGAAAATCGTTATAACTACCCGAAAAAGGAGATTACATCCATAAAAAAAAAAAAACACATCATCATAAAACCAATACATATAGATCGTTATTAGATCGTCCCACTGAGAATCTGAAGGCTAAAAAAAAAAAAGAGAAAAATAAACGAAAATATCACACACATTTTACATCTTCGCGACTGTGCTACGCCGCCTTGCCGCTAAACCGAACGCGCGAATGTCGACGACGACTTGTTTCTGAATAATATCCGGGTGAATTCGGAATTAAATCACCCTCGTGATGACTCGTCCCCGTACGTCATTCCAGATTTGCCATTAGGACGTGGCCGTGTTCATATACGCTCGGATGAAATCGTAGAATGTATTTGTGCATTATATTCCAGTGATTTCGCCACACGACGCGATTCACTCGGGACACACGGACTTATACGTCATAATCTATGTTATTACGAACGGAGGGCAGAACTCGAGAAAATAATCATCGTTCGTACAACACGGTCTGTGCTGTGCAGTTCGAAACTGTTTAGCACGCGACAATGGCGAATGCGGAGACGACGACGACGACGACGACGACGATGACGACACCACAGACGACTATCGCCAAGACACGGGGTCTGGGCATTTACACATAGCCGTACGGCGGTAGAGTACAATTCGTGTACGCGCAGAACCCTCGCCGTTGTTTGGATAGACGATCGCTCGGACGGGAGAACAATGGCGGACATTTGCGTACAAAAGGAAAACACTTTACGAACGTTTTTAGCTTCATTAGCGACGCGTATCCGTAAAAGGAGTTTCTTTCTATAAGGAGTCGAAAATAACCGAATAACCGGGAACAAAACGTTCGGACGAAAATGAACTTTTTGAAATAACAATAATAATTGTCATCTTTTTCTGGGGGAAAAAAAAATAAAAAAATAAAATTCGCAAACAATGTATTTAACGCATCGCGTTATCACAATGGAACATTCGAAAACAATTGCCTGGAACAAAATAATATTATTTATACCTATACAGTACGTATATTATTATAATGTTTTGTTTCCCAGATTTGTGTAAAGTTGAGTTCATACATAATTTATTTTATTTTCAAGACCTTTTAATCGTAATTCGATTAGTTTTAGTTTTTTTTTTTTTTTTTTTTTTTTTTTTTTAATAAACTCGAAATCTATTGTCGTAATACATACGTGTATATATATATTTAACTGCTATTCATGCTATTAACTTTTTTTTTTAAGTATGAAAATTGAATCATAACTTTTATGTCAAAGCATGGCGTAGTAGGTACTGAAACAATTTATTACTATTATTATTATTACGTATTTGCTCCGAACGCTTTGACAACACCGATGGTGTTCCAGCTACTCGATAATATAATATTTTTCGCGATTTAATTTAGCGTCGGAAATCGGTCGGGTGAAAACGTAAATTTTAATCAAATTTACACGCACACTGCGGATTATAATGAAATATTCAAGCCACGCGTGTGCATGCGCACGAAAAAATATTTTTTAATTATTCAATTCGAATGTTGGCGAGCAGGCAGGCAGTCGGGCGAACGGCCGGGGAGAGGCGGGCAACGTTTTCCGCGTTATCGTTCTTATATGATAAAAATTAAATCGCGTCTCGAAAACGCGACGCGTTAAATATTATTTAGATTTCGCATTCAAGAAGAAAATAGTGAATATGAAAAAAATAAATAAAAATAAAAAAAGGGAATTATTTTTATGTCACGGAATAAAACGGCCACGGGTATTTATTTCTCCGGTCTTCTCCACCCCGCCGTCACCGCGTTACGTTGACGTTTTCAGACCATGACGATGATGTGAACGCGCAGAGAAGGTTATTAATAGATACGTTTAGTATACAGGGTTTTGCGCGTTACGAATTATTCGAGCGACTCGTGTGTACCGATCTCCTCCGTACTCGCGACGCGTTTAGTTTGAACGACCCTGTTTTGTCGGTGAGTTTTAGTAATATACGAGCCCGGTGAATATTTAAATTCACGCTTATGACGGATGAACGTTTTCTAGATTATGACTCGACAGCCGTCCGAGTAGAAAAGATGACAGAGACGATGACAAAATGAATTTTTGAAAAAAAAAAAAACAATAAACAATCACCGAAATTGAATCGAAACGTTGTGATTAAAACACGACGACGACAATATCGACCGAATCAAATTGAATGTTAAAAATAGTTTTGAATAACAGTTTCGCGATTGTTTTACGGCGCGCGACGGAGGAGTCGAGAAATTCCTAACTTCAGAGAGATACGGCCCGTAGACATCGTATGGATATATGATGTGTAAAAGCACACAACAATCACGAGACTCTCGGAAAACGAAGGGTTCGCCGCTTTGCTGTAGTACAAGAATTTATGACGTAGTACCCACATCATGTACATACGTCACGAAATGTGTTTGAAACTGTGTTTCGTTAGGCACAAACGCTCAGGGCTCGCGCTAAAATGTGTTACGAGGAATTCGGATGTACGGACATTTCGGGTCGGGACGCGCATATATTTTATTATTGCCATTATATTGTACGATTTTATTGTCTCGAGAATCCCCCGAGAACGGAATATTTGAAAACCGGGGGTGGGGGAGGGGGGTGACCGGGGGAGGATCTCGTAGAATATGTATACGGCGGCTGTTGCACAGAGCAGATAACCGTCAGGATTTGAAATACGATATTATGTAATGTTACGTACACCCGACACTCTCGGTGACTTATTGCGGGCGATTCGAAAAAAAAAAATGTCGAACCGACGGAAAACGTTTGCGATTTTATTTATTATTATTATTATTTTTTTTTTTTGCGCATAGTGTACCTACAAAACGTGTGCGCCGCGTTCAAATTTCGATTCGCTTTTGTAGTATACGTACATTACATGATATTATTTTTGCTAGGACGACGCTCCGTCGATACGCTGTCCGCGGTCGAACACGTCGCAAAGTACCTACCCGGATAATTTCGTCCATTTCAACCGGTCGAAATATAGTGACGCGCACTTAATTCCGTTACATTTACACGTACTAATTAGACCTTGGAGGTTTAGCCTGTTGATTTTTTTCTCGCCCGAAAATCAGTCTGATTTCTAACGTCGGATATTCGATTATTTCACGTGACGATATCGGGAATATTTAATTTTATATACGCAGAGTAAGTCATTAAATGTTTTTGTCGGTGAAAATTTAAAAAAATTCAACTCGATTCGAAAACAGTTTTTTCTTCTTCTGTTTTTCGTAAACATCGGGTACCTACGTTTCGCTGCCGATTCGAAAAACACGTACAAGCATAGCAGCAGTGCGTTCAGTCGAATACCGTTCGAGAATGTTATGGTACCCCGACGCGACGCGTTTCGCCGAATAATAACGTAATGATAACAGCGTAATAACGATGTAGGTCGTTCGGGAAAATGAGATCAAAAGACGGTCGTTTCGCACGGCGGCGTAACACGAACACGCAGCAGCACTCCGGGGCTGTGTTTATACGTTCGGAAAATAACAATAGCTTAACAATGCCCGTCGGGCGGGACCGTTCGGGAATCGCCGCCGCGCCGTAGACCTGGCGGCGCGGGCAGGTAGCAACAGAAGTCCCGCGGGGACCGGAGACACAAACAAAGTCTCGGTGACCACGGTACCGGATGCGGAACGGGACGTCAAACGACTCGGAACCGGACCGGAATGCCGTGCGCGCGTACCCTTTATTTAAGGCTGTTGGGGGCGGAAAACGCGAAAACGCGACGTGGACGAGGGGTGGCGGCGAGGCGTGAAGTCGGGGTTGCCGTGACTTTATCATACGACCGCGTACCCGATCGCAGTTAGGCGTTGGTCGGGCTTTTATCGGCGATAATGACCGACCGAAAACGTCGTTTCTTCGTTTGACGTCAACCCCGAACGGATTGGTCGAGTGTGACGACAGTGAACGTTTTTCGTAAACTCCAATGAACGCAATTACGGCGACGATAAACACGTATCAAACAGTGTGCAGCAAGTCGGCCTTTTGAGATTCAGCAAGACAAGGGCAAGGACGTCCCTGACCCTATTTTCAGGGGGGGGGACTTTTATATTTGTAATGTTGAGGAATAAAAAATAAACAAAAATAATTTAACTATAATATTAATATTTCGGATTAAAAATAAATAAAAATTCTTTTAAATGAAGCACAAACTAATTAAAATTATTATTCTATTAAACAAATTCTTTGAATCGTTTGTGTTCTGCAAATCTATTATTTTGCACGCATCTAGTGTACTACGTTAACTGTGAAGACGTATTCGTGCACAACAATAATATCATTACTATTTCGTGTTTTACAAAAAAAAATTATCCAAAGTTCAGTATCAGATAACGTGTATCTAAAAGTATCTATCGTTATAAAATCGATACGATACGAGCTGGGTAAATTCCGACCGCTTCTATCGATATATTACACACCTTTATCATAATCTATGACTTAAAATAATTTCGTAATTTTTTTCTAATGATTATGATAATATAATACAGATTATGTAAAAAGAGTAAAAAAATAAAAATTGAAAAGGCCTAGGGGGGGCAATCGCCCCATCCCCCCCCCAGAAATACGCCCTTGGACAAGGGTCGGTCGGTCTCTATAACTGCGTTGCAATATACTCGTATTATACGCGTTCGATTAGATCGTTAAAAGTCTGACCTCCAACTATGAGCGTAACATGAGTAAGTCGGCAAATAATTGGTTTGCACCTATATTTGTGTGTGTGTGTGTGTGTGTGTGTGTGTGTGTGTGTGTGTGTGTGTGTGTGTGTGTGTGTGTGTGTATGTTCACGTTGTTCGTGTTTTTGTCGTGAGACGATACCATGATGCAAATGTGTCATCCTGGCACCTCCGGGTTATAAATACGAGTAAAAAATGTTTAATTATCGTGTAACGATTTATTTGACAATACGGTAAAAAATGTATTTCACCAGGTTCAGGGTTGGCTCCAAAACGCGTGTTGTGGTTGTTTACTATCGCGTAGTGATCCACATCACGGGAAAATATTTTTCATACGTATTTCTACCACGGGACAGCCGAGGTAATGCACCCGTGCGACACGAGTGTATTACGGTGAAAGCGGCGAATAGATAAGTGATTCTAAACCGATTTACACGAAAAATATGAATAAAACGAGCAAAAAAGAACTTCTTATCGTAACGATGTAAAACCTTCGTTGTTCGTTTTAAACGCGATATTGATCTAATGTGTGTAGATTTATGCCGTAATACTGCATGTGCGCCGCACGTCGTCGTCGCCGTCGTCGTTACCTAGACCCGAAAGTTCGCGACACGGGAAAACTTTTATTTTATTAATTTTCTCTCTTTTTTTCATCAGCACCCGAGAGCGCGCGCATACATACATAAATTATACGATTTATAACGTGTGCGGTGTGTCGAGAACGGACCGCATAGTGATTTTCTCGCGAAAAATCATTGTCGAAACAAAAAAAAAACAAAAAAAAACAGACGAAATAAACTCACGGCGCGCGTGCAGTGTGCGCCGACTCTGTGAAAGACTAGAGATACAAATATTATACATTACGTTCGATCGGATCACGTCGAGCGGGATCCCGGGAAACGAATTGAATCGGCGGCGTTACCCGCGCGGGACAAAGACCACATCCGTCGAAAGTGACGGACAAAAAGTATTTTGAGATTCTGTCGAACGCGACTCTGGCGCACAATGTTTCGGCGCACCGGGTGGGCGTGCGGAACCGTCGTTAGTTTCACGAGCGTGTTGCGTTTCCGCGCGGATAAATTGTTTCGTATCTCGCGTGGGTACGACGTGAGTCGATTTATCGCGAACTCGCCAAAAGTGAATTTATATTATTTCATATGGTTTAATTTTCGTTACTGTTTAGTTTTTTTTTCTTTCCCCCCGTTTCACAGACCATCCCTTTACGCACGGCAAAGGTCACGCGGTATCGGCCGCAAAACGCGGAAAACCAACTCGGCGACCCAATTTCATACTCTACTCACTTTTGTGCCGAAACTTCACCCGTTTTTGCATTTTTTTCACAAAGATGTTGTTTATAACATTGGTCTCGTGAAATAAAATTGCTGTTTCGTAGTTTTTCTCGTACGTAAATAATCTCGATGAACAAACATATAGAAACAAAAGTGTGTGAGTGTATGTGTGTGTGTGTGTGTGTGTGTGTGTGTGTGTGTGTGTGTGTGTGTGTGTGTGTGTGTGTGTGTGTGTGTGTGTGTGTGTGTGTGTGTGTGTGTGTGTGTGTGTGTGTGTGTGTGTGTGTGTGTGGTCGGGTTGAAAATTATGATTGTCGTGATGTATATACCTATAAATTGTGTATTATATATTATTATGTCGTGTTTAATGAAAGTTTTAAGTGCTAACGCAATAATACACACACGCATTACTCGAGACTTATTATTTATCTACTCAATCGACTCGCCCCCGTGACCACCGAGAACCCGCGAGACCTTCGTCCGTATCCGTTTTGTACACACGTGTCACATTACGATCCGACGGTACGGCGTTTACGTCGAAACTAATTTCAAAGTCGACCGACTTTCGGGGCCCTCTCGGATCTTCGTGCCGTCTATTGCGCGTTGTTTTACAGAAAAAAACACGATAAATAATACGATACTCTAACGAACGTCGGTAATTTCTACTGGTATATCACACACGCGTTCAAACGTAGTCGATTCAAAAATTTCTTCTTCGGCCTTTAGTTATAGTTTTTTTTTTTTTTTTTTTTGCTTTTTGATACTCGTACTAACCGTAATTTTATCGGTTTTTTAAATGCAACGAAAATCGGATGGGGGTGGAGGAGGAAGAACTTTAGCGGTCTGTAAAAGAGTTTCGCGTTCGGCTTCGCCGCCCGGGTGGTCGAACCAATAAGAAAAAAATAAAATAAAACAAAATTATGCAAATGGAAAAGTCACGTCAGACGTTACACTCTGACGTATACTACCCGTGTAAAACTTTTCGCCACGGCGGAATTTATCGCGCCAGACGACGGGTCGTAATCGGTTTTTATCGTTTTAATTTTTTTTTTTTTCTGTAACCAAATTCACCGGATTACGTACTGGTCACGAAGCCTATTACCACACCACTCGTTTACACTGGGACTCAACAAAAGTACGTACTGTCCCCTACCCAAATGAGGTGGAGAATACTGTGACTTCCGACGCCTATTCATAAATTGTCCGTCTCTCTCTGTCCGAAGAAATCAGCTAAAGAATCCGCTTTTCCGCTTTTGGTACTAAATTTTTCCCTTGCTGACGCTCTTTCAACCGACAATGTTTATAACAACATCTTACATACGCTAAATTTTATTCTGCAATCAGGCCTTCGAATTTAAGAGTGTGTGGCTTAACCGACTCATATTTACTTCAGATTGACGTAGATAACTGTCGAAATATTATAATTAAATGTTAAAATATCTTAAAAAAAAATAAATTAATTAATTAAAAATTAAATAATCGTTTTAATTTCTCTATATATATATATATAGGTAATATATAACTCTCTATAACTCGTATAACTCTCTAGTCCATCACAAGCTACGGACTAAAAGAGTAGATATTATTGCATTTATATATTATAATTTTCTTGTTATACATAAATAAATAAATAAATTTTCCTAAAAAAAAAAACGAAAATTTCAAAGCACGGCCGCGGCCGAGTCGACGGCTGAGAAAATGTTTGTTTTGCGCGCGTTCCGAGGCCTAGGTGTCGAGTGCTCGTCACGGAATGTTCGTTTGAGGAAATTACCGAGTTTCGACCCCGTCCGCCGCAAAGACGTGTTACGCGCGCACCCTACGGACGGATGGACGGACGGACGCGTACGCCGTGACGTGTATACGTATATTTTGTTATATTATTATAATATTATTGTATTATATCTTTAAATGTGACAATGTGAATTTTACTATGTTACTCTGTCTGTTTTCATTCGATTTGAATTTAATATTAGGTTTTTAATTAGTATGTAATTTTATATCTCGCTAACACCATCACGAGCATTGCGCTTTAACGGGGTAGATACTTTATCGTAAACATTTTAAAGATATGTAAATCGTCTTGTTTATATTTTACAATAAAATCACTTTATCAAAAAATAAAAAATAAAAATATCGTATCGTATCCGGCGTTTTCGAAATCGATCTCACGCCTCCGCGGTCGTCCGTCATTGTTCCAGGACCGTGAGTGCGAAAAGAGCAAACTTTGACGAGAGCCAAAACCGTATGACGCGTCGACGAAAAAAGGAATAGAAAAAAAATGTAAACCGGCGAGTCCAGTGAAAGGGAATCTTTTTTTCTTTTTTTTGGGGGGGGGAGTTTTTAAAAAGAGAAAAAGCTTTCGACCGTTTTTTTTTCTACTTAAAAAAAAAGTTTTACATATATTATATGTGTATAGGTCATGGACACCCCTGGCCCACCGCACACATCTAACGTGGCCCTTACTTCAATTCGTTTTCTTTGTGATCATAAATAAAATGATTAAAATGTAACAGCTCGTAAAAAGATTTCTACTCACTAATTGTTTTGGTAAAATTATAAATAAAACGAATCGTTATTAAAATGTATGTGTGGCCCACAACAACTTCTACTCGGACGATGTGGCCCAATCTTCACAAAAAGTTGGACGACACCCCTGGTAAAAGTACTCGCTCACGGTATACCAACGTGTGTGTGTGTGTGTGTGTGTGTGTGTGTGTGTGTGTGTGTGTGTGTGTATGTGTGTGTGTGTCTGTACACGTAGAACGGGACGTGTCGAACACGTGTTGCTTTGGAACCTATTAAAATATTCATTTCGCACGAAAACCGCTCGCGGGCCACGTCGTCGTCAAGTCGCGGTGGACGACGTAAACGTTTGTTTTTTTTTTTTTTTTACTCGTGTTCAAGGAGGAGTGGAGAGGAAACGTTCCGTGGCAGCGGGGCGGGGCGGGGCAGGGCGAGCGGCGGAGGAGTAGGAGGAAGAAGAGGAGGACAACTCACCTGGCCGTGTACCGGTCCGTGTCGCCGTGGTCCGGGTCCCGGCTCTCGTTGAGCGAGTCGCCGAACACGTCGCGGCACAGGGCCACGCGGCCGCATATCAGTATGCGCGGTATCTTGCGGAAGTTGACGTCGGACAGCCCGTCGCGGCCGAACGCGAACGTGCCGCGGTACCCGACGGTGATGTAGCCGGGCTTCTGTTCGCGCAGCCGCTCGGCCAGCCCGTCCAGCCGGTAGTAGGCCGCCTCCAGCCGGAGCCGCTCCTTCTCGCGGAAGCTCTCCGGCAACGAGAGCCGGCCGTCGCGCAGGAAGTCCAGCACGTACCGGAACAGCACGCCGTCGCGGTCGATGAAGTACCGGCCCTTGCTGTCCTTGGGCAACGGGTCCAGGCGGCCGCTGAACCGGTCGGCCAGCAGCGACGGCTGCGCCTGCACCAGCGTGGACACGGCCGTGGTGTAGAACACGCCGCCCACGTTCAGGTCGACCACCTGATCGGCCATGGCCCGGCGCGGTCGAGTTGATCGCTTTGGCGGTGCTGTTGCTGTTGTTGCTGTTGTTGTTGCTGTTGTTGTTGCTGTTGCTGTTGCTGTGTCGTCACGTCGTCGGCTGCGGCTGCGGCGACGGTGTCACGAGGAGATCACCACTCGCGTCGCGGTGCCGTAGTGGCGCTGTCTCACGCGGAAGGACCGACGCACAGTGGGGCCCCCCCGGTGACGCACGGCCACGGACGAGACGACGGCGGCGCGCCGCGTGACGGGCACGGTAACTGCTGCGGCGGCGGCGGCGGCGGTGGTGGTGGTGGTGCGCGGGCGTGCAGGTGGTGGCGCGCGCCGACGACGTGACCGAGTGGGCTCGTGGGCCGGTGTGCTCGTGTGGACAACGACGACGAGCACGGCGGCGGACGAGCGCGCGGTCGCGGGATTCGTGGCGTACTGTCGCCGCGGTGTTTCGCGAAAACTCGCGGCGCGGCGCAGCGCGGACCACGTCAGCGACGACGGCAGAGAGTAACAGTCGTCGCACGGCGGCGGCGGCGGCAGTCGTAGTAGCAGTAAGAGTCAGTAGTCGTCGCCACAGCAGCATACGCGTGCATACGACTGACCGGAAGGCAAGGCGCACGCCGCCGCCGCCGCCGCCTCGTCTTGGCGTGAGCGCGGGCGGGTGCAGGCCGCTCGTCGCGTAATCAATATACACACCGCCGCCGCCCCGTGACGCGTCGCCGCCCAGCGATCACGACGCTTGCGCCGCACGCGTCCGCCGCCGCCGCCGCCGCGAGGTTGCCCCCCTTCCACCTCGCGACAGTCATCGCTCCCGCGTTCGGCCGCGGCGCGTCCACGCGCGTCATCGCTCGGCCACGCATCGCTACCTTCCACGCCCCGACGGCCGTGCCGCCGCCTTCTGTGTCCACCGATCCGGCTGCGAGATCGGAGCCACGCGTCGTGCGTCGTGCGTCCCGAGCGACGCGTGTGACGGTAAAGCGTCGAGTACGCGAGCACGACCATGGGGGGCCGGGGGCTAACTTTTCGGGGAGGCCCCCCACTCGATAAGTCGCTTGATTTCGCCCACTATTTACGTCTTGTCGAGCTACTTTTTCGATAACACTCGGGCGTCGTCACTTTTTTTTCACACTTTGTTGACAGACGATAAACGAAACGCATCAATTGTACAAAAATACCAAACCGACAAGATTACATATATTACACACACACACACACATTCGACAGCGCACGCGTTCAAAGATTTTAACTGCTTCGTATAACGACGCGTGTTGCCAAACTCTGTCTACATGAATATTTTTATCGCAAATTATTGTTATTATTATGATTACTGTTATTAGATGTAATTTAGAATTCCGCCGAAAACGGTAAAAACGCAATATTTTACTCGAGTACTTATTCGACTTGCTTCGACTCGAATAATTTCACGAAGCCACCCTTATCCACGAGGGCCCCTTATCACGCCGAGGCCCGGGTCAGCGAGCCCCCTCCCCACTTGATATCTCTAAGCACGGCTCTGGCGTGACGTCACAGGCGGAATATGGACCACGTGTGACCGCCGCGGCACTCGGTGACTGAACTTCGAAGTTTGGAACGATAACCGCAGTTCATATGCAACGTATAATGTGCGTGTGTCGGTCGAATCGTGTATATTCCATAAAGTGAGTGTGATTGGTGATTTTCCGACGGAAACGCGCCGAAAACCGCAATAGTTTGGTCGTACATCAGGACCCAAATCAAAAACAACGGGACTCCCCGCGGACTCCCGATAGGCTCGCGGAGGCCCCAGTGCGACCGCTCCCTCTGATCACCCTCGGTCCCGTCGCCGCGGCGCGGGTGTTCGCGACGGGACACACGTGACATCTAAGAAAACGTCGTGTGTACTATACGTGTTATATCGCGGCGTAATGTCGTTATTACGACGACGGCCATTATTGTTATTGTCGTTATATCGGCGCGGCGACGCTCATCTGTCAAAGTGCGCACCGCGGGTGTCACCGAACGTACTGCGGGCGACACGGGTGAATTTTTCTTTCTTCTCTCTCTCTCTCTCTCTATTTTTATCTCTCTCTCTTTTCGTTCTTCCTCTCTCTCTCTCTCTCTCTCTCTCTCTCTCTCTCTCTCTCTCTCTCTCTCTCTCTCTCTCTCTCTCTCTCTCTCTCTCTCTCTCTCTCTCTCTCTCTCTCTCTCTCTCTCTCTCTCTCTCTCTCTCTCTCTCTCTCTCTCTCTCTGTCCCACCAAATAAAAAACGGTACGAAAATTACAACTCACGTGAAAGTTATATACGCTTTTCACGAAGTCACGAGTTAAAAAACAATAAATAAACAGCGACGACACGTCCGCGGGCCATTTATGATTCCCCTCAAATATGATTTACGATTATGTACGGGGATATGTCAATTGCGCCGAAAATTGACAGGTAAAATGAAATTTTAAGGGACAAAAAAAAGTTACTCATCAATTGCGCCGGTAAAATTTTATTCATCTCAATAGATGTACATTGATTGCTCCGACCCGACCAGACAGATCCCAAACGGATAAGACAATTTAAATGACAGTATAACCATTGTTCGATTACGTAAAAAGAGTAAACTACCACTACCACAACAATAAATAATCATAAGGCAAGTAAGAGAACATCTATAAATCTATATTTTTTTTTCTTTTTAAATATTTAATTTTTTCTTTTTTTTTTTTAAATATCATTTGATCATTGACTACCATGGCAATTTTTATTTTGATTTTTATAATTATATAAACACATTAATAAATCGAGGTTAACGAATTGTTTTTAGATTTTTAAAAAATTGTTTAAATCAAATTAATAAAAGAAAACCAACTTGTTGTTTTTAGATTTTTCTTTCTTTTGGTCTTTAGGATAACTCGAACACGCAAAAAATGTATACTTTTTTATTAGCCCTAAATGCTCCGGCGCAAAAGATGTATACATTTCAGGTAGTGTTAAAAAATCGGCGCTATTGACAAACTCCGTTATGTTCGATCCGGTTAAAGGTAAACGCATCCATAGTTGAGCACCGTACGTATCGGACGGATCGTATGAAACGGTTCAATTCGTGGTCAAGCGTCCACTGTACCCGTAGTCTGTTATGTGTGCATAAAATCATATTTTTTTAAGGCATTTTTCTTGGTTTTTAGAGCATTTAAATCCGTTCCCTAGTAATAAGAATCAAATAAATATTATTACATTATTTATGTAGTTGAAGAAAAAAAATTATCTGTTTTTTATCCAGATAAAATTTTATCTGTATCTAGATAAAATAATTAGGTGTTATATAATATTATCTTATCTAGATAAATTTTGGATGAATTATCTGTTATCTTATCCAGATGATTTTTTCGTTATCTTTTCCCAACACTGACCTCAACTCACCGCGTCGTCGGCATAACCGATGACCGTGAACGGTCAAGTTTAGCAACACGGAGTATTGTTTCGGCGAATAAACAAATGCGTACGTTGATAAACCTCCACGCGACGGTAAAGCTCGTGAGTTATTAACTATTATTATTAGTTGTTGTTGTTGTTGTTGTTGTTGTTGTTGCGGTTGTCCGCAGATAATAGTGAGAGCTTTTAAGTTTAATGAGCTTTGGTAAACTTTCGTTTCTTAAGAAATATTCGATATTCGAGCGCGCACGATGAAAATCGATTTTTGACCGCCGCCGTGCAATCGAGACGTACGGAAGCTCTGAACCGAATACCGAGTAAAGTGCGGGGTGCGTTTCACTCAGTCATTCTAGGTCCTTGTTCATTCTATGTTTTCATTTTTGTCACTGGCACGTCTTCTTGGTCTTCTCGTGCTTGATTTTCAATCCTGTTTAATTATTTTCTCTGATCTCCACACGTGACTAGCCCAGCTCAATCTACGACTTATAAAAGCACCATTGATCAGTCGCTTCTCCCTCCATACAGCTCTTTAATCTTCTGGTTCATCCTAATTTTATATTTTCCGTTGTCGTTGATTTATGGTCCATGGATTTTTCTTAATGTCTTCCATGAAAACATCGTTGATTTGTGTTCGTCCGATTTAATGGTAATTAAGTAAAACAAATTTATATTGAAAATCGTAGATCTTTTTTTATTCTTCCGAGGACCCATTTACCGAAAAAGCCTCCACTAATTTCACCGCTGGATACGTTGTAATAGATTTATCGGAGAAAATAAAATATATTATTATGAGAGAGTTCAAAATAATTTTATTTTCAATTTATTCTTAATTATAATTCACTCATTCCTACATGTTTTATTCACTACATTTTATTTACCTACAATAATTTTTAATATTGTTTGTTGGATTTCCAAATTGTTATATTTTCATTGAAACCTATGTATGATTTATAACTAGGCCACTAGGGTAATGATACTGACGTGTAAACCAAAATTCTGAACAAATAATGAGATTAATAAAACGGCTTTGTTTTCATCGCTATATTAATACTGATCAAGTGTTATAAGAATCATCAATCTATAGGTATAATATATTCAGTTGATTTTTTGAACAATAAAACCGCAAGTTCGTTTCAAATAAAACACTAAAAATTTTCTTTGAATTTCGTATGTATGCACCATGGTTCAACATGTACGACTGTTTCTCAGGGAACTGTGAGATATTCTGTTATTCTGCACGACGGATGCGAAACGAGTCCTCGCAAGGCGAAATCTATGGAAAAAAACTACGGCGCACCCGGTCGATATAATAATCGGCCGATGAAAAACACGACCGGCCAAAGTTTCAATACGAACCGCAGCACCGACCGCAATCGGATTAAGTAAAACCACAATATTGTGTAAAAAAAAAAAAAAAACAACCAATAGATTCGAGATTACGAATGCATGACATCGTCGTGTGTGTGTCACAGTACATTTTTTATAAACGCATTATACATTTACGTATTTGTACATCGGTATGAAGCGTTCAGACGAAAGACGTGGTGACGATAAAAGCCATTGCATTTTTAATATTGAAATGACCTTTTCATCGCCGGAGACTTTCGCCGTCTACATGTATACGCAAACTCACTACCTATACGCCCTGCCGGCGAACACGCGGTGTGGATATAATATTATGCACATTGTACGTAATACGTTCCCCACCGAGTTGTCTCTCTTTTCCGGTCCTCGTAGATATACGTAACCCTAATCTACTACAATATGTCGGTCGCGACAATTCTCTGCTTATAATTGACGTTCCTTTTACGTATTACGGACTTCGACGTTTCTCAGAACATATATATATATATATATATATATATATAAATTGCGTTTGTGTGTGTGTGTGTGTGTGTGTGTGTGTGTGTGTGTGTGTGTGTGTGTGTGTGTGTGTGTGTGTGTGTGTGTGTGTGTGTGTCTGCGGCTCGGAAAAACGTCTTGCCCTGTACATGTGAGACGTAGGTAAAATATTCAAACGTATTCCCCGCTGAATGGCAAATTTAAAAAACTACCTTCGTTTCAAATGAAAACGTCATTTTTTAATCTAGAGGGAATAGTTTGACTTGTAGACGTTATTAGATAGACAGGGCAATGTACATTTCTCACCACTCGGACTGTTCTTTAAAATAATTCTGAAAAAAGTACATATTTGACGATCGATTTGTATAAAATATCGTGTAATATACAATTTTACCACTGCGGTAATATGTGAATCGAACGATTTAAAGCTTGTGGGTTTTATTACTGATCGTACGGTTTTGCGATTAAAATTTCAATTAGAAATTTGAATAATACATTTTTAATATGAAATGTATAAATCTAAATTAAAAATTTTACGCAGTATGATAAGTAATTAAATTTTTATATCCCTTGGTACATTTGAAATGAAAAAAATATTCTCTTTATTTGTACCAAGTTATAAAAAGTGGCCGCACTCTGAGAAAACAAATTAACTTAACAAATCACGTAAATTAAAAATCGTAATATGCATTTAAATCACATCTAGTAAATCTTATTGCGAAAATAAGATTACACTTACATTGACGTAATTTTAAATTTAAATTAAATATTTAAATAATTAAATCATTAAATATTATACATTAAAATTATGAATTTCTACAGAGTTGTTGGCTAAATCAAAATAACTAATGGTAATTACTCACCCTTTAAGAAATTAAAAAACACCTCAAAAATACAACAATGTTTGATCAAAATTTAAAATTAATAATAATTATGAAAACTTTCGAACAAATGCATACGAACCACGCATAAAGTATTGACATACAATTTGTTGGAAAATTTGAAATGGAGGAGGATTGATATGAACGTTATAGAACATCATACAACTTTAATTTTATATAACCAATAAATACATAGTGTCCTGTCAATATTAATTTTTAAACTCCAGACAAATAATTTATACGATTGATGAATTACAAAATAAAAAAATGACTAACCTATTATAATCGTTTATTTAAATAAAAATCTAGGAAAAATACAAAATCAAAAGCAAGGAATGTCTTAATTTATAAATAAATAAAGCGAATTTATTTTAATTTAAATCGTAAGACAAATAATTGTTATTACAATTTAATGAACGATTTATTCCTTTTTCACATTGAATTTTACGTTACTTTGGTTAAAAAATAAATAATTTATTGATTATCAAACATATTTGTATACTAATTTGTAACTTAAATATGTTTTACATCCAAAATTGTTGTATTCATTAATAATACGTACCATTAAAATGTTCTTAGAAACAATCACATTATAATAATCTAATAAAAGTAAAATCAAAATTTGAAAAGATTTTACCGCTTCCGAGTGCAAATGTATTATAAGTGCTGTAGGAATGTCATACGAGTTTTACAAAACTATCAAAGAAATAATTTTCGAAAATATAACGTGCACGGAAAAACTTTGTTTAGAAATGTCGACTTCTGGGAGGCTGGGAAAATGTTTATCCCCTCTTGTATGAAAATAATGGAAGAACTGTAAGAACGTCATACATATTTTCTGAATACTATCAAACAAACAAATCGTGTGCGCGGTCGTGAAATTGATATTGAAAAAAAGGTTGTCGGTAAAGCGCACGAGTTAAATATTTCGCCATCAAGTTCGTCCCGTGCGTCCCGTGCGTTTGATAAACATTTAAATTATTCATTCGCGCAGAATCATTTGTATCGCTATTGAAAAATAAATGATCACGTGCATTGATATGCATTTTTAAGATAACGAGCTTGAATCGTATTTACATAATAACGGATGGTGATATAACGGCGGCGCGGCGGTCGATTGCGGAAAACCATTAATCCATCGAAGTGATAAAATATGCGATCCGACGGCGTTATGCTCGCATGACCGTGACGCTTATTAAACCCTTAACGAGTCTACAGACAGCCGAGGTTTACAAATTCGACTCGTGTCCATAAAGACATACACCACCCCATAGTACAATTATTACGACCCCGTGAAATTTGCGGCGAAAAATCGAATTGTAATCCGACGCACCTGCGATTGTTTTTCTCCGCGGAATCGGATTTCAACACGTTTTTCCGTTGTGGCGTGACGCGTCGTGGATCCGAGCAAAAACGAACCGTGTGCCGACCGTGAATACCCCCACGAACGAAACGGACGTAAATAATAAATACGGGGGCGAATGGATAAAAGCCAAAGGTGGAAAAACCGTTGAAAAAAAGTCACATTGATCACACGGTGTTGCATTTCCTCTACGAATCAAAGGTACCGCGAAAAATTAAAAAAAAAAACAACACAAAGCATATGTTTTTAATCGATCACTTCGTTATTGTTTATAAATTACTCAAAACAAAAAAAAAAAAAGATAAGCACATCAAATAGAAAATGTGCAATGGTTTCTAAAAGTGTTTTTCTTTTGACATTGTAAAATCTCGAACATAATTCATTTTACATATTTTCAAATGTTTTTTTTAACTTTTTTTTTTTTTTTTTTGTGAAATTTCCAATGACACTTCAGGCTGATTTGATTCGATCAGTAGCATTCAAAATTTTTATTTTCTTTTACCAGGACGCCAACGGTTGGAAAGTGATGTTTTTTTTTTTTTGAGAATTTTCCGTTTTTCCCGGTGACTTTTTTCACGGATTTCCTTATCCCGTGCTCCCCTCCCCCCATCGATCCGTGCCATTGCACGTACTACGATTTAGGCACACGCGCGACCGGGGGCGTAGGTGTATAATATATACGTCACGTCGCTACGGTGGCGCGTGTTAGTACCGCGAGACGCGGCGCGGAATCGCCGAAAAAACAATTTGCCACGCGAACGTCGCGTATAACATAAACAGTATGACAATGTTTCGACTGCGAATAAATAACGAACGTTCACGTCGGCTATTTTCCCCGTATGATAATAACAATAACAATAATAATATTAATAATAATAATAATATTATTATTTTCATTCGTATTATTATTATTATTATTATTATTATTATCATCGTTACTCCGAGGCGCGGCGGGGCCTGTGTGTGCCGGCTGCGGGTTAGCTTATATTATTGTATACGACCGTACCGCACCCCGCGCGTCTTTATCCCTCCGTTCGGATTCCGTTTTGAAAATCACTTTGACGTTCGCGAATTCGTCTTACGGCGCACAAACGGAATACATTACGTCGAAAACGATCTCGTGCCCCGCCGCCGCCGCGCCGTCGTGTATAAACCGTATAATGTATATTATACGTACACTCGCGCACCTTATCCGAGACGTACATAAATGATGAAACTCGTTCGCCGGCCCGCGTGGAATCGCGGAAACGGTTTTACGCAAAGGCATTTCACGGCCGTTGTTCGATACGCGCCGATTTGTACGACTTTTGTTCCGAATTCTTTCTTGGCGAGGAAACACACACACACACACACACATATGCACGTTCGCCCCTTTTTTTTTTACTACGCAATAACCACTTGTTTGTTTTCCGAATCCACAACTTCAATACATTTTCAGAAGAGAAAAATACCATTGGAATGTATTTCAACAGAAGATGGCAATTACAGACCGTAACGCAATTAAACGACACAGTTTGTTTTTTTTTTTTTTAAATTGAATCTACTTGTCGACTTAAACGACATAAATACAGTGCGTACTGCAGTTCTCGTTTGAAAAAAATTGCTATATAAATATAGAGAGTAGAAAACGTAAGAAAACTGGTAAACTTACTCGAAAATCTATTAAAAAAAAAAAATTCCTATACATTTATTTTTGGTTTTAAATCGTCAATATTAGATTACAAAGGCAATAAACATGATTGATATACATATTTGTTTACGTTACACGACAAAAAAATACATTGCACCATATAAGGACTTAATTATAATATAACGGGACTGATTTTTTTTTTTTAAGGAAAAATTTAATTTTAGACTGATAATTAAAATTAAAAAGAAAAAACAATATTTTTTTAGTAATAATTAAAAAATATGTACATACTCGTATATTAAAAAACGTCATGTTAATTATTAATTCATGTTCGTAGAAACCTGTAAATAAATAAAATTTGAATACATCACTCCGTTGTATCCAAAAATAATTAAAATGTATGGTCTAGATACCTACTATAATATTTTAGTTTATCCGATGCGCGCAAAGTCAATATGCATACGGTGACAAATGTATCATCTAAATGAAAAACGATAACTCAAAAATAAATATTAACAAATATTTACTTTTGAAATTCTAACTAAATAAACTTTCAAAACGCAAGTTTTGAAAAAATGTACGCTTTAATATTTTTTCGTCCGGTATTTTTTTCTTGCTGAATATCATAGAAATGAAAAATTTTTCTCCACACCGTGCTCATTTTATATGTTGTAAATAAATATATAAAGACAATAAAAGTTTCTGCAATAACATTAGGTACTTTCCCTAAAATATATTTGATTAATCACTGCGTGACGTTGAGGACGAAGTGAGCGAATAAAAGATACCGAGGACCCGAGATGACCCATCCACCGTTATTTTAAAACGCTGAAATATTTATAACTGGTCTCAACGAAAAACGCCACACACACACAAAAAAAAAAAAAAAAAGAAAGAAATCACATTTTATAGGACAATTTTTTTCTAAACTTTTCATAAACATTTATTTAAACATCGATCAGCTACTGGAAGTATATTCAGTACGATATTTAGCTGTTTCTGCGATTTTCAAATTTGTTCTCACACTGTTGTTTTAAAACACACAAGTACGAGTTTTTCCCTAAAAATAAACACATTTCGTTATAAAATAGGATTACTCCGCGATAAATCATGTAAACTGTACAATACTTAATATTGAATCATCTAAATAAAACCTTAATGAAACTCAACATTTCGCTCGAATCAAGCTTTTATTTTATTGTATTTCTTATTATTATTATTTAATTTTTTTTTTTTTTTTTTTTTTTATTCGCCCTGTCGTCGGAACGCTATAATATAGTTTACGATTTACGCGATAAATAACAACGTCGTTGATCACACCCACCGCGATGACTTCGATGTGTGTAAATTATCTGTTAAAACAATCAACCCCGTCGTGTATTAGGTACTCGTCGCGTCAAGTATTTCAATCGTACGTGATTCGTACACACACGCCACCGGTCTCAGTGATCGTTCGATTGTTGCCGTTTGAAAATTCAACGAAACGTCTAGTCCGCGCGCATCGTAAATCCGTAACAATATTATTACAATACCAGCACTAGGTATCGTACCGGGATTTTATTACACTATACACACAAACAAATTAATACACCGTGTACGCACACCGGCGGTGGATCGAACGCGGCACTAAATGCAAAACTAACGTTAAACCCGCCGCATGGACCGATACGGTATTATGAAATGTTTACGTACGCAAATTTATGCACAGAGCATTCGCGAGCAGTTTGCGCAAAACCGCCGTCGATTACGCGGATTTCTGCACTCGTTCCAGAAGCGGACGCAGACACGTGTGCACAACACGCGTGTACAGAAACCGTACGTGAATTCTGTCGAACGTTTGTCAAAATTATTTTTAATCGTTCGTTTGTATAAAGTATGTGCGTGCACGGAGCGATTAAATAACCGTATTCACTCCGATTTCAACACTAAACAATATATCTCGAGATAATTTTACCATTGCGGCGAATCTCTGTATGGTGAATAAATATGTTTTTTTTTTTTTAAGTACTGCCTAAGATAAAAATATTAAACATTATTTTGATGAAAAAATCTATTTTTTCTATTTTTCTCTAGTATTTTCAGGACCACCTATACCTTCTCCAAGCCTGGTATAAGGCATGAGGAGTTAAAATGAATGACTCTAAATCGATCCATTGTATTTTTACGCTCTGGCAAGGAGTATGCCAGACCCTCCTCCTTAACAACCAACCCCTTCCTACTTCCCAATGTGTGCACTACCTCGGAGTCAACATTGACCGTCCACTTACCTGGTCACTTATCTGGTCAGCTCAAATTAAAAATAAAATTCGAACGCTTAACGATCATTTTCGCCTTCTTCGACCGTTCCTAACTTCTAAAAATATTAAACTACCTACTAAATTACTGCTGTATAAACTGCTACTCAGACCCATCTGATCCTACGGTTTGCAACTATGGGGCTCAGCCAAAGTATCAAATACAAACTGTATACAAAGATTTCAATCCAAAGTCTTCGCGTCATCTCTAAATCTCCCTTCTGTGTTTCAAATAATATCCTCCATTCTGATTTCAATATACCTACCGTCATTGAACTAGCCAAATTCCACTAAAAACGATTCAATAACAAATTAACACATCATTTTAATCCCCTTATCGTCCAAATGTCATCTGCAACTATTCCAGGAAATCCCCGCAAAGACTGAAAAGACAATGTGTCGTGACCTGCTTAAATAATAATCAAAAAAAAAAAAAAAAAAAATGTATTACTACAATTTTGATTTTGTTGCTTCTTAGGTATAACTATTATGTATTTGTACTATCACTACTATTATTAATATTTCAGGATTAAAACCATAAATTAAATTCGTGTTGAAGTACCTCTTCTCTCCGTCTATTTTGTCTGTTTTGTACACTGCTTTCATCAATTAGGCTTATGTTCAACTTTTGTAACAGATTGCATAATCTAAAATTGTATTAATTTTTTTTATCTAATGATAACTAAGGTTTGATGGTTGTCTTAAATAACCATTGCAATATGACTTACCTAGATTACTTCAAACTTCAATATGGAATATTATTTTTTGAAAACTGTTATGTTTTCAATAATTTATATTTTTCAATCGCCATTTTAAGGGATTCAATAATTTCGAGTTCAAAGCATTTGAACGAAGATGTAAAAGTAACCCGCGAACGTTCACTTCTCATACTCCAAACTTTAAATTGTCATGTTTCTTAAACTAGTATTTCATCTGATCTGATGTATACACGTATTTGGTTGTTAAATAAATATTGTAAAATGGATCTAGTGTTTATATCGACTGTGTTTGACGTTACACTTGTAATGGGAGCCACGAAAGAAAAAAAAAAGGGAATATTTTGTCGATTAACGTGGTAGTTTCCACAACGCTTTACCCGACTCGTTACAAAATTGAATTAGTGTTTATTTGTTTTAAATTTGACCACGATAAAATTATCCATTATCGGAAAACCATTCCATGCTCGGTTTACTCGCGAATGTTAAAGGTTTGTTTGCGGATTTGTTTGATTTTTAACTCGTGCGTATACGCGTTTATTTTTTACTTTTATTTTATTTGGGATTAAATCGAAAAATGAGTTCTCTTTAATGTACCACGAATGCCACCCGCGTGTTTTGCAGTACTCGAATTTCCAATCTATCTGAAAATAAAAGTTTTCAGCATTTTTGTATCCTCAGAAAAAGTATTAAACAAATTTAAAAAAACCACCAACATAGAAGTAAATCATATTAAATATGCTATTTCGGTACATATTAATGTGTTCATAATGTATTGCATTTCTAATAAGAATATACATACGCATGATAATTACAAAACATGGATATTAGGTCATTTGCTTCAAACCTTCATAATGAAATTACTGTAGTTCAAAACACTGCTTACAATAAATTCAAATAATGCATATTTAAATTTTATGGTCCTATAAAAATAATTGATGCATGGTTATTGTATTTTGATGTTATTATAACAATACATGCTCACATTTATAATGATAACCTTGTACCTAAACGTCGAGTTTCAAATTTAGCTTAAGTTATACTTAAATATAAATATCACAGTCATTTTACATTTTCAAAACTTTTTGTCTAATATTCAAAATATTATTAAAAATAAAATGTAAAGGAATCAGTTAATTAAAAGCAAAAATCGTATCATTTATTTAAACGCTTAAAAAAAAATCCTGACCTACAATTTTTGAAATTCTTTCATAATAGTTAGTTTATTACAATATTGCATATTATGTATGATCATATTAAAGTTCCAAAACTTTTTATCAAATATGAAAAATGTATTAGACATATATTTTAACTAAACAAAATTTCTTACGGTTTTACGATGATGTTTATTTTTTTATTTTTATTTTTTTTTTTTATTCTGTTTTTAGCTCAAAAGTTTTGAAACATTCATCAAGCATATACCAATACAACATTAAAATATTCTGAAATTTTCAAGTTTCTAGCAACATTAATTTCCGAGATATGACTAAATAAATAAAATCGCTTTAGTGAAAGTGTGATTTATGAAAATTATACCGTTTTACTCGGTTTTTCGACAGTTTTTCCCCACTTCTCGAAAAATTATTAAAAGAAGTTTAAATGACATCTTAAACTTTAAAGTACATTGTACATGTAATTTACAATCTATACAGTAGCTGAATGAAACTTTTAGACCACATAAACTATCCAAAAAAGCATTCACAGAAAAAAAAATAAAAACTTAACATCAATGCAAAACCATAAGATCCTTCGCATTACTTAGAATCTAAAATACTAGTACTAGACTCTCAAAATGGTCGAAAAATATCAATTATGCCATTATCGTTCTTATACAGACTTGATAAAAGTTTTAAAAATATTTAACCACTTTCCAACGAAATATACAACTGTTTAATTTTTGAAAATATTTCGTTTTTCATAGTATTGAATATAATTTTAATTTTTTGTTACAGAGAACCGAAAAATAAATCCGTTTTATTCATATAATGCTTCATTAACAAAAATTTCAAAAATTGTTAATCAAGATTTTTTTTTATACGTTTAAGGTTAAAATTTTAACGAAAATTGTTATCTTCTCGTGAAATAGCGGTTTTTTTTCCAATCAAAATAATATGAACTTTAAAATTATTTATATGGTAAAAATATTATCAACAATGAACCCGCTACATATTTTCTTACCTATGATCTAAGTTTCCTTTTGAGTAATTTAATGAATTATCTTCCAAACGTGTTGGAATTACGTTCGAATGATTCTTTTTATGTAAACTTTCAGATTTATATATTTTGATTGTTATTAAAAAAAAAAAATGTGATTTTCGGTTGCGAATCATAAGACATTTTATATACAAGCTATTATTTAAGTGTACGATGTGCCGCCAACTGTGTTTAAATTTTCATAACAATCGGGCCCGGAAATTTTTTTGTTTATTTTTTTTTTTTTTTTAACCCTTCCGTCGCATAATACTGACGCCACCGATAGCCAGACCCACAAACGCGGAATGATTTGTAAAACGTTTACGAAAATCAAAATTGAAACAAAGTTTTTTCGAACATAATGTCTCGCATGATACGTGCCAACGGAGTCGCGGTCGCCTCTCCTCCACACCAGCGTTTTGTTGTACGCCGGGCCGTCACGCAGCACACGCGGTTCTTGGCTCCGTTTCATGTTTTTAATTATACGAGCGCGCATATGCACACGCGTAATAAACACACGGATTACGTTCGTACGCGTACACGAAAAAAAAATAAAATAAAAAATAAAAACCAAAAAAACCTCTATATCTCGGTTTCATGCCGTGAAAAATCGACGTTCTAAATCTGAACCTGCGCGACACGACGAGTCGTCGTATCTTTACCTTGGCGCAGTAACAACGGCCGTTTGCCTTGAGCAGTGGCGTATTTACGGGGGGGGGTCTCCGGGTCTCGACCCCCCCCAGAAAAAAACAAAATGAAATTTACGTCTGTAATTAAATGTACTATATAATAACATAATAATCATATTTTACAAGATTCCAGACTCAAATACAAAATATGTTATAAAATTTCATTTAGAAGTCATAAATGACTTATTACGTAAGAACATAGGAAGAGAATATTCATTTACTATCTATATTATTATGTATTTGTATTTTTCGTTATATTTATATTATATTATGTTATAACTTGTAATTCAGCGATAATGGTGAAGAGGGTTACTCAGAATATAAAATGTATTTTTTGGACCCCCCCCCCAGAAAAAATTTGAAAATACGCTACTGGCCGTGAGCGACGGTTTTCTCGCGGCACCACGAAATAACGATGGCTACAACAATGACCGCGGTGACGACGAAGATATGTCTACTCCGACGGTCGGCGATCGCCGGCGCTCCGTCGTGAACGACCCGTGTGCGCTACATGTCGTGCCTTCCATTATGCACGAGGACCCGGGAAAAAATGGAAGAACGCCACCGTCGTTACGAGGAGACGTTATTGTAATAAATCAAGCGGGCGACATGTAAAAAGAGGACGACGTAATACGCTTATAAAATGTATAATTTACGACTGTAAAGTTTTTATTATTCTCCGACGAGCGCGCGCGTATGCGTGTGCGTATATTTTGTACCCGCGGGAAAACAAAGGAGAATTTTCTCATTTTGTTTTTTTTTCTTACTTAATTAAACCCATTATTTAAATCTTGGTTTTGTAACTTTTTCTCCGTTCACGGCTCCATCCACAATTTTATTTAGCCAGTAAATTAGACATAGACTTCGTGTAAGTGAAGACCGATGTCAAAACACGAGAAAACTATCGTTTTTACATGCGTTTTTAATTCTCGAGTACCTATGCAAAGATGTATGTTTATATTTTAATATCTCGACGTTTATGTTCGTACACGTCTCTGTTGTGCTGTAAAAATAAAATCACGCGCGTAATTATGCAGATGCCTGTCAATGCGTTATTGATGAAAAATCTCACACTTTAAGAAAAACGCGTCCATGAAAAAAAAAAGGTTGACGTAATTTGCTATGTCGTAAAAAGCGAAATATGTTTATGAGTTTTTTCGACAAAAGTTGATGATCTGTACGGTTGGAAATGATCAAAAAATATGAACAGAGATACGCAATAGTGCTGTGATAGAGCGAGATTTTCCGCACATAGTTCATGTGTAAATTAATATTTAATTTGCTACTCGAAGCGTATAAAGTCTGCGAGAACATTCGTGTCCTCAGAATGATATACACGGTCCGAGTAATGCACGTTTTCTAATCCCAATGGACCCAGAGCGTATGAAAGCTTAGAGGAAAAAAAATAAATCACAAAACACTGTCTACTCGGAGCACTGTCTCGCGGTCAAAAAGAAAATTTGAAATCTAAAATCTGAACGTACGAAAAGAATGATGTTATTATTAACGTCATTGCTCGTTTTTACGATTAATCTATCATTTGGCTATTTTTTTGAACACGAAATAACGGTGAAAAAACAGACTGATGTGGTGATCGATCAATTAAACACAATTAAAAAATGGATGAATTTTCCGTTGAATTCGTAATGCGGTAAAACACGTGGTTAAAAATGTCATATATCCAAATGAATTAATTAAATAAATTGAAAATTAATTCGAGTCATAATTTCTTTTTACTATTTCAACTATTCGTACTGCGCTGAACGAGTACCTATATACAATTTTAAAACCGCGACGACGACGATAATGACGACGATAACGACAATGATGACGACAACGACGATGATGACGACGACGACAATGATGATCACGAAGACAATGATGATGACGATGACAACAATGACGATGACAACAATGACGATGACGACAATGATGAGGACGACGACAATGATGACGACGATGAAAATGATTACGACGACGACGACGACGACGATGACGTCATTACAATAAATAGAAAGTTATATAAATGATATATTTAAATTTAATAGTTTTCAATCAATTCGTGAAAACACTAACAAACTAAAACTAATTATAAATTAAATATTATCAACTATGCTACAGGTATCTTGTAGACTCTTTATGTCATAATTACAATTGATAGTTTTGATACAATTGATACAATTGATAGTTAATATTATTTAAAAACAATAAAGACATATGAGAGATTGACAAAATGTACTTAGATGAAAACACTAGTTATATTCTAATATTGGATATTCAATATTAGGTCTATTCGTACTGCGCTGAACGAGTACCTATATACATGTGTCAACACGTACTTAAATAGGGTAGTAATATTACAGTTAAAATTAATTGCGTAAAAACACGCGGAACCCGTGTGTAGCAGCACTTCGCTTTTTTTACGTAACCGGTCGACGGAGTGGAAAATAAAAAACAAATAAAAACGAAAAACGATTTGAACCGTGTACGTGCTCGCCGATATCCGAAGGCCCGCTAACGTTTCGCGTGCCCGACCCCGTCATTCTCCACCAGCCGGCGCACGTTCGCGCGTTTAGGCCAACCTGCCTGTAAGTACGCACGTATGTATATTTATGTAATATATTTGCGACTTAACAATATGCCAAACGCCGCTTCTGACGGTGTACTCGGTAGCCGAGTGTCCAAACCGTCCGGAAACGAATTTGAATAAAACATAACACCGTTTCGGAGTGTTTCGACACATCACGCCCAGCGATATCGTAAGTACTCGGCGCTGAATAATATATAACCCGTTCGTATTACGTTTACTGGATGTGTATACTTATACATATTACATATACACATATATATATATATTTATTTATTTATTTATTTATTTACACCTACGGATTTACGATTTTATTTCAATTTTATTAACTTCTCTTGAGAAGTTATTATAATAGGTCTGAAAATCGAAATAGGTAATTTTGTGTTTTCTTTACGTTTCAAGACCTTGACAATCGTTTACAAGTATTTTTAGAGTGATGTCTGTGTGTGTGTGTGTGTGTGTGTGTGTGTGTGTGTGTACGTACGTATGTATGTAGACATATTTTGGCTTTCGATTCCTCAATAACTACTGGACAGAATTTTCTAATGACCATATCAATCAATACGCCACGTCATGACTTAGATCTGAAAGGAGTCTGGAAAAAATCGGTCCAGCGGTTTGTTTTTTATCTGTAAAAAACTGACTTTTTTATGCACGCAATATAAATTTCATATATAATTTCAAGTCTCGAAGGGTAGTAAGGGGTTTTCGAGGGTGCTGATTTCGAATCTTTTTTCAGTTTTTCAAAATTAAGATGGCGGGCCCAATATGACGTCATTTTTTTTGTAAAAATTCTTTAAATTCGATAGAATTTCGTTCTGAGAGGGATTTCAGGTTTATTATATATTATTTTATTATACGATTTTAAATCAAAGATCTTCTCTAGAGGCATAAAAACACGTTTCTGTACGGCGATAGTGAGACCCACAATCACTTACGGATGTGAAGTATGGCTCACAACAACACGAGTCGAAAAACGACTAAGGACCTTGGAAAACAAACTTTTAAGAACAACTTGTGGACCCGTATATGATGATGTAGCGAATTGCTGGCATAGAAGGAAAAATAGAGAGTTGAGGGAAATTACAAAAATACCCGTGATAACGAGCTATATAAAAGGACAAAGTTTAAACTGGTTCGGGCATGTCAAACGGAGAGAAGCAACAAGAAAAACCAGAGTAACCATGGATTGGCAATCAGTAGCGAAGAGACCAAGGGGGAAGCCAAAAAAAACGTTGGATAGATGGGGTAAAACAAGACCTAGAAAGGTTAGAAATTACGAACTGGAAAGAGGTGGTCAAGGATCGCGGAAGTTGGAGAGCATTGACAGAGACGGCAAAAACTCTTACAGAGTCATGAAGCCACATGATGTTTATGATGATGATTTATTTATTTACAACGATATTACAGCTACAAGCGAGGCCGGCGTATTATAAAGACAATATTTAAATACACTGGCGAAATCCGAATTTGCTGCCTTTTCTTGTGACTAGCCTTGTCTGTTGAGGATTAGTATTTATTTATATATTATCATAATTATTATTTATTTATTAATTTTTTTTTTTTTTTTTTAAGTACTGGCAGATTGCACGAGACGACCGACACGGGTCATTGACGCCGGAGACAGCGTTTCTTTTGGGCTCGCGACGAAGTCGTTATTTTTACGATAAAATCACCATCTTCGACTCGACGTGTAATAAAACCATTGTCTTAAGGCCGATATCGCATAGTAATAATATTAGAAATTATGATAATTACGCAATGTACGGTTTTATGGGTAACGTTTATAAAGTTCCCACGCGACCGACGCGCGCAAAACACTATAATATACGCTTTTATTTATAACCTCACTCTGAGTTGTTGTAATCGAACTTAGTTGATTTATGCGTCTTTGAAAACTGGCTAGAATATAAATTTCGACGTTACCGAGGAAAGTTTTTCCGATACAACTACCTTGCGGTAGAACGCAGCTACCTATATACAGGGTGAGTGTAATCTGTTTTACAAATGAAATAACTTTTTTCTATTCATTTTTTTAAAGTTTTTTTTGTTTTTTTAATAAATACTTGAGTCATACGCTACAACCAAATTGCATTTAAAGATTTTTTTTGATTTCCAAACCAAAAATGTTTTAATTTTTAATTTTACTGTATTGTTTGGTAAAAACTTAAAAATATCAATTTCGTGAAAAAAAATTTTTTTTTTAATGTTGGTGCTTAAATCTCTAATAAAGGTTAAAGCGTTAATTGTCTACCTACGATTTTTTTTTGAAATTTGTGAAAAAGTCAACAATAATAAATTGTATTACACGTCATGATTTTATCACACATTATTGTATATCACAAATCACGATTAATTAATAACTTAACTTCATTAAGATATTTCAATATTATAATATTTCTAAAACTCCGGTTTACGAAATGGGTATTTTGATTTTTTTTTTTTTTTAATAATAAAATAAAGTTTTAAATTTTGTGTTCCAAATATCCCAAAAATGTTTTAATACGGTTTCGTAGCAGCGCAGTACTACATTATTATTAAAAAAATATGTATACCGCCTTTTTCAAATAGATCTGACTCACTCTGTATAGTCTGGAGTAATTACGTTCACATAGGTGTGCCATGATGATATATTCATCTGTTTTATGTCGTGTTCAAACGCACTCGAGTTCACGTTGAGAATATGTTTCACTATCAAAAAAAAAAAAAATAAAAACAATACTTTCCATACCACACAATACAAGTTGTTGGTATTAGACGTGTGTATTTTCGATCATTTACGTTGTAGCCATACAAATGAAGTGCAGAGTGTCTCACAGAGATGTACACAGTGCAAAATATTCCCGGTTTATGTCATAAATTAAATCTTTTTTTTTTTTTATAAAAAAATTTGAAACTCCAATACGGTTGAACTACATTATTACAAAAAAATAAATAAATAAATAATAACAGTAATATTTTTTACTATTTTTCATTATAATGATTTTTATTTTTTAGTTTTCTTAAACAGTTATAACTATTCTTAAGCTGTAGCTCAAAAGTATTAAAGGGAATAATTTTAGTTTTGCCAATGCAATATTTCAGTTCTTATTATTGGACCAATAGTTTAAGATATTTATAACCGTTTGAAGTTTACAATGGTGAAAATAGAAGCAGGAGGGTCCGCAAAAATATATTGCCACTATTCCACAACTAGAAACTTTATATGCTTATACTTCTTAAACCGTTAGTTCAATAGGTAATAATAATAATTTAAACATCAAAAGTTCTAAAAGAAGTATTCTCCCTCGTAGCATAATGCTATAAATAGTGGTTGCCATTTTTTATTTTATTATGATGAATGATACATTTATATTTACAGCATCGTACCATTTGACCATTCCCACAGTCTGTAGATGACATAAAATATAACTTGAATTTTTTTCAATGAGAACTATTTTTATTATTTTGTATTGACAAAAACAGAAACACGATCTCAAAACACTTATTTTGAATTACTTATATGTATATATAATTTATATATTTATATTGCTTTTTATGATAAAATTGATTTTTTTTGTCTAGTTTAAGTCTGAGAAAGAATAGCTTCTTCATAAAATGATTGTTTTTCTTTTACAGGGTTTTGATCTGGTTACATTTAGTGTAAAGTTAAAATTTAGAGTATAATCAGTTGGTATGTTTACGAGTGACCATAAAATTGATGCTGATTTTCATTCGTTGAGTACATATTTAGAGTAGCACACACACACACACACACACACACACACACACACACACACACACACACACACACACACACACACACACACACACACACACACACACACACACACACACACACACACACACGCACACGCACACACACATAGCAATCAAACTTATGTATGAGTAACATCGGTAATATCATTATTTTATATGATGGATATAAAATTAATAGCATTATAATAGTTAGTTAATATAATTTATCAAATTATTGAGGTTTAGTACGTGCTAGTTGAGTAGATACCTGGAATGATATTATATTTCTGAGATTGCATTACTCCTACGAATTATAATACGTGCAAAAGACAATTACAACCAATCCGTTTGTCTATCCTACAATAATTTCTCAATACTTCATGTAAATGGAATAGTTATTTATTTGTTAATGAGTCCATACATCCGTCATAAAACTCAACATTAACATACCACGTGAATGTCCAATGACTCTTGTGAGTGAATCGTACTTGTGAATCGTACTTTGTATTCTAAAATATTTGAAAATCATGCATTAAACTCTGATGTAACATAGATCGAACACATTGTCATTTGCTGTCTCACTCTTTCCTCTAACAGGTTTGATCTTTGTTTCACTCCTTTCTTCACTAGGCTACATTACACCCGATTCCAACCTCCTTCTCAATTCTCGTTCAATTCCTATTATCCTTCTTATTATTAACTTTATCCTTATTACTGGCTTCCTAATTTAAATTAAAAAAAATTTAAATATCTATACTTTGTTACTGTATTCGTTATTCTATTACTATAATATTTTAAATAAAGGCAAATAAATTAAAAAAAAAAAAAAAGAACATAGACAGATAATTCAATTTCTAAAATCATTTTTTCAGAACCAATAATATACTCATTTGATCACATACAAAAATGGCGTACATAGTTATTAACAGATAGATATTTATGACGTGACATCGTGTAGGTTTATCAGAAAAAATTTGGAAATTTTTTTTTTTAAGTCACTCGTGCTGAAGGACAATATTGTGCGTATACCAAAAATAATTGTGAAGTAGTTTATTATTATTATTATTATTATTATCTTTTTTTTGTGTAGTACATTAGATTTGTGATATCAATAAAAATGGTAATGTTAGTGGCATCTTATTGTGACTAACGTCTATTAAAAATGAGTTATTGATGGTTTTTTGCAGGAATTTGTGAACCACTGAGATGCGGAAAAAAATGGTACCAAAAAGAGAGTTTTGAAACCTTTCAAATGTTATTTCATGAATATGACAAACGAGAGAGATTTCTAAGGGATCCGTATAGTCTCTAGAATAGTCGATAGAATGCAAATGAGAATAAATAATAATAGAACGAGACACAAAAGACTACAATGGAAATTTACATCCTCAAACAAAGAAAATTGAACAAACAGAACGTCTGAAAGACTATTAAAACGTCAATGTAGAGTCGGACTTTTAGAAATATAACTATACATAGAATGCCGTTTGATAATATGCAAAGCATTGTAATTGTCACTCAGCGATATGGAAACAAAATCGTACATACTATATATTGTATATGTATTATCATAATTGACGTTTGCCTTGCAATCCATTTAAGTAAAATAATATAAACTTATGAGGTCAATCGATAAAATTGTGTTGCCGTCGAAAAAAAAAATTCTACAGACAAAAACGGTTCGTTATTTTTTTGTAAAATTAAGTTTAAGGAAAATAATGTGAAAAATATAATAAAATCAACATGAACGGGTTTGAAAAAAAAACCGATGCAAAAATTAATAATAAACACGTATTTTGCGGAGAGTTGTTTATTTTTGTTTGTTTTACTTGAATATTTATTTCAAAAAACATACAGTGGAACTACTAAAAATATCCGTATGCGAGTACAAATGGAAAACTTGGATCTACTTGAATACGTACTATGTACACGGGTTAGTAAATCGCCATGGACCGCTTGCTTGCCACCGTCGTCGGCGGAATATGTGTAAAAAACGTGTATATGACGCGATAAGGGGTCAATTCAAAGCCAGCGGGATTTCGATCGGGATGGTGTTCCCTTGTATGCCTAGGGACACGATAAACCGCGGGATGGTTCGGTGTGGCGTGGAATTGGGTCGAGTGTTTTCGATGGATAATGCAAACACAGACGGCAACGAAAGAGAGAGAGAGAGAGAGAGAGAGAAAATAGAGAAAAATAACAGAGAAAGAAAAAGAGATGTAGATAGAGAAAATCATCTGTTTCGCGACGCCATCCATTTCACAACAATAATCAACAAGGTAAACACATCAAAAGCTAAAGAGCTTAAATCGCTCTCCGCGTGCACGCGAAATCTGGTGTTTGCCAAGAGAATTGGAAATCGTCTCAATATTTTAACATGAATCGAAAGACGCGACATTCGCTAAATAATTAAGTATTGTTATTTATGTACCGCTCGTGAATACGTACGCGCAAACGAAAGCGCACGCTTACACGAGAATGACATGATGCGGACGGGGCGCGCGGGCGTGCAACGCGAATTCGGTTATTCGGATCGCGATCCGTACAAATGAGCTTCATTCACCGTCGGCTAAACAAACCAATTGTCGCTAAATCGCTACGCGGTCATATTTTCGCTGTTGATTAAACGTCCGCGATCTCGTATATACCTATAAAACAGGAATGCGCGACTGACGACTAGTTGTTTTATACATCTGTGGTTGCTCTACAGTTTACAGTATTTTTTCAATCTAATAAAAATGGACGTTATGAAAAGTGAAAGGAATAAAACGTTGAAAATAGTCGATGGTTTCAAATTTCGTTTTCATAAATTTCCAAACAATGATATTCAACGTTGGTGTTGCACAGTTAAAACGTGTAAGTATTTTTTGAAATTTGATGATAATAATATTTGTATAGATAGTTTTAAGTCTGTTATAGTTATAGTCCTAAGTCTGAAAAATGGGAAGGAAAATATTGGTTTTGTGGAAAAAAGGCTTAGACGTAATTTACATATTATTAAGTAATAGTTAGATACCTAGGCATATGTACAAAAATATACCCGGGCCTCAATTTACGTATATATAAAATATACACGGGCCGCAATTTACATAAAAAATTTGAAATGAGACGCAATTTACAGAGACCCAAAACAAGCACTAAAAACCTAGTTGCCTGCATGACGTTTAAATAACAAAAAAAAATCAGTTTAGGCCTTTAAAAATACATATAGATACAGATGAGTTTATCCAATAAAGTTACAAATATTCGATAAAAAACCAAAAAATGTAATAACATCTTATTCATATGCTTAACTAGGTAGTGAAAAATGTCGAAAACCGTTGGTCAGGGTTTATTTTTATCGCGTTTTAAGTTCAAATTTTAACAATCATAATTAAATACACGCGATATTTTTAAATGAAATTCTTATAAAATTTAGAATTAATAATCAAATAAAAACTGTCTTTCGCAAATTGATTTTTCACATATATCACTTTATATGATTCGAGTTTCACGAAGAATAACTCTATAAATTATGTTTACATGCGTTTTAAGTTAGATTTATCACTCAAATAACTCTTTTTAAGTAAAACGTCAGATTTATTTTCACTTTTATTCATCAATTATGAAGTTTTTGAGTATAATGTCTGACATTTTTATACAAGCTGATTTCCTGGTAGCCTTAAATACATTTATATTTTCATAGTGATCGATTGCGTTTTATTTATTTATTTATTTTTTTTTTTTTTTAAGATAGAAATCTCAAAAAACGGTTTAAATAGAGACTTTTTTATGGATACTTTTAAATCGAAATTAATTATTTTTGTTATAACTTGAAATATGAAAATTGCATCAATTATTGACCATAAAGTTTCCATTTTTTCGAAAACTCAACTAGTTGAAATTAAATTTATTACGAAAGTTTCACTCTGAATAATTTTTTGAAAACATTGATTAATCATTCATTTGAAATTCGAAATAATAACATACGTACGTACTACACGTAAAGAATAAAGATCGCCAATCTTAAAAGTGTATAGTCAAAGGTTCTCTACACCCAACACCATTATCTTGCCTAAGTACGGAAGAATGTCTATGGTGCAAGGAACGATCCGTTTTTTAGTTTTCCAAAAAGAATATATAATATTTGAAAAAATTGAACATGACATGTGTCGAATTTTAAGCTTAAAGTAATTGTTCATTATCGCGAGTATTGCGCAAGTGGCAGACGATAGAAATTAATTTTGCATTTTTGTCCCGTTCCGAGGTACAAAGAAAAAATTCAATTTTGCACTTCTTGGTCATGGGAAAAAATCAAACAATTCGCCTTTTATTTACCGTCCGTATACGTAGTTGCGTGTTGCACGAAGGCGAGCCGAAATAATACCATAGTAGGATCTATACGTGCTAGTAAGTCACTTCCGGCGACCGGCCGGCCGCACACATTAACGCGGAATTATATTATCATAACGAATCATTATTAATGCTGTATATGGTCGACGTACAAGAGTTCCGCCGTGAATCTGTAACGCGTGCGTAGTGTGTACACCGTCACCGAAACGTCTATTTATAATAATATACGGGTGTGCGTGGTTTTCCATAAAGTTTGAACACAGTACCGTGCGTGAGGTGTACTTAAGAGTGATACAGTGACAAAATTTTCGCAAAATGTATTCCGCGTCGGCGTAACCACGAGTTAGGTTATGTACGTGTGTGTGTATGTGTGTGTGTGCGTGTGTGTATGTGTGTGTGTGCGTGTGTGTATGTGTGTGTGTGTTTATGGTGACGCACGTAATCGCATAATGATTTTATCTATGACGTCACGGGGTGTTAAAAATTATTTTGATTTCGTTTACACTCACCGTGATGGGATAGCATGATGGACGTATTGAGAGGATTTCGCGTACCAATAAATTATCTTTTCGGTTGTCAACCGATTGAGATGGAGAACGCGACGAGCCGTTGATGATGAAAGAGAATAGTGAGAGATATCATCTATAACTTAGCGACGATTAAGTGGTGTTTGTTTACCATCGGAAACCCACGAGTTTATCACGTCAGACCGCGAACGGTATATCGCAATCAAAGAAAATAAAAAAAGTTTTCAACGTTATCGGAGTTATTTGATATTCATTTAAGTCGGGGTTTTTTTTTTTTTTTGAAAATGTAATCAAATTTTTATTATAAACTACACCATGTTGTTGATAATATTGGTGGACAAGTTTTCACCAGTGTTACTTTTAAAGTTACGAAAAAATAAAGTCTGTTTCATGTGAATCTAATTTAATTTATGGCATATAATTTTACCATTTTGCATATTTACAGTAGAATTCCTTTACGTTTCGAAAAACTAGTTCGAAAAATAACTCCATAAAAGCACCAAGTAGATAAAACTTATGATCTATCGAGGGGCAAAACGAAACTTTTGGACGACTTTTACAACACGAAAACGTATAGTAATACATTACATACGAATAAAAACATTTGTACAGCCAATACATTTTTACATTAACTCAGAAAATTGCAGTAAAAAATATTAATACAGCACTTAAATGGTTTTTTCTTGAACGCCTCCAAGTCTTAGGAATTGAAATAATCAATATAATATATTTTCGTCTCAAATGAATATCTCCTTCATAAAATATTCAAAAAGTAATCTGCAAAAATATCTATTTTCGAAATGCATACATTTTGGAATTTCGATAAAATAACCGCCGATCGAATCCGTTTAAAATCAACGTCTATTTGATTATTCTTTATACGATTAAAGAAGATTGTTTTCATAATTTAAGAAAATTGTCAACTAACCTACCATCTAGATAGGCACCAAGTCTTTATAAAATGTATGGATCGGTTTAAAATATACATGCATGGATTGAAAATAAATTTTGTAAAACCGGTATATTCCAATAGCTTTTCTCAGAATTAAAAAATAATACTTGTGAACTTGTTTCGCATATGGAAAATACTAAATAAATAAACTCGTACGTATAATATTCTAACCGTAGAAAATATTTTATGAAGCAAAAATAACCAATAGAAAAGGTAAATTGAATACAAATTTTTGCAATCGCGTGGGACAGTAATAAGTTTCACTCGTCAGAACTGGGCGAGACGTGATGTTTTGACCGAAAACGCATTAACATTTTACATTTTATTCGACATACATAAATTTATAGTAAAGACCAATACACTAGCACAGCGATACGATGAGTAAAACAATGACGATACGAGGTTTCTAAACTGTATGATTTCCCAGGGTACCTAACGTAACTAGAACGAAGAATCACTAAGTACGTGGTCGTTGGTCATAAATGAAAAACATATTTTTATATTATAATATGCGTTTTAATTTAAAACATTCGATCGCCAACAGTTGTCAAAAAACAAAAAAAAAACAAATTAAAATATACAAGATAAAAAAGTAATTTTTTCAAAGTTTTTTTACATCATATGAATGATAATCAACTGAACATTTTGGAGTTGAATTCAACAGCATAGGAACCAATAAAATATGATCGATCAATAACTAGTGAAAAATGTGCAAATAAATTAAAAATTATAAATAATGAATCAGTAAAAGAATATAATTTTAGTCAGACATTGAAAGCTTTTGTTAAGTTTAGCACGAAAAAATATTTTGATATTATATTATAAAATTTTTTTTTCAATTAAATTAATTTATTATTCTTTTAAGGAATATATCCTTAAAATTTAAAAATCCCTTGGACGTGCCGGCTTGACAAGACCACGGTACACATCATTCGAAGATCGGTAATTCTACGCTACTTTAAACTAAAAATCTCCGGCTTATTTCCATAGTTCTTTTTATTTATTTTTTTTTTATACGATTATAAAAAAATCTGAAATATTTTCTTTTTTTGAATGAAGTATATATATATATATATATATATATATATATATATATATATATATATATATATATATATATATATATCATTTTATGATGGCAAATTCATAAAAAGATAAACATTTCTATGATTTAAAATTTAGTAGGAACCCTTGCATAATATTGTGAGTTGGAGCTTAATTAAAAAAACTGTGTCGTCCACTGGTTATTAATATGATTTAAGTCAATGTTGATTTCAATTTTTACACTTATTCTAATCCTAATACTAGTTTAATTCGTTGTTTATAAACAGTATTGTGATAATAATGCACTAAAAAGATAATGGACTTTATTTTCCAATTAAGTTCATTCGAAGGTCACCCTTGTACACAATCATTTCAAGTTTCCAACAAATTACTAGACAAATCAATGACGACATTTGCAGTAAATTTATCAGAAAAACAAAGTGCTATTTGAGCAGATATAATAATGTAAAGTGTATTCAAATAATATTACTCTTGGTGGGGGTCTTCACGCCTTACTAAATGTGCAATATCTTAATTAATTATTCGGTATTTCAATAAAGAAGCGTAATAATAATAATACTACTAATAAAACTCACGGTAAATTCTCTTAGTGCAAAGAAAAAAAAAACACTGTACAGTGTCATCCGAACAATTGACGAAAATTAATTAATTTTCTCTCGTTATTCGACTTAATTTATTTTGTTATTCCTTCGAACATTTTTCAAAACATTAATAATAAACCATTTAGATGGATTAAAATACACATTGCAAATATTAAACTCTCATGTTCTGACATAATAATCTCTATGAAAATCCGAATTTATACCTATTCTATTCGCCACATTCGATGATGCATTAAAATTAAAAAATAAAATATTACCGTGAAATTAATTGTCTATGATCGGATAGTAGAAACGGGTAATCGTTTTGAGCTATTCTTTAGTATATTTTTGTAGATTTATTATTTTATCTATGAGCACGAAAGTGTATTGTACTTACTACGATTATGAGATAAATGTACTATGTTTTAAACAATGATCATTATCGATAAAAATATGTTATTTCATAGACTTTTAATATTATTCTATAGATACGGGGTTATTTTAATATTAAGTTTTAAGAGAATACAAAACTCAATAGTACAACTTTGGTAGGATTTCAAAGTCTAGGGCAGTTCTCTGTTTTGAAATCATAGCAAAGTGGTAAAATTTTCCTTCTATTAAAATCCTAACCTTGATTTGAACGTCTTTTGGAAATGGGCAGTTTTTTTCGAACAGATTTTTCATTATAATTTTAAAATCTGACTTTATCATTATTTGCAGAAGAAATTATACATATAAAAAGTAAAAATAAAACATAAATGAAAAATCGCTTAAATATTAAAATGTATAATGGATTTACGTCTCAATAGTATACGAGCTTATAAATAATCGCTCTTAATCTATTCATTGCTATTTTGATAAATAATGTGGTGCATTCGTGACAAAAATGAAATTTCTCATCTTAATAACACGACGTTATTAGAAGAAAAAAACTATTATAAAGTCACTAAGCTTGATCGTCGCAATATTGATAATAACTATACGATAATACGCTTTGAGTCATAGACGCAAAAGGGGGAGATTTATGGACTAAATCCCTGAAACATAATATTTTCATATTTTATTGGAACTTAATGGATAATTCTATATATCGAGATACGCCTGAAGATGTATCAACACTGTAATTTAACCTTATATAACACGACAATATTAATTTTTTCCACGAACAATATTCAAAACACTAAAACAAACAATATAAATATGAAAATTTTACCATTTTTGTTTTACGGGTTTTTTATGTTTTTGAGTTATTCGTATAACTTTTAAGTTTTTATTGCAACAATGCCTTAATATTGCATACTCAATTATCACTTAATAATATTATAAAACAGAATACTTTTTGATAATTTGGCACTCAAATTTGTATTATTGGACCAATTATCTAAAAAAAATATTTTACTATTTAGAATTTAAAATAGGTAGCGTTATAGTAGCGCAACGTATAAAAGGGATACTCACTGCCTCTCCACATCGGTATTGTATTAAACTTGCTTGAAATGTGTACATCCATCCCTTTTCAACTTTTATAGTACCTACTTTTCAAACATTGCTCGAAAACAAAATTGAAATATCGAATATTTTTCGCAACATTGAGACATTGAGACTAGTGGTGGATATTTAAGAAAACTAAACACTTGAAAAAAAGCACGTTTATAATAGATAAGAAAATAATGACTTTAAAAAAAATAATAAAAAAAATAGTGGCTTAGTGAGTGTTTTTCAATTGTACATAAGGAAAATTTAAATCACTGCGTTTATAGATTCATATCGAAATCATTAGACCATCGTGGAATACTTTCTAGGCCGTGATACAGAGTCAATCGTGGACCTGGACATTAATTAAGATGTGCCAGTACGATATTGTCAGTACGGTCAGGTGAATCAAAAACCTCGCTAAACCTTGCCCGACTAAATCTGATGAATACTGCCGCGAAATCGTCCGTCCGGTGTGTGTCTGTAGTAATTTCAACGACTTTTACGTTTCAGTGTCGACGGACACGCTGCAGGGTGTATCGATATTATGACGTATTGCTGTCGAACGAAAACATCCTGTTCGAAACAGAACAATATTACCGTACAGTTTCCTCTGGTACACTACGGCGACAGGAGCTCAATGCGTTTTGATTTCATTTATTTTCATTCAAACACAACATTGATGTATGCGTATACCATATTCGATCGTTAAAAAAATATAATTGAACGCGTATTATTCTTTGGACAGCACAGTACTTGTACAAAGGTACGATCATTTATTATCGTCCGAAAAAAAGTGTATAATATTCTCGTAAAACGTTTTTCTGTTTTCAACAGTAAATCAATACTCTCGAATATAATTTTTTTTGTTTTTTGTTTTTTTTTTAAACGTATTTATGACGAAAATTAATTTTAATGCGTTTAATAACTGGACTTTTAGATTCGGAATAAAACGAAGAATGTATTGGTTTTACAATAATTACAATTATACGTAATTATTACGTGTTTTTTTTTTTTTTTTAATGTATTTCATAACTTTTTGGGATACAAATAATCGTCCGAAAGTTTCATCCAGCAACTCTTATCATTTGGTTGATTCTTCAAAGCGTATAGAAAAACGAAAAAATATAAATTGAGTGAACACGGTAAAATTTGTAGTACCGATACGAAATTTTCATAAAAACCGTTTCTTTTTTTTTTTTAATTTGGTCATAAATTCAAAATAATAGTGATACACTATTGAAATGTTTACCAAATATCAACATATTTTCATTAATACAAATCAAAAAAAAGTTTTGAAAACATTTTTCTATTTTCAGGCTTTATTTAGAACTTTTAAATTATTGAAAATATGTCTTTTTAGTACATTTTTATCCGATAAAAATTTTGACTTATGATGTAAAACCTGAAAATTTTATGTCATCTTATTCATGTGCTTCACTAACAGTACTGAAAAAATACAAAAATCATTAGTCAGGATTTTTTTCACATGCTTTTATAGTTGAAACTACAACTCAAATATCTCTTTTTTACTTTAGATGTCAGGTTTATTTTTATTTTTTATTTCATAAAATATTTAATTCGTAGTTACAAGATTTAAAATGAAAACATTATCTTCGTCATAAATCGCTTTAGCTACATGAATATAAATTGTAATATAAATTGCATAAATATAATGAAATAATTCTATTGACATGCCACCAATAACAGATATATTATACGGTTATGAATTTAACTATACAATTACCTACGTAAAATTTGAAATTAAATCAAACGTATTTTAAATTTAAATATTATAGCATATTAAACTTATTATCTAGAACAGACACACTCAGTTTTTTTTTTCATTCCAGACACTTAGAAATTTTTGTAATGGTGCGTGGGCCGCAAGTTAAAATATCATACTTTAGTTGCTTATTGAAGGGAACATTAAAAAAAAACTCCTTTTATATATCAAATGTTTTATATAATGTATTCTACAATCATTAAACATTAAATTAAATGTAGTTTAACAAAGATATTATGTTGATGTGCAAACAATTTATCGTAGGTTTATTTATTGATAGTATTATATTATATGAAATAGTATGTTTTTTATATAGACTCGACGAGTTCATTGTACCACATACCATAAAACAATTTGTGGCCCGCATGCATCTATATTTTACACTCTAGAATATAGGATTCGGTTTATTTTAAATCAAATATTTAAGTATATACACCTTGTTATCTAGAGCGTTCAAGTATCAATCTTTAGTTAAAAGTACAAATGATAATTATTTTGGCTGTACCTACTGTTTCAGGTTTTGGTTAACGTCAATCGTCTACGTATTTTGTCGAAACGACGATGACGCTGTTAATAATCATTTTATCGTGATCTCGATTCTATTTTCACGTGACAACCATCGATGAATTCGAGTGTTACCGGGAATACAACTCGAATGTCCTCTGGTTTTGGACATCGGTCGGACGGAGAAAACTTTAGTTTTCGCACCAGAGTCGATAAGACGGTTTTCATTAGGAGCATGGCGTACTTGCCACCGACACAGTTCCTAAGCCCGCCGCTAAACGGAATGTACGCATACGGATGTCGACTCTCACAAGCGTCCGGCAAGAAGTTATCCGGGTTGAACTTCTTCGGATCCGTGTAATACAACGGACTCGTTTGGAGAAATATCGGTAAAAATGCCAACGACGCACCTATAACGTAAACATTGACGTATATGCAGAAAAAAAAAATCAAATCATTTAAGATTTTATAGTTACCGGCCGGACATAAATAACCTCCTATTTCCATGTCTTCCTCTAAGCTTCTGGCGAAGACTGGTGCAGAAGGGAAAAGTCTCAATGTTTCTTTGATCACTCGTTCGAGGTAGTCCATTTGTTGTAAGTCTTCGTATGTAGGTTGTCTATTAGGATCACCCGTCGAAAATATAATTTCCAATTCTTCGAACACCTAATGATCAAGTAAGAAAAACTGAGATTTTAGGAAATATTGTAATAATGTATAAATCAATACAGTTTTTATCTATTTGTAAATAATATCTACCTTATTTTGTACGTCTTGATGGTGAGCTAACATGAAAACTGTCATTGCGTTCGTCGTTGCAACTGTGTCTTGTCCCGCTAAAAATAATTACAGATGTCATCGATTTAATGTCATGTTGAAATTCACATTTAAAAGCGCATAATATTTAGGTGTAAACAATTAAAGCCTGAATAATATTTTCAAACCTCAAATTGACTGAATAATTCAACTAAAAATTCTTATTCTATTAGATTCTGAGAGAAGCGAAAGATGTTATGATATTACAATGATGTTTTTTTTCTAGAGTTACATTTTGCCCACATTAATTTTGTCCAAAAGTTTCATCCAGAGACTCTATAGATAGGAAATCACATTTAGGTGGTACTTTGAAGGTTTCTTAAACTCTCCTCTGGATAGCTTTTCCAGGCTAGGACAAACTAATGACAAATCGGGTAATAACAGCACTTTCATTAAATCGATTTCAGTTATTTCGTCAACACTCCAAAAGTAATGTTGCCAGAAACTGGACATTTTCACCATATATTATTGACTCATAAGTGCATACTATAGGAAATTTGACAACTTTTGGAAAAAAATTGAACTTTGATAACATCTTGTATTTTTAAATTTATTCCCAATAAAGTTTTAAATATTTAATAAAAACATTTGCAAATGTAATATGACTTTATTTGTATTCTTCTCTAACGATACTGAAAACGTTACAAAAATCAAAACTTAGGATTTTTTTTTCTAAGCGTTTAGTAAATTATTACACAATATTCACGTAATAAGTTTTACGTCAATTTTAAACTTTAAGAATTTATTTAGAGAAACTGGTCATTCCAATCATAATGGAACGTTAAATATAGATAGAACAACAAATTTTGATAAAAAAAAACAACCCCATAATTGTAATAAGAAAAATAGTAAAATATGAGAACGATATATTTTAATTCTGAAGCTCGGGTCACAATTGTATAGCTAAAATAATGAATTATCGTTTCTTTAAAACTCATTACGCCCTTCACCATTATCTTGGTGTGAAGTACGCAGTTTTTTAAAATAATTATCATTATAGTATAGATCAATAATAAAAACTTATAAAAATAATTCAAAAAAAAATTTGAAAAATAAAGATACATGAAGTAATTTTAATAAGACATTTCACTAATGAAATTATCCTAAAAACCTGGTTTCGAAAATGGCTACTTTACTTCGTTTTTTTTTTAAACTGTATAATATCATTTTAAATTTCAAAGTTTGGGTTCTGAAATTTAAATAAATGTTTTTCACTTTTTTTTTTTTTTTGAAAAACAGTGTTGACGTATTTATAAAAAAAAAAGTTAAAAAGATAAGATAATGGTGGTGGAAGTTCTTTCTTCGCTTTCAGACAAGATAATCATGTAAAGTTTAAAGAATTTTTTGTGAAGAAATTTTTCACTGTACTTGGATAATTAAAGCTTTTAAATAAAAAAAAAAAAAAATTAACAAAATGTGTTGGTATATCATATAATGTAAAAATAGCTTGGGATACAAATGAAAGAACATCTAAACATTCCAACAAAATCGGCCAAAAATTTGAAATTTCCAACAAAAGTAAAGACAACAAAATAATTGATGTTTTCGTAAATACACTCACCTCAGTCATAATTCTAAATTTTAACACACATCGATGTAATATTAAGCATTGATATTTCTCATAATTTTTTTTTTTTTTACGTATAGAAAACGGTTTGAAAAAACATAAAATAACCGATCCCTACTAAGAACCAACTAGATTAGATAACTGATTTCTACAGGGTAGAGATAATAATCTAATTATCACATTGTCGTTATGTTGGAATATCCACTCAGAATTATTTAAATGGCATTTTTTTAGGCCAGCCAAGATTAAACTATATCATACATTTTTTTTTCAACTGACACTGGTAAAATATTTTGAAACTGCAATATAAACCGTACAAAAATACAATTTCATGAGAATACTTACCAATGAGGATCGTTATAAGTTCATCTCGTAGTTGTTTAAGAGACATTTCGTGTGAATACTGTAGAAAAATTTCTATAATTGTTTTTGGCGTTTGGTAAACAGTTTTATCGTCTGTATTTACAGTTGCTGAATTCCTAATTTGTTCTGATTCGGCAATTTTCGTTTTTATTAAATTATCAACGAATCCTATCATTAATTTGACACATCGGTCGTATTCACGCTTAAGCAACGATAAATGGAATAATGTGTTGTTCATGAACCAAGGGTGAAAACATCTATAAGTAGATACCTGGAATAAGGCTAAGTTATCAAATAAATAAAATCGTCCAATTGTGCGTATGGCGTACATAAAAAACTTTCTTCACTGCTTCGACAAATTCATTTCGACCGCCTTTCTGAGCGTTAAATGTTACACCTAAAGCACTTTTCCCAATGATTTCCATCGTGGCTAAATCGATAGGTTGGCTTATGTCGCAATCGTTGAATTTTGTGTCACATTCTTTTTGCAATACTTCAACAAGGACTTTGGCTACATGGTAAAACGTTGGGATTAACGACTTTAATTTTAATAGACCCAAGCCTTTGATTACCAGGTTTCTGAAATATCATCAAAAAAAAAAAAACATGATTTTTTTTTTTTTGGTATCCACAGTAACAGTCAGATAAATTTTCTTTTGTTACTTTTTATTTCTGAACATTTTGTTATTTAAATATTGCCAATAAATACCTATTATGTCTCCATTCGTCTATGTTGTTATTAGTGACTAATCCTTTTCCAACGTAGTCATGTGAAATACTGTATTCCATAGATTTCTTGAGACATTTTGGATTTTTCAGAACTGATTCTATATCTTCCGGTTTCGTCAATATAATTACTAAATGATCGAAAATCCATACTTTCCATAATGACTTTTCATATCTAAAATAATTGAACCGAATCAATTATAATGATTTTATTATTTGTGTGATAAGTATTACTCGTATATTAATCATATTATGAATGTAGTGGTTTAAGTTCAGTTTTGGATTTTTAACAAATATGTTTTAGTATGTATATTTTTACTGTCTGCTACATCCTTGGCCATCAAATAAAAAGTTACATAGGTATTGACTATTTAAATTTATCGAAGCGTTTTTTGTTGGACACTGCGTTCGTTTAAAAGTCTAGAACTTTATTCGTATTTATTTAATTATAAAAGGAATTTTTTTTAGAAATATTGTAAAAGAATGGATTGTAAGTAAATGGATTACATTAAATTAATATAAAATAAAAATGGGCTCTGATATTATTTGACAAGTACTCTTACTCTAATAGTATGAAGAATAAAATATAATTCTTACATTCGGTATTCTTTCAATATGTTTTTGATTATTATTTCTGGTTCTTGAATTAATAATGGTAAGTTACCAATAATAAATGATCCTTCTGGACCTGGTATTCGGTCGCCTAAGTTTCTTATCCTTCTGCCTTTTAGGCTCAGTATTGCTATAGCCATTATCAAGACACCGAAGATCGTACACATAATAACGTACCACATTTTCAGTTACTTCGTCGAATCAGCATAACCTGTAAAAAATATTACTTTTAAACTTATTCGCTTCTACTGTGTTAAGTCAGTGACTTTTATTCCTAGATATTTAAATCAGTCTATGTCGGTAAGCCAAACAGTGCACATGTGCTTATGCATGTTCATTTATTTTAAATTCAATTAGATACATCTTAACAAAAATTTCATTTATGTAATTTACCGAAGACACATAAACGTCTTTTTGTGTTTTTCGTTTGTATTTGAGGATTTTGGCGGCGCGTGTGCGATTTACGTGTTTATGGTCACTATTGTGTTACAATTATTAGGCCTGGACATATTAATAAGTTCTGGCACATGTATGATTTACGTTAATTGTAATATGCAATATTAAGTTGATAAATGTGTTCTCTTACATGTACAATATATACACACATACATATACATATACCTATAGCTTATTTCATTTATGACAAATAATTTAATATTACTAGAATATTTATTTTACGACTAGATTAGTATAATTATTAGAATATTACATAGCACATTACATAGCATAATTTAAACAACTTAATTGTATCAAAACTTCCTATTTCTAACAAATAGTTCGTTTTGGAAAGATTTGGAATCTATTTCATTTGGAACATGAGAACTTTATATTAATTTTTTCACAATATTAAGTACAGCTGTCTTAATAGCATTTATATTAGTTTGCAAGTTCTATGAATTATGTATTAGTGAATAATATAAACACATTAAACAAAAATTAATTAAATTGTATCTTTACTTAATTTTAAAACATAAGATTGACTCTCATACAGTTTTGTCACAAACTGAGACTAGTTTTTTTTTTTTTAATTAAAAAAACATTATAAAAAAAAACAGTAACATAGTAAAATAGGTAATATAAATAATTAAGTCTGATAGTCATTTAACTTGGTGTTTTCTAAAGCAGTGAACAAACGTTTCCTTACATTTTGTATGTTAACATTTGTTAATTGTTTGTTGGCGGTTGAAAGTGGACCGTTTTTAAGGGGTTGAGTATAGGCAATATGTTATATTCATTGGCAATTGCTGTGTGAGTGTGTGTAGTAACTGATCATTAGTGTGCGTACGTTCCCCGAACGCGTAATTATTACGTTTTATCAGTAAACAATAATTTTATTACCGTCACATTTTATTGACAAAACAGGTAGGTTAATACAACATCATATTTGTATAAAGTATACATATATTTTTTTAGTCAGAACGGGAGAAAAAAAACAAATCATAATTTTTATTATAAATAATTTAGTATAGTATGGAATTTGTTATATAATCAATGTAAAACGTATTTATGTAAATTTTTTTTTAAGGAAAACGCCATGTGTTTAACGTATTCACTCACTGATATTTCCTTATTTTTATATTGGGCGATTGTAAACTTGGCCCGAGGAAAAAAAATGTTCAAAAGGTCTATTGTAAACTCGGCCCGTGTTTTTTTCAGGTAAAAATAATTTAGGTGTAAACTCGGCCCGGATAAAAATGTACATATTATGATTTTCTTATAATATTTTTGAGAACTATTTAGCATTAACCGGAGGACACCTAGAGGAGGCGATACTCATTATCCTCGAAAAATCATTTTCATTGTCATATTATTATTCATAGTATGGAATTTGTTATATAATCAATGTAAAATGTATTTATGTAATTTTTTTTTTAAGGAAAACGCCATGTGTTTAACGTATTCACTCACTGATATTTCCTTATTTTTATATTTTGTAAGTGTTCTTTCTAAGAGTTCTCTTTTTTTTTTAAGTTTTTTTTTTTTTTTAAATTGAAATGGTTCATCTAGGCTGTTGATTTTAATGTAAATTTCTGTTGGTAGTTCATTTAATTTTGCAATGACGGCATATATATTGGAATGAGTGGAATTGAAACTTGCATTAAAATGCGCATGAAATGATTCACATGCATTAGTTGTTAAACACGTATCAACTGATGCACAGGACCATATATCAGGTGGAAACATAGCATCTTCTCATATGTATGTATTGATTAAATAATCTGTGCTTATTATATTTTATTGGTAATATTATCGGGCTGAGATTACAACCGAGCTTTTTATTACCTGAAATTCCGGGCCGAGTTTACAATCTACCTACTTTATTACCTAAAATTTTCGGGGCCGAATTTACAACAAAAAAGATAATCGCGGGCCCAGTTTACATTTGCCCACTTAAAATAATAACAATATTGCATTAATAAAAATGGGAGGTACTATCAATGATCACGATGTTTTTAGTATTAACGTTATCAGATGTAGATATAATTAAATCAAATATTCATATTGATTTGAAAAGTTAAATGCAACATTTTGATGCGGTTTGGAAATAGTTCATATTGACCTAATTGGACATGGAAACAGTACGCTTTGCTTTAATAACGAATTTTTGAATTCAATTAAACATGGGAAATAGTACGTTTAGGTTTAATTTGACCATTCCATTCAATTCTCTGTCAATTTTTACATTGTAATTGATATGAAATACAATTTTTGGCATTTTTTAAATAGTACATTTTGGAATGTCGCCCTTCAAATAACTTCACAGAGTTACCGAATGAATTTACACAAATGGTCCAAATTTATTTTTGATAAATCAACATCTAAGCACTTACAATTTCAAACTAACAATCCAGCTGATTACCAAAATATGAATTAATTTCCTTCACAAAAAATGAAGCAGATTATCACATTTATCAAATAAAATAAGAAAATATGTTTAGAGTGGTTTTTAGAAGCCTCCGTTTGTCTACTCGGGTCTCCAATATTCACTCAGCAATCCTTGTTCGATTAAGGAGAACAATCGATACAAAAATATTGTTCTATCTGTATTCAAAGGTTTATAATAATTGGATGTTACAATCATTTTTTATACACATTTTAAGTTGAAAATTGATGCAAAACACAGTCGATTCCATAAATATTGTCTTATGATTTATACTATCGCTTATATGAAGAAAAAATGAGTCAAAATTTATGAATTTTTTCAGTATTGTTAGTACAGTGTATGAGTTTGGTTATACCGAAGTTTCAGAATTTTTTTCAAGTGTTAAAAATGTTATTTGAGATAAACTTTGACATACTAGATATTTTAAAAGTTCTATTTTTAACCCAAAAGTTTAAAATTTTTTTTTGTTTTTTAGTACAAAATACTAATAAGCTGAAATTCCTACTCACCGGGTTGTCACATTACCAAAAATCGTATAATCTTTCGATGCTTCTAACAAGCAAATTACCAACCAACAAAATGTTATAAATAAATATGAGTTACGCCGTGCAACTTACTTGTCGAGAACAAATAGGGAGTGACCTTTGCTGTGCTGGCGATGGCCGTGTCAGAGTGCACCGATTTGATATTAAGGTACAAAAGTTCGTATATTATAGACGGACACGGTTTTAATAGACACTACACTGACGTGGGTGTGCAGAGACAGTCGGAAGTAGTGTTAGTTTTCAATATCTTATAAATACTGCTGTACAGGAGAAGGGGCCTCCGTGAGCAATAAGTATCTAATTATAACGAACTTGATTCCCGCAAAAATGGCCTTCACCGATAAACGTTTTATTAAAGAGACCGAAATCGGTTTTTTCAGGGACAATGAAATATTATTATGCAACCTGGTTTAGCTAAAGTGACCTATTGGCGATTTCGAACCGGTTGCAGTAACACACATTTTGTATAATTATATTCATCATAATATCAGAGGCGGTTTGAAAATTTATATCTTACCGGGGCAATTTAATTTAAACCACCCACCTACCGAACCCTACCTACTCTGAAAATTTTTTTTCGCTTCGCTTCGCTTCATTTACACAACTCCTCTAATATGACAATGTTAATTGTATACTACTTAACGGGTTCATGAATTTACTAGTATACCATATACCTACATTTATGTTTATTTAACCAAAATTTAACTAAAAATACAGTTAAGCTTGAGAATTTTCAAAAAATTAAAAATTTTATCGTTTTAGCTTATTATTTTAGTTCTAGGAAAATAATATATATTTACAGTAGAACCTCGATTATCCGAAATAAAATATGAGACCACACTGAGTTCAAATAATAGAAATGTAATATAAATATTATCTGTACCTACAATGAATAAAGAATAAATATTACATATCATTGACTTATTATATTACAGATTTCGTATTTCGTTATTATTATACATATGTATTATGATTTGTTTTTGACAAACTGATCAATTTTTATTTGACGAATTGCTGCTACGCGCTTTTGCACAGATAAATCTCACAAACGTTTTAGTAGAAGTTATAACAAGTAGTTATATAACAATTTTAAACTGGTTATATGGACATAAGGTACGTTTCTAAATACTTCTGAGCACTGAGCTACTGAACCACCCACATACCCTACAATTTTTAATTAATATTACATGTTACTTAATATTAATATTAAACTTAGGATACCCAAAAATCAAATATTCAAATATAATAAAAATCAAACTTGTTCAATGGTACCTCAGTAATAATAATTATCAAGATATTCTTCGGCCATAAATTAATGATCAATGACGAATTCTCACATTATACACGATAAGTATAAAACTAGTTGGTTATATAAATACTTTTCATATTAAAATGTTATATTTTTAATCGTTTGATGTCAGTTTAAAATGCATTTTTATTCATACCTTAAAATAGATCTTAAAAAGTACGTGCTTAGCCACACGGGGTATTCTTCGCTCCCCGGGCGAGTTAATGGGGATGGGTGTACTTATTGGATTTTAAAAAAATCGCAGATAATTCCTTTAGTTAAGCGTTTCTGAGCAAAGCTGCAAAATTAAAATATACCATTCAGTATTCAATTAAAAATATTTTACAGTTTCCCGTCGTAAATTTTATTTTGAAAATTATCTTTTGCGGAAAAAAAAGAAATTTTTTTCAGCCAACAGATTCAAACTTTTTGTGCTATATAACTTAAGTTCGTTATGTTTGGATTGACCGATTTTTTCAAACATATTGTTTAAGTTGAAAATTTACGTAAAACAGATTATTACGTAAAAATTGTATAGTAATGATTTCGCTTATAAAAAAAAAATCCAGAGTCACGGTTTTTGAATTTTTTTTAGAATCGTTAGAGAAGTGTATGAGTAAAGTCATCATACATTTTCAAAAATGCTTTGTCAAATGTTTAAAATTTTTATTAGGTATAAACATGGAAAACAGGGTATTTTCAAAGTTCTATTTTTAGCCCTAAAAGTGTGAAATTGTTTTATACCTTTTCTTAAAGCATGTAGGTAGTGATGCGTCAATAATATATGGTGAAAATTTCAAGTTTCGCCATTCGCCAACAGTTGATCTTCGTTAAACTTTGGGACTCACGTTGTTTACCAGATACCAGCCGTTTTTTCCTGGGCACAATTTTTGTGTACAGTGACGATATTATTAATGTATGATTGTTCGTATACTTCAAACAGCCGTGGTTTCAACACACACACACACACACACACACACACACACACACACACACACACACACACACACACAATAATGTAGAGTGACCGTGACCTTGGTCGCAGTTTGTAATTTAAATTTTTTTTTTTGTTAAAGGACTGGTGCACGTACGATTCCATTCATATTTCAATTTGAATAATCGATACAAATATTGCGAAATAATTATGAAAATAATAAAGGAAATGATAAAAGTTGAAAATTACAATACATTATATGGTTCAATGTGTAATAGTTATTATCAATCTAGTGCTTTACACCTAATTTCATTATTAATGAAGAGTCAGTACCGTAACAAATAACAATCATAGGTGTAGGCGGTGCATGGCACTGGGGGCCTCTGGATCTAAGGGCCCATCGGCCATCACCGTCAACTACAGTTTTTTTTTTCATTCGCACATTAATTTGATTCGTTTTCATTTTATTTCATGTTATGTAATAAATAAAAATAATCAATTTCAACCGTAAAGAGATAAAAACAATTAATACAGTAGTTCTTTCAAATAACAAATTTAATAAAGATTATTCTAGAAATTTGGATTCTTTTTAAAATATAATCATGAAATGTTTACCAATTTATCATTAGGGTGTAATTTACATAATATACAACATTTTTCAACAAATTTGACCTCTTTTGGGCTAATTATTGAATTTCAATATTTTATTATTTGTAATTCATTTTTTGATAGTTTTTTCTATTAAAACTTTTATTCTTGTAAAATTGTAACTCCATTACTTTGAACATAATTTCATAGATTTAGATTACATAGACGCAGTATTGAGACATAAAAAAACCTTTCCTGAGCATTTTAAATTAGAATTTTGATAAACTATTTATTTTGTTGCGAAATAATGATTTAATTTAGACAACATTTGTTTTACATTGTATTGTGAAAAAATACTCAATAGTCAATATATTATATTTATATATATGAAAATCTCAATATGAGCTTGTAAATTATATTGAAACTCCACTTAAAATGGTTTTATTGAAAAAATTATAAATCAGTAGTTTTAAACTCAATACATTCACCATGAATATCCTTTATAACAAATGAAGAATACCCATGGTGATAGTCCTTTTTTTATACATATTAAAATTATGATACTCAATAAGTAGAAGGGGCCCATACACATGAGTTTGCACCGGGGCCTTTGACTCTCAAGCTACGGCACTGTGAAGAGTGATCGTCTTATTTGACTACCACATAATACGGTCCAAGGGATTATTTTTGCCACAATTAGTATTGTATGTTGGGTCGTTTTAAATCACTTTGAGCATCAGATTTTTTTAAAATAATTTCGTATTTAACTCAACACTGGTAAATTTGTTGCATAACCAAAAACCTGGAGCATCAATTCCAATATTATATTTACCGGAAAATAGATATCTACTCGTACCCGTCACGATTCGGGACGAACAAATGCCGTGATATAATATTTGAGAGTAACACTAGTTCGTTTTGATAAAAAGTTATTCAGTTTTTAAGACACATGAATTTATGATTGAGTGAAACTCATATCGAGGAAAAAATAACGAAATGTTAGATCTGGCGTCCGATGCGAAGAGAGTGGATTCGCCATAAAGTTATTTTCGAAGATTGTTATTCACATTAATTCGATATTATTTTATTTGTTTATAAATCACATTTACTATGTTTCATGTGAAAATTATTAGCATAGGTCTAGGACAAATACCCGGCGTGATACCGGTATGACATTGAAAAACCATTGTATCGGGCATATTACTAAAATATGAATATTAAAAATTAATATTAACAAAAATAAAAATAGATGTTTTAATGAACAGACCTGATTTTCAATCAATAATGTAAATCTAATGTATATTTAATATTATGTTATTAATATTATATTTAATATTATGTTAGTATATATTTAATATTATGTTAAGACTGGATTTTAAATATAGGAAAACATACTCAGTATTAGCGTACATCGTGACTTTTGCCAGTTAAACTCACTTGTACAGTATGTACACGTTTCTAGAACATCAATAGTTGGACGAGTGTCTCTGATACAGACTCATAACGGTCTCATTGGATTAAGCATATAGGTACGACTTGGATTTTACTATTGTCTATTAAATAGTTTAAGTAGGGTGACCATATTAAAAAAAAATAAAATAAAAAACGGGACTAAAATAATTTTCATAGTTTTTTTTTAAATAATTTTAATCAAATTTATCATCATAACTTTTAATCATAATAAAAAACATAATTTAATATACCTAAAACAGTATCTAATATGTACATATTTAATATTATTTATATTCTTATAAAGCAGTTACAAAACTAATACATCATTTTTAATAAATACATAAAAAAAATTAAAAAATAAATGAAAATTGTGGTTATTTAATAAATCAAAACTTTTTTTATTCATATCGATGATAATTTTTCGGATCACATCTCTACACATTGTAATTTGTCATCTTTTTCCGAAAAGCGTATCAAACGTAATAATTTGGGGCATTTTGTGTATATTGTACTTATATAATATAAACATATTTGTATCTTTATAAGATTGACTAAAAAACATGACAAAAAGCGTCCTGAGAGACATTCATCAGGAAAACAGGACACGACGCTAAAATAAAGGACAATCCTGTAAAAAACAGGACGTGTGGTCGCCCTAAGTTAGAGACTACTTTGTGAATGCGTGCATTATCAGTGCGGATAATTATGTGTTTTGAAGTGGTTTTTGAAACAGAAGCATAGTAGGCAAATTAACTCAGATATTACTTTTTTAAATGTAGAATAATTACACCAACTATCACACAAAAATGAAGCGAAAAAATTTCGTTCTAGAATGTCCGTGTAAGTAAATGTTTAGCTTCTGACTGAAGTAAAGAATCTATTAATTTAAAAATGTTTGTAATATTTTTTTTTCTTAGACATTTTTTATGTTAACTAAACTTCATTGAAAAGTTTCATCCAGTTACTCTATAGAGCGCAAATCACAAATATGTGGTATTTCGAGAATTCATTTTTCATTCATCTCATTTGCTTTTCGCGGGTTTGAGGAAAATCTACGATAAAAAACCGAGAAAAGTGCGGTGAAGATGATAGAATGTAAAAAATAGAAATCATATTCACATAATAAAATATTTATATTGATAAACTAGCAATAAAATAATATAATATAATAATTAAAATTTAATCATACAAATATTTAACAATTAAAATTAAATTAAACTGTTATAGTTTAAAACATTTAATAATATTGAATTCATTATCTAGAATATTTTCATTGATAAGTTTTGAATTAAATGTTAAAATGAATATTATCTTATTTGTATAGTTTTAAGTTAGGACCACATCAATCATCGTTCAAGTATTTTTTCGAGATGATGATGACGTTTTTAATAACCATTTCATCAAGTTCTCGATTCTATTTTCACGTGACAACCACCGATGAATTTGAGTGTAACTGGGAATACAACTCGAATGTTCTCTGGTTTTGGACATCGGTCGGACGGAGAAAATTTAAGTTTTCGCACCAGAGTCGATAAGACGGTTTTCATTTGGAGCATGGCGTACTTGCCACCGACACATTTCCTAAGCCCGCCACTAAATGGAATGTACGCATACGGATGTCGACTCTCACAAGCGTCCGGCAAGAAGTTATCCGGGTTGAACTTATCCGGATCAGTGTAATACAATGGACTTGTTTGCAGAAATATCGGTAAAAACGCCAGCGTCGCACCTGTAACGTACGAAATTACATATTTGAAAAAAAAAAGTCAAATCATTTAAGATTTTATAGTTACCGGCCGGACATAAATAACCTCCTATTTCCATGTCTTCCTCTAAGCTTCTGCCGAAGATTGGTGCAGAAGGGAAATGTCTCAATGTTTCTTTGATCACTCGTTCCAGGTAGTTCATTTGTTGTAAGTCTTCGTATGTAGGTTGTCTATTAGGATCACCCGTCGAAAATATAATTTCCAATTCTTCGAACACCTAATGATCAAGTAAGAAAAACTGAGATTTTAGGAAATATTGTAATAATAATTGGTATATGTATGTACCAAAGATGAGCATTAACTTGTTAAAAAGTAAAAGCGTAAATTTTTTTTTAACTTTTCAACTTAACTTATTAATCATTTTTGTTTTTAACTTACGTATTAACTTATTCAGATAAAATTTGTATTATTGTTATTTATCTTTATAGCTAAATATCAATTTCGGGCAATAAAGTTACATTTTTTTTCGTCGAATTCTCAAAAATGTAGATCTATAAATAAGTACGTAGGTATAAAAATAAATGTCATGGTCTTTTTTTTTCTTGTTTGATTCCCGGGTGAAATTGATGGGCCGGGTGGCAATCACCAAAGTATCATATCCGGGTGACAAAAAATATCGGTCTTAAAATGGATATCAATAATATACAGCAAATACAATAATTATTCTATATAGTGGACAAAGCATTTAGTCGTTCGAGATATTAATAATATATACCTACTGCCTATTTATATTTCGTTACAAATATGAATATGATACAGGTATAATATTATAATGAGATTAGAAAATGATATCGGCATAATCATTGATTATAAATACTATTAATAATCAATGATATGATGTACATTCGAAATAATTGTTGGTAATATCATTGACTTTGACATAAAATATTAGGACCCACAGTAATTATTGGAGGATTGGGGTATAAAGTATTTTATAATTTTTGATTTTAGTATTTTTTGCATCTGCTAACAAAAATTAACATGTGAACATTTTTTTAACAATAATACAAATCAATGTTTTATCTTTACTTAGTTTTATGCATCTTGGTACGTGTTTGTGTAGATAAAAAGTACTAGGGCGCTTTATGACATAGATATTATTATGAAGCTTGAAAAATTGTATTTCCCATCTTAACTTTAAACTAATCAAATCAAATTTTTTCTTTATTGACTTTTAACTTTTACCTGTAGGCAATTTAATGGAATTAACTTAACTCGTCACAGTTAAATTATTTTCATTAACTTGCCCACCTTTGGTATGTATAAAGTGTTTTTATTGATTTGTAAACAATGTTTACCTTGTTTTGTACATCTTGATGATGAGCTAACATGAAAACTGTCATTGCGTTCGCCATTGCAACTGTGTCTTGTCCCGCTAAAAATAATCGTAGATTTCATCGACCTTGACGTTAAGTTGAAATATACATTTAATAGTGCGTAATGTAAGAATGTAAAGAATCAAAATCTGAATTATTTAAAATCTAAAATGAACTGACTGTATAGGTGTATTTAAATTTTCTATTTTAATCATTTTATTTACACATTTTTATTGCATTATTTATGGATTCTTAGGTGGTAAATGCGTGATGAAAAAACACGGTGTCAACAAATGCAATAAATAGGGTTCTATTAACAATTTTTTTTTTTTTTAATTTTGCTATACTACTGTTATTATAACTAACTATATATAATGTAACTATTATTATGACCCAAAAGGACAGATTAATTGTGCAGTTCGTTGTAGACTTCATAATTTTCTAACCCATATTTAAAACTAAAAAAATTGTATTCTTACATTGAAAAAAAACCACAATATTAATTTTTGCAATTCAGATTTATAGAATAACAATAGCGCATCAAATTCTAACAAAAGTACATCTGTTCATTCTTTTACGATATTCTAATGTTTCTGAAAATGTTGATAATTCCTGTGACCCTGTCGTCCATCAATAACTTCTAATAAAAAATAACAATATCGTGATAACACTTACCAATGAGAATCGTTATAATTTCGTCTCGTATTTGTTTATAAGACATTTTATGTGCATTCTGTAGAAGGATTTCCAAAACTGTTGTCGGCGTTTTGTAAATATTTTCTTCTTCTGAATTTATTTGCGCTGAACTTCCAATACGGTCTGATTCGGCAATTTTTGAACTAATTAATTCATCAACGTATTCTATAATTAATTTTATTCTTCGGTCGTAGTCACGTTTAAGTGACGAGAAACAGAATAATATGCTATTCATGAACCAAGGATGTAAAAACCTATAGGTAGATACCTGAAATAATGCTATTATAAGTTATTTAATAAATATTATCATCTAATTACATAAATCACATACATCAAATACTGTATGTAGTGCTTCAACAAATTTATTATGACCGTCCAGTTGAGCGTTAAATGTTACTCCTAAAGCACTTTTTCCAATCATTTCCATCGTGGCCATATTGATAGGTTGACTTATGTCGCAGTCGTTTGATTTGATGTCACATTTTTTTTGGATTACTTCAATGAGGACATTGGTTTCATGATAAAACGATGGGATTAACGACTTTAATTTTACCACACCCAAATCTTTGACCACTAGTTTTCTGAAATGATGTCATAAAATAAAACGATTTATTTTAATTGATACAGTTATAGTCAAATACATTTTTCTTGGTCATTTTTCATTTCTCAATATTTTTGTGTTTGAAATTTGGCAATGGATACCTGTTTTGTTTCCATTCATCTATGTTGTCGTTAGAAAATATTCCGTTACCCATGTAGTCTTTCACCAACGCGTATTCTGTGGCTTTTTTAAGACATTTAGAATTGTTCATAACTAATTCTATGTCTTCGGGTCTCGTCAGTACAATGTATAAACGATTGAAAATCCATATTTTCCATAACGACTTTTCATATCTGAAATATTTAAACCTGTTACGACCCGTCAGTCAGTACAGATTAGGACACGGTTGTAATTTAAAATTTGTAATTTTATTTGATAAATGTTTACAAAAATCTGTGTATGTACAGTAATTGACCGTTTATACTGACAATTAGGAGGTAACACCACGATAGTGCGTGACCTGGAACATCTACCGGCTCAGAGTATTAAACTCGTGGAGTCCTAACTGTCAGATAGTACGCGGTACGGTCAACTACGGCTAGTGCTAGTCACCCACCACTGCTTGCAGAATCGTCTGACTCGTCTCTTGCCGGGCCCGTATTTATACAGAGTTCTTTCGTGATATCGCTTGATTTTAGGCTAGAGAGTATCCGGGACCTGGATATCTGACCTCGTAGCTTATCTGATTTCTTTGAAATAACAATTTTTCTTTTTTTTTTTTTTTGTATTTTACACAATTTTTACACAGTTAAAATAGATTGGGTGTTCACACAGACCGTGAAATTTATAATAAAACAATTTTTTGGCACGGGTTACGTCATGTTTCCGTGCGTGTTTTTTCATAATTGTTAAAACATATCCATACAAAGACATAATCGTGTTTTTTGTGTTTTACATATTTTTCGCAATTCGTACTGTGGTACACAACAGACCAATAGAATTTTAATAACCTTAATTATATGTTTGATAATGCACGTATTTAAGTTAATTATTTTATTAGTTTAGCGATATGAGTAGAGTTTTAGATTTTCATAAAAAATTTTATAGTGTGTGTTTTTTTATTGCCTGCTATATTCCTTACCGTAAAATAAAAAACCACTTGGGTATAAAGACCATTTACGTTTATTGAAGCATTTTTTATCAGACCTTATATTAATTTAAAATATTGTAGTACCATATTCGTGTTTTATTGAATATGAATTGAATTTTTTATTTTTTTCTAGAACTATTGAAATAGACTGTTTTAAATTAATATCAAATTAAAATATATTTTGTTAAAATGTAATTAATATTTTTTCAATGGTACGTATTATGTATAATCATGCTTACATTCGGTATTCCTTCAAGAAGTTTTTGATCAATATTTCACGTTCTTGTAAAAATAATAGTAGGTTACCAATCATAAATGATCCATTTGGCCCTGGAATTTGATTACCTAAAATTCTTTTCTTTGTGCCTTTTAAGCTCAGTATTGTTACAGCTATTATAAAGACACCAAAGATCGTAGTGATGATCTCATCCAACATGTTTAGTTAGCTCGAGAAATCGATGTAATAACCTGTGAAAAAACGTATAGTGTAAAATATTTGTAAAAAATTTACTGTATTTTGACATGTTAAAGTCTTAAACGTATCGATTCGAATATGACTTGAAGAAAATGCATGTATATTGAACAATTGCTATTTTTAAAGATTATTTATTTCTAAACTTCTTCTTCTTCTTAGGGACATCAACCCGAGGGTTGGTTTGCACCTAGAAGAAGGTGTTACTAGGGAAGGGTTTTTACTGTGCAGTGGTTTCCCGTTGCCTTCTGCACAGGGGAGATGACGGCCGCTCTCTCTAGACAGTCGCCTGCCCAGAGAAAGAGAGCCGCCCGTGACCGAGGTTTGAACCGGCGACAGTGTGCGTCAGCAGTGATGCCTGGTTCCACTCGGTCACTCCGTCTACATTTCTAAACTAAAGAATTGAAAAATAAAAATGTGATGTCATTTTAGAATAATAATGAAACGGTGGATCTATTGGTACTAATCTATTGGTTTCACAATGATTTTCTTTGTCACTAGAGACACTTTTAGTCAATTTTTCTTTCTTCGCAATAGTTTTTGACTGAAATGAGGTAAAACTGCCAAAAAACAAAATAAAAACGGTGAAACTTGACGTAAATTACACTTTTACTACATCGATTTTATTTAGTAAGTTATTATTCCAAAATCAATGTTATTAGAAATTTGAAATTTTCATCATATTATATTAATGACATATTTTCACTTACTAAACGTTTCAAAAATAAATTGAAAACTTAAAGACCATAAATAGAATTTTGAAAATATTTCGTTTTTCAAAGTTTATTTTTAAGAAAATGTTTAGATAATGGTCTAACCGTATGAAGGCTTACACGTATAAAATTGTTTGTAACCATTATCGCAATTCAACGGTTCCCAACCTTTTAGATACTATATATTAAAATACGATATTTAAAATTACCCATCCCCGAAGAAAATGTTGGGTTACAAGGTAATAAAATTAACAGTGTCATTAAGATTAGGACATAAGATAATTCCGAAAACTATAAACAACATTATATCATCGCAATAGTTGGCACGTGATTGACGCAGATTTAATAACAATAGGTATAAAGAAAAAAAAAATTAGTCTAGTTTTTACCCCTCAAAAAATCTTGTTTTACCCCTTGAGAGGTAATTACTCCTAGGTTGGGAATCGCTGTCGTAATTAAATGGATTGTTTAGTTTTAAAGTTTGCCTTAGTTATCTGGGGAATTTCGCGATTTCGAATAAACGTTTTTACGTCTGCCTTGAGATTTTCCCATTGATTAAATCTTCTAGGCGTTTCACCGTGTGAGATACTCCTGACTCCTGAGCGACACTGAGTAATGTACCATGATATTTATAAATAATTCATTGTTTTTCTTCCGGCGATAAGTTTCGCTCTTTAAAAATGATAATTACGATTGTTGTGTTCTGCCACTTCTGATTGTCAATCGTGATGTCAAAGAGCTCAGCGTTGTGTGTTGAAGGCGAATAGGTACAGTAAATAATATTACAAGATATGTCTTGAACGACATGAACTCTAAATAAGCCGTCGACATTATAATGATCAGTATCTGCGTGTATACACGTGTAATTCAACTGTCGTATTCCCCAAGTTGTAATTATATAATTTATATACGTCTTTTATCCCGAATAAAATATAATGTTAATGACCGGTAATCGGTAATTATATTAAACGTTTGACCGTATAAACGAGGGTGAAATATTTAACCACCACAATTATCATAACTAATAACTTTTTCTGATACAATAACGTGACTTAATTATAACACTTTTTTTTTTTGCACTAATGCACATTTTTCAGGGTGGATATTTAGATTATTTTTTCGAAATCAGTCAAATAAACGCACCAGTTTTCCTTGGCAATCACGGAGACTCGACCCATTTACTACAATGTCGTCTAAAAACGCGGCACACATATCTTACATAATATATGCGTAATGTCTCAAATTCATATAAAATATGGTTTTATAAATATTGCCTTCGTCGATTTTATTTTTATGGTAGATAAATCGAGTGTCGAGGACTGAGGAGTATTTTGAAGATTCTAAAAACTCTAAGATTTCCAGTGAGTTAGGAAGACCATACGCTTCGAGTTCTGAAACGTCGTTTAAACGTCTAAAATTTACACATACTAATTACTATGAGCAATTTAAGTATACCTTCCGTATTTGTCGGCATTTTTCTTATTCGCTACCACGTGAGGAAATAAAACGGTGGGGTCGAATTTCGGTAATACCGTTACGTTTCTGTCCGTAGATTTGTTTTCGATTTCCACCTGGTACGCCCAGGGTCATTGATAAGGACGAATATTTATTGGCTTAGTTAAAATAAGTGTTTTAATACTAAGTGTGACTGTGTCAGTATGAATTTTCCGATGTATAAAATAGCTGAATAAATGTTTTGAATAAAATAAAATGTACCGAAAAGTACATCCAGAAAAAAACTATGTTCTTGAATGAATGGTTCTTCGCGCCATTATATATATATATTTAATCATTTTTGTCTAATTATTAGTTAGAATCAGTGGTGTATTGGAGAGTATACGGGGGTATATGGCGTATACCCCATACGCTATTTTTATCCATGGCGCTTATGAGAAATTGATGATACACGAGTATACGGCCGTATCTAGCGTATAGCTTGTAATTTGACAAAAATAAATAATTCAACTTATGATTATATTTATGACGTGATTCGGTATCGGGTAGGTGTCGGATTATTGTTATTTTAATTTTATTTTTAAGAAAAATTCAAATTCGTTATCGTTTAACAACAAGTTTTTGTTATCAAACGGTCATAATCAATAACCACGAGATATTATTTATTTATTTATCTATTGATTCAACTATAGTCCATATCACGGTTGCAGTAGATAAGGCACTACAGATATAGTGCTCCTCTAGTTGTAGACAATATGGTTTCCCAACGCCATGAATGTTATAGCGTTTTCCATCAGCTGACTGCACTCAAGGGGGGGGGGCTACATGATCACAACTCTACAAACTTAAAACAAATTTTTTTGATTCCTTCCATATTATGATAGTATTACTACATGAAATCAGGCGTATATCCATGATTTATTTTAGCGATACATCACTGGTTAGAACCATAAAGTACCATTCAAATGCGATTTCCAATCTACATATAGAGTACCTGGATGAAACGTTTGGACAAAGTGAAGATGAGCAAAAAGATAAAAATAAAAAATAAAAAAATAAACATCATCGTACGACCAATAGATCCTTCATTGCACATACAATCTCAAAAAGAGTATGAAATGTATGGTTATTTCGCAATTTACCATAAAACTGTTTGTAAGTGGAAACATCACCTGTATTCATATCGAAACTCGTACACTGTTTTATCCTTTCTCACACATTTTTCCCAAATTGAAACAAGGATGTAGATACAGAAATATTAAACTCGACCCAAATGTTTTTTGCGGGCGTCTAGTCAGTAAATCAGGAAAAAAAAGTTACATAATATAAGTAGTGTTGTTTTTTTTTTTCGTAAATAGTGGTTTTATTGAAGGCCGTAGTGCGAAGATCAAAGTGGCTCTGTAATACGTTAATAATATACTCATATCGTGTCAGTTAAGTCGATTTACCGCAATGCTCTATATTTTCGATTTTTCAATAGTGCTATTCTGGGTAACTAGTGTAACCTTACTGGTCCGCTATAAACGTTATAATATATGGTACTTGAAAAAAAAAGCCTAATTAAATTCTTACCTGTACAGATTGTTATGTTCACATATTATGTGTAGTGACTTATTCGTCGAGAGCGAACAGTGAGTGATTTGCTTTGTGCTCGGGGCGGCTGAGTCGGAGTGCAACGACGATACTTAGGTCCAATTGAGCGTAGAATAAAGACGGACGTGATTTTAACACACTCGACACTGAATTAATAGTGCAGACACAGTAGCCAGTTGTGATCGTTTTTGGTATTTTCTAAAATGCGGCCGTTACCGAAGCGGGGGCATCGACGAGCAAAAAATACCTACTATTAACGAACTCGGTCTCCACAGAAGACGGCAATCATGGGAAAGTGTTTTACTGAAACGACCGTGACCGAAATCTCGTTTTGTACAGTTTAATACATATTTCACATACAGATAAAACACATATTTAATTATAAAGATAATAATAAAAAATAAAACGTAAAATTCAAGTTTATTGAGTTTTAATCAATTAATCAAAAACAAAAGTTGATCTATAATATTTTTTTTAATTATTTATTTATTTTCCTTTATTTAATATATTACAGCAATAGAATAACGAATACAGTCATAAAGTCATAGATATTTACATTTTTTTTATTTAAATTAGGAAGCCAGCAGTAAGGATAAAGTTGATAATAAGAAGGATAATAGGAATTGAACGAGGATTGAGAAGGAGGTTGGAATCGGGTGTAATGTAGCCTAGTGAAGAAAGGAGTGAAACAAGGATCAACCTATTAGAGGAAAGAGTGGGACAGCAAAAGACAATGTGTTCAAAGTGACAAATGTTTTGTACTTGGTGTAGAGTGCAAAGAGGAGAGGAATTAATATCTATAATATAAACTAGTATATTTAGTGTCTATATTCATAAATTACTTAGTTTGTAGATTGTGAGTACTGGGTAGACAAAGTTAATTTAACAATCAAAAAATTATTAAAATTGTTAAATACATTTAATCCCTTATAAGGTGTACATATCACAGTTAAGTCGGTTGTATTCGTATACTTTTTATCAATTTATTGACTTTAGAGTCATAAATATTAAAGTTTTCAAAAATGTATTTGTACTAGTTTTCGATTCTATTTTTACGTGACAACCATCGATGAATTTGAGTGTGACTTGAAATATTAATCGAATTTTTTCTTGTTTCTTTCTTGGCCAAAGTCTCGTTTTGTACAATTTAATACATATTTCAAATACAGATAAAACACATATAAAATTATAGAGATAATAATAAAAAGTAAAATGTAAAATTACAATGCATTTACATAGTACATTATATGCCACACTAATATATATATACATATATACTAAAATACGTCTATTGATTATTATTACAAAAATCATATAATTAATCAGTGTAGCGTAGTTGCATATTACGAGACAAGTGTGACTAGATGTTCTGAAAAACGTCATCTGTCGCCCAGTTGCAAATCAAAAAATTATTTAAGGAGAGGGGAGGATAATTCAAATGCACCCGCTACTGAATTTATGCGTGTTCAATAGCAAAGTATTGGTACTATAACACTTATTAATATACATAACTTTAGCGAGTATTAACCGCGACCATTCTTGGATCCGCCAGTGCTTAAAGAACAATATTTTAATTGAAAACATTGAATTATATCGATCTAGAATATATTCGTTGATTTGTTTTGAATCATGAGCTAAAATAATAATAATAATAATAATAATAATTTATTTATTCGTAAATAGGATAATTTACAATAAATAATATTAACGCCATTTAGGGCAAAGAGTACAGAATAAAGAGTAAATACAGAATAATACAAAGTAATAAAATATGTAAATCATAATCTAGATTAAATAAATAATAGATTGAAATATAATCGAAACAACAAATGTAATCAAAAGTATGGAAAAACCCTGGCCTAAACAGGGAAGATGAAACTATTTTAAATCGCCTTCGAATTGGACACACATTTGTAACACATAACCACCTCATGGCTAGAAAAGACCCTCCCATATGTAAATCGTGTGGTGTGGAGGCCACAGTCGAACTCCTACTCATAGATTGTTACAAGTACTCAGACTCAAGATCAGAACACCAGATACCTCAACAATTAAGCGAAGCTCTACAACTAGATCTCCAATCTAACATCAAAATAATCAACTTCTTAAAGGAAATCAAATTATATAATTTAATTTAAACCTCTCATTAAATGTTAAATATATAAATTTTTAAAAAAAAAATGTAATCTATAACTAATGGCCCTAGTAGCCGATGTTTATACGTTCAATAAAAAAAAAATATAAATAAATGTCCAACATATGATAACAATAAGTAGAAAATTATAACTGATTACTTAGAACATTTTTTAGCTCTTGGCGAATCAAAAATAAAAGTCAATATTTTTATTGGAGTCACCATTTATTAAAATTCTATTCACGGGAGCATAGTTACTAAAGTTTTGTTTTTTTGGTTGTACATAAAAGGTGTTAGTAGAGCGGAAGAAGTGGGTTGGTACATTTAATGGAATTTTCTCTAAAAGCTCGGGACAAATAATTATGTTATATTTTAACAATTTGTAAAGGAAAAAATATCATTGTTAAACCACCTATCCGCTAGGTATTGTTGATGAAGTTGTTGATAAAAATGAATATTATCTTATTCGCATTACTTTATGTTATTGTATTTTGACATTTAAAGGTCTTGAATAAAAATCATGTACTTACTCAATATTCAATACGTGTACTATTTTTGTACATATTTTATTTCCAAAATACGGAATTGAAAATGAGAAGCCATTTTAAACTCTATACTCTATAGTGAAACGAAGAATCTGTTTGTTATTATAATAATTTTCTTTGTTTCAAGAGACACTTTTTGTCAATTAACCTTAATTCAACTTTTCTGTGTTGTACTACGTCACCTCCGCCACTCTACTCTAACTGTTTATGTTTTAAACGTTTTATACATAAACTATTAAAACATTTTATTTAAGATTAAAAAAAAACATTTTAACCTGGTAAATGTTTTGTAAATTTTAAGATAATTTGTATAAGTTGATAAGAATATTAATTGTTTGTAAAATAACTTTGTGAAATGTATATAATTAAATTTTTTTTTTATTTTTCTTCGATTAAAAGTTAAAATTGTTTTTCATTTAAAATTTTAAACTCATTATGTTACACATGTGAAATACTAAAACATACTGTTTAAACTAATAATTACTTGTACTATTGACTACAAATATATCTATAAATCTATCTATAAAAATATATAAATTATATATATATATATATATATATATATATATATATATATATATATATATATATATATATATGTTATATATACAATGTTTAGTAACATGTATTCAACTTTGTTATTTATTTTAGTATTTAAGTTTTAACTAACAAGGATTTTTAAATTTTGTTATAGTAAACTTATACTTACCTTGAGCCCTAAGGTAAAAAAATAATTGCCTATAAAAAAAAGCTGTATATAATTTAAACAATGTAGCAAATAAAACATTTTAAACAAAAAAAAGTTTAAAACACTTAAAAAAATCATTTAAAAAGCATTTTAAAAAAACAGTTTTTTGCGACCTTGCTCCTAAACGACACCCAGTAACATACTATGATATCTATAAATCATTTTTTGTTTTTCTCCCGGTGATAAGTTTAACACTTTATAAATTTTAATAAGAATATAGGCTCTACGAAAAATCTATCACAACATAATACGTGCTCGTTCATACCACATCGTTATGGTCGGTCCTTCAATATGTATAGACGTATAGAAAAACAAATTTTAATAGTATGCTCTAAGCGAAATTCACGCATTTCGATAAACGTATAATTATCGGTAATTTCGGTTAAATGTGTATTGCCATCATATTATGCACATATCATATACACACAATTATGACACGCCCGTTTTGTCGAATAATAATAATTAATGCAACGTCGTCTTTAAAATCGACTACGATTATATTATAATTATTATTGTTGACTACCGAGTCAAGAACATTTGGATGTGTAACAATAATTAATGGGTATCATACGGAGTCGGTAAAAACAGATTTTCGATTTCACTGGCTTCCCGTAAACTGCCTTCTGTTTCGGTTATTTTGCCTCGGCGTTAATGAATCCATCGTATTCCGTTATAATTGACGACAGGTCTTGAACGACGTAAATTCTAAATGAGCAGATGACATTAAAATGCCCAGCATCTGCTTCATAATATTTACTTCATATTTAATTGAACTATAGTGATGATATTGCAATCACTTAAGTTGTGAGGAAACTGTATTAAACATTTGACCGTATAAATAAGGCTGAAATATTCAACCACCCAAATTATTATAAATAATAACTATTTCTAATATAATATTAATGCGACTTAATTATAACACTTCTTCTCGTAAGAATGCACATTTTCCGGTCGTAGTTTAACATTATTTATTCGTAACCAAACAAATAAACGCATCAGCTTCTCTGGACGATCGAGGAGATTTGAACCATTTACTTCAATGTCGTATAAATATACGGTAAACAGCTCTTCGAAACCCAAAAACCCGATTTCGTCGCCCTTGTAAAATAGCCGTCACTGAGCTCAGCTCGAAATGCGTACTCCTGTATTCGTAATGTCCTGATTTAGTACACAATATGGTTTTATGAATATTTTCTTCGTCGATTTCATAATAATGATTTATTCATCATTTTGATTTATTCGTAATCAATCGAATAAACGCACCAGTTTTCCTTGGCAATCACGGAGACTCGACCCATTTACTACAATGTCGTCTAAAAATTCTGCACATATCTCTTACTTAATAATATATGCGTACTGTCTCGATTTCGTATAAAATGTGGTTTTATGAATATTGCCTTCGTCGATTTTATTTTGATGGTAGATAAATCGAGTGTCGAGGACTGAGGAGTATTTTGAAGATTCTAAAAACTCTAAGATTTCCAGTGAGTTAGGAAGACCATACGCTTCGAGTTCTGAAACGTCGTTTAAACGTCTAAAATCTATACATACTATGAGCAATAATTTAAGTATGCTGTCTTTGGCGGAATTTTTCTTTTTTGCTACTACGAGTGGAAATAAAACGGCGTGGTCGAATTTCGGATAATGCCATTACGTTTCTGTTCGTAGATTTGTTTTTCGATTTCTACCTGGTACACCCAGGGTCATTGATAAGGACGAATATTTATTGGTTCAGTTGAACGTTGTGTATAAATACTAAGTGTAACTGTGTCAGTAGAAGTCAAGTATTCACCTTTGATGTGAAAACAAAAAGGAATAATCTAATATCAGTTCTATTTGGCTTTTCTTTTCTGCGTGTGTAAGGAGTCGGTTTGAATTTATCGATTTAGTTGATTCATTTTATTGTGATTCAGACCAGTTTTGGATGCAAGTATTATTTCGTTTAAATTTCAATTTTCCATCAACATTGTTTAGGGAGTTATGATAAAATAACTAAAACTGATTAAGTGTAATAGTCCTTGTAATAGTTGTATACGGAAAATTGTACCGGTCTTACTCGATTTTCCATTAGTTTTTTTTTACTTTTTGAAAAACGATTAACAAGAGTGAACACTAAACTTTTTCTCTCTTCATTATTTTTTACAATTAATATTCAACTCATCAGCTACAATAAAATTGTACTAAAAAGATGTTTTTTTATTTTTAGAACTCAAATATCAAAATTTTTTGTTTTACTACACAATTTGGAAAAAATGCTAAATAGCTTTGTTTTTGTTTTTTATTTTTTTTTTATTTGATTTTTGTCTAAAATATATTCTAATATATATTCTAAATAACAAACTAAACGATTAATCAGGGCAAAACTACTACATATTTTAATTAGTTTTTATGATACTATGAATAATATATTATTGATAGATTTATGATAGCTAGTTATACAATAGCTTTACACTAGCACACTAATAGTTGATAATTTCAATTCTCAAAAGACGATAGACTAATTATTTAAAGTTGTTTCAATACTAAAAATCATGTATAATTTATGATTTGGCAATAATAAAATTGTGACTACCTAATGAGTAAACTAAAACAAATCGTAATTTTATTACAAAAATAGCTGTTTTGTGAAATGGATTTTTAGAAAAATTATCGTGCTTAAATATCTAATAAAAGTTGATCTATTCATTTTCTAGATTTTGTTTAAGTATAATATGAAGAAATAAGTAATAATATTGTATGCCTTATAACTTTATCATAATACATTAATGTATAACACAATTGATTAAAATAGCTGATCAAAATTTAATTTATTCCACGAAATACGTTATCACACGTAAATATATAATTATAATCATATAGTAATTATCTAAATAAAATTGATATTTATCATTATCAATCATCAAAAGATTAATAATTGATATTTCTAACTTTCAAAATTAATACTACCGTAGAAAACAAGCTGATGACGTATTATATGCTGCCATCTAGGTTTACCTTTGAAAATAAATCAAAAGAATACCGAAATGACACAATGCAGACTAGATGGAGGTGAAATATCGCCAGCGCGTTTCGAACCATCTTTCGAGAAAAAAACCGATATTAAATTGAGAATTGTCCATTTGCAAAGTATACTACATTACCTTTTAATAAATAACTTTATACCAGGATACCGACTTTACGACCTGGTAAGCGGTTATTTCCATAATCATTACAAAAGTTAATTTCAGCTCTGAAATAAGATGCATTTACATTTTTCCTTCTTTCTGACGGGGCACGAGCTTAATTCTAGACCGGGACAAATACTTGAGTTGCAATAGCCCAAGGACGCCACAAGTAAAATCAATAATTATTTGAAAAAAAAATTATAATTTTGCCTTCTTAATCGTTAATAACACGACTTGATTGAAGAGAAATATCCCAATAAAGAGCAATAGTCAGTAATCACCAACTAACAACCGTGAAAACGATCAGGTGAGCTGCCGTAAACGAGATTTTTATCAAATGAACTTAATATATTATTTAGTCGTGACATCACAAATAATATTGAGCAAGATCCTTGAAATATTTACCAAATATCTATAAATACTTACCTATAATGAAACACTTTCGCGTCGTCATGCACACGAATTTCGTACATGACAACTTTGAGTCTATATTGACACTATATTTAATACAGTAATTTTAAATGTAATCGGATTTTTCGTCTAAAAAATTACAACGATCGGAAAAGTTTTCTTTGAATATATAATTTTTTTAAATCGACCGCCTGTTGGCTAGTAAAAACGTCGTCTCGTGTGTTAAATCGTAACTCTTTACGGGATAGGTAATCGGAATTCGTAAACGAATTTCGTTTTTCCAGCGAGTTACGACGGTAATAGTCTGTGACAGCGTAACATTTCAAACATTTCATCGTTTCATTAATTTGTTGGAACGATTTGTCAATACACAATACTAGGATAAGTTAAAATGTGTTTTAAATTAAGACTGTAGAGGTTTTTTCGATAAATTACCAATTTATCCGTTTTGCGCGCGTCAATTTTTCGTAGTTTGTATAATTAAGTTGTACGATTAAGTGAGTTCGGGGGAACCTCTATGACACATCATTGACACGTGTTTTATTATAATTTATAATCGATGTATATAATATATTGTACGTTCTAGTTTGATAGCCGTCTTGCACAACATTTTTGAGCGGATTAAGTCAACATGCATCCACGTAAATCTTCGATACAAATTTAAATAAAATAATACTATTTGATCTAGCCCGTATCACCCTTGAAAAGAAAAAAAGGAAAATTATTTCAGTAAATTTTGAAAAAAAAGTTTTGATGTATTTCATACCGAATGTTCCTAATCAAAACGGTGGTCGCAGTGATATTTTTATTTTTATTTTTATTTATTTATTTATTATTTTTTTTTTTTTGTTTTTGTTAAAATAATCTATTTTTTCCCATTACAATAAAAATTTGAAAATATGTTATTTCTCTTGTGTTAAACGACTCTGGTGCTGATTATAATTTAATATTAATCTTCAAACGTGGCCATTTGAAAAATTTGATTGTAATTTCTAAAATACATACATGATATATTATCTCAAAAACTATATTATATTTGCTAACTTTTATTAAACATAAAATATGTGTATACGAGTAGTTTGTCGAAATGATGGTGCTTTAAACAGTTCATCGCGTCCTCGGTTCAATTTTCACGTGACACCCGTCGATTAATTTGAGTGTTGTTAGAATCGTAAATCGAAGGTTTTCCGGTTTTGGACACCGGTCGGACGGGGAAAATTTAAGTGTCCGCACTAGAGTGGACAAGACGGTTTTCATTTGGAGCATGACGTACTTGCCGCCAATACAGTTCCTGAACCCGCCACTAAACGGAATATATGTACACGGGTGTCGACTGCCACAAGCGTCCGGCAAGAAGTTATCCGGGTCGAACTTGTTCGGGTCCGTATAATACAATGGGCTCGTTTGCAGAAAAATTGGCAAAAACACCAACGTCGCGCCTGTACAATATCACGGTTTAAATATTTGAAAAAATTGCGCTAATAATTAACAGTTTTGTAGTTACCGGCTGGACATAAATGCTCTCCTATTTCCATGTCTTCCTCTAAGCTTCTACCGAATATTGGTACCGGAGGGAATAGTCTCAACGTCTCTTTGATCACTCGCTCGAGGTAGTTCATTTGTTGTAGATCTTCGTACGTCGGTTGTCTTTCGAGATCATCCGACAAAAATATCGACTGTAATTCTTCGAGCACCTATTGATCATGGAAGGAAAAAACTAGATTTAGTGTATAATATAACAATTATCGTATTGTATGATGAGCAAATAATATTTGCCTTGATTTGTACATCTTGATGATGAGCTAACATGAAAACTGTTAATGAGTTCGCCATTGCAATCGTGTCTTGTCCAGCTGAACATAATGATCGAATAGATTGACAAAATATTATGTTGAAATTACAATTTTAGCGTATTAAGGTAAGGATGCGAACAATACAAAATCTGGATGACTTTGCTCCGTGGGTTTATTCTCCGTTACTCGGGCAAGACAATGGTGAGGAGAGTATATACTTTTAAAGAAACGGTAAATCATTTCTTTGCTTACAAGGTTCTGAGTGAACCTTCGCATTTATAATATAATAAACTATTTATATTTTTAACCATTTCTAGTTTAATCGTCTCTAGGTTTTTTTTTATCAAAACAATTTAAACATTTTCTTCCAAAGATAAAAGGCATTTTATTTTTTTTTTTTTACCAAAATATTCAAAACTTATTGTTTCGTTTATATCCAATGGGACATAATTATTGGATAGTCCAATATCTTTTTATACGTATTTAAAGTTGACAATATTTGTGAAAACAGTCGATTTCGTAAAAATCATACAATAATTTACCTAAACACTAATTTTAAAAAAAAAAACTCTGAGTATCTATTTTTCAGTGTCGTTTGTTAAGTTTAATTCATATGAGATGATCATATTAAATTTTCAGAAAATTTTTTCAGATGTTTCAAACGTTATTCAGAGACCTTTTAGAAAAAAGTGCGTCTTTCGCACAATGGATATTCTTTGCTCCTCGGACAAAATTATAGAGATACATGTATTTAAAATGATAGATCATTTCTTTAGTTAATCTATTCTGAATTTCATAAATTGTATGAAAAATAAACTACACAATAAAATCAATAGGTACTTTTCTTTACTCAGAATGTAAAATTTAATGAATCTTTTGATTTTGTTTTAAAATCATTAAAAAATGTTTTTTGATTTTCCACTATCTATATCATGATTTTAATAACTCGTTTTTTCAATTGTTATTTTTCATATGTTCAAAAACATAAATAATCAATAAATTGTTTGCGATCATAAGTAATAATATATAAAATTATAATTTTATAAAAATTTGAGCAATTTCTTTAAAAATTTTTAGAAATATGTATAATTTCGAATTACAATCAACAAATCTACTTACACCTAAATTGAATTCATCCAAGATGACCCCCCATGTCAATTAAAAATACATTGGTGTCGTGATCTTTCGAATCCCGATTTGTATTAACTAAATAACCCCCCCCCCCAGTCAGAGGATTTCCACACTAGTGGGTCTTTCTACCCACGGCATGTCGGCATGCCATACAAATCATTACATGTCTAAATTGTTAATAAATGTACTTATTGTATAAAATAATATTACAGATTGTAAATACACTTTTGTTAAATAAAAATGATAATATCAAATTACTAGAAGAATTTTTTTTTTTTTTTTTGCTAAATAACGATTGATTATCATTGATTACAATCTATACAATGTATACAATAAGTAATATCACAACAAAAACCCTTCGTAAACTTCGTGTAAAAATGGCTAAGTAAAAAAAAATATTAGATCATTAAACACTATAAAGATGTGATATCATGAATTAATGCTAAGCATATTGAATTTAAGTAAACGTATTTTGTTTCAATAACTTATTTACTTGGCGAGGAATTATTTAGAATAGTATATAAATATTAATAATAATATGTTTTAAATATAATAATAAGTTATATTGTAATAGTTCTTCGCCATTTTATTATATTATTCATCACACTTTGTTTCTTTTAATTAATAATTCCTCGCCAAGTAAATAAAATATTGAAACAAAATAGGTACGTTTACTTAAATTCAATATACTTAGCATTAAATTCATGATATCACATCTTTATAGTTTTTAATGATCTAATATTTTTTTTTACTTAGCCATTTTACACGAAGTTTACGAAGGGTTTTTGTTGTGATATCACTAATTTTTATCATCATTGCAAATGCAAATAATAATAATGATAATGTATCTATATTTTTATCTTTAATTTTATCTAAATAATATAATATCTATAATAACTATAATTGTTTTAGTTTTGTTTTTCTAGAATTATTATATACACGTCTTTGCCACCACGAGGCCATCTTTCTCTGCTAACCATCATAACAAATTTAAGAATATCGTCAGATTTCATTCTAGCAATACCTAAAGGCATTTTAACGGCACTAATAATGAAATGCGACGTAGCCATAGATAATACACGTAATAGTGTGATGCCGTAGTGGGAGACCGGGAGGGGGACCGGTCGGCACGACAACGCGAGAAGCGGCCGCCGTGATTCCAGATTTCAATATAATTTTTCATTAAAAATGTTTCACGTTTCCTTCAATAACTTAATTTCTAACTGTACGATTTTTATGATTTTTACAAAAGGATCATCTGCATGATTTTCCTCATGTTTTGCAATTTACTAGGTATAAATTGATTCAGTAGATAATTAATTATCTCATCTGACAAAAAACACCGAAATTTACACGGTTTTAATGGGAAACTCCTGCTTCGAGATAATATACACTGTCGTGCCGCCGCTTTTATTTTTTTTACTTAGCTCGCGCCACGGCCGTGGCGCTGGATTTAATATTCACTAAACACGACAATGAGTTTCTAACATGAAAAATCACACACTTGGGACACCTCTTGTGATTACTAGAATAATTATACGCAACTCAATAAATAATAGTACGATTTGGAAGTGTTTTTCAAAAACAACAAAAAAAAGTTTTTTTCAAACATATCAAATGGTCAAAATTATTGATCCTTGCAAAGAACTAATAAATGAAAATAAAAAACACTTCATTATTGTACCAAAAGAAAATTCATTCAGAATATTAAATAACGTCATTTATTTCAGTGTTGGTCGTGTAATATATTTCTTAAAATGGTATTGATATTATCGAATAAGAACGTTCTACAATTGATACAAGCACACACAAAATTGAGTTGATATTTACCAGAGATAATGGTGAAAATTTCGTCTCGTATTTGTTTAAGAGACATTTCGTGTGAACTCTGCAGAAGAATTTCTAAAATCGTTTTCGGCGTTTGGTAAACGTTTCCATCGTCCGTATTCACTTGTGCTGAATTTCCGATATCGTCTAATTCTTCGAATTTCGATTTTATTATTTCGTCAACGAATTCCACAATGAATTTCACACATCGTTCGTAGTCGCGTTTGATCGACGAGAAATGAAATAACGAGTTGTTCATAAGCCAAGGGTGCTGTACCCTATAGGTTACTACCTGAAAAAAGTGTTGAGTTATTAAACAAACGACTTTCTCTCATTATACTACAAACGGCGTACATCGAATACGGTGTGTAACGCTTCAACGAATTTATGTCGGCCATCCCGAAGAGCGTTGAACGTTACGCCTAGAGCGCTTTTGCCAATCATTTCCATCGTGGCCATTCCGATAGGTTGACTTATGTCGCAATCGTTCGATTCGAAGTCACAGTTTTCTCGCATTACTTCAACGAGGATTTTGGCCTCTTGGTAAAATGAAGGAATTAACGACTTTAATTTTCCCGGACCCAAACCTTTGATTACCAGTTTCCTGAAATATTGTCGTTAAATAATATTATGACTTATACCGTTACACATTAGTCGTGGAGGATCGGATAAATTCTTCTTGGTCGTTTTTATTTCTGAACATATTTGTATTTTAAGTTGACGACGGATACCTGTTATGTTTCCATTCGTCTATGCAGTTGTTAGAAAATATTCCTTTTCCAAAAACGTCTTGTGTTATTTTGTATTCTGGGGCTTTCTTGAGACATTTCGGATTTTTCAAAACTGATTCTACATCTTCGGGTCTCGTCAGTACAATGAATAAGCGACTGAAAATCCACACCTTGAATAATGACTTTTCATATCTAAAACAATCGAATCGAATATTGAACATTAATTTGATTATTTGTTTAAAAACGAACGAATGTACATATTTGAGTTATTCATATAACGAATGAAGCCGTTAAAATAAGTCTTTGGTTTTTTTTAAGAGATATTGTGTAATTTTTCAGTACCTACTAAATTAATTCTCACTATAAAATAAAAAACTACACTGGTATTGTAACCATTCAAATTTGTTTAAACGTTTTTTTTCTTGGCTGACACCGTGCTGGTTTAAAATTTTAAAATATAGTATTCTTGCTTTATTGACTGTAAGTTCAATTTTTTTTCTTTTTATATTATTATAATAGATCGTTTTAAAATAATATCGAATCAAGATTTATTTCGATACCGTTTGACAAGTATGTACCTACTCTTATTGTACCTAATAATATGAATAATATAATAATATAATACAATGCTCACTTTCGGTATTCCTTCAATCCGTTTTTGATCAATATTTCTGGTTCTTGTATCAGTAAAGGTAAGTTACCGATGATAAATGATCCTTTTGGGCCTGGTATCCGGTTACCTAAGATTCTTTTTCGTCGACCTTTCACGCTCAGTATTGTTATAGCGATTATCAAGCCACTGAAGATCGTTGTAATAATCACGAGCCACATGTTTAGTCGGCTTGTGGAATCTATATAACCTGTGAAAATACCACTGCTATTCGACTGGTTCGTTTACGCTACGTCATGTCAGTTACTTTTATTCTTTTATGTTTAAACTAGGTAGTCGATGTCGGAAAACCGAACAGCGCACACGTGTTTAAACGTACGCATGATCGCATCATTAATACCCATGAGTAGTATCGGTTTTTTGTCAAGTATCTATTGATAAGTCAGTGATGTTCTCAACATAAACTGCTGGTATACGAGTAGGCTTAGTTACGTCTTCAGTAGGAGCTAGTTGCTCACGCTCAACTACATTGTTAATATAGGTGAAAATACCTCGGTTTCGATTTCACCGTCTGCCGTCGACAGTGCTTCAAAACAATTAGGTGATAAGTGAAAGGTTTGGTTGTTTTTCATTTTGCTTCAAAGAGCCGAAAAACGAAGAAAAATTGTCGTTTGATTTAACCGAATGCGGTGATCGAAGTGGTGACGTGCTGGGAACGGGCCCGACACGAAATCATAAGCATATAGGTCACGTTAATGAAACAGAGGTATTTTCGTGCGATTAACTTCGATATTTGTGAAGACTAACAATCTTAAATACTTACAAAGTTGACACGTTTTCAAACATTTCATACCGATCCGATACTTCGAGCTACGAATTTTGGAAAATCCTTTCTTAATATAGTTATACGTAAATGCGTTCTCTTAAAATGTCAAACGAGTCGATACAGTAGTTTCGACTGTTAGTTGGTCAGTCAAAAGCAGGACACGTTCGATTATAACATATTATATAGACAACTGATTTTCAAATATTTGTTTCGTTCGAATCTTCTATCCAAGATTCCACGACGCACGGGCACGTGCCCCGCTCTTTCTCCGGTTCTGGTACATGCAGATTTTTTTCGAAATTAATTTAGATAAACAATGTCTCGGGAGTAACCGAATTGGTTCCTGTTTGAAAAAGGTATTTAATTACGTTAAGCCGAATTGGTTCCCGTTTGTGTACAGGTAAAATCGTAAAAATTTTAATTTTAAATAGCCCCACCGAAAATTTGAGCTGGATTTGACAAAAATATTGGTAGGACTACAAATTGTTGCGAACGTTCCATTGAAAGCTTAATAAAGAATTTACAAGTGCCCATCCTAACATATTTTATTTTATGGAAACTTTAAACAGCATTCAGACATTAAATTATATTAAATTTCGAAGTCATAATACAAGAAAACTTACTAGAAAACAGGAAAAAAATAACAAATGCTTGGAAAATTGTATGACTGAGTACAATATTAAATTAATAAAAAGCATATTTTGCATATTTTGCAAAAAACAATAGAAATTTAAAGAAAGTTGGTTTCAAATTTGCAAATCAACGTTTTTAAATTGTATTCAATATATTTTATTAGTTTGATGACTAGTTGACTTCCAAGTCAACAATTTAAAATTTTATATATCATATCATTTTTTCAACACAAATCAACGCACATTTTTAACCAAGCCTACTTTATAGTTGACAGTCCTAAGCCTGTAAAATTGAGAAGGAAAATGTGCGTAATTTAACGGGAACCAATTCGGCATACCTCAAAAAAATACCTTTTTCAAACAGGAACCAATTGTTTGGCGCATGGAGTTTAGATCCGGGAACCAATTCGGTACCAGCCAATGTCTCGTCTAGGTCAGGAGTTTCATAAAAACTTCTCGTAATTTAATTGATCGATTGCGTTGTACGTGCAATACGTATACGACGTGTGATGTTTATAGTTTTATACACGAACGCATGCGTTTCGCACGGGTGCCGTAATGAAAAATTATCGAATTTCCAGTGAACATATTTTCCGTACGTGAGAAATCGTATTTGAGAAAAAAAACAGGCGTTGTTTCAGAGATCGAAACGACAACGCTGCCGGATTCAAGGAAAGGTCATGGGAGAAATGCCTCCCCGTTTGGTTAATATAGTGATCTTCCCCATTGAATAAGCCTAAATTTAGTATTGGATACGTTTTCATCGTCCCCCTTGAATGATTTTTCAACACACGACTGGGTGACGGGCGACCTTTTTTTAATTCTTTTAAATTTTAATCACACCGTCTCGTAATATGTATGTTGCACAATGCCATTTCATTCTTCTCGTTGAATTTTCATCATTTTTTGTGAAAATAAATACCAAAATACTCTTGCGAAAATTTTCTGTTTATCTACATTTTTTTTTTTTTTTATCGCGTTCTACCCGGTCAGTGCAAACGAGTGGAAATTCGTAGAGCAGTGCGATAAGAACACGACAGTGAACCTCTAGTACAGACTGATATTATAATCGTATATGGTGTAACTTACTAGTCGCGGACGAATGTTGAGTGATTTGCGCTGGGCTGACGGCCGCGAGTTACGACGACGTCAAAGTCCGACTGTTCGCGTGTTAATGACGGACGCGGTATCGACGGACACGATTCTGACGTGGGTGTGCGGAAACGGTAGCCAGTCGCGCGCGCTTTCGACATTCTTATAAAGACCGTCTCGTCATACCGACGACGTCGCCTGATCATTATGGTTATTTGCCGGAATCGCCGACAATAACAGTGACATTATCTATTATTGTTTTATATTAATAATGTCGTGTTACAACATCACTCTATTATTCGTAATTACTAGCTGATTTCCGTGCGCAAAATAAGTAAATAAAATATGACAATCGTCTTCGGTCTCGGCAAAACGCATTGCAATCGTAGGACCTTGACTCACCTTGACTCACCTTGACTCGATTCAAAATTTGTTAATATTGTGAAATGTCATTCAACACGATTCTACACGATGTCGTGGCTATTAAAACAAAAAAATCGATCTTGAAAAACAATAGACTTTTCTATGTGAACATTCACTGATTTATATGTTATATCCTAAAACCAGGATTGCAAAAAAACAGTTTAAAAAAAAACGTTTTAAACGTATACAAAGTTAAAATCATGTTTTATTTGTTTTGAAAGTTTTTTTAAATTGTTTTTTTAACGTGTTTAAAACAATGTTTCAAACGTTTTTTTGTTTTTGATTTAAATGTTTTATTTCAATTTGTTACAGACTTTAAACCATAAACAGCTTTTTTAAATAGGGAACCCTTATTTTATAATTATAAAAGTTTATTATAAATTAGATCTTTTATATAAATAGATAAATCATAACAATCAATAATTTTCTTTTTTACGACTATGATTTTTATAAAAAACAGTACCATCAATCCAGGTGACTTGGAACGATTAAGAGCTAGTTACTATTCTAACAAAATAATTGTTAATAAATACAGTATATAAAAAATACAGTGTCACACAGTTCCAACGAATAAAATGCGCAAAAAAAAAAAAATATTTAAAAAGCTGGTGAGATGATGGTGGTACAAGTTCGTCCTTCGTCCCTTCGGTCCTCGGACAAGATATTGATGATGAATGTATTAAGTTTTAAAGAAATGATGACTCATTTCTTTAGTATAAAACGATTCTGAGCAAAGCTTCAGTGTAATATAATATATTATTATTTAAATACTGTTTACGTATTTTACGGTTATTTGTATAATTTTTGGTGAGTTTTTTTGTAATTAAACCCTCATAAAATATTCAATTAGATATAACTCATTTAAACTTCAATTGTTATAACAATTATAACTCATTAGAAATAAACTTAAAAGAAATCAGACAATATCGAAAAAAATCGTATAATAATTTATTAAAGTGTGTATAAAAAAAAATCCTGACTAACGATTTTTGAACTTTTGTTAGGAAAATTAGGTAGGTATATGAGTAAGGTCATATTAAATTTTCAGAACTTTTTGTCAAATATTTAAAATTATATTACATAAAAACTTTCAAACAATTTGGTAAATTAAAAGTTCTATATTTAAGTCAAAAGTGCTATAATTGTTCTGAAAATTTTGTCCAATATAAAAAAGTATGTATTTGATATTGGATAAAATTTTCAAGTTTCTAGCTTCAATACTTTTCGATTTATGACTAAATACCTAAAATCTGAACAGTGAAAATCTCGTTTACGGCGGATTTTTACCGATTTTACCGTTTTTACTCAGTTTTTCGATCGTTATTCTCGATTACTGGAAAAACTATGGAGATTTTGGAAAAATGACCTCTCTAAAGTACCATCTCAGTTCAATTTCGAATCTAAAAAGTTGCTGGACGAAACTTTTGGACAAGGATTTCTATACGAAAAAGTGTTTACAGAAAAAAAAAATAAAAAAAAAAAAAATAAACATCATTGTAAAACCATAAGATCCTTCGCTTCACTCAGAATCTAAAATAAATAAACATCATTGTAAAACCATAAGATCCTTCGCTTCACTCAGAATCTAAAATACAGTCACACAGTTCCAACTAGGGCTTTGCGATAGTTTCTTCTAGTGGTCTATAGTCGATTGTGTCAAAATTAACGATTGTATCGATTAATCGATTGTTTTTGATTTACGGATTGTATCGAATAACCGATGTATCGTTACGCCGATAGTATCGTTACGCCGATAGTATCGTTCAACCGATGTATCGTCACGCCGATAGCATCCATTAACCGATAGTATCGATAGTATCGAATGGCCGATAGCATCGATTAACCGATAGTATCGATTAGCCGATGTATCGTCACGCCGATAGCATCGATTAACCGATAGTATCGATAGTATCGAATGGCCGATAGTATCGATTAACCGATAGTATCGATTAGCCGATAGTATCGAAAGGCCGATATTACCGATAGTATTGATAGTATCGAATGGCCGATAGTATCGATCAACCGATAGTATCGATGTACTCGATATATCGGTTGATTATGATTAGTGAAAAACATCGATTAATCGATAGTATCGATAGTTAAAAACGATTAATCGATAGTATCGATAGTTAAAAACGATTAATCGATACTATCGCGCAGCCCTAGTACCAACAAATAAAATTCGCAAAAAAAAAAATATTTAAAAAGCTGGTAAGTGAGATGATGGTGGTACAAGTTCGTCCTTCGTCCCTTCGGTCCTCGGACAAGATATTGGTGATGAATGCATTAAGTTTTAAAGAAATGATGACTCATTTCTTTAGTATAAAACGATTCTGAGCAAAGCTTCAGTGTAATATAATATATTATTATTTAAATACTGTTTACGTATTTTACGGTTATTTGCATAATTTTTGGTGAGTTATAATAATTTATTAAATTGTGTATAAAAAAAAATCCTGACTAACGATTTTTGAATTTTTGTTAGGATAATAAGGTAGGTATATGAGTAAGGTCATATTAAATTTTCAGAACTTTTTGTCAAATATTTAAAATTATATTACATAAAAACTTTCAAACAATTTGGTAAATTAAAAGTTCTATATTTAAGTCAAAAGTGCTATAATTGTTCTGAAAATTTTGTCCAATATAAAAAAGTATGTATTTGATATTGGATAACATTTTCAAGTTTCTAGCTTCAATACTTTTCGATTTATGACTAAATACCTAAAATCTGAACAGTGAAAATCTCGTTTACGGCGGATTTTTACCGATTTTACCGTTTTTACTCAGTTTTTCGATCGTTATTCTTGATTACTGGAAAAACTATGGAGATTTTGGAAAAATGACCTCTCTAAAGTACCATCTCAGTTCAATTTCGAATCTAAAAAGTTGCTGGACGAAACTTTTGGACAAGAATTTCTATACGAAAAAGTGTTTACAGAAAAAAAAATAAATAAATAAAAAAAAAAAAAATAAAAAAAAAAATAAACATCATTGTAAAACCATAAGATCCTTCGCTTCACTCAGAATCTAAAAGTAATTTTTTAAAAGTTTTTTTACATCATATGAATGTTAATCAACTAAACATTTTGGAGTTGAATTCAACAGCATAAGAACCAATAAAATATGATCGATCAATAACTAGCGAAAAATGTACAAATAAATTAAAAATTATAAATAATGAATCAGTAAAAGAATATAATTTTAGTCAGACATTGAAAGCTTTTGTTAAGTTTAGCACGAAAAAATATTATAATATTATATTATACAATTTTTTTTCAATTAAATTAATTTATTATTCTTTTAAGGAATATATCCTTAAAATTTAAAAAGCCCTTGGACGTGCCGGCTTGACAAGACCACGGTACACATCATTCGAAGATCGGTAATTCTACGCTACTTTAAACTAAAAATCTTCGGCTTATTTCCATAGTTCTTTTTATTTTTATTTTTTTTATATGATTATAAAAAAATCCGAAATATTTTCTTTTTTTGAATGAAGTATGTATGTATATTATTTTTATGATGGCAAATTCATAAAAAGATAAACATTTCTGTGATTTCAAATTTAGTAGGAACCCTTGCATAATATTGTGAGTTGGAACTTAATTAAAAAACTGTATCGTCCACTGGTTATTGATATGATTTAAGTCAATGTTGATTTCAATTTTTACACTTATTCTAATCCTAGTACTAGTTTAATTTATGACTAAATACCTTTTTTTTTTTTTTTTTTTTTTTTATTAAGAAAGACAATTTACAATCTGTACAACAATAATTACAATAAGCAAATTAGATAAAGAAAAAAGAATAAAGTAACATGAATGACGTGTTGAGGAAGAAACCCAATGGTAACACCTCTTTTATTAATTCAATAGGTCTCTACACCATTTGCGTTTTAGTCTGCGCGGTGAGTTTTTTGGGAGGGTGGAGGTAGACATGTTTGATATTAAAGTATTGCTGTGCGTGCTTAAATTTTGGTGAAAACGTTTGTACATTGCTATGGCTAGTTCAGTGGTAGTTTCTATTGTTAGGTCATTGTGTAAGGTAAAGTTTGAAACGTACCAGGGGGCTTTGGTAACTAACCTTAGCGCAATTGATTGGAACGCCTGAATTGGTCTAATGTTCGAGGGCTTGGCCGGACCCCATATTGCTATTCCATAAGACCAGACTGGTCTTATGATTGACTTATATATAATAAGTTTATTTTGGAGTGATATTTTGGAGTTGAGGAGTGGTCGGAGGAGATGTAGTCTTTTGTTTGCTGATTTTCTTTTTTCTTTTAGGTGAGGGCCCCAGGTTAGCCTGACTAAATACCTAAAATCTGAACAATGAAAATCTCGTTTACAGCGGATTTTTACCGATTTTACTCAGTTTTTCGATCGTTATTCTTGATTACTGGAAAAACTATGAAGATTTTGGAAAAATGACCTCTCTAAAGTACCATCTCAGTTCAATTTCGAATCTAAAAAGTTGCTGGACGAAACTTTTGGACAAGGATTTCTATACGAAAAAGTGTTTACAGAAAAAAAATTTAAAAAAAAAATAAATATCATTGTAAAACCATAAGATCCTTCACTTCACTCAGAATCTAAAAAATGTAATCTAAAAAAAATAAAGTGCTTGTTCCAAGTCACCCAAAACCTCAGGTGACTTGGAAAATGTTTTTTTACATACATATATATTGCAATGAAAAGTCACTTAGAACAATTATGATTTTTTTTAGTGTTAAAATCTTTATTTTAAGTCCTTTTTTATGAATTTAACTGTACTTTATTGTACATTAATTATATTTCTTCTTATACTAATTAAAAAACAATTCAACATTATTATTTATTAATAATAATTATTAATTTTTCAACAATACTTATTCTTATAAGGTAGAGTCTACCTCATAGTTAAGAAAAAAATATTTTTAAAAAAAAAAATTATGTTTTTCAAGATATTACACATAGTTGAACATAGACCATAACAAACAATAATGACTCACTACATAAATCAATGTTACATTAACATTTCCTTTTTAAACAAATTATAAATTTACAAAATTAATATGAACAAAAAATAATGACATTATAAACAGACTTTAAAATTTAACAATTAAAGCCTCTCAGTAAATCTATCTTATATTTTTGATTTCATTTAATTAATTATTCAAATTTCTGAAGAAAAATTGTGGTACATGGGACTGCCAGGTGTGCTCAAGTATATGTTTGGCATGTTCCAAGTCACCCACTTAAAAAGAAAAACACATATCAGACCACGTTACTGCCGGATTAACGAAAACGCAGGATTAGTGGAGAGTTAAAAAAAAAACGCATTTTTACTTATTGAATTTTACATTTTTACTCTAATTAAAAAATGAATAGTCTTATCGTATTTTATTAAAACATATAAAATATGGGAAAGGTTTTAAAAAATATAAATAAATATAATACAAATATAAATACATAATACATACATACAATATGCTGTGTCAGTTAATATTTTGGCTGGACAGGTTTTAAAAAGTTATTAATTTTTGTTAATATATATAGGTTAATACAGCCGGATTACTGGACGTATCAGATTATCGAACGGCCGGATTACCGAGATTCTACTGTATATGAATCCCAAGCCACTGCAATATTGAAGGCAATGAAAATGCGGACAAGGCCGCCAAAAGTGCATATTCATCAAAAAACTCTCTCACATCACCGGAGTTCTCATATCGAGATATAAAAAGAATTATAACCCACGACACACTCGACTTCTGGGAAAATAAATGAACTAAATTATCCTCCAAATTACACGATATCAAAAGAACTACCTACCCCTGGACATTCCCTAACAACATTATAAGAAAACAGGAGACTGCCATCACACGACTCAGAATAGGACACACACTCCTCACCCACCAATTCCTCATGAAGAAAGAGACCCCCCAGTTTGCTCTTGCTGCGGTGCTCCCCTAAACATCAAACATATCCTCACCGAATTTCGGAGCTACGAAAAGGAAAGAAGAAAATCAGGTTTGCCAGATAACATCTCAGAAGCATTAAACCAAGACTCACGCAACGTCAAATTCATGATCAAATTCATCAATACTACAAAATTAATAAATAAAATTTAAAGAAGCAAAACATGTATTTAATCTATATTCTATATTATCATATGTAAAAAACTATAAAAATTGTACATGTAAAATTAGCCAGTCCAATGACCATAGCTGTTGTGGATTTTGTTTTTTTTAATAATAAAAAAAAAACTATCACAGAACTTTATGACAAATGTTTTTATGGAGGCAGAACTTTAGTTCTCTAATCTTGTTTTAAATTATTATCGTTCCAAGTCACCCACGTTGATGGTATTGAGAAAAATAAAATTGGGAAGTGTCTCCTAATCTCTCCAATATTAACATTCAAGTACATATTTAAATAAGAACTTAAGAAAAAAGTGTACACCTTTAATAATTGTTTCAATGTTCTAAGATTATTGACTAAATTTTACATTGCAAAAATGTTCATGGTATAAAGCAGTATACACCAAATATTTTCATGCCCAAATTATGAGGTATACCAATATATCAGTAAAGCCAAGACAAAATATTATTCAATGTACAGTACTGGATTTAATTTCATAATATCATCTCATAAATGTATGCATTTGGTCATCAAGTTCTTGAGGAACGTTTTAATGTGTACATATGTAATGAGTATTTCTTGAAATACACACAAAGGGCTAATTTACTATGGATTTATAGGTACATCATTTCAAATTTTTTTTTAGCTTTTATAGCCCATTTAGGGCCATCGCTGCTTCTACTATTTGATGCCATCTATCTTTGTCTACACACTCTTCTAATTTTGATCCTGGTGCACATTCTTCAAGGTCTGATTTCACTATGTCTATCCACCTCTGCCTGGGTCTTTTCCCATTTATAGTGCCAACCATAACTTCTTTTACTACACCAGTGGATCTCCTGGCATGACCCGCCCATTCTAACCGTTTGCCTCTTATAAAGGACTTGATATTGGGCTTTGAAAATATTTGGCAGATTACATTATTGGTTCTTCTTCTGTATTCACTATTTTCTATGATAGGGCCATATATACTCGTACGTCTTAATATTTTCCTTTCGTAAGTCATAAGTTTTTCTTTATCTCCCTTTGTAACCGACCACATATCACATACATAAGACAAAACTGGTCGTAGACAACTAGAATAAAGGGTCGTTTTTGATTTAATAGATAATAACTAGTTTTTATAGTGCAAAGTAACCTTAGTTAGCGGCAGCAATTCTTAGTTTTATCTCATTATGCATATTATTTGAATTATTTATATTAGTTTCTAAATATTTGAAGTCGGTAACTGCCTGAAAAGTATAATCGTCACATATTACATATAATTGTCACATCCGTGTTTCCAGTCTTTATTCCTATGACCATATACTTGGTCTTATCTTGGTTAATCTCGAGTTCCATTTGTTTAGCCACCATTATAAGGTCAGTCAATATAGTAATAATTTCTTCGTGTGAACACCCAATCACCATATTATATACATAGGCAAGTATCGTTTTGTTCCCAAGTAATTCCATTCCTTGGTAAACTGGCAAAGACCTTATTACTTTCTCTAGGGCAACGTTAAACAAGGTTGGCGATAGAGCATCACCTTGTCTAATACCAAGAGTACTTATTTCAAAACTCTTGAGATATTTTTTTCCCAAATATCATTTCAAAGTTTTCTCAAATATTAAGATTTTTAGGTTTGAAAACTCAATGATTGACATTTAACCTCGGCATTTTTTCCACTAATTATTAATTTTAATTAACATTTAAGTTAAATTTAACAAACAACTACACTAAAATAACTTTGATAATAAAGAATATAATTTGATAAAAATACAATTTCATAAATTCATTTTTAATAAGGTATTGTATTAATTAGGTATTTGATTAAAAAACAAAAAAAAAAAGTATTTCATTAGATTATCAGATACTTAAATTTACGTCTTAAGCAAAATAAATAGAATAGAACTATTTCGGACCCTTCACTTTAAAATTAAAATATGAATTATTTATGGTAATTCCAAGTAATAATTCATTTTCTTCCAGTATGTTTTTATTTAGACTGATAATATATATTACAGATAACTTTTATAGGAAAAAAACATAACTACATAATGAAAAAAAATACAATATACTGTAAATCTGTTTAACAATTAAAGTGGATAAGTATTTACTATTTTTAGAATGAAATTAATTTCTTAAACAATAGAATTGAAAACTTATACATATACATTAAAACTTATACATAGTTATAGATATTTGCCAAAAAATAAGATGATTTATTAATAATATATAGAATACACAAGATATTAGTAATTATTTTAAATCTTCCAAAAAATACTTTGATTATTTCTTACAAAAATCGAGAATTTATATAATTTAAAGGTGATAAATACTATGTTCCTTCATACAATCAAACACTTTTAGCATAGCAATAAACAATCTAATTTAAAAATTTTAGGTAATATTAAAATGTCTCATAGTAATTTTTCTTTTATACATCAATATTTCCCTCAACGAACAATTTTAAACATTTAAAAAAATAATAAATCATACAAATTATGTCTTAAAAATGAATAATAACCAAGAACCAAGCTATTTATAAATACATATTAAAAAAAAAAAAAAAGCGAAATAAATAATAAATATTAATTAATAATTATACATCATATATATAAATATTTTTGTGAGCAGTGACTATCATTTCTATACAATCTTCATAGAAGATACATGGTCGTTTCACATTATTATACAATAACTTACTAAACCTGTATAAATACTGTAAATGATGATGGAAGTTGCTTGGGCGTGTTTTTGATTTGAAAATTACAAAATTTAAGCACTTTAATTTCATATCGTCGAACATACTTGAATTTAGAAGATCCCTGTAAAAATTGTACACATTAATTTCCCAAGGACTTTTATTTTTATATGATTTATATTTTAAACATACAACGAGGTTAAACTGTTTAGAGGGTATAGATTGCAAACCGGCCAATATTCTAAACAAGGCTTGCAGGCACATTTGAAAAGAAAACGGTTTAAATATCTTTGTCTTGACATTTTATCGTTCTGTTTAAAAGTAGGACCATAAGAAATGAACAACTAAAATAAAAACAAATATAATATTAATTAAATGAACACATTAACAGTCTAATTATTTAAAAGTACAAGCAATTTTTTACAATTTTAAGTAAAAATATGACACCTATTCCTAAACCTTATATGAAGATAAAAATCGTCTGTAGCTAAACAAAATTATATAAGAACATATATTCAAATATGTAACATTATCATTGATGCTGAAACCATTTTTATAACATCATACGAGATAAAAAAAAAACCAAAACAGCCAAACCTACAACAAATTAAATTTTGATTCATATGATTAATTTTTTAGAATGATATATTTCAAAACTTTTTATTAGTTGCTTTACGTCTAACCTTCAAAATCAATCTTTGGAAGACTGCAGTACTTAATTTGTTTAGGCATCAATACTAAAATATTTTTAATGCAAAAATGGCCCTATCATTGATTTATGTTTACAGATTATTTAAAAGACATATTTGTACACACTAAAGAGTATTATTATTTTTCTTAGAGCGGATTTCATAAAAAAGAAAAAAATTATAAAAAATAGTCAAAACTTCAAAAGTCCGCCCTGTACGAACTACTACTCTTTAGTAGGTTAAGTTGTTTTAGTTTTATTTGTCTCATATGTGCACAATTTTTTAGTACTAAGAAAATAAACAATTTTCTAAAACATAAGTTACCTGATGTCCTCTGGGAATGGGTTGTGTGGCTTTTAGAACTATTTTTCTTTCACTTAATAAACCAGTTTTACCGCAATGACTGACGTTTGGATCACAAGAATGGTTGAACAAACAAATGGATGGATATAAAGCACATGGTTCTGACTCAGCCCACATTTTTCCATATAAATCGTCATGAAATTTAAAAAACTGGCTATTTAAATTTAAAACGTTAAGCATGTGCACCAAAGAAGATCCTGCAGTAGATAGATGATAATCCGGAATTTCGAAACCACTCAACATTAAATAATGCAAAATTTCAACAGCAATACAATTCAAAAAGAACAAGGCATCCATCGGTACATTGATTTCATTATTTTCCAAACAAAAAGCCGTAATAAAACTGTTAGAATTGAACTGACCGTTTTCATCAAAACCTTTAGTGTTCATATCAATATTAGTTTCCAATAAGTTTTTAACAGTCGAACAATACTTTTCTATGCCCATTTTTGAGCATTCTTTTGTAAACCACTTCAAAGCAAGTCTGTTAATTTTTTTTTCCCCTGGTATTGACCCCATGGAGTACATAATTGGACATTCTAATTTGTGCCCATCTATGTAAGACTTGCGCATACATTCTTCATTGCAGAAAGAAACCTGTAAAATGTATTTAACATACCTTTAGTATCATTTAATACTTATTGATTACTCACTAGACATTAATAATTATTATATAATATTGTAAATGAAATGAAGAATGTCGCTATTGGTTTTCAACTTATTTAAAGGTAAAAAAAAGTCAGTTTTAAAACCATGATTTAATACCCAATTGTTCAAAAAATAATACAGAACACTGTAGAGGATAATATAATGATACAGTATGGCTGGCAGAACTATTACTGTGTCAGTAAAAATAGAGCTCACAATTTATTTATAACAATTTTCCGAAATCTAATGGTGATAAACATCCATCCTTCTTCCTTTAGGTCCTCGAAACAAAATAATGGCGTTTGGTGTACTTTAAAGTAATAATAAATAATTTTTTTCAATAAAACAATTCTGAGCAGAACTTAGTTTAAAATAGCGTTCTATTTTTAGTTTATTGTATGCAGGTTTTATTTTTTCATCAAAACTTTACAAAAAAAATTTAGAAACAAAAGGAATTTATTAATATCAAGATTTGTTTTTCCATCTACAAAATAAAGTTTCAAAAATATTAGATTGATCACTTATTTTCTATACATATTTAAAATTCAAAAATGATATAAAAATTGAAAACAATAGATTCCAGAAAAATTAATTTACTTCAGTTCGTAAAATTTTAATAAAAATGTTCAGTGAGTTAAGCTAGTAAATGAATCAACTAAATTAATAAAATATAAGTAATAAATAAAATTGTCAAGTCATAGTATCTTCTTCATTATTTTTGAAATGATATCCCCATGTCAAAAATGAATTTTATGAATATCTTGCCTACAACAACTCTAAATTTTACTATTATTCTCAATTTTACTAAAAAGGATTTACTTAGGCATATAAAAAAGTCACGATTTTTTCACTGTCGTAAGTCAAATACTCGGTCAAATATATGAGAAAGGTTAAATTAAAATTTCAAAACTTTTTGTTGAATATTAAAAATTTTACTAGAGATAAATTTCGAAGAACTATGTAGATATATTCAAAGTTTCATTTGAAGTCTAAAAGTACCTATGTAGCAATTGTGCAATTAAGACATGGTGATAATTCCGAATTTCTACCAATATTACTTTCTGAGTTATGCTTATGATTGAATGACTAAAATTGATTTAGTTTACAGCAAATTTCACACTTTTACTCAATTTTTTGGCACTTTTTCATCACACTTGGAAAAACTTGAGAGAAGAAAGAAAATTAACCCTCTAAGTCCCACATACAATTTTTAATCTATAGAGTAGCTGTATGAAACTTTTGGACTAAGTGTACCAAAGTGTCTAAAAAAAAAAAGAATAAATGAACATCATTGAAAAACCAATGTAGACAATCTTACTAAACCTAACCAAATAGACCATCTTCACTCAAAATCCAAAATATTATTAGAACAATAAATCTCAAAAACTAGATATTTAAAATTTTCTATTATTTAGTCCAAAAATGGTTAGCAATTATAGAAACTTTTGTCAAGAATGTAAAAATGTGAAGTTGATATATGGCAAAAATGCCGAGTTCCCAATTACTCTTATTTTTGTAGTTAAGACTAAACAATTCAAGACAAGTTCAAGAAAAACCGGTAAAAGGGCTTATTTCACCATTTTTGGGTTTTCAAACGTTTGAAAAATCTATTTTAAATAGAGAAAACCGACCCATTGAAATACCATCATGTAATTTTTGATCTTGTAAGTTGCTAGACATAACTTTTGAACCAAATTTATAGAGCAAAAAGTATCTTCAAAAAAAAAAAAAAAAATAATAATAATAATAATAACATTATAGAGAACTATTAGATCGTTCTTTTTCGACATTCTAATGTACGAAACGTAATACTATGTTGGATTATTTATCGTGCTTAAAATTTAAACACCTCTTTCTGTTGAAAACCTACTACCTACGTAACGTTTATAATTCTGTCGGCAACACATATAGCAAAAAACGGTACTGGTCTAGTTGACCCCCGCCAGGAAGGCAATTCCCCCGCCACTCAAGTTTAGTTGACGCCTGCCACTTACATTTTGTATTTTCGATAACCAATAATTTATACAAAAATGTATGATTAATAATACATTACACATTTATTAAAAATTATATTAAATATTATATGAGGTAGGTACTTCATAATATTATATACGGCACCCGCTGTTATACCTATTTTATTACACGGATTTTACCAAACATAATTCTTAAAATATCTAATAAGAGAATTTCAAACAAATACCTAACGTATATGATCTCGTACCTTTTTTATCTGCACTCTGCAGTATATCAGTATATTATACATTTTATAACATCAAAAATACGAGAGATGTAGGTAAGTGGCGGGGGAATTGCCTTCCTGGCGGGGGCCAACTAGACCAGTACCCAAAAAACTTACTAATAAACATTTCGGGCAATTGATACCGGCTTCGAATCCTGCCGAGCATTCGTAATAGTAACATTTGTACACGTCGCATCCGAAACCAGAACCTACGTAGGGTTCGTCTACGGCAATCAAGTCACCTGCGAAACGAGTAAAAAAAAATCATAATCGAACGTTGTTAGCGTTGTCGACGGGGCGTCGTTTTCCCGCGGAATCCGCACGACCCCGGCGAGTCGGCCGACACGCACCTGGGTTGATGTCGCACGTGGCGTAAACCCCTCGGCCCATACCGCCGTCCGGCGGACACTTGAGCTCCACGCACCCGGACAGCGCGGGAATGTTCTGGTTGCGGCCGCCGAGCAGCCGGTCTCGCGTCCTGGCCGGCTCGCCGCGCTCCGTCACGCCGTCGCAGCTCTCCATGGCGCTGGTCACCCGCGCGGTCAGCTCGCGTCTCGCCTCCGCGGACACGTGGTCCAGACGCGCCAGGCACCGCGCGTAGTGCTCCCTGGCCGCGGCGCCGCGGCCCAGCATGCACTCCGCGTTGCCCGCGCGCAGGTACAGCTGGTACGCGCCCGCGGCCGGGTACCCGGACAGCGCGGCGCGCCGCACGTCGTCCACGCACAGCCGGTACTGCCCGGAGCGGAACATCGCGTCCGACCGGCCGGCCAGCGCGCGCGCCCGCCGCTCCGTGCCCGGCTCCGAGTGCCCGACGCTCTCGGTGTAGTGCACCAGCGCCGCGGCGTAGTCCTTGTCGCGCAGGCACCCGTCGCCCAGGCGCCGCGACTCGTCCGCCTTCACGCGGTCGTACAGCGCGCGCCCGTAGTCGCCGGGCCCGGGCACCGCGTCCGCCAGCAGCCCGTGCCGCTGCATCAGCTCGCGCGCGAACTCGAACCGCCGCCCGGCCGTGTCGCGGGCCGCGAACGCCGAGAAAACCTCGTCCATCGGACGGTCGGCCGACCGGAACCGGTCGACGTACGCCGCGAACCGTGCGTCGTTCATGGCTGCGTTAACACTTAACTCGAAATCGAAAATCACCGGGGTTAAGGTTATCCTACGGGGCGGCGCGACGAGAGCGTGAGACGATGGCGGTGATGACGTCGACGCGGACGACGCTAACCGAGAGAAAATGAGAGAAAATGAGAGAACCGAGAGAAAATGCGGGAACACCGACTAGCGGTGCACGTGGTGAAACGCGTAAAAAAGGCAAGTCGGTACCGGGCGACGGCGAGCGTATCGAGGTTAAGTGGCTATTGCGTAATCGATTGAAAACAATTATTGTATTTAGTTCGAAAGTTTTTCTTACCGCCTATCGGTCGGGCAGACGCGTAAATACCGTTCGAGCGTACGAATGTACGATACAACTACTGCGGTCCGGATTAAATATAACTGAATACCGACACTATTATATTATATTATAGGTACTCGGACGGCGTTAACCACAATGTTCAAAAATCACAAAACCACGTGGTTATCCGCGGAAAATTTAAAATCGACAATATTTAACGATTAAAATCAGGCATGTGCAACTCAATTACTTTTACGTTGAACTGTGTGTGTCGGATATTATCGGGACCAGAATCGATTTTATACGACTGCTGCGCTCTAGTGATACGTTTTTAAAAGCACCCACGGGCCCAGATGATCCCAGACGCTTACTTTAGACACCATGCAGACCGACACTAGCGCTCGGGGTAGTCTCTGTCTAAGTTTTATTGCGCATAGTAATCAATCAGTATCAATTATTGGTAAATATTTAATGTGTAACGAACACGGACTAAGATAGTATTTAAAAAAAATAAATTTGTACTCTACAATTATAAAAAAACTTATTACCTATTAAGCTAAAATAGATAGATCAACAACAATATTATCAACAACCTTCTTAATGAATTCGACTATAATATTATCGATGAGACAATGCCAATAATACTATGATTAATTTATTTTTATAATTGAAGGGCTACGGGGAAAAACGATAATAGTCAATATTCCTAAAATGTTCAGTATTGCAATTTTAAAGTTTCAGAACTCAAAAACCCATGCCGTCATGGTAATATTTGAACCTGTATTATATCATTGACCGTGATCTTTTTTCCCTAACTCGATTCACGTCACAATTCGTTAAAAAACCAACAAACAAGATAATAATTATCTGATTATTTTTTTTTGACTATTATCGTTCTTCCCCGTAACCCTTCAATTTGTATTACGCCTTAATACAATGTATAAAAATAACATCGTCCCGGAATTAGTATTCTTATTGTCCACCAGAGCGCGGTGTTTCCCGGCATTTGCACAGTCTCTATAGATACTATCATGACAAAATAAACTTTATTTTGTCATGGATACTAATGAACTTTATTTTGTCATGGATTCTATAATCGTGCTATTGCACTGCTGTTGCATAACACAACTTTTCTGATTGAAATTTCAAAAAGGCGCCAAAATTAACACACGTTTTTTAGTGATTTCTGAATAGGAATTTTATTTTAATGGGCATTTCAATAAATTATCATGATTTTAATGATTAATGACTTGTTTTTCACCTATATTTATCAACAAAAACAATTTAAGTGTGTACCCTGAAATCAGATGTACTTACTGTCTTGTCTGTTTTGTCTTCTATTGTTTTATCTGTGTGTGTCTTCCATAATACACCACTTTGGAATTCTATTTTAAACATGACACATTTATTTCTTTATTTTGACCATTTGTTTTATAACAATTTCTTCGATTCATTAGGTTATGTCCCTGTAATTTCTTAGCAATACTTGTTTTCCCACTTCAAAATATATTTGCCGACAGATTGATTTTCTAATATGGCTTGTTTCCCATTGAGATTACTTTCAACATTGCATCTAAGTTAATCAAAACATTATATGGATTGTTCTGTGTTAGTGGACTGACATTAATAAAATTGTGAAATTCACAGGGTTAGTGAATTATACTTAGGATATATACCTCTAAGTGTTTGTTAGCCAAAACATGGATGAAATGTCGAAGGGAATTGGTATTAATTTAAAATTGCACCACAATAATCATCAAAATCAAAAAAAAATTATCAAACTACTATTTTATCCCGTCTATTTCCCATAAATTAGATCTTCAAAGACAGATATATACTTCCACATATACACTTCTTATACTTAAGGACTTTAAGGTTAAGGAATAAAATATTACTTGAAGTCGAGTCGTAATAACCCAAATTTATTCAAAATAATTAAAATTAAAAATATATGACATTTTTTTTTTCAAAATGTTAAAATACCACATAACTATAAATATTATAATGAATGCTAAAACTAAGAAGTAATGATTACTTAATATAAACAATTTATTTTAATATGTTTAAAAACTATACACACATTTATAGTTAATAATAAATAGCTTAAACTACTTTTTTGAAAAAATATAAGTATAAAATCTAAAAAACTTTTTTTTTCAATTAATAAAATACAAAAGTATTTAATCTTGAAAAAAACCAGAATAATTAAAATCTTATTTAAGTTTAAGGAACAAATCTCTACATTAAAATAGAATTAGTAAAACAATGTCATCCATTTTAATTGCAGTCAAAAACCAATTATACTCTAATAAAAAAAAAAGCAAAATACAAAGATTAGATTAACCTTTAAAAATAAAGGAAGATAAATTATGATCATTCATGCTAGGATGAATGTGAGCCAAGTATAACATTGATAAACATTCTTCGTACAATTTAAATGGTCTTTTAACATTAGCATACATAAACTTATTAAAACAGTATAAATAATTTAAATGTCTATGGAACTCATCAAAGTTTTTGTTTTGTATTCTTTTATTAAACTCGTTACACTCCGCCATTACAGTACACATCATTTTTCGGTCCATAAGATTTCTGAAAAAAAATTACTTATCAATTACGACAAAATTTATTTTTAATGAGAATAACATACGATGTGGTTACATGACATGGAATGCATTCGCCTAATGGCCACTCTTCAAGACAAGGCTGGCAGGTACATTTAAAGTTGAAATTCTTCTTACAAAAGGATAATCTTTTTTCAAGTTTATCCCTATTGAAAACGACACCATATGAAATGAACAACTACAGACAAACAAATATAAAATATAAATTAGTAACTATTAATATTGACATTAACAAAAATATAACGCATGTTATTGGTAATACTTAAGGATTACTTAGTAAATAGTAAACCACAAATGATTAATTGTAGAAATATAACACAATATGACATCATTAAGATTCTTACCAAACTATTTCAAAAACTATTGGGATGGACAGAAGCAGAACCGATCTATCCTAAGGTAATTGCAATTTATAAATGCAATGCCATTAAAACCTAAATTTCAATAAATTTTAAATATACATATATATATATATATATATATATATGTAAGAAGTCTGACTTCACTATTTTATCTGTTTTAATAGTTAGTTCAAAATGAATAATAAGTAATAAGTAATTCAATCATCTATGAATAGTCTATAGTAATAAGCACAAGTTATATGATGAAAAATTTGGGCCAAAAAAAATAGCCAACTATTGTTTTTTTTTTTAATAATTGAACGGCTGAGTAGAAAAATGATAATATTCCAAAAATACATAAATAAATATTCCAGCTCATTTAACGTTTATTTATAAAAAAAAAAAGTTGATTATTAAGATCTCATATTTTTGAAGGTTAAAGCTTAGGTATGTTGTACAAACAAGTTATCAATTTTAGTAAAAATTAAGGAAATTAACAGTTTTTTTTTTATTTTCCAAAAATTCAATTTTTGGAATATTATTTTTTTTCTACTCAGTCGTTCAATTATCAAGATCTGTAAACAAAGCATCGAAGTGTGTAATGATACAAAAACTCAGATAGAAATCATCAAATTTATTAAACTAATATCAAATTCTATTGGAACAGTAACGAGAAGTATTTTGGATATTTATAACTAAATTGTATGAAATATCATGAAAATAAATTGTTACATGTCTACAGGTATATTGCAGGTAGGTCAATTGTTAGATTAAATATTAAATATATTAAAATAAGTGTATTTTTTGAGAAAAATAATTATAACCAAAAATAAAAGGACCAATCTCTGGTAACACACTATTTATGTAGTCATATTTACTCGCACGAGGAAATTTTTTTCCTAATGTCGTTTTTCATTTATTATGAGTAAATAAATTAATAATACTAAACAAATTAATAATTATCGATTTCTATTTATAAATTAATCTGTGAATATTTATATTTTTTATTAAATTCTGTAAAAAAATTATTAAAATTAAAATTTTTTAACATTTGTAGCGTCTCTTTCTCTTCCAAATATTGATCGAACATTTCCTTCAATATAAATATTTGTACATTCAACAATATTTTGTATAATTTATAATGGAAAAAATAAATTCCATGTTTCTTAAATGGTTTTTGCACTCATGGTGACGTCTCTAATTCCGTGTTTTTCAGTTACATGATTAACCGATGCGACTCGGATTCTATGGTTCGGTGGTCTATGCGACCATTTAGTTCCATCCTTTCCTACAAAATATTTTTGATGCATGTTCAAAGGTAGTCCATAGTCAGATTCATGATAAGACAAATCTGAATTAGAATAATCAATATTGTTGTATTTAGAATCGCTATCTAAATTTGATTGTTCTGTCATCTGTAATATGGTCACTCGCATTTACAGAAAATTTGATCTTTCACCATCTGACACGCCACCCAAAACTTCTTCATCACTAAATTTATCAGGAAGATATTCTATACGTCATCTTTGGAGTTTGTTCGTTCCAATTTTTTAAAACAAGAAAAAAACCAAACAAATCACGCTCGCGAGACAAAATAGTTCCAAACACTGATATCTATCACTTTACAACATTCTAGCAAGTGAACTTAATAATATAATAATAATAATAATAATAATGATTTATTGTAATAGTGTAATATTATAAATTATATATATTCTTAAGTTAATACATTGCGCGACCCTTATAAGCTTAACTTTTGCTGGGGGAGCAGTTTTTATCTATTATTACAAAGAGAACTTGAAATGAAGGATAACCAAGATAATACATGACAGATGACATTTTATTTATAAACCTTATACTCAATACTATAGAAATGTACGAACATATGTTTTTAATTAAACACTTATAAATATAAATAAGCTGGGGTCATTATTTACCCCATGCGAGTAAGGACGGTTAAAAAATATGGTATTTGTCATTCTCAAAAATAATTTCTTTTACTAATTCTATATGCTTTGAACAAAAGAAAAAGAAAAACTCGTTGATCTTGATGGTACCTAGTTTCAAATTAGGTTAGGTAACATATGACACTATTGTATGTTATAACTTTGGACGAAGTACTAAAACTGTTATTTAATTTGTAATGATTATTGTTGAAATTAAACCATAATAGTGGTATGTTTGAGTGCCAGGATTTAATGTAACGTGGAGTTTAAATAATGAAAATAAAAATACTTAACTATTTTTGAAACTTATTTAACATTTTAAGACGTTGTTTTGTGATTATGTGAAAAAAAACATTTATTAGAATACAGTAATGAAAAAAATGTGAAGAACTTGAAATATGCAGCGGTTTAATTCTAACATCCTTCTCCAAGTGTGAGTAATATTTAATACTTTAAGCATGTGTCAATATGGAACGAATATACAATAAAAAGTAAGAAATAAAAACAATAGTTACCTGACTTCCTTTTGAAATTGGTTGAATGGCTTTCAGAACTCTTGTTTTATCACTCAATAATCCACTACGCATCACATTTGGATCACAAGAGTGGTTAAACAAACCAATGGTTGGATACAAAGCATATGCTATTGGATATGACAGTTCTTTCATCGTATCATAAGGTATCGAAGGGTTATTGACATATAACTTTCGACAATTGTTATCTAAAACATTAATCATGTGCGCAATGGAAGCACCTGCAGTGTTTATAGAACATTCTGGAATTTCAAAACCTATCAATAGCAAGTACTCCAAAATTTCAACAGCAACACAATGAAAAAAAAATAAAGAATCTAATGATGTTCCACTGGTTCGCATACAATAAGCAGACAAAAAATTATCTGACTCAAAAAGTCCATCATCGTCTAAACCTTCAATTTTATGACCAATTTCCGTGGGTTTACCCATTGAATTTATAAGTGAGCAAAATGTTTGTACGCCCATTTTAGAACATTCTTTAACAAACCACTTCAATGCAAGTTGATTCAAATACGAATTTCCTGGTAATGAATGGACGGAATATAAAATTGGACATTCGATATTGTGCCCATCTGTTAATGCATTCTCAAGGCACACTTCATTGCAGTAAAAAGCCTGTAAAAATGAATAAATTTTTAATTTATATTTTAAAATTAAGATTTTGTATTTAAGATAAATGTCTATAGCTCTATAAAGGATAATAAAGATCCAAGATCAGCCCCTGAAGTTACTAATATTTTTTTGTTTTACTTGATATTATAATTATCACACTTGAATTCAATAACAATATCTTTTTTTCAACTTGCAACCATAATAAAATGTTTATATTTAACACAAACTAATCAGATGCTTTACTCTCTTCATTATATTTTTAATAATGACTATTGTAAAATTAATTGCACACCGGAAGTTCCGAGTAATATCAATTTTTCAAATATACTAATCCTATTAAATCTAAGATAGACATCAACATTTGATTTAAAAAATGTCCACAACATAAGTGAACATTTCCACTCATTATGAGAAATCAAAAACATCATAGGTTGGCAACACTATTGCTTTGGTCTGAATAACGCTTTAAACTCAGACATAGTTAAATTATATTCACGGATGTAACTAATGAGGGTCTGACATCTTCTTAATCATTGCTAACGTAATTTATAAATTAATAAGATGCTGGACGTAATAATAATCTAATTCGTTGTATCATTAATAATGATAAGCAAGTACCAGATTATTAGAGTTCGGTAAATGTACAGTTAATAACAGATATGTACTTACTAATGAACATTCCGGACAAGGTATAACAGCGATAGACATTTTCAAACAGCCACTATAATGGCAAATAGAATTATAATACGGACCGGGTCCACAAACATAGGGGTTTTCAATGGCAACGACGTCACCTGCAGATCAAAAAGAAATGATATTAGAAGAAATATCAACATTTTCAGATGGATCAACTGGCGGTGGTAATATTTACCCGGATTTATGTCAGAAGTAGCGAAAACCCCCAGCGGCATGCCGACCGCGGAAGGTCTGATTTCCAGACGTTGCGAAAGCGCAGGGATCTTTTCGTTCACGCCGCCCAGCAGATGACTGACGGGGTTTTTCCTCACGAGCGGCAACTGCTTGCGGTCGTCTTGCGCCTCCGCCGCCATGGCGCGGCACTGTTGGATGGCGCTCTTGACCCGCTCGGTCAGCACCTGCGCCTCGGTGTCCGGGAGCTTCGCCACTTCCCTCACGTGCTTCAGGCACTTGAGGTAGCTCTTCAGCGCTTCATCGCATTGGCGCACCGCGTACAGCGCGTCGCCCGCGCGCTCGTACAGCTCGTACAGCGTGCCGGCCGGATGTCCGGAGAGCAACGCGCGCCACACGTCGTCCGAGCACAGCTGGTACTCGTTGAGCGCGAACAGCGCGGCCGAGCGGCCGGCCAGCGCCAGCGCGTAGCGCTCGGTGTTGGGCTGCGCGACGATCGCCGCCTCGGTGTACCGGGCGAGCGCCTCGCGGAACTCCTGGTCCGCGAGCAGCTTGTCGCCCGCGCACCGCCGCGCGCACGACTCGTCGGAGTCGTACAGCGCGGCGCGGCGCTCTTGCTCCGGGCGCACGGCCGCGGGCAGCATGTGGACGCAGGCCACGGTGGCGCGCACGAACCCGAACACGTCCGCGGCCGTCTTCTCCTTGGCGTGCAGCATCGTCGCGAACGTCACGTACGTCTCGCCCAGCACGTTCTTCTCCAGCAGCGCGTCCACGTACTTGTTGCACGTCGCGGTGTTCATCCAGGTGGCCGACGTAGCGAAATTCGTGCCGGGCTGCGGGACCAGCGTCTTCCGGCGGTCCACGGCTAGGCACCCGGACCGATAAGAGGCGCCCGAGAGCAGCACGGACCCCGGGCGAGTTTCGGGGCCGGCGGTGGCGGCGGCGGCGGCGGCGGCGGAACGGCACGGAGCGGCAGCAGTCGGCTGCTGTGCGACGCCGGCGGCGGTCGGCTGCTGTGCGACGACGGCTGCGGACGGTGCGCGGACGCGTCGACAGGTCGGTACGCAATGGTTGTCCGAGGACCGAGCGCACCGAACGGGTCGTGGCATGGTTGCGCGGCCGTCGGAAATCGGAAACCGAACGGAACGGCGAAAAAAAGCGCGAGACGCGGAATTCCGACGCGGCGGGGCGAGCAGCGATCACTGGACGCGACGGTCGACCGACGGACGATTGGCGGAGGCGGACTACCGAAAACAAATACAATTCACAACATCAGAAATATGTTACAACGAGTAATAGCGTGTAATAGCGGACGCGCCAAAAGTAGCGGCGTCTCGTCGAGCGCACCAGTGCTGTTAGCGACGCTACTGTAGGTTGGCAACGCGTAGTGCGCATAGTTGCCAACGGGGCACAAACCGGTTTTACCGGGACGGTCCAGAGTCCCTACTGGCGGTTACGAGCCCCCACATGCTGTGAATTCCACGGGTCATGACGAATTTATGACCGACCCAAGAATTTGGATACAAAAAAATCATTGAAATCAAGTAAAAGCAGTATTATGATGATGATTTAGATCAGGGGTCGGCAATCGATTTCTATGACGGGTCCAGATAATTCGAAACAAATTTTCGAGGGCCAGAAAAAACTTAAATATTAGTCGGATAATAATCAATGTATTTATTTTCGTATAAAATCATAGTTTAATGTATTCGCTATCGTAATCTCCAATTACGTCATAACAAACGGATCAAATATATAAATTCTATACGGAATCCTAAAATGCGCGGAAAACCGACGTATAAGAAAAATAATTTCCGCGGGCCGGATTAGGTCCGGTGGCCGCCTATTGCCGACCCATGATTTAGAATTTAAATGAATAGAACGTAATAATTTTGCCATCACACGTGGAAAATCAGAATCAAACTGCTTTCGCGAAATAAACAATGTGGTTAGGTTAGGGTGGTTGAATTATTCGATACCTAATATCCCGGCGGTTCGGAATATCAAAATCCGGCAACCCTTTCTGGCAACCCTTGCAAAGCCAAATTTCGAAAACAGAATTACTTACCTGAAATTTAGTACAAACGCCCGTGGATTAATTCGACCTCGCAAGAGAACAGAACCGTTTCACGCACGAACGCTGCTTACACAGCTAGGACCGACCTGGGTGGTGAGCATCGGGCAAAATGCGGCTTCACAGCGTTTTACGCCGGTGCCGGACCGTCGAACCCCCTCCCTTAGCACGTCGACGACGTACTCGCGCGGGACGACGACGGGCCGTCTCAAGGTCACTGCCCACCACCTGTAATGTCAAAGAGGGAGGTTAGTTAACCATTTCGGTGTGGTGTGGGTACTGCCGGTACTGGGTATGGGTGGCACCTACAGGTTTTCGTCGTGAAACGACGTCGTTCTTTGTTCCTTTGTGAAGACCGCACCTCGATGTTTATTGATCAAATGCTTTTCACGTTTGCGAACCATTATAATGTCGAGACTGGTTTCGGTCGTTTCGGACGATTTCTGGACAATAACGAATTTGACCGGCGGTGGGTGTTGTGCTCGGAATTCGAAATATTTATCTACCTACTCTTATGACACAGGGGTTCTCATTGTGTCCGGCCATGGTGCCGCTGCACGCCTCGGGCATTTCGTAACCTTGAACCAGTGATTATCGGAGGGTATACAGTGGTATACGGCGTATACACCCTTAACGGATTCGTCAATCACGGTGTACACTTTTTGGAAATTGTACAACGGGCTCATATAAAACGCCTGTGTGCGATCGTTTACTCATAGCATCAAAATTGAGGAAATATTCGTCAGTTGACGTTGTTAGGAAAATCATTCCAACAGGCTTTTTGAAACTATTTTTTTTAATGCTGCAAATGATTCAACTAAAAACTCTAAAACTAAAAATAAATATCTCGGCCTAAAAAAAAAAAAATAGCTTATTACTCTAATTGATTATAATTTAATAATAATAAATTATAACTTATAATAATACATTTATTTATTATTTATTTATTTATTTTATTTTATTTTTTATTGAATCATCACAAAATATAAATATTAAATACTTCACATGGTTATCTATCTCTTTTAGGGTAGTAGCTTGTGTTAGAGAGAGAAAGTAATATATTCTGAACTATAAATATATGTTGAATAACAAACCAAATACATAAGAAATTTAAAAAAACAATAAATTGACAATTATATAAATAATTTTAAAAAATATAACAATTGTATGACCTAAACTAATTGAGAAAATAACCAATTATAAACAATTTTTTACTATAATTTTTAGAATAGTGAATATTTTTTTATACTTACATGTCATAGAGTTAAAATAGACAAGTTCTAAGCAGTTCACCAATGATTGACCTAAAGATTTCCAAGAATATTTAATTACGATACCTAGATATCGAGTATTTGTTACTTATTTTATGGTTAAACAATTATTTAGGTCAATACAACTTTTACCATCGATACATCTTTGTGTTTTTATGGGATTACAAATTGAGAAACTCTTATACATTGAAAATGTCATAAACTTTGTTTTATGTTCGTTAAGCGTGAACTTTCACATATGAATCGATATATCCTGTTTAAACTAACAGTAGTTTTGTGATGAACCACGTCCCAAGTTTTATCAGTAAAAAGTAAGCAGGTATCGTCGCCATAAGAGACAACTAACCCATCAATGAATTATCTTCTTACTGCGTTGCTATAAAATATGAATAAAATAGGATCTAGTACACTTTCTTGAGGGACTCAACTTTCGACTATACCTTGCTAACCTGTTATTTCATTGATCCTGATTGATTTGTTTTCTATTTGCTAAGTAACTTTTAAACAATTCAAAGCTAATATTGTCAATACCGAAGCTTGTAAATATCTGTAAAAGGGTATGAATTAACCTAACAGCAATCACTTTATTACTGTTATCTAATTCATTATAAATACATTGAGTTGTGTTAAATAGCTATAATACTTATATTAATTATTTACCAATACAATACTGAATTGAAATTGAATTGAGGATGCCGTAATATTGTTTTAAATATCAAGACATCAAACTATTTTACACAATTAAAAAAAAAAAATGCTTCTATGAAAAATACAGTGACTATGAATCAGTGTCACATGCAGAGGCGTATTTTCAACTTTTTTAGGGAAGCCTAACAATTTTTTAGATTCTGAGTGAAGCGAAGGATCTTATGGTTTTACAATGATGTTTATTTTTTTTTTTTTTTTTTTTTTTTTCTTTTTTTTTTTTTTTTTCTGTAAACACTTTTTCGTATAGAAATCCTTGTCCAAAAGTTTCGTCCAGCAACTTTTTAGATTCGAAATTGAACTGAGATGGTACTTTAGAGAGGTCATTTTTCCAAAATCTCCATAGTTTTTCCAGTAATCAAAAATAACGATCGAAAAACTGAGTAAAAACGGTAAAATCGGTAAAAATCCGCCGTAAACGAGATTTTCACTGTTCAGATTTTAGGTATTTAGTCATAAATCGAAAAGTATTGAAGCTAGAAACTTGAAAATTTTATCCAATATCAAATACATACTTTTTTATATTGGACAACATTTTCAGAACAATTATAGCACTTTTGACTTAAATATAGAACTTTTAATTTACCAAATTGTTTGAAAGTTTTTATGTAATATAATTTTAAATATTTGACAAAAAGTTCTGAAAATTTAATATGACCTTACTCATATACCTACCTAATTATCCTAACAAAAGTTCAAAAATCGTTAGTCAGGATTTTTTTTTATACACGTTTTAACAAATTCATATAAATTCGTATATGAATATCGACTGTTTTTACGTTAATTTTCAACTTAAAATCTGTATAAATCTTTTTGGTGTGTCCGATCACAATGAAACTTGGAATATAGATATAAAAACATGTTTCGAATCTTTTGGTAACAGAAAATTTCTAACGAGTTAAAAATTGAATATTTTATGAGGGTTTAATAACGAAAAAACTCACCAAAAATCAGACAAATAACCGAAAAATACGTAAACAGTATATAAATAATATATTATATTACACTGAAGCTTTGCTCAGAATCGTTTTATACTAAAGAAATGAGTCATCATTTCTTTAAAACTTAATACATTCATCACCAATATCTTGTCCGAGGTTAGGTTAGGTGATCCCATGATAGAAAGTGCTATACACTCCTCACCATTATCTTGTCCGAGGAGCGAAGCGACGAAGGACGAACTTCCACCACCATTATCTTACCAGCTTTTTAATTTTAGCATTATAAAGGTACAGGTATGAGAAAATGATTTCTATAATACATTGAACAAATGGAAAAAAAGTGAACAACTTCACAACGATACGGGCCTTCCACATAGGCGCAATTTTAACTTTTAACTTGGGGGGCTGAATATATTAAAGGCAAGCAGACCCGTGGGGGGCTTTACCCCCCATACCGCCCACCAATCACCATTGATATTACCTTACATTATAATATTACTTCATAATCCAATTACATTTTTTTTTCTTCATTATTACTCTCGACCTACTTCAAATTTCAAATAGAGGTGTGACTTATAATAACATAATTACAAACAACATTGTAATACTTTTATTAATTTATTTTAATATCCCTATATATCAATAAAAATAAACAAACAACAAATTATAATTGTAACCTTTTATTGGTTTTAACATACTCAATTAGTATATCCTCAGCTTTAAGCTGATTTGATACTTCTCTTTCAATGTTTATTATTGCCAAACTAGAAAATCGCTCCTGGTTCATCGATGTGCGTAGCCAATTTTTAATTCTTCTCATAGTGGAGAAAGAACGCTCACGCGTGGCTGAACTAACGGGAATTGAAAGAGCCACTTTCAACAAAGTGTATAAATTTGGATAAATTTTAGATTGTACCACTTCTTTTATTTTATCAAAATCAATCTGTAATTCTATGCTTGATCTAAGTACACAATTTTTTACCACCATCATTTCACTTTTCAGAGCATTTAAATCAATATTGAACTACTCCTATAAGAAAAGAAATTATTTTTATATTAAATTGAATACATCTCATGTTAATAATTTATCCTTACTTTATAATTTTCAATGAAAAAAGTGCTGTCATCATAATTTAATTTCATAAAATTATCAACTGCTGTGGCCATTTTCAGGCTTTCAGTGGAAAATCTTTTTTTTATGTTGTAACAATAGTGTCTATTAATTTGAAATAAATTATTCGCCAGTGTTTTTCATTTTCATTAGTTTGTTCAGTGCTTGTGGTTGATGATAAATGGAAATCCTTCAAATGATTTGGTTCTCTTTTTAATCTCTTAGCAGTACAATCTGAAATCAACAGCAATTTTAAATAATATACTTCATACCAATAATAAAAATATTTTTATACTAACCTTCTATAGGTGTTTCAATAGCATGAGTTTCAGCAAACATTTTAACAGTAGACCATACGTCAGAAAAACACTTATCTGAACGTTTTTCTTCAAACGTTTTTATTACACCTTCAATAACTAGGCCAGCTTTTCCCAGTGTAGCTGTTTTTTGTTGTAACTGGGTACTAAGAATATTGATAACTTGTAATATATCTTCCAAGACAATGAGGTGAAAAATAAATGAAACTGTATTCATTATAGATAAAATTCCTATTACAAAATTATTACTAGTCAATTAATTGTTACTGTATGATTTTATTTATTATGACAATTCATCATTTAGTTCATAATAAAAAAATAAAATGTATAGGTAATAGGTATGAGCATGAGTAAATAAAAACAGATTTGACTTATATTTTAAAATTTACCTAAGGCCTGGGAAACATCTCGATCATTGGAATTCTCAATTTTTTCTTTTAATGCTTCAATTATTGCTTTAAAATTATGTTTAACTGAAGTACAATTTTTGACTCTGCAATTCCAACGTTTATCACTAATTGCTGTGATAAGATATTTTTTTCAAACCTAGTTGTTTTTGAATTTCTTTAAATTTGAAGTTGTTTGTTGGCATAGAAAAATAAATATATATGGATTCAAGACAATTAAACACATACCGGGTTTCCTAAAAATGTATATAATATAAAAGTTATGATACGTTTAAAATAATGAAAAATATTTTTCTTTACCTTAACTAACTTGCACATGTCAATTACAATTAAATTGACTCTATGTGCCATACAGTGAGTATAGATGGCATATGGGTGTCTTAACTTTACTTTTTGTTGCACACCATTAAATCGGCCTGACATCACGCTAGCTCCATCGTATGATTGTGCGACTATTGGTATTTGAGCGATGCTACTTGCATCCAAATAATTAAATATAATAGTACTCAAAGAATCAGCATCTTGTTTCTCTGATACATTTAGGAAAGTTAAAAAACGTTCAACAACATATACATTTTTAGTATATCTTATGCAAAAAGAAAGCTGCTCTTCATTGAAAGATCTAGAAAGTATATAAATATAAACATATTTTTTTTTATCAGGTATATAAACTATGACTAAGTAATAAGTTAAATGTTTACCTTGCTTCATCGATGATAACACTAAATACACCACATTCTTTAATTTCATTGCAAATAAAATCATTCATTTTCTTAGCATATATATCAATAATAGTGTTCTGCACAGACCAACTTGTATAAATGGTTTTGGAATAAAAATGATTTGCAAATATTTCATTAAACTTAGCAACCATATTGCAAGTTTCTTTAAAATTTCCTAAAACGTGTTTTATAATTTTAAAATAAGAATATTTAAACATATTTAAAGTACAAACCTCTGTTTATAGAAAGCTCATTTTCTCTATGGCCACTAAAAGCAATTCCTTGTTTACTTAAAAATAATGTTATTTCAATTAACTGCATCATTTAAGTTCTGTTTTCTTTTATTTGTTGCATATTTGCAGAAACAATTTGGTTATGAACAGATCCATTTTTTTGCATTGAGCTGTGAGCTGACCATTTAGACATTGCAATTAAATGATGTATACAACTATTATGCAATTCAAGTTTTGTACGATTCAACATTGAATCTCTACAACCACTTAACTAAAACAATAAAATAAAAACTCATTGCATACCCAGATTACATTAAAATATAATATGTACATAGTATATAGGTGCCTATGTACCTCATTAGGTAACTCAATACCTATAGAATTCTAAAATTTAAAACTTATTATTAAAAACTTTTACTTTTTTCCAATTATTAAATCCAATACTAATAAATGTTTGTTCAACATGGCCAAAGTCAATTGAAAATAAGCGACAAGCGTAACAAAAAATGGCATCATTTTTAATGCTATACTCAATCCATGGACATTTTTTATAGTAGGTACTCGAAAATGATCTATTTATTGTCCAAATTTAGTTTTTGGAAATACTTAGAAACATTGAAGTAATTAACTACTTACACAATTATTAATTACAACTTAAAATTAAAGATTGCATAAATATTATAAATTACGACCAATACCTACAATAAGAAAAGGGAATTTGAAAACTGTACTTACTTTTAAAATTGGCCTCATAGGTCCGGAATTTAAATCTCCAAAATCTAAATATCTACTTGTTGTATTATTGGTAATATATTCATCATCGCTGTTGACAATATTGGTGTTGGTAGCAGTAGTGATAGAAACCGATATATATTGATCAACATCTATTTTTGTAGAAACTGTAGAACTTGTAGAAGTAGTTGTGGATTTATTTTTGTTATTGAAAATGTTGAATAACTTTTTACTTTCCATTGTTGTTTTTAAAAACGTTTAAATAAGTTTTAATGCACTGATCATAAAAAATAAACGATAGACTAACGTAAACGCGGATTGTTAACTGGTGTTATGAAAACGACAAGCGCGGATAGCGATCATAATATGTAAGGCTACGGTTACTATGGATGCGAGTTCTGACGAAAATATGTTCTGACGAATTCTGACGAATTCGTACTAACAAACAAACACATCTATTTTAATGAGAGTTTTTACACTGAAAGTGACAAACACGTCAGAACATGCACGACGTCGTCAGAACGGTTGAGCGATCAAACAAGTTTGATTTTTTCGTCAGAACAATTTTTCGTCAGAACTCGCATCCATAGTAACCGTAGCCTAACCAAAATATAAAAGCATTCAGAAATCAGATAAGCGCAGTAAATGGTCGCAGGAAAAGACCTAGTTCGCCGAATTTAAAACAATAAAAATAACTTTTTAATCTAATATACCTAGTATTAACTATAAACACGCCATGTCAAATATTATGTGGGCTTACGCCTATTACTACTCATATTATTATTTAATATTTACTATGCAGTAGGTGCCTAAATATACATTTAGTATAATATACTATCACGATCATGACGCGATAGCAATAATAAGACAATGTAATAATAATTCCTAATAATTTAGGATCAAAATTATATATTTATTTCTACAATATCAGTGATAATTTTTATTTTATAATTAACATGACCGTCTCGTAATATACAATATTATTTAAATAGATAAAAAAAAGTACACATTTATAATAAAGCATTTTAAATTTGTAGATTTTTAGGGGGGCTACGGTTAAGTTTGGGGGCTAAGACCCCCCCCAAGCCCCCCACAATTTGCGCCTAATGGGCCTTCCACAACTATCTACCTGGATAACACAACAATTCAAAAATTTTCACAAAAATCTTCACAAAGTTGATGGAGCACATCATTACAGAATCGGTAGAAGGTCTGCCAATCTAAGACTCAAACCTCGGCTACCTCAGGATATCCTACTCGAACTTATTGAAAACACCTCAACCTCAGATTCCGACCTAGACTCATAAACTAACCAAAAATTAAAACATTTAGTTCTTAGTAAATGTAAATACTGCTGTAAATATTATCCATTATAATTATTATATTGTAATATTGTAACATTGTAAAAATACTCTGTATATTGAAACAATTAAAATAAATAACTAAAAAAAAGAAAAAAGTGACCAATGTACATAGCTCTTAAAAATAGCATGGGCTGATTTTAACAACTAAGTATAGTTTATTTAAACTTCTATTTGATACATTTTTATGTACAAAACAAATACGTATTTTTATTTTTGCTCAAGTCATCTGACATTGTATGGGGTGAGTGAAAATATTTACTGTAAATGGACTTCATTGCCAGTTCGTTGAATCTATTATAAAAAATAAATCATACATTTTACTCAAATAAAAATAAATAAATATTTTACTGAATAAAACTGTTCAATATTAATGTAGCCTTTATTTCTTCGTCCGTAGTCGAAACAAACTGAAGAAAATTTACATGAAATGTACATATTTCAAAATTCACATAAAGGGCACAAACAGGAGTATAATTAGGTACCTACGTGGCCTTGAAAATAAAACTCCCGGGAGATGAGGGAGATAGATCAGCCTAAATCATTTTTGTTCATGAAATTTTCATCAATGTCATATAATTGAAAAGACAATTAATTTATTAAATATAAAATCTTTAGAAAAAGTATTTATTAATGGCCACGAGTATAGGTACTTAAGTTTATTATACTTCCTGTTTTTTAAATTCTAAGTGATAGCGTAGTTTATTGTCTATTGTTTTTTCATTTTTATTAGTTTGGTATGATAGGTATAAATAGTGTCAATAGTGATATTTATGGAATTCAAACATGACTGTGTTTTTTTTAATAAATGTAAATAGGAATCACTATTTTTAATGCTCGATGCCTTTAAACAAACAATGTTTTGCTGTCCACAATCCACATAAAACATATATGTTGAGTTAGCTTATTTTATTGAAATAATGTTTTTTCTATTTTCCATTAATTTTAGTTCTGAGGAAAGAGTTCAGTACCCCTGGATCCCACAGTAAATACGCCACTGGTGACATAATAAAAGTAGTGATATTTTTTTATAAAATATAATATGTTTACATAATTCTTGGTTTTAGTGGTCAATGCCGTAGCCCCCTAAATATTTTTTTCGCAGGATGTAGTTGTAATGTGGTACTGTGGCGTACAGAATCATGTTGTTAATGTATTAATAATTAATATTAATATATTATACAAAGTAAATCTATGATAAATTCACTATTTTTAATTTAAATTTATTAAAAGTTAATTTACATCATTTTGAAGTCGTAACAATCATCATTTTAAGTGAAACTACGCCCTGGGCTAACTGGACTTTAACCCAGGCTAATCAGCTCCGTATTGATGTTTACGTTTCATATTAATGAACATTTACAAAAGGAAAAAACATATTTGAAAATGAGAAAAAAAAGGCTAATGATAATTATCATTTTTTAGTACAATAATAGATCAATATTATTCAGCCAACATTATTTTTAACGTTATTTAAAATATTATATTTATTTAAAAAAAAACATTTAAATTATAACATGAAACACATTTTAGTACCTACTTAATTAATTTTTAGTTATCGTTTATTTCAAACGGTTTATAGGTTTCGGTCATAATATATAAGTAGGTAGTGTACTTGAAAATCATCACACATACCTAATGCATTGAATTAAACTTTATTTTATGATTGTCTTAGAAAACAAAATCCTCAAATAAACCATTTCTATTGTTTATTAATCTATACACAGTGAACGACTTGGGAAAAAAGTAGTGGAGGTAACAACAATATGAAGTTTGGTTTTATTTATTGAATTAGTTCTTATAATACTTAATATAATCTATGTCGTAATAAAAAAACTAAAATTAGCATCTAAAAATATAAAGCTGCTGTTGCCTGTTGCCATGATAGATGTCTTAGCTCGATAATATAGATTATTAACTAAATAAACTTAACAGTTTAAACCGTATAACCAAACATTTTTTAATTTAACTTTCGTTTAATTAATCAACTAGCGGTAAACATGCAAACGACATATTTTAGAATTCAATAAATGTCATAATACGATAGTACGAAGATATTCCATGGCAATTTCATTGTATTGATTTTTACTGTGAAGAATTAGAGAGTTTAGATATCTAGATATTTAGATTTAAGGATCTAGATTGTTTAGGCTCTCGAGGGTACTTTTCAGTTTGTATGATCTATGTAGATATCACACAGATTTTGTGTTCACTGAGATAAATAAAAATATACCGGAACTGGAGCGCGGACTCTATGTCAAAAACGGGCCTACCCAACTGGCGTCACCCTCACTCTTGTATAGTAATAAATTCATTATGTCGTCGGTGCACAACAAGAGTGACACAACCACAGATATATAAAACATTTTATATATCAGCTGTGGACACAACTCAAAAATTCGCATTTTCGAGATTATAATGAAAATGCGTTGCAAAATACCCATATTTTTATTTATGCAAGAACAACTTTTTTGAAATGTCCAATAATCGCCACAATATATCGATAGTGTCGTTATTCCGTTATCGCATAATCGCTAGTTTGTAATCACGAATATTCTTAAAATTATCAAAAAAAACTTGTTTTTTTTAGGATGCAAAGTAAACAGTTTTATTGATTCCAAAAAAAAAAATTGAATTTGAACGATCCTAAATCGTAGTTGTGTCACTATTGTGTGCACCGACGATGTATTTCCGTTATGGACTTTGGTGTATTCCTAACTTTTGTTCTTTGTTTAATCGTTTACATTTAACATTTCAAAGGTTATATAAATAATATTATTTAGTTTATTTACTGTGTGGACACTTATTTCAGTTGTCAGTAGTTCAGTACCCAATATAGTAATTGAGATTATAATAATTATCATTTTAGTTGTTTTATGTTCTGTCCCCCCCCCCAACATACATTTTTCTGGCTACGATACTGATAGTAGTTATACCTAGCCAAAGAAAACCGGACTTCAGGATATGCTATGCTTCAAGGGTTTAAAAACCGTATTAAAAAAAATATATCTTATAGGCAAGATTACAGGTTAGGTTAAGTTAGGTGCCGTAAGTCTAAAAAGATGGAAACCAGAGGTATTCACCTCCACCTCAAAGTACTTCACCTATACAGACCAGTGGCATATTTAGGATTTTTCCAAGGGGGGGATCAAAATAAAAACTTTAATAGAGTTTTAATTTACCCCTTAGTTAGTATTAAGCTTTAATGACTACTGGTCAAACTACTGTATGATTTATATACCTAGGTACTGCATTAGTATAAATTTGAGGACTTAGCTCCATGGCACAACAACAAAGTTACAAAAGAGTTACAAAATACACGGAAGTTTGAGATCGCATATTTAAATGAGATAAATTACAAATAAACCCTGTAAGATTTTGATTATTTTTAATTATTTCTGCAGTCAATATTCGTTTTAAAATAATTTATATTTTTAACCTATATAGGTTGTCTATACTTATATAGTATTAGTATGGATAATTGTTCAAAAATATTTTTATGACTTCCATATTAAATATGATAAAGCTAACCACCCAATACTTTCATGCTTAAAACGAGTAATTGTATATTGTTACTTTTTAATTTTTATCATTGTTAATTTTATTTTGTTATTTAATTTTTAGTAGGCAAAATTATTTAAAATTTACATATCTTTTTTAAATATGATAAAATTTATATACCACCAGTGGTGAATCATTAAATAAATTTATGGCTGTATGCACCCCAATCAGGTTTGAAAATACCACAGAAATTTTTTCTCGCTACGCTTAAGATAACATTCAACTTACTAATAATTTATTACAAATATAAGGTATCTACTAGATGTGTCAACGTAAATACATTTTTGAAGTACCTATACTTTTTAAATTTATTTTCTTGATGCCTATTTAGTGAAATCAATTAATTAATTATTTTTTTAATTTAACCTAAAATTGCGATTTTAGTCTTAGAGAACTACAATATAGAAATGTAAAATGACTTTAATGTATACTTAGTTTAAAAAAAAAGTTGTAATAAGATAACATTAGATTCTGCAAGATATCCACTACAAATACCATATATTTTTTATAAATAATAAATAGTAAATATTCAGTTATTGAAATAGAAAAGTTTTACTTTTAAATTAATTTAAGATATAATAATATCATGCTATAAATGTAATTATATTGATCGGATAAACTCAGAACGATATAATGTATAGTTTTATATTGTCACTTGGTATAATATTATATTTTGTCTTTTGCCCATGTATTGTCAACTCCTGTATTTGCATTTGTATGACTATATCTGAGTACAGTATCCTGTTTTATAATAAGCTTAATTTAATTTGAATTAAAAAAAATCAAAAAAATAGTGAAAAATGCAATTTATGTGGCTATTAACTTCTAAAATAATATATAATTCTAAATTCTTTAAAAAATAATGTCAAAGAAAAATTGTCTTTAAGGTTAAACACTACTCATTTATATAGTAACATTCAAAATTTGTTCATTGTCAACTTTACAAGAATCTGTACGTTATACATTTATATTATATAAATGTATTTATCAAATCAAGTTCAAACGATTATTACTATACCTAATAATTCGACCGTATTACAAATAAATCTTTTTTATTTACATTACTCATAAAATCAAATTTTAACATAAATAGCATTTCATAAGTAGGTAAAATCAAAAAAATATCACTTCACTCTGATCATTAAATTAGTATTAATATTTATTAATAATGATAATTTTTTTTCATCAAAATTTATAAAATAAAATTGGTAACTAAAATTAAGAACTCCTTTATAAAATAATAAATTTACAAAAACATAAAAAGTATTAAATAATAGATAATCTGTCAAAGAATTTTTCACAAACTTTGTTTATACATATCTGTATTTTCTTCATGTTTTTTTTTTTTGCTCTAGTGTCATCTGCAGATCTGTGTTGATTAACTAACCAATTGTTAACATATGGTTCTGGGTTCTGACAATAAAGTAGGAATCTATTTATATTTATAAACAGTAAATTAGAAAAATCAGTTAGTTAATGTAAACCTAAGATCAGTGCAAATTAAATTTAAAACACTAAAAAACCAAAACGTTTTCATTCAGAAATCAAACAAGGGAAAGTTGTAACGCAATTACTTATTCTGGAAACACATCTTGAAGACTTTTATTTTCATCAATATATACTCTCAACCCGTTTATTGCATTGTTCTTGTTCTGCTTCACTTCTGCTTCACGCCTTCACCCATCTAATTCACCCTTCATTCATCTAATCTCTTTTCTATGCCTTCACCATTATATTATGTTTACATCAACTGGCTAAGTACTTTTATCAAATATCATTTATGGTGATTGGTGATATCTTTAATCAAACTTAAGTCATTAGTATTTTCTAATTGGTGCAATTTTTGAATAACTTATCAATTTAATGTTTTTGAAAACCATTTTATTCAAGGTTATTAGATTATACAGATTGTCTCATTTTGGAATTTATGAAAAAATAGGAGTGGAGGGAAATACACTCTGCCGTCACTGCCGGAACACTGGCTATAGATTTGTGCGTTTGCGTTATGCTCACTATATAGCTGTTTATTGTGAAATCGAGTTGTTTTTTTTCCGAATATTATAATATATACAAATTTTATATACTTCTTGTATAATTATAATAATAATGAGTTCCAGAGGTGGTGGTTTTAATTGTGCTATTGCGACGTGCAATTTGTATTCCGCCAAAACAAAAAAAACTGGAATGACTGATACTTCGTTTCACAGGTAGGTACTTATTTATTAATTCTGATTTCATCAATGATACTTAAATATAAATTTTTAAGGCTATTAAAATATGTATTTTATAGTTAATTATAAATACTTATTTGTCATAGTACCTACACAGTAGGTACGTCAGTACCAGAGTTGAGATGTTTAAAATATTTTATTTTAAACTCATCTTATTTAAAACATGTTTTAAACAATCAAATTAATCAAAACATGGTTTGTTTAAATTAAAACAATGATTTACGACATAAAAAAAAAAAATTGTTTTTAACAGAAAAATACTTATCTGCCAATAACTTATTAGTTTTACTATCTATCAGCTACCAAAATGATGTACATATATATATATATATATATATATATATATATATATATATATATATATATATATATATATATATATATATATATATATATATATATATTATATAGGTATACATATTTTTAACATTAAATTCATTTTTAATTAATTAAACTATAATTTTTAGATTTCCAAAAGATCTTGATGTCCAAAAAATATGGATACAAAAATGTAAACGGGAAGACTCCTGGAATCCCAGCAAATCTTACATTTGTTCCAAACATTTCAAATCGGAAAACTTTGTTCGCGATCTAAAAGCTGAACTTATGGGAAGTAAACTTGTCAGAAGATTAAAGCCTGGTTCTGTACCAACATTGAACCTGCCAACCTGTTTCTCTACTATATCACAGTCTGCTTTGGAGCGCAGAAGTAGAATGGAAGCAAAATCAATAAAAGAGGTATTATTATATTATACAATAATTTAACATAATAATAATTTGCCAATTTTTTATTTATGAATAGTAAAAAAATATTTTTTTTCATAAATCCTAAAATATGTATAAACATTGATTAAATATACTTAATATTTAATCAATGGTATAAAGGTAAGAAATTAATTATTAATTAATTTTATTACAGTCTCATGATCAGTTTATTTCTACTATTCTTAACACAGTACCAACCGTGTCTACAGATATGCTTGATGAAGCTTTTACTGAAAATAATCAAACTTTGGATCCAAATTATAAATTAATGTTTGAAGAGTTGTTCAAAAAACATCAAAATTTAAAAAGTGAGAATGAAAAACTGAAAATTGAACTTTTATCATACAAAAATTCAGATTTGGATTATAAAAGAATAAAAGAAAATCTAAGACATGACATAAAAATTCTCCAAAACCGTTTAAAAACTTTAAATTCAGCTCTCACAGAAACACAAAAGTCTTCATCAAAGTTAATAAAAACTCTTATTCGAAATAAAAGTACTGCTATTGAAAATAAAGCAAAATCATATCTGTCAACAATATTTACTCCAAATCAGTTAAATCTTATGATGAAGAAGAAAAAACAGGTTCATTGGACACAGCAAGAAATATCAAAAGCCTTCACATTAAGGTATTTTAGCAAGCGAGCGTATGTGTTTGTCAAACGTGAACTACATTACCCACTTCCAGGTAAATGAAATTTAAATATATTTATATGTTAATAATTTTATTTATAAAACATTAATAATGCATGTTCTAACCTAACTTTTTTTTTTCAAAGGACTGTCATCTCTTCAACGGTGGGCAAAAGGTATATGCAAGGACACAAAAACAGGTACAGATAATGACACAAGTAATGACAATGAATCTGAAAATTTAAGTGAAATGACACAAGATGCAGTTGAGTACTTAGCTGGGTGGATAGCCAAGAAGTATAGAATTAAGTTTCCTGAACTTGGCTGCACTACAACACAACTTAATAATTCTCGTGGCAATGATCATAACTACCAAGTACCAACCTGGATTGAACATCTATCTTATATAGGTCTGATAGTTCCTAATAATTATTTTAAAACAAAAATTTTTAGAATAGAAAAACTATTTAGAAAATTTACCAAAACGAAAATCCCTAAAGGACCGAGTGTTGTAAAACAACTTACACAAAAAATAATTAATAGAATACATATTGAAGAAAAGTATTATCCAGTTATAAAGACATATGTAAGACAGAGAATCTTCATTCGAATGAAATATATTACCAAAACTCACCAGGCTCTAATAGCAAAAAGGAAAGCAAGACTTCAATTACTAAGGCTACAAAAGTTACAAAGAATTATGACTTAATAGTTAATTAAAATAAAATATAATATTAATTTCATAATGTAATTGTTTTTTGTATTTATATAAAATAATATTAAAAATATATGTAAACAATTTGCAGTTTGGTTTCTTGGTTACCTTCTTAATTCATTAATTCATAGTTAATGATTCATCATATTATCATACATTTATAAACCATAGATTTTTACCTTAACAAAATTTGTATTAATGGTCGATTAAAATATAATAATATTGTGCTAGGTAATTAAAAAATATGTTTCAGAAAGGACTAGTGTAAAAAGAATATTTTCATTTAAAAACAATACCAAAATTAATTCATATTACATTTCAAAATAAATACCAAAATCTCCATTTTATAAATATTTAATTATTACCTATTTATGTATTAATATTAATCAATAGGGCTAAGATAGTATAAGATTTTGATTTTTTTTTTTTTTCTCATGATATACAGAATAAAGCTTATGTACACTCATAACAGAAATAATACTGTTATACATTAAAATATATGTAATATATTCTGTACCGAAATTTGTTATTAATAATTAATAATTATTCTACATATTTTAGATTTGTTGTATAAAATCCTAGCCCTAATAATATATGAATACTGATTCAATATTATTTATAAATATGAAACATTGATTTTGTTTGGTTAGCATCAAGGTGAAATAACACCAAACTTTACAAAACTTCTTAAATCAAATTTTTTTTCTTAAATTTTATTCAAAAATTATAGCTTATTATCTAGTTAAATAGCTGATAAATCAAATAAATAATTAATATTAATTAAGTTATCAAAATCCTAAATGTAAATGCAAAGAAAGTATGTGTAAAACTATTATTATTAATAAATAATAATACTGTAGAAAATGAGAATGCAATACATGTTACGGCCGTCGAATGTTCCGGCAATGACGTCAGTTGACACGGAACGGTACGGGGGGAAACATTTTGTTTACACGACTGTGAGGCAACCTGTATAATCTAATAACCTTGCATTTTATTATTTTCAATTTTAGGTTCTTTATTATTATCACTGATATTATCTTTAGAAGAATCTAAAATTCAAATTTCAAGTTGATCTTTTAATACTTGAATTTGTTTCTATCAGTGTTATTTTTTGATTTAGAAAATTCAAAGATATATTAGTAAGTTCTAAAAGTACATCATGCATTAGAAATAAATCAAACAACAATTCAGGTGAACACAATTTCTTATATAAACCTAAATATTTACTTCTTGTTTTGAAATCTTTAGCCATATCTAAATGAGTTGAAAAAATGTAGAGCAGAAAATGTTTTCATACTGCATTAACAGCTCACCAGTTGCTTGTTACCCATCTAGTATCAAGAACTCTTCTGACTTTTATAAATATAATATTCAATTCATTACATCTCTAATTGCATTACTATTTTTCGGTGAATTATTATACAGTACATTCAAAGAGTCAATGAATGATTTATGATTTAAAATGATTTATGGAACTTAAATCTTCCATGGTAACATTAATAACAAGCCTGTGATTCAAACTATGTCGGCTAAAAATTAATAGATATTAATCTTTTAATCTCATTGCACCTCTAGACATTTTTCCTAACAGGATTCTATCTAAGTCACTAACAAAGGATATCCAATTATTTGTTGATTATTCACTTTTGAATCCTAATTTATGAAAAAAATCAATGAGAGCGGCGTGACTATGTTTTCTGATATTTGATATTCAAGTTCAACTAAAGTTAAAAATATTATAATTAGATCTTCAGAGGATATTAGAGATATTAGGATATTCAGAGGAATTATTTTGTACTTAATGTGGTTAATTCATCGATCAAAACTGACAACTTTAAATTAGACTCAATGATATTGCTCAAAGTTTTCTTTTTCATTTCAATTGCTATGCAAGGTAGGTACTATAGAAGTAGATGAAAATAGCGAATGAAGCGTAGGCATTCTAAATATTAATACTATTAAGAGTTTGTAACTCCAAAAGTTTAAAATGATCATTCTTTATACTACTTATGATAAAAAATGATGTATGAATGAAAATATTTTATCGTATATAGCCATATAGGTATTTAAAATGTTAATAAATTGTTAATTGTTATTAAGCTATGATAAAACTGAATTGATTTTAACATTGTTTTGGGTATTTAATATATCTGTAACATAATAATAGCAAAAATTAATGTTAAATATTTTCTGTTCGAATTTCAATACACTTGTTTATTGAGCAATCGGATTTATTAAAATAAGTTTTTTTTAAACTTTATTTCAGAAATTAAATTGATCTAGTTGAATTCAACCATTACATTAGACATAAACTGTTCCGATTGAGTGTCGAGCACGAAAATTAATGTGATATATTAGCGTACGACCGTAGAGTGCACTTCCCAAAACGCCATGTCGTTACTCGTTGCTAACAGCCGAGTGGCGAGGTTCGCGATATCACAGACCGTGATGAGATGTTTTGAATTTGCCGCGTCGGCGTGTCCCGCATTCGAGAATTCGCGGTCGCAGTTACGGACGGACCGCGCCTCGGCTCGACCGCGGGTATCCGGTAATGAAGATGTACAGCAGCTGCTGCGGTCGCTGATAAAATCGGATAACAACGTTAACCTCAAAAAGCAGACCGTCGTGAATCACCGAGCATAATAGAATTATTTAAAATTTGCTTGTTTTCACACCGTGATTTATTTGTTTTTTTATTTTTTCCGTCAATTACTTTTGGATCATCTCGCACGGACCGCGTTGCCCAGCTCACTTATCGTTTTTTACACCTCGTCACTGTAAACACAAACCTTTACAATGGCTTTACACGTACCTAAAGCTCCGGGTTTCGCGCAGATGTTGAAGGAGGGTGCTTTGGTGAGTGTTTCATGAACCTAACGATTCGCTCATTTTACCATTTGTTTCGATGTGTTTTAGCACCTCTCCGGTCTCGAGGAAGCAGTGTACCGCAACATTGCCGCCTGCAAACAGTTCGCCGAGACCGTCAAGACGGCATATGGCCCAAATGGCATGAATAAAATTGTCATTAATCACATTGACAAGTTGTTCATCACCAACGATGCCGCCACCATTGTCAAGGAGCTCGATGTAAGGGTTCAACGAAATGTTAATTGTGTGTGACTGTTGTAATTTAATCAAAATTGTTTTGTATCCGCTTCGTGTAGATCGAACACCCAGCAGCCAAAATCATTGTATTTGCGTCTGAGATGCAAGAACAAGAAGTAGGCGATGGTACTAACTTTGTGATCATCTTAGCCGGAGCATTGCTTGAACAAGCCGAAAACTTATTGAAAATGGTTGGTGTAAATCTAGTTATTTTATATCAGTCGTAGTTTTATTAAAATAAATCAATTAAGTCATGTGTATTTTTGTTTTTTTTTTTTTTTTGTTTCAGGGGCTGACTCCTGTTGAGGTATGTGAAGGTTACCAGGTTGCACTAGAAAAAGCTCTTGAATTATTACCCACTTTGACTTGTCATGAAATCAAAGACATAAAAAACAATGCTGAACAACAAATATTAGCGCAAGCCGTAAAATCGTCAATCATGAGCAAGCAATATGGACAAGAGCAATTTATCACAGATCTTGTTCTAAAAGCATGCAGTAAGTGTTATTGTATTGCTATTTATTATTTTTAAAAATACCTGAGATAAATGACAATTTTTGTAACAGTCGAAAATATTTTCAGATTCCATCCTTCCAGAAAAGACTACATTCAATGTTGACAATGTCAGAGTGTGCAAAATTTTGGTAATTAATTAACTGAAATAATTTTTCATTAATGAGTAGCATTTGAAAATATTTTCTGAAATGTATGTTCATTATTAATTTTTAGGGATCGAATTTATTCAACTCATCCGTTGTGAATGGTATGGTATTCAAACGTACAAATGAAGGAGATATTACTAAAATGACAAATGCGAAAATTGCTGTGTACACATGCCCTATTGATATTACAACGACTGAGACAAAAGTATGTAGACAAATATATTAATATTGTAAGAGCATCAAGAGTTCCTTTTTTAATAAAAATTGTTCCAATCAATTCTAGGGAACTGTTTTAATCAAATCGGCTGACGAACTTCAAAACTTCAGTCGTGGTGAAGAGATGGTGCTTGAAGAGCAGATCAAAGCTATTGCTGATGCTGGTGTTACTGTCATTGTTGCCGGTGGAAAATTCGGTGACATGGCCTTACATTATTTGAACAAATATCAAATTATGGGTGTTCGTTTAATGAGTAAATTTGACCTAAGACGATTGTGCAAATCAGTTTCTGCTACAGCATTGCCCAGACTTGTGAGTTTTTTTTTTATGCTTTAATTTTTGTGAACTTTTGATTCTTTTATTAAGTTGATGAAAAACTAAGTATGCAATCTTCACTTTTTACTATAGTTCAGTCTATTCTATTCCATTATTTTCTTCTTTCTAAAAACTTAACATTTAAATTAATTTTTGAAAGTATAATATTTATTGAAATCATTTAACTTGCATTTAGACACCACCGAATAAAGAAGAACTTGGCTATGCAGACTGTGTGTATGTAGATGAACTTGGAGATACTTCGTTAGTAGTTTTCCGTTTAGATGGTAAGGATTCTCGTATGTCTACAATTGTTGTACGTGGTGCCACAGATAACTACATGGATGATATTGAAAGAGCCATTGATGATGGAGTAAACACATTTAAAGGCGTTACAAGAGTATGTATAAATATTTATTACTTTAAGTAACATGGTCAACATTTATTTGATACACTTAAAAACCTTTTGTATTGCATATGCCATATGATATGAAAAAAATTGTATATTTTAGAGTATATTTTGTTTAAGTTTTTGGTCTTATAATTTTAAATTATATCATAGATTTTAGTATTTAATTAAAAAAAAAAAAAAAAAAAAAAATAATGAATTTTTCTTCATTACCTTGAAAAAACCTTTCAATTAAAAAAAAAAAATAAAATAAAATTTTATTTTGTTTGTCATAATATGAAGATATAATACAAATTTTATCTTAAAATTAATTTTTTCAGTATAGAAATAGATAAATATTTTGTGATAATTGGTTTAAGTATTAATGATATGCATTTAAGAATCAGTAATATTAAAAATGATAAATTATTGGTTTTAAAATGTACCTGTGTATTATATGTTATTTAAATTACACAATATAATACATATTATTAAATACATCTTTGTTTTCATATCTTAAAATCAAAGCAAGTGTTTATAATGTTGACAACTTTAATACTTATGAGCTATTAGAATAAAGTGCATGAATTAAGGCTAAAAACATAGTGTTTCAAATGTTCATAATTTTCTTTAGGACGGAAAATTGTTGCCTGGTGCTGGAGCTATTGAAATGGAACTTGCTTACCAAGTAGGCTTATATGCTGACACTTTACCTGGATTACAACAATATGGTGCTAAAAGGTTTGCAATCGCTTTGGAAGGTTTCATTAAAATTTTAGCAGATAACACTGGTGTCAAATCAAATGAAACTCTTGCCGAACTGTACTCTCAGCACAGCAAAGGGAATAAAAATGCCGGATTCAATATTGAAGTAAGTTTTACTATTGTGAAATTTTTTCTTGTAAATATTTATTTATATTTTTTTGCAGCCTAAAGGATCGTCATTAATTGATGTCACCAAAGCTGGTATTGTTGATTCTTACCTTTCTAAGTTTTGGGGACTGCAGTACGCAACACAAGCTGCGTGTACAATTTTAAAAGTTGATCAAATCATAATGGCTAAACGAGCAGGCGGTCCAAAAGCACCTGGTGGGCGTGCACCTGATAATGATGATGACGCGTAATTTTTTTGTTCAAAGTACTCTGTATTTTATTTTCACCCCACTAATTTCAAGTTACTAACTTTAAAATTCTTGATAATAATAATATTAAGTATATTTTTTACTTGCAATGTTAAGAATCGATTTTGTAAAATTCTAATAAACTATTAAAAAATGATTCTTAATTATTTAATTACCTTTTGTATTATTTTACTTTTTAAAAGATCATCCATAAGTGAAGTGTAACATAATAAGTATAATTAAATACACAAAATGTGTATAATTCTAAATTTTCATGGCTCATGCAAATTGCTTCAGTTAACTATGCTACTTTTAAATCATATATACGTTAGGCATAGACTTAGTTATTTCTAAGCATAAAATGACATCTTATAAAAATAGCTCGAATACCCTAAGATCAAAGGAAAAGTGCTCAAACGATAATCAAAACATTTTTCCTTATATTGTATTCAGTGTTCAAATTGTATTTTTATAAATTTATTTAAAATGTAAATTCTTTTTTTATCTTTTAGCCTATGATAAATAATTATTTTTTATTTCTTATCAATTAAGTTAAAAAAATTAATTTACCGAATAAATTGAACAAAGTGTTTATAAATAATTGTGGTTTATTCGAAATTCACTAAAAGTATATTCATCAAGTTATTGTTTATTAGATTCAATATTTGTCAGATTTTATACAGAATAATATTTAAATTATAATTATAGTTTTATGATTGCACCGATTGCAGTAAAAAAACATATGTACTTATGCGCTATGGTAACATTTTATACTCTTTCTTATGTTAAGTATTTTTTATACAAATTTCAATTCATATTTTTAATAAAATTAAACTGCAATTGATTATAATTCCTCATTGTTGATGTTTTTATTTTTGTTAAATATCTTGTTTTAAAACATAAATTCATGCAGTATGCATAACATTAATTATGTAATCGCTATTAACGTTTTCTGTCGGTATCATACGGAAATGTAATATTTATATTAAGTATAACATTTCAGTAAGCTCCACCAACATTTTTAAAACTAGTGTTTGCCTGTTTTTTTCTATTATATTTATTTACAGTACAAAAGATTCAAATGTTGTTCATATTATGATAACTGATGAGATAATTTAATCAAATTAAATTTTATAAAAGTTTTTTTTGCTATAAATTTTGTGAAGAAAATTCAAATTTCTTTAAAATAATGAATGATCATTCGTTATATATTATGCAGTATAAATATTATATTATATTTGTATAAATATAACTTATTAATTTTAACGTTACAATAAAGGAAGAAATGTGTTGCTTATAGCCAAAACTATTTCTTAAAAAACTAATATCATATTTTTGTTGATTGAAAGAGAAAATGTATGAGAAAAAATCTCTTCCAATATATAAAATGTGAACTAATGATATTTAATATACAAATTTTGAACATACCATTCTGATTCCTGATTTTTTGCAACGAAAATGTCTTAAGAGTGCAGCTTCCAAGCATTTTATTTTCTTAAAATTTGAAAAATTTCAACTCAACTCCATGAATTGTTTATTTAAAATATTACTTTTTATTAAAGTTATTATTTTAATTTGATAAATTCTCATTTCATTGAATAATTAGGTTAAGTACTACTGTATATACTTACTAATTTAGAATGTGAATTGAGCCTGACTATTCATAAACTTAAAAAAAAGGATGTATTCTTTGCTCCTCGGACTAGTTAATGTGGATGGGTGTGTTGAATTTTAAAGAAATGATTGATCATTTTAACGATTCTGAGCAAAGCTTCACTATAAAATAAATATACAGATTATACATTTAACCGTTTTTAGTTTAATTGTCGGAATGTTTTTTTGTTTAACAAAAGTATTTTTCTATACCAAAAGATTCAAAACTTATTATTCTATCTATAGTGTAAGTTTACGATTAAGGTCATATTAAATGTTTACAAGTTTTCATCAAATATTATAAACATTTTGCTCATATATTTCACAATTTTTCGTCTAATTATCGGTTCATTATTATTATTTTTTTTAATTGTCTAAAGTTTTTCTTCTGTAACAAAGAAGACATTTTTCTTTGCCAAAAGATTCAAAACTTATTGTTCTGTCTGTTTACGAAGTTTCATTATGATTGGATGGACCTATTTCTTAAAATTAATATTTAAATTTGAAAATTGACGTAAAAACAGTTAAAGTGAAAGTGAGTAAGTTGGGTAAGTAAAAATCGTAGCATAACTATACCTAAACGCTTATAAGAAAAATTATGAGTCATGATTTTAGAAATTTGTTCAGTATCGTCATAGAAGTGTATGAGTTTATGAAGTCACATTAAATTTTCACAAGTTTTTGTCAAATATTTAAAATTTTATTAGGAATAAACTTAAAAAAGCAAGGTGCTTTCAAAGTTCTATTTTTGACCCAAAAATTGTCAAATGTGTTTGATATTTTTTTTTTTAACTATGCAGTCAATAATTTATGGGTGAAAATTTCAAGTTTCCTGCAACATTACTTGTGGAGTTGTGACGAAATTACTAAAGTCGATTCAATGAAAGTGTCGTTTACGGCCAACTCCGCCGCTTTTACACGGTTTGTCGGCAGTTTTTCCTAACGTCTGGAAAAAATGTTGAGATTTAACATTAATAAACCACCATAGTACTATCCACGTGTGATTTCCAATCTATAGAGTTGCCGGATGAAACTTTTGGACAAAGTCGAGTCAAAAAGCAAAAACAGAAAAAAATTAAAAAAAAAATACATTGTAAAACCATGAGATACTTCACTTCACTTGGCATCTAAAGTCGTCCCTAGGATAATTTTCATTTTTTAGTGTATGATATAATAATATACTCGTGTTAGACTGCACAACGCTCGGGTGACAAAAACGATAATGACGTTATGGTTGAAATGTTTAATAATCGTTGCGGAAATCTTTAAAGCAGTCAAACGTAATATTCCAAAACGAAGCATGAAACTTTGTAGGTACACGAATTTTTTCGTGTAGTGCTAAAACGAGCCGAGTTCGTGAAAAATAACCGGACGACCAGGACGCCGGATTAATCGGTAAAAAAAATACAAAATAAAAACAAAACGTATTTCTTTATTCTCGCATAATATCGTAAAATATATTATCATTACAATATTCAATAGATAATAATATATAATATTAAAATATTCAAAATAGATTTACAAACGAAATAATTACATAAGTTTACAGGCACATAAATACGTATTTCACGAATAATTGTAAACGCCATGGTTTTAAAATAATTTATACACATATATGATGTATAATATATATGTATATTTATGTACACGAAAATAAAAAAAACAAAAAAAAAAGTAGATAAATCGCCTGTTTCGTCTGATTTATATCGCAATTGATACGACGAGGTCGTGAGATCAAAATGCGTGGAATTAATACGACGGCGACGTTTCGATCGAAAACGATTATTGCGTTTTGAAACGCGTGTGTCAATGTGAAATACTCGAGTCAACGCGGGATAATAGATGTTCGTCGGAAAAATACGGACCGTAAGGAGAACGAGAATTTTTTTTTTTTTATTTATATCTTGAAAACTGAAGAATTTCGATAAAATCCGTGTGCGTACGAGGAGCGTGGTTTAAAATACGAATTTGTACAACATAGTATATATTTTTAATCGTATTATTATAATACGATTTCATAGTAATATTAGTAATCACAATAATTTTATTGTAATGACGATGACGACGTTTTTAATCGTGGTACGTGGGGGGGGGAGGGTACGAGATAGAAATTTTACGGTCGTCGCGGAGCGTGCGCGGTTATTTTGCTCTACGAGATCGTGGACTCGGAGGAAATCTCACGGTGTGCGGACTGACGTTTTTGTTTTGTTATTATTATTTTTTTTTCTAATCGGACTAAGAGGCAAAATCATGACCGCCCGGGTGATCACGAATCACGATCGGATACGGAAATATTAGAATAATTATTATCACTGGGCTCGTCCGCGGCGGCCAGACGGTTCTTCTACTCGAGGTTAATGGTCCGTGTAAATATTATTTACGGTTTACAATATAATATTATGATATAGGCTGCGGACAGGGCCCGTCGTCGCGTCGTCGAGTTCAGACCGGGTGCGGTGTGGAAGGGCGGCGAAGACGCGAGACGCGGAGATGACACGGCGACGACCGAGTCCGGCTGCTGGGTATCGGCCCTCCCCCCGCACTACGTCCTCGGGCTTGTCATCGACGGCGGGGGGAGTTCAGAAAAAATTAAAAAAAAAAAAAAGAGGGAAAAAAAACCCGGAAGATACGACGACGGCCGGCGCGGCGCGTCGTCGTCGTCACGGGGTGCACGTCATCGCCGCGTTGTCGACACCCTCCGCCGACTTGTTTCCGGCCGCGTCCACGTGTCCGCCGGCCGCGCCGTTTTCCGCGACCGCCGCGTCCGTCGGCCCGGTGCCGATCTGCAACGCCTCGTCCACCGTGTCGGGCAGCTTGACGTTTTTGCTCTCCGGCAGCGTCATCGTGATGGCCCCGCCGGCCAACGCGGTCACGCCGAACGCCAGTATGGTCACGTGCTCGCCAAAGTATTGCGTCTGAAAGTATGGCGACGAGGAATAGAAATTGGAGTTAGGATAATCGCGACTTAGGCCGACGATATAAAGGCGCCCCCCACGGGTAAAACGCACGGTATACGGGGGGGCTTACGGCGTATGGTCATAATACGAATCTCGACCGACTCGGGCAGATGCTCATACGCGAACCGTAGGCGTGTTAAAAGGTCGCATCCAAAAACCGCACACTTTTGATTTTGACCCTAAAAAGGTCGATAGCCAAAAACCGCACAGCTTATCGGTCAATTATCGCACATTTATAGTGGGTTAAAACCGCACACTATTTTTAGTGAAAAGATGATAAGATGATGATAGTGTCATCTATGATATCTACCAGTACCATAAGGGAATTCAAAATATAATCCGTCCAATTGAAAAACAAAAACAAGTTAGTAAATAGGTACATAATAATAATATTTTTGATTTTTAATTAAATTGTATTTATTTTTAGGAGCATTTGTTTATTTGTTGGGAAGAATTTTCACGTGACGGAAATCGAATAAAGTTTTTAAAAAACGACGGCAGTCGATTTCAACCAATCAAACTTTGAGAGTTTAAAATTTTTTTTTAAATTAATATTTTAAATTTTTTTAAAATTAATATTTTAAATTTTTTTAAATTAATATTTTAAATTTTTTTAAAATTAATATTTCAATTTTTTTAAATACCTATACATTTTTAGTTTCAGATTTTTGTTTTAATTAATATTTTAAATTATTGAATATATGCATTTTTAAGTTGACATTAATTAATATTATAGGTATTTTTTTGTTTATCGACATTTTTGGGGTTAAAATCATAACTGTGCGGTTTTTGGATACGACAATTTTTAAAATTGTGCTGTTTTAACCTATTAAATGTGTGCGGTTCTAACCTACCAAAAGTATGCGGTTTTGTCCTGTATTTTATCAAAAGTGTGCGGTTTTTGGAGTCAACGGTGTTAGAAATACTCGCGGAGCGGCGATTATCTACTGATTCGCAGTTACGGGTCTTGTCGTCAGAAACAGCGTTTCTCAACCTATATATACGGGTACGCGTACGCGTACCACTAGTGTTAGGTACGCAGAGAGCTCGTCATAGGTGGCGCGCGAATGGAGTCTCGTTTTATAACAAACATCGTAATAAAGATACAAATAATAATAATCGCTATAGCATTTCATTTTACTTTTGTACGTTAAATTTTTAAATGTTCATAATATTATGAATTAGAATTATGTACGTACGCATGCATGATATATGATATGTAAGTTTTTGACGAGCGACAAAAACAAAAAAAAAATTTGATTGAGCAGTGGTCCGTGAAAACTTGTAAAACGTTTAAGAGGTAGGTACTAGGGATATAAAAAATAGAAAAGGTCGAGAATCGGTGGTCTCAAATGCTCGCACGTGAGTGACGAGTGTGCGTATACTGTGCATGTATTATTGTAAATATAAACATAAAATATACGTGTGTGTGTGTTCCACACGTGTATACGTACCAGGACCGGCGTCATGGGCGCCAATATGGACCCTATCCGGCCGATCATGGAGCACATGGACACCATGGTGGCCCGCATCTGCGTGGGAAAGATCTCGGTGGTCAACATGTAAATGATGGAGAACGCGACGGATATCGCGAGCTTACTCAGCATGAACAGCGACAACCTTATCAAGGACCATTCTGTATAGGGAAAAAGAAAACAAACGGATAACGATTATTAAAACGTGCTGGTCTCGCTGTCGTATAATCTGCGAACGCACGGGTCCGTTCCGTTTAGTAGGTACCGTGCGCTCGTTTTTACCGTCAACGTGTGCGTGTTTTACAAGTAATTGTTTTTGTTTTTTGCGCCTAATATTCCAACGGTATTAAGCTGAATTATTTCAGCTCACTCAGTCGTGTGAAAAATAATAATTATTACCTATCTAGAAAATAGGGAAACGGGTGTGATGATTTATGTAAATTGCGGCCCGGGTATATTTTATACATACGTAAATTGCGGCCCGGGTATATTTTATATATACATAAATTGCGGCCCGGGTATATTTTTGTACATATGCCTATCTAACTATTTCTTATTAATATGTAAATTACGTCTAAGCCTTTTTTCCACAAAACCAATATTTTCCTTTCCGTTTTTCAGACTTAGGACTATAACTATAACAGACTTAAAACTATCTATACAAATATTATTATCATCAAATTTCAAAAAATACTTACACGTTTTAACTGTGCAACAAAAATATCCAAAAATATCTTGTCTCAAAGAGACTGGAATGGGCTGGTCACATATGGCGAGATAAGGACAGCCAAATGAGACAAGTTATGATATCTAAACCAAATAAAACACGCCCCAGAGGAAGACCACGTCAACGTTGGATGGACCGGGTAAAGAAAGACTTAATGCAAGTAGATGAAACTGCAATAATTGAGGATGCAGACAACAGAGATCGATGGAGAGGCATAGTAGAAGCAGCGAAGGGCCTTAATGGCCTGTAGAAGCTATTCAAAAAAAAAAAAAAAACTGTGCAACACCAACGTTGAATATTATTGTTTAGAAATTTATGAAAACGAAATTTGAAACCATCAACTATTTTCAACGTTTTATTCCTTTCACTTTTCATAACGTCCATTTTTATTAGATTGAAAAAAAAAATACTGTAAACTGTAGAGCAACCACAGATATATAAAACAACTAGATAGCCGGACTCAACGAATAAAATTGAAGTCTAGAATCCATGTTATGCGAACAGGGCAAAATATGATTGATTAATCCATGACATTTTATATTATTCCATGAAATATAATTTTTCTGTGATTGAAACCAAAGATATAATATAAAAATGTTGTTTTATATATCAGTTATCTTTTTATATGGGTTCGAATTGAAACACAATTTTTCGATTATAATTTATAAACTATAAACTATAAAGTGCAATTCAACTTCAAGTAATTGAACATGATGGTGGTTTCTTGTTCTGTGTTTGGCTCAGGGGCGTCATTTGGGGGGGGGGCAGGAGTATGCATTTGCCCTACCCTAGATTTCAAAGTAACTTTGGGCCGGCTGCTTCTTTCACATGGGCCGGCACATGGGACATTAGAACACATAATACACAATAATTGAACATTGACAAATTTAATATAATATTATATGAATATCTTATTTAGAAACTGTTGTTAATGTTATAAAAAAAATATTTGTCTTTTTCAGCATAAAATGTATTTAAAAATATTTATATGTTTGTTTGGGGGAAGATAATTATGAATAATATATATATTAAATTATTAACAAAAGTGAATGAAGTTTTGGTTTATAATTTATGTCAATAAAAAAATAGGTATTGAATTATAGTTGATTAATGTTGCGAGCGAAGCGAGCGGTTTTTTTTGTATAGGTACTTAAAAATTTTACACTGATTGGGCCGGTCATTATTATGCCCTACCCTATCATGAATTGAAATGACGCCCCTGGTTTGGCTGTGTCAATAGAAGACTGAAAGGAAGCAAAGTTCATTTTTTTTCGTAAGTTCCCGGTACGCAATTTACGTATGTTTTAAAAATACTCGGGCCGCAATTTACGTATGTTTTAAAAGTATATGGGCCGCAATTTACGTATGTTTTAAAAGTACGCGGGTCGCAATTCACATAGTATATGACCATGACCGTACTTATAGGGACGCAATTTACCGACTCCGGATTATGACGTGTAGGACTGCAGGAGGATCTTGCAACCACCGTGAAAAAAATAAAAAATAAAACCGTGCAAAAGTCTTGCCCAAAAACTTTGAATTTTGAAATATGATGTGAGTCTGCCTCTGTCCGCTTCATGCGAAAAAAATGATGAAGCGGCACTTTTGGGTACTCGGAGTGATAATTGAAACGACTTAGAGAAAAAAAAATCGTAAATAAGTTCTATAGGTACCTAGTTTCGACATTAACGTGGTATATATATAAAAAAAAATCTTGTTATTTTATAAACAAATGTATTAGGATAATTGCTTTTATATCAATCGTCCATTTAATAATTGTAGGCCAAATTATTATTTATATTTAAAAAAAAATCAGAATATTATATCATATTAGCAAAACGTGTGTATTTTACTGCTTACACACACTTGAATCTATCGATAACTTGAATCTCAAAGGGGATAAAAATTAATTCGACATATATTCTTTTCGAGTTATTTATGTATGTCGAATTAAACTAAAATACATTTCAAAGGATGAAAAAAAAAACCGTTTATAAGTCAAGGTTTACTTAACTTATTAATAATAATAAATAGTGGCGCTATAATATTATACTCGTTTTATTACCAAAACATGTATAATATTAGTAGAATAACAGTTTTTTAAACTGTAGAAAAGAAGCCGAACACTACACGAGAAAACAATGACTAGTCGCCGTTTTGCAGTGAATAGAACAGCCGTCACTAATAAAAACTTAATATGCGCCATTCATAAAACTGGGACTTTGTGATCAATTCCGGATGCTGAGCTAAGGTTAAGAAATTCTGGGACGCCCAAAAAAATCGGGTGTCTACGATCATTGGATCTGTAGGAGATGATTTTTTTTTTAGTCGTTTATTGTATGTTATATAACCAGTTGCAGAAGTTTTTCTACCCCGTGATTTTTAAAATACATAACTATACAATACATGTAATAAAACCAAATTGATTAAAAACAAGAAAAATAATAATAATTAAATAATTTTAAGTAATTTAAAGGTTGATTTAAAATTTTAACTTTTAAATTGATAATTTTTCTTAATTACAAGTACAATTTTATGCTATTTGATAAATTATATAGATTTTTATGTTTTCATTATTTTCATATAGACTCATTAATAAATTTAACCTTAATATTTAAAAACCTACTCATAAAAATAAAACTGAATATTAATTCTCTTATTTCAAATTCTTTCGGTAAATTTATCTGTGTAACATTAACTTATTTTTATTTATAATAATTAAAACATCATAACTTCTTTTTTTAAACACCAAACCGCGGCTTTCTCATTTTATCTCTAAATTACTAAGCTTTGTTTTATTGCGTCTGGCTAAATTTTTTTTTTTCATAGCCCAAAAGCAGCCATAATGTTATTTATGATAATTTTGGTATAATCCGACTGCGTATTGCTATAGTATCACTGATAATTTTGCTATAATCTCATTATGTTCAAAATATAATTATAATCACCTCGTCCGGAAATGATAAATTAATTTTTTTAATTATTTTTAAAAAATCTAGTTTAACACAAATTTTAAAATTTTTTATGTTTTACAATGCGTATGAGAAGAACGATAGGATAAAATAAGATTGTAGAAATTATAATTTGTGTATTCGTTTTACCATGTGTATTCGAAAATTGCAGGTTTACGTGTATACGAAAAATAGAAAACTCCTTTGATAATTGTCTAATGGCACTGAGTTGTTTAGAATTTCAGCCTGTGAACCGAGCATTTTTTATATACGCTTTCTGATGGATAATATTACCACGTTTACCCACGAGACTTTAACCTGGTCTGAGAGAAGAACATCCCCCCACCCCGATTCCGGGAAAAAGACCTGCTAGCATGCGCGTACACAAAAAAATATTTTTTTTTGGGGGGGGGGTTAGGTCGTATAGTTTCATATTTATATATAAACGGTTTTACACGATTTCAATGGAAAAATGATTTATTTCTCATTATTTTTCTTTTTTTTATTATAAAAGATTTTACGATAACAATGCGGCCTGTGCGTATTCACCGTATCAATTTTAAAATAAGAAATGTCAATAAAAAGAATATAGTAATAAACTAATAAATAGTAATTAAACCGACATATTTTTTATGTAATATCTCCTTCATTGATAGAAACCACTTATATTTCGTTAAATATCGAATACTTTTCTTGAAATTTCGTGGGGTTTGAACCCCTCCTAACCGCAGCGGTACTCGCACCGCTATTCGAAATTTATCAATATTATGACAACATTTTATTGCGTATTATCAGATTAATATTATACTCACTGGTCGGCATCGCGGCGTACAGGACGCAAGTGCCGCCGCTCAACACGAACATGGAGGACAGCGCCATTCTCCTGGACATGCCTTCCATGATGAGCCAGTTGAGCAGACAGGCCGGGATCTCGACGAACAGGGCCAGCGTGAAGTTTAGGTACTTGTCACCCGCGATGTCGGCCGCGTTTATGGTCAGCCCGTAGTACACGAGGATCGCCGCTATCCTGCGCAACGGTCAACAAACGTACGGTGGAACGTCAGACAATAAAATTCTTAATTCGGCTGTATTTGTATTTTGAAACCATTCTAGTTCGTTAGAAAAACAAATTTCAGGGGGGGGGTTGTAAAACCCAAAACCCCCCTCTAAATACGCCACGTGCGCGCTTGTTCCGCTGCAGACGTGGTGTGCTCCAGGGAAAGGGCGAATTCACCGTAGGGTTTTGACTAAGAGCATTATTACTGGATAGCCCTAAGTGGCACGTTTTAAAGAATGGCGATATAATGTAGAGCCTCTTTTGTATTTTTTTTTTCAAATAAATTTGTTTCGATTAAGGCGGTTTGAATTTTCAAACGGACAATCGTATTTATACCATAACAATAACACATCTGTTTTTATCTAATACAATCATTGAAATTCGATTGAAATAGTGCTTAATTGTTTTTGTACAAGTAAAAAGTGCAAAAAATTGTTAAAAGAAGCGTCGGCTATATTATATACCCATATGACACTCGTTTTTCAGGTTAAATAATCTTAATTTTGGGAATCTAAAGCATCTGATACTATCATATTGTATTCAAGTTTTAACAATTATTAACGTCGTAATACTATAGTAAATAAATTGCAGAGGACTTAATAAGAGAATATTTTTTTTTTGCTTTTTATTCAACAAAAAGAAAAATGTTTAAACGCGTAAACCAATCATGTGCAGTGTATCGTGCAGTCGATATAATATATAATTATCATTGTATGACTCGGTATGACGTAAAACGACCTTAACCCGTCGGATCGAACATATTTTCAAGTTTGCACGGAATGTAAAAGAAAATTAATTGCCAATAATTGCTATACGACTGCTGTACCCGATTAATTGGAAATCCATTGTAATTAATCGATTAGCACGAATACACGAGATTAGATACCGACTCCATTTTACTAGAAATCAATATATTATGTTGCGGGGGTTCGTAGAAACGCAGCATCCAAATTCCCAGAAGACCAATCGCACGGCGAGCGTGATCGAAGGTACGCGAGTTCGCGGACAGACCGGTCGACGGTTTTCAGGGGGACGAATTCGGCGTAAAAGCAGAGGTCCAGAGAGGTGGACGAAAGATGATTCCGGGGGATCGAACCGAGCCCATCGAAATCACGAGTTCATTGCTCTAATCTCGATATATCGTCTAGATTGCTGTCACTAGTAAAAAATCACTCTTTTTTTCGTCGATTTTTTTCAATTCATTGAACCGCAATAAAATCGTTTAAATAAAAATCGTTATCATATTACGATGCGTTTTGAATAACTATAAAACTGTTAAACGGTCCGCAATCCATTCATAATTGTTCTACACATCAGTATGTTTCATAATAGTATAACTGTTTCACATCGCGATGTGTTTGTATGAAAATTCAATATTTTCGAATACGATTTTTATTTATTTATTACTTTTTTTCAATAACCGTATATTTTATATAAATTGAGGACCAATATTATAAAACATACATTTTTAATTTTTCTTTTTTTCGTTTTTTGGCTCAAATTTAATGGATTTTTAATAAAATTAAAACATTAGGTGACAAGTTTAAGAAATTATTGAAAATTTCTCATCGGAAAAAACTATTTTTTGCCGTACAAAATATGACCAAATATAAACAGCAATCAGAACCACTGCGATTCAATTCGATTTCAATGATCTTTCTTGTATTGGTGTTTGTTGTCAGAGTTGGCAATAACTCTTGGCAATAATAGTTATTTATATAAATGCTTTTTGACATTTTTCGCGTTGTAATTTATGAATTTAATTTAAACTCTGGCATTCGGTCAGGTTGCGTTCAATCCAAATATTGTTGATGATTTCGTTTAGTATAAAAAAAAATACCATAGGTGCTGTATGGTACAAATAATTAACCGTCAATTCGTTTATTCGATTTTTTGTACGACGAGTAAAGTGATTTTAGAAATAACGTCGTCAAAAAACAATAATAACATTTATGCTTGGGTCAACATACGATTCAAATTGAAAACATCGATGTCTCGCTAAAATAATACACGCCAAAATTTACATGTAACACAACTGTATACGCGCTAGTACAGGCGCTGTTTAGTTTATGTTATATGAGATGTATACAATAATATCAACGATATCTCACCAGACGTAGGAACACCTGATCATCCTCCAAAATATAGTTGGTGAGCGGATTATGTCTTTGAGGATACTAACGCTCGATTTGTTATCGTTGGTGTCCACGGGATCCGGAACCTGCACAAGTAAATAACAATAATAACAACTCGGTTATAAAAAATACAAAACAAATCGGTCTTTTTGGGTCGTTAGCCCATATAAGGAAGATCTTCCTAACCAGATCTTCCTAACCTGCACTTAAGGTCAGGAAAACAACATTACGATTCGACATTTTGGAAAACAACAGCGTTGTTAATTAATGTGCCTACATAGGTATGATTGGTATAGGCACAGTGTAAATATGGTGACCGTTATTTATTGACTACAAAAAAAAAAAAAAAAAACTATGAAATGTAATGGAATTTGAGTAAATAAATAATAACAGTTATCATATTACGTCAAGTTTACCTTTTTCTAATATTAATAGTTTGAAAACAAAAATTAAGTTGGCATCATGTAAGTATTTATTGTGTAAATTATAATCTGTACCAATAAAACGTAAAAAATAATTTAAAATTAACTACATTAAACTTAAAAACAACAATCGAAAAAAATCTAACTAAAAATGTAATAATAAAACTACGTGAGGAATATATGTCTGAGATCAGTGTTAAGTTAATGATCTTCAATACAAATAGATCTACCACTTACATGTTTGTGTTTCAGATTTAAGAGAGAAATTTGAAGAAAAGAGTACATTTAGATGTACTAATCTCAATCTACACTTAGGACAATTGGACTTGATACAAATCATTGTTCTTAAAAAAATAGTACGTATGTCGTATGGTCACTATAAGTGTAAGCCATCATGGCTCTGAGAACAGTGCTTTATGGCTTTACAAAATATAAATGTCGGTTTCGCGTGGCTAAAATGTCAGCGTACGATTGAAAAATATAATACTTTACCTCCGTTTTAGCGCTCATCGGTATGTCGGGCAGCGGTTTTTTGTTGACGGTCGCTATTTTCTTCAGCGCGTTGATCACTTTGTCGTGTTTGCCTTGCATTTCCAACCACCTCATCGATTCTTCCGTCAACCTGCGTAGTCGAGAATACAAAGAATAATGTAGATCATTACGACGCCGTTCGGCAGGGGAAAACAAAATTGACAGCTACCAGAAGTATGACAAAAACAACAGGCCCGGCACGTTGGATATCCGCAGCAAATTTCTCCAGTCTTTCACTTGGCTGGCGACAAGGGCCATCAACATGCCGCCCACCGGTAGGAAACATTCCAGGATCGAATAATACAGCACTCGTTGATGAGGCAAAAACAATTCCATGGCTGAGGGTACAAAAAAAAAAAAAAAAATTACAAGTAAATACTGGAGCTACTTATATGGCACGATAGAATGTTGCGCGTTTAAAGCTTTTTTCTTTACGTATTCACTGACAATAAAACAAGCAAAGACGTCAAGTTAAAACTAGTTGTGCAAAATCAATATCATGTCGATTTATCTAATCGATTGTTTTTAATTTTATGTGATTTAATTGTTTATTTATTTACGTTTGCGTTCAATTACCGAAACTATTTAGTAATGAAAATAAACTGACGTTCAAACGTGTCAATTTACAACTCTGTGTTTTTGTGTTTTTTTTTTTTTTTTTTAATTGGGTCACGAAGGTAAATGTTTTATTGAAAACGTTCGTCTGTCGTTGTTAACGATGACTGGTGGATTCCGATTAAAAATATTAAAAACAGTGGAATTGTATGGCTTTTGAAAAAATGATAATGCAAATAATGCATCATAAAAATGTTATATTATGTTGTATTTAATGCATTTTAAAATTCCGTGCATCTAATGAGGTAGGCTATCAATAGATGGGGTGAAACTAAAAATATTGGAACTTGAAAGTGTTCGTTCGAGTAATGTGTACCGATTAAGTAGGCGCTAATGCGGTGTATTAAAACTTTAAACTTACCCAAGATGAAAGTGACCGTATAAATTCCACTGGACACGGTCGAAGACAATAATTCCAGTATCAAGAACATCGAGTAACTGGTCGAAAACGACTGAACGATACATATGGCGGCCGACATAGCAGCGCAAAAGACCATGGTGAATTTTCGGCCGAATCTGCATACATGCGAGACGTGTTAAAATTAATTATTGATGTACATTTTAAACGTATTTCGTACGACTAATCGAAATAACATTTTTTATTTACAAAAATACAAAAAATATACGTAAACCATGTACGTGATAGCCGGTACGATATACTGTGAGTGATACATCATTTATTATGACATTCGGTTAAATAATTTTACTATGCGATATGTTTTCGTTTTATCGGATTCCAATAGAAATAATGTATACACGAAAACGTTTAATTGCTCGTCGTAAACGGGTTTTTGAACATAATTATCAATTAGTGTTATACATGAACGTGATATCGACATGTCTTTGAATTTTAAAATCGCCTAGGGATGTTTCAGGGTCCGTTTTCACGAATTTTTCGTCAACTATCTACACCAGCTGTTCCGGAAACTGTCAGAGATTGGCAAGAAGAAATATCAGAAAAAAAAAACGAGGAGTGTATCCGTGAATAGCGTTCTGTTGACAATCCTATAGTTATAAATCGTTTTTCATTCGAATCTATGTGGGACGGGTTATCATAATATTCATATTGATAAAAATCACCTAATCTGCGGCCCCACTGAGAGCAATTTGCGATTTTGCGATAGCGTGTAGCGATTTTGCGTTTTAGCGATTTCAACAATAGGATGTAATTCATATGTGGTGGCCCCACTGAGCGCGTGTTGCGTGTAGTGAAAATCGCTGAAAGAACAAGATAGTTTGATATTCGGCGATTAATCGCTGTCAAAATGTCTTCCGCGTTCGTTGTGTCGCAACAAATAGTTGCCGCTGTCTTCGTACAGGAAGCTATTTGGAATCCAAGACACCCAGACCCCGAAAAGAGGACTAAGATCAAAAACTGTTGGTCCAAAGTTGAAAAGGATCTCGACAACGTAAATGGTATCATATTTATTATTTTATATTGGTATTTTATTTCAATATCATATTTTACCTACTGATGTACTATTTTATGTCAACTACTTATATAATATGGTTATCTACATAGGTACCGCAATTTATTTTGTATTTGGATATAATAATTGGTATAAATGCCAAATATAATAAAATATATTAATACTAATATCGATATCTCTAAGTATTAAAGTATATCATATACATCGAATGAAAAGGCAAATGAAAAGAGTAATATGAACACGTGCGAGGGAAAAACGCACGAAAAATCGCTTAGGCGTCCCCATCAAAATCGCTAGTGGACATGGCGAGTGTAAAATCGCAGGAACGCAGAATCGCCCTGCCCGGGGCCGCAGCTTTATATAGTCGCCTGTCACGTATAACTCAGTAACCAGAACCGGATTACCGGCGGTTGGGATGACGGGACGTAGGCAATACGGCTCACGCGTACATCGGCTAACCGTGGTTCATAAATAAACCGCGTGTAGATAACCGATAATAATAATAAATTGGCGTACGGGCACCGAAATACCAATGATTGTACTACACGCAATATAGATTACGGTGTGGATCGTATCGCAACATCATCACGCACACGGGGGCACGTTTTTATGATTTCCGAGTAGAAATCCACTGAGTACAGTGTGTGTGTGTGTGTGCACAACGTTTACTCACTTGTCGGCGATAACCCCTGACACCGGTATACCGATAAACGTACCGATGCTGTTGACCGTCCCGACCATGGACAGCTTCCATTTGTTTTCTTCGCACATGAGCCCGAACTGCAACAAGTTATTCGTTATGTTTTACAAAAATCGCATCGTGCAGTTGCACAACAGGGCGTTTTAAACCACGTGAATCGCGAATTGCTGCCGTAAGAGATAGCGGAAAAGAGCCCTGCTGAACCGCCACGCACGATCGTATAATATAATGATCATAATACGCGAAATGTACAATTGTTATTATATATGCGATCAGTCGAAATTATTTATCCGTTCGATGATGTGTTGATATGTCATCGATTAGTTTGTCTTTTGTCGTTATAATTCGTGTGTATGTGTCATATTATTACTCATAATTAGGGATGAGAAGTTATAGGATTTGCATATTTTTTTCTATGTCTTCTATTTATAGCTAGGTGAGCTAAAAATCTGTTCTATAACTTAATGAATTGAAATTTGGTATTTAAATTTTGTATATTTTTGCATATATTGGTAGTTTTCTTAAAAGTTGTATATTCATGGTTTTTTTTGTGCATAAAAATGCATAATTTAGTAAAATTTAATACAATTGACATGAAAAATGACCTTATTTACTTCAAGAATGCCCCCATAACTTTAGCTGATGTGGAAAGACGTTTTTTGCCATACAAAAATATTCTTTCGGATAATCGTCGGAGATGATAGATGCCGAAAATATTAAAACAATTTGGAGGTTCAATGCAACAAATTTACAGGTTTGAAAAAATAATTATCAAATATATTTCAAAATTTATAAAATTGAATTTTTGTTTTTTTAGATTAAATCACCTGACTATCAATATATGATCGATACACCTACCAATCATTTATCATCTCATATTTATACCTAGTATTAATTTTTTACCATTCAGTTAAAAATTATTTATATTTTAATAGAATCAAATTTAACGAAATATTATTTATATATTAACTTATTGAAAACACGTTTTTTATTTATAGAAAAAATTGCATATTATAATACATTTTTTGCATATTTTCAAATTTTTGATGCATATATGATAATTTTTCCTCGCATATTTTGTCTATTTTAGCTCCTATAACTTCTCATCCCTACTCATAATACACACGTAAGTACAACGCGTATCAGTCGTGTGTCTAGTAACCTGTCCCCCAAAAAGTCACTGTGGTTATCCAATGTCAAAGTCAATTACGAATACAAGTCCGAGGAGACGTTGCAGGTAAGTATAAGTGTACCTATGACATCCCGAAAATATTGCACGCTCCACATCCCTGGCTCGTGGCCATTGAATATAATATCGTGTTCGTTTTTGCCGAACTCGAGTGTGTTACGGATTATGTCCTGTCATATGTCATAATAAGTATCACGAAATATTTTCCGGATGCTAACGCAGCTTCTTTCGAAAACATTAAACGCTTTTAATGTTTTACACTTTGGAAGATTCCGAACACCAATCATTAATAGCTCTGTAAAATTTTTTGCGTAACTCAAATGCAACGATAATAACGAGTTTATCCGGGCTTTTCGTAGTTGGAATTATTGAAAGTCAAAAATTACGAAAATCGTTCACTTAATAATCCACGTTGAAAATAATTTCGAAAAAAAATCGTCAGCAAACACAATTATTGCTGTAACAATCGATCCGATTCGATTAACGATTTTTTTTCAATTGAACATCAACCCCCCTACAAGCATATTATTTTATGTTTAATAATAATTCGTCATCGAACGTATGTGAAAATATTAGTGGATACAACTGACGTACTGCAATACAAATAAAAACAATAATATCCCCATCAACATAACTAATATAATATTGTTATTAATATTATTGATGTATTATATATTATTAATACTATATGATATTTAAAATTTTCTTTTTAAAGAATACATAAAAAGTAGAGTGTGATTTGTAACAAGCACCATTTTCGTATTAGTTAAAATATGTTGTACTTGGCTCTATGATTTCTATCAACTTCATATCTAGTGACAGAAAATAAAAATTCATTTTTTCCTTCGAGCACTTGAATATATAAGTGGAAGGCTATTATAATTTGTTTATGTTTCACCATGAAGCACTTCGAAATCACATACAGGGTAACAATTGTTAAAACCCACTATAAAAATGGATAACGTTATGTGGAAACAGTTTACAAACTTTGCACGTCGCTATCGAACTCGCAATGAGTTATGTTTCACCGTTTTAATGAAGTTATTAACAATACAAATCCGGTGCTACTTTCAAATGGCCCATTTATGTAAAAAAAAATCTATATTGGTGTAATTATAGAAAATAAATATAGAAAAAAAACAAGTTTAACCTATAAAATCATTATTAACAACAGAAAAATCGAAAGCATAATAATACATATAGTATAATGTTGAGTGCAGTTTAATGATTATATGTTTGATAAAATTTAAATTTAAAATTGCAGTCGTTAAATTAAAGAATGATTAAATTTTCCTACACATTTTTTTCTACACTCCGTAGAGATTGACGCGACGACGGTAAAGATAACGGCAAAGAGGATGATACTGATCATGACCGAGTACTTTGACAAGTGAAAATGAAAATAGATAAATTTTTCATGGTACCGTTTTAGATAAAGTATAACAGCATCAAAGCGAATGCAATCATGTCAACGGTAGGTCATTTATTTATTAATAACGTTAAACTTGTTTTTCATCCAATGGACCTATGTAGATACCTATACGTGCAAGTGGTAACATACTAATGGAGGTAGGAAAACTTTGAACTTATAACTATTTGTATCGATGTATTGATGTTTGTTTACACGACGTCTATAAATTGATTGTTACTTAACAGTAAGCGTACGCATATTATAACTGCGTGCTCTTGCATATTATAACATAAATAAACACTGAGTGTTTAATAATATTCAACAATATACGCCACTTAATGATTTTATAAGTATCTTATATAGAGTACACGTCCTATACCTGTACGTGAATTTGATATTTTTAGTTTTTTTTTTTTAGTGTTTTTTACTAACTGAATTTTACACCAGACGTAAACATATCGTAGGGATTTTGGAAAGAAAAACCAGTTACGTAAAGTCTCACCTATAATATTAAACCCCCGCGTATAACACTGGGCCATTATATTTATTACTTTAGCGAGCACTCCAAAAAGAGCCTAGCCCCCTGAGCCCCAGGCTCAAAACCCTTTTCCTGTAAAGTAGGAATTTATAATTTACACGTAACAATACTATTAAGACGAACTGTGGGTAAAGATCAGAAAATATTGGTATTCTATAATTTTGATGGAATACCAATATTTTTTCCTGGTGTTCTGAAACGTAGTTCCGTAAATGGGAAATGTATCAAAAAATATAAATATATAAAATGTGATCGAGTGATTCTGTTTATAAAAATGTTATTTTCACTGTGCGTTTTTTGACATATTTCGCAATTTAAACATTTTCGGTGAATTATTATTTTTTTTTTTTAAATTGATTTTTACACATAACGTAAATCAATCGCTGCAGTACAAAATGTGTTATTGTAATAAAAATGAAAATGTCGGTTAAGATATTTCGCGGTCTGAAGTACGATAAAGGTGCATAAGATAACATTTATATCATATTATCGTAAAATAAATTTCCAAACGTGTTTTCAAATATACGTTCACGAACTTTTTCCTACAAAGGCATTTTTTCGTGACCTTTTAGAGCAAACCTAATCCTCGTCCTAAGGGTGATTATTAATCGACAACGTATATTATGCGTACTTCCGTGCCGACGGTGTTCTCGACGTCTTCGAACACCCAGTTACCGTGGCACCGCAGCGTGGTGTTGCGATCGAACGAGTCGGCCGTACACCGGGTGTCGTTAGCGGTCGGCCCGGACAGCGTGGCGTAACGTTCGCATTTCATCGGCTGCAGCGCGTCGTCTCTGTACGGGGTCGAGTACCGCAGCCATTCCGGTTCGTACAACCGGTTTCCCGTGTCGGCTGCGTCGCACCCCGGTATCTCACACCTGTAACGGAGAGGAGAAAAACAAACAAATAAGCAAAAACGTTATTTCGTGAGGACGGTCGAGATCCGAGTACGAGATACCTAATAACACGTACATTTTTTTTTTAATACGGCGATTTTCGTTATACACCACACACGAGTTTGAAATATAGGCCATGAAATCGTGAATCACTCTTTCGGGGTTGAAAAGGAACCGTGGCCGGGGTAATGAGTATGCAATAAACATAGCAGCGGGTCGTACTAAACGTTTCCGTAGTACACACCAATCGATAAACGAGAGATCTGCCAATAATAATTACAATATACGAGTATTGTTATGTGCACGTGTCTAACGATGAACTGTCGATTCTGTTGGTCTAGTTATTTATACACACGATGTTGTAATCCTTATTACGGAATTCGAGTGAACATCATTTTTGATCGTAACGCATAATTTACACGCGTAATACTGCAAATATAATTCACTTTTTCGATAATTAAATCCGCAAAAAATGTTTGCGCACGGGCACGAGTAATTTCGAGTGCGAATAAAATGTTTGTTTTAATTTTAAATTCAAGTTCGACGGGCCCACGAAATCGCTTTGCCTGCCGCGAGTTGCCCGTCCGCGTGATGTGTAACTATTTACCAGACGTCACAGGGCTACGCTTGTGGTACAATCTCTTCTTAGTGCTTCTTTACGTAGGTTATGACTTAATGACCGGTATTCCTACTACAAACGCACTTCTCCGTTCTTCCCGGCAGTCTTAAACGGATTTTTTTCTTATTCCTGTGAAATTTCGGCACCATTCTTTGCGGGTCAGTAGAGTGGAATTGCATTTCCGTTTTCGGTCGTCATCTGCCAAATCACGCTTATGATTTTGTGTGACCGACAATCCTATCTATGGAAAAAATTAAGCGCCAGTTTTGGTAATTATTGCTCTTCGCAGTTTCCCCTGTTATCGCGGTATCGTACCGACACCGAGTACGCCTGAGTACATAATGTATATCACACGCTCGTTAAGTAAACGTGTTATTTATTATTTATTAAATTGAACGGGTTTGAACCCTTGTGCGCAAAATTTCTAGTTACGTATAGTATAGATTATCGATAATTAATTATAAAAACACTCTGATGAACATCATCAAAGATAACAGATTATAATCACAAACGCTAGTTTAACATAAAACTATATACGTACATCACGTTAATTTATATTATTGGTAAAAGACAAAGAGCAATAACTACTAACGACTGGACAAAAAACACACCGTACCTGAGAACATTATGCACTCGTATCACCCGACCAGCTTTGAAGGCCGTCGCTACTAATACTGTATTCTTACATAATTATATGACACCATGATGGTCAAGGCCGAAGCCAGTAGAAATGTTTGAGGAACAAGGTGATAAATACGTTCGCCGTTAAAATATTTCAAATTATATATAATATATGTATAAATAACTTACGAAAAATCACATTATAATTTACATAATTGATTTTTTACAACATTATTCTACATTGTTGTTCGTTATTATTACTATTATAATATTCTGATTTACCGTGCACGGTGACTGCCGAGGTATGTTTTAAACAGTGTGTACAAACCAATCATAGTTTGTTAGCTGATAACATTTATTAGAATTTGCTGAAATATTCGTTAAGGACACATACGGGCTTATGAGATATTGGTTGCTATCGGAATAATTAATTATTATAACTCATAAGATTAAAAACTAAATCGTATTGTTAAATCGTATTGTTCGTTTAGACTATAAAACTACGATATCTCGCGGAAAAATGTACTATAGGTAGGTACTATATCACGAGAAAACACACATTTCAGTTTATATATTTTTTTAAATTTGGAAGAGATCGAATTTACTGAATATGGCATTGACGACGGTGATTATATTAATCACACACAATTATATCGGTAAATATTATGTCTGGACAGTCATATTTAGACACGGTAATGTTTTTCACGCACATATACATCACACGTATGTATTCACAAATCTAATCATATATTACACAATATAATATACACATCTGTGGTCTAAATTACAGTCATGTCTACAAACGCGATTCACAAACATATTTATCTTTATAAATAGAGAGATAAAAACAAAACATTAATTTTGCCGGTGACAATTTTTTAATTAAGTTACTGTTCTATCTGAGTAGATGAATATTATTTTGAGATTGATGGCCACGGTACGGATACGCGTATATTATTATCCCGCGAGTAAATTTTTATTTGTTCAGATTCTCAAATATTCGAGTACTTCTTATTGTACTGTATTATGTTTCAAATCTGTTATGATGTTTTAAATAATTACTAAATTTAATCTTACTAAAAATAACATTTATAAAACGTTCGATTATTTTTTTTATTCCAGACATGTTTTTTATTCACGGGAAAAAAGGAAATAAAGAAACTAACCTTTATGTTTTTTAAAAATGTTTTGACTATTTACCACCACTAAATTTACATATTTTTTATTCGTTATTTTTAAAAATAAAATAAATTTTTTAATGTAAATGTCACGGGTTAATTGGATAATGTCCACAATAACCGGAAATATGACATTAGCCAATTGTCAAAATTAGCCATCGTGCATATTCTTAGAAATTAACATAATATCAGACAGATGAAATTGTATGAGATAGAAGATCTTCTATATACCATCATAAAACTGTTATCTACAGTCAACACGATAAAATCCTTAAAGCCACTAACCAAACGTATAATACCACGAACCAATAAATAAATAAAAGCCTCACGCGGGATCAAAGTTTAATGTCGACATTGATGAATTGATGAAACAAAATTAAAAATTAAAGAATCGGGAATGCAAAAGTGTTTTGAAAAATTCAACTTCGTTCTCAGGCTCTTAACACGCATAATTATTCTGTGCTGATACAAATCGTTTCGGTACAGTTTGGAACAACAAATCGTTGTTGGAAAGTGTTTAATAGTAATGACCGTGTTATTCGATGATTCGTTGCAGACACATTATCGAGTAAAAGTTGTTTTATCGTGCTCTTTCACAAAAAACGTTATACGTTATTTGTATATGAGTTTTTCTAATTCAACGAGACTAAAAAATTGCTCTCTTCTAAAACTGTTATCACGGGTAATGTGTTCTTGAAAAAAGTTGAAATTCATGAGTCATTTATTTTAAGTGTGTGGCCGTGTGGGTCAACTACATACCGCGAGTAGGCATCTTTAAGTAAATACGCTTTTTTAATAATTCAATATTTGGTTCACGTGTATTGTTTATTCGATAATCTTTATTGTCTGCGATCGTTTATTTTTATTTTTAAGTTTCAATACGTTGATGTCGTGACCTTTTATATTATATATTAGGTAAGTATGTTTTTTAACATCAACGTATTCCGTTTTCTCTATTTTTAAACTTATTTTATTACGAGCGTTTAAATATAAACACGTCGCTGCTATACTATAATAATTAATACTAGTTTAAAATTAGTTTAAACGAGGTACTTCAGGTAGAGTTAAAATGTATATATTCAGTCCAAGAACGAAATTTCGATTTTTAACTTTGTAGAGATGTTTATTTAATATGAGTCGTCTAATTTCGACTATTATAATGACATTAATGCATTGATACGATAAAGTGGAAAATAATTAAGAATAATAATAATTAAAGTCCATGAATGGTAACTGTTAATTGTGGTTGTTAATTTAAACGCGTTTATTTATGTAGTATCGATTCTGTAAACATTAAAATTAATTTTTTAAATAATTTCCGGATAGTTTACACGATTAGTCATATAAACGTCATATTGTTTTCAGTTTCAATATAAAGGGCACGAGACAGTGTTTGTTTTATCGCGCAACAGTTGTCGAACATTCGAGCAAAATTAACATTTTGATTTTTCCAATGTTTAATCCGTTTCAAAATGTTTTGTTTGCAATCTTTCGAACATTCCTAGTAACCTATACAGACGAAGTGTTTTGCAAGGTAAGTGTTGTGTACTGATCAAAGGCCACGCGATAAGACAACAGTATACATACTAATTATTTGATTAAGTGAAACAGTAATCTGTGTTGATCGGCGGAGAGTCTAAAGAGCTATGTGAACATCCGAAAAATTCTGTGATACTATTGTAACGAATGATTTCAATAAATTTGACGAACGAATTAGTTTATTTATTTTATGTATATACATATCTCCCGTTATTGTTCTCGTACTAATGTACTCGTTATGGTCGTTATGCTGTGAATGTTTTTGTGTCTACTGTCAACAGTGTACATTGTATCAAATCATAAAACACAATTATTTCCGTACGAGCATTTACACAAACATTTTTTAAATACACATTATCGTCCGATAAAAAAGAAATTTGAACCGTAGGAAATCGTAATACTTTCCGTAAATATTAGGGCAACGTTTTTTGGCAGCATCGTGTTTTTGAAGATAATAAACAGCATATGATGAGCGTCCGAGGAGAATTATTGGTACATTGATAAATATTACATCTGGTATTACATAAAAGAGAAGATAGAAAACATCACGTGTGGTGGTTTTGGGTCAAAAAAAAATTTATAAATGTATGATTAATTAAATAGGGGGCAACAGGTATTCTTGAAAAATGCGATGCATTTTTTTTCTTATTCAATTTAGTTGACTTTTTCTTTTTTATCAATAACTATTGCGCTACTCTACTACATTTAAATAAAAAAATATATATTTTTTATTCTTTTTATTTACAATTTTTTTTTTTTTTTATTATTACTTCGACGCTTAAATTTGCATCATCGGACCAATTTATAGTTTCAGTAATAGGCGTTTAAGTTTAAAGTAGTGAGCATCAATACTTTGCTAACATTAAATGACACTACCCCGGTGTTTTCAAATTTTTAAATGGTTTTATTTCTTTTGCTAACGGTCCAATAATACAAATAATTTGTTGGACATTTCAATTATTTTAACATCAATATTTTCAAAAAAAAAAAAAAAACAGTATATACGAGTATTCCTTCATTATATGAAATAAATAATGGTTACCATTGAAAAACAACTAAAAACATATAAAGTCACATAGATAGAAAGTAATAATTTAATGCTAGTGTAAATAGCAATTCACAGAAAAAAAAAAACTACAACAAAGTTAAAAATGAAAATAACGCAATATTTTATTTTTTAATTTGTAAAATACGTATACATATACGAGTACATTATAATATTATGTTATGTAGGATTAGAGTATACCGAAACTGTATAATTTCATAGCTGTGATAATTGTTCAAATTCGGTGTCGACGTAAAACCGTAGTCGTATACCATAAAATCTTTGCGATTCGTCGAGTGGGCCTTCTATGTCGACGGTACACGTATATCTACGAAAAAAACGGAAAAGTCACCGCGTCTTCACTCGCAGCGAACGGTTTTTCGTATTTTGCCGTTTTTTCGTTTATTTATTTCAACGGTCGGCAACTGGCGGACCGCGGTCCAAATCCGGACCGTGGAAGGCAGTGATCTGGACCGTCGAAATATCTTTCTTCGATAGATTAACAAGTACGTTATTTTAATTTCCATCGTGATTATTAAGACTTCGTTTTGTAAAACAGTTGTTTTATAAACAAGTAGACAACAAAGTTAACGGATTCTCACCTTGAGCATTGAGAACCTATTGTTTCGTATTAGATGTTCTACAAGAGTTCCCGATTTCAAGTTAAAAGCCAAAGACAAGAAATGCGATTTCTCATAACACAACATCACAAGGCACGTTTACTCTTCAAATAATTTTAACATTTTAGTGACTATTGAATAATCTAATAAAATTAATTTTTTTTTTCTACGGACCCCGTTTACGTATTATTTTAGTTTTCCGGACTCCAGTAGAAATCACTGGCCGACCCCCGATTTATTTGTTTATTTTTTTCATTGAAAATCCGTTCCATACCTGTACTTCAAGTCGCTGGCCGTGAACACGTACGTGTTGGGCGATATGTTCGAGTACATGATCATGAGGCCGAACAGCACGCAGCCCGTGAACTGGTACCGGCCCATGCCCACGGACACCAGCACGTTGTCGATGTCGATCATGTCGGACCGCGTGCGAGAAATCGTGAGACGCTTGAGACGAAAAAATTAAAAAAATTAAAAAATTAAAAAAAAACGACGAAAAAAAATAAAAAACAAAACCGAGGGCGACGAAACGGGAGACTACCGCGGCTAGGTCGTTCGCGGCGGGCCGGACACGGAGGAAGACCTGCGCGGCACACACGAGAGCCCGGACCACGCGAACGTGAAAGATCGCGGACGTCTTCTCTGGCGCGGGGACACACGACTGGCCGCAGAGACCGGTGGTACGCGCGCGTGCGGCGTGTAACGTTGTTGTGTGCGAGTGCACTGGGCCGGTGCAGCGGGCGCGACTACGACTACGCGGCGTACGCGACGGGACGGACCTGACCGCTGTGTACGACGAGTGCGGACGGTTATTTCTGATCGCAAAACAGGTTCGCGTCGTACACGATATATATTATGTACACACATTAGCGCACGACGTATATACGTTATTTTATACGAATATATAATATATACGTGTATGTATATACACAATGCGTGTTACCGCGGTATATAATATAAATTATACCACGTTAACGCGTGTACTGCGGATTTTTATGAACGCGTACGCTCGTGTAAGTACGTTATATACATAAAACACGCGCGTAGACCGTCAACACACACACACACACACACACATGTCATATTATATATTATACGTATATACGTAGATTGTGCCCGTGTCGCTCGTAAGTCGTACGCGTACGCACACACGTAGTAAATATAAGCACACGCGAACGCGTATATAGTATAGTTTAATGTGCATACAATATTTAATATAATTTATGTCGAAATGTCGTCTGGCCGTTAAACCGGACTCGGCTACATGTTATGGTATATTATATGTTCCCCGTCCGCCGCCGTACACCCGCGATCCCGCCGACACGCGCTCGGGAGACACGAGCGCGAATTTTATTTATCCACGTCCGGGTCCGGCGGCCGTCGCGGTCCACGTGCTCTTTAATACGAAAAAAAACCCGTTCGAAACGTTTTTCCAGGGACCGACTGGGCAGAGCGTAAGAACACGTACGCCTGAGAGCGTGCAGTAAGCGGCTCGCGGGGGAATCGTAAAACAAAACTCGATAGTGGTCGTAAAAAACCGATTTTATTTATTTTTATATTATTTTTCAGTATCGAACGCAACCAAACAGCCGATACGTTTTTAAGCAAATTATTTTATCTACATTTTTTCATCGCCGAACATTATTGAACAAGACGCATAATGAAACCGTAAATAAGATATCGACGGTGAAAATCCAAAAGGATATAAATGACGCTTTCGAAATCATTCGGCAGAGCTAAAAAACAATTTTTCATCAATGACTTATCGTTGAATATTTTTAATTTAAAAAAAAAATACGACATTAAGCACAAAGTTGGGTTTTTATCTATTTTCAATCATCATTTAACTATATATTTTTGATTAATAATTTATATCGATTGAAAGCCGAGTATAATATAATGGATTTTGGTGCTTATGCCCTTTTAGATTGTCACCGTCGATATACAAGTGCGATTAAAGGGGCACATTTTTTATTGTTTTGTCATCATACAACGGCTATGTGTGTTTTATATAGTTAAAACAGTGGTCTTATCCAATAATATGGAAAAAACCAAGCGTCTTTTTTATCCGAACGTGGACGAAATTCGCCTTGACGGACGTGCGGTGGACGGCTTCGGGAACGTTTGCGCGCGTTGGAAAATTCCACTGTGGAATCGGTCGAAAGTGGTAAAAAAAAAATTCTGTCGGGGCTATTTCAGTCGTACGACGAGTCGGGCCGAGTGGTGTCTGCGCGCGCGTCCGTCCGGAGATCTCGGCCGCCGTTCGAGTGTGATCTAATTGGTTAAATGAGTTCACACGCTCGTACGCACGCTTGGTTCTCACCTTTAGTAATTTTCACCCATTTTCAGTCATTTAAATCGTTATCACGAGAGTTGGATAGGAATTATATTTCTCGGACGCACAATAATCCCCGGCGAACCGCGGGTAAAGCGAATCGGTTACGAGTTCTACGAGATCGTAAATCGTAATCACCTACCTACGCCCACGTAAAATTGATTTCGATCGTTCAACGAGTTCTCGACGGTCCCGTTGATTTGTGTTCTGTTGGAGAGAACGTTCGCTCTACAATAGCGCGGCGTAATGAATATAAATGGATAAACGCGTAGATACCGCGTATCATTGTACAGGCGACCCACAGAGATTTACGCAGTGCGATTCACTGACCATAGGATAATACGTAGTTTTTACTTGCGATTTATAAAACTGGCGGAAAATTTGCATGAAAAAAATAACTGAATGATAGTAAAGTATCAAAGATTAATCTTTTATTGTTGGACCACTGGCCTAAGAAATATGTACGAGTTCAATTTTAAATTCTAAAAAGTAAGGAACAGTATTACATAAATAGCTCGTAAAAATGTACTAACTGCTACTACTCGGCCATCCTAAACTTTAAAATGCCCATGTTTCCTTAATAATTAGTCCGATAATGCGAATTTAAACATCAAAATATAAAAAAAAATAAGTGATAAATTAAAAAAAGTATGAAGTGTTATTTGTAAAAATTGTATGTAGAGGTTGAAATTTAAGAAAACTAAAAAAACAAAAAACAAATCACGCAGATAAAAATAATAAAAAATGTTTTTTCTCATTGAAATGAAGTTCCATAATATTATCGTTTTCATTCGTACATGAAAAATATATAAATTCATAAACCATACTAGGTTCAATTGTACAAAACAATGATGTGTAATATGTTTATACTAGTACGTAATATGTATGAAATGTATACTGTACATCGTGTATTTATGTACATACTGTAAACTAAATGTTTCCTATAGAGGTCAACAGTGTTACGAGGAAAATATTTCGTGTGTAGAATTTGTCTACAAAGACCGTCGGCAAAAAAAAAAAATGCGCTCGAGGCGATAATACCGATACTGGATATATTTTTAGCACATTTTCCAAAAGGAAGCAAAAGCCCTAATTATTGTAATCGGCAGTATTTTTTTATACACTATAATTATTTTAAATAATTGCCTTAGTTCTCGAATCACAACATTGCTGTATAGTATACAGTATTTTAAATAATATTTTTACAATATTGAGATCGGTTAAGCCCCTGTAGCTCCGAAAACCCTAAAAAATACATTGCATATAGACAGGTTTAAGTTGAAATAAAAAAAAAAAATGATTAGATAATTTTATTGGAATATTTTGTAATTGTATAACGGAGGTCAATGAAAAATTATGTGTTTAGTTTGTCTCATGTAGTGTATTACACACACACACATATATATATATATATATATATATATATATATATATATATATATATATATATATATATATACATATCAATTTTCATCAACAGACGAAAACCGTAACCGAAAGGACGTTCTATGTAAATGAACTACGATCAGGTAAAAATCATGTCACAAGTATGTACTTTGTGTATAAAAGACTGTATTTAAAACAAAATTTATTTTTAGGCGAATCGGCATATTTTACACTTACAAAAATATGTAGAACGTTAATTATTTTACGGGTTGTAACAAAAATTATTTAATTAAATATGAAACATTTTTAATTTAACGAAACTCTTTTCTAACATATTTCATACGATAATAACATTAATAAAATATAAATCTAATTAAAATTATTTTTCGTTGACTTCTGTAGTGTACATACAGGTATTAATAAAACTGTTATTGTCACACGTTGTATTATCGTAATATGGACGCAGGAATTCTAACAGTCCCGATTACACAAGTACTAGAAATTGATATATCAGTAAATTTTGTTTAATGAAACTTCACATAAAATTATGAGATAAGTAAAATAAATATTTTAAAATTCCTAACGGTAAAGGACGTTCAACGATTGACATATTCACGTATACATTATTTTCAAGGGTGATAAAAAAGAAAAACCTAACACATATTCATATTATAAGTAAATAATTAAATTAGATTCCGAGTGAAACAAAGAAAGAATTAGTTTTACAGTAACGAGCTTTTTTTTTTTTGAATATATTAAATCACTTTTTCGGGTAGTAATAATGATCCAAAAGTTTCATCCAGTAACTTATTAGATCAGAAATTTCATCTAGTTAGTATTTTAGACAAATCATTTTTTCAAAAACCTAAAAATGTAATAAAACCTTATTCATTTGTTTAACAAATAGTATAAGAAAAAATTTTAAAAATCGTTTGTCAGGATTTCTTTTTTATACTCGTATAAGCTCGAATTTAGACGAAAATCAATAATTACATGTAAATTAGCGATATTTTTCAGTGAGACCCTTATAAAAAATTTGGAATTAGTAATCTGGTAAACATTTTTTTTATCAATAGGCTGACCCCATGTATTCCTATCTGTGGTTTGAGCGTCATAAAGATTAACTAAATAAATTTAATAATTTTCAACGCGCGTTAAAAGTTCGAATTACAACTGAAATAACTCTTTATAATATGTAAAATGTAAGTTTTATTTTAATTTTTTTTTTCGTAAAATTTATGATTTTGGGTCTTAAGATCTAAAATGTTTAATCAAGCTTCTTTTTAAGTGGATTTGGGTATATTTATATTTCCATGGTGATCGGTTGCGTTAATATTTTTTTCGTATGAGCTAGAAATGTCAAAATACGACAAAATAGAGTATTTTAATGTTATTATTAAATCGACATGGCATTGAATTGTTATTATTTCAATGTTTTTTTAACTAAAAACTTGAAAATTGCATCAATTGTTGATCATAAGATTTTTTATTTTTCGAAAACATCTTGATACTAAAATTATTTCTTGAGTTTCACACAGAATCGTTTTCCGAAAACAATGATTTATCGTTGATTTCGAAAATCAAATAATATGCCTATCTACCTACACGTAACGTTCGTCAATCATAAAAGTGGTTTATTTAAAGTTCTCCACAGTCTACAGCCAACACCATTATCTTGTCTGAGTACCGAAAAATACCCATTAGTGCGAAGTATGTCAGGCCTTTTATAGAATGTGTTTAATAAAATGATGAACCGAAACGATATAAAGACATAATTTTGACATTTTGTTCTTTAAATGTTTTAAACTTTAAACAAATAATATGTTTTTATGAATACAATATTATTATTTATTATATAGGTTAATTTTGAAATCAGTATAGTCTGTAAATAAGTCTGAAAATGTAATACAATTTTGATCATTTGAATACTTTTTGAATATATTAAAATCTATCTAAGTTCATAATTATAGTTACAGACCGAGTTCGGATACATTAATTAAATCGTTTAATATTATTTTATGCACAATGACATTATCAATTAAAAATCAAATTATGAATTCTTCTTAATGATGATATTTTATTTTTCGTTGAAATAACAATTAATCTATTCGATTATCATAATTAAGTAAAATTAAAAATATTATAAATTAGGATATCATTTGTGTTCAATATACTTTTATCGTTTATTACAGATTACGCATAGTTATCATCTTTTTAATGAAATATTTACTAGAAAAAAAAATAATTACTTTAATCATCGTCAAAATTCATTTAGACGAACTGCACATTTTTAAAAATTAGCATTAAATTGACTCTCTAAACTATTCCGGTTCGTGTGTTTAAGTTACCTTCCAGAAATGACGTTCATGTTTAAAATACATTCATATTTTCATTTTATTTATTTATTTAATTAAACGGGCTTAACCCTTGGAATACCAATTCCGAGTTATAAAATAAAAGAACATACAAACGTTAATAACAATACGCATGTTTATCATTAAATATATATTTGATATAATGTAACTCTTATGCTTTTAAATAGAATAGAAAATGGGCTAATATATACACTGTAAAGCAAACAATAACCTCTAGAGCCAATGTCCAACGATTAAAAAAAAAAAAAAAAAAAACGAGATCACCGAAACCGTAATACTAAGCATGTTGTACCAGCAAAGTCAAGGAGGGTCAAGTTAATCAGTAGTTTAATAAACTACACAGCTGACGACGGCGTCTACATCGATAACATACAATTATTTTAATCTGTGTGCACGACGGTAAGAAGAATGCCCAGAAGAACCGACGGATATGAGCGTACAGCAGAAAAAAAGCATCTATCATCCGTACGGCTAAACATTAACGAAGGTCGCAGTCAAAACGATCGATGCGACGAACGTGTGTACCAGTACGTGTACTGACGTCTGCAAGTCACTGATTTCTAAATAAATCGACGGATAAACTTGATATTTAAACGACGAAGAATGCGCGACAAAGTCTTCGCCGAAACGCCGGACGATTTACGTCGTAAAATCTGAATTGTTGACGAATTCGATAAGGCACAAATGATTTTGTAGTCTTGCGCCATACTAATTTTAACATATTTAATAATGTCACAACATTAGTATGTAGTGAATTAGAGGAACGGTAAACGCGTGCGGCGCTCGTTCTTCGTTTTTTGCGGCACGTGTCGTATGCTTAATCGAAAAAAAAAATTCTACGCCGGTAAAAAATTTTGTAACACTGACACGGTGTTAGATAACAATATACGCTTATACACTCTACATCGCGCTCTTCTGTGCTCGCAATCTACGTCATTATTTTCGTGATAATTATTCTTGAACAATAGTCGGGTATTTTTTAATTTTTTTTGTTTTAGTCCCGTTCTTTTCGATCATACCGGCCAACGTACAATGATTTCGACGAACTTTATATGGTCTTCTCGTCGAATCTGAACAACGAACCCGCTTTATTATCGTACGAGACGACACGCGAACGTTAACCATTCGTATGAAAACGTGCGTTTTTTTTTTTTCAAAACGGGGCGTGTAACGCACTTTGACTTTTGACTTTTACAAAACGGTCCGTTTTATCGTCTGTACTTCGTTATTCTATCATCACAATACGAATATTGTTGTTGGGCAAATAAGATAAGTCGTTATCAACAAACTAATCCGAGTCAGTGTGATAGAAAAAGGCTATAAATATACAAGTATAGATCCACAAGTATACAGGCGTCGAGTTCGCACTCGTGTGTACGGTGTCCGTATGGCGAATTAGGACGTCCTTTTCTTTTCAACCGATTAAGTCCATTAAGTACATCGAGTGGTTATACCATGATATTAAAGTATAATATTGTTATGCTTTGATCGAAACGAAGAACCTGTTCTTACTTGTATGTACAGTTCACCAGTAGGTGCCGCAGTACGACACAAATAATAGACGTACGTGGAAGCTATTATTGAAAAAAATGTCATGTATACTTTATTTTCTTATCGAACACGATTGAAAATCTATGTTTTAATAATTGTTACATTGTTATAATCTTAAAGTAGATCATCGAAGGGAAAGGTATTTGTTTCTAATAATCATGGTTTGAAAATTATAGTGTTTTCATAACTAAATATTCTGAAATATGAAGTGTAAGAAAAATCTCGCTTTCTCTTTGTCCCGAAGGAAAATAATGCATGAGCGAACTTTAAGTGCTCATTGACGTTATAGAAATAATTGTAAATAAAATCGTATTCGAATTATGTTATTTCGAAATTCGTTGCTTAACAACCATCTTGGTAACCACGGCAGCGGATGTGTAATTTTGTAGATATCAATGCTTAATTTTGGGCTGTTTCGGTTACCATAGTTACTATTTTCACGAAAAGCGTTACTGACGCAAAAACAGTCAACAGGTAACGGTTAAAATGGACTACTAAACGTAATACGACCAACAAATTGTCGACATGCCAACAGTCAAAAGATTATATCTATGGCGAAAACGGGGACCGAAGAACCTCAACGGATATCCGAGCACCCGACAGCCGACAGGTATGAGCAGGACCTGAGGGAAGTGGGGTATTGGGGGTCATGACGACCCGTCATCGTAAAGATAGTCGGCACTTGGGCAGTCAGATTAATATTGACAAAATTACCTATTTACTGTATTTAAATAAAAAATGTAATTTAATTGAAATGGAAATGAATTAATGAAATATTTTATAATTGTCACACACACGACGCACACAAGAAATTTTAAAATAGTCCCGACTCCCGATATCAGTGGGCGATCGATTATGGATAAAAATAAATGTATATTTAGAATACCACAGAATACATTAAATGAGAATACTGTCTACTGATATCGATTTTTAGAACTTCTAATAAAACTGATCTTATGGTACTGAACTCATCTAAGGACATTTTGGATGAGATTGACATGACTTCAATGATTGAAAATCGAGCAACTCTTAAAGAACGCCGTATAAGTATATAATCCAAAATATTGTATAAACATTTTTTTATTATTTTATAACTTAAATTTATAATATATAAGAATGGATTAAAATTACATTGAAAATATTAGTTTTATTTATTTTTTATTTTTTCAAGTACCTATCTACTCTTTATGAGTTTTACTGTTATTTTAATAAATAATTTAACCAATTGATAAATTTAATAATATAAACATCTAAAAGGTACATAAGTTAATTTGGTTTTTTGACTTAACTAACATAATATGTATTTGATTTATAGAAAAACGTTATTTTAAAATTTCATCCATTATTATTGCTTTGATTATATACTTTTTTTTTATGAATGTAATTATAGTATTTTGAGTCCGAAATTTGGTACAACACCTCCCCCCCATCAGATTTTTCTGGCGCCGGCCCTGGGTATGAGCTAGACGACATCGAATAAACCGATCGTCGTTCGACCTGGTGCGGTGCGATCGGTATGGCAAAAATAATCGGCATTCAACGTTCAACAACAGCGACAATTAATTTTATTTGCATTGAAATTACTATTCAACGCAATATAGGTATTACATAAAACGATGATAATGGTAATTAAACCGGTGTATTGAAAAATTCACACGGCATATCGATATTTACGCGAGAGTGTTTTAAACTCGAACCGTTTAAAAATGCCGAGCGATCGAAACGCGAGAGTAATAATAAAATTAATAATAATAATAATAATAATAATATTAATACAAATAATAATCGGCTGATCGGGCGAAGCAGTACAAACGGGCGCCGGGTCGTGTACGTGTCGTGTGTATCAACAGTATTGCCATATAATATAGCGTACGAGTAAAATAATATTATAACGGCGCTTTTCGAAACGTCTGTCCGACGACGGCGTGTGTAACGTCCATCGAATCGGTATACGCGCGCGCGCCCGAGTCGTATCTATAAAATTCGCCGACTGTGTGTTTAGACGTTTACACGTTTTCCGTATTATACACGTACTATATACGAGTACGTTTCGGTCGACAGGGGCCGCATAAAGGTGTGACGTGAACATTATTGTTGTTTCGTAAGCATGTAAAAATAAATATATAAATACATACCCAATACTTATAACACAGGGAGTTTAAGTAGTAAAAAAATGATTTGGATTTGACCCCGAGCGGAAATTCGAGTTTGTTTTTTCGTCTTCGGCATTTTTTTTAGATTCTGAACGGAGTGAAGAATGTATTGATTTTACAATGATGTGTGTGTTTTTTTTTTTTTTTTTTTTTTTTTTTTTTGTGTCTGTCGACACGATTTGGGGCAGTAAAAATGCTTCGATTGCCTTATATAGCAACTTTTCTGAAAGGAAATTGAATCTAGTTGGTACTTTGGGGGGTCAAAAGTTAAAAATTTTCAATATTTTTTTAACGCGCCGGGAAAAACCCTTAAAAAATGAGGGAAAAACGGTATATTTTACGCAAAACCAGTTTTCGACAAAATCAAATTTTTTATTTTGCTATAACTCAAAAACTAATCGATGTAAATACTTGAAATTTTCACCAAATGTTTAGATTAGCGTTCTCTATACACCGTTAAATTTTCAAAGTATTTTGACTTTTATTGAGCTAATTATAGACAATTGAAATTTTCAATTTTTTTAAGTATTTTTTTTTAAAATAACGATAAAATTTTTTTTTTTTGCCAGAAAATCTTGAAAATTTAATACAAGGTTTCTTATAAGTTGTTCCATAACTGATAAAAAAAAATCCAAAATCGTAAGTCACAATTTTTTTTTATAAGTGCTCAAAGTTACAATTTATACGAAATATGTAAAAATTGCGAAAATTTGCAAATAATTTTGTTGTTGAAAAATCGTAAAATTTTTTTCTTTTATAACTAAGTTTTGAAAATTTGGTACAAGGTTTTCCATTAGTTTTTCTTCAATTATCTGCAAAAAAAACTCTACCGGATTCAGACAAAAAAATTTTATGAGTGTTTGAAATTTAAATTTTTACAAAAACACGTTAAACAACGGTTTAGCCTCAAACGATTTTTGCTATTTGTTTTTTTTTCAAAAAGTATAAGTTGTAGAAACTTGAAAATTTTATCAGTTGTTTACATTGGCATTTTCTTTATATAATTTTATTTTCAAAAGATTTCACTCATTTTTAATCAATTTATAGGCATTTGAAATATTCGATTTTTTTAATTTTTTTTTTTATAAATGTTGATAAAAAAAATGTAGCTCGGACGAAATACTTGAAAATTTAATAGAAGGGTCCACATAAGTTGTTCTAACTCCCATTCAAAAATTATAAAAATACATAGGCACAAAATTTTTTTATAAGCGTTTATAAGTGCTAATATTGACAAAATTCGTCAAAATCATGTATATTTGCTATGTATTTTGTAGGTAAAAATTCATAAAAAATTTTTTATTAGAAGCTAACAATTGAAATTTTAATACAAGGTTGGCCATAAGTTCGGCTTACCATAATTGTAAAAAATACGAGGGTAATTCATTGTTATTAATTAATTAAATTGTATTAAAATTTCAATTTCAGGCGTTAAATTACGATTTACTATAAACATATTATTCACTGACAATTCATCTTCGTTCAGAATCGTTTTTTTTTTATATAATATAAAATAATGTCCTAATCTATCCTATAATGCCTAATCTATCAATACATCTCGTGTATCCCACCCAACTCCTGTATCTCTACTCATCACCATAATCTTGTCCGAGGAGCGGAGCGACGAAGGACGAACTTCCACCACCATTATCTTATCGGCTTTTTTTCGTTTATTATTACTAAAATGTTTCAGCACAATGGGTGCTATTACAAGTACAGTAAATTACGAATTACAATTTAGTTATTTACGTTTATATTGGTGATAAAAGGTTAGATTAATTCTTAGTTTTAGTTTTAAGTTTGATATTATAAGAGTCGATTATTTTCATCTTCCGATGAGGGCTCTTCAGTGTCCGTTTGGAGGATGTCTCGGGGCAGTCGCCTATTTTTGGTTTTCCTTCCTCAGTATTTTTTAAAACACTACACTTTGTTGAAAACAAATTTCTTTTCCTGTTTTTTAAAAGTTTTTTAGTTTTTTCATGGAAACTACTGTGTTACCTATACGATCTTTTCGCAAAAAATGTTGATGTTTCGTTTTGTTTTCCACCAGTGTTTGAACAATTTTAAGTTTGAAAGTAACGTAGTGGAAAATAAGGCGCGCTCTGCAAAAACATACTGCCGGTTGCCAACTACTCAGTCACTCCACGACACGTGATAAATCACACGCATAATACATACATATTATTTATATATTCAATGATTACATGTACAAAATAATCCATTGAGATTGGATGAGATCGAAAATGTTGGGCGGGGGGGAAATCGAACACGCAACGCGTTTGAAAGAAAATCGGAAAATATTAGCAAAAGTCCTGATAAATTTTCACGCTGATTTTTCGGTAGTGTTGTCCGGCGGCAAGAGACTGTCGGCTCCGAGCTGTTCGGCTTCGTTGACCGTGTCGGGCAACGTAATGTTTTTGCTCTCCGGTAAAGTCATCGTGACGGCGGCGCCCAAAAGTGCGGTCGAACCGTACACAAGCATGGGCATGTATTCACCAAAATACTCACTCTGAAAGAGAAAAAATCGTCAAAAACGATCATCTACCAATGAATTTAATACTTATTTAGTATTACTGTGTACTTAATATAGTACACGATTGGATGAATTGTTCAGATAATGAGAAATTCAAACGATACAGATTTCAAGCGAAGCAAAGCATCTATTGACTTTATAATGATATTTATTATTTTCAGGTAGAAGCTTTCGCCCAATAGTCAGACACTCTACAGGTCATGTTTATTCTCTTAGCAAATCCAAGAGTCATTTAAAATTACAAAAAATTTGAGTAAAAATGACAACAATATGACGCAAACGAAAATTTCTTTTAAGTGTTTTCAGTTAATCAGCAATAAAGCAAAAGTATTCGTTTCAATGCTAGGAATTTGAAATTTTTATCGATTATAAATAATATCATTTGAAATAGTTTCACAAACTGGGTAAAGAATTCTGACCTCGGAATCAGATCAACGTAATCGTTTCGTGAGAATCTTGTATAGAAGAAGTGTATACAAACCAGTAGCGTCATTTGTGGTGCCAATATGGACCCTATCCGACCGATCATGGAGCACACAGCCATCAGAGTGGTCCGCAACCGAGTGGGAAATATTTCAGCTGTCAAAACGTAAATGGTGCCGAACGCGGAAGATATTGTAAGTTTACTGGCCATATACAACAACAGCTTGAGTAAGGATATATCTATTTTGAACGAAAGAAAACATAAAATAATTAGCCGTAATGTGATTCAAATGTAATGTTTTATAGACACTACTTTTGTCGAAAATACTCACTTTCCGAATAGCGTCTTACGAAATTTTCGTTTTAAATAAAATTGTTATGGTATTCGTAAGACACTTTGTTTAATGAGGTACACTAGATTTTTTTTTTTTTAATTTTGCTAAAAGTTTTAAAATCTGAAAAGATCCCGACATTCTGAGTAACTGACACGTAGTCAACTTGAATCGTCAATATATTCGACTTAAGGGGATAAATTCGATTATGTTATTAAATAATTCCGTAGGAGCGCGTTACTAGTAATCAGAATCGCGTAGTAACCCCTACTTTGACTACCACGGACCTGGCGGCGAGACTCGGCGACAGTCGGCAGAACAGTCCCCACACAATGCAGCTGGGCTCAAAATTTAAAATTGTTGTCATTAAACAACATTTTCAAATCGAGAGAAGACAACTTAAAATCTGGCTAAATCCAGTGTCAAAAACAGGTAGTCAAAAATATATTAATTAATGAAACTACAAGTCGTGTTTCACATACAGTGAGCGTACGTTGTAAGAATATTATTATTTATATTCGTATGATTCAATTTGACAAATTCACGGGGTGACTAGGTTGTTACCGGCACGTGTACGATATGAAAGTATGTAATATTCATATATTACGCAGTGTATGCAAGTAAGTACTCACGGGACGGCACTAATGTGTACGCGACGCAAGTGACACCGCTCAAAACGAACATTGATGACAAGGCCATTTTTCTGGACAGTCCTTCCATTACCATCCAATTCAACACACACGCCGGAATCTCGACCAGAGAGACCAATGAAAAGTTCAGATACTTGTTGCCGCCGACAATGTCAGTCGCGCTTATCGACAATCCGTAGAACACCAATACTATAGCTATCCTATAAGAATCACGAAAATACACGTCATAGGTTGGCTAGTGCCGCAGTGCACAAGAGTAAAGCTGGCTTCGATTTGGAGGAGGGGGAAGGGGTGATCCTCGATGTAGTTTTTAAAATTTTTTTTTTGGCAATCATCTTACCACAAGAACGAACAATTGATCACCCTCTTGAGAATAGCCGGTGAGTGGACCACATCCCTCACGATACTGGCATAGTCTTTGCGTCCCTCTGAAATGTCTTCATTGTCCCTGGTCGTCTGTGACACAAAATAAATTGTTAAAATGGCACTTTCCATTGAAAATTAGAATATCTAATTGACATAATAATATCAAATCACTGCAAACTATCAATGATATTTCATTAACAGTAAAGTTATGTGAAAATAAAATCTCAATTCCTTACGTTGCAGTTTTTTGAACATTGCCAGACTTTATTTCATATTTTCAAACTACCTGTGTGTTTGTGTTCAGACTTAAAACGGGCAGCGGTTTTTTATTAGTGACCGCTATTCCCTTCAGAACTTTGAAAACTCTGTCGTGTTTTCCTTGCATTTGCAACCACCTCATCGACTCGTCCGTTGTCCTAAAAGATAAAATAAAAACCAATAACATATTTGTGTCTATATAAATCACAGTCGTACGAAGATTCACCATAAATATGACAGAAACAACAGTCCGGGGATGTTGGATATCCTCAACAAAAGTCTCCAGTCCTTTACTTGGCTGGCGACGAGTGCGATAAATGTGGCTCCAAGCGGATAGAAACACTCCAGAATCGCATAATACAATACTCGATGCTTAGGCAAAACTGACTCCAAGGCTAGAATTAATAAAAAAAAAAACAATTTCACCTTTTTTGGAGTAATAAAAACTTCAGACATAGTGCATTGCATATAGATAGTCGGTAATTATTATATTTGTTTTGAATTAAGAATAATTATATTTATTTTATAAATAAACGTAATTTATGACGTTCTATGGTAGTAAATGTTAAAGTTAATAGTAAGTCGGACCATTTTATTACCACCACGAAATGTGTCCAAATTTTATGAAACGCAAAGACTATTTTCTTTTTATTAAACTGAACAAGTTTTTGGCTACTAAACGGTGTTAAAAGATAATTTACAACAAATAATTAAAACATAACTAATGTTCATACCCAATACAAAAGTTGCCGCATACATCCCGCTTGACACGGTCGATGACATCAATTCCAAAACTAAAAATACCACGTAATTGGTTGAAAACGACTGAATGATAGATATGGTGGCCGATAAAACTGCGCTAAAGACCATGGTAAACTTACGACCAAATCTGCAAAGGCCAAATGTGGTACAATCAATTTCAATACAAATTTTGATATTAATATACAAAGAATCAGTGATTTTATAGTTTTTTTTTTCATTAAGATCAATTTGTGTTTTATTCTTGAAACTTACATTTTGACCGTTCAAAAGTCGTGTATCGAAAATCTGTGCTTAAATTAGAAAATTAGAGAATGAAATGAATTTCTTACGTAATTATTTCGTCATAATGTTTTTTTCATATCTTGAAACCTAAAAAGTACTGTTTACATGTGTATGTGAAGTATAATATGTTGTAATTTTTTCATCGAGTAATTACAAAATCACTAAATTCGAGTTGCAACAATGAATTTAAATTAAAACTTATTTATATTAAAATCCATTCTTGCAGTCAGTAGTATAAATCATGGTTTTATTGTATAAATAATATACGATGATAACTTACTAAATTAATGTAGTAAATAGTATTTTACTATTTCAGTTTTTATACCTACCTTAAAATAGCATTTTAATTAAATAGTCATTGTGTGTTTTAAACTATAAAACGAATAGATATTAATGTTTTTATCATATCATATATATGTTTACTTACCAAATAGCATATTAAATATATATTCGTTAGTTTTTGGGTTTGAAGAGGGGCGGAAGTAGGGGAAGATCATACAGGCTATCTCAAAAAATGAAAATTTTCTTTACGATCCCATTCAACGTGATCTCATTGTTACGTCACTTTTGACCGTGTGTTACGAACATAATATAATATACGGACGAAACGGTGTCGTACTGCACTTCACTCACTTGTCCGCGATCACTCCAGACACCGGGATACCGACGAATTGACCGAAGCTGTTGACCGATCCCACCAAGGACAGCTGCCACTTGTTGTCTTGGCACATGAGTCCGAACTACACACGATTTTAATTTGTTATCATATACGTTGGTAAACGCGCGTACGCAAAGCCGCTGACGCGCACGCGGCGTTCGCCGAATTCTAAATATTTTCTAAAATCTGTTCGTCACGTCATGAGAACATTCAAAACGGACGTCCGAAAAATGTCTCGTCAACACCACCCGACGTTCGGCGAACGCTTCCGTGTACGTTCTTTCGGCGAATAACGCGTGCTTGGATGCGGCTCTAAGTCAATAAATGTAATATTTAACAAAACAATTGCTGATTGGGGTGACCATACGTTATGTTTTATGTAGGATTGTCTTTTATTTCAGTTTTATTTGTTGTTTTCCAGACAAACGTCAGGACGCTTTTGGTCCGGTTTTTCAGTCAATCTTGTTAATATGCATAATGTTCAAAAACAAAAAAAATTATAGTATAGTACCGAAAGAAAGTATTTCAGAAAATCGTAAAAAATGTTCATTGTATAATTATTTTTTATAAATTCATTTAAAATTATGTATTAGTTTTATAACTGTTTTATAAAATGGAAATAAATGAGATTTGTGCATACCACGTCTTGTAGGAATATTGAATTACGTTTTTTTTTTTTTAATAGGGTTTAATAATTAACAAAAACCATTATAGTAAATATCTTTGGAAAGTACCCGAGTATTGTTATTAAATCGTAAAATTTCCATTGGAAAATACCAGATACGAAAAAACGTAAAAACAACGAAAACAGTCGAATTCTATTTGGTTTTAGAAACTTTAAACGTGTCACATAGGATACCTTTAGGCTTTAGGCCCTTGAGCCTCGGGTCGGGCACCACTGCAGAGTTATACAACAACGAGTGAACCGTCGCCGCCGCCGCGCCGCCGCGGGGTATAACCGTGTTATACTACGGTCGTGGTCACGTACCTCCGTGCCGATGGTGTTCTCAGAGTCTTCAAACACCCAACTGTCGCGGCACCATTGCGTCGTGTTCCGGTCGAAACGGTCGGGCGAGCAACGTGCTTGGTCACCGCCGCCGCCTTTCTTCGTGACGGTGAATCTCTGACACTTGCTCGGCAGTCCTGAGTCCTGCTTGTGCGGGGTGGTGAAATTGAGCCAATCCGGGTCGTAGATCCGTTCCGCCGGGTTGGAAGCGTCGCATTCCGGTATCACGCACCTGAAAACCGAACGGAACCATCGATAAATGATCACGTGCCAAAGATTGTTCGGTCTGGTACAGGTTTTCACATTTTCAACGGTTACTATTCGCGCGCGCGTCGCTGTGTAATCATATATCATCTAAAGTAAAAAAAAAAAAAAAACGATATTCTATAAGATCGTTGGGACTCCAAAATGTTTTCCAAATACAGTTCTTTAAACAGATAAAAACCGATATGTTTTAATGTCGGAAGCTCTTCAGTACGATGTACAACACGTTGTATTAATCTTATAAAGTCGTATCCGACTTTGCAGCTTTGACTGAAAACATTTAAAACTTAAAACTTAAACAAGATATTGGTGATGAATGTATTAAGTTTTAAAGAAATGATGACTCATTTCTTTAGTATAAAACGATTCTGAGCAAAGCTTCAGTGTAATATAATATATTATTATTTAAATACTGTTTCAGTTGCTACGCAAACGTCGTCCGCTGCACATGTGCCCTATCTGTTGAACATAAATCGTTTTCTTTCTTAAACCCGAGTTTACGGAAAAATTTGATTTTACTACAGCTGGATGCTGGTGGGAAATCTGATTCATTCCGAATCTTCCTCGTGTGAATATATCAATTCTCGACTAGAAATCTACAAAAATAACTGGTAATTATAATTTATCTGCCACACACACACGGTTTCCCTGACTTCACAGTCGGCGGCAGCCGTAATCTCTTTTCTTACGTAACCCGATAACGAACAATGTCTAAAAATGGTAATACTAATCTAATTCGTAATAATAACAGTTCAAACCATATCAAATCTAATACATCTCGTGTACAGAGTGCTTCAAGTGATGATGTATTTTCGAACACCAACGAAAACAACGTAAATATTTCTGAATATAAAATAGTGCAGTCCAAAAATAAACGTAATCTATCCACTGATAGTTCATCGTCATATTTAAATAAAAAAAATATCAAACCTATTTTTGCATCAACAAATAGATACGCTATTCTCGACAATGAAAATAATGAAAATAATAATACTGATTCAAATAAGACTAAATCTGATGAAAATTCCAATGCTAACATGGAAATGGACGAAATAAAAATCAAACCACCCCCACCCATTTTCGTCCGCGGATTGTTGGACTTTGCCGCATTTCGTACTGTTTTAATCAAATTAGTTGGAATCAACAACTTTTTTGTTAAATCAACTTCAAAAAACATAAAGATACAATCCAGCAACTCTGACACTTACAGATCGATTATAAAATACTTAAAAGAGTCTAAAGCTGAATACCACACATTCCAAGCCCAGGAAGACAAATCCTTCCGTATAGTTGTTAGAAATTTGCATCCGTCTACCCCAACAGTTGACATAGGTATTGCAATTCAGGAAGTTGGATACACAGTTCGTAGTGTTACAAACGTTTTACACAAAACCACAAAAAGTAAACTCCCGATATTCTTCGTTGACTTAGAACCAGCTGAGATCAACCAAGACATTTTTCATCTAAACTCGATACTTAACACAAAGGTTAAAATAGAAGAACCGTACAAAAGACGGGAGATTATCCAGTGTATTAACTGCCAAGAGTACGGTCACTCTAAAACGTATTGTGCATATCCCTCAAGATGTGTTCGCTGTAACTCCAACCACTCAACTTCAGCTTGTACCAAGACCAGCGATCAGCCACCTGTTTGTGTACTCTGTGGTGGCGCTCATACTGCAAACTATCGTGGATGTCAAGTTCACAAGAATCTGCAGAAACTCCATCACAGCAAATCCAATTCAAACAACAAATTCAACAAAAAAAGTAATATTAACTATAGTAATATTGTAAAGGGGGAAGGCGTTAAAAGTGATAGCACCCATACTTCTCCTCCTGATTTAACAGACACCTCGTCATTCCCTCAATTAAGTCAAAAACCTCCTCAAATTAAATCCCAAAATAATACCTCTCAAAATAGCAATGAGAATTCACATGAATCTATAGCAATCCAATTATCCTCGTTCATTTCTGAATTTAAACTGATAATTAATCCTCTCATATCACTCCTCACAACAGTTATAGATAAATTCTTAAAATGATGGTCAGTCATCAACTTAACTCTAACGTAATTAAGGTATTACTTTGGAATGCCAATGGTATAAAACAAAATGAAGCAGAATTTTTAAATTTATTACAAGAAAAACAAATTGATTTAGCACTCATCTCGGAAACACACTGTAAACCGTGCACTAAACTATTTTTTCCAGGATATACGGTTTATAGAACTGATCATCCTGATAAAACTGCTCATGCAGGATCTGCTATAATAATTTCATCTAAAATCAAGCACCATCTTCTTCCGGCTAACCAAACGCCTACTATACAAGCAACTAACATCCAAATATCGTTAAATCATATACCAATTAAAATTTCATCTGTATATCTTCCTCCATATCCTGCTATTACCTCAAAGCAATTAGAAGAATTTTTTAAATCCCTCGGTCAAAAGTTTTTGATTGGTGGTGACCTCAATGCCAAACACTCCCAGTGGGGCTGCATATCTGATAACTCAAGAGGTAAAATATTACAAAAAATAATTAACAAAAACAATTATACACACATATCCCCAAATGGTCCCACCTACTGGCCCCAACATCTAAATAGACACCCAGATATTTTAGATTTCTTCATCTCAACATTACCCAGTTATATTAATTTCTCTGTCACCAACTTAAACGATCTTAGCTCTGATCACACTCCTGTCCTGCTCCAACTAAACGTAGCTCCAGATCTAAACCCTATGCATCCCTCTTTATCACAAGGTCCAATAAAGTGGAATAAGTTCGCTGAAGTCATGCAAAATACCACAAATTTAAAAATTTCTCTTAAATCAAAAACTGACATAGAAAACGCTGCCAAAATCCTCACAACCTCAATACAATCAGCTATATACAAATCATCACACCCATATACTCCAAGGAGTATGAATCAAACAAATAATCAAACCTTACCCATCCATATAAGAACTTTAATTTCTGAAAAACGTCGTGTTCGTTCTAGATGGCAAAAGTATCGATACCCATCTGATAAACAAATATTTAATCACTTGACAAACACCATCAAAAAATTAATATCAAAACATAAATCAGAGTTTTTTGAAAAAAAATATCAATCCCTAAACACAAATGACGGCTCATTATGGAAAACCACAAAAAACTTACTTAATATAAAACAGCAAATGCCGCCGATAATTGGCCCTAACAGATCCATAGCTATTTCTGATGAAGAAAAAGCAAACCTTTTTGGCGAACATTTCTCTAATATTTTCAAACCTCATACTGATATACATCCCAATACTGAACACCTTGAAAGAATCAACTCATTTATAGACAGTCCTCTTCCAATGTCACTTCCAGCAAAACATACCTCACCAAGTGAAATCAAATTTCTAATAAGTAAATTAAAAGAAAAAAAAGCACCCGGTTATGATCTTATTACCAACAAAATTCTAAATAATCTACCGAAAAAGACAATCATCCTTATAACTTACATATTTAATTCCATGTTACGGATTTCTTACATTCCATCGATATGGAAAATATCAACGATAATTGTTATTCCTAAGCCCAATAAACCCAAGAATGAAATCACGTCTTATAGACCTATAAGTTTACTGCCAACTCTTGCCAAATTATTTGAAAAAATCATAAGATTAAGAATAAGACCAATACTCCAAACCTTCAATATAATTCCACATTCCCAATTTGGCTTCAGAACGGGTCACTCCACTGTACATCAAATTCACAGACTAACTGATCAAATTTCATCCTCATTTGAAAAAAAGCAATATTGCCCGGGAGTGTTTTTAGATGTAGCCCAGGCGTTCGACAGGGTATGGCATGAGGGTCTACTATTTAAATTAAAAATGTTCTTACCTGCCCCGTACTTTTTGATAATATGTTCATATTTAGAAAACCGTACTTACACAGTCCGGTATGGCAACTCTGTCTCGTCATTCTACCCAATTAAAGCAGGAGTTCCCCAAGGTAGTGACCTTTCTCCTGATTTATTTAATGTTTACACGGCTGATATTCCTAAAACCCCAAATACTATTATGGCCACTTATGCTGACGACACTGCAATTCTCTCACCTGGTAATGATCCTGTAGAAACTGTACAGTTTTTACAAACACATTTAGACTTAATAGACAAATGGTCATCTAACTGGAAAATCAAAATTAATCCTGACAAATCAATTTATGTTCCATTTACACTAAAAAAGTCCATACCCCTTCCCCTCTATTTTCAAGGAATACAAATCCCAATATCCTCAGAAGTAAAATACCTCGGCGTCCTAATTGACAAAAGACTGACCTGGGGTCCTCATATCAAGTCAAAAAGAAAAATTCTCAATAGTCGACTCCACTTACTTCGCCCAATTCTGAAATCAAAATTACCCTTCCACACTAAAATAATTATCTACAAATCCTTATTACGGCCTATCTGGGCTTATGCTATCCAAATCTGGGGATGCGCTAAACCATCTCAAATACGTACCCTCCAAGCCTTCCAATGTATCACTCTCCGAATTATCTCTTCCGCACCTTGGTACGTATCAAACTCCACACTCCAAAATGACTTCCAAATAGAAACAGTTAATCAATTAGCCACAAAACATTATAAAAAATTTCACTCTAAATTACAATATCACTCTAACCCTTTAATCGCTGAACTTGCTTCCAACTCACTTCCTAGTAATCCCCCACGCCGTCTAAAGAGAAATTGGTGTCGTGATTTATTAAATGATTGATGATTCATACCATTTAATGTTGATTTAATTTATATTAAGTCAATAATTAATAAAAATTAAAATAACGTTGGGTTCTATCACTGGATGGCCTCCCTCCTCATGTGTTCATGTTGTAAAAATAAATTTATATATGTGTTCAAATTTGCTTATTATGCCTATTGTAGCATACTAGATTGTAAATATTCTAATAAAAAAAAAAAAAAAAAAAAAAAAAAAAATACTGTTTACGTATTTTACGGTTATTTGTATAATTTTTGGTGAGTTTTTTTGTAATTAAACCCTCATAAAATATTCAATTAGATACAACTCATTTAAACTTCAATTGTTATAACAATAATTATAACTCATTAGAAATAACTTTAAAAGAAATCAGACAATATCGAAAAATATCGTATAATAATTTATTAAATTGTGTATAAAAAAAAATCCTGACTAACGATTTTTGAACTTTTGTTAGGATAATTAGGTAGGTATATGAGTAAGGTCATATTAAATTTATAGAACTTTTTGTCAAATATTTAAAATTATATTACATAAAAACTTTTAAACAATTTGGTAAATTAAAAGTTCTATATTTAAGTCAAAAGTGCTATAATTGTTCTGAAAATGTTGTCCAATATAAAAAAATATGTATTTGATATTGGATAAAATTTTCAAGTTTCTAGCTTTAATACTTTTCGATTTATGACTAAAAACCTAAAATCTTAACAGTGAAAATCTCGTTTACGGCGGATTTTTACCGATTTTACCGTTTTTACTCAGTTTTTCGTTCGTTATTCTTGATTACTGGAAAAACTATGGAGATTTTGGAAAAATGACCTGTTTAAAGTACCATCTCAGTTCAATTTTGAATCTAAAAAGTTGCTGGACGAAACTTTTGGACAAGGATTTCTATACGAAAAAGTGTTTACAGAAAAAAAAAAAATAAAAAAAAAAATAAACATCATTGTAAAACCATAAGATTCTTCGCTTCACTCAGAATCTAAAATATTAGATTAAATGTCAAACGATTCGTAGTTAGTTTATGTACACTACATTCATATTTTCATTGTAATTAATAAATTAAATAATACGAAATCGTATCTCATATAGATGTTATGAAACGTATGTAGCTTGTTTTTATATTATATGGTATATAAATGTATGCGTTTAAATGATTCACCCTTTGGACGCTTCACTCGGACGAATGCCTCTGTGATCTATCGCATATCCTTTTCGACTGCCCTTCATTATCCACAAAACGTTTTCATTTAGTTTCTTCTCTCAATTCTTTAGGCGTCCCCTTCAACCTCTCCTCTATTCTAAACTCCAATTCTGAACTACTTGTTACTATTGTAGTTTCTTTTATCCAGGAGGCTGGCTTTGTCATTTGACCTCTTTTATTTTCTCCATTATTTATTACTATTCATCCTATTATATACATGTATACATAATTATTAATTATTATTTTATTATGTTCTTTTTTCTTTATATAACTCGTTAATACAATATACACTCTGTTTTATTTAAATTGTTTAGCTGTAAGATATTTTAATTGTCGAGCCAAATGTTTTTTTATAAAGGCTAATAAAAAAAAAAAAAATGTATGCGTTTCTTGCAGTTGTGTTATAAAAGCAAGGTCTGGATAAGTCTTAATGGATTTTGTGCACTGGGATTTCAAGTGAGAAAATCTATTAAGATTTCACGAGATCGTTTAGATTACCTGTACTTCAAATCACCGGCGGTGAAGACGTAGGTGACCGGTGATATGGCCGAAAACATTATGGCGAAACCGAATAAGATGCAACCCACGAGCTGGTACCGACCCATACCCAAAGACACGAGCACATGGTCGATATTCATCTCGAGACAACGCGCGCCAATACGGCTGTCTGAAAAGTAGAACCGTTTAAGGGAAAGAAAATGAACAATAAATGAAACGAAATTCGTCTGACGATCACCGAAGCGGCCGCGATCGAAGACTGTAGTGACTATATTTTCATTTTCTAATCGCGCCGGCTTGCGCAGACAAACAAGTACTGTGAGCACACGACGAGGTTTCATCAAGCCCGGCTCGGGTTTTATGTAAGGAGGTACTCAAAGCGTTGTGAAAACACGTTCGATAATTTTACCTGAATCGATAAGCAAACACGAATTCGTTAATACATCGGTATAGAATTAGAGAGTATAGACACAATAATCAACACATATTGCACTATTGTGGTAAACAATGTAACGATATTATAGTCAAGTGCTGTTTTTTTTTTTTATCCATTCAAAAGATTTTTGTTTACACGCGGTTCTGTGATTTTCGAGCGATCAGTAGCACACAGGGCGTCCCACGAAGATTAGCGATTTAATAACCTTCACGTGGAGATGATGTTTCATAATGAATATAGTGAAAGATTCGTGAGACACGTCCAGGCACCCTAAAAACGACTTTTACCTCAAGGATTAATGATGACATGTGTGAACTATTATTGTATTTCGTACATTGTGACAATACCAACATACATACCAACTAAATGTTTTTTTGTCTTCCATACGAAAATGTTGCATCGCCGTATTTTATTTGATTATTCTGAAAACAAATCTACAATATATCTTTTTTTTGTCTTGTGTATATTTTATAAACGCATTTGGTCACAGGCAAAGATGAGATGATGACCGCTCAAGTATTTGGTCAAGCTGCTCATACCGTACCAACATGGGGGCGTAGGATTTTTTTATTTATTTACTGTAAATCAAGATGTTTTAGCACACTGTGTGCTATTACAAGTATTTGTACACTTTTTTTTTACTTATATTTCGATAAGTAGAATATAAATAACAGGGTGCATAGGTACTCATCATAGCATTGCGCTGGATTGAAAACATTAAAAAAAAAAAATGGTCAAGAGGTTGGAGTTCAATGAATACAGTGAACAATAATGAACAATAGTTTAAGTTAAGATTTAGTTATGAAAAATTCGAGAGTTTTACATATTTCCATTTGTAGTTTTAAACATGAAAATTTCAGACAAATAATTACGATATTTTTTAATTTTTATATTAGGAGGAAAAAATATATACTAATGCCCATATATAATCAGTTGTACAACGTTGTAACTATATGTAATAAATAATAATAAACATTTAATAATTATATTTATTATATATAATTATATTTATTTGTAAAATCAAAATATTCGGGTCTTCTTCAGTTAGGGTCAGACGGGGTAATTGTAAATACATAGGAGTAATTGTGTAAATGAGGATAGTATTCTAATATAACACAAAGAAATTATAATTATTGAATATAGCATTTTAGAAATTATATTTCGTGTGTTTCTTTTAAATATAATCATATTTAAAAAAGTATTCATTTTCATTTGTCCCGTACTCAATTTCATGATTCTCTTATATCTTTAATCTGTTAATTTACATTTCCCCCCAAAATCAAGGGTTAATGGTAAATATCTGGAGTACCTAACCACGAATTTCATTTTTTTTAGATAAAAAAATTCCAAAAAATTGCTTTAAAAATAATATTATGTCGATTATGTCCACTAGTATGTATACATACAACAAACAAATCAAGAAATGTGTTAATTATAATTCATAAACACGAGTTAAAAACCGTTTTGTCGGATTCATTTACAATTACTCCACCTGACCATAAACGGTTTGTTATTATTATTATTATTATTATTTTAAATTTACTACGCCCTAGTAAACTGTTGCCGATTTTCATTAATACAAAATAAATAAAAACATTCTTATCCCACCGCGAGTATACAATCACTACATTGTTTATTACGCGTATACAGCCGCGAAGATAAGATAACCAACACACTTAAAGCGTTTAAGTACGTGTCATCGATTGATGATTAATAATTTTAAGATGTTGCGTGTACGATATACGACTATTATTACCGGTCGGATTATAGAAAATACCTAATCTGAATTTTATTGAATATTTCGTGCGAACCGTTTGAATACACTGTAATAACGGACGTCGGAAGAACTAAACACACAACACAATCGAATCATGCGTACAACACGTATTTAAAATATATGCTCGTAATATGCACCGCGTTGTCACGGTCGAACGGCGTAGTAGGGAAGAAAAGCCGAATAGCAAAAAAATCCTCTCGAGTGCCTGTGCTGCAAATAAGTGATACGTACAATGGTGTTTCCGTAAAATCTCAAATAACCGAGGCATTTGATTTCTTGAGTTCCGACTCGTCACAGTGAATTATTTACACCCGGCCATCAACTGCTCGAAACAAAAATAAAATGTATCGAGTCGGTGTTCCGAATAAATTTTCAACGATTACAGACGTTCGAGTATCGTACGGTACGTAATCGATTACGTATCACACTCGCAGCGATTTTGAGGATGCAAATATGCGTACGTTTTCCCAAACTTTTATAGTTACGTGTTGTTCAAGTCACCGGCGCGGCGACGAAGACGTAGATAGTGGGTGGCACGCTTCTCCGACGTACTGGCATAACACGAGTGCGAAACCGAACAGCACGCGACCTAATAACTGTAGTGTCTAACTCCAGTACCAGTGGCGTAAATTGGCCTCAATTTCTGGTGGTGCAATATTTTATTTTCTAACCCACCAATACTTACTTCCATTAAAAATCCCCACCCATTAACATTTTTTTTTGTAAAATTAATAAATAAATTGAATTATTTTATTAGTAAAAACTTTATTATTTGTAATTATATAACATTAAAAAATTTTTTATTTTAAACTGAGTCGATGTCCTCTTTCAAAACATGTTACATCAAATTCATCAATTACTTGGTCGAAATCAATGCAATAATTTTTTTCAATTTGTAAATTAGCTAAACTACTTAAACGCGCTTGCCCCATCGTCGTTCTAGGATATGTTTTCAACCTCTTTAGACATGAAAATGAACGTTCGCAACTTGATGTGTTTGTCGGTATGGTTAAGGATATTTTTAAAGACTCTGTTATTAATGGAAAACCTTTTTGAATATAATTTTGTCTTATATATTCTATTTTTGCCTGAGTCTTCGGCATTTTTATATGTTGGTGGAAAACAGCGACAATAAAAACAGTAAGCTGAATTATTTATTACACTATATTCTAACCAATCATATAAACTAAAATTCATACGTATGAATATTACAACAGATACTGTACATACTACATTACTACATACTTTATAAAACAAATATACCTTTGAAAACAGAAAATATAGGTATACAAATTGTTATGTTTTCTGGTGGTGCAAAAATATAAGCTTGCACCACCACTTTTCGAATGTGGTGGTGCAAGTGCAACATTTGCACCACTCAATTTACGCCACTGTCCAGTATCTATACCAAAATGGTCCGTGCACGTGATCGATATGCATTCCAAGAGTCGGGACGGTGACGATATTTAAAAATATTCCGAAAAAGAATGCTGTTTGTGTGATAATAGAGCAAAATCGTAAGACCCGGAAAAGTTTGTGACGACCGCCGGTGTACAATTATCAGACCACTATTATCAGACCATTATTATCATTGATCATGAAGACCGACGTTCGCTATGACGTATAACGTATGTACATGTATTAAGGTCCATACAGTAAACGCGTGTTAATGAATTCATGCCAAGTCCATAATGGGCCTAGAGAGACTCGTGGGTTATTGTGACGATTCGTTTGTTACTATATAAAACGATATGTGTATACGAATGTACTCGTATATTATTATTAGTGTTGAAAATATTCTATTATTATAGCTACACGACCTTGTTTTCAAGTGTGGATTTGTTTTCAAGTCCTTCGACGAACCTAGAAAGGTCTTGTATGTAGCTTAACTTTTTTGTCAGGCTAATATATATATATATAGTCAATTTTAAAATATTTTCCGAAGAACTCTCCCTGGAAAATAATTGTGAACACCTTGGCATGAAACACAGATTTAGAGATATTGTAAAAAAAAAAAAAAAAAAAATTGAAAAAAGAAAACACGCTATGCGGTTGAAAAAAAATTGGAAAATATTAGCACAAGTCTTGATACGTTTTCACGCTGATTTTTCGATAGTGTTGTCTGGCGGAAAGAGACTGTCGGCTCCGAGCTGTTCGGCTTCGTCGACGGTGTCGGGCTACGTGATGTTTTTGCTCTCCGGTAAATTCATCGTTACGGCGTGACCCATAAAGGCGGTCGAGCTTTACACAAGCATGCGGTGGCATATTTGAGGGGGGCAATAGGGGCATTTGAAAAAAAAAACTGGCATTCAAATTGATTTCTTTTGTAACCATGAGAGATTTTTGTATTTTGCCCCCCCCCTGAGAAATTATCCCAAATACGCCACTGCGAGTATTGGTATGTATTCGCCAAAATATTCACCGTGAAAGACAGAAAAAAAATCGTCAAGAACGATCAAGTCCAATGAATTTAGTACTTAATTTAGAACACGATTTGACATATTCATTAAATAACGAGAAATTCTAACGATGAGTCTAATAATGAGTCATCATTTCTTTAAAACTTAATAAATTCATCACCAATATCTTGTCCGAGGACCGAAGGGACGAAGGACGAACTTGTACCACCATCATCTCACTTACCAGCTTTTTTTTTCTTTTTTTCTGAAAACTCTTTTTCGTATAGAAATCCTTGTCAAAAAGTTTCGTCCAGCAACTTTTTAGATTCAAAATTGAACTGAGATGGTACTTTAGAGAGGTCATTTTTTCAAAATCTCCATAGTTTTTCCAGTAATCAAGAATAACGATCGAAAAACTAAGTAAAAACGGTAAAATCGGTAAAAATCCGCTGTAAACAAGATTTTCACTGTTCAGATTTTAGGATTATTGGTCATAAATAGAAAAGTATTGAAGCTAGAAACTTGAAAATTTTTTCCAATATCAAATACGTACTTTTTTATATTGGACTATTTTATATTATTTAATATTGAGTATTTGTTAGAAAGTTCTGAAATTTTAATACAAGTTTACTTTTATACTAAACTATCAATACCGAAAAAATATCAATAATCGTGACTCAAGATTTTTTTTCCAAGCATTTAAGTAAATTATTATCACGATTTTTACAGAATAAACTGGTCTTTTAATTTATTTTGATTGTTCGATTGAAAATTTGTATCTTATAACATTTTTAATATTTGTTAAAAAGCTCTGAAATATTAAAATTACCTTACTTAAATAACTATACTTCCTTAAATATTCTAAAAAAAAATTTAAATATCGAATACTTAGCATCAAATAAACTAATGTTTGAGTAGAAATAGCCCGGCACCCGACGAATTGTATATTTTATTATAAGGAATTAATTTAAACAATTAAAATTTTGAGCAGAGGTTCCCGGCGCCCGAGCGCAAATTGATTTTGGTTTTAAAGAAAGATTTTCCAAAAAAATACAAATTTGACAAGAAGTTATCCGGTAACCGAGAAATTTTTGATTTTAATCATAAGAAATTTATTTGAACAATTAAAAATTTGAGCAGAGGTTCCCCGGCACCCGAGGGTCAATTATTGAAGTCTCATTCCGGGACTAATAAACACATTATCGGGACACCGGGACGCCAAGCTCAAAACCGGTACTGTCCCGGCCAAACCGGGACATATGGCAACCCTGATTAATAATAAGTACTTATAATTACAATCAGTTGTGTATAAGCAAAACATGATTGAACAAAAAAAAAAAATGTAATAGTACAACGATGAACTCCATTGTAATTGTCAAATAATATACTCACCGACATAAAACGAGCCCATAATTTTTCCAACATTTATTTTGTGATTTCACACGGGTTGTACAAAAGTAGTTTATAGTACCGTTAATATTTTTGGAAAGTACACGAGTATTGTTATTAAATCGTAAAATTTCCATTGGAAAATACCAGATACGAAAAAACGTAAAAACAACGAAAACCGTCGAATGCATACCTATGCGTAGGCTATTTATTACTGTTTCTTCTTTTCTTTTGAGTAAGGGGTTATGCCATTTGGTAGTGTCACCTTTGATTTCATTTAGTTTGGTATTTTGTTTGGTCCAGAAGTTTTGACATTTGTCATTGATGATTTTTTTAATGTATTTTTTTGTGTCATCATAATATGTGATTTGTTCTATTAAAGGTGTATCGGTATTATTTATTGCTAGTGAGGCTTGTTTTGAATTTTTGTTGCAATTTCCCCGGGGCTGAAATGGTTTTGGATGCTTTGTATGGTGCTTAGTGAGTCGCTAAGAATGATGAATTTTGAGTGTTCTTCTTGAATAATGTTGTCAATAGCCTTTAGGATAGCTAGAATGTGTTTTAATAGTGCTTATAATATTCTATTATTATGAGTAACATACGACATTATATTTTGTCAGGTGTTGATGTGTTTTCCAATTCAAGTTCTTCGACGACCCTAGGAAAGTCTTATCGCTTAGACTTTTTCGTCTGGCTATATATATATAAAATCGACGCGAGACAATGTAATTCTATGTTCATATTGATTTTATTATATTTTTAAATAACACAATTGAATAATACTATAAAATATTATACAATTATAATAATACAGTCACGCGCGTATATTGCATATAGGTACATCAAATTAACGCTGGTTATTGTAAGTACAACAAAAATATACATATTGATATTTATTTACATTGTATTTATAAATATTACAAAATAACGAATTATGTACACATCACTAGTTTCTCGAGGAGGGGTAGATATCATATAGTATATGACATATACCATAAACGACGAACTGTTATTTATTGGAAAACGGTCGAAAGATGAAAAATAATCGGTAAGTCGAATGCATTATATTGTTACTATCGTCTAATCGGAAAAAAGTAACTGCACTTATCGTATTGTCCTAAGGAAGTCGTCATTTGTTTCATACGAGGAACTTACGTGTATAGGGAAAACGTCAATCTCAATGTGCTGTAATTTTTTTTTTTTTTTTTGCTTTAATCTTATACTATTATTATTACAATGCAAACGTGAGTAAAAGTCGATCAAAAACGATTCTTGCCGAAAACGAATGTTTTTGGAAATCATCAATAACGTTTTACCGGAAAACCTAACCACGTATAAGCAACAATAATTAGTAATTATTAATTATTAATTACCCACGGGCGCCTGTTTCCGACAGTAATTATATAATTATTATATCGTTCGCGAAAACTTCGTTCGGTTACCTGCAGTGCCGTCACGAACATATTTTTACCTATGGGGGCAAATATCAAAGCTACCCACCCAAGCACAAATACATACAATTTTTAAACATGCCTTAACATATTGTTTTTCACTAGAACATAAATATCGATACAATTTGACAATATAAATTGTGTCAAAACAATCCAACGGGGTAATAGGTATATGTTTTTTTCAAAAAAAAAAACAAAATATTACAGACATAATATTACCACACGCCGAAAATATTTTGGGGCAACTTCCCCAAAAAAATATGTTCGTAACGCCACTGGTCACCTGTACGGTCATAGACGGAATGGTAATCCGTCATAGAGACGCTGGGGCCAGGCACGTCTATCGGAAAACGGCCGTGATCGTAACGCGTGAAATGCGATTATGGTACTCGCGATATCATGATTAATACGACTCTTCGAGAAACCGACCCGACCGGCTTCGACGTGGTCTCTGTACACACGCGTCGGTCGCCCAAGGCCGCAAAAAAAAAAAAAAAAAAAATAGCATTATGGCGTGATCTAAAATATCGTTACGTGTAAGGTTTATGACATAATATATATATGTACAAGTCGCCGGAGACCTAAAACTATGGTCGAAAGTGTCACCACTATCGGAACGAGTGAACGGGACGTGTGACGTACACGCGACTTTAAGACGAGATTTGGAAGACCCTCTCGCGGAAGTCGAAGAAACGTTTTTTCCGCGCTCCAGACGTCGCGGACCCTAGGCGTTTTCGGTCGACCTCTCCTTAGCGTTGTTGGGCGGCAAAAGACGGTCGGTCCCGATCCGTTCGGCCTCGTCGATGGTGTCGGGCAATTTTATGTTCTTACTCTCCGGCAACGTCATGGTGACGGCCGCTGCCAAAAACGAGATCACGCTGAACACGAGCATGATCAAGTATTTTCCGAAGAACTCTCCCTGGAAAAATAATTGTAAACACCTCGTCACGAAACGGATATTTAGGGATTTTGTAAAAAAAAAAAAATTGAAAAAAAAAACAAAAGTCGATTTCTCGCATTGTGAAAACTGAAAACCCGATATCTTTGCATGATATCTTTTTTACGTAGAAGCTATTAATTAAACTACTGCATTAGACGTTCACGTGTTTTCAAATTAAGAAAATAGGATATTGTAACTTAGAAACTACTAAATTATTCGATTGGCTCAATTTGATTAAGTACCAGAGGCGTATTTACGGGGGTTATCGAGTTCAACCTCTCTCTTTCAGAATAAAAAAAGCACCCATCAAATCGTTTATTTGGAGTTTCAAAGATTACGAGTTGTTTTTTTTTTAAACTTGCCTTGTTAATGACAAAATAATGGTGGTTATAATAATTTTAGTTGATTAGTCACTATTTAATTTCGTAACTATCAATTAAATATAATTATTGTTTTTTAACCCGTCTATTATTAACACTTAAATAAGATTACTGATTTAAACTGAAATTAAATTAAAAGGATATTGAATTAAATATCAATTATTTTTCAGTTATGAATTAATATTAAATGTATATTATCTTTAATTATTAGATAACGTTGTTGTTCGTTTCAAAATAAAATGAAGTTGCATCGAAAGAATCCTAAAACTTTGAAAAGCAACCCTAAAAAAATATTTAAAATACGCCACTGTCAGGTATAGTTGTTTAATCGAACGGTATTTTATTAAAATGTATCAAACTAGACCTATCTTTGAACAGTACACTTAAAAATGTAGTAGTGAGTATAATGGTAAGCATTTAATATTTTCTTTTTCGTCGATGGAAGGCACTGTTTTATTTATTTTTTTGTGCGGGCGTACGGGCTTGACGCTCGATCGCCGCGATCGTCGACTGGACGAAATCGTTTCACATAACATAATATGCGTATACGTACTAGCAGCGACATCTGTGGCGCGATCGTGGATCCTAATCGGCCGGTCATCGAGCACACGGCCAACATTATGGTGCGCATCCGCGTGGGGAATATCTCTACGGTCAGCATGTAAGTGATGTTGAACGCGACAGATACCGCGAGTTTACTGATCAGAAGTAACAACAGCTTTATCAAAGGTAGCGCTGTTCTCGACATGAAAAAATAATAACAATAATAATAATAAATCAAAAATCAAAAATAATCATGACATCGTACACACGTGATTTGCGAGGGACGAGGGGCAAAATTTGAGGGTTCAAACCTTTTCAAAATATTTATGCTTCTAGATAAATAAATAAATAAATAAATATGTATATATACATATTAATTTTAAATGCACAAAAACGTAAAAATCTTCTCTGAATTTTTTCAATTTTGTCAATTAGACCTCGTTGATTTGGGTTCCAAATAACAGTACAATATTCAAGAGAAGATCTTAGAATTATGTATGTACTTGTTAATTTTATGTAAATTAGATTTAAAACTTCTGGGTCCTTACTCGAGTACTCTCAGTGAGGCCCAGTACTCATATTTATATGAATCAAATAAAATAAACAAATACCTATAGTAAACTCTGTTTCAGAGTTCATTCCGGTTTAATTTAAAATGCGAATTAACGAATAAATAAATAAATATATTGTTTTTTACATAATTTATTAAATGGGTCTATTGACTGTCCCGAAATTGTATCTAAAATAAACGTTAAAGTACCAACTATTAATTCAGGATTGAACCCACCATGTATCATACCCAAACTCTCATTTAATAATTATTACGATGTTAGTCCGATTTTCGTCTCTTACGTTCGGGTAACTTAATTGAAAATTTTGATTTCTTTTTTCATTCTGTTGATAAATTAAAATGAGTTGTATTTAATAATATGTAATGAATAGCATTAAGCATGTATTTTCTATGTATGTATTATGTAATGTATAAGCCTCACTTTATAATTAATTGTTATAGCATATACATTGTGATAAAAAGTATGTACACTTACCCTTTGGGGTGTAATTTTATAATAAATTAATTAATTAAATAGAACATGAACAAGCAAATTTTAAACTAAGTTTGCTTACAAGTGATCGCATTAAATACTTCAATTATTCAATAATATTATTACATAATTAATTTGATTTCAATATTTATGAAGAGCGAGTGTGAAATACTACTATAACACCATGATCGCCTATTGATTTTGAAAAAATACTTTCCAGTCGCCCAGTCGAAATTTTTTTTAAAACGCACTGCGTGCTAGGTAAACTCACTTTCCGGCGTCAGGTTGTTCATGATGCAAGTGAATCCGCTCAACACTAACATGCACGACAGTGCCATTTTTCTGGACAATCCTTCCATTACCATCCAGTTCAACAAGCACGCCGGTATCTCGACCAGTGAAACCAACGCAAAGTTCAGGTACTTGTCGCCGGCGAAGTCGGTGGAGTTTATAGACAGCCCGTAGTATACCAGCGTTATAGACGTCCTGCGAGACACATACACGTAGACGGTGTTTATATATTGTTGTCGAGTTCGAACTTAGAATGTTGGAAATTCAAGAAAACATGTGAGCATACTAAAAGGCCGAGCGAATCCTGCTTTTAATTTATTTATTTTTGTATTTTGTAATCCGTAATTGTATTTTTAATTGTAATTGTTGAAACTAATTGTATTCACAAAGTTTAAAAAAAAAAAAAAATTGTTTATTTCGAATCGACACGAAGACAGTAATTAGTAATTACAGTCATTAAACTTCGCGTATATCGATATACCACACAAATATCATGTCACCATAACGTGATGTGAGACATATTATTTTTCATTAATTATTTCGAAAATATGAATACAACCAGTGGCGTATTTACGGGAGGGGATCCCCGGGTCTCTACCTCCCCCCCAAGAAGTAAAAAAAAAATTAAATGAACGTCTGAACTGAAATGTAATATATCATAAATCATAATATAATAATTATATTTACAAGATTTCAGACTCAAGCACAAAATATATTATAAGATTGCGTTTAAAAGTCATAAATGACTTATTTCGTAAGAATAGAGGAAGATACTACAAATATTATTATGTATTTATATTTTATTATGTCATAACTTGTAATTCAGCGATAGTGGTAAAGAGGGTCACTTTCAAACCTAATATAAAAAGTATTTTTGGACCCCCTCCCATCTCAGAAAAAATTTGGAAATACGCCACTGAATACAACGTGTACAATTTGATACGAAAAACATATAATATAGGCCAAATGAAACGTGACGTGAACTGTTTACGAATTTTCGAGAAAAAACACCTCTCCCCTCTAATCACTGCATTTTCTGTCTTTCGTCCCGTAATACGGACTAGAAAATATATAGTAATCCTTACCACACGAACGAGCATCTGACCGTCCTCCAGAGTATAGTCGACGAGTGGATTACGTCATACATGATGCTAGGGTACATATCGCTGTTATAGTCGTCGGGGTTCTGTAACATTAAACATATTTTAATACACCAGATTTTCGTTAAAATTCATTTTCACATCGTCCAATAAAAACCTAATAGAAAACATTCAGTTTCGACGACATTTCGTCCATGTTTTTTATTTAATTTTCGTATTTCGTATAATACACAAATGGTCCGGCAGTGAAACGAAATGATTTCAGTGTTTAAAATATTCTAAGTTTATTTTCATTTTAACAATTGCGAATATGAAGTATTAGAGTTACCATTAAGTTTTCATTAAAAAAAAAAATTATTTTCACTACACTACGTCGCTAAAATACTTTGTTTTTGGGGCAATGTCATTTCACGTAAAGGAGATATCCCACGGCCCTCGTTCTTCCGATATAACGACTGATGATTTATTTTTTTTTTATGGGGGTACCTTAAATTTAAAGTGTTTGAGCCGAATACGCCGAGAACTATCCAAGCCTCCGAGACGAGTTGAAGCAACGCCCGTTAACATGCATCGAGAAATGAAAACTTCCCATTTCGATTGCGAGAACGCATACATTTCAATGGAGGTCTTTTGACAAACCAAGGGTATAGAGAATAGTAATTTTTTTAAAACACCATTTTTTGGTACCTGACCAACGTACATTTTTATTCGTTAAAATAAATACAAATCCGTTCTTTAAAGAACAATATGAAATATCGAAATCATCCCGTTTCGCCGCCGAAACCCTGTACGCACGTTTGCGAAGCTATTCGAAATAAATAATCACCTGTATCTGTACGTCCACGTTCATGATGGGCAAAGATTTCTTATTCATACCCGCTATTCTCTTTAGCACGCCGACCACTCTGTCGTGTTTCCCTTGCATTTGTAACCATCTCATGGACTCGTCCGTTATCCTAAATGTGAAATATAAAAATAATAACATCTTCACGCGTATAAACGTCACGGTCACAATGAGACATACCATAAATACGACAGAAACAACAGACCCGGAATATTGGATATCCGCAACAACAGTCTCCAGTCTTTGACTAGGCTGGCGATGAGAGCGACCAACGCGGCGCCGGACGGATAAAAGCATTCCAGTAGCGAGTAATAGAACACACGGTGATTAGGCAATACCGACTCCATTGCTGAAATTAAAAAAAAAATGTATCGTTTCTACGTGAATTCTCCCCTTTAAAAAAAGCCAACGTTATTGAAAAATCAAAGCTTTTTGACTCAAGAGTTTAAGCATATTACGACCACTATGAAATTTGTCCAAATATTATTTATGTCGCATGCACATTGTGTTGTTAACCGTTTCGCGAAAAGGACAATGCTTGTTTCCATTTCGCGAAATGGAACCGCGGTTTCTCTACTTCACGTAATTTCGCCATTTAAATGATATTTCGTGAAACGGATGCCTAAACTAGATACGACGGAACTTGTTTCGTTATTTGGATGTCCATATGTAACGGAAAAATAGACATCAACTCTAAGCGGGCTTTGTTTTAATTACGGGGTTAGGTTAGGTTAGGCGAGAATGATTTTTTAAGTTAGTGTTAGTTTAAAAAAAATGATGTTAAAAATGCATTTATTGGATTTATCAAATTAAGTAAATTGTCAAATTAGAAGTAGTAATTTTTGTTACACCCAAATATTTTTTCAATAAATAATAATGATGCATAATGTTTTTATGTATCTAATTATTAAATTTAAAAAGAAATGCTGTTTGTTAAAACTAGGTATCTATTTTTTTATAGATACCTAGTTTTAAAATGTATAATTAATTAGTATCATATTTATATATTTTGTGTTTGATTAATTAAATTTTCAAAATCAATGTAGTTAAATAGTTATGAGCAAATTACATTTTTTAAATAAATACTAATTAAGAGTAATTTAAACTGTGAAAAAAATGTTAAGAAATTAAGTTTATTTGTCCGCTGTATTATGCACAGTCATATGACGGAACAAGTTTCGTCATGTCTAGTTTAGGCGTTCATTTCACGAAATATCATCCAAATAGCGAAATTATGGGAAGTAAAGAAACCGCGGTTCTATTTTGTGAGATGGGCACAAACTCTATCCACTGTCCATTTCACGAAACAGATATAACATGATGTGGATGTGACATATCTGTATATATAAATAAATAAATAAATAAATATATATATATATATATATTTATATATATAACCAATAAACATTGTCTTGGTCGTGCCTATATCTGTATTACATAGTATAGCCAAGTAAACGGATCATTTGAGATTGAATTTGATGTTTTAAAATTATCATTTGAAATTCGAAACATCATACCTAACACAAAAGTGACCGTATAAATTCCACTTGACACGGTTGAAGACAACAGTTCCAAAACCAAGAATACCGCGTAGTTATTGGAAAACGACTGGATGATACTTATCGTGGCCGACGATACTGCGCAAAAGACCATTGCGAATTTCCGTCCAAATCTGCAAAATCCACCGTAATTTAGTGAAATTGTTAAATAATATATATATACTACACATAGAAACATACGTGTATATATCACCTATGTTAATTTTAATATGTTTGAAATTCGAATGTCATTAGGCTGATTTGATTATATTTCAAAATATCAGGCACGTAGCCAGAAATGATTTATAGACGGGCCAACATGTTTTATTCCTCAGCATAATATATACAAATATATAAATATTTATATACATATATGTATATACCTTGGGGTCGTTTGAGTAACTCACGACGCCCATTTGCCTTCTCTTCCTAATGATACAACTACAAACGCACCTATTATCAATAAGTATATTATAATTTATATACGCGATTTGTGAATACTCAAAAAGCGAAGCAGCAGTCATTAATTAAACTCTTGTACACGAAATTATCAACTTTTGTATTTTATTTTACATTTTTTACCATAAACAAATTGTAGGCAAATCCTTAAAACAGTTTACTTAATATTATCAACTACCTATTTGAACTTAGTAAATGCAATTTGTATTTGTATGTTGTATTTATGTTTAATAAATCATTTTGATCGTATATTTGTCATACTCGTACCAAAACCGGTAGTAAATAATGCCGGAAACATCTTTGACTTGTCAACATTTGAGATGGAGAGGATCAATATCCTTTGAAAACTGTTTTATAAGCTTATTTATTAAAAGTAAATGGGATGAACTGAACGGATCCAAAACCGGACCATTATTCTGGTGCAATAGTGTAAACAGCGAGCCCTCATTTTTTCAGCTGTAATATACCTATTATTTGAAAGTGTCTATATAGCCCTATATATGTATATATATATGAATATAATGATTATGCTTACTTGTCGGCAATGATTCCCGACATAGGAATGCCGATTAGTTGACCGATGTTATTGGCCGACCCCACCATTGACAGCCGCCATTTGTTTTCTTCGCACATGATTCCAAACTAAATAATAATATGACGTTAAATACTTTTTTTAACCAAACATTTTCCTTTTTACAAGTAAGCATTTTTTTAGAAATCTCGAATCTTGATTTGTTTTTTTTCATAAAATAACATTAAGTTATATGCGTAGTATTATCTTTATTTTTAGTCGATTTGGTATTTACGTGAATTTATTTGTTTTAAAACAACACATATAGTAACTCATTGTCTGTTTGTACTCGTTTTTAACTCTTAACAGGCAAGGCCTGTGACCGGAACGAGTTTCAAAGTACTCCACATCAGAAAGTATAGTATCAATAACAGTGCCTCCCTCTATGTGCCTTTTCATCGACCATCCTATCACCGGCCTGAATGATTTAAAGAAAAAAAAAATGTTTGAAAAATTCAAAATTTTTGAATACATAGAAAAAAAAAATTTCTAGGGTTTCGCCATAAAAAACATTTTCAAGTAGGTATATATTCATAAAACAGTCGACATCGATGTATAAAAAGTGCTAAATCGGTACACTGTACTAAGTACAAAACGTCGTTATTTTTAGACTAATACCTTAGACTTTAGAGGACAAGTTTAGTCTATAAATATTATAGCCGTTATAATTCCACCCATAAGAAAAGATATTTTCATATTATTATCAATTTGTATACAAACATTGATTAAATAATAAATATTATTCGATCTGTTTTAGTGCAGCCAAATAATCGGAGTTGTCATATTATGACGAATACGAATGACGATTGTGAATAATACTTTTTCACCCATTATGAACATAATCGAATAGTTATATTATGTATAATACATTTTAGTCGGCATAAAAAAAAGTTCGGTCGGCTTATCAGTAAATGGTCGCCCTAGCCTAGAAAAAACTGAAATCACGCCACTACCCGCCCCGCGTACCTCGGTGCCGATGGTGTTTTCGAAGTCTTCGAACACCCAACGGCCCGTGCACCGTCGCACCGCGTCCGGGTCGAATCCGGCCGCGTCGCACCGCGAGCCGCCGCCGTCGCCGTTGCCCGCGCGCCCGGTCCTGTTCGCCGCGAACCGCTGACACTTGCGCGGCAGTCCGGTGTCCGCGCTGTAAGGCGTCGTGAACTTGAGCCAGTCCGGCTCGTACGTCCGTGCCGCCGGGTTCGGGTCGTCGCACTCCGGCACCTCGCATCTGCAACAAACCCACCGATGATACACGACGGCGATGTTGTACCGGTATTTACGGGAGTGGTCCGAGGGTACCGGACCTCCTCCCCCCGGCACCAAAAAAAAAATATAATAATAATTATAAATCCAATCTATAAACGTTTAAAACCTTAGCCGTGTTAAACGCATTCATAGAGATGAATAAATCACTGTGGACGAAGTCATAGACGAGTTGTCTAAAAGCAAAAGATGATTAAACTGTACATTTTGTAAATTGATCAATACGGCAAAAATAATTTTGTGAATTTATCCTGTTAAAAAATACTTACTCAAAAAATATTTTATAATAAACATACAAGTATAATAATTATGTTATTTGTAAAAAGAATGATTATGATTTTGAATAACTCCCGAAAAATTCCTTAGGTATGCAAATATTTTTATTACTGAACCCTCCTCTCCCCCCCAAAAAAAGTGGAAAACTCGCCACTGATTACATGTAAATTGGATCGAGGTCGGGAACAAACCGTAGAGGCTCGCGTCTTGCCGTAAAACGTGAGGCGTTTTTACGGCTGTGGGTGAGTTGCGGCCCGGCATGTCGTTTCCGGTGTTGGAGACCGGTGAATTCCGGCCCGATATTATTTTAGCCGTAGGTTAGTTGCGGCCCGACAATATTTTAGGTATAGGTGAGTTGCGGCCCGATGTACTTGTCAGGTGCAGTGTTGGCTATACATTTAGTGATAAACGATTAACGATAAACGAATTGTTCGATACGTATGGCAAGTTATATCTGTATGACTGTATATAATAAAGATAATATAGACCGTTTTATTGTATTATCTACGTTATGACTTGCATTAACTACGATATTCGGATAATTTCAAATTTTTGCCAAAACAATAGAATATTTGTATTATTATAAATCATATTCTAGCTACCTATACGGTATTATAAATTTACGAATATTTAAAAAAAAATTTTTTTTTTATTATTATCATTAAATATTATATTCCAGAAACGCAAAATATTATTATATTTATTACATTGTATTTTAACCAAAACAATAGCTATACGGTATTATAAAACCCGGGCCGCAACTCGTACGTACCACTCAAAAACCCGGGCCGCAACTCGTACGTACCACTCGAAAACCCGGGCCGCAACTCGTACGTACCTCTCATAAACCCGGGCCGCAACTCGTACGTTATTTAGGGTTTGGGCCGCAACTCACCAACACCGGTTTTTACAAATAACATTTTTCTTTTCTTTGAATTCAGTAAAAAATTATAATATGTATTTGAAAAAGTATAATATTTCCAATACAATTTAAAATATAGCGTTTTTGATTTTATGTCAGGTATGTTTTTGACATAATAATTAAATTAGGTACTTCATTTTATTCGAAATTGTAGCGTATTTTTTTTTATTATTGATAATATCCTACCTTCTTTTTGACGATCAAAATCAAAGTCGACTTAATTTGGTGACTCAAAAATGTGATTCAAATCGGTTAAGTAGGAAACCTCGTAATAATTTGGAAAAGTTACGTCGCCATTATGGTACATGAATACAATATAATGAATAATTTTACGTTTACCCTTGGATAAATATTATAGCACATATTTTTAATCGAGTTACGTAATATGATAACCTTTTGGGATAGGATAATCAAAACACTTCACCATTTTGATTAAGTTTATTTTATAACGGCTGCGTGTCAATTTCCCGTGTTGGGTTAATAAAGTGGGATTATAGAAAACACCTAATCTAATAATTAATCTTTGTTTGATCCGTTTCAAATGTTTCAATACGCATTAACGACGTCTCATACTAATATCAACACCATTAATATCCCTAATCACTAAACCAATCGCTAAAAACTAAACACTCGTCAAAGGATAATGTACACGGTGAGAGAAATACCTTCGTGTCGCAATATTCATAAGTCCATAATCAAATATTTCATGTGTGTCTGTTATCACACTCTTAGGTATCATGTCAAATTTAAGATTGGAAATGCATTGGCGTTTTGGTTATTTACAGAGTAATTACGTCTGTGTTACATTCATATTTATTCAATAGTTATAAAAATGCAAAAAGTGCATGATGTACATATAAATGCCATAACCAACAAAAGATGAACTTAAAACTTGAATGAAATTACGAGTATAATTGACTTTAAACTTATACTATTGGTGCGATAAACCAGTCACGAACATTCAAGCAGGCTTAAACCTAAAACATTTAATATTAATATGAACTGTGAGAAGGCTTGATTTTCTCATTGCTTTAATACAGTGGTTCTTAACCTTTTTAGAGCCACGGAACACTTAAAATGTCATAATATTTTTGCGGAGCACTAGGTCGTAAAATAAAACAATACTTTACATTTTCTTTTTTTTTTTTTTTTTAATAAAATTACATGCATAATGATACTCGTATTTAGTCAATGTAATAATAGAATAAAATTGGTAAATGGTATAAAATAAATACAATTTTGAAAGACATTTTTAGATTATTTAATATTTTAATGTGATATTTGGGCCTGATTGGTTTTTTCTATACGTAATTTCTGACGCATTCGAATTGATCCCCCCCCCAAAAAAAATGTAGTTTTTAAATAGTCCGAGTTGAGTCCCGAGTTTTAAAATCGTTTGTCTGAATTGAGTCCCGAATCTAAAATAATTATACTGTTTTAGTCGATTCCCGGTTCATAAGATATACGTAAAGCTAATGAAAATACTATAATAAAATAAAACAAAATATGTAGCGCACACGTCATTATATTTTTAATCATTTAATTTTTATTGCATATAATACCACACTACGATTCTTTAAAATATGATTAGTGTTGTGAGATACGTGTATTAAGATTAACAATGCGAGTAAGTAAATCGTTTTGTTTTTCTCACAATATGTATAGTTAGGGCCAGAACCGCCGTTAGGGTTCAAGCAAGCCATGCGTTGCTCTAGGATGGCAAAATATTTTTAGGAAATTGAGGTGACAAAATGAAATAATTAAATCTTCAAAAAATAATTTTCTAAGTAAAAATCTTGAGTATATTCAGTCATCGACTTCAGGAAATCTATCTTAATATTGCGATAAGTTTCAGAATCATTCTTACAATTCCAGTGACTGTCTACAAAAAATCATTTAAGATCTACATTGAGTAATGAGCGTTTATCTGAATTATCAATTTTATCCAATGAAAAGAAGTCGGCACAAGTACTGAAGTTGGAAAATTGTGTAGAAGATTTTGCAACAAAAAAGGCAAGAAAAGTTAATTTGTAATTCCAAACTATTATTTCAAATTTTATTATTATAATCATTTTTTTATTTTGATTTTTACTTAAACAAATATTACCTATGTATAATGTTTGATCGAGTTTTATTCTAATTTTTTCGAGTTGTATATTATATATTTATGGTTTTGTCAAATTAAAATTTATTAACCAACACATTAATACACATTTGTTAATTTCAATTTATTCGTGTACCTATTTAATTTAGTGTTTAAGAGCAACGTTAAAAAATTGTCTCTTTAGAACGGAAAATATCTTACGACCGGCTTGGTTAGGGCTGGACTCAATGTTATTGTCAGTTTTGTTTTGCGAGACTCGACTGTTACCTAGTGAGTTATTTTTATCGGGATTAGAGTTTTTTTTCGATTTTGGGACTAGATTCGAATGCAGCCGTCACATCTTCGAATATTACCTGTACTTCAAGTCGACGGCGGTGAAGACGTAGGCGGACGGTGACACGTTGGAATACATGACCACGATGCCGAACAGCACGCACCCTATGACCTGGTACCGGCCCATGCCCAACGAGACGAGCACGTCGTCGACGTTCATCTCGGAACGATCGGTCCGCGACATCCGACCAGCAGATTATTCCGAAAACCGCGGTCACAGCCCCGAATCGTGATGATTGCACGCGGACGTTTCACGCGACCGCGACGCCGCCGTACGCGGGTATGATATATCACGTCGACGGGGTGTGAATCGTTTGACGCGAGTCCGCTGTGACGACGACGGCGACGACGACGACGGTACTCGTTTATTATGATTTATGATACACGGCGAACGGCCTTTAGTGGATCGACTTTTGTGCGATGCTGCGCGACGATCGGTTGCGGCGCGCGAATGATTTCGACTGAATACGATCGACAGCGATCGACAGCGATCGATCTATCTGCCGTGTATACGCGCGGCGGACGTACGCGACTGCTCTCGGCCCGTCATTATCTATTTTGTTATCTTATTTTTTTCGTATTCTCCTGGCCACCGTACCAGCGCTGCGAGTCGCACGATCGCCGCCGCCGAAAAAATGCGAAAATATCGTCCGAACCGTCACCACGATAGGTCTTCACGACACACGATTTATATATCTATACACGGGTGGGTAAACTTTACTACTGCTATAAAGTGCTGCTGGCACACGGTGAGTTTTGCGACTGGGACATTGCAACTCGCTCGACGTCGAGTCCGTCGGATCTTATCGTTGCGCCAACCCGTGCAAATCCGTATGCGATTTATTTGACGTAACATCACATCATATTTTATAACAACGCCTACAGGGTGTCACACAACGGAGATTCACACAGTGTGATTTGATTACGGATAAAGCGTAAATTAAAAAATGTTCACGTACGAATTGGAACGCTAATGAAACTGTGTACCTATTTTTTAACCTACTCGGAAAACATTATTTCTATAACTATTTTTTATCTCCGAGGTTTTTTGAGTTTTTTGTTTTCTTAAATGACAAATCGCCGTTTGTAACATAATACACTAGATACAAATGAAAATACTTTTTTTTTTATTTGTATTTAGAAAAGTTTAAAAGGTTTAGTGAGTTTGACATAATATACGGTAGCGGAATAGAGAAGCTCTCGAGAAACTCCGTGAAATGTTCTTTACCATTACTCAACTATACTCAAGACTTTATATCCTTTCATATATTTTTATTAATATTTTTATTTTTATAATTTTTATATTTTTATTCATTGTTTTAAATTGTCCTTGAAAAACAATTCAAATGCATGAATTAGCCAGGATCAAATTGCGTTGTGTGAATCTCCGTGGTGTACCCTGTATATTGTGTAAATTGTAAATAGGTATATATATATATATATATATATATATATATAATAAATTATCATATTTTATATTATTATATTAATGAACTGTAATTAATTTAAAATATGTCATGATATAATTACGATATGACAAATTACACCAATTATTTATTATACATCATATTATAAAGTAACTAAGTACGCGAGCATAATACACATGTACCTCCACTAATTCGTAGTGTCTCAAAAAAGCAATTCGACGTCTCTATATAATTATATATTATAATTATATACCTAATCATAGTTAGAGCCTCCTGCAGTACTGCTTGAAAATCCACTTTTGCAGGTACCTAATTTTAAATGCCAACTCTAACACTTTTAAATCAATTTTAAATCAATTTAAAACACTTCGAAAAACTATTTAAGAATTCTAATCACTGTAATAATAAGCTACAGTATTTTAAATACACTAATCGAAGTAAGGATTAGTATTTGATTAGATTCCGGGGTACAATAACGTATACGTCCTTAAAATAAAAAATTGTAGTATCATTCATCATTTGTTACCAATAATTAGCCACCCGATAACACATTTTAAACTGTTTTTATTATAATTCTATGATGTACTAGCTGAATTACCAACCGTTGCCGAGTCTAAGTATAAAAATATTTATGAATAATGATAATAACAACAATAATAATAATATTCTACATTCTCGATGAACTATCTAATGTTGTTTTTATCCTTAAGAACATGAATTTTGAAAAATCCTGCCTTTTATATATATATATATATATATATTATAGATAATGACAGGGGCTTCAACAATAAAAACAATAGCCTGTGATTTTCATAAAGCATATTAATACATAAGTACATATTTACATTAAGGTTATAAACTATAATCATTGATTATAAATAGTAATCAATAGTATGTTTCCGTCTTTTTTCAGGCGATGGTATAAACGATTTGTCGAGTATGGATTAACTATCAACGAAATAATAAATAGGCATATGAGTATTTACGATGACCATAATACGAAATATTTAATCTCAATAGGTACATAGATGCTAAGTTTCTAGCAAAATTGCTTTTGGAGTTATGACTGAATTACGAACATCGATTTAGAGAAAGTCTCGTTTTCTGCATGATTTACCGTTTTCGCCGTGTATTTTGGCAATTTGAAAAATTAGAAAATTACTCATGGAAAAACGTTTGAATAGATACCTAGAAAAATTATCACTCTTAATATTTCAAACTAAAACTTATTTAAAAAAAAAAAATAACTTAACATTATATTGATGAAAAGAATATTGAATTCCTTTAAATTTATAAAAGTTAAGCCCCAGTAGGTACTATTATTGAGTATAGAACAAAATATTTTATAATTTTTTTTTTTTTTTTTGTTTTTAAACAGTTTTTAATTCAAAATTGTATTCTGTTACAAAATATAGAAAAATAAAAACAGTTTAAGGATTTTGAGAGAAATAAAATAAAAATATGGCGTAATCCAAAATGTTTTCTTAAATAAAACAATTTTCATAATATACGTTTTACTCTATTATGAATCTTTATAAATATGATAACCACATAACTGTAACACACATTTTGTGTCGACCTTCATATAATATTTTTATATTATGAATGTTTGAAAATTTCAAAATTTCAATAGTCAAACATTATAATAAATTAAAATATGAAATGTCGATAAAAAATATATCGTAAAAGGTTTAAATTATTACCATATTGGTTCTTATTAATCAGTAAGGAGTAGTCTAGACCCCAAAACCACCCCCTTACAAAACCACACTCTTCAAAAAAAGTAATTAGTTTCAGCAATAATATTTCAAAAAAGATATGCAGGAACTATTCATAATTATGTTGTCTTAATACATTTTGTTTTATAAAAGTGATGTTTACGAAAATAATAAAATCACTAGCACTACCAACTTATACTATAATCATTAAGTTTAATTTAATGAGTAATAAATACATTTTAACTAATTCTATCAAGAGGGAAAAGTGTATTCAGAGCAAAATGATCATCAAAGTACACGACTACAAATTCATACCTTGGTTGTTTCAAGGTTGCGAGCTGAGGGGTGTGAAAGTGAGAAAATGTACGTACTTAATGTATAGTACCAGGAAGGCCGATCTCCGATCGTAAGATATCGTAGATCTCCGATCTATTTATTAATAAATAAGGTGCGGTTACACTGTATTGTTTTTATGCAAAAAAAGTATGCTTATTTTTTTTTAAGTAGATTTCCGTTAATAAATAAAAAATGTTCAGAAAATTATAGCTTGCAAAAGTCACCCTTAATGTATAAACTTGATATGTTGTGTTTTGAAATTTTACTATTTTTTACTAATTTGTTTTCGGAAATAATATTTGAAAAATAAAATCTTAAAATGTCAAGCGAATTTTTTATCTTTGTATATTTATAAATTTATATTTTTTTAGGGTATTATGAAAAAAAATATCTTAAAGATTTTAAGGACGCTCTGGCCAATGAATTCCCCAACTAAGACATATACAGGTTGTTAGAGAAAAGCCTCAGGAATCAAATGGTATGGGTCTTATAGTCGATTGTCGTGCAAAATTTTTATATTTAAGGGTGCAAAGATAAATAAATATTGCATTAGTCTTATGGGGAGAATTCATGAAGATAATTATTTTTACCATGAAATCGCGAATTCCCCAATGCAGATAGTAATAAACTGAAAGTTCAAAGCTTAAAGAATTTATTGGTACTTTCCGAATATGAGGTATACGTGGGAAATTTCGTGTAATTAAACGAAGAAAATTTTATAATTTATGATTTTAAAATAAATTTTTTTCCATAAAATAATTTGTATACTGCATCTAATAAAAAATATTAATATTTAATTTATAAGTATATACACGGAAGTTTGAATTTGAGTTTTGAATTTGTTCTTTTTGCAGAAGTACTGTTTAATAAAATGTTTCATAAAATGTAAAATTAAAAGATGTTTACCATTAAATTTGTGAATATTATTTAAAAAATTAATTTTTTGAATTTTTAAAAGTATTATTTGTATCATAAATAAAGTTAAATTTAAACTTTAATTATTAACTTTAATTAATTAACTTTAATTAAAATAAATTTAAAGTTAAATGTGTATTATTTTTTTTTATCACTCAACGACCGGCCGTCGGACACGCTGGGGGTCCGATGCAGGGAGAATCTGGGGGTCCGATGCAGGGAGAACGCTACATGCAGGGAGAATCGAATTGTAGGTTACCAGAACCCAGAACGTCGCGTTGTCATCATCGCGGTCCCAAAAAAGGTTTTCCATTAGCAACGAATAACGATATGAACTATCACGTCGCGCGACGGTGATATGGAAGGGGAAGTTTGGGCGGCCACGTCTAGCCGTCGTCCGTTGCCGTACCGCGAACCTCACCCACAGGTACTTTTACTGTATAAAGATTTTTTATGAAAACTCATAGAAATGAAATTTTCTTGAAATTTTGACAAGTCTATTGGATTCCTGAGGTCGAAAACTCTTTATATAAGAAATATAAGAAAAATCGTTAGAGCCGTTTTCGAGATGGCATGACTGGAAATAGGTACATACATTCCTTGCTCGTTTTATAGTATAAATAAGATTGACCCATAATAGAGGGTTTGTTTAAATATACACGTTTGAACAAATTAATGTACAAGACCTCGTGGCGCAACGGTAGCGCGTCTGACTCCAGATCAGAAGGTTGCGTGTTCAAATCACGTCGAGGTCAATCGTTTTTTGCACTTTTTACAAAGTTAAATCGACTTGATTACCACCTCGAATATCGATCAATGTCGTCATACTTTAGTCCAAATCGGAAGCTTTCCGAGTTCCTTTAGCCGCAAAATTCCGAAAGTAGCCATTATCGAGTTCAAACTTGTATGATATTGTGGTTATAATAATATCGTGTTTGTGTGGTGTTTCACGTTATGCTGCTCTTGCCGTTTTCGTTCAATCCAATTTCAATGACCTTTGACGAACAACAGAATTTTTATCGAAAGTCACGTTTAATGCAAATAATCATAAGATTTTTTCTCTTTAAATGAAAAAAGGTCGAAAATAATATTCTCATTGAGCATATAATATTACAGTCTCGTTACATTATCCAATTTCGACGTCAAATTGCTTTTTCCTTCGTGTACGTTTACGTTTTTTTTTTCAAAATGAAAATTGTAAGTCTACATGTTCAAATTGCAGTGAGTTGTATAATAAAACACTTTTAGATAATTCAAATAGTTCATAATTCAAACAAAGTTAATAAATTTAAAATCATGTACATTTTTTAATTCAAATATTATGCCAACTGGTGTTGCCGCATTAAATCCTCAATAAAAATGTATTACAAATACATTTTCACAATACGTCATTAAAGATGCCTATACCGAACGCCTTAAAAATCTGTTAATGTTTGCTCTCTCAGATTATTTATAAATTATAATATAACATTCCTCTATTTTCATTAATCCCGGGTTCGTCTAGGTGGTCCGAGCGTTGATTATTGAATGGAATAGAATACTGCAGTAGCATATCAAAAAGGTGGCGAAATAGGTAAAAGGTAATGCTTGGATATCTGGAAAACAATTTTCGATTTCGATTTTGGTTACTGGTTTGTTTTTGTTCGATTTCGATTTCAATTTGGCATGCCGGTTTTGAAATTTACGACTTCAATGTCGATTTCGATATCGATATCGGATTTTTAACGGTTTTAACCGGTGTTCAGAATCGGTGTTTCAAAATCGGTTTTAAGCTTTGGATTATGAGGCCACACAGTCTCGTCGTAAAATGTTGAAAATTAAAAAAAAAAAAAAATTATTGACAATTTTATCAAAAAATTACAATTATTTCGTTTCGACGAGATTATATAATTTTATCGTTTTGAATCTAACCTTGACACCGACAGCGTGGATTTATATTTTTCGAAAATTCAAATATCGTCGTCCGATAATAATATCTGGTATTAATATGATGTAGGTAAAAATATCGCGTTGAGATCGTCAACTTTCTTCCCCGGCGTATTGTTCACGGCCTCAGATGGTTGAATTTTATTACGACGACGACGACGACGTTAGGCCGGGCACACACAAAAAGAGCAAAACTGTTCCGAGCTGCTCGGAGCTGTTTGTAGGCAATTATAACATATTATGTAAAGTAAGTGACGCGCGCACACTAATCAGTCAAAATCAACACACGACAAGACAAAACGAAACATGATCGGTCTTGTTCGGTCTGATTCTATTTTTGCTCCGAGTAAAATATGAAAATGTTATGTAGTCGTATAAATTTGTTAAGCTATTGCATAGCTTTTATCGCAGGTCTGGTGTAGTGACTGAAAAAAATTTTTTCGTAACGAAAAAGCGTGACCACTACCTGTGGAATCCCGTAATCCCCCTCTCTGTCTACCGCGCGGCGAACCGTATTGTCATTCCAACAAAACAAACTCATTTTATGAGAAAAAAAAAACTAATGTTTCATATTTTAGTTCTCATAGGCCTATAGTTTCTATGATACAAATTCCTGAATAACTAGAATAATAAAAAAATTTAAAATTATATCAACTTCTTATTTATTTAATATGCAATAGCTTTATCGCGGCAGTCCCCGAATGCCACTTGTTTATTTTTATTTATAAGAATAGCTTATAACTGAACACTCGTTATTTTGATGTCACTCACAGATTTTTATAATTTTATACTTAATACTAAATTTCATTATTATTTTAAAATGGTATGCGATCCAGAGAAATTGATCAATCTTGTTTTTTTAAGAAAATCTTTTTACGATTTTACCGATAAAGAGCATAGCAATCATCCAAGAAAGATTACGGAATGAAATAAGCACTGAAATGGAAACATCGGGTTAGTTAAAAAATAATACAAAATAATTTTACTTTTTACATGATGAGTACGTATAGTGTATCAGTATGATACTATATGTATCTAGTATGTACTATTTAACAAATATTGCCACAAAAGCGGTATAACAACGTCATCTTCGTCAGAACTCAACTTGACGACTGGTGTAAAATCATATTGCTTTGTTCGGTTTTGTTTGGTCAGTGTGAATGGAATTCGTTCCGAGGTGTTTAGAACGAAATGTTCCGAGCAGCTCGGAGCAGTTTTGCTCTTTCAGTGTGCGACCGGCCTTAAATAGGCGACGCGCACCCCGTGGCGACTACCGGCGCCGTGGCTTAGTTGGTTAAAGCGCCTGTCTAGTAAACAGGAGATCGAGGGTTCGAATCCCTCCGGTGCCTCGCGACCCGAGTCTACACGGCCGCTCCGTGCGACTTCTCCGCGTCTCCGCGGGGTGCGGAGCAACTTTTTTTTTTTGCATTTTTTTCCCGGCCGTTTTTTCGCGCCCCGTCCGCCGTCCGTCTCGTGTATCCGAAATCGCCTACACAGCGTACAGACGACCGTAGTGAAACGCGTGGCGTCACACCCCTGCACTGACAAAAGGGTTAAAACGGCCGCCGGCGACATCGCGCCAGAAGTTCTGTGAACGGAACGAGTTCGTATGCCGAACAAACATAAACCATGACCTGCACGTTCGTTGCGCGCACTTATTAAAATAAACCATCGCGTGGGAGATTATCGTGTTCGTATTTTGAGTTACTGTGCGCTTTTATTTCGTGAAAAAATGCGACGGATAAAATATGTTCTGTTTAGTGTCATAATTTATTCTCATCGTCATCGAGGGAAAATATTATTTATCTGACGAATAATCTCGATGTTTGCGAATCGCGAATTTTTTAAGCGTCGAACGAATAATTATGATTATATATAATATTGTGATCATTGATTTCGTTTTTAAGCAATACCTAGGTAATAACAAATGATTTTCTCCCGTTTCTCTCTGTTGGACGCTGGTTCAGCATGAATATTAAGATCAAAATAATCCTCGATATTTTCGCTACAAAGACGTGAATATTGTAACCTATAATAATTAATAATTAACAAAAGTAGCTATGTCCTATGTCATTTCAAAATCGAACGTGTCCCGATTGATAGACGCACAACCGAAACTACTCGACCTATTCATTTGAAAATTTTTAAGGAATGTACTAATGATTGGTTATTATAATATGTATAGACGTTCCTAAGAAAGGATTTTCCTTTTTTAAATGTTTCTATTCTTAAAACCCGTATTTTAAAGAGTAGAAACCGCATAAAAAATTCAATAACATTATGAATAAAATATTTGAAAAATATTATTTGAGCTAATTATAATATCAGTATTGTGGACATAAAAATAAATAGATATCAACACACAGATTTTGCATGAATTATGGAATATATTGGAGTATCCATGGCGAATTATCATAATATCGTTATCATCGCCCCAGTACCTATTCCATGTTCGATTGAATAATTAATAAATATCACTTTTTTACATCACTGCTCAATAATTACATGTTTTGTAAAAAATATAACATATTATGTATAATGAAATATTATAATCCAGAAAAATAAATAAAGTCACTAAAATGTTCATTCTGTTGAATTGTTTGTACTTGAGTTTCCGAAAAGTTCACACGTTTTACAAACATAACGAGTGGTTGGTATTTTTGTTAGCTTTTTATCGAAACGTTTGAGTATATAATTAAAAATAATTTTATTCATGTATGGTTGTAAAATATTTTACCGCTTGAGTTTTTTCCAAAGTTATTTAGTAAGTTGTACAGTTCAACAAATAAAAAATGTATAGATTTTATAATACCAAAATCATTATACAAAATAAAAAAATTATACGAATGATACGATATGAATTACACTTGATTTATTTCATTATTTCGAATGGAATTTGATAGGATTTGAAAAAAGTATAATTCTATTTACTATTTAGGGTTATTACTTTAAAATACCTACTCGAAAACATATATATAAAGGCTATCCCATAGTCGGTTAAATGTAGTATGTTTTATTTTCAGTAAATGTTTGTATTGTTTGAATTAGAAATCAAAATACTTCACTTCATTCAGAAATCAGAATTCGAAATCCACGCGTCAATCGACTTTTCGACGAACGAACTTCTCGGCAGTTTTTGAAGTCTTCGAAGAGATTTTCTTATGAAAATAATCAATTTAATGACGAACGACCGGATGAGGTTTGCGAGTATATTCAAAAATCAAAATCTTACCGCGCGCCAATAGGAATAAAACGCGTTGATTTTTCTATCTTCCGAAATAACGAGTGAAATAAAAAAAAAAATACAAATGAGTACATGATAATATGATATTACTACGTTTTGCCCACTGCGCGAACAGCCTAAAACCGTTTATACCTACTTACATTTTTGTTTTTACGATTCCTACAAATATCTCGAAGACGTGAATCACAAGGCTAGTGCACGGGTCGCACGCGTAAAACTATCCGAACAACGACGCCGTCGTTTTTGTGATGAGAATCGACACGTACAATATGTCGTGCCTACGTGTTTTGTTCGCTCATAGATTCGTACAACAAATCAATGATATTTTTTGTTATCGTTACTATTATTGTTTTGTTGATTTTTTTTCTTTCTGTTGTTGTTGTTGTTGTTGTTGTTGTACCGGCGTATCACGACGGACCGTGCGGATGTAATTAATCAGCAAACAAAGTAATAGGTAATTGAAAATGATTTAAAATCCGACGGATCCTATTCACGGGGACCTTGGAGAGACGGGAAAGTGTGTGCGTCTTTGAACTACCGTCGTCGCCGCCGCGATGATGCGCCGTATGTGCGCCGGGTAGGCACGCACGCGTGTACGACTAATTAAATAAAAATACATCACAACCTTGCGTAAAAAATCGTATTTGTGTACGCCATAACAAATCATAATAATAATAATAATAATGACAAGAGGTGCGATTTGACGTACCGCTATCGGAAGGCAGTAATTTTGCAGCAGTACCGTTTCGATGTTCAAATACAGGCGTGTAGCGTGTTGAACGTGTCGAGTTTAGACGGTTTAGTGAAGGCGTCCGAAGTCGAGCGTCGGAAACGGTAAAAACCGACGTAATCATCCGGTGTTTATTGATTTTAGCAATTGCGGAATTTGATGTATTACTTTTATAATAGTCCTGGAAATATTCACAAATTATCAACGATTGAGTGTGTCACGCGTGAATTAGTCATTTAATCAATACATAATAGTCATTAATCGGTGGCTTACGGACAGAGACGAGTTTCAGGGATTTGCTAGAGGTGAAAGAGACTTCCGTCCCCCGTGAACATGAGGTATATTCATTTTTTTTTTTTAATTTGACAATTATTATTTTATAGCGATATTTTTAATTATAATTTAACTATCTCGAAGAATTAAATTAAATTGGATATAGGTTTATAGAGTGAGAGTTTCGACGTGAATATTTTAATTAGCGTTAACGTCATTAATAGTAATTATTACGTACGTGCGGTGTACATTTCATATTATAAAATATTAACCATATTGTTATTTCAATATAATAATCTACTATTTATCGTAAAATATATCAATCAATATTTTAAAAAGTTTCTTGATGAAATTCACTTCAAAATTTTGAAACATAATGCAAAGAAAGTGTAATAACATTTTATATGAATGTTATATGTATTATACGCACCATCTACAATCGGTTTCCGATCTATGAGAGTTGCTAAATGATATTTACGGACAAAGTGCATTGCTCCAAAAAATGTCTTGCGACGTCTCGATCCCGTTGTCAGACGGTCGAGCGCCCGTTGACGTCCTACTAAATGAGGAAATGGTCGCCAACCAGATACCGAGACCTTTTGAGGGGCCGGCGTATCTGGATTTTCGGTATTACGGAATAAATATCACGTAAACAATAAAATTAAATTAAAATAAATCTCAAACACAGTTGTCGAGCAAAAGAATGTATATATATATATATATATATATATATATATATTTAAGTTGGTGCGGAGAAAGCTCGTTCGGGCGTAAAACTCCGACTTATAGATGAAAATAAAATAGAAACAACAAAAATACATGTGTATATAGATGATATATGTACATATATATATGTCCTAATCATGGTACCGGACATGATCTGTAAATAATGATCATAATATTAAAAAACACCGGCCAGATATTGTTATTTCCACGGTTGGTCGTCCTCCATAACAACAATTCGACCGTCGGCGAATGTCTCGCCGCGGGATCTCCGATGGTCGTCTACTCCGTCTTTGAGGAGCGCGTCGTTAGAAATACAGATTAACAGACGTTCCTCAAATATAATCAAATAATAATAATGTAGGAGAACCGGCGGCGGTGATGTGATGGTGACTCCTTTGGTAATATTTGTCAGAGCTGTGTCCTCTCTGACGGTAGTGGAACGAAAACGAAGGGGTTGCGGCGACACAGGCATCACACCCGTCTCGATAATAATAATAATAATAAATAATAATAATAATAATGATGATTTGCGCAGAGTTCGAATAATTTGATTTAATTAATACATTTCTTATTTAAAACCCGTCATCGGTGGACGGAGATATCAACTGGCCGGAAACAAAACAACGCGGTGACCGCGGCCGACGACGACGTGATGCCCGAGTAATTGGTTTCGTACGTCCCGGGCGATGTAAATAATATTACAATACTTATTATATAATAATTAAAATATTGGAAACCATATCTATGTACATTACAGTATGTAAAGAAAAAAAGAAGACAAAGAAAAAAATATCATTGTAAAACCAATAGATCCTTCGCTTCACTGAGAATTTAAAAAGTGTTGTAAAATACGTATATATTATAACGAAAGTATTAAATCATACAATGGTGATTGTTAATTTGCCCTTGTGTGCATTATCCAATGTCCTGTTCTATTTTCATTTTATGTTGTTTATTGCAAGTTAATTTAATTATTTACTGTACGAGTGTTTGGCAAAAAAAATCTATAGGGTGGGGGATGGGGCGGAAAAATGTAAGCGCCCGGGTGAAAATGTTTGAACACGTCTCTGGCTACGTTTAGGTATGCACATCCGGTCTACAACGGTCTAGACTAGGGTGACCATATTAAAAAAAAATAAAAAACCGGACTAAAATAATTTTCTAAGTTTTTTTAAAATAATTTAATCAAATTTTATATCAAAACTTTTAATCATAATTTAATGTATCTAGAATAGAAATAGAATAGAATAGTATCTAATATGTATTTAATATTATTTCAATTTTTTTAATGCAGTTACAAAACTAGTACATCATTTTTAATAAACACATAAAAAGAAATAAATAAAAATAGTTGAATTACTTAATAAATTAAAACTTTTTATAATGTTCTCAAATACTTTATTTCTATACTCACTTTTCTGAAAACTTTTTTATTCATATTGATGATAATTTTTCGGATCACACATCTACTCATTTTCATTCGTCAACTTTTTCCGAAAAACTTCTCAAATCTATTAATTTAGGGTGTTTTGTGTAAATTGTACCTATAAAATATAAACGTATTTATAGCTTAAGATTGAATAAAAAACAGGACAAAAATCGTCCTGAGAGACGTTCGTCAGGACAACAGTACACAACTCTAAAATAAAGGACAATCCTGTAAAAAACAGGACGTATGGTCACCCTAGACTCTAGACCGGACCGGGCCGGACCACGGTCCAGTTTTTTCGGTCTTTGTATACAGAACCCAGCCACGGTCCGGTCTTTTTCGGTCTCTGTGGTGTGTTATCTAAAACGGTTATTTTTAATTATTAGTTGCTTTAAATTTTATCTAAAATGGTTTGGTCCGGTCCGCCTTCAATTTCAGTTCGACATAAGGTTTAATGACAGTATCGCGGTCTATAAAAAAATAGTATGGTTTATTTTAATACGGTATACAATATATTATGTAGAATTACAGCTAGGTATTATATATATATTATATATATATTTATAATCGATACAGTTTTGGTATTTTCTAGTGCAATAAAAACGAAACAGTCCGGTCCGGTCTGGATTGACTTTTTTTTTTTGACGCTCCGGTCCGGCCCAGTCCTGGATTTAGTTAAAATGTATCAGTCCGGTCCAGTTTAAAAAAAAAAAAAAAAAAAAAACGGAACGTGCAGAGTACTAGTGCTTACCGATTTCCGTGATTTCGTGCACGCAATCATTACGAAATACGCGTGATGAATTTAAAAAATTCATCGGTCGCCATCAAAGTAGGAATAACTATCAAACACACGTATCTGTATGCGAATATTCGCATTGTCGTGCCGTTTTTAAAGGATGTGTCGTGACGACGAAAGGAGGCGCTAATTTTTTTCTGTAAAAGCGCTTTCGGATCGAGCGGCCGTTACGAGCGTTTTTTCGACTCGTATCGCTCTGCTCATAGCAGAAAGATAATTTCCGGCAGGTACGGCGGAAAAGCAGCAGCCAGAACGTTCCTATTGATGTACACATCCGGAACCGTACTACGGCTCATTCCGGTTTGAACGGATCAACAGGGAACACGGAAAGAGCCGGTACAACACCCGCGTGCCGAATGAATGCGGTGTGTATTTATTATGATCGGGCGTATATTATGTACTGCTCCTGTTTGTGATTGTGTATAATGTGATTATTTTGTCACGATCAGTGATCACACTCCCTTTACCGAATTCCCATGATTTTGTCAAGCGTTTTGGTCTAAAAAAAGAACCAAATAGGGACAAAAGTAAAAAAAACACGTTTTGTGGAAAAAAGCAAAAGAAGCAAAAGTTCACAAAATCCGAGTCCTAATAATATGACATGGGTGAGTAAAAATAGCACGGACGCGTACTCCTCCCAACATTTAGAAGTCGCTTTACATTATTATGGCATTATGTGGTTATACGTGTAACTATAATATATATTTAGCCGCCCGAAAAACGAAATAACACTGAAATAACCGGCAATAATAATAATTATAATAATGTAACAAATAAACGCTGCACGCACACACACACATTCGTACCAAAAAAAAGCCTAACCTAACCTTTTTTTTGTACAGCGTGGAATCGAGAACGTTTTTGAATATTCAATTTTTCATTATACGTATCTATATATATGTGTGTGTGTGTGTGTGTGTGTGTGTGTGTGTGTGTGTGTGTGTGTGTGTGTGTGTGTGTGTGTCTATCTGTGTGTTTAACTGTGAATATCTTAAATTATATTTTATATATTTATATCTTATACGATAATAATATCGATTTATCGAGAACACGAAATTTGTATAGGAGACATGAAAATCATGATTTTAGACCAGATCGTGTTGGTGCGGTATCGCCTCATCGTCACAAAATGTCACGCAGCACTATAATAAAAATTATTATTCACGAAGAAATGATATTACATGAATAAATAATATTTATATAGGTACATAATATCATACTTATTTTGGAGCATTACGTTTTCCAATGTATCTATTGAGCAATATATAGATTATGCATTATGTATATTAAGTATATCATGTATATAGATATAGATCATCACGAGATAGGATCAGATAAATAGTCAGGTACATCAACGATTTTCACTATATCACAGCTGTGAAACAAAAGCAAAGAGGTACCTACCGAGCGCGAATACATTATTTCGGGCAATCATATCGTTTGAGTATTAAGTGGACATTAGTCAGATTGTATTACTTTGGTCAAGGTCTTCGGCAAAGATAATGTCATAAAAACATGATATATCACACGACAAAACCCATAACCCTGGTGCATGTACGTACACACCATGCAGGTTAGCAAGTGAACCCGTAACGAGACAATGGGTAGTTAAATGACCGTTTGTCGTCGGATTTCTTTCGTTTCAACGCGAATAATTTTCGAAATTATATATTTTCAACGTCGAGCAAATAATAATAAAAAAATTATTGTATTACGAACTCAATTAATTTGAAAAATCGATCGGTGACGGGAAAATAAATCCTTTTTGTTATTATTTGTTTCACGGGTACTGTAATTATATACTACCTATGCACTTTTGATATCGTCACATAGAGTTTAGGGAGTAGATTACAAATTTCAAAAACGATTTTGAAATATCGAAAATTATTAATTGTCATCGCGTCGTTAAATACCAGTGGAAACATTAACCGGATACCGTGGAAACGTCGCAGTCGTCAACGAACGATTATTAAATGTCTTAATTATAGCGCATACGGTGAACTATGTCAACCTTAACATTATTTTCAGTATCATTGACGGACGTCCGTAAAGGTACTATGCAATGACGATGACGTAATGAACGTGATCGAATATATTATGTCACGTTCACTGATCACGATGTTGCGCATAGTTTCCCCAGAGACATGCTTGTTATTTCGTATCGATTGACTCTTAAGAGTGGTAAATTGGAGCACGGTGAATGAGTGTTACTCGGTACCGCGTGTAGGCGGAAAAAATCAAAAAGACTAAAAAAAAAAAAAAGAGGAAAACCAAAAAATATCATACTCTTCGTGCGTTACTTGATAAATAGTTGACGTGTATAAAAAACGAATCAACAACTCACTAACGATAGTATGAGGTAATGATTTACTACCAGACCGGCGTAATCAGTATTATTATTTGTATTTATTTTTTTAATAACATCGTTAGACGTAAAAAAAAAGTCGGTATTACAATTATGGAAATAAAAAATACCGTAGAACAATGACGGCAATCGTCGAGTCGTCTGCGTGGATTGTTTTCATGCACTTAATCTATTATAAATGTGATATAATAATGATTATTAATTTATGTGTAGGTTGAACTTACGTTTAATGTCGTGCACGTCGAATTCGTCGCACCAGCGTTGTGTATACTATACCGTATAGGTACGTGTCGACCGCGTATCAACTATCGTTTGTTACGATCGTTACAGTCGCCGTCTCGTGTCACGGCGATAATGACAATATCGTGACCAGTGTCCTTCTTTTGAACTCGATGTCTATGAGGATTAATGACCTCTTGGCCGGCACGAAATCACGTCTGCGGCCTGTGTAGACAGTAAGTACAGTGTCATAATATCTGGTATAACATTCAAAGGCGGCAGAACTTATTATGCTACACCTATACACGTGTGCTCTCCACGATAGCAGAAATCAGGGGTGTCGGTTCCCGAAAAATAATTTTAAACTTAATTTTTCTTTATTTGTAAAAAACAAAAAGTAATAATTACTAGTTTGAAATCAAGTGACTATTTGATAATACTAATTAAACATCAATTTGTATACCTAATAATCGAATAATTGTTTGCAGATGACTCTTTATGCGGGAAAACCAAAAGACCTTTTAAATATGATTTGACTTCCGAAAAACCAGAATAGTTTTTAACTAATTGTGTTCTAGTGTTCATTAAAGGAAAAATAAATGATAAAAAGGACGTACTTCGCGCCATGAAATATTCTTCGCTCTTCGGACTACATAACGGCGATGGGTGTGATGGGTTTTAAACCATCAACATGGAATTCTCGATCTATAGAGCTGCTGGATGAAACTTTTGGAGCATTATCACGATACGAAAAAGTGTTTACAGGAAAAAAATACCATTGCAATACCCATAGATCCTTCGTTTAACTCAGAATCTAAAATATAAAAAAAAAAAAATAGAAGGGCGTGAATATTAAATATTGAATTGTTAAAAAAAAAAAAAAACGGGACAATCTTTTTTTAGATGAACCACCGTTGCAGTCTTCTTACCCTCTGAGCTCCGTAAATGAATAAAACTAATTAATATTTAAGTATATATAATGGAAAATGTCACGTACACAAAAAAAAAATGATTTGATTCTTAAGGTGGTTAAATGCTTATATAGGATAGTTTTTTAATTGACAATATATAGTTTTACTATCATATTTCGATAAATTGATGGAAAAAACGCCCTGTTACTTCCTGTTTTGCAAAATTCTTGTAAAAGAAGAATGTGGCCCGTGGGGTTATTAATGTTTATTACCCATTAAATATTAAACTATAAACCATCAAACGACCATAAATAGAAGTTTATAATATAATATAAAATCTGGAGGTCGGCTTAAATTAAAAATTTGATGACCCTTAGACGCTCGACCAGCGTCCGCGGCCCAGTACCAAATTTCCTAAGGCCCACTGGGTTGGGAACCGCTGATCTACATCATAATCAATCATCTTTTATCGAGTGTAAATTTTAGTCGCGCACAAGATCCGGTGTCCGTGGGAATCAGAGGATGTATGTAGGTAATTAACGCCGAATATTCATTTTATCAGACTATTTTTCCGGCTTACGGTGTTGCTCGAGCTACGCACGCTGACGGGTATCTAATCTAATCTATTCTATACGAAATGCAATCATTACTAACGTGATGAATTAAAAAAAAAAAAAGCCTAATAAATTATAAGAGATATAGATGATCATTTTATGATTATAATTAATTTTCAAAAATTTCGGTAATGTCAGTGGTCGGGAAGATTTTAAAATATATTTTCTGTTTGTTATAGGTAAAGAAGAGATCACTGTAAAAATCAGTCGTTTATCAATCAGATCTAACCACGTCTAATATTTATAAAATTATATACTGCAGTATACTAGACAGTGGACTATACATAGAGTAAACGTATAAATTACCATCGAGTTATTATCATATAAACTAAATCATAATTTAGAGCCAATAGCGGAAAAACACGAATCGGACTCGAACAAATATTTTATAAAATCTGGTAGGTATAGACGTGAGTTTGACGAGTGCCTAAAATCGCAGGTCTCAAGGCGGTCGATTAAAGGATGAATAGTGCTGTTGCAAAAAAAACCGTTGACTTAGACGATACGATAAGCATATTAAAAAAAAATATGTACCTCTGTAGTACTATCAAATTGGTACCTCATTTGAATGACTGCTGTTATCTGTAACCTCGGTTATCCTTATCGGTGCAAGAAGTCAAAAAAAGGTTGATTGAAAATAGTACAAAGAAAGGGCTTTCTCGAAGAAATTTAAATAAGATCCACAAAGACGATCTTATAATTCAAATACCTGCATGCGGTTATTGTGGTTTTCGTCGTACGAAGTACAGAAATAATTGCGTCGAGTATAGACTTGTTACGCATATAAGTGACGTGCCCAGCGAATAGTAGATCACGTATAGTTTTTATTTTTTTTTTTTATTTTTGCTATTCCCAAAATAAATTAACAATTATCGTTTGGGGTTTACGATCAACGGTTACCTGTTGAGAAAAACAAAACGATAATCATTTTACTATTATTATTATTATAACTTTCGAGTAAAATTAATTTTTGTACGGACATGTAGTGCATTCTTATGAAATCAATTATTCGAACGTCATTAATTAATTTTCAATTCGGACAAACGAGACTGTTTGTTTTTACATCTTAGATATACGACTCACTAATTAATATTAATATTATACTGTTACAAGAACGAAGAGAACTTCATAATATCATACCGAGCACGTTTTATTGGTTTTTCAACAAATAATGCCAATACGGTTATCTTTTAATCATCCAAGTGAAAATTTTTGGTAAGTATCGGACTATCGCGTGTCGGGTCGATCAGCTGCAAGAATCGAAAAACTCGTTCTCGAGCACGGTTGGAAAAACAAAACGAAATTTAAAACCGAAATCGCTACAGCCGATGTCCTTAATTTCGTTTCCGGACCGACGTATGTACAATGTACATACACCTCTGATCAACGACAACGGTGATACTATACGAGCCGAGTACACCTGCAACTGCAGGTGTACCGCGGTCCATACCCGAACCGCGGACACGTTTTCAACGGACCCATAAAGTCACGAAATCACACACGGGGTTTACATTTTGATAATACGACGGAAAAAATGTTTCCCGTTCCCGTGACAGGTTTGAGCGCGAGGTTTGCGATTCAAGTGACGGGATGATCGATTGCGGATTCTGAGAATTTCACAAAACGTATTATACTCATCGCTGCAACTCGTTCGCGCACACGCAGAAAAGACATAATATTATATTTCTAAATATTGACTTTTCGGCCCCAGGTTGTAGTGCAAATTATCGAATATTCGATAGTGATATAACTTGGTCTTGTATGTACTTGGGTTGAATTAGTGTGGTTTCATACTTTGTACAAATTACATTGATTCCAACTGTGATTTCCCGCCGATTTTACGGGCTTGTGAACCGAACGGTAATCCTAAGACGCCTAATGGCGCAGAATGATTACATAAACGGCCAATTTTATACACCACCTCCGCACATGCACCAAGTGATTGATATACTTATTAGAATCCAAAGTGAAACAGATCTATAAATAAATTCAAAAATAGATAATGTAATGAGTTTGAAAACGAAGGAAATTAGACGTATAAAGAAGAGTACTTAAAATACATTTGGGATGAGTATCAGAACAACACTAACGATCGATTGACTTATGTAAAAAATTTTGGGGGTAAATATTGGACATAAAACATGTTGTTTCATCTCGAATGAAACAACACGTTTTTAATCACGCCTGTTTCAAGCAGACAGTCTTAAGCATGTTAAAGCGAAGGTTAAAGTGAAAATAAACACACGATTTAATAATAATATATAATATTTAATATTTATATGATAATATTAATAATAATTTTTCCCAACAAAAAATGTATGCTCTGAAAACATAAAATTAACGGTAAAACAATTATATTATAAAAAAACTCCATATTACATAACAAGAAAAAATTTAATACAACCAACCGTTCATAAATATAAGACAAGGTATATAAATATAATATATCCTAGAATAAATACTACTACATTTTATGACAGCTATCTGATTACTGGTTTGAAGTTATATGAAAAGATTCCTATTACTATAAAAAATTGTCAATCATTTGATATATTCAAATGATTAATAAAGAGATGGTTATTGACAAATGAAGCAAACCCTTAGGCTAACTTACAAATATCGATTGTCATATTATTATCTTTCTTTTCTTTTTCTTTTATCCAGCAATTATATTATATCATATTAATATTATTATTTTTAATTATTAACACACTATTATTTTTGTTATCATAACACTTTTTATAGATTTATTATTTATTAAGATATATACTTAAGTATTATTATTATTATTTTTTTTTTTTTTGAGACTCACGTCTATCAAAACAAGGAAACATCCTTAGTGATAGACGTTGCAGTGTAACTTTAAAATATCAATATTATGTAAATAATTAAATTTCAAAATTGCTAAATAAACATTCATTCATTCAATATGTTTAGTATGGATCAAAAAGACAAATGCGCGCGCAAACGGGTTGTAGCCGTATTCGTTGATTTACGAAAAAAAAAAAACAAACAAAATGTATTTTAAGAGTTTTGACGAGCTCGGCGGGTGTCGAAACGGACCTCCGTCAGAAACTATCCGATGACCTAACCCGCGCCAATGACGCACAATATGATATTATCGTTATCGGGTATCATAATATTGTATTCCGCGCAACTGACCACCGTCCCTCCACCCCGCGACGTCGTGTTCGCGCCGGACGACGACGACGACGACGAAACTGGTCCGGTCGACGACCACTGTCGTCGCGTCGTGAGTCTCGACGGCCGTAGGACGCGCACGCACCGCGCAGCCGCCGCGGAGCGAGTGAACGCGGGCCGAACAGACTCCCATTGTACCGCCGCCGCCGCCGCCGCCGGTGTATTATACTATTATTTTCTGTTCGGTCACCGCCGCCGCCGCCGCCGAACCGGTCGGTTCAAGGTCTCGGCGTCGGCCGGCCGCGCGACGCGTACCGCCGACCGCACGATCGTCGCCGCCGACAGGGCTGGACTCGAAGCCCGTGCGCTCTCGCCGCGTCAGTGCACCTGTAACCGCGGTGTCCGGCGGTCATCCGGAGCGACGACGACGACGACAAAAATGTGCGACGGGATCGAACGCGCGACGACGACGTGATTTCGACTAGTGATTACGACGACACGGGTTTCGTGTACGGTCGGTTTTTTGTGTTTTGTGTTTTTTTTTTTTGGCGTCCGCTTCACGACTTTTTACCCGCCGAAAAACGCGCTCCGCCACCCGGATATAACGTCCCGTCGCGTACAAGGACCGAGTGAATCCCGTTTCCTGCGTGACAGAGACGGAAGAGCGCGTACAAAACTCAGGTACGTATTCGCGACGAGTTCTCACACACCCTGTATCCCCCTGCGCGACCCGAGGTTTCTCGCATCGTGTTCTCGTGACCATCATGATATATATTCTCGTGCGGGCACGACGCGGTGTGAGTGTGTGTGTGTGTGTGTGTGTGTGTGTGTGTGTGTGTGTGTGTGTGTGTGTGTGTGTGTGTGTGTGTGTGTGTGTGTGTGTGTGTTAACGACGATTTATCGTCCTGTCGGTTTTGATGCGCGGAGAGGGCGAGTGGTGTACAGGAAGGTTCCCCTCGGCTTCCCCCCGCCACGCTCAAATATGTCGTCGCAAAAATAACGCGTGTGACCAATTTAATTCAATACTCTGTCGACGACCCTATTCTAATGAAATCACCGAATTATCGTACGCGTATATGTATTATGTATGTGGTTATATAATATTCAAAACAACGTCGGGTACACCGCGACGTATTGTATCGTCTCGTGTGTGCAATCGTACGGTACTGAAACGATCTGCGCTCATTGAAGTCTCTAACGTGTCCGACCCGAACGCGAACGAAAGAAAGTATTTTTCGAAAAACATATTTATATTTATGACTACGTAATCGACAAAATGACAAAAGAAAAAAAAACAGACGGAGTACGCGACGTGTGGGTACGGCGATATACGTACGGTCCCCTCCTAAAAACTACAGTCTAAAACGGTCGTCGGTTTTATAATATATAACCGTATCGACCGGTGGCCGCGTGCTAAGGATTTTTCACGGACGACAACTGACGATAGTTCATAAAATCGGGATTAATATGATAACAATAATTATGATAATATATTTTCGGCCGAGTTAAAGTTATAGGCATTTTATTGCGATTTTTTTTTCTTACAATAATCTTGGCCCTGTTCACCACCGAGGAAACATGTTGTTGGTGATACAGGGAAAACTAGTCTAAACTCATAGTAAAAAAAAATAGTAAATACGAATCGGCGCCGAAAAATGAGTAAAATAAAAATAATAAAACTGTACGATCGTATTGTTTACGTTCTGGAAAACACGTCAAGGGAGCAGATCGAAGCGGATCGATGTTTCGATCGATGCGCCCCGGCAGGACTCGGTAGTTTTCGCCGGGCGTTAGGTGCACCGCGATGCCTGCCGGCACGTAACGCGCGCGGTGCACGTACAGTCATCACAGTCACAATGCACCGTGTGCGACGTGACAATAGCACAATGCTTTCACCGGTCGCGACGATATCGTGTTTCGGCCGACGGTGTACTATGGTCCAGCGACTCGACCGTGTTGTAGGCAGGTACACGACCGCACGTACGGATATACGACTTTTATTGTTATAAAACGCACGATGACGTGTAGTAAATGACGTTTGACGCTACGGAGAGTGCAGTGGCGACCGAAATCGGAATATTACCGTGTAAAACACACACACACACACACACACACACACACACACACACACACACACACACACACACACACACACACGTAAATACGAAATTATGCAAATGGTTGGCGCGCGTAACATTATTATAATAATTGTGCGCGTTTGCTCCGATTCGCCCCGCGACGCCGTTCTCTTCGAGGAATATTACGGTAGATTATAAGCGTAGTGCACCGCGAGTGCTGTACTAAGTCGGTTAAACGAGAGTACAGCAACGAACAACAATGGACTGTCGTGAGAGTGTTGTGTTGTGTTGTGTGTGTGTGTGTGTGTGTGTGTGTGTGTGTGTGTGTGTGTGTGTGTGTGTGTGTGTGTGTGTGTGTGTGTGTGTGTATGTGTATGTGTGTGTGCGCGCGCGCGCGCGCTAGGCCAACAACACTCCAGGACACGGGAATACTGCACTATAACTCTCGACTCACGGTCGTGTGCGGCTAAACGAATCGGTTTGTCGTAGCTCCCATTTTTTTCCAGTCATAAATGCCATAAATAACCGAGTTAAATATCACAAAATAATCGCCTTTATACATTATAATCCATAACGAAAAACGAACAAAAGCTACGCGTTAAGCGTCCATCGCGAAGTTACGTTTGTGCGGGTAGAACATGGGTCCAACGTCAGAGGCATTTTTGTTTTCCTCAACAATGTAGTAACGTGTGTTTCTTAGCAGGGAGTACACCGTATTGTTGCATAATACTTAGGTATGTGCCGCCTGCAGTGTCGCGACGAGAAATTTTCGGATGAATCGTTATCCGGTCCTATGGCATGACGTTGTACCTAAAACGCATGGCCGTCGAAAAGAGCAGCCGAGGTGGGCCGTTGCAGTTTGAGATTTAATTCTGAAAATAAACGAGTAACGAAAAAAACTCGCGAACCAAAAGGCCATCGCCGCCGATATTTAGTACTCGCCAGAATATGTTGATTTGGATTAATTGGATTTCGTCTAGGCTGGAAAATCCTTTTTAGCGTGGGCCCTGCTTAAATACGTAAACATCGAATAGATTTTGTTAACGATTAGGTCATTCGATTTGATTTAAAATAAACTGTGGATGTAAATAACTATTGATTTTGTAATGATAAATGGTGAAATTTGATTTAAAAGTTTAAACCTGGTTTCTAGGGTTCTAAAATTTCATGAAATTTAAAATATAAATTTAAATAAAAATTTTCCAAAATAAATAAAAAAAAGGGTTGTTTTCCAATTAATACATATTAGAGCTATTCAGATATATTATGTTATAAAGATGAGAAAACACGTTTTAATTAGGTAGTATATCTATTCTATTCTATGAAAACATTGAAAACATAAATAATTTTTAAGCACAAAGTGCCCAATGCCTATGTTTTTTTATGTTACTTTTAGTTCTATAGTGTTTAATTTTTTACTAAATTTATAATGTATAAATAAAGGTGATACCTAAATATAGCCTGAACCATATTATATACACTTATACAGTTATACTTATACATAAAACATACTTACTATTAATTTTTAACCCTTGCATTTGTGAATGTTATCTATACATTTATTTTTTACAAAACAATATTATTTATCTATTACAGATTTTACTTTTTTTTTCTCAAAATTATTTATGAAATGATATTATCTCTAAATAAGTACAAAAAATATAATGTTAGACAGGTATCTCATTTGTAACTAGACACTTAAGATTTCTTTTGCAAATTACAATTTACAACACAAGACAAGAAAAAATAAATAAATAATCATTACGAAATAACGAACTATTATCAAGTAAATAAAATTCTTCTAGCTCCAAAAATCATTAATAGTTACAACCACGGTCTTAGAAGATATTGTAAAACCGTGGTTACAACCTACAATTTATAAAACTCGATATGTTTTATTATTTGGTATCTGGTATAAAACATGGAGCCTTCACAATACGCCGTGTCGCATAGATTTTTATAAATTCAGTGCATATGTAACAAAATAATTATTAGTTTATATTATGGTCAAACTTTAAGTCTATAATCAAGGTATCATAGAATCTGATTGATAACATTTCACTAATACATATCATATTATTATTTACCAATATCATGTCATGTATTTATAAAAAAATTTATATTTCATAATTTCATTGAAATATTTCAAGATGAGGGAAATTTTCAATTTTGAAATATTTCAATTGAAACCCTACTGGTTTCTGATCCGTCGATGGCAGTTATTCAATTGCTTTTGAATCACATACTATTTCTTTTTCTTTTTTTTTTTTTTTGATAAAAATTAAAATGGACAACAATAAAAAAAAATCATAAATTATTTAAAATGTTATTCATTATTGTTGTTATTTTTGACTTTATACATAATCTAAAATTATTTTATTCATTGCTTGTTAGAAAAAAAAATTAGGTAAGTATAAAAGAAATAATCATACATTGCACTAAAATGTATCTACTATCTTATAGATTACACAAGTCACAACCAACGAATACAAAAAAATAAAAAAATTAATATTTAGCTACGAATTTCGTAACCATTTGTGAACAAACTCACTTAGGGTACTCCTGTGAAACTTTATTGTTCTCGTGTTTCGCATTGCTGCAATCTACATATTTTATTTTTCATGATACAAATCTGGTAAATCTTTAAATATTTGTTTAGAGACGTGAACAGTATTAGGAACGTCCACTTAAAAATTGAACGCGTTTACGTTCACGTTCTTTGTCCAATAAAATAAACGCGTTCGTTCGTTGAAACAATGAATGCGTTCTTTATGTTGTTTTTTGTTTTAAAATTTTCTCTTTTTCATTCAACTCTTCGAATTCAAGTTACGTTTATAAGTAGCAAAAATATCAATAGAAATAAGTGCATACAATTCGTCGAATTTAAAAATAGCTAATATATTATAATATCGTCTAATAATTCAGAACAAGATTTTACCTTCTAAGTTATTACTACAGATACTTATTATTCCATTATTGATACCACGGTATACAAAAGATGAGATACTATAATCAAACATTGGTTTTTGTATAACTTAGAGTATAGATGTCTAGATTTTGGTTTTGTATTTTATCGCATAAATGTTAAATGAATGAAATAAAGCCGTTTGCGTTCGTACAATAATTGAACGCGTACATAGCTCGTTAATAAAAAAAATTGAACGCCTTTTTCTCCAAACACGGGGCATAAATAATAAAATGTGTTTATTGAATACTAGTTAATTGATTTTCTTCGCACGAACAATCATAAGACGCAAAAATATCATTTTTAAGGTTTATATTTACATTCCAATTGGAATTTATTTTGAATATTAGTAAATGCATTTGGTTAATAATTTTGCATTGACTGTAATGACATTTAGTTCAAGGTTAGACTTGATCTTTAAAAACTTATTTATCTATACTTGGATATGTTTAATATTATTTTTATTACATTTTTTGGAGCCAATTTGGTTTGTGATGATGATTTTTTAATTTGTATTTTTAGCTTATAAACCAGTTTCTATGGCATTGCCAATGTTAACTGCTTTTTATCAGATATTAATATATTGAGTCCGCCGATGTACGATTTGCTAGTATTCAATGGTATGTTTTACGCTTCATCAAACTATACGAATTGTTTGAAATAAATCATCATATCGTTATATCTTTATTAGAATGTTGATTTTCGAATATGTATGATTTAATGGTTTTAAACATTTATTATTTGCATTTTGGTAAAATTAATTTATATTGTTATTTGTAAGCTAGAGGAGGAGACAATTTATATTCATACTTCATACAAATGATTAAAAGATTAATCAAGTGTAATATTATTGTTGTAATTATGTTTGGATTTAAAATAAATAATAACTAACAAAAACTTATTTCGAAGAAGTTTCTTGTTTTCAATATAGAGGTCCTATGTTAAACTTACAAGCAATATTTTAAAATTGTATATGAATTTTCAAACAAAGCACAAAAAGTATGATTATTTTTGATATTTTGATATCAACGAGTATTAAAATAAAGCTAAACGTACTTAATGTAGAGTATTAAATGGATTAATTTTTAGATTTTTTGAAAGGTTTAGGTGTTGTGTTATGGCTTACGCGAATATCGCGTGGGTCAGGGTAGCCCTGAGAAGGGCTATTTTTGCCGAGTATGCCAGGAGGTCTACATGGGACGTCTGGCAGTCGGTTTTGTGCTGTTTGGTTTCGTGGCATGTTAAGCTAAATTCAATCTCAAAGATCAGAAAGTGCCTTAGGAACACCACTACTTACATGGAGGACCACGAGAAGGTACAACACACCCCCCCCTGTTAAATTTAAATCTAAATAAGAGCTCATGCCGAGTGTCATATGCATAAAAAAAAAAAAATTTTTAGATTACGTATATGTTTCAATTATTTTATAGATACGAATTGAATAAAAACGGTGAAATTTGGTGTAGACAAGATTTTCATTACATCCGTTTTTGATACTTAATCCGAAAATAATGGTGCTTGACACTTGAAATTTTCACCAAATATCGGAATAACTACTATAAAGACTTGCGAAAAATTTCCAAAAAATTTCACCATTTTGGGGCTATTTAAAGTTTGAAAAAATCTTGTATTTTTTCTTGAAGTTGTTATCTAATACAATTTTAAATGTTAGATATAAAAATCGAAAAATATAATAATATCGTATTCATATGTTTAACTTAGAGTACTGGACGCATTTCAAAAATCGTTAGTCAAGTTTTTTTTTTTACGTTTAAGTTCGAATTTTGACAAAAATCATTGATTACACGTAAATTTGTGATGTTTTTCAATAAAAAGCTTGTACAATTTGGGATCACTAATCACGAACGAATTTTCTCTAACTAATATATTATTTCCCACAGATATTCCTATCGATCGTTCAAGTTTTTAAATATTAACCTAATCAATTTTTCGTAATTCATCAGATTTATTTTTATTTCTTTTTCATACAATTTGTAATTTTTGATTTTAAGATCTAAAATTTTGGTACAATCTTCTTTATAAGTAACACATTTTTAAAATTATATTTTTTATAGTAATCGGTTGAATGAATTATTTTTTTTAAATAAGCTAGAAATGTCTAAATACGGCAAAATAGAGCATTTTTACGGGTACCTATTATAAAATCAACATGGATATTTCTCGTTATAATTCCAGTAATTTTCAACTTGAAATTCAAAAACCGCATCAATTGTTTATCATAGAGTTTTTATTTTTTTTTGAAAACTTGACTAGTTGTTACTAAAGTAAATTATTACTTGTGTTTCGTTCAGAATCATTTTCCGATAGCAATAATATTAATCATTAATTTTAAATTTCAAATAAAATCATACTACACGTATCGTTCACGTGTCGTAAAAGTAGCTTAACGTAAGTTTTTTTTCCATCTCTCACCAATTGATCAAGAATCGATGAATACTCATGGTGCGAAATATGTCCGGCTTTTGCAATTATGACTACAGCCGTGAAAAATACTTATGAATGTAGTTGAGCGAAATATTCAAAGCATTTCCAAAAACATGAATTTGTAGAAGGTATTTATATATATTAATAATAAGGTACAAAATAATTTGAGTACCTCAGATGATTTCAAGTTTTTGACTTAAGTATCTGAATAGTAAATACTATACGTACAATTGTACGAACTAACCCTAAACACATGATGAAACGTCAAGCTAGAGATATGTTCAAAGATTGTAAACAGAACAGTATTTTCTTAAACCTTCAACATTTTTTAAAGTCCATACGATAAAATAAAATTTGTAAATTACACTCGCCATTCGCTGTTATAACGACCATAAAAAAAAAAAAAAAAAACATTACATCAATGATTATTATGAAAGGGTTATCTTTAAGTAATATATGTATTATGTATGCTGAAAGTGTCTAAAAAAAATACCATATTCAATCATTTAAACATACTCGTATTTATCATTTACAACTTGCGATCACTATTATGGAATTATTAATTGTTTTCAACAGACGCCAACTAAAATTTGAAGGACGTATTGAATAATAATTATTATTTATTCAAATAAATTTGAACTTACGATACTATTTAATCATTTATTATTACGTGTTGCTATTGACAAGGAAAATATTCTACTGATTTTATCATCATTGAACTTGATGATGGTTACTTTAAAATAAAAAATACAAATTTTTTTTCTTCTTTTGTTCGATGGAGATCTTTCATTATTATTTTAAGTCTCAGTAATGTTGTTTATATCTGATCAATGTTAGTCATAACTCTTTACAGCAACATATGCTATCACAAGTATACGATTTTTTTTCTAAATAAGTTTTGTAACATTATTTGTTTTTAGAATATTTGAAAAAAAAACATTCAAATAAAAAAAAAAAAAGCCGGTAAGACAATGGTGGTGGAAGTTCGTCCATCGTCGCTCCGCTCCTCGGACAAGATTATGGTGATGAGTAGAGATACAGGAGTTGGGTGGGATACACGAGATGTATTGATAGATTAGGCATTATAGGATAGATTAGGACATTATTTTATATTATAAAAAAAAAACGATTCTGAACGAAGATGAATTGTCAGTGAATAATATGTTTATAGTAAATCGCTTGAATTTTTGTAAAAATTACAGTTTCAGACGCCCGTTAAAATTTTTTCATTGAACCGATCGTGAGATTTTTTATACTTTTTGCAAGCAAAACTTATGAACAACCTTGTAATACATTTTCATTTCTTAACTTTGAGTAGAACATTTTTTATACATTTTCAACTACGACATAATTTGTGATTTCGACAAATTTTGTCGATTTTTGAACTTCAACTGCTTATAAAAAAAAATTGTGCCTATGTATTTTTATAATTTTTGAATGGGAGTTAGAACAACTTATGTGGACCCTTCTATTAAATTTTCAAGTATTTCGTCCGAGCTACATTTTTTTTATCAACATTTATAAAAAAAAAAATAAAAAAAATCGAATATTTCAAATGCCTATAAATTGATTAAAAATGAGTGAAATCTTTTGAAAATAAAATTATATAAAGAAAATGCCAATATAAACAACTGATAAAATTTTCAAGTTTCTACAACTTATACTTTTTGAAAAAAAAACAAATAGCAAAAATCGTTTGAGGCTAAACCGTTGTTTAACGTGTTTTTGTAAAAATTTAAATTTCAAACACTCATAAAATTTTTTTGTCTGAATCCGGTAGAGTTTTTTTTGCAGATAATTGAAGAAAAACTAATGAAAAACCTTGTACCAAATTTACAAAACTTAGTTATAAAAGAAAAAAATTTTACGATTTTTCAACAACAAAATTATTTGCAAATTTTCGCAATTTTTACATATTTCGTATAAATTGGAACTTTGAGCACTTATAAAAAAAAATTGTGACTTACGATTTTGGATTTTTTTTTATCAGTTATGGAACAACTTATAAGAAACCTTGTATTAAATTTTCAAGATTTTCTGGCAAAAAAAAAAAATTTTATCGTTATTTTAAAAAAAAATACTTAAAAAAATTGAAAATTTCAATTGTCTATAATTAGCTCAATAAAAGTCAAAATACTTTGAAAATTTAACGGTGTATAGAGAACGCTAATCTAAACATTTGGTGAAAATTTCAAGTATTTACATCGATTAGTTTTTGAGTTATAGCAAAATAAAAAATTTGATTTTGTCGAAAACTGGTTTTGCGTAAAATATACCGTTTTTCCCTCATTTTTTAAGGGTTTTTCCCGGCGCGTTAAAAAAATATTGAAAATTTTTAACTTTTGACCCCCCAAAGTACCAACTAGATTCACTTTCCTTTCAGAAAAGTTGCTATATAAGGCAATCGAAGCATTTTTACTGCCCCAAATCGTGTCGACAGACACAAAAATAAATAAATAAATAAAAAAAAAAAAAAAAAAAAACACACACATCATTGTAAAATCAATACATTCTTCACTCCGTTCAGAATCTAAAATGATTGTTAATTAAAATATTTTTTTTAATTACTACGTCATAATGTCTCATGTACAATTATAATGCGTCATAATATATGTTTGTATGTAGATGAAGTTTCAAAAAGTTTGAATGTTTGGTTAAGCAACATATTATACATTTACGGGGTTTTCTGTAAACAATGTTATAATTATTCATGATAAATACCTATATTTAATGGGATTATATTTTAAATTGTTCATAACTGTAATTATTATTTTAAATTACTATAATCAATACATTATTTCATTGCTACATAATTTATTATATATATATATATATCTGTTGTTTTACTGAAAAAAATTAATCAAATTTTAAGAAATATTTTTATTTGTTTATTCGAGATTTTCATTGTAACCAAAGAAAAAAAAACTCTAAAAAATAGCCAAAGCAAACTAATATGCTACAGTATTTTTTTCAAAAGTCGTTTAAAATTTGGACCGAATCCATGAACTCCAAAAAAGTATTATTACTCTGGTAACGATAGATGAAACGTTTGCAGTGGCATTTTCCTAAAAGTTTGTTATGTTTCAAAGTATAATAAAAAACGAAAAAAACATTTTTGTATGTATTCTTGTCATAATTTTATAAATATATAACATGTTCGTAGTAAAAAGTAAAAATGTACGATTAATATATAAAAATTTATATATCCGATCAAAATTTTAAAATTATTAAAATTTACGAAAAAATATGTTTTAGACGAAAAAGAGATAATGTTTATTTTAAGTCTCTCTTAAAGTAGTGCCTGTCTTGAATATATTAATGATTTTTCTTTTACGAACAAAATATAAATGTATTTTTCTTGATAGTTACCAAAATGCCCCCCCCCCCCCCATTGACCATTAAATCTCATAGATCACAATATTATATTAATTCATTATTATAAATTAATTAAAGGAGGTAAATGGTATAATAATGAATGGTTTTCAAAGACAGTAAAGTAAACAATTAAATTAAGCTAAATATATTTTTCATAAATTATAATATTATTTCAAGTTTTCTTTTTGTTTTTTTCGCCAAAATATTCAGTATGTCATTGGGGTTCAACTTAACGTCCCGATGCACTGATAACATCGCAAGTCCATTCAAGCGTTCCTATTAAGTAGGTATTTAAGTTAGTAAAAGTTCATAATAAATTTACAAAAATAATGATTATTACCTGACCCATTGTGTTTCTGAGATAAGTTTTTACTCTTTTTAAAGTAGAAAACATACACTCTGGTGAAGTGGTCGAGACTGGCAATGTACATAATATTTTTAAGAGCAAAATTATATTGGGATAAATTTGTTCATCACACATAATAAGTGCTTGGAGACCAGATTTTGGAAGCTTTTCACATTTATTTAATTTACGCTTCCATAATTTTAATTCAAAAAATGATTTGTCAAAACATTCTACATCAGGACTATAAAATTCTACCAATTGTTTGAATGATAATTAAAGAGTGAATGTGTCAAACGTTCTATGTGCCAAAAAAATGAAAACTTGTTTTATATCATAAATGTTCTATGTGCCATAGGCAACAATCTTGTATATGTTCTAAGTGCCAAATCGATTTATTACTAGTTCAAAATAGCATTAATAGATGGAATCCGTTCCATGTGACATACCTATACACGTGTGTTCCAAGTGCCTCGCGATACAGTTTGCTATCATATTATTAAACTAATGTACTAAACTAAACTTGTCTGTGATCGTTACGTTTTATTTTTAAATTGTATTGTACAAATTATTACCATTATTATGGAGACTGAAAGTATAAATTTACGAAATGGTAAGAAAAAAAGAAATGAACAGACTAAACGAAGAATAAGTGGTAAATCGTATGTGATTAGGAAAAGTAACAACAAAATTCAGGCAATACCTAAAGGAGGTTTGTACCTACTAAATAACCATTCTTCTACCTGAAGAACATAGAAACTTCTACCAAAATATAACGTTATGAACTAATATTTTCTAAAAATTTATTTTCTATGACATTATTATATTCAATCAAGAGTTATTACAGCATTATTTTAAACTCAGTCTCTTAATTTATTTATTTTTTTTTGTGATATTTAAAAAAGGTTATTGTTTATTTGGTTATAGATTGTTATCATAAATGAAGAAAAAAATGTTTATTTTACGTTTAAATTTATTATGATGTTATTTTGTTCAATCAAGAATTGTTTTAATTTAATGCGGTTTGTTAATTTGTTTTTGATTTTGTTATAATTAAAAAAAAGTATTGTTTATTTTTTACTAATTTTAAAATGAAGAAAATATTCTTATTTTATGATGAATTATAATTTGTTTTTACTTATTTAATAAAGAATTAGTCTCTGTTATTTTGAACAATTATTTTAAGACCATTTGGTACTTAGAACATTTTATGGTATAAGACTTGGCACTTGGAACTGTCACTAACAAATATTTAATTTTTATGAATATGAAATGACAAATATAGTAATAAAACTATACTAGGCTATAGTAACGTGTGAGTATGAAATTTATATGTTAATACATATTAATAATTATTGTTTATTTAGAACGTTGTAATATTTGTATGCTTCATGAAAAATTATTTTTTTGGCACTTAGAACGTTTGACATATTCATTCTTCAATTCTTCATCTTCAGTTAAATTTGAATTTGTTGAAAATAAGCATTCGAACCCTACATAAATATAATTAAGAATTAATTATTTTTTAACAATATTTGTATAATAATATGCGATTCTTATAATTATTATGTTATATCACTGTACCTTTGAAAATATCTGAATGAGACAAAAACCTTTCTTGTAATTCAGTTATAAAATAATCAAGATAAGGTAGAAAAACTGTTATCCTATAGTATGTTTCTACATTTAACTCTCCATCTGTTATAGGATTGGCACGGTTTTTTTGTTTTTTAATGATTATTTTGAGTGTTAATTCAATGTCTAGTTTAGCAGACATGTCCTATAACAAATTATACTCATCTTAATATAAGTGATTATATTATAGTAATATATTTTATACCTTTGCTTGACTAAATATTTTTTTAAATTCACAATCACAATTACTTCTAGTTAGCTTTAACTCTGTCACTATATCTTCTGTGAGATTGACTGCTTCTTTTAAATCAATTCGCTCTCTTTGCAACTGCTTGCATAGAGGCAAACCATATGAAAACAGTAGCTAAATACATACAATTTACAAATTAAATTACAACTAATTACTTATTACAAAATATACAATTTACATTACAATAGGAAATAAATTATTTTAAATTTATAAAAAATAATGATATTCACCTTAACAACATAAACTGATACAATGAACTCTGAATCAATTGATTTTATAAGCATATTGGCTTCTATAGCAGTTCCTGATGAATCTTTCCAGTCTGAAATTAATTCTAAGGCTTCTAATACAAAATCAAATAATTCCACAAAATCATGTACAGCATCATAGCGCTGTACCCATCTTGTAGCACATAGTCTTTTAAGGCTTTTTATTTTTATATCAGTATTGCTATTTTCAATAAAAGATAATAACACATTATGGCGTTTCGGTGTATTGAAGAAAATATATAATTTCTCTATAATGCCCAAACAGTTTCTAATGGGTTGATACAGCCAAATTCAATGAGTGGGCTGCACAATGTACACATATCGCTATAGGAAAAAAATAGTTCTAATGTGTGTTTGAGCACCATTGAACTGGCCTGACGTATTTTTAGCGCCATCAATCCTTGGCCATAAAGGAAATTGCAGTTTATTCCACATTCAGTTAATCCTAAAGTACAAAATCTTAGTAAAGTATTCTAAAGTATAGAATATTTTATTTATTAGTTACCACTTAAAATAGACTCCGCTAGATTTTTTCCAGTTAGGCTATTTACAGGTATAAATTTTAGAAAATTTTCTTTAATATTATATTTTGAATCAACATATCTCACCATAATGCTAACTGTTCGATAACTGCTATGTCAGTGGTTTCATCAGCCAACACGGTAAAACAACAAGAGTTATTTACTTCATTTACTATTTCTTTTAAAATTATTTCTCCACATGCTGAAATTATTTCATTTTGAACTTGAGGTGTGATATATTTGTTGACATATCCCCATATACCCCCCCCAATAATTACGCCACTGTCTAAACCAAGCACGTATCCAGGATCAATTTTCGGGGGGGGGGGGGTTTAAAATATTTTTAATACATGAATTAAAAATACATAACTAATAATTGTACAATTATACATTTAAACATTAAGACGTGTGTAGTTAGTTTTTGTTATATTATATTATATTATATTTCGGGGGGGGGGGGGGGTTGAACCCCTAACCCCTCCCCCCCCTGTATACGGGCCTGGTCTAAACTCTATTATTCATAGATATTTATTTTTATTTTTTTTATTTATTAGATAAAATAGAATATTTACAATCTGTAATTTATACATACAATAAGTAAATATGATAACAAAGAAAAGGTAGGTATACATGAATGGCGTGAGGAGGGAGGTCCACCAGTGTGGATACCCTCTATTATTCATAGATATAAGATAGATTTTTGTGATACGCAGGAATCACTAGATCTGCACACAGTCTCATTGCATATGCAGATGAGAACTTTTGAATATTTATACTAAACAAAATATAATCCGATACCGAAATATATTGTTTAATTCAATTATCGTTTATTATTGTTACAAAATTTAAATTCTTAATGATATCATGTTTTTTTTTTTCAAGGAACTCTACACAACGTCATAATACGGGTACACTTTTGTCTTTTCCTATTAAGTATTATACATATGAACTATAAACTCATACAGGAAAATAATTGTCAATTGAAAATTCTAACGGAAATAGGTATTCATTAATTGATAATGGTCGTAATGATCGTTAGTGTACTGCAGGTTGCTGCCCGTTATCTGTTCTCTGATATGATCATGTTTACAGCTGAAACGTATTTAATATGTACTTTTAACCGGAGGGGAAAGAAAATAAAAATAAGAACAAATAGAAATTATCAGCATGCACATAGAAGTTGACAAGTTGTTATTTTGATGATATTCCCAGAATGTATTTCGTTTCACGTACCACAATACAATACCCGCTCATGTCGTCCAGCATTCCATATTAAATCACACCGTATTAACTATGGATAAAATAATCCACTTAGAGTTTAGACTCCTAACATGAAATATGATTGAAATACATTAAATTTTCATTTTTTTTTTTTTTATTAATCTATCAGATCTAAAACGTCATTATTTAAATATAGACTAGTATCAATCCTAATTGTAATAATTATATTCTCATGTTTATGTTTATTTTTGAGCCTACGTACATCATTTATATGATTATATCACACTTTAAAATAATTTTTGTAATACGACATCCTATAAACTATGTTATCAATCTGTACTTGAGCCTACCAGGCGTTTATTCAAATAAATAAATAAATAAATGAGTATCGGCTGTCGGTCACTCATAAATTAAATTATAATTTCGTTGTTCCTTTCGGCTATTTCTTTTTGTTGATATTACTGAATACCGATCACGCATATGCGTGACTAAAGTCATCATACGCACAACAATGGATCATTATTTACGAACGATGTTATGCAGATCAGCGTGTATAAATCCAAAGTCCCTCTGGCACTACGCAAAAGTCATTATTGTAGAGAATTATTGAAAAATAATTAAAAAAAAAAAAATCGCCCTTATGATTAATATATACGATGATGCACAAAATTTGTCTATACTCTAGATTACAAAGAGATCACGCGTTTTCTCTAATCATCGTTAATTATAAATTATAAACGGTCGGGAAATATCCATAAAACATTTTATTATCATTTTTTAAACGTCTTTGTGTTCTATCACGCGTAACTGTAACATATTATATCGCCCATTATGTCAACTGACAAATCGACGTTTTATTATATTTTACACTATTTATGAAATTGACAAGACAATTAAATCCATAAAAAAAACCTGCAGTCAATGCGTGTATTTTTGGGTCTATTCTTAACCAATAGAAACTAAATAAATCAGTGTCAGCAAAACAATAATTGTATCTTAATTCAAAGTTTCTTTAATCCAGTTTTTATCCAGTAGTTTGTACTCGAACAATAATAATTAATTCGAACCTATACAAAGAGTATTGATTTAATTCGACTTGGATTTTTATCTGACTATAAACAGTAAAAGTGTAAGCTTTGCGTTTTATGTATTTCCAAAGGATGATTTTGTCGATAAACTGCTCGTTCGACTTCTCACGATTGATCTTATAATATCACGTTATACGAGGTTATAGAGCTTTGTTGGCTGCGAAATATAGTCGATAAAGAAAAATATTAAAAACAATTTTATTTTCTTATTAATTGTTTAATATTTAAACGAACTTAATGGGATAAATAATTTTTATTATTCAAATGTCCTATTTAAATTATCACTTGACAAAACGTTCGATTGTGTCTGTAATATAATAAGCCTTATAATAAACATCATAAACATTTTTCGGTATCGCGCCTTTTCAACGGTGTCGGTGTAGATTTGAGCCAAATACGACCTGTAAGTTGTCGGAAGAAAATTCAAAATCAACAATAGAGCCTGAACAAAATCAACATTTTTTCCAAGCCAGGGTTGGAGTAACGGTTAGATTTTAAGAGCTTTTACGCGTTGTGGACGTGGTCTGGAGTAGCTCGCAGACATTTACCTCGTTTTATGGGTATGCTATAGATATTTATGCATTTTCATTATCAAAAGCATAGTTGAACTAGTGCGACTGAAATTTTGAATTTTTTTTTCATCCAAAAAATTGGAAAATCGTATTATTTTCTGTAGGTACGTTTTTTATTTAGTCCGTGCACCCGAATTTCACGTTTACGTTTTGATTTATTTCGCCGTTTAGCGAAAATTTCCACAAAAGCGGTACAACAACGTCGTCTTCGTCAAGACTCATCTTGACGATTGGTGTAAAGCATTTTGTCTTGTCCTGTTTGAACGGAATTCGTTCCGATCTGTTTGGAACAAAACGTTTCGACTCGCTCGGATCAGTTTTGCTCTTTTGGTGCAGTGCGCCCGGCTTTAGGAGATCGCAACGACCGAGATTTGACGTGATTAGCTGACGGTACCGAAACGCCAGACGTGAAAATCGGTGGTACAATCATACGGCGTTTTCGAAACAATATTCTCAACCGGTAAGGAAATTAATAGTCAAATCGGGGGTTTTCAGCGAAATCGACAACCTGATCGGTCCACGCAGAAACGACACGGAAACAAAACAAAAACCAAACTCAAACCCTTCTTTTTGAAGTTTGAAAAAAATAAAACACAAACAAAACATGTGTCCATACTGAGTTGAGTAAAAATTAAACAAAACACGAACAAAATTCAAACATTTGTTCGTGTTTTGTTTTTGTTTTCAACTATCCATACAGAAATATAAAATCGTCGTTTTATTTCATCCGCGGTCATTCAGTCTGTCTTCAGAGTTCTAGCTTTCTAAACTTTTCGTATTCACAAGTTTTTTTTAAATTTTTTTACTGTGAGTGAAAATGTAAAAATTTAGAAATTGAAAAGAGATATCGAAGACGATGAAGATTTACTTATGTTGGGTGCTGAGTAAATTCACCAGCAGTTACAAAGTAAAAAAAAAAAAAATAATAAGATTAAAAGACGTACGACAGACTAATTGATACTAAATGGTAGACAACGAATTTATAACTATATAATAAATATATATATATATACAAATATTCGCAAAAACAATAACAAAACCAAAAGCTTTTGATGTTTACCGACACCGCTCGGGACACGACTTCGTTTTTCAAAACAAGAACAATTTGTTGGAAAAAACAATGATGTTTTGATTTTGTCGAAAAACACAGAGTTTTTGTTTTGTTTTACTTTTGTCGTCTCTGTGTGTGGACCCGGCATAAATATACAGACGCGCGGCGATTTGAATCCGTGGTTTTTAACGGATTCGGTTCTCGCAAAACTCTCCGCTAGATGGCGCTAACAATACCGAAACAATACCCGAGCTTTTCGACTACGCGCGAGAATATCGTGTGATGCCACGGGTCGTGCAACCGTCGGGATCGCGAAATCGTGACGTTGCCAACGCCGCCGCTGCCGCCGCACGTACAGTTAGTGATGGGCTGTGGGTAAATACCCAACGGGTAAAAAACATATTTTGGGTAAATACCAGGGTATTTACCCACGTAATTTTTTCCTTTGAAAAGTTGGGTATTTTTTTTTTTAATATGGCTATACTGTTTTATCTTAAATTGTGGTTGTAACCAAGGTGGATATATCTCCACCTTGGTTGTAACATAAATATTTAAGTATATTAAAATATCACATGACTACAATACACACACGGTAGAAATGTAGAATATAGATATACCCATAGAAAAGAGAGTAAATATATACCGTTACGCTTACCGCTTACCTTACGGCATTCAGAATGCGTTGGTAACGCGGCATTAGTCTTGCTTTTGCGCTTTTTTTCGTTTTTGCTTTGTTAATGAAATACAAATTATTTATTTTTATTGCTGCTTAAATTTGTGAACTATAAAATAAAATTATGGGAAGAAAAAAGGACATAGTGCGCAAATACTTTGAACAATTCATATCTATAACGATAAACGTCAGTCATGCTAGTTTTGTCAAAAAGATTATAATATTAATGTGAATAAAATGAAAGCACATTTAATTAAATGTTCAAATTGTCCTCAACAAATAAAACAAAAATTTTATTCAAATACAACTTCTAATGTAACAAAAGATCAAATACAAACAGTTGATGAATATGATGCTCATTTAGCTGTCAATTCGCACAAGCCTTTAACCATCGACAAATTTTTTGATCACATGAATAAATCAGAGAATGTTAGTTAAATAATTAATTTCAAAAAATTATATTAAATAGTAAGCTTATTTTGTTTATCATTCATTACCAATGTATTACGAATACGTTCGGACGTCGGTGTTTTATTCAATGATTGTTTCATTGATATAATAATTATTATCCGCGCGTAATTACCATTCGGTCACTAGCCGTATATATCGATGTCAACAATACATACCTTTAGTATACTTATTATATTTACGTATACAGCTAGTGTGTTTGAAATAGCCGGAAACGCTAAAAATCTCTTTGAAAAAGGGTTACAAAAGTACATACATGTTCGTAATTATTTCATAGTTTTCTAACAAGCAGTATAGTTTTTTTTTTTTTTTTTTTTAACGAAAACGCTCGAAATTTATTTCATTTTATTTTTTGGAATTTTTTCCCTCCTATAATCATTTAAGGGTTCAAATAACTCAAGCCAGTAATAGATAAGAGAAAAAACTAACATAAAACTGTTTGAGTTTTGAATTTATTGTTCAAATTATTTTGAATACCAAAGTCTTTTATGTTTTAAAGGGAAAAAAATCAACTCAAAACATAACGTTTATTACACACACTAGACGTATGAATCGTTAAAATATATTTAAATAGTTTGATAATTCAGTAAGTTTGAAAATTTTGAAAATTTGTACAACGAAACGTTCGACAGTAAAAAAACACATCAAAAAGATATTCTGTTGGTGTTGTATAAATTTATCGCTAGTTAGATTTGTACTGGTAAAAAAAAATATATATATACCTCTCGTGCGATAATCAGAAAAGGTTAAAAATAACACAAATCAAATGCATATTAAAAATATTTATTCGTCTGCATCGCCTCTCACGTATTATATTATGACAAGCATCGTTTAAATCGGTTTAACGTTTGTAGTGTGTAACCGTCGAATCGGAAATTCTTCAGTGTTACCTAGCTGTCCTAAAACAGTCAGATCCATTAGTCATCAACCCGTTTTTGCTTTTATCGATCTTCTCGACTCGCCGACTACCTTAATAATAATAATAATAATAATAATAAAAACAACCGGCTGACTAAGCAGGTATTAACTTTAAATTCAAACGTATAAAGAATAGGTTCTTTTACTGCTACAGGGCTACTATTTCTCATCGTATATCAGAAAATATGATTTTGCGTTTGTACTTTTTCAAAGATAATGCAAATATTCATAGGACTTGTCGTCTCGACCGTCAATTTCAAATCGTTTACATACATATGCGTACTGTACACACGGACGATCGCACGGGGGAAGGCTCCATTGCCCCCCACCCCCACTTGAAAATTGTCCGAAACTATATTTAATTTTATATCACGTCTATTAATTATAACACAATTTTAAATAAACGTGACTTTAAAAAGTGTTAATATTATTATTGTATAAATCTATTCGTATAAGGCAGTGGTAGCCAAACTTTTTTTTACCGAGGGTCATACAAACATTTTTTTCGTTACTCACAAGAATTTTAGGTAGGTATAGGTATGTAATTATATATTTAACAACGTTTTTATTGTACTCGCTAATTTGATTGGCTTTATTTAATACTTAACGACTAACGTAATAATTAATACAAATGAAAAAAATTATATCGGTTTACACTTCCAAAAATTGTTTTTAAATAAATTGATTTAATAACTTTATTTGGTCTATACTAAATTATAACTACAAATGAAAAAATAAATATAAAGTGTACAAAATATGGTTTTACACTTGAAAAAAAGTATTTTTAAATGTATTAATTTGTTAATGTGAATTATGAGCTTTTTTCTTGATATGATATTGTGTATGATAGCAAAAAAAAAAAAAAAAAAAAAACTATTTCGATGACCACCGCAATCTGTTAGATTGATACAGTGGCGTTACGAACGTATTTTTTTTTTTTTTTGGTCAGTTGCCCCAACATATTTTCGATGGGTGGTAATATTTTGTGTGGCTGTTACATTGGATTATTATGACACAATTTATATTGTAAAATTGTATCAATATTTGCGTTCGAGTGAAAAACAATATTTTAAGGCATGTTTTAAAATTTCATTTATGGGTGGGTGGATGGTTAAGGCCGGTTTACACTTATCAAAGTAGCCACGTCCGTGAACCACGAATTAGTGGCACGGATTCTACTTTGATAATATAAACACACCACACGTACGTGTGACAAACTCGTACAAGTCGTGTTGTCCGATCCGTGCCGGCACGGACATGTATCAAAATTCTCGTACGTGGGAAGAACATTTTATTTTTATATTTTTAATATGTCTAGTTTTCATTCAGTGAAATGTTCATTCATGTTTGGTTCTTTACAATATTAAATTTATTATAATAAATACAATTTATTATAATTTATATTAAATTTATTTAATACAATAATATTTTTTGTATATATTTTTATTTTATATTTTACTTGGACAGACAAAATTTGACAGTGTAAACACTGTCGTCAGTGCTCGATTCAAAGTTAAGGTCCGCGCACACTGCCGCGGTGGCGGTGGCGGTGGCGGTAGCGGTGGCGGTGGCGATAACGGATATCGCTAGCCCGCGCACACTGCGGCGGTGGCGGTGGCGGTGACGGTGACTATCACTGTCCACGCACACTGCATAATTTGCAAAGATTTTCATGTACACTAATGCAATAAATAAATATACCTAATGAAAGTTGATTAATTAAATATTCATTAAATTAGAATAATTTATCTAATATGATATGGACTAAGTTTCACAATTTGTAATAGAAACGTTTTATGTACGTATGCCTATAGGATCTAGGTAATATTATGTGGCCTTTTGTATTATTTTCAATGAACATTTGTAGCTGTTGAAGTATTTCTATTCAATTATCGTTTATTACAAATCACACAACATAGCTTATATTATTGTTGATTGGTCTCTAAAATTAAATTCCCGGGAAAAAATAAACTACCTATGCCACAGTCATAATTATTATATAAAATTATACCTATCACATATTTGATATTTCAAATATTATCTGAAAATGTTTCAATATATTTATGATTTTGATATAAACACGGTTACACCCAAATAAACAAAGTATTTAGAAGAAATAGTCTAATATAATAAAACACACAGTGTAAAATTAAAAATATTTAGATTATAAAATAAAAAAATATAATATCAAATGAATATGAAAAATTATAATATTGTAACATTTAATCTAACGTAATATATTCTAGATAAATTATAGTTAACATACATTAACAACTAAAATGACAATTTAAAATAATTTTTGTAACCTTGTAAATATAGTAGTACTAGTAGCAAGTAGTAACTACAGTAACCACTAACCAGGGGTGTGCGTAGAAATTTTCATAATACATTTATTTAATAATTTTGGCATATATATAAAATTTCTGGGGGTTGAACACCCCTCCCCTAGACACGCTACGACAGTAACTACATGAGCATATTATATATAATACTGTAGAATACTATCAACATATATAATATATACATTGTATATACTATAAGCAGTGTTGATTCTTATCTTATCTTAGATTTACCGCGTCGCGGTGGCGGTGAAAATAGGTCCGGACGCGATATTTGGTTTCACCGCGCTGCGATATTCCTACCGCCACCGCCACCGCGTTGCAGTGTGCGCGCCGACTATGCTTTACATGGGATCTATTTTACCGCCACCGCCACCGCGGCAGTGTTCACGGACGTGGCTACTTTGATAAGTTTTTGATAAGTGTAAACCGGGCTTTAGCTTTGATATTTGCCCCTATAGGTAAAATGTTCGTGACGCCACCGGATCGATACACAACAGACACCGCGGTCTGTCGATATCGGTAAAATCAAAATTTACCACGATCGAACAAAATATGGTCCTACAACGATCGACTGGTCGCCGACCCCTGTACTATACACACGAGTACGTATACCGCACGGGTTACCCACTGAACGTTTCCGGTCGGGTGCAGTGTACCTACCTACACGGCCACAGTGGGGCACGGTTACGAGCGCGTCTCGCCTCCTACACGTCGTGTGCATGCGAAAAATTGTGTTCCGGATCAGAGCGCAAACACATTTCGGACGGTTATTATTTTAATAAACGCGCAATGATAACACGTGGACAATACGAGAGTATTGTCGTACACGTACAACAGCGCTGCAGTACACAATGCACACGAAACAACCAAACGTAACAACGGGTTAGAGGTGCACGCGGTCGCCAGAGTTGGGACGCATTCGAGTGTTTACGGGACCGTGTACGCGCGCGCGTATAATAAATTGCCACGTTCTACGGCCGTGTCGCCGCGGGCGTAGCGGGCGAGACGCGAAACACGCGCGCACACACGTCGTCGACGTTGCCGAACGCGTGCGGTACATATTATTATTATTATGTACAGATGTGCGGAGTGCACGGATATCATTTGTATATATACAGGGTGTCACACGAGTGACATTGCGATATCTCCCGAGACTCCGAAATCGATCGAATTTCGAAGTCGATTATTTAAGGCTCACGCTATAACTGTACGTACAAGGATCCGCAAATATCAAAATCAATTCAAATCACAACTGGGTTTTAACGTTTGGCTAAACGAATTATAGTTTTTATGTAAATATCGAATATATTAAGTTTGAATAAAACCAAATTTACTAAAACATTAAAAATTCTATAGTTTTCTTTAGCTTCGTGAGCCGTGTAAAAATACACAGTTTTCAACTCGGGAGATATTTTTATAAACTTTTAATACATGCGATATTTGCAAATGTGCAAATACTCGTGGGACACTTTGTATGTGAGCATAATATACACGCGTTACAGGCGTATGTACACACACACACACACACACACACACACACACACACACACACACACACACACACACACACACACACACACACACACACACACACACACACACATTCCAATATTTCCCTTACTAGCCATAGTGTGTACGTACATGCACCAGGTTTATGGGTTTTATCGTGTGACGTATCATATTTTTATGGCATTATCTTTGCCGAAGACCTTGACCAAAGTAATGCAATCTGACAAATGTCCACTTTATACTCAAACGATATGATTACCCGAGATAATGTATTCGTGCTCGGTAGGTACCTATTTGGTTTTATTTCACAGTTGTGATATAGTGAAAATCGTTGATGTACCTGACTATTTATTTGATCTCATCTCGTAATAATCTATATATATATATATATATATATATATATATATATATATATATATACAGGATATACTTAATATACATAATACGTTATCCGATATATTGCTCAATAGATACATTGGAAAACGTAATGCTCCAAAATAAGTATGATTTGTACCTATATATAAGATATTCTTATTATTTTGTAAATAACTTGTATATTCCGATAATAATTATGAATTATATTCAGTTTTATTTCTGTATACGTATAACCATTTGTATTCATATTATTATTATATTTATTTTTATTTCTCATTCAATTATGTTATGCTAATAAGAAAATTTATAACACTCGCAAAAGTCGTATCTCCATTATTTGTAATTATGGGATTATTTACTCATAAAATAAAGAAAAGAAACTGCGTCTGTTGATACAATCAAATTTTCGACTTCATAATATTATCAGTAATTATAATATGATTAATATAAATAATGATGTTCCATTATTTTATTTTATTTAAGACGTATCTCCATTTATTTGGGATTATAAGAAGAAAAAGTCGTAAGTCCATTAAATATTAATTGATAAAAAAAAAAAAAGTTTAAATTGATAAATTATAACATAAATATAATTACTTAATTAAAGAAAAACACACCAATACGTATTTTAATAATGTGAATTTACTAGCTAATTTTTTCTTCTCCTGTAAAATTTACTATTTTGGACATACTAACCTAACCTACGAATTAGGCCGACGATATTATGTACATATATTTATGTAATATGGTGAATAATAATTTTTATTGTTTTGCTTCGTGATATTTTGTGACGATGAGGCGATACCGCACGATCTGGTCTAAAATCATAATTTTCACGTCACACACACACACACACACACACACACACACACACACACACACACACACACACACACACACACACACACACACACACACACACACACACACACCGAGCTCAGCCCATTGTGCGGGGGAATCGAATCCCCAGAGCCGCGTACACGTACAATGAGCACGTCCTACGTTCATTACAATATTAATATGATTCGTACCTATTACATACCGACGCGAAACCGGCCGCGTCAATCGTGTGACTCATCACGAGCACGTAAACCGCGGAGCGTTCCGTGGAAATCCGTTTCGGCCGCTCGCCGTATTATCATAATAACACGTTGCGCGCGTCTCTCGTGCAGACGCATTAGCATATTTTCTAAGACGCATTGTAGCTCGCGAGGAAACGTCGGCCGCCGGTACCGGCGCGGATCACGATGCCCGGTTAGGTGTCGTGTTTTCGGTTGGAACTTCGCGTGGGTATTTCCGAAATCCCGGCCTTCCGCGCCGGACGTTTTATACGGTAACGCAGTGACTTCGTATTTCGGATACGTTTTTATTTTTATTTTTTATTTATTTTTTTTTTTTTTTGTACCCGGAGAGAGGTTGAAAATTTAGAAATCCTCAAAGCCGAAACTTATTCGAAGTGTATGAGAACCGAAGTCCGTAACGGGTCTGTGACGATAATTTTCGGTGGGGCTTAAGCACCCTCAGGATCAAATGACGATTTGCGCCCACGCTTATCACACAAAAAGGTACAATACACAATAATTTTGGAACACGTGGGACTAGGGGAGAACTGACATATCGACGCAATGACGCATTAGGTACGGAGCGAAATGAGCTCTGTGGTAATTAATGATATTACACGAAATGTTTTTCAGTCGGAAAATTGAAAAAAAAAATAAATAAATAGTAATCTGCCGTGGAACACCAAGTATCGGTCGCGGCTCACTGGGAAAAGTCCCGGTATACCGCCGGCATTGTCTGCCTCTGCGTACGGTTAATATCGATTCATATAGCTGACAAAATGATGGTACAGTGTCGGAATGATATTTTCGGTTTGTATTTTTACTTTTGTGACGATTTTTATTACACGTATACTGCGGGACGCGTTCGAACGAATGAAAAACACACTGGGCCGAATGCATTGTCATTCTAAATAACACCTAAACGATTTTGGGTGACACCGAAGAGAATCCCCGTCACATTGCAGTGCATAGTCTTTGTTATGGGACTGTTGATACATAAAGTAGTCGGTTAGGTTAAGCGGTCAATATCCATCACCTAGCCATCTCGTAAATGTTTAATTTCATTAGATCAACCTATAATCCGCATAAAAGCTTTTCGTTATAATTAATTGCACTATTCCTTTTTTTATTAGACTTTCCTGTTGTTTAGGTAATCGTTGTATTGTTGATTTATTGTGAAATAGAGGATTTAATGGAATATCTTAATTTCATTGAATTTGTTGAAGAACCTACACCGAGAAGGTATTTAAGGGATTTGGAAAATACGTTAGAATTATTTTCGGATTTGGAATTTTATTCTATAAAAGATACAGGTACCTGAGTAATTATTAATTTTTTTTGTAAGAAAATAATAAACTCAAAAAGCATAATAATAATATTATCATTATAATAATGAATAATTGGTTTTCCAAAGAAACAGTAGCATAGATTTTTATTGGACCTGATTTCAAATATAGGTGATTATAAATATCAGTCAGTAAAAAAAGTATTCAATTTAAAACTCGAAAGTATGTTATAAAATGATATTAAAATAAAATGATATTAAACAACTGATAAGTCATTGGAAAATTGTATTTATTTATTTTATCATGTAAAAAGTGATAACACCGATAATTATCATAAATGTTACTGATAAGCACAGAGGAGTACATTCTATGATGTTACATATAAGTGATTTTAGGTGCACCCGAAGTGTCGAACTATGCATACGGCCCACTGCGTTTAAGACCGAATCGACGGCGGTCGGCGATAACGACGAACAGCATCTCGCCATTCAATTAAAAAAACCCAAAAAAAAACAAAAAAAAATGAATCAATAATTATTTCGCGTGTTTTCAAAAAAAAAAAAAAACGAATCACGGCCTGAAAAAAATCCCTCCGGACAAACGAGACACGTACAAAGGGTACTTTTTTTTATTTCTCGGTCTGAAGTCTTAACGCATGCGCGTGGCTAACCCGTCAAGACGACTCGGCCGTGCACGCAGTGGTTCAATGACAGCGGCGGCCTCGCTCTTTGATTTTGTAAATCCTCGCCGGACGCTGAACCACGTACGCACGCGCACGAAGCCCGTCGTTATCGCGTGTGCGATTCCGCGCACACGTTCGTTTGCGATGTTTCACATTCCGTGGCGTAAAACGACGGCCGGACGTACCGCGCGCGGTGTCGAACGGACAGAATTCTGAGAAGATCGCGACGACACAACGCGTAGGTACGTGTTCTGTTCGAAAAAAAAAATTCAAAATCATAACGTTCCGACGACATCGGAACGTTTCAAACAAACCGGCCGACTGTTTACCTCGACGCAATGCCGTATTTAGTATTTTTCCAAGGGGGGGGGGTCAAAATAAAAAATTTATTAGGGACCCCTTAATCAGTGTTAAGCTTTAATGACAACTGGACAAATCTATGATTTATATACATAGGTCATAGGTACTGCGTTAGTATAAATTTGAGGACTTAGCTACATGGCACAACATCAAAGTTACAAAAGAGTTACAAAACACACGCATGTATGAGATCACATATTTAAATGAGATATTTCACAAGTAAACCCCGTAACATTTTGATTATTTTTTACTCTGATTTTGCATTTAAATATAAAACAACAGTAGATTTGTTTTTGAAAACTTAATATAATTTATATTTAATAGTTAACAGATATTAAAAAGCAACAATGTATCTTATTCTGAATTATATTTTATTTTTATTTCATGTAACAAAATTTAGTTTCCTAGATTTTTTAGACGATTCGTCCACAACTTGCTAGTCAAAAAATATAAATATTTCACAAATTACTATTTACCAGTGTCAAAGAGCCATAGAGCTAAAATAAATTAAGTTTTAAATAAAAAAAAAGTATTCATCTCAAATGTTGGGGGGGGATCAAACCCAATGATCCCCTCGTAAATACGCCACTGCCTCGACGCGACGGGTTCTTCCTCTCAACGCGTTATACGTCGGCTGTTCAACACTAAAGCACAGTGACTGCCGTTTGGAAAATTTTACATGAGAACCGGTTGATCGAACGCTCATAGGCGTCTTGTAAACTCGCGCGGTTTAATCGGTTGGTATATCATTGAACAGTAGCATACGAATCCAAAGAAAATAGAACGATATCATTTAGCGCTTCAAAATACCAATGAGGTCATGAGGATATATAAAAACGGTCGATTTTGATAATAATAATTATGGTAGTCAGCGTGCATTATTTTTGGACACCCGAATCGTGTAGACGTATTCGTATATAACTTTACTGGTGATCGCCATTCGGTAGCGCATCATTTTATTTGTATTTGATTTATATTTACTATGGTAGTTACACCTACGCTCGACAACGGCGGCGATTACACGGGGTAAGGATTTCGAAAAAATCTAAACGTATTTCATAAACATTTGGTTTTCAACGGAAATTAAAACTACGCCGAGTGACGAAATAACGCGAAAATGCTTCAGTTCGTATAGGTATACGTATTAATGATTTTTTTCAAACGTATTGCGTCATCGGATGTTTACAAGAGCCGCGATTACGCCTCCTCCGTTGTATGAGATTTATCTTCGGATTAGGTGTAATTATTATTATTTGTTTTCAAAAATATATAAAAAAAAAATATATATATATATATCATTGGCAAACGAGAACTACACGTTGTCGGATTTGTACGTTCTATAATCCGACCGAATTGATAAATCAATTTTTCCAGGAAATTTTGAGCTTAATACTTCATGACGTCATACGTTCGTGATTTCGTGTAAGGATTAATCCCAAAAATTCGCTGCCTCTCACCCGACCGTGAGTGGACTCGCGGGTGCGCGCGCGCGCTTGTGACACTTGCGTTTCAAACCGAGTCTGGGGCGTATAGTTCCTCTTTGGCGCATAAAAACGAACGGAGATAATAATATTATAAATGACATACGTGTCGCGTTATCGTGGTTTCTGGCGACATTACTTTTGGAGTAATGACGACGAAGTAATCCAAAGTTGATTTAATGAAAATGTCGTTTACGGGGGATTTCACCGTTTTTGCTCCGTTTTAGGCTGTTTTTCCTCTCACCTAGTAAAACTATCAAGACGAGAGCTGAATAAACCCTTAAAAGTACTGTCAACATGAAATTTTCGATCTATAGAGTAGGCGGATAAAACTTTTGGACAAAGTCAAGTCGAGCAAAAAGTGTCTTGAGATAAAAAAAATTAAATTAAAACAAACTTCGTTGTAAAACCATAAGACCCTTTGCTTCACTAAGAATCTAAAATTTGATTTTCTGACCTGGAATACCAAAATCCACAACGCGTGAAACGCGATTATTCGGATTTTTGGAAAGTCCGGGTTTACATCACATCTCTAGTTTCCACGCGAGCGTACGCGCTTGGTTTCCAACTGAGTCCGGGGAGGTTCCGTTTCGGTGAACAAAAAAAAAATAAAAAACGGAGATAATAATATTAGCTGATACGTGTCGTGCAATTGTTACAACTGTCGCGAGTCTAAAATCTGAAAATCCAACGAAATGACGTCGTGCGGCCACGGCGCGTTCGGTTGCCGATTTACACGGCGCACAAGTAAATTGTGTTGCGTGCGTTCTGGAGGACGGACAACAGTAACAGTCGTCGTCGTCGTCGTCGTCGTACACAGACCAGTGTTATTCATACGGATTACGGACGCTCAGTGATCGAACCGAGGAAAATTAAGTAGTGGAGCTAAATTCAGTGATTGAACATTGCGTTCCAAGCGTAAAATTATTGTACACAGACCCGTGGGGGGCAAAGCCCCCACACTCCCCCCAAACATCACTAAATTAGTTTAAACACTGCATTTTCTACTTAAAACGAATGAACTCAAGCATAATTCATAATGTGTTGAATTTAGTTGTCGCTCAGTACAATATTTGTATGGTACACGTCTGAGGAGAGTAACGTTTCACCGGTCAAAGTGCTGTTTGAAGCGTTTTTGAAACGTTCGAACGTAAGTGTTCGCGGTAATTATATCGGCTTACGTTATCAGTTTTGATTTCAAACCTGTTAGATTACAGTTTTTATCGCCAAAACCGTAATTTTCTCTTGTCACGCTGAGGTGTTCCGTCGGAGAGACGTAGCGGATTCGAATCGTCGACGTCCGAACAAAATCTCCGGCCAGCAATAAACTATAATGCACGACGACGTGTTCAAAACACGACATAACGGGACGCGAATAATTCTCACGAACAAAATTAATCGCCTGTTTACGACACTTTTATTTTTTACGGTTTCTGCGCGTGCGGCACAAGGTGCGTTTAAATTCGTATTATCGTTGCCATCGTTCGCAGTGGGTTCAGAGACGTCGTTATCGCCGTGCTGCGAACGCGTCGGAAAACGAACGAGCCATTGTCGAAAAGTTAGTTCTTTCGTTTATTATTATTATTATTGTTATTTTTTTTTTTTTTTTGATTACCCTCCGAAATTATAACGACAATAACGACTACAACGATCATAATGACGGTGACGACGACAATCATTCGGTCGATCGACCTGTCGATAATTTTATTACAACGCGTGTACGACAGATATAATTCTCCTCCTCCTGGACGTGTCGTAATCCTCCCGGGTAATGCGGGTCACAGAAATCACGGACGACTCGTGCGTTGAGTGCGCGCGGTTCGGGGTGTAGTACACCACCGATTTTACAATGTACGTACACACGTTATGATGTATGATAAAATACGGTGACCGGTTTCGGTTACATTTTCATTACGTTTTCGCGTACAGAGGCACGGGCACGTCGGTGAACCGTTTCTTTGCCGAACGCACGTTTTTTTTTTTTTTTTTTTTTTTTTATTGCAAAGAGGGCCTTCGACCCGGAGTTTTGCAAAAAAAAAAAAAAAAAAATGAAAAAAATGACAAAAAAAATTTCAAACCCTTGACACGGTTATACTCTTACGGCGATACACTTCTCGTCGACGTCCCCCTCCCCCCCATTCACAGCCACGCGCCGCCGTCGAGGTCATTCGAAACTATAACTATTCTCGTGATTATACAGTTATTGCCGAAAAAAAAATACATATACACGTATATATAAATAACGTGGAAACAATGCTCGGGTTTTTTTTTTGCGTCGTGTTCTTTTCGTTTGTCGTCGGTTCTTATTCATATAAGTTTTTTTTTCTTATTTTTTTTTTTCTTATTTATAATGTGTATGACCTAGTCTCCGTCGGCGGCGTCGTCGCCGCCGAACAAACAATGGAGCACGAAGGAAATTAAGGAAATCCGTGAGAAAGTGCACGCGCGTCCGTGTGCGGAGACGAATAACGCCTATAACCCGGTGTGTGTGCGTACTTACGTACGTATACGCATATACGCTGCTATGAACTCACACACACACGTTCATTGTGTACAGAGTGATCCACTAATCGCGTGCTCTACGCTCGTTTATTCGTTTTTTCTCTTTTTGTTTTCCACTACGATTTTATCTCGTTCGTAGTGGGTACATCGAACACGACACGAATTCATATTTTTCAAATGTGACTACTTCGTTTTTGATTAATCGTTTTTTTTTCTTAACGATGACGTCTGCGCGAAAATGTCACGCGTATAGGATATTTTTCTGAACGTTTCGATGCACGCTCGTCGCTGACAGACGGACCGCGATATGATTCTCCACAGACGGTCGTATTGCCGTAGTCATACACCACGGGCGCTGTGAGTTCGACCCGGACGTGCTCGACCGACGAAGTGGCGATTGCGTGAGACGCGCGAAATCACGTCGACGACAGCGATCGAAATGAACGCGGCGGAGTCACCGTGATCGTTGACGAAAACACGGCGTTCACGGTTCTCTCGGGATCGTCATCATAAGAGTGTGTAAAATACAAAAAAAAAAAAATTTGATAAACAAAAATCGACCTCGAGAAAACGAGCACGTGGGCGTGTTCGTGACGATGTACACGTGGCGGTAGATCGCGTCGTACGCACACGTATACAATATAATAATCCAGTGGTGGGCAAACTTTTTTAATGGGGGGCCACAAAGTTTAAGAAATTCTAGAGGAGGGCCAGAATTATAGAAAAAATACATTTTGTGTTAAACTTTAACGATTAGGACGCACCAAACCGAGATCCGGGAAATATATTAATATGAACAAAAATAGAAACGATATACCTATTATCATAGTACCTACTATCTACCTACACCACGCTGTGAGAGTAATAATTATGACGGGTCATGTACTGTCCATTAGGGTGGATCGAAAAAATGAATCTTAAATATAAACTTTCCATATATATAGTATCGATGGACCCTCGGCGGGCCGGATTAAATGCTTTCGCGGGCCGGAGTTGGCCCGCGGTCCGTACTTTGCCCACCACTGTAATAATCTACAATATACGACGTTCACGCGTTCGCATAATATTAAAATAAAAAAAAAAAATGGAAAAACAAAAAAATGAAAAAAAAAACGTAATAACGACGACGACGTGTTAAAATATATATATATATTTATATAAAAATAATTAATTTTTTTCTCGCGCGTATTCGCCGAATGAATTTCCGTAATAACGTTAATTATTTACTTCGGTATCATTATTACGTTTTATTTCACTTGGCCGCCGTCCGCGACGTCGGGCGCGTACATGTGTCGTCTCCCGGTGGCATTGGGCAAGGTTGCAGCAGTCGGTTACAACTTTTATAACTGTACACGTCGGGATGTAATATTATTATTATTATTATTATTATAACCACTGTACGCACGCACGCACACACACACACACACACACACACACACACACACACACACACACACACACACACATACACACACACATACACACACACACACACACACACACACACACACACACACACACACACACACACACACACACTTTTATGCCGTGGTGGTAGTGGTATATAACGTGTGTGTGTGTGTGTGCGCGTTATGTGTGCGAGCGCTACCGCGCGTATTGCGAATAATGACCTCATTAGCAGTTCCTTAACACGATTGAGTCACCACCGCAAACGTTTTACGAGGAATGACCGCAAGACCCGACGGCGGCGTGTGTGCGACGCATAGTGATTATTACAATAAGCAAACACCCGCAGGTTCGTTATTATATTACATGTACGACCAGCACCGTATACGTGTGTGTGCGTATAACATTATGCACTCTATTCGTACGTTGCCCCGTCGCCGCCGAAACGCCAAAATACGATTTCCTGTCTGGTCCGGACGACGAAGTTTCGTACGATTCGCGGTGGAGGCGGCGGCGGCGGCGGCGGCCATTACGGTAACGACGCAAGATTCTATTCCCGCGCGTAGACGCGCGTGATACATCGAATTAAAATACTGTTGTTACAATACAGGTCGTTCAGATGACACGCGCGTTTCAATGCGAACGATCGAATTTTCGTCCATAGTTTTTGAAAACAAGTGCTTTTTAAATATGGAAATCGAAATAGATACGTAGATACGTTAATTAACCGAAGAAAAATAATGCTATATGGGACATGACAACGCATGCATACTCAAACCGAACCATTAAAAGAAAAAGTCGGGAAGAGTTGTTGCTTATGTTTGGTGGTCCTGAGGATTCAGTAGTTGAAAAGTAGTTGAAAAATTTGTCATCGTGCTCTCTAAGTTTAGGATAATGTAACGTGACATAAAGACTTAAAGAAAGCCTTGTCTTTTAAATAGGATGAACCCAATACTTCCTTTCCCTCATGTGTCTGCGTCTTCTCATCCTTCTGTAGACGGCCCACAAACACAGCATCTATCACATCCATTTTCGATAAAAATCTGAGCTGTACTAACAAATAACTACTAAGTTATTCATACAGTTTGAATAGAACATTCCCGTACAACGCGCGTATACGCGCGTCCGTGTGAACCTAGCCTTAGTTCACGCGACGATAGTCGACGACCGTGAGGTATATTAACTTGTGTGCGAAATACAGAGAGATTCGGTCGACACGCGAAGCCGTGTAAGGGTGGTCGTGTGTGTCAGAATTCGCTGGCGGATTTAGGCTCGTTTCACACGTATACGGTTTGGTTCGGTTCAGTGCGTACTCGATTCGTTTTCGGTAATCGCCGGACAAGTATGAAACGGTGATACGGTGTGTGTTCGTCGGTACCTAATAGATAACTGATAGAGCCGAAAGCCCTCTCGACACGAATCGGTTTCGTTTAGTTTCGGTTCGGTCACGTTTTCGGCAAGCGAAAATATTATTTCAATTTTTTCATTTTAAATTTTGTTATATACACTCGACATTGAAAATGATCGACTGATTTCAGTCCGCCCGTTTGGTGAGTACAGGATGTACCTTGCAGTGAAGTCGATTATTCCTCTTTCGTTTTTTGTTTCTTCTATAATAAAGAGAAATAACTTGGCAACAATTATTTTGTCTTTTCTCCATATAGTGAGCATTGTGGTCAAAGTGAGTGACTGCGTATTCGATGATTCGGTCGTGAAATCAAACCTTATACTAACCGAGTGTGTGTGAAAGGTTTTAATTCGTTTTTGGCGCTACCGAAAACGAATCGAATGCGTACCGAACCGAACCAAACCGTACAAGTGTGAAACGAGCCTTACTTGTTCACTCTTCGACACGGACGTTTCGTTATAACAATATTTTTTATTGTTCGTATACGACCTCTTTGACGTGATGATTTTTCCGCGCGCGCACGAGACGCTACGGATCGAATAGATCGTCGATCGTTCTGTTTTTCCGATTCCGCTCATCATGCGTACACGACCGTCTGCGACGAATAGCGCGCGATATCAATAACGTTCTCGACAACGAAGTCGTCGAAACGTTTGCACGAATCAATTCGTTCACGCGATGATCTTACACGCGCGATAAATAGATTTGCGAACATGCGTGCGATGTGATAACGTGCGCTCAGTAAAAGTGTGACACTTGGGCGTCGAGTGGATTTCGGCTCGTATTCCGGTGCGGAGTTTACGACGAGTCGTGCGAACGGCTTTAGACCGTCGTGACGTCTATGACGTCAATGTGTATTCGAGCTAAAGCTGCGATTAGTAGTTTAAAAATAATTTTCCGCCAGCCACTAGAAAGTCGCGACGAAATCCGTTTGTTGTTTATAAAGATCGATTGAACGACGTGTTTGTGTGTGTGTGTGTGTGGAAAAAAAATCGACGCTCTGTGTGTACTACTCGAACCGGTACGGTCGAACCAAAAAATGTGATAATGGCGATTTTTCGATTGGAAAAAACAAAGTTTTGAAAACGAATTCGCTATATATTTACAAATTAATCCGTATAATTTAAAGAATTAACACGATTCGAAACGCATTATTGCCGCGATTATCGAACCGATGTATTTATAAATACGGGTTTTTTTTTTTAATTCATAAGCCGTACGCGTCTGTCTGTAAACTCATATTCTCGTACAATGAGCGTGTAGTAATTAATCGACGACGAGCGTTGAACCGCACAATAATAAGAAACAACGTATTGTAAATCGTAAACGCGTGTGCACGCGGAACAAATAAATGTATAATTTCAAAAACAATCGTTATAAGTCGGCAAAAAAAAAATGAATAAAACAAGTCTTACGACCATAGGCGTAATTTTAGTTTTTCACTAGGGGGGTCTGGCAATATTTTATCTGACAGACCCGTGGAGGTCTCTGCTCCTCATCCCCCCCAAGTATTTCCCATCTAATTTTGTATTTCATTTACAAAACAAAAATACTTTTTTTATTTTACATTAAAAATGTTTTATTTAATAACTAATATTAATAATACGACTCGATGAAACAACTTAAGTAAATTTACAAATTTTAATCCATGATCAGTTTTAGCAAATTCTTCTAGAATGTCTTAAGATTTTAAATTATTATGGTTAAATTTCTTTCGATTTAAATTAGAGAAAGATTTGTTAATTGATTCTGAACCATTGAATTACATAACCAGCTTTTGGTTCTGCGCACAGCAGAAATCGGTCTTTTATCTACACGATGCAGAACTCATTGATATAGTGCTCATTGCATTCTTCTGGATATACAGCGATATTCTTATGTACCTTGAGTGATGCTAGGCTAGTCAATCGGTCTTTTCCAGTTGCATACAAATAAGTTCTTTGTCGATTACGCATTCTGGCGGTAATGTATATGACGTATAATATGATCAAGAAAGCCGGTTGATGTAGGTACCCGCAGCGAATTTATCAAGTATAGTTATTTATAACGTAGTCCATAACTATTATGTAGTTGTTATTCGTATTTGCACGAGACTACAGGAGAGTCAGCGGGCGCACAAAGCAATATTGAATGTCCGTGTACTGCTCTGTACCTAGCTGTAATGTTTATTATTCGTCATACGCTAAAAAAAAAACCACAAGAGTATAATATTTATTTATTTGACGGGAACATCAAATGTTTATTGATTATTCTAGACAACGAAATAATATAATACGAAATAATTTCAGGGGGGGGGGGTTGAACCGCCAACCCCCCAGGTACGGCCTTGATATATTATAGACTATATTATTATAGTACACTGTATTGCTGTATTCGCGTACAGTTACGATATCTTTACGCTGCGATTCTCGTTCGTCGTTTTGAACCGGTTCATCCTTGTACGAAGTTATGATACGTATTGTATGAACCAACATGGTCAGCGTGCCCGAAAACCTGGAACGGAAACATGACGTGCCGTGTCACTGTTTCGATTAAAATACGATTCGCGTCGGACAAATGAAATTATCAGACTATGATGATATCATCGTGTACACGTACTATACGGTTTAAACAGTCGTTCCGATACGGCCGTGTGCGATCTTTTTACTACGTATATGTGTTTTTGATTCGATTCGTCTGCGCTTGTTAAACCCGCGAGATTCATTTATCTCGTATTTCGTTGTTGTCATCGTGTACACACGACGAGTCATTTTATCTTAGTTCCCCTTTAAGGATTTACGAAATTACGAAAAAAAATTACATAACACACGCGTAAATTACAGTTTATAATAATATGACACATCCGTTTCTGACGTACTTTCAATGACTGTTTTTAAACTACACGTACCTTTTTACCGTTTTTTTATTTTGTTTATACACTCGTCTTACACACGAAGCTGCTCGACTAATCGACGCGAACACGATGACACCGGATTAACGTTGCGTAATTTATTTAATTTTTTACATTAGACTATTATTGAAGCAAAAAAAAAACACTCACACAAGAGGAGTTCTATCGATCCGTTATTTGACTCTATGAAATAAAAAAAATCACAAGTGCCAACAATAATTATAATAAATACTGTATGATTATGTTTGTTTGATGGCACAAAATAGCACACATGACTGTTGACCAAAGGTTTTGCACACTTTTTTTTTTTTTTTTTAATCGCAATCAAACTAATTTAAAACGTTACGCAGTCTATTATGTTATTTTTCCTATTTTCAAAACGTGTTCCCATCGTTTATTTTAAATCTTAATAATTATTTCGCTATTCTCGTGTATTCCATTTCATGATATGAACATTTAGAGTATCACAATATTTCTGTAAAAACACATTCTCTCGTTACGACGACGTTCGGTCGACTATTGTTGTTGTGTCTATTATTTTTTTTTAATTATAATTATTTTCAAATCGTAGAAACACGATATTTGGAATAAAGCGAAAAAAAAATTGATCTCGTAAAATATAACATAACAATACTACAAGTAATTGGCAAAAAAAAAGATTTCTAAATTTGTCCGGTGCGGTTAGATCGTAAATACACGTGTTAACAAAAGCAATTGTCTTACGTTTAATCGACTCGTATTCGTATGTTTCATTGAAATACATAAAATCAAGTACATTTGAATGCAAACACGTTGCGAATATAATCTGTTCTACGTGACGGTTTTCATACGTACTCACTCACGGGTATCGTTGTTCGTGAAATATACCGACGCGGTGGTTTGAAAATGATTAAATTATTAGGTACCTATCGAATATTCGCCATGAAAACAATTTTTCTTTGTGGAAATGCAGAATCAACGAGGTCATTGCAAACAGCCTTAGACGTGTACAATACAATCCTATCGCTAATAGAGTCAAAAAAATTATCGATCCAAACCACTTTATCGGTGATAAATTTCGTCCATACGGCGTTACATCGTCGTATTCGACGAATCTCCGTAGACTTAAAATCAGAGTATCTGGTATATTAAAGCTTTAGCTAGAGCGTGACGTGTCAACGCTTGCGTATCGTGACGTGTCGTGTATTTATTTATGGTAGGTATGTCATATAGCGTTCAAAACGATATGCCGTGAGCAGTGGAGTATTAACGGAGGGGGGGGGGCTAAACAAACCCCCCCAGAAGAAAAAAAAAATAAATTTACTTTTGAATTTAAATGTTTTCTATCATAATATAATAATTACGTTTTTGAGATTCCAGACTCAAATACAAAATAAATTATAAAATTGCATTCAGAATTCATAAATTACTTATTTCGTTAGAATAGAAGAATAGAATATTCATTTACTAGGTACTAGTATATTATGTATTTTTGAGTTTAAATATATTCATATTTTATCATGTTACAATTTGTAATTCAGCGATAAGGGTAAAGTGAGTTACTCAGAATATTAAAAGTATTTTATGGACCCCTCACCCTAGAAAAAATTTGAAAATCGGTCGTGAGCTACACCTACGATACGGTGGTGTCGTCACGACCAAACCGGGACGGTACGGTACGTTTTTCCTCCGCGTCATTTGTGTACAGTTCTGCTCTGCACGGTCCGGTCTTTTTTGGTCTTTGTGTATAATAATAATCTAAAATGGTATGGTCCGGTCTGGTCCGCCTTCAATTTCAGTTCGGAATAAGTTTTAGTGACAGAATCACGGTCTATAGTCTGGTTTATTTTAACACGTAATACAATTTAATTCGACGTCCTTCGAGTGAAAGGGGTTATGTTTGAAATAAATTATACCGATGGTCAAAAGAGGATAACTCGACTAACCTCCTCATACACAATAATATTTGGGTTATCTCGTAATTCTCTTTCTCATAACATCGCATATACTAATGATATAAGATAACCCCTAATACCCATTCGTTAAAAATTACAATTTGAATTTTATATAGTGACGGGAACTGAAAACGGGTTGCGAGGGTAGAGTCGTGGAGGGAGTAGCTACTTGTCATTAGTAAATTGAACTGGATTGTATTCACTCGCACTCCCGGTTTTACTAATACTATAAGCACTATTTTTACTGTTTACACGCAATGTGCAAGTGCCAGTGACAAGTAATCACGACAAGTACTACGCATCGTGTAAACCCGGCATTAATATTATTATTATTATTATTGTACGTGATGGTGACGATGACCGCCGAGACGCGTCGAATGAAAAGGTGTTTAAACTGAATGTATAAATATATTATATACATTTATTTTGTATAAATCATCGTATACTTTGATTAAAATATGTGTGAGGGGGGAGACGCGTGCGAAGGAGGGTGGTCCTGGACGGGAGATCATCCGAGTTTTCAAGGTTCCCCGTACATCGACGTACGCGCGCGTATATATTTTATAGTCATCGAGTCACGGCGCGTTAAGTCGTCCACAGTCATTATAACACGCCCGCGCGTAATTTATATTTTTGCGGTCCACCGATTTATTAGTCGTCGTCGTCGTCGTCGTACGTACGTAAACATATTATACGCGACGAATTTCCACGGATTTTTTTCCCCCGAGATTCTTCTCTGATCTTTTGTTTTTCCGGCGATTATAAACGGGTTGGGCCGATATACCCGCGCGAGTTTTACACTTCACGCGAGGACGGACGGCAAAAACGTCGTCGCAAATTATTATTGTAATATATTTTAATTTTATCACTCACCGTCACCGACCATACTTTTTTTCTGTTTTAATAGAACTACGTACTTAATCATCATACTAATTGATAACTATAAATAATCGATGTTACGAGAAATTACCGAATCGTACATTTTTTTTTTTTTTTTTTTGTGAAAATGTCATAACTCCCTACCTCCAACACAAGCTTAAGCTTACATTAGGTATAGATAAATCAAAACTGTGTTTATATAATTAAATTCGTAAACATTTTTCTTTTTGATTTCAAATAAAAAAAAAAAATTAAAAAAAATGAAAAAAATACTGCATGTACCTATGTGTAAACCGCCGTGGTATTTTACCCAAAAGTCCGGTGAAGAAAGTACAATTTTTTTTTACCTTCGTATTTAAAATATTTTTATGCATATTATTGTGTATACAACACAAAATTGTATTTTTTTTTCAATTTAAATAATTAAAAATGGTAACATATTATTATCTAATATAACCAATTAGTTATTGGAATATGCAATACCTAGTCAATAGGCAGGTGGCGTATTATGGTTCAAATATTAAATACGCTACAAATATATTATTATTACACAATTTTTTTTTTTTTTTTACATTGGTATCTATTACTTCGAAGTTTACAGACGCATTAGAAAATATTCCGACTTGGCCTTTTTTTCAAGGACTTTTTTTTACCACTGCGGATTTTCTTCTATCAAATTTTTTTCACTCGACACTCTATCGCCAGACTTACGTTCGGCGTTTCTTCCACCATGACACGATAATGCGAACAAAAAGCTTACGTGCGTGTAACGCACAAAGTAAACCGCAACCCGCAGATACCACACGTTGTACAAATATTATACGGCATGAGTGTGCGGACGCACGAAAAACGGTTTAAGTCTCCCGCGAGGTTTACGTCGACGACGGCGAATGTGATATCGCACGACACCCGATACCCAATAATTGCACGGCGGTATATATATATATACAGGGTGTAACACATGGATATGACAATTTCGCGAGAATCGTCAGCGTATAAATTTTTACCACGTCTTAAAGGGACACTCTGAGTATACGATGTGTACAATATTATAACGATTTTTCGCACAAGTGTTTTGGTTGTAAATTGGTCTCGGTTAATGGTCGTTCGGTTCGCCGCTTACCGTGATTACGTCGATCGATCGATTCCGTCGCGTTTTTCATCGTAACACCGAAATGGTCGCATTGAGCTACTACCACTGTAGGCATTACACGCTAATATATCGGTGTGTGTACAGGTGTATGTGAATCGAAACTACAACAGCGTAGTCGTGTTTTTGAGGAGAACCTCGTGTACGTTAATTTAGAAAAAAACACCTCGTAAACAACAACGAAATCATTTCCGCTCGAAAAAAAAATGTATACATATATACACAAATAATCTGTCACGGTAGATTCATAGTTGAATCGAAAATGATCGTCTCTGTCTCTCTCTTTATCTGAGTATAAGTACATAATGATATTATGATCGCCGTGCAAAACGCTCGTTTACAGGAGAATGAACGTAAAAACATAAAAGAACATAAAACAAAAAAAGCAAAACACACATACGATAAATTAAAGCGGTGACGAGAGATTAAAAAAAAATTATTCACTACCACAGTACCACACACACACACACACACACACACACACACACACACACACACACACACACACACACACACACACACACACACACACACACACACACACACACACACACACACACACACACACACACACACACACACACACCGCTTGCGCGTGGCGTTTATTACCGACGCGAAGCGTTATTACATCCGAACGGGATTTCGCGAAAACTCCCGACGCGCGACGGCGTGAACTCTGCACCGTCGAAATTATCAATTTTGATACTCGTGTGTATGTGTGTGTTTCCCGGTTTACTTCGCGACAACGAGCGTTTGTGTCGCCCATGGCTGTCACGGCGTTATAACATCAAACATCGCGACGACACGCGGACGACAAAAATATGTTATAATATCATCTTCCGTGCGGAGTATATATACCGCCCGGACTAGGGCTGTGTGATTATTTCGATTAACCGAATTATTAATCGATTTATAACCGAATAATCGATTAATAACCGAATATTCGAGAAAAAAAACGAATCCCCGAATTCTAATTAACTAGTATTTAACACGTTCAATGCCGCCGGTCGACACGTAAAGCATTACTCCAGACGCAACTGTCGACATGTTAGTCGACAATTAAGTTATTGACTTAAATTTTATATAAACTTTCGTGGCGTAGTCGGATTGCATTGTTTTTATCTATGAATAAGGACTATAATATATACCTAAACCAGCGTTTTAAATACATTTTATTTTATTTTTAGATTTAAGACAAGACTGACTCTTAAGGTAAACGGTGGTTAATTTTTTTAGATTTATGGTTGATAATTTGTTCTTTTTTTCCTCAATTATAAAACTTTAAATAGTATTATCATTTGATTACTACTGTTGTTAAAACACCTATTCTATAGTAAGATTAGTCGATTATTAATCGATTTTTCGATTATAAGTAAATAATTTGATTATTAATCGATTTTTCGATTATTAGTAGATTATTCGATTACTAATCGATTGTTCAAGGATAAATGAAATAATCGATTAATCGATTATAATCGAACATTATTAAAATAATCGATTATTACAAAGAAAAAATAATCGCACAGTCCTAGTCCGGACTGGCCGTCGTCTTTGGCACGACACGTATGTGCCGAGGTAGAGGCGTGTAAAATAATTGTAATAATAAGAATATTTATATTATAATAATGTATAAACGTAACGTGCCCCGCACACTGCGTAACCAGTGAATTGAATAATAATAGGACGTACAAAAACACACACACACACACACACACACACACACACACACACACACACACACACACACACACACACACACTGTAAACTGACAATTGACACGTACTACACGCACGGGAGCGGTTGACGTGTGTAGTCGTGGCCGGGCGTACGTGGTGCACGTCTCCTGAAGACGGTTCGGAACGCGTTGTGAGATTTAGCGTCGCTTGCTAGTCGTCCACTAGGCCGCGCAAAACTTTGCCGCGGTGACTCATCGCCGCGTACGTCACGGCGGACCGGTCCTGCAGGGCGCGGTCGACCCCGGGGAGAGCCGGGAGGCCACGACCGCGAATGATACGCCGTGTAAATCACCGTGACCCGTACTCGGACGTATCGTCGAGAACACGTACACGCGATTTCGTTACGATCCAGAGTGCCGTTGATCCGTACGCGCGCGCGTAGAGCCCCGATTACGGGTCGAAACGGTCGTTTTCGATCGTTTCGCTCGAAACAATGTGCATTGGCTGTTCTCGTTTCATTCGTATTCCACGCTCCATGCGTGCTGCGAGAAGGAGAAATCCGGAATAATCGGTTTTATAATGATAATTGTCTGTTTCGTTAACGTCTCTACGCCTGTTTTCGAGTAGAGCGAGTGATTATTTCCGAAAATCACATTACGTCTCTTGGCAGTTTAGGAAAATCGTTTTTTGCACCTATATTATTATGGTCAATTTACCATCAATTTATCGTTGTTTGACGATTTGAAAATACGATTTGACGATTTAAAAATTACTTCTCCGAGCGTGAAACAGATTTTTGGTTCGAGTAAAATCGCGTACAATCGCAAAAACTGAGACGTATCAACAAAGAAATCTAGGGTTCGATTAATATTTTATGGTTTAGTGTTTACAGTATGAGGTTAATACATAGACAACTGTCGAAATCGCTTCAAAACGTTCTTTGATTGATAGAATCAATAACATTCGTAAAACCGTACTGTTTATAAGTATGAATGAAAAGATCATATTAGTAATATATACACTCTGAAAACTTGAAATCATAATAAAATAACGTATTGTTGACGTGATTAAAAATCGTATTGGATATACGCAGACGCATAATTGTATTTTCACGCTTTATCCAAACTACCATTACGCAAAAAAAAAAAAAAATTAAAAAAGGAAGTGCCCCCCCCCCACCCAGCCCAACGCGCCAATGTCGAATATACCACGTGCATTTTGTGATACATATCTATGCGTGCTGTGCGCATTGTTGCACGAGCTCGTTTCGTGCGTACCGTGGCATTCGGTTTTCCCAAAATTTTGGCGCGCATCCGAGACGACCGTACGACACCATTATTATTATTATTATTATTATTATTATTATTACTATTATCATATCAATCGTCCGAGAGTTCAACGTTTCGGGTGACCATGAGAATACGTTGCCGTGATCGCGCACTCGGCGCGTCTGCTTTTGTCCGCGGAACGTATTGTGATTCCGTTGCGACGCGCCGACACACGACTGCGGTTTTCGACAAACGATCACAATGGCGTTATTATCCCGCACACGGGAGCGTTACGGCGCAGCAAAGTCAGTCGTCTTTCGTACGGCGTACAGCAGCTGCACACGGCCACGTCTATCGTCGTAACTCGTCCGCGCGTCCGCGGTTTTGATTTTTCTTCACTCGCGCGCAATCAATCTCGTACGATCGCGTCGTGTTATCGGAAAAACCTACAGAACCACGCGATTTTTCATCGCGAAAATGGCGGAAAATTCAATTCAGAGGCTATACGCTTCGAATTATCTCGTGCCGTCATACGTCTAAATCTCGTTCGCGTTTTGAAACGCTTTAATCAGGGACGTACGCAGGAAAAAGTTTTGAGGGATGTTTTGAAAATTCTTTATTGAAAATCAGAACTTTTTTTGACAATATTTACATATGTATATTTATAAAATCATAGATATAAATCTAATTATGAAATTATAGATCATTTCTTTAAAATTCAATTCACCCATGCCAACCAATTTGTCCGAGGAGTGAAAAATACCTCCTGGGGCGAGGTACGTACTTTTTTTTTTTTGAGAGACTTTTAGCCAACCTTAAATTTGTTCAAAAGTTTATTTTGATATTTTTATCCAGCGACTCTATAGATCGGAAATCACATTCAGATGGTATTTTTAGGGTTTATTAAGGTCTCATCTCTATAGTTTCAACAGGCGAGAGGAAAAACAGTCGAAAATGGAGCAAAAACGACACTTTCATTTAATCGACTCTAGTAAATTCGTCATATTATACCTACCTATCTTTTAATGTATAATATAACACTAAAATCGAATAGGTAAATAACCATACAAAACACTAAACATTTCGGGAGGGGGGGGGGGTTCTACCGAAATTTTTTTTGAAGAAAATCAAACTTTGATCACTCGCCCTTGAATCCCATGTAACAAAATTAAATGAAATAATGTCGGCACCCTATTGGTAAACTTCTGGCTTCTCGTTTAAATCACATAAATTTGGCATCGCTGTAAGAAAATTTAAATGACAATTAACACTGTATACCCTTATTGGCCGATTATTGTTAGAGGGGAGAACGCCACTGCGTCGAAGCATAGTCTAGTCGTATCTAGCGAGCCGTCAGCTAAATTTGATTTTGTACGAAGCGTGAAAATTCAATTCACGCTGCCGGCCGAGAATTCGAATGAAACGTGACAAAACATATTTCGTGGTTTTTTTTTATGTAATATAAATCAAAGTGTCGTTAAAAATAAAATCGGACGGAGAATAATAGCTCGTGTCGTATATAGAACAGACGGCAGAGAGACGTATTATACACTGTAAATAATATCGTCGTCACAGCGCTACACAGGAACGGATAAACGAACATAGAAGTAAAACAGCAGGAGCAATAGTATATAATTATTACGCGTACATCGATGATTTTTTCACTTGAAACACGCTGTCGAGAAGCGAACACCGGAAAACGTCCGTCGACCACCGTTTGCATAACACCGGCAGGCCAACGGTTATTATGGGAAAACGACGTTTTGAAAACAATACAAAACACGGCTATGGGGCGATATACGTAGGTACGACGATGAAAATTTCTGGTCATCATTCGTCGGCATGACGTTCGAGCCATAGCCGTCTCACTCGCAGTGTGTGATATATACCCGAGACACATCGCAATAAACACCGTCGTCGTGCGCTACATCGAATTCAGTTATTTTCCGGTGCAGTGCGACCTTACCCGTACACACACACACACACACACACACACACACACACACATGGGCGCCGGGTTTCCCAAATTTCACGGGGTGCCTAAAATCCTTAGATATTAATAAATGTCAATTTAAATAAATATTAATTTTTTTTCAACATAAATTGTTACCTTATTTAATACGACCTTTTTCATATATTAAAAGTTTTGAATACATATTAATTATTATACATACAATTATTTTCATTTCATATACGTATGTTAGGAACGAGTTATCAAAACATCCAAAATGTATTGTTGCCATAAATATTATACAACGAAAAAATTATAAACGTATTAAATTACCTATTTCTCTATATTTTTATTTGCAGAGCACCCCATAGAATGATTCATGGGGTGCTTGAGCACCGCAGCACCCCAATAGTCGGCGCCCATGCACACACACACACACACACACACACACACACACACACACACACACACACACACACACACACACACACACACACACACACACACACACATATAAATAAACAGGAAGGATTTCCTTATACGGATCTACGCGTGCGCCGCAGTGCCATTGTCTGTGTGCCGTACATAAAAAGTATCGAAAGTGATTTACATTTGAAGTCGTTCAAACTTTACATCACACCCGTACGCGCGTACATCGGTTTCCACCGATAACCCAATCGTACTAAAATGGTTCACTACGAAAGACCGTATAAAGCAGTGCGAGTTCCCGCGTCCAAGGCGTAGGTTAATAAATCATAGTACAGCCGTGTTCTCGTATGACGTCGGATTTCGTGATTCAGAAAAAAGCATCCCGCACGCGTAGTGACGACAACGACACGTATTTTCTCCGTGACATATTCTTCCGGGTACGGCGGTATCGGAGTTTTCAAACGTCGAAAACGCATTCGGTGCAGTATACGCAACAAATATATTGTAGGTAATAAACATCGACGAGAAGCGAGAAACGGGAGAAAACGGACGATTTCGGACGAAAGTCCGTTCGCGAATCGTCGCCGCGCGACGGGGAAGAGGGGAGGGGTACGTGATATATTATCGGTGTACACTGTACAACACTGTACACGACCGTACTTTGTCGTCGGGAACGCTCAGAAGCGTACGATATCGGTACGCGGGTACGCGTGTAGAGTGGATATCAAATGAATTATTGTCATCACACACACACACACACACGCGCGTATATACTCGACTGGTTCACGAGAATAGAATTTCAAGTGTGAAATACGAAAAAAGTAATCTAATAATAATAATGATAAATAAATAAATAAATATACTTTGAAAAAACACGCACGGAGCGAACAAAGGTTTGTGTTCGAGTCGAATGGCGACGATAATACACGCTCGTGCGTCATTGATATTGTGTACCTACGGCGCGGCGGGCGAGCGATAAACCTCTTATAAATACGCGGACCGACTGCGAGCGGCGTGATACGTGTTCGTTCGGCTCCCGAGCGTATTGTAACGCGGGGGGGGGGGGATAGAAAAAATAAATAAATACGTGTGGCACTCGGGGACTGCCGCGGTAAAGCTATTGCATAGTATTTTTATCAAATTAGGAAGCGCCAATTATTTTTTACGTGCGTTTAAGTGTGTAATTTGATGTAAAAATAAGAAATTTCGTCGAAATGCAAACTTTAAACGCTTGTAAAAAAATATTGTGACTAACGATTTTCGATATTTTTTTATCACCGGTAGAAATACTTGTGAGTATTATTGTATACAATTTTCAGCTCTTAATATCCAAAGGTTAAAATTTAACGAAGCAAAAACTTCCGAAAAATGAGAAATTTTCAATATTTTCAAAGTTCTATAAATAAGCCAAAAGTTGTTAAATCTTTTTGAAATTTTAACTGAGTTCGCGCGTGACTATTATTGGCAGTCAGTAAAATTTTCAAATTCCTAGCTTTATTATTGATAGAGTTATGGCTAAAAAACTAAAATAGATTTCACGAAAATCTAGAATACGGCATTTTCCCCGTTTTTTGTCAATTTTTCGTTAGTTATCGCCCACGCTTGGAAAAACTATTGAGAAATTCGAAAAATGAGCTCTCAAAAGTACCATCTCGACAAAATTGCCGTTCCAAAATGTTGCTGGATGAAACTTTTAGACCAGTATTTCGACAAGAAACAGTGTCTCCATACATAAAAAAAAAAAATGCGTGTTAGGTTTTTTTCTTTACGGAATTTCTTGATTCGGTCGCCGCGCTCAAAGCCCGCGATAGAAGCTACGCAATAGCTTAAAATATAAAATCGTTTAGGGCCACGTTTAATAACAGTCGCACACGACGCGATACCCGTGTACAACGATATCGTAAGATATTACTGGCGCGTCAAAAAAAAAAAAAACACGACGGCCGCGGCCCGGACGTTGACGACTACGTTTTCGTGACGTCCATGAACTTGGCCCACCCATATTATGTAAATCCATCTAAATTGTTGCCAAAAATTAGCAAATAATTAGCAAATATTAGCAAATCTATTTTCAAAATTAGCAAATCATTCTTATGATTTTTATAACTAATTTACATTTAGGTGGGCCAAGTTCATGTAGCCCACCCACTTTTTCCGATCGAACTCAAACCAACGCCAAAAATTAGCAAATAATTAGCAAATAATAGCAAATTAGTTTTTATAATTAGCAAATGAAAAATGTATTTTTGGCGAATTTTTGAAAAAAAATTGATAGCCCACCCACTTTTACCAATCGAATTCAAACCAACGCCAAAAATTAGCAAATAATTAGCAAATAATAGCAAATTAGTTTTTATAATTAGCAAATGAAAAATTTATTTTTGGCGAATTTTTGAAAAAAAATTGATAGCCCACCCACTTTTACCGATCGAACTCAAACCAACGCCAAAAATTAGCAAATAATTAGCAAATAATAGCAAATTAGTTTTTATAATTAGCAAATGAAAAATTTATTTTTGGCGAATTTTTGAAAAAAAATTGATAGCCCACCCACTTTTTCCGATCGAACTTAGATAATATACGCCAAAAATTAGCAAATAATAAGCAAATAATAGCAAATTAGTTTTTATAATCAGCAAATGAAAAATGTATTTTCCGCGAATTTTTGAAAAATTTCTTTTCAGATCAAACAACAAGTTACTTTTATTAAAATTAATTGTACAGTTTTTATACTTTGCTGACAATTGGGTCTGCTAACACGATTTATAATCTTATTCGTCACCCTTTGAGTTCAGGATACTCGTATAAGTCGTATATCAATATTATACTAATACAACGTATATACATTATTAATTTAATTCATTCTGTTGATAAAATAAACATAACATAATTAAAATAACGTATAAACTAAATAAAATGACATGTTTAAAATTTAAATACATAGGCAACAGATTTTAGAATACAAATAACAGTTAACTTTTAAGTATAATAATTATTCATAATAAAAGTGGGTGGGCTATCAATTTTTTTTCAAAAATTCGCCAAAAATAAATTTTTCATTTGCTAATTATAAAAACTAATTTGCTATTATTTGCTAATTATTTGCTAATTTTTGGCGTTGGTTTGAATTCGATCGGTAAAAGTGGGTGGGCTATCAATTTCTTTTCAAAAATTCGCCAAAAATACATTTTTCATTTGCTAATTATAAATACTAATTTGCTATTATTTGATAATTATTTGCTAATTTTTGGCGTTGGTTTGAGTTCGATCGGTGAAAGTGGGTGGGATATCAATTTTTTTTCAAAAATTTGCCAAAAATACATTTTTTATTTGCTAATTATAAAAACTAATTTGCTATTATTTGCTAATTATTTGCTAATTATGAAAATTAATTTGCTATTATTTGCTTATTATTTGCTAATTTTTGGCGTATATTATCTAAGTTCGATCGGAAAAAGTGGGTGGGCTATCAATTTTTTTTCAAAAATTCGCCAAAAATAAATTTTTCATTTGCTAATTATAAAAACTAATTTGCTATTATTTGCTAATTATTTGCTAATTTTTGGCGTTGGTTTGAGTTCGATCGGTAAAAGTGGGTGGGCTATCAATTTTTTTTCAAAAATTCGCCAAAAATAAATTTTTCATTTGCTAATTATAAATACTAATTTGCTATTATTTGCTTATTATTTGCTAATTTTTGGCGTATATTATCTAAGTTCGATCGGAAAAAGTGGGTGGGCTATCAATTTTTTTTCAAAAATTCGCCAAAAATAAATTTTTCATTTGCTAATTATAAAAACTAATTTGCTATTATTTGCTAATTATTTGCTAATTTTTGGCGTTGGTTTGAGTTCGATCGGTAAAAGTGGGTGGGCTATCAATTTTTTTTCAAAAATTCGCCAAAAATAAATTTTTCATTTGCTAATTATAAATACTAATTTGCTATTATTTGCTAATTATTTGCTAATTTTTGGCGTTGGTTTGAGTTCGATCGGTAAAAGTGGGTGGGCTATCAATTTTTTTTCAAAAATTTGCCAAAAATAAATTTTTCATTTGCTAATTATAAATACTAATTTGCTATTATTTGCTAATTATTTGCTAATTTTTGGCGTTGGTTTGAGTTCGATCGGTAAAAGTGGGTGGGCTATCAATTTTTTTTCAAAAATTCGCCAAAAATAAATTTTTCATTTGCTAATTATAAAAACTAATTTGCTATTATTTGCTAATTATTTGCTAATTTTTGGCGTTGGTTTGAGTTCGATCGGAAAAAGTGGGTGGGCTACATGAACTTGGCCCACCTAAATGTAAATTAGTTATAAAAATCATAAAAATGATTTGCTAATTTTGAAAATAGATTTGCTAATATTTGCTAATTATTTGCTAATTTTTGGCAACAATTTAGATGGATTTACATAATATGGGTGGGCCAAGTTCATGGACGTGTTTTCGTGCGTTACGAGAGAACGTCTTGCTGAGAAAACATCGAGCGTGTACGTGTCGTATTAAACGTACGTCGTTTTTGTTTTACACCTTCCGAGGATTATTTTTTTTTATCCAGAACACGTGTCCGACACTCGTTCAAGTTGCATATTTTTATACGTTTTGTACGAACTAAGAACGAAATCACGAAATCACGACCGGGTCGTGTTTCCGAGAAACGTCGTACGTAGGTAGTCGTCTCCCTTTCTCCGTTGGTTTTCGCTGTCGTTTGATAAACTAATGGTTAGGATAGGTTGGGTTCAAACCGCTATTTTTTAATACTCATACCCGGATTTCAATCGAAGCGCCATCACACAGACGTACTCGATAGCGCAGTTCACCATGCAGCATCCTCATTCGGAATGCGAAGTCGGTTCGATTCGCAATCATTAACGTTATCGCCCATCGCTTAGAAAACGACGAAATGCCGAAGCGTTTAATTAATTATTAAGTTTCTTAAGTACTCATTTGTTTTATCTTGTTAGATTTCTTTGTTAATTGTATATAATGTAATTTTATTTATTTTCTTAATTTTAATTTTATTTTATGATCGCTTGATAACACTCTACTCCACCACAAGCCTAGGCTTATAGGAGTAGATATATTCTTTATCCTTTTTTATAATTACTTTTAGTATTTGTATTAATTTGTAAAGAAATCTATGATAAAAAAAAAAAAAATTCTAACCTAACCACAACAATCTGTGTCCGTGTACCGATGTACGTATTTGCATGCAGACATTTCTGACTTTAAACTTTATGTGTGTTTTTGTACGTATGTGTTTTTGAGTTGAACACACAACTTTTTATTCTGACCGATTTTTGCGAAGCCGATTTCCGCCACGCTTTAAACATCATTTCGTGGAAACCCTCAGCAACGTTAGGTTGGCTAACAACTGTCGACTATTAATATTCATAATAATATTAGTATTGTCTATATCAGCGGCTCTCAAACTTTGGTACGCGTACGTGGTACGTGGAAAGCTCATAATTGGTACGCGATGAAAATCCCAATTTTATAAAAAAAAAATTAGAATGAATCATTATTCTCAAGGTCTAATCTCTTTTGCGTCAACTTATCTGTGCGAAAATACATTCTCTCACTTATTGTACACAAAAAATAAATATAGAAATAAATAAACGTAGAAAGTGATTTAAGGCTTTGCGAGTTACCAATATTGAGCCCGATATAGACATCATCGTCCTTTTAAAACAACACCAACCATAGTACCTACTGAATTATGAAGTAAACCATAATAATAATGATGATATTTGTACCTACATATGTAATTTAGTTACAATTATAATATATGTAATTGTAGTTCCTGATAAAATGAAATTCTATACTTATCAAAAAAAAAAAAAATTGTTAAAATTATTTTTAAGCAAAAAAAAAAAAAAACTTCAGGTGGTACGTAAAAATGTTCTAACTGTGTAGGTGGTACGCGAGTATAAAAAGATTGAGAACCGTTGGTCTATATATTTGGTCACACGAAAAACAAAAGATACGTGTACAATGATTATTCGATAATGTCTTTCAGTGTATCGGAGAAAACATTATTATTTTTGATATGTCGTACCAAACGGCTTTTCCCGGGGGAATTTTCCTACGAAGGCGCGGGATGAGAGGTGGTGTTCCTCTCCGGAGCACATCAACCGCTGGGCCACCGATAATGATCTGCTCCCGGATCTTCGGTGTATAATATCACCGCAGAAGACGCCGGTGAAAACGTATAATATACAAGCGTATAGAGTTTTGGAGGTTTTTACTCGCGATAATACTCTGGTCCGTGAAGAACACACTCTATATAATATGATATAATAATGTATAATACACAATGGTGCTATATATAATACTAAATGTGTACACGATCGCGACGTCGACGCAAATTACTCGGTTTTTACTTTTTTCTCTCTCTCGAATATTCGTTTTCCGGCGCGATTGGTCACAGTCGATTTAGTCGGTAGCGCTGATCGCCTCCTTTCATATATTTATAAACATATATCTATAGATGTATCGGGTGTCTCACGAACATTCATCCGTTCACAATACACCTTGAGTTAGTCGGAATTTGGTTGTTTTCTTTTTTTGTACGGGAGTAAAGACTACTTATTTAATTCTTTATGCGGAGTTTTAAAGTAATAATTTTATTGAGTTTATTTTTCTGAAAATATTCACTTTTGGACGTTTCGATCTTATAAACACGACAGTTTTTTCAATAAAGTTTTATTTAAAAAAAAAACTAAATAATCATTAGGTGGAAAACAGTACAAATTTATAACGTAAACCTTTTCTGGAAAATAAACTCCATATAATGACTATCAATCTTCAAATCTATCTAAAAGTTATACGAAAACGTATATAAATTAGCTAAAAAATGAATTAATCATATGTCTTCAGTCTATGTGAAACTCATGAAAAATAAAAATCGAATATATATATACATATTATCTCAGGAGATATTCCAATGGGTTCATCTTCGTAGGACACCCTGTGCAGCTTTTATAAACGAGGACGTGACGTTTTCCGTTCGTGTTCGTCTTTTACACGGTCCGGCCCGACCTCCCGGCGCGCACTACATTTCGCTCCGTCCCGCCCCGTCGTGAACTCCCCCCGCACGGAGACGGATTCGGACGATTACGATCACATTATCATCATTAGCCTACGTACGCGTATAACGCTGTGTACAATCTCCTACGCCCGAGCGTGCGCGCGTCTTAATCGCCAGTGACTCCGCGCGGCGGGTCGTCCGCACGGCAGGTAAGGTATTTCACGCGATGTTTTTCTCTGTCTTTTCGAACAGAAAAAAAAAAAACAACACAAAAAATCACCGTAGCAGCACCTCGCGTTCGTAGGCGGGACGGTTTTTTTTTCGTCCAACGCGACTAAACGCCTGCACTCCGATTTTCGGTATTTCCGTTTTTTTTTTTTTTTGATTTGTCGACCGTAATGACGATAGAATGCAACGTTTTCGTAAAAACGATAGTAATAAGATTTTACGATTTTTCACACCTTCGATTTTATTCTACTCGTATATTATACTTTATGCTATTTATTATTCAAACGACAACCTGCATCGTTTCGCTAATATTAAAGATTTTTCTCCGTTTCGTAACGTCTCGTCTAGTCCGAGTATGCCTTTTGGCCTTTCCACTCCACTCTATTGCTATCTAAACGGTGAACGCTCGAAGTTTCGAGCTGTATAATGGTTGATTGTAAACCAACACCTAAGGTGAATTTTATAGGAGTAGAGAAATCCGGAAGAAATGGAAAACGCTAGAGAACGATGGGAGGAAGTGGAAGCTTTGTTTAAAATTAAAAAAAAAAAACGATGGTCGATTGGAAACTCCACCTGAAAGTCAACTCGACGAACGTTAACGATTTTGAGAAAACGGTTAAGGTATAGTATATTATGTAAACGTCACCGATCTGCTGTCGCGTTACATTTTCCAATTCGGAACGGGTTTTTGAAAATCAGTCGTTTCTAAAACGACCGCTTAGCACTTTCGTCGAGTCAAAGTTAAAATGCAAAACGAATCGTCAATTATTATTTTCAGGCGTAATGGAAATCTTCGCCACGAGTTTTTCGAATATTGTAAAGTCGACCGTGTTCATGTGGACACGACGCCACAGATTTGAAAGCGTATTATGTTTTATAAACTTTTCTCGCAAATCACAGAACAAAGTACGTCGGGACGATTTTTCGAAAGTTCGACTCGGCCGTTGTCGTCGTGTCCACTTCTCGCGGGCGTCTCGACAGTCGACGAGAACGTCGCAAGACGCGCGTATCAATAGCAATAAGAATCCACGTGTTTAAAAACCGACGCGTTTTAACGAAACCGAAACCGTCGACGGCCGTGTTATCTCGACCGTTTACGACCAAACACCCGTTGTTTACGGCTTGTTACCCGGCTGTTTACGAAATGCGGAGATTACACGGCGGTGATTGACACCGATCGGCCGAGTTCGCGCGTGACGCCTACTCGTATCGTACGCACGCCGCGTTATAAATAATAATATTCAATAATATATGCTCGTAAATAACAAAAAAACACGGTTCATAATAACGTCGACGAACCGTCGTCGGGAGTCATTCTTATCGGACGACGACGGTCCGCGTTCTCCCCGATTTCGAATAACGTTCACGACGACGACGACGACGACGGCGACGACGTTGAGCAACGCTCCTGTGCGCCGGAGATAAAAGAGATAAAAGAGGCGGCGAAAACACGTGAAACACGCCATGTTGTCGTCACGTCGTCGTCATGTAATACACAGTCGCAGTCGAAACGTACCGATTCGTTGGGCGCGTACGTTTCGTATACCGGGTGTACGCGTCTCTCGTGGCGCCACGACGACAATCGATCGCGTGACGCGTTTCGTTCCCGTCGCCCGCCAAGTCGCGGACCTTTGTGTGACCCCTTAGAACCTCATATCACTCCCCCCCCCAAAAAAATAATCATAACAAATCGGGTTTTTTTCTTTTTTTCACCCGACTGTACGGTGTTTTTTTTTTTAATGTGTTTTTCAGCTACCCCAGGCCGAGCACCCGACATGCAGTCGTCTCCGGCCACCGGCGCGGAGCGGCGCGAAGACGACGCGGAAACCGAAGACGGGCGCAACGTCGTCGATTTTTTCGAACCGTCGCTGTTCGCCGAATCGTGTCCGCCGCCGCCGCCTCCGCCGCCGCCGTCGTCGCCGCAGTGGCCCAGAGACGTGCACACCGCCTTCCTGGCCGCCAACCTGTTGTTGCTCTACCTGAACCTGGCCAGGCTGTCGACCATGCCGACGGCTGCGGGCCACGACGCGCGTCGTCCGCCACCGGCGGCCACGGCCGTCGTCGACCGTGACGACCGTAGTGACGACCGCGACGACGACAGTAACGACGAGTGAGTTTTTAATTTTGTTTTTTTTTTCCTCTCTTTCTTTTTCCGCCGTTCACGAGCGTTCGTTTTATTTGTCGTTTGTGACGTGCGTCCGAGATACGATCCGGTGGTATACGTGTGTACAGGGCGAATCGAAAGAAGCGTGATTTTTTTTATTGTTTTTTTGCGCTTTGAAAAATCGGTTTTGTTTTCAAACCTGAGCGCGAAAAATGTCCACGAACAAACGTTTTTCGATGTACCGTTTTTTCTCGTTCTTTTCGTTTGACTGCCCGGGCAGACTGCAGCGTTCGTGCGGTTTGCGCGTTTCGGTCTTCTCCCCTCCCAAAGACTCTTCCGATTTCCTGCCGCCCTCTCGACCCGACGATTTTTCGGGGTTTGTTGACGTAAATCACCGATTCGACAACGGTTTCGAAGAGAGACTTCTCTCGGAGAAGCACCGCCGTTTTCGCGTAAGAACACGACCCGAAAACCTAGTCAAAAACGGCAAAGCACACGGCCGTGGTGGGCGAGGAAAGTTATAATACACGGCGGTGCCAACCGAAGCGTCGCCAAATGCCGGACCGTTAAAAAAAATCGCGCTATTCGATGCACTCTGTATGACCGTTGACTTGAATTCAATACCGGCGTGTTCTATTGTTGTAAAACGTTTTCACGGATATCGTACACTCTGTATACAAATTGCACTGCTCTTACGTATAAATTATATCATTATGTTTAATGCGTAGAATATATATCGTACGTGTACAAACTATATGTATGCCGGCCTGTCTTTCGCGTATCGTCTTCAACTTGACTGCGTCGTGGTAATATACGCATAAGTGTATCATACTACGTGTACGTATTGTTGTAGAGTTGTTATCGGATGCGGATCCGTGCGCGTGAGTCGGCCACGTAGTTAGTGCGACCAGCGTAGGGTGAACGACTATTTTACGATTCGCACGACGTTTTCCATGACCGTACACGGTCCGTGAATAATACAGCACGGGATCGACGAACGCTGTCGTTTCGTCGTGCGTTCCTCCGACGAGAGGACTCGGGACAGCTCAGCTGTATGCCGCGTTTTACGGCGCCTTCGAACACGTTTCCGTTCCGAAAACGGTGCGGGCCCGGAGCGAAGGGATTCGGTACGTTGACCGGGTAATTCCGGTTTATTCCCGGAGCGTGTCTCCTCCCTCAGAGTGCGATTCGGTTCTCGTGACAAAGTCACTGGCCGGATATTATTAATTCGATTTATGGACGACGAAAAATAAAAAATAAAAATTCGGAAAATAATGTAAAAATGTAAAAACGGAATTAACCTATGACGTATATACGTATATACGGTATGGAACCGCTCGATTCTAAAACTTCGTGCAGCAAACGAATAAAAAATGTTACATAATATATTATAATATTCATTAAAACCGTTAGACTTCATATTATTCGTCCCTTGGGAAATTTCTAGTCGTGTTTTTTAATTTTCTTCCAAAAAAATATGCATGTATTTATTTATTATTTATTTATGCATTGTCTCGGCAGTGTGATATGATATAAAGATTATTCGCGTAATATATTGTTGAACTATAATTTTAAATTTTCAAAACGAGTTTATATGGTTCTTTTGGAATTCTGTAGAGATCTTTTCCTCGGCGCTCGCGCACGTGTAGAAACCGTGTTCGAAATGAACCACTAAAGGGAAGACCTAACTTCGCCCCCGATATTTTTTCTTTGTCAAAATAGATAAATTATATTTATCTTATTTTTCGCAGTTTGCTGTAGTGTACGCCATACACGCCATCACTGGAAGTAGTACGCAGTAATGCCGGTGTATAATTTCCATCATTTTGTCGACTCGCCATCCTTAAAATCGCTATTGTGACATTATTATTGTTATAAGTGGTGGTATAAATCGTTTATATTGTCCTGTGTCCTTGTTTCAATACAAATTATGGCTGAATAGCCCATTACAATTATTATTACGAAATGTGAAAGAGTGTTTATTTTTCAACGTATTTTTTTTTTTTTGTCATTCTTCAAAAGACCTCCATCACCTGCATGTTTCGTAGCCGAATATTTCCACCAAAAAGTAAAAATTGGTCGCTCAATCATATCGACGATTAAAACCAACGTTCGTCTTATTATTTTACATAACTTGAGCAGCGTTTATCAGAAAACAGATTCTTATTTACGTCATGTTTTCCTGATTTCCTTCATGGAACGTCAATCGGACAAAAGTATCGTACGACCCGCGGGATACGGCGACAATAAATCTGTTCACAGTTTCAAAGAATCGCTCATCATAAACACAATCAAAATTCTATAGCGGTATGACATTGCTTTATAACTGAAATTATCTAATTATCGTTTATCCGGCAATAATATCGACTGTCGAGTGTAATTATTTTATTTCTCGTATATTATGTAGGGTACGCATTTCATAGAAGTATAATAATCATAAATATACATATGAAATGCACACAAAAGTAGTCGCACGAAACAATCCGTTCATTATATTATTATTATTATTCTACTATTTATCTAGTTCACCGTATTTTTGTGATATCGTCCAGTCTGGGTCACCTAAATCGAATTCAATGGCATTACCATTCAATTACTATTTCCTTTTTTTGTTCCTCTACGAGGTTCGTGATTTAGTGGGTTATCAATTACCAGTTATGAATAACCACTACCGCTGATACCATATATACAATATATACATACGTACATAATACTTGGGCACACTACTCGGCGTCAGGACGCATGACCAACGTGACGTGGCCGTCATCGGGAGTAACGCTATTTAGCCCCGTGCTCCGCGAATTGAATGCCACCAAAAACGTGCGGAGCCAATTCAAAAGATTACTGCAATAACGTATCATTACGATTTTTCGTATACGGTACACGCGTATAAACCTGACGCGGCCCGGACGCGCGTATATCGTGCGATTTATAGATCGCTTTTATTCCGCGAGCGCGCGTATGCGAGTTATTCATCGCGATCCGCAGTCGTATTCTCGAAATCGTGGTTTTTTTTCCCTTTATCGTCCCGGATCCGCGTGCGCGGACGACTATATTAGTTTCGATCACTCGTGTCTATCCGCGCGGCATATTATTCGAGATCCGTTTTACAAAACAAATACGCACACGCGTTTATTTCGAGCGCGTCGTAATCACGTTATATTCTCTTTATTCGTATCTCATAGTTATAACTATGTATATTATGTTAAAATATATATTCGCTTATTCGATTATCGTTTTTTTTTTTTTTTTTTTTTTGTAGTAAATCAAATCGTAAAACACGTCGCGCCCAAACCCGTTTCCCATTATCCCCGTTCGCGTCCTATGCCTAAATTTCTATCCGAGGTCGTGTGTTATCGTATACGTTTTTACGTATATTTGTTTTTTGTTTTTTCGGCATTCTCAGACGAAATCCATTAGAACGTTATCACGATATATGACGACGAATATCAATATCACGCCTTTACGTTAACGTCTTAACGCAGACGTTTAAAATCGGGAAAAACTCTTATCGCGCGACATTGAAACGCACTGTGACGAGAAACTCGACCGTCCGGACGCGACGTGTGGGTCTGTACGCTCGTTCGAGGAGAAATACGTTTTACACACATTTTTGTTCGTCACACAGCGTATTGCACCCTGTCCGACTGCGGTGACAGCTCTTGAGATTTCCGTCACTTGCTGTTCATACGTCCGGTTCTTTCGTATATTCTTTCTCTCCCTCATAAGGCATTTCACTTCCTGAAAAACACCGATTTTGCCTACATAAATTCTCCATCCTCCAAAAATATTCTCCTGATAAAATCCATAACCACTTTATTTTCCTTTCAAACTTAAAAATACAATACCGCTCTAACCACGAACTTTACGACGTACGCGGTAACTCAGATGTTCCCAACTTTTTTTTTACTCACTTTACCTTCATTCGACATTTTTTGAAACACAATTTAGTCATTTTCTAAAAATCCGGAAGCACCCTATAGACTACTTCGGTTTCATTTTGCAGTGCAAAAGTATATACATAAGCAAAAGTAGTAAGACGTAGGTAAATAGTATATACACATATTATATATATATTTTTTTTTTCTCTTTATTTTGAAATATTACAATCTATACATAATTTGCACAATAAATAATAGGTATGGAGATAAAATTTTGGGAGTGAGTGATTGCATGATAAGAAGTCTCACATTAGAGATGGTTGGATTGAAGTTTCGTGTGGAAGCGATTGTAATATAGTGTAGCTGTATCGTTGACAGAACGGATTTTGAGATCGGAGTTTATCACATGTTATTGGAGACATACCAGTGATATTATATTTTATAAAACAAATTATTACATTGAACATTAACTATATATTTTTATTTTCAATTATTAATGCTTGATATTATTTGATTATCAAGATTGATTAAAAATGAGGCGACTTATGGAACTAATGGGAGACTTGGGTTTGTTTTTTTCTACACAAATCTTTTATTCGTGGTAGAATAGTTGAAAGACACACTCTCATATTTTATTCTTCAATGAACTCTATTTTCATTTGTTTATTTGTTTTTGTGTTTACAAGAGTGGAACACGTGTGGTAAAAAACAAGTGGTAGAGTGATAACTTTATAACAGTCCACGTCGAAGCGATAGCAGTCACACCGGTATGAACACATTAAAATAGATTGAACGTCGCAATATTTCTGCAAATTATATGAAACACAATAGGTCTGTTTCGTTACTCGCAGCGCTATATTTTTCATGAAATCGTTTTTACTTAAGAAAAATATACTTCAAATTATTTCGCGGAACCCTGATAATAGTTCGCGGCACCTTAGGGTGTCGCAGAACCCTGGTTGGGGGGAATCTCTGTGGTAGCTAATACACTGTTAATATTTTTGTTGTTTACTTTTCATTACTACTATCTTATTGTAAGTGTTGAGGTGTAATGATTAACGTTACTGTCTCATTCATAAAAAATATATATAAGCGACGTGGCAGTCGCGTAAACGCAGAAGCGATCTACGGATTAATGATTTCACGAATTATTAGTCTCACGACCGTGTCGGCACACTATACGAAAACTGTACGACGACGACGACGTGATAATCCGATTATAATAATAATAATCTGCCACCACGATCGTATTCCTAATACTTCGGCTTTTCGCCCGCATTCGTAATTCTTCGACGTTTCGTATTGAATTCGTACCATGGGCCATGAGACGCGTTATCGGACACCCGGTATATGTTGTTGTACGGGTAGAGCTCTGTGTGTGGTAGTAGGCGCGTACCGGATGCGTCGCGTCCACCCGCAGTGACGTCCGAGTGCGGCAGCTGCCTCTGTAGGTACGTCTCGGGCGTATTATCGAAATGTTTTGTTAGGTTTCGTCGGGTGCCCGCTCGGTCGCGAGTAACCCAAGACGAAAATCGCGTTGACGTGGGATTTCTCGTATCACACGTATAAATACGCGCCTGCACACGAACGTAACGAATAATATGTGTGTGTGTAATGTGTATTGTTATAATATATCGATATGATATGTATTGTGTTGTACGCTTATTCTAAGGATTTTCTTCAACTGCGCATATTATTATGGAATTGAACCTGCATCACCCTAACCTAATTTGGCTTAATGAGGGCGTTTGCACTAAAATATTTAAATTTTAAATTCTAACTATAGTTTAGTTTATGTTTCATTTAAATCTGATTCCGCCTACTAATATAAAAATCATAGGTTTAAAAATGTCCTTCTTTTATTATAATTTTAATTATTTAAATAATTATGTGATGGATGATAATTATTTAATATTTAATAATTATTACCAATACCACGCCATGCGTGATCATATTCCCGTTAGGCCTACTCTACAATTACGTATTTTCATTTTTATTCTACTAACTTGGAGATTGTCGCGATGATAACTTTTTTAATGAATTTAAATTTTTACAATACACAATCATATACGTAAGTGCGTAATTACGTATTAGTTACATATTAAGTTAGATATTAACTATAGTTGTGTGCTTTTTCTTCTAGTATGTGTTAAAGCAATAGTAATATATTCAAGATTTTGTATGTTGGGCTCACGTATTTAGCTATTTTTGTTCCAATTTTCAAAGTTTTGGATAAATATTGGTATGAATAAAACCAGTCTAGTTTTAAGCGTAAATTTTTCTAACTAATGCATTGCATACTTCTGGTACAATGCTAGATATGGTAGATTTTGAAATTTTGAACAGGTACTGTAGACTAGTATATGAGTCTCCTGTGGCTAAGAAACGCAATGTTACGGCCAATCGTTCTTCTACACTAACAGGCTCTCTCCAATAAGTGGTTTTTTTTTCAACTCGAGAACGAATTAGAGAAACTAAATACTCAAAATCTGAAGAAGCCATACGCAAAAAATTTTCAAATTGTCCACTCTCTTAGAATTTCAAATTTTTCATAATATTTAGTCCACCATTTTTGGCTCGATTTTTAAAGAGTTGAGTCACCCACCAACGTCTCTTTTGGTTTTTTTTTTGTTTTTCTTTTTTATAAGCGAAGTTAAAATAATAAAAGCTGCACCTGCTATCACTGTGCGTCTTTTTATTAAATTATTATCAGCCATAATAAGATTCAGTAGGTTTAAAAATCATAAAATTTAAAAAAACTGCAGACCATGTCAGTTCAGTGAAGTCACTTATAGATTACTGAATATTTATTTCACTTATTTCAATGTACATATCTGAGCAAGTCTGAGCGGCTCACCCATAGTGTTTACACAGTACGAACAGCGGCTCACATTTTGCTCACGCTCACCTCGCTCATGCACGCTCGCGCTCATGTCTAAACGCGGCTTTACGCGCGCGACGAAAAATTATTATTTTTATTAATACTTTTATTATTATTATTATTATTTTCATTTTTTTTTCTGTTTAAACCCTGCAGATAAGCGTGAGCGGGAGCAGTGGCGCCGATCCCTATATATAGGTATTGCAGTTGAAATAGCTGTTAAGGGTGGGCGGGTGGATGTGGAAAAAAACCCTGAACAAAGGCTGCGAAACACACTAGGTTAGATTTTTCGATGGGTGGAAAAAAATGAGGGGCAGTTGCTCAACCTATTGTGGTTGGGTGGATGAGCATTTGCTTTGAAGGTATGCTCATGATGCTTGGCAATACATCTGAAAACTGACTTCAGCGCCACTGAGTGGGAGCTTTTGATGTGATACGTACGTTTGGAAAATCGTCGCTGGCGTTTAGATAACGCGCCGCTATTTTCCACATTATTATAACCTAACCACTCGCTCGCACGACTTTTGACCATTTACAACAATATAATTACACGTTGCGCGAACTCAATTCATAAGCCATAACGCGAATCGACAGCGCCGGCTGCACATCGTGTTATACCGGCGGCGGTGTCAGGGCACACGCGACATCACAAACGCGTCCCCCTCGACCCGACGAAGAGCGTACACACACTACACACACACACACATATGCGTATACATTATTATCATGTTATTTGCATAATTATTTATATTGTCGTACCGTCGCCGTTTGGTCGAAAAACCGCAGCTGCGCCCCGTCGTCGGGCCCGGTGTTTTCGAGCACGCGATATCGTTATCGATACCGAGACGTGCGCGTGGTAATGAATTTATAAGCGTGAGTATCTGCCGCGAAAGCTAGACAAAGGCACAGAGGACATCGTCGTCGCCCGGGTTCGACGACAGATAACCAGACGCGCGGGGCCGAGCGAACGAAAAGCGTGTTTGTACCGGCGAATACACAGCGGAATCGCGACCAGGACGTACGAAAAAAAAATAATTGTTTACGTGTCGCGCCAACACTCGCAAGTAGACCGCACAATATTCCGCGCGAAAGATAGTAAAAAAAAAAATTATATATATAAATAACCTCTATACCCGATATCTTTTTTTCTATTTTCTTTTTTTTTCCACGTTCGAACCGACGACCTAGTTATCGGCGAGGAGGAGGCTGATTTCTCATTACACTATTCGTGTAATTAATACACCTGTAATATATTAATCATATGCGAACGTCGTGTCCAGTGACGCAGTCTTAAAATTCTATTCGAGTTTGCTTAAAACCGTGTGCCACGAAGTGGCAACTTAATGAGGGCTTTTGTCATAAACCCCTCCTCCTCCACCTCTGTTTTATTAAATCGACAACAAATTATATTCACTTCAACGAAGTAATTGTTATTATTATAAAATGTATTTATTTACCGAGTAAATTATATATACTTATAACTTATATACTTATAAACTAAGGTTATAGAATATTCCGTCATTTTTGTTTTATTTCACTATCGTTTCTATTTACTTTTCTAGATCTATTGTCATCGGCTGTTCCATCATGGTTTAAAATCCAACTTTTGACACGATTTCGTAGAGATCGTATTACGAAATCGTCCATAGTGAACCGGTGAACACACTTGTCACTAGTCAGACCGTCGAAAGACGAATAACTAAATAACCGATTTATTGATATGATTATTATTTATTATAAGCGAATCTTAAGCTGCGTCCACACCTAACAAACAATTAAAAAACGTTTGTCGAACGTTCGCCGGACACCAAAAATGTCTAGCAAACTTTTTTCGAACGTTTGTTTGATGTTAGACGTGTTTCCAAACCAATTTGTTCGTCAATAATCCAAACAAAAATGTTCGCTCACTAAGAGTGCTCAAAATCTGCGCGACGCACAAAATGCACTCGTGAGTATAGTCAATAAAATCATATTTTCAGACGCCCAATTTCAATTATTTATATTATTTGTCTCTTGTGGTTGCGACAATCGGACATAAAATATAGGATAAAATGTCTATTGATAAAGCTGTAGTTAGTGTAGTAACAGTGTAGTCACAAAATTCTAGTGGACGCTTAATAGTGTAGTTCGTTTTTAACGTGACCAGTTATACTGTTGATTTTACAACGACATTTTATGTTTTTCAACATAGATTATTATTTCATACACATACGATTTTAAGTGTGTCGATGTGGTACATTCTGCGTACGAATAAAAATCTGTGTTACATTAAAAAAAAAAAACATTTATATTTATATACATTTACTCACTATATCATATACATATTTTTTTGAACAGCTCGTATTCGTTGGTGATCATATTTTTTTATAACGATGACTAGGTACTATAATTAGGACTTCAAAAAATACGTGCAAAAAAGAAATTTTTCAAAACGTTTTTCAATAATTATTTAAAACTATTTTATATTTCACCTCTATTTCAATAACCTCGTCAAAATTTCAAGTTTGAAGGGACGGATTGCCCAAAGCAACTTATATAACCTGATGACTTGATCACTTCTCCCTGTCTATTTCTCTCGATCGATTTTTTTGCCGATCAAAATTATAAGAAAACTCGTTTTCTTCTTCGGAAAATGGTAGATATGATATAAACCACAGTCGTTCAAAACACCTGAAAAATCAGAAAGATAGTTAAAAAAAAAAAAAACAACGAATATTTTTTTCTAAAATCCGCACTTTGTGTCACGCGGTTCGCGATAGAATCTCTTCACGTCACACCGTGCTACGTTACGAACGAACAGAAAGAAAACATCTCACTGAGAAAATTTAGTGTCTCTCGTTGAAAAAAAAAAAAATAAATATTTTAAGAATTACACTCGACTGACAATGTGACAATTGTTCCAGAAGAAAACCTTGAAACGATCTCGTACACAAAATATCCATTGAAGTCAAAATAAAATACCTATCGACACGAGTGAAAATATTCGTTTCGTTACATAACACATAAGACGTATATATTAGTCTCTGCCGTCATATTACAAATGAAAATAACTACTCCGTCCGAAGACGGGCGCGTTGAATTGTTATTTCGAAGAATTTACCGTCCGCACTTACTGATAATAATTATTAGCGTGCCTAATTATTATAAACCGCGATAATTAAACGATAAAAAATCGCTAATTAATTTTGTTTAAAAGTCGATTATTTAAATAATACGTAACGACAAAAAATTTGAATAATTGTGTCAACGGAATAGAGTGTGATGAAAAAATGTAATAAAGATACCGTTTTCAACTCCTCGTTTTCTCGTATCCGAGAACTTTTAACGTCGTACGCGATGCAGTGTTCAATATTAAAAGTATTTGCATAATACCAAGTCGATTGTATTGTGTTTACGTCACATAGCGATCGTTGTTTGTTGTAAAATTACACACGAATTCGATTAGCTGTGAAGTGTTCGACGGCGATTGCTTATAAGTTATAATACATTTTTTTTTTCATGGTATTCATTTTTTAAACTTCAACAGAAAAACATCGTAAAATAATTTATCGCGGGGCGTCTGAACACTCGATTCGAAAATACTCCAGACGAAAATCGGTATTATTGTATTATATAGGCCGGACGGTCAAAGTCTCGTTTCGTCGACAAGAAGTGATACGATGACTCGGTCGATTTTTCCATTTTTTTTTCAAAATAGATTTGAGGCCGAGCGCGTATCTAAAGACCATACTTACTTTTTATAATCTATGGTAAAAGCTTATGCGAAATCCAGATATCTGTGAGTGTCTACGTTTCAACACTCGCGGGTAGTAATTAATTACATATCTCTGGGTAAATTTACTTGAATTAAAAACAAAAAAGTTTCAGAATTTTGTAATTATCTGTTTTGTAATCGCATATTCATATCATCTACATAAATCGTTACTTACGGTGCAATTTTTCTCGTCAATTATAACCCAAGAGCTACCACGTGAAGTATATTTCAATTCACTTGGAAAATAAAACGTTTTTTTGTAGAACTCAGAAATAAACCGTACAGAATAACGAAATAAAATTAGACGTTTATTGCTTATTCTTGTAAACTCTTTGAAAACCCTTCCGACACGAGCTATGGCTTGCAGGAGGGTTGCGAGTATTCGAATCACTTGTTATTCTTGTATCTGTACATCAGGTTTGCCATACTTTTGGCCGGGACAGTACCGGTTTCAAGTCTGTTAACTAGTCTGTTAACCTAACCGATAATCTGTTTCGGGACAGCACATTGTCCCGGAATGAGACTTCGATAATTATTTATGTCGTATTTTGTTAGACATTTGATGGGTTAGACATTAGATGGGAACCTAACCTAACCTAACCTAGACATTTGATGGGAAAAGGTAAGGCTGCGGCTACACTAGAGCCCGACCAGACACGTCAGATCAGACACGGTGTGTCTGTCAAAATCAAATACACGTTTCCTTATGGTTGTGGCTACACTTGGCCGTCCAGACAGTCCAGACACGGCCGTGTCTGGCCAAGCGGTTCAGACATATTTCGACAAATCAAACATGTTTGATTTTTTCGTCAGACATTGACGAAAAATTCGTAAATTTATATTAAATAAATATAATATAAATACATATTATTATAATATGCATATCTATAATCATTATTCATTATGTTGTTTATTGTTATTGAGCACGTATTGTAATAATATAATATTATATAATTAGTCTCATTCATATTGGCCAGTAGCGACTCTTTTGACTTCGATTTTGAGTAACGAAATGTTTATTTTACTAAAACAATGCAACTGCAATTTTTCCGTAAAATAATCTTAAAGCCACAGAATTTTTCACATCATAAAAATTATTACCGGCCAAGATAAACTGAACGGGTTACAACAGTATAACAGTGATGACATATACTGAGGATATTTAATATGTTTGGAAGGGGCCCCCAAACCAATGGTAATACTTTCATATGGCTATACATCAGCTTTTGGATATTGTACGTAGGGGTTTTTTCATAACTGAAGCATACACACACACACACACACACACATGTATATTATAAAATATCATATTACTAACGTTAAGGTACCTATTCTATTATCCGTGATAAAACCACATTTGTCAATGTACTTATATTTGAGAAACATAACTCATAATAATTAATATATCATGCAGAATCACAATAGTTACACGTTAAAACATCTATAATCAAAAATATTCGAGTCCATAAATTATTTTATTTTTGAGGAAGTTGCCGACTTGGGGATGCTTGACTTGGAAGTTCCTTCAAGTTCTCTATAGATTACGCTTTTGACGACGATCTCACGCGATACAAAGTGTGTGAAATTGTAGTCAAATAGTATATCTACAACTTTACGTATATTAATGTTTATATTAATCATTGTTTATGTTAAATAGTTTGGATTTATATTATATAAATTTGAACCCCCAAATCCCTCCTGTATACGTGCCTGTTTTTATAGAATTTTTTAAATGTATGTCTGACCAGATTTATGGTTGAATGTATAGCCACTTTTTTGTGTTTGTCTGATCAGATAAATTGCCTGTCAGACATTGTCGTGTCTGTTACGGTTCTAGTGTAGCCTTTACCTAACGGGTAAGATCTGAGATGATTTTATACAAATTATATACAATATACAGTTGTTTATTTATAGTTGTTGAATTTTCTTTCTCATTACCTGGCTCATAACATACAGCAGTGGAACGTGTGTTTTCATTAATGAATAGCACACGGACAAAATCACGAAACAAATTAGATTTAAGTATAGTTGAGGCTTCATTGATAATTAATACAATTTTTGATAAACACGTCCTGTTGCCGATTCTAATGAGTCAATTACCTTGCCGAAAAAACATTGCATCAAAAATTACACAGTTCAGCCTAATATCAAACAACTCAGACTTTTCTGCCGACGGAGAACACGTCGGACACAAATCAAACATTTTATATTTCGCTATATAATAATATTATATTCTTTGATTTTTAAAGCTTCAAATATTATTGATCATTATCTATATAATGTGTGTTAAAAATCTCATTGTATAATCGGGAAATCAATAAAAAAAAAAAAAAAAAAAAAGAAGTTTGTCCCGGTTTTTGCCAAATCAAATATGGTAACCCGACAGTGTACATGTGTATAATCCACTATGATAAAGACTCGTATTCTTTTTATTATATTCTATTGATTACACACTCGAGACGCGCTATTCACGTACGGAAAGAAATTGTTTGCAAATAAATATCATTGTCGTGCAGTATGTGTACACCTACGTATATTGTATTCTTTCTGTCGGGTTTTTTGTCCACAAACCGTGTGTTTGCAGAACGTTTTGTGTGTGTTTACTTTTTCGAAAAACGATGAAAACAGGTAGGTGTCCGACGAGAACGTTGTCGGCCGTCTGCGTTTTTTCTGCGTGTAATCCGGCGGTATCGACGGATTTTTCGGAATAATTCGTGATCGGAAACTCTTACTTGCACGTCGTAATAATAATAATAATAATAATATGCGATTCATGGCAGGAAAGTTCCCGACGTCGGCTATGGGTAAAACATTACACAACGATCGGAAACCTTCGTCATCGACGTGTTCCGTATGACTAAGTCGCCCCCACAAGCCGACGCGTATTTTTCGCCAATAACCGTCGAAGCGACCGCTACGAGTCCATCACTTTCGCATAAACGACTACGTCACCGCGACAGAGTTTCTTAATGCGATTTCCTAGTCGATAACGGAATTCGTAATCGACGAATTATTCATCTACACGTACACGTTTCTATACATTAATGGCAGATTTTCGCAAACGCTCCGTTGGCCCGGGGTTTAGAGCGCGATATTTTACAATGTTACGACAAGAGTCGTTCAATGCGTGTTATTGTTGTAATCAAGCGATCAATTATTAGTCTTGCCCGGTAAAAAACATCGATAACTTTAAATCGAGTGTTTGATCAAAAAACGTTCCAGTACGTCAAAAGTTTAAGCTTTTTATCCGTTTCGCTTCCCGTACACATTGTAATGTGCATCGAATATAAATGTGGTTCATTTGTTCCAGGTGCGTTCAATATGATATATGATTTTAGTATTCTTCGAAAGGAAAACATTTGATTAATATATTACCAGACATTTGAAACTGTTAAAATGTGGTAATAGACTCTTTGATACTCATTTTAACGAACATTTTTGTTTGATAAAATTTGATAACTCTTTATTGGTTTTTTGTTTATTTTCACCTCTTTGAGTAACCGCTAAAATTATTACACTCATAATTCTTGTTAAATAATTGATTACGAATCATATGGTGTAATATATATATATACAACCATTATCATTAATGAGCGGATCTTTAGGTTTTTGCATATTTTTATTGATTTTATGCAACAACAAGAGGGTGAAAAATGTGGAAGATCTGTGATCTATCACAGAGTTCGTGGAAAAAAATTAATTTTGCATATTAAAGCATATTTTGGACATTAGAGAATATTTCGCCTTGTTTTCATATTTTAAAATATATTCTATTATCGTTTATAAAAAAGTAAAAAAGCTGGTAAGTGAGATGATGGTGGTACAAGTTCGTCCTTCGTCCCTTCGGTCCTCGGACAAGATATTGGTGATGAATGTATTAAGTTTTTACAAGGATTTCTATACGAAAAAGTGTTTACAGAAAAAAAAAAATTAAAAAAAAAATAAACATCATTGTAAAACCATAAGATCCTTCGCATCACTCAGAATCTAAAACTGGTATATTTCGTTGATTTCTCGAAATGTAATTTTATCTGGCAATAATTTTTTCTATTATTAAAAAATAATTTGATTAAAGAGTGATGAAAACTCAAAATCATTCAATTATCTACTTGTCTGTAATCGAATTGGTTATGTTCCTAAGAAATGGTGCAACATTTTTTATTGAACTATTTGGTTTTTTTTTATTATTTTTTATTATGTTTATATACCTCTGTATCAACTAATTTAGATTTTTTATTGTTCAATAATTTCCCATTACCAAAGGAAGGGTGCAAATTATCTATTATTTATTATTAAACTCTTATGTTTTTTAAATTATATTTTATTATATTTATATAGCTATGTATCAACTGATTTACATTTTTAATTATTCAATAATTTCCTGTTACCAAGAGAATGGCGCTTAACAGTTGTCTATTGTTTTTATTGAACTATTTTAGAAAAAAATCGTATTTGCATATTCACAGATTTAAAGAATATTTAGAGAAGATTTTAATGTTTTTTTGAATCACATCATATTTTAAGGTTTTAAGAATCTAAAAATCTGCTCTTTAGTTATCATTAATCAAGAATTATTAAAATTTCAGTAAATGTATGCACATTATAATGTGCATTGGGTGACAACAGACATTTAATATATATAAAAAAAAAAAAAAAACATTATTATATGTTAATGAAAATGATATAACATTTAATATTTATTTATTATTTTTTAATATTTACATCACTTTATAATTTAAATGTTCGTACACAAATGAAATGTCAAAAAAGCAATCTTAATGTTTTTAAAGTTTTGATAAGTCGTTTGTAATATTAAGCCGTGTTTTACATTAAAATATTTCAAATTCCCATTGTACATTTGACAACAAATACAGTGTCCTGCTATTTATCTACTACTAATCCATGGCACATTATAACGTGCAAAATAAATATGTTCCTTTATCCCAGTGCACATCATTATGCGCATTCCGATATTTCTGGACCAGATCATCTTAGAATGTTGAAATTTGGTAAATATCTTATTTCAGTGTGTATGTAAATAAAAAAATAAAAATACATTTTTTTTTTTTAACAAAAAAACTTAATTCGGTAGTGAAAGGGTTATTATTATTATCTAATTCGATAAATTAGTTTCGTAAAAATATCGCTGGATTTATCGTGCCTGCGAATGGAAAATCCCAAAGTCCGACTGTGAACATTATTCTATACCTGTACGAGAACGATACAAAGCGGTTTTAGAAACAGTTTTAGGGTTGATGTGTACCCACGCGATAAATCACATGTTTTACAGCAATAGTGATCGTCAACAATATTCGACTCGTCACGTCGAATTTATTAGAACTTTAGAACTTCCCTTCGACTACCTAATAATATAACGCGTGGATCGCTTTGTACGACTATATTATATAGTATTACAGTGTATGCGAGCTCGACTCGCGTACGATAAACACGCGGTGTGTTCACGGAAAATTATTCGGCCGTGCATTAAACTCTAGTCGCTAAATTTATGCTGTGTTAGGTTATTTCCACAAAGGTGAAACCAGGCGTTTTGATTAGCTCCGGAGGTCACACAAACGGACATAGAAGCGCGCGCTCGCACACACACCCACACGCATCGACTATTACCTTCGCGGTTTCTAGACAAAATCAACTTATTACTTAAATTTAGAGTACGCATGCGTTCGTTTGCCAGCGAAAATTAATTAACGTTGCACCTATCATTATTATTTTATATTTTTGTAATACGTCATGGTTTTTTTTTTTCATCACAACTTACGGATTTAGTGTGTATGACAATACGACATCCAAACGTTCACGCTAATTATTTACATTTGTATTTTTATGAAATCATCTACTTTATGCAGGTAGCCGATAAAATACGCGTCGTTCGGTACAGACCGATATTTAACACCACGGTTCATAGACGTATTATTATTTCAGAACACAGATCCAGCTAAACCATACCGATAATTGCGTATTAATAATCATCAGGGCTCGGAACTTTATGCACTAAAAAACTATAAAATATGTGCATACGTATGCACTAAAAAAAAATCAAATATGCAGTATAACATGCAACTATTTTTATTGTAAATATTCATATAAAAGTAAAATTATGAAAAAAAAAAAAAAATTATTTTTCAATCAGGTACAAAATAATGTTTTTTTGTAATTTTTCCTTGACTATTTTTATTATAAATATGTATATCTAAGAGTATGATTATGAAAAAAAAAAACTATTTTAATATTTATTCATTTAATTTTTAAAAATGTACAAATCTTTCACGTATTTTACTAATCAAATGTTAAAATACCAGCAGTTATCGACCATCCAACAAACGGCCGGTCATTAAGATTACGAGATCCAACTTATTTAACGATACCGGGGCACGACACGTGCTGTGACAGCTCTTGGTATAAATAAATCTATTTTTATTCTTGAAAATTTAAAAATTAAATACTGGGCCAATGAAAACAAAAATGAAATTAATACTAGGTGCAACATAGTTAAATTTATTAATAATAAATTATAAACATAAAATATGCATTTATAGGCTTAAAATCTTTTAATATGCGAAATCATATAAATTTAGTTAAATTACGCAAAAATATGCAACATAAACTTTTGTATTTCAATTGTATGAATCATGAAACGAATTTGTATCAAATCAGATTTTGAATATGCAGCTTCCTGAAAAACATGCAATTGCATAAAGTTCCGAGCCCTGATAATCATAATCAACGGTTTTACCGACGACCGAGTGTACATACCGTAGCTACACAATATAGAATGCTGAATATTATCGTGTATAACCTCTACGGTATGTAGTGTGGAAGTTCGAGTTGCACACACGTATCTGTGGTTACTGGTTTTACATACGAATTTTACTCGATCCCAAGACGTATTTGTTTTGTACGGTGTGCGTGACTGGACTTAAGAACTTCATTATGTAGATTCAGCCATAATACCAGATCCATGGTTAGATATTTTTTCGTTATTTGTTTCTGTTTTAAATTATCAAATTATTATCATTTATTTTTTCAATTGATACAAATGAGATTTAGATTTATCTAATTTTCGCCATCGTTAAATGTATGACGTGATTTCCAGAGATCACGTCATGATTCACACACGTCCAATAAAGCAAATCGTAGGCGTCGATCGATACAAACATTACCTAAATGTATCGGTGTACCCGAATCGATTCTTTTAGAGACGAATGAAATGAAAAATTTACAAAAATTATTTCTACTGAATTATACATACTATAAACCAAGTGAATTCTAAGGGGGTCGCACTTGAACGAGACCCGGGCCGTAGTTTTGTCCGTGATTTTCAATAGTTAATTGTTTCTTTTGTTCCATTCACACTCTAATCGTCTTCCGAGATTGAGGAGTTGAATTGTTTGCATACGCCTAGCGTCAGTCAAATAAAATGAGATTTCATACGTAGATTTCAGGTCCATTGTTTAGGTATATACTTTTGTGTAAGGATTTTAAAATTCATATTCGTGATAATGTTGTGATTAAATTAAAACCGTAGATTATTTTGTGATTATATTATTATTATGATCATTATTATTATGTCTACGTGTGCGCAATGTTTTTTTTACATATTATTATTATTATTAATCTATTACAAGTATACACATGGTGTACACAGCAAACGAAACAATTTGTATTCTTTGTTTTGACCGCGCCCGCGTGCGCTGTTCGATGTAAACAAAAAAAAAAAATCTATGTCATAAACGTAACGTTAAACAAAAACATACGACCAAGAGTTTAATCGTAAAAGAGACGCGAACTATTAGATTTGGAGTTTAGACGAACACGAGAGTACGACATGTGCTCCGAGTAAAAAGTAAAAAAGTACGTTGTGTGCGTACAACTCATCACAACCTAAAATACAGTGTCTCCTGAAAGCTAAATCGTGTCCCGTGAATTACAAATGTTTGTCTCAAATTTTATAACGTGTTTTTAATTTTGATTGTAGAAATAACAAACGTTTTAGAATTTCAACACGAATATATTACTATTTTTCAACTCGATATAAATCGAGTACCTACTAGTGGTATTAGTGAAATGTTTTTAACTTTAACTAGCGATTTATTTTGTGTATTTTTAGTTAAAACGTCAAATAAATAATATAAATGAGTAGGGTAAGTGGGTTATAAAGAGAGGCGAGGAATTTGGGCGCTACAACCACCACGGGTTATTTTTGCCGTATAAATTCGTCAAATCAGATTTATTCTCGGCCCTGCGTAACACATAAATCACACGTACGTTATATTATTGATTGTAAATTTATAATCGACGCAGTGTGCAAATCCAGAATTTTTTTTTTTTTGGGGGGGTGAGGGTAAAAGCAAAAATACGATCTAATTTGCCTGAATATGTGTATGTCAGAGAAGCTATATTGGCACCGATCCTACGAATAACGTCCACATATAACCTACAATATAGTATGATAAGTGAAAATATTTGTCAATATTCTATTTCAAATCAGGTATTTCGGGTGTTAGGGTATTACTATTGGTAGCCCTGGGGGGGGCAAATGTCCCCTTTACCCTCTCTTTGGATCCACCCACTGAATCGTCGGTAATACGTTTATTCGTATAGTCAATCGAAACAAACGTTTTTATAACACATATTGTATTATCGGACGGTGTTAATTCGACTTGACGATCGGTCGACGACGGGTGTACGTACAAATAATAACCATTGACGTCTATAAATTATGGTCTTCCGCGTGATCGAATAGCGATTAGAGTGTGTTAAATTCGAGTCGAAACGTATTTCGACGACAGTAATAATAATAATAATAATAATAATAATAATTATAATGATAATAATAAATAATAATAATAATTAAAACAACTATCGACGTATTACCACGAGACGATGTGACGACGACGCGTGTATTCCAGACGAGCTGTTTTGTAGCGTATTTTGATTTATAATATTTCATGGTATGAGCTGGACATTTGTCCGAGAACGTGTTTTTTCCTCGTTTTTTTTTTCACGCCCTAAAGGTCACGCGTTCGTGTCGCCGTGTGTGTGTGAATCGATGGCCTTTTTATTATTATTATTATTTTTTTCTACGTTTTCCACTCGTCGAAACACGTCGATTATTACCGTGATCGTATTATATATTCTAATCGCGCGCTCGTCAAACGGACGGTTTTCGTGTTCGCAGAATTATTGTTGTTATAATTGTTATTGTTTCGTTGTTATACTACTATTAGCCGGCGACACGAATAACGACACAAATAAAATAAAATGCCGCGACCGACGCCGCGGCGGGTATAGGCGCGTAGCACACGCGTTAACCGTAAAAAACTCATATTATATCGATTCCGAAAATCGACCGCGACATAGACAACAAGTGACATTTTCGAAATCGTTCAAGAGAGCTAAATAACAATTTTTCACCAATGACTGTTGACTAATTACACGTCGAATATTTTTAATTAAAAAAAACAAAACACACGTCGTTAAGCACAAAATCGCAGAGACGCCCGGAGGAAGGGGACCAGTGGGGGCCATTGCCCCCCGAGATTTTTCATGTCACTTACAAAATTGGAGGTTTTTTTTTCACACGAAGTCGGTCTCACACGACCAGGGCACTCAGTGACTCTCCGACAATCATTGTACCATTAATGACGAGTATAATATCATTATGTACCTACTCGTAAAATTAATAGTTGTACTTCACGAGTCACGATTTTTTTTTGCCCCCCCGAGTGACATATCTGTGGGCGTCCCTGCAAAGTCGGGTTTCGATCTGTTTTAAACGATCATCCGATTGTATTTTCGTTAAATAATTTACGTCGATCGAAAGCCGAGTACGATATGGATTTCGGCGCTCGCGGTTCTATCGGACTATCACGTGAATCGATTTACGTGAAAAAAAAAAACAAAAAAACATCAGTGGCGTGGTGAATATAGGTTAAAAACGGGCGATTTCCCGTGGCAAATTTGGAGGGGGTACCCCCTCAGGGTGCCTCAGCACCAATATGTTAGTGGAGCAACTTCCATGTATAGTGTATACTTTATTTTCAATAACGCCAGATAATACGGGATGCTTTGAGCAAACTATAAATCGCAGAGTTGATGATAATTTTCAGATTTCTTTAATTTTATTTAGTATTCAGTAAAAAATAAAAAATGTTTAAACATTTGGGTATTCTAAAACTTTTTGCGTGATATTTGAAAATATAAATATTTATATGATTTGATACTTGATTTTTATTTTTCAATTTAGTTATTTTCAAAGAAAAGTCTTATGTATTATAATCGTATACATTAAATAAACAAATATAAAAATTTGGATCTTGAATCTGCTATGTATTTCAATTATTTTAAAAATTATAACTAATTTTAAATGTAATTATAGTGAAGTTAATCGATAAACATATTAATTTAATATATTTGCTTTGTATGTACTGAGTGTCGAAACGCAAAAAAAAAAAAAACTCTTATAACCAACCCGAAAACATATCCTTATGAAGTTATAAAACTTTGTAGGTATTTAATATAAATGTCAAATAAAACTAATAATAACTTTTTTATTTTTGTAATTTTTTAACCAACTAACTTGTTTTTGATTCATTTGGTATCTCTTAAATTGTGTAAATCTCGAAAAAAGATTTTAGGGGGGGGGGTGTCGAAAGTTATGTATTTGCCCGTGGTTAATATATCACTCGCCACGCCACTGAAAAACACTAACGAACCACGTCCCGTCGGATTAGAACAAAAACAATAATAAAAACAGTATAATATTATTATTATTATTATTATTATATCGGACGACATTTGATGTTTGGACGGGGGGTATTCGCGTGTTTCAGCATCAGCGGCAGTCCGTCGGCGCCGGCAGCAGCACCGGTGGCGAGCGTCATTACGTCGGCGGCGGCGGCGGCGGCCACGACGTCGGGACGGCGCTTGAGCGAAGAACCGTTGCCCGGGGAACCAGAGTCGTCAACAGACGGCGAGCGACCGTGGCCGGTGGACGCGGCGGCGCGGGCACGGCGACACTACCGCGGCGACAGTCTCAGCGGGCCATCGTCACCGGCTCCTCCGTTTCAGGGACACCCGCAGCAACAGGCCGCCGACGGCAGTAGCAGCAGCAGCAGCAGTGGCAACAGCGACAGCAGTAGCGACAGCAACAGCGACAGCGCGACCGCCTGTCCGGCCATGATCACGGTGGCCGCGTGCGGTTCCAGGGCGTCCAAGTCCCGGCGGCGGCCGCCCGCGACGCCGTCGCCCGCGCTGTTCCCGGTCGACGTGACGGACAGGCTGTCGTCGCCCGTCGCCGCGCCGGCGGCCGCGCGGCCCAGGCAGTACGGCCGCCGCGGCAGCGTCCAGGACGCGGGCTCGCCGCAACATCAGCCGCTACAGCAACAGCAACAGCAACAGCAGCAGCAACAGCAACAGCAGCGGCAACAACGCGATCGTCGCGGCGGAGACGACGACGACGACGACGACGAGCAGACACGACGTCCGCGGGCGCCCGCCGCCGCCGCACCGGACGTGGATCCGGTGGTGCCCGACGTAGACCGCGGACGAGAACCGGAAACGCCGCCGAGGCTCGTCACGCCGCTCAGGTGAGTCGTACGCTTGGTTTTCCTTGACGTTGGATTAGTTTGAATTTGAGAAAAAATTGGAAAAAACCCCAAAAAAAAATTCAAAACCAGGAATTTTCAGAGTATATATATAGTTTTCGGTTTAATGTTGTCGAGGGGTGTGTACCGCGTACGCCGTAGATGCACGGTGGCGAACATTTCGAGTTTCTAGCGACCTTGAATTTAAAGTTATGAACGAACGACTAAAATCGATTTAGTGAAAATCGAGTTCGCGGCAAATTTCACCGTGTTTATTTTTTCACTCGGTTAGCCGAAAGTTTTCCTCACGACCGGGAAAACTATCGGGAAGAGTGGAAAATGTACCTTCAAAGTATACGGAATGTACGAATTACGCGCTCCCACCCCCGTACGGCTTAGCGTTTGACTACCGTGTTATTATAGTTTTACCTCAAACTTGGGGCCGAGGAGGGGTTCGAAAAATTTCTATATGGAATTCGAAAAAAAAAACACGCTATATATTTTATTGTCAAAGGCGCGATCAAGAGACGACGAGAGGCGTAGTTACTTCCCCCAGAGTTTTCTTAGAACTGTGAGCCGAGTACGGCCGCGTGATGAGAGTTGTCTAATTTTCTAATTAAAATTTTCCAGAATCTCAGTACAACAGGATTTTTACCTATTATTGGACTTTAAACCGGTTTTTTTTCGATGTTCTCGATATTATTTTCGAGCGTAACGGGGAGCTATTAAAAATTCGAATAAAATACACTGTATGTATTTAAACTAGGTATTCATGAAGTCAATTTACAATGTAATTGGCGATTTGGTGAAAATTCATATGTTTCTTTGGTAAATTAGTATTTTTTTACATATTTTTTTTTTTTTACATACAATTTATTCGAAATAATACACAATGTTTGAGAACAAATATAAATGAATTTTCAAAATAATATAATACAAAATAAACGCATTATCGAACACCCGACTGAGAGTGACGGTGTGTTTGGACGACGACGGCGTTTGATGTTTTTATCGAATCGCCTCGTTACAGAGAGTTATTTCGGTGCGCTCATTATTATTATACCTACGTCACAATGTAATGTGTACACAATACGATAATAATATGTTTCGTCCGCCGGAACGCCGTCGAGTTTTCATCGATACGTCGTTATGAAAGTACATAAATGTACACACGCGTGTACTAACAGGATGTCGTGTTCTAGCGTGTACGACGTTTATGATCAATGATTAATAACGTACGAGACGACTTACACTAGATCAGTGGTTCCCGACCTTTTACATACTATTACCCGTAAATCAGGTTCGATATTCAAATTTACCCCTTCCCCGAAATGATGTTGGGTTGAAATTGTAAGGTAATAAAATTATCAGTGTCATTAGGATTAGGACACATTAGGTAATTACCAAAACTATAAACTGCAGCGATTATACGATTACGATAATATCGATCATAGCAATAATATCCTCGCGATAGTTGTACACGTGATTGATGCAGATTTGGTAATAAAAATAAGCATAAAGTACGAAAAAAAAATTAGTCCAGTTTTTACCCCTCAAAAAAATCCCGTTTCGCCCCTCGAGGGGTGATTATGCCCCGGCCGGGGATCCACTGCACTAGACGATCGAAAAATACGCATGCTGGAACGTGCAGTCACGCCGCAGTCGACTCGTACGTTAGTGCGACGTTGAAACGATTTTTTATATTGTTTTGTTGTGTTCCGATTTGCGATTTGAACCGTCGAACGAGTGTCGGTATATTTGATCGCGTGAAAATCAATAATTCGATTACGGTTTTATGATCCGATCGGGACGGAGTATACGCGGCGTTGAGTGTTGTATATTTTGCACCGTCTGCGCTGACAAAATTACGTTTTTCCTACGGAAACTCACAAATCTCGTCACGGATGTATGCACACGCATCAAACCCACGACCGTGGTGGATTCTGATTTATTATTGAAAACAATACACCGAGGTCACGTGGTCGATTGCCCATCAAATCCTAATCGAACACCTCTCCGAACACGTCATATTGTTACAAAAAAAAAATGTTCGTATTCATATAACACATCATACGCACCACTCGCCACAACGTTTACATTTATTTGTCCGGCGCTAATCGTTTTCACGACAATGCCGACGTGCTGGCCCGTCCCAGACGCGATGCCCTGCAATTATTATTTATTCATTACGGGTCATTTGCACTGCAGCTCGACTATATTCGTTGTTTTTTCCACCGTCATTATTACCGCGAGACATCTCCCAGACGTCATTACTTTTTACGTAACCATTCCGTGACAATGAACAATCACGATTGGCTATTAATTGTTTTATTCGAGAACCTTGGTTTCGGAAATAATAATAATAATAATAATAATTCTAAGACCGAACGCTATGGAACGCGAAAATTCAGCCGATAGAGCACACTACTATAGCTCACGACGTCGATCATTATGATATAATATGGTTTTCGTTTGCGGATCGTTTAGTCGTGATCGGGTACTTTGTCAAAAGAATTAGAAAAATAAAATAATACAAGATCCAGAAAGACCAGCTGCACCTTGTTCAAGTTTTGCGTACGAATCGGTAGGTTCTCTTCGAGGTCTTGTAATTATTGATTTTTGACGATTAAACGTTTCCCGGAAAACACACTCGCGAGTCGTGGAGCGAAATCGTTACGGTCAATATTACAATTCGATATAAAACATTGATACGATGCCAACAATGAATTTTCTAACTTTTAAAATTACTGACGATAATATCGATTCACAAAGTAAAAAGTTAAAAAAAAACTCAAAGTCAATTATTTTATTTTCACGAATTGAATTCGAATAAATCCCAAAGGTACGACTGCATTTTACAGCGGTTTATGGTATAAAAACAAAAATGTTATTACCGTTTTATTACCGCTGCTTTTTTAGCGTTTTGGACTTTTAAAACTTGTAAATAAATAAATATATATATACATGTATACGATACACCAAGTTCCAAGTTCCGTGTTAAATGTTTCAAATTTCAATGCAAATAATGTTTTTTACGTATAATTGCGACCCGGGGAAAATGTGTCTCAAGTTTTATTCCCTCTCTCTCTTTCTATAAATATATATGTACATACAATTTCATGTACGAAAATATAACCGAATTATTTCTGAATTAATTACTTGAATATCTACGAAATTCGCGAGTAACGTCGTTATCTCGGTTATTCAAATTAATCGATATAGGCCATCTTCGATACATGTATACACAGTGACTGTACGTACAGGCGTTAATTAATACTGTATTAATTATTGTGATTTGTTAGTAATTAATACGTTCCATTTCGGTGTCGAAAAACTCGCGTTCTCATTAAATTCATCAAACTAATTGGAGTGAGCGAAATAACAAAAAAAAAAGAAAAAAAAATGCAAACAAAATCATTAATTCTGTGATTTTTCTCTGAAATCAATCGAATTATGTAGGTAAGTAAATCGTGTTGAAATCATTATTATTCGCCGTGCGAGTAATTTACCGATTCGTATTTTATATCGTACGCACACCAACGTCACGCCAGAAACGCATAACGTCAATTGAAAACCGTACGGGGATTATTTATTTTTTCGCTGTCGGAGTTTCCACAGTTATCCGCTAAAAAACCTATTCGTTGGAAAACTTTGAGATAATACAAATTATACGGTTATGCACGGTGTACACGGTACATAATATACTTCGAACAAACTCGTTCGGAAGAAAAAAAAAACAGAAAAACCTGAATTCAACGCACGGTTGTAAATAATAATAATAATAATAATAATAAAAACGACAAAAAAGAACGTACACATACGCGAATTCGCACCGTTTATGAAAATATCTAACCTAAATATCGTGCACTGGAAACGGTCGGCGCGTCGATCGCAGTAATCGTCGTCATGATTATCTCCAACCTTTTTGACGGTTAGGTTAGGAAAAAAATTCAGAACTTCACGTTTTCGTACGGTTCAAACAACGGGGGAAAAAATGAAAATTAAAAGTTACGATTTTCTTCTCCGCGTCACTCGTAACAACACAATAGCGCTGTTGTTTATACACACCGTTTCGCGGACCTTTCTTGTACGAGTAGTTTTGATTTCATTGACAATAAGGTCGTACGTAGTCGTGTCGAAGACAGTGCCGACGCTGGGTACGCGTTGAATTCGTTGGCCTATTTTAGATAGGGGCCCCTCGTTAATAAAAGTAATATTATAATTGTAATAATAATAGTATTATTTATAAATTTTATTTATTAAATTAAAAAAATAATTTATGTTAATAATTTAACTTGGTTACTAAACTAATAAACATTGACACGTCATGCTTATAGATATTTCATGTAGGTATGTGTTTTTAATAATCAGTATGTCGGTATAGTGACATAGTGTTATTTAAAGTGTAGTGTGAATTTTTTTTAAAAATTTTTTTTGGTATTTTCAACCCTCTTTAAACACTTGTACCTATAAAATTATTTATTAAATATATAATATATACCACAGGAGGAAAGGGTTACAAATACGATGTAGGTACTGATATTATATTGCTTTTAGAAAAACGCAGAGAAAAGGGGGGCCCATAATTGTGTCTTGCGTTGGGGCCCACTAATAGCAAGTTGTGTCACTGGTCGAAGGCCGTATACGTATGTATATATGTATATTTATTACGTGTAAAATGCGAATTCAAAGTCAGAGCCGTACGTAGTGTTTTGTCGCGGCGCACCACCAAGGTTTTTCGACCGCAAATTATCATCTCGCCGCCGCCGGGTTACCCACACGCGTACACCGACACCACTGTCGTATTACCGCCGTATACCTGCACCCACGTGCGGATAAAGACGTGCGAATAAAGCCGCGGTGTCGAATAATTGTGCACGTTTGACGTTTCCGATGTTGACGTCGACGCCGGAGGAGAAAAACATAAATCGATCCTCGTGTCGACCCAAAGGCGGGTCCAAGGGAGGAGCACTAGGGAGCGGGGAGGGCGATTACTTACGATAAACGCCACGTGCCATTTTATGGCGTGTGACGCAATGTGATCTCGTGTCGGTCGTACCTTTTTTTTCTTCCCCCGCACATACCGCGCTGTGGTTTCCTGCTCGGCAAAAATCCGTACGGTGCGTTTTGTCACGACGAAACGGTTCCGAAGTTTTCATAAACGGTTAGCGCGGAGGACGACAAACGATTATGCACCACGAACCGTTTCTGTGCGACGTGTTAGTGTGCGACATCATGTTCTCCAAAGGTTGAGGTTCGTTTGGATCGTAATTATAATAATAATTAGGCACGTTTTCTAAATATCTATCCCGGAGAAGATTATGGAGGCAACAGGCTGATAAAACGAGTTGATCGGTTGTTTCGGTTTTCAAAGAAATGGGAGTATAAAAAACCCTAAATACTCGGCTTAAAAGACCCTTGACAAACGATAATTGAAAATAATTTTTTTGCTATCATTCCGGGCTTCTCCACGAGTGTATGGTCTCATCGTATGTGTCTCCAGACGGAAAGCTTCATCGCCGACACGAACAAATGGTAAGCTTATTTCCAAATTTGGAAGTTTAGTGCCTGGAGGAAAGTATTCTTTGTGTTTGATTAATTGGTTCAAACTTGATTTTCCAAATATGCCACTGTCACCTTCTTTTCCGTACGAGCCAATGTCGACGTAAATAAATTTACAATTAGCATCCACAATAGCTTATGAGACAATTGGAAAATAGTCTTTATAATCAATTAACAAAGAACCACTCAATTAGCTCCAAAAGCATTAATTTAATGAGCATTTGTGTTCTTACTGCGCGACATTATCATTAACTGTAAAATATGCACTAGTGGGTATAATATAAATACACGAATGACTTGTTAACCGTTCGGATGCACAAGGAAAACTGGAAATGAAAAAAACTGGAAACTGTATAATAAAATAAAATACGCCGTGCGGCGTACATAGTCTTGCGGCCATATTTTGTATTTTGTAGGGAATCCGTCATCGAGCAGTGCGTCTCGTGCGGCAGCCGCATTGACCGCGCGTCTACAGCGCGTCCTAAGGAATCGCACCTTTAGAGCGCGTTAAAACCCTTGTGGAACCAATATTATTGTCATTAAACCTAACCGCACAAAGTATAATCCGATCCCGCAGTGAACCGATACGGGTACCGAAATGTATTATGTATTAAATAAAATATACAGTAGAGCCTCGATAGTTCGGACCCCCGATAATCCGGTGAACGCGGTAATCCGGACGGCCCATAAATCTATTTAAACATAGGCAGTTTGTTCGGAATTCCCGGAATCCAATATTAATCGATGAAATATTTTTTCGACAATAACAATTTCATCAATTTTAGTACCTAGGTACTGTCCCTAATAATGACTAGCAATTATAAATCGGTCGTCAGTTCGTTTACTTCTTTCTTGTCGAGTGAGAGGTCTTATCAATTTTATTACGTATTACTGTTATAATGGCTCCTCGTAAACACGTAACTTTAAATTTGGAACAAAAAGTTGAAATAATTTTTTTTTATAATTTATTATATATAAGAATGTATGCATGTACCAATTTATGTATGTGGAATTTAAAATATTTGTAATTTTCAATTAATAAAGTCGGAGAAAGAAAAATGTCTTAGTCAATTGAGTCGGAAAAACCTCCGGTAATCCGGACGAATCGCTAATCCGGGCGAGGCTTGGTCTGAATTCATCCGGACTATCAAGGCTCTACTGGTCTACTGTATATGCGTTTTTCGTTTTTACCCCGCGCGGATTTAAAGTCGGCGCGCGCGGGTCCGTTTTCTATTCTCGGGTCTGGTCGCAGTGAAATTTCGTCTCGCGTCCGAAAAAAACGGACGCTGGATCCGATTATATACCGTCAACGGCGCGCCACAGTCGTGTACACCACGGTGGTGCGAAACGGACGTACCGACGATATTTTTTGATCGGCTGTTATACGAAACTTTATGCATACGAATAATAATTACTCATTATCGATTTAAAATAAATCGATTTTTTTTTCGTCATCGCTATAGACGCTTATCGGTTTCGATTTTAAAACGTCCAAACAACGTTCTCGTTTGGATTCGAAAAAAAAGAGCGTGTGAATTTTTTTTTTTTGTGTATTCAACCCTTTTCAAACACTTGTACCTGTACAATTATTTATTGAATATATAATTGACCACAGGAGAAAAATGTTACAAATATGATGTACTGATTTTTTTTTCCAACCCGAAGGTTGGTTTACAACTCCAATTCTCCATTCTAACCGATCACTCGCCTTTTCTTTAAGTCCCTTAAAGGTTTTGACTTTTGCATCACATTTAATTTGTCCTATATGTATAGGAGTTTCGGGGACGTCCTGCAGTTTTCTTCCCTTCTATCATACCCTCTAATATTATATTATTCGATTCTTCTGGGCGTCTCGTGGCATGTCCAACCATTTTCCGTCGTTTTTCCCTAATCGCATCTATGAGTGTACGTGTTTTTCTCCCACTGTCCTAAGTACTTCTTCATTCATTTTCTGAATATTGTACAATGATATATTGCTTTTGAAATAATGTAGAGCAAAGGGAGGTGGGGGGGACATAATTCTGTCTCGCGTCGGGGCCCAATAATAGCAAACTGTGGAAAACGAATCCGAGCAAAAAGGTCACCGCGTCGGGAATCCGGTCCGCGAACTTTCGACGTGCAAAACACCGGTGTGTCGAAAACGAGTATTGGTCGTGCGCGCGTGTCATATTTTATTCGCATGCGTGTCGTGTTTGTTGCATAAATTATCATTACCATTATCATTATTATTATTATTATTATTATTATTATTATTTTAATCGCGAGTCGACGCGGATACGGCGTAAAGGCGGAACGACCACGCGGGCGTGACAGGTGTGAACGGCGTGTCGCCGGACGACGAGGCGGACAGGTGAATTTTTATTTCGGGTTAGCGATCCGAATGTGTTTGTCGCCGCCGCCGCCGCTCACCTGTCCGGCTGCAAGTCGCGAACGCGTGCTTGGCCGCACACCACGATATTATATTATTATGTTTTGAATTCCGTCACACAAAGGATACGCATTATTTATTCTATTTATTTATTTTTATTTTTTTCGGTAGTTTCACCGACCACCACGACAATATTACATTCACGTTCGTGTTTGTTTATTTAAATTTTCTTAAACTGGTTGAAACTCGAACGCGTGCCGCCGCTACCGTGTAGATTACACTTTGTACACGGGGTATTCGATAAATTGTGACAAAACCAAGAACGATTGATTTATATACTTCGTCCGAGACTTAGATTCTAACGGTGTTATAAAAGGAATTCGCCGCTCGTTCGTTTAATTACTGATCAGTAGAGTTAGGATGTTGATGACCTAAAAAACACGCAAAAATTTCCTAAAAAAAATGCAAAAATGCTCTAAAAAAAGTGCAAAAATGCCCTAAAAACTTCAAAAATTACCTTAAAAATGATCTAAAAAACTAATTAAGTAAGTGAAAAAAATGTATTTATAAATAATAATTTTTATTAGAGATATGGGCGTGTAATAGTAATTTTTTACTACTTGTCCAAATCCAAAGTTAGATTTTAAATAAATTAAATTTGTTTCCAAACTTGGGTTCAACACTTGCTCTAAAATCTAAAATTGCCCCACATTGTACAAAAACTACAAAAAATGACCTATAAGATGAAAAAATGTCTTAAAAATGTTGAAAAATGACGTTAAAAAACAAAAAAAATGCATTTGTAGCTAAAAATGCCGAAAATGCAAAAAAATGCAAAATAAAATTAGAATATTCTGCATCAAGAGAGCATGAATCAAATTTTTAGCTAGAATAGCATTGTATAGAATCAAAGGGAAAAAAATGCAAAATTCATCAACATCCTAACTCTACTGATCAGTGACTATGCATGTAATAATATTATATTATATGATTTTAAAAGATAAACCTAATTATTCGACTGCTCAGTCGTTATGTAGTTTTAGACGGTACGATAGTAAACGGGAGATAGTGTTAATTAAATAATTTAAATATAAATGTAATGTCTCTGACAAAAACAAATAAGAATTGAAAAAAACAAATCCAGAAAGCCAAATGTATACAAAAAAACTATACAGTTTATTACAAAAAATTTTTACGACACATTATGACACGTCTTGACTCAAAATTTAGTTATTTTACCACGAGTAGATGAATACATATAGAAGCGTGAATACATAATGTATACGTTATGATATTCTAACGTTCGAATTAATTTGTTTATGGTGTCAGTACTTTTGAGTTTCGACGCGAACAGTTTAAATATTCTGAACACAAATAAAGAAACGTCTCGGCGACAGAGATTTGAACGCGGGTCGCATGATTTACATCAAGTCTTTGCTCGGTAAACAGCTCTGTCGGCGGCTCTCCGATGATATTACACGTGTATGTGAGTGTAGGTGTGTAATGATAATATTCTTATGTTGTCGCGCGAATCGGCGTTTTCTTCGGATCGTTACGGTCGATTGTGATCAAATCAGCCGATTTTGAATCGGAATAATTCGTTTTCATTTACGCGCGGAAATTCGACGGTATCGTAGTGAAACGACAAACGTGTTTGCCGCCGAATCCGAAATAGATTGATGATTCGCGCGCGTCAAATATACGATCATACCGAAATACTTGCACGGCGTAAATCGTAAATCGTAAACGCCACTGCCACGATACGAACGCGCGCGAATCCTATGAAAAAACAGACGCCGTAATTATTGTTGGATTGTTTTTTGTTTTTTTTCCCCTTTGCTATTTCGATTGTTGCTGTGGACAAAAAAAAAACTGTCGGGTCAACGAATCCGTTTCGGGGTCAAGTAGACGCGGCCAGACAAACGAGATTGATTTTTCGATTTACTCGCGTATTTCATACGTGTTTTTCTACTACCATATTCGCGCGTCACCATTATATTATCATACGGCGTGAACGCATAGTGTTTATTAATAGATTCACCCACGCTCCGACGTCGACGTGTACGAGGTGCAACAAGGTCATTCGGAAAGCTCGTGCGCGTTTTTCGAACAATCAACATCAGGCGCACAACAAAAACGTATGCGGTACAAATACTATACAAATCAACTTGGCGTTTCCAGCACAATATATTGTCAATCGACTAACCCAGTGGTTCTCAACCGGGGTGACTTGTCACCGTCGGGTGACATGTATCCAGTAGTGTAGGGGTGACAAAAAAGCGTCGGGTAAAAGTTTAAAAATATGGACATTTTTTCGAAAAAAACATATTATTATAACGGCCGTCATGTGATGGCGACTACTGTCAAACAACACATTGTCTCCACATTGAATACCTACACTCGACTATTGACGAAAGCTGTTGAAGTGCTACTTCAATTTTAAACGTCCAGGCTATGTGAACATGGATTCAGCGTGCACACGAATATCAAAACGAAAAAACGCCAACGTCTCACAAAAACAACACTAGAAGACGAGTATGAGAATCGCTCTTTCAACCATCAACCCTCGAATTCCAGATCTATGTAAAAATAATCAGTGTCCAATTCTTTTTTTTTTTTTATAGCACTTGTATTTCATATTATTATTATTATTTTGGTGTTAGGGAGACGTAGTATTGGGCTCTCGTGGATGAGGGTGACACAAATCAAAAAAGGTTGAGAACCACTGGACTAACCTAACCTAAAGCGTGTACGTCGCGACTTGTTGTACGTTATCGTTAATTAATCGCACACAAACGTTGTGCACGCCACCGATACGCACGCAATATCCTATCAGCTGCACGTGCGTACGCTAAGGTTACGATATTTTATTTGGCGAAAACCGGGACAAATTTCTTTTCGTTTTTTTTTTTTTATTGATTTCCCGATTGTACAATATGATTTTTAACACACATTTTATAGATAATGATCAATAATATTCGAAGCTTTAAAAATCAAAGAATATATAGCAAAATATGCAATTGTTGATCTGTGTCCGACGTGCTCTTCGTCGACAGAAAAGTCCGAGTTGTTTGATACTAGGCTGAACTGTGTAATTTTTGATGCAATGTTTTGTAACACAACACGTGTTATCAATGAAGCCTCAACTGTACTCGTATCTAATATTTTGTTTCGTGATTTTGTCCATGTGCTATTCATGAATGAAAACACACGTTCCATGAGAAAGAAAATTCAACAACTGTACCTCGAATATTTGTTCATAATTATCTCAGATCTTACTCATTTAGCTTTTCCCGTCAAACGTCTAATAAAAGACATACGTACATTATTGGAGTCTCATTCCGGGACAGTGTGCTGTCCCGAAACGCAGTAGAGACTCGATTCGGTCGACTTCAAAAGGGTGTTTTTTTTTTCAGACTCAATTCTAATGCACCGGCAACGAATTGTAATTTATCAAACGACGAGTCGTTCAATGAGAACCCCTGGTTTAAGCACACGAATAGCGTGCGTGCGATTCGAGTATAATTTTTTCACGCGGACGCGACTCGTCGTGTGCTCCGGCGGCGCGGCGCTGCAAAACGCGGTTAATGCTCTGCGCCGACGTTTGTTTTACGTCGACAACGAGCCGATTACGGAAAACGCGGGCGTTCCGGCGTCCAAAACGCAACACCGTCTCACTCGACGCGGTTCGGGTGTGAAAACCGTCGCGGACAACGTAATCTTAATCTGACGAAATTCCAAACTACGAAAAAACGAAATAACGTTCTGCCGCGGATTCCGCAACGTTCGACGAACACGTGGCGTACCTACACCTACGCTTTCGTGGGAACGCATTAGCCACGACGACGGCGTGCGGGTCGATAAAATACAGCCGGTCCTGTGCGTACACGACGCGTTCTCGCTCCCATGGCTTTACGCAGTGGCGTCATTTCAGTTTTTTCTAGACTAGGGCGACCATTTATACTGATAAGCCGACTGATCTTTTTTTTGTATGCCGACTAAAATGTATTGTATAACTACTCAATAATGTTCGTAAGGGGTGAAAAAGTATTATTCGTAATCGTCATTCGTATTCGCCATGATATGACGACTCCGATTATTCGGCTGCACTAAAATAGATCGAATAATATATTTTATTATTTAATCAATGTTCGTATACAAATCGATAATAATATGAAAATATCTTTTCTTATGGGTGGAATCTTAACGACTATAATATTCATAGACTAAACTAGTCCACTAAGGTATTGGTCTAAAAATAACGACGTTTTGTACTTAGTGCAGTGTACCGATTTAGCATTTGGGTATGTCAATATATTTTTTGTATATTTTATGTATTTCATATGTACCAACTTGATAGACTGAGCAGCTAAATACTAGACTGTGGCAAATGTATGAGTTGCCTCCCTCCCCCCAAATGACGCCACTGGCTTTACGTTTTATTTTTCCTCGTCAATCGCAAAAACAAAAAAAACATCGTATTAACACCCGAAATTTTTCTTCGAGCACTTATGATTATTATTATTATTATTGTTTTTTTGTCTTTCGTAATAAAAAATGATATAATTTCTGTGATTTCGCGTTCAAGTTTCTTTATACATATGTATAAAGAGTATTATGTATAGATGAAAAATCACACGAAGTGTTTACTAGGAATTTAATTTTATCGCTTTTTCTTTTCGCCAGATTACGTAAATTCACTCGATTACACGCTCTGATGCGAAACAAAAATATCACCACATGTCATTATTTTACCTATACCCGTGTGTATACACGTTAGCGACCATAACCACACACTCGCGTACTACCGTTATCGCCGGATGTGCACCAATTTAAAAAAGAAAAAAAAATTAAACAAAAAACTGTGAATTTACTAAAACATTTCTACCGACAAAAATTAATAAAAAAAAAAAATAAAAAAGTGTAGAGACGCGTGATAACGACAGACCCGGGACGCGCCGAAGTCTCTCTCGTCTTGGGAACAAATCTCCGACGTAATTTGTGTAATATCACTATTTGCGCCGTGGAAAGTCGGTTTTTAATCAAACACAGTACCGCCGAAGTCAGTTTTTAGAGGTATTGCAAATCGTTATAAGCATACCTTTGAAACAAGTACCCATCCACCTAACCACAACAGGTCGAGCAACTGCCCCTCATTACCCCTACCCCCGCCGTCGATGTATAATTTTAATAATTCCATGTAAATTAAATGTATTGATTGCTCACGAGGCCGTGTCAAGGGGTGCTTAGTTCTTACGGCGTCATTACCGTATAGTAAAACTAGATATAACCCTATAATATTACTCAACGGTTTAGCGAAATCTTTATCATAATTCATAATGTTAGACACGATAAACAGTTTATAACTTCCATACATTGAAATTATTTTAGTCAGTGTGTTTCGCAGCCTCACCACACCCGCCCTTGACAGGTATCGCAACTAGTGATGTGCAAATTCCCGGGACTTTCATCACGGGAAATTCCCCGGGAAAATTCCCAGAAATATTTCCAATATCGGGAATTTTCCGGGAATATTATAATTTTTTAAAAAGATGTTCATATTTCGTAATATTTAACTAAACCTAAAGTTTTTTTTGATCCAAATAGCAAATATTTTTTTCAAAAATATCACTTTAGAAAAGATTGATTAATGGATAATTAAAAAAAAACATTTCATTCTTATTAGACATCAATATAATATTCAAGTTATACTTTTAAATGTCAGTGTTAAGATTGTATTACTTAATAGTTACAATAATTTACATGAAATTAAAATTTTAATCTAATAAATTAATAATGTATCTGCCAACAAATTACCAAAATTAAAATCATGTTTTAACTTGTTCCAAATTTTTATGTATATTTTAAATAATAATATAAGGACCAACAATCCAATTTTTTTTCCACCAGCCATGTTGCAGAATCAAATTTTACCGGCACCAAATAAAAAACGTACCTACTTTATTGTACTTGATCACTATAGTGATTATTATAATACACTAAAATACGATGTATGACCACAGACTTCAATTCAAGCATAGAAATTTAAAAAAAAATTGTGTTTTAGAATAAAACTATAAAACTATGTAAATACTAACTAGTAAAAATGTGTATTTGTATTATAATTTATAATTCATTTACCATCGTTCGGTAACTTCGGTGGCTGCGATAAAAATAATGTTTGTTAACAAAACAGTATAGCCAAATGAAGCGAAGTAAAGTCATTGATGTAATAACGTGCAAGTCGTTCTATAAAAATAATTAATTACCTATTAACTTTTTTCAAAGGAATATCCCCGAGTAGTTCGGGAATATTTCGGGAATATTCCTTATTGCCGGAATGTTCCTTGGGGAATATTCCTAGTGGCACATCACTAATCGCAACTGCAATTCCTGGATATAGGGACCGGCGCCACTGATCGAACACGATCGCGGTGCGTCACGCCGCGCAAATCTGTGATACGACAAAACGTGTTCGCTTGTTCGTGCGTATATCATATGACCCATACGACGAAAATAATATTATGCGCTCTGTCGTTTGACTTTGTCCGGGAGCGTATTTTTGAACGTATTTTTGCGCCGCCCGCGGTCGAACACGTGAAACCCGGCGTATTTCCGTCACCGACTGATACGCTGTGCAAACACGATCGTTCCGCGGGAGTAAACGATCGGTTTGTTAACTCGCGTTTATCGGGCGGGTGTAGTAAACCGTAATGGCCGGAAACGGCGTAAGTATTTGTGATGTTTGTGTGTGTTTTAAGGATCGTTTATGTGAAAATTCGACACTGTACACACCGCATCGTTAGCGTTTATAGTCGTAATATTATGACATTATATGTTGTGTACTTGGACAAACCACGTGCACGTAGTGTAAATAATATCGTCATAATGTTGAAAAATAGTCAATAAAATATATGTGTTTTTTTTTTTTTGAAGAATTTATACTAGGATCGAATAGAACCAACAACTAATCGAGTCTCGAGTCAATATATTCTCAGTGGACGCGTTTAAATTACGGTCGATTTGAAATTCTAAAACTCGTTTAGACGTAGGTACGGTTCTGAAATTTGGGTTTCTGCGAAATTATGGTATAACACCGTTCGAATCGTATTCAACACCGAAATCCTCTTGTCTCGGCGCTTTCGTCCAACGGAGATCTGAAGATTTTCCAACTCCGACGTCTTAGCCGACACGACGCAGTCGAGACCCGATCGAAAAACTTTTTCCGGTCCTATTTAACGGAAAGAAATATTGTTCAAAAGTCATTCGCTATTCACTATTCGCATTGGTCGCATCCGACAGTGCAGATTTCAAAAAAAAAAAAAAAAAATCCTCGCGCACAATAAAAAAAAAACGTGTACCGATTAACCAATCGTATCGACGGGCACAATTTCGTGTTACACTGATCCACTTTATAGACGATATTATTGTTGTACTTCCGTAAACGTGTTCCCGGCGGCACAGTATAACTATGAACTATGTAGTAGCGACGAGTCAGCGAAAAAAAAAAAAAACGATGACGCGTGTTTGTTATATTACAAGAATACGTGAACGCGGTTACGGCAGCGCCGCGAAACACGAATTAAACTCATTACATAAAACCCGTGTACTTTTCCGGCACGGTAATGAAGACGACGACGCGGACGAGGCCATTGTTGACCCGCCGTACACGTACTAGTGATGTGATATAAATCCGGATTCTCCGAAAATCCGAAAAATCCGAATTTTCGGATATCGAAATCCGAGTATTTGCGTTTCACGTTGTGGTTTCGGTGTTCTAAATAAGAAAATCAAATTTTCGATTCGGTGTGAAATGGTTTTACAATGATGTTTATTTTTATTTTGTTTTTTAATTTTTTTTTCCGGAGACACTTTTCGCTCAACTTAAATTTATCCAAAAGTTGTATCCAGCTACTCTATAGATCGGAAATTCGATGTGGATGATACTTTGAGAGTTTCTTGAGTTCTCATCTCGATAGTTTTTCCAGGCGAGAGAGAACGGAGCGAAAACGGCGAAATTCCCCGTAAACGACATTTTCGTTAAATAAAAAGGATATATGTTGTAGATAAAACAATACTAATTTAAAGCCGGGTACACACTGGAGCATTTGGGTGTAATGTAACGCCGTAATGTAACTGTAATGCTCAAGTGTGTACGGTGTTACTGTAACATTCGTGCGTGCTCGGCTCGCGACGCCGTCGATCCACCTGAGTGTCGGTATTTTGACGAACGTCAAAGGAATGTTACATTACGACACGACCCTAGTGTGTATGGTAACCAGTGAATCGCTCTGATTGTTACCGCTACAGGACTGTTTAAAGTTTGACTGTTTACCTAAGTGTTTTATTTGTATAAATTGAATTTCAATTTAAAAAATGGATTGGAATAATGAAAAGGTGTTGGACCTCATTGAGTGGTACGAAAATAAATCTATTCTATGGCCTCCAAAACACCCAAAGCATTACAATAAATCTTCAAGATTCGATGCGTGGGTCATGCCACCATCTTCTTTCACTTTTTTTTTATTTTTTCGTTTTTTTAAAATATAATGAATTAAAACAAACGATGCACTAGCGACTTGTAAATTTCTATCAGAAGACATTGCACAAGATGTAACTCGAGAACAAACTGTGAATAACTGATGGATAGACCGGCGAACAGCCAAATACACAGTAGTGCTCGACTCTACCGTACACACTGGTCGTGTAACATTGTAACATTCCGGCGAGCACGAACTCTGTTACATTACGACGTTACATTACGACGTTACATTCCACCCAAATGCTCCAGTGTGTACCCGGCTTAATGTTTAAAAATCCAAAATCCGGATTTCGAATTCCATAAACCCGGATTTTCGAACTTCGGTAAATCCGGATTTTTCCCATCACTGATACGTACGCGCGCATAGTGCACGTACCTAAACGCGGCTCGCGGTGCGGCCAAAATGGCCGGACGGGATCACGAACAATTATTAAAATTCTCTTTCGGAAACAACACTGCCGAGTGCTGGTCGTGTGTTTTTATAGACCGCGAGTCGACTCGCCGTGTGTGTGATACTCGCGTACGATGCGGAGACGTGTAATGATGATGACGATGGTAATCAAAGTGACAGCAGTAGTAACAACGGGATCGCGGGCGGAAAAAGAAAAGCGCAACATAAACGCATATTACGGCCGTCGGTGTCGTGTCGGCGGCGTTCGTTACCACGCGTGTTGTACTGCAGTCGTAACAGTAACGTGATTATTGTCGAGGAAACGATATCTCGGCGTCGACCGCTCTCGTAATAACGACCGACGAAAATAATAATACTCGTAATAATAATAATAATAATAATAACAAAGTTGCATAAGTCGGTTATATTATTATTATATTATTTCGTCGCAACGAGCGCGTGCGGTTTCGAACGACGAGACCCGTCGCTTTGTCGTCGTCACGAAGGACTCTCGAAACGGTCTCGACGGTCGTGACGCCGCCACGGCGACGCGGGGGCGGCGACTTTGCGATCTCGCGCTCTGCACTGCGTAACAGTGAGGTCGTCTGCAGCTCGTGTCTATTCGAGAGACAGCGCCTCTGCTGCCGGCGTCGCTCGTTTTTCGATACGTTTCTGTTGGACCGAAACGCGTTCGAGTTTCTTTTGTTTTTGTTTTTGTTTTTTTTTTCACCACGAAAAACTGTCGCTCTGGAGAATCCGGGAAATGTGCAATCGCTCTCAGAGGTGAATTCGCGTCCTGTTCGCGCAGAACGGCCCCGAAAAGTCGCTCGTTTCACGAACTGGGCCACTGGGAACGAGATCTTAGAACACTGTTCGTCACAATACAGGCTGATGTTATCGGCCGCGCGGAGAAACAGGTTTTACGGTATTATTATTGTCGATCTTAAGGCCGACGCCGCTGTTTCGGCGAGTTGCGTAAGATGTAAGACGAAGTTTAAGACCTCGGCGGATAGGACGAAAGAATCCGAGAACCTTTGCCAAAAAAACAAAAAAAAAACGCCTTGATTGTGAAATCGTTGCACCCTCGATGTTCCTAGTGAACGTTCACGTGTCTGTCCACGTCCGTTTAGGACGACCGGTACTGCAGTGCAGTGTTGTACGACTGTCGACTGTTTGAAAAACAATATTTATTACGAATCAGTACGAAAGCGAATAATACGACATTTATTACTGCACGACGGTGTACGACAATAATTATTACTATTGGTTTTTTAACTATGATTATTAACGTTGTCCGCGAAACGGTTTGCGAACGATTCGAAACGCTTGAGAATATCAAAGTCGATGAAGTTTATTTGATTTAGGTAATCGAAATCCAAGACGATAGCTATACGCTGTTGCATTTTACACGTATAGCTTTGAATACGACTTATAGGTCGATTAAAACCGATATGACTAGAGCGAGGACTTTCATGCATTTACATATTTTTTCTGATTAAATTTATCGTATGCTTGTTAAGTACAAATAATACATAAATTTCATAACGTTTTTGATGAAATACTCAAAGTCTTTAGTGCATATTTTTGCATATTTGGACATTTTTTGGTTTAAGGGGCATATTTTTGATTATAAGAGCATATTTTAAGCTTTTAGTGCATACTTTGACGGTTTATCGAAAATCAAGCGCTTTGGAGAAAATTTTTCATGAACCAGGGTCAACAATTTGTTATAAACTTACAAAGGCGATAAAAATAAATTTTATCTCGAAATAATAATAATAATAATGGTCAGTATTTATTATGTCTATTTTTTTATTTTCATTTAACAAATAGTAGGTATAAGTGGTACGTTTTCTGCTTTTTGAAAATATCAAAGAAATGTTAATAATTCAGTGAAAATCTAATTTAGGTAAGGTAAATATTTGAGAATAATTCAACAATTATTTTAAAACACCTCTTTGGGATCCAACATTCAAAAAAGATTCCAAATCAATTTGATAAAATAAATCTAGTTAAAACTTATATAGAATAATAATAAAATTAATGTTTTTAAGGGCATATTTAACCGCACGTTTTTAATTTTTTGATGCATATAAGTGCATATTTTTAAATACGTATTTGATGATATTTTAGTGCATGAAAGTCCTTGCTTTAGATATGACGATCGTGAGCGGAACGACTCTTAAAAGGTAGGTCGTGTTGTTGTCGGGTTACTACGCGTATTGTGCTCAGGGTCGCGATTCGGGGCATCTCGCGTCGGTGGGCGGTGGGAATTCTGGGCGGCCTACTTAATCGACCCGATTTAAAAGAGAAAAAAACGACCGCGCGAGCAGAGGGAAACAATCGTGTGCGTTAGGTAACGCGGAGTATGGGAGACGGTCGATTCCGTACGCGCGTCGCAGCACTCGCACACGGATTTACCCGTACGAACGCGACCCTTTTTTTGCGGGGGAGCGCTCGGAAAACTCGTGTGACGGCGTACTTGACGGGGACAAGGTCACTGGAAACGCGAATTTCTCCGTATTTTCGTATTGTTTCCGTTACTCGTCGCCTACACACACACACACACACACACACACACACACACGTGTGTTATACAAACTCCGGGGCGCGAATCGTATAACGTGTGGTGTGTGTATGCGTCCGTCTTTTGCACACTTCCGTCGCTCGTAGGACCGGTCCCGCGAAGCGCAGTGCAACACAAAGACCGAAATCGATTAAAATTTCCAATACGTTAACGTGTTTTTTTTATTTTTTATTTTTTATTATTTTTGTTTTTTAGCGCACGAAATAAATCACTCGTAATCTATAATATAACACTCATCGTGCACCGACGGTTGAAAACCACGCGAACGTTCGTTTCGACAGTCGTGCGGTTCTCGACTATAATATTAGATGTATTATTTATTTGTTTATCTGTACGAGATAATGCGCGCTCCGTTTCAAGAGCCCAGGCCAGCAACAGTCGATTGTCGTTATGCAACGTTACTTACGTATTATACAGGTGTTGTAGGTGTCTCGATGTTTTGTAATAATTGTACATATATTTTTTTTTTTATCGTTTTTTTATTAATAAAACGATCCCACGTCTATGAGACTATAACACGCGGATCGACTGTTGTTTACGATTTTTTTTTTTTGAAGAATTATAATTAGTTATCGTGGCAAAACTCGCGACGTATCCTTGGTATTTATTCAGAAAATCATAATTTTAATTACGTTTCGTTACGACTATATAAGCGAACTCTATCATTCGAATATTCAACGTCGTATTTCCTTACGTTTAAGCCAAGACAAACATTGCAGCGTGTATAGGCATTATCGTACGAACGACGATATATTATATAATTTTATCGAACCACCTGTTTACCCGTTAACTTGTTGATTTCACGTTTGAACGGGTGGATTTCACGATAAGTTTATCGTGACACATTTCGTTAAAAATATCGTTTTATTAAAAGCACTAAGAAAACCCATATAGTGCATCGGATACACGACCTGATCCTGTAGTCACAGCTACTTAAGCTTCAATCGTTGAATCGAACAGTATAATATTATCGTGCACAGGTTACATCGTACTCGCCGTTACGAGTCGAGCGCATAAATTATAATATTGTTTTCTTCTGTGCCGAATTCGTTCTCGGGCAGTTTTGCGACCTACGCGCGGAAAGAGCCCGGTCGCGTTACAATACGATTTTTACCGTTTTGAAAATTGACGCGCACGAAGCCAAAGGCTATCGAGCGAGAACATATAGATATTATAATATTTGCATTATGTATTTATAGAGCGTTTGATCGAGTAGAAGTCGTCTGGACGGGAAATTTTAAACGAACGCAATACATACGTACGTACGTATAATTGACGTGTAGGTACTCGTGATTAAACCGTGCAAAATATTAATGTGATTATTATTATAATCTGAGCGAATCTCGTCGACGTTTATACGAACCGCTGTCGGATAATAATTTATCGACGTTTTGTAGTCGGTTCTCCGGCGGTAAAACCATAATCATATCATGTGGTTTTAAACACGAAAATCGCCACGAGTGTTCGTATGATACAACACTCGAAAGTCGCGCGGTACCTGTACGTGTACGTCATGATATCTGCATTACACAGCCGTTCGGGACTTGAACAAACGAATCGTTCCACCGCGGTCGAACTGAATTTCGTTGATTAATGGTTTCGAAAGTCTGGCGAATGTCATGTACACCACCACCACCACCAGAACGACGTAAATCTATACCGGGGGTAATAATCGTTGGGTAACTCGCCGGTTTACATGAGGTCAAGTATTCGTCGTGCGTGCTCTCTCGACATAACGATCTGTCGTTATCGCGATAATAATATCCTACACTGTTCTCTATTTTTTTTTTCACCCAAAATGATCTAATAAAACAAAGGTAATACTGTAATAAAATTGTAACGACTGGTGTACGAGATACCTGCGTCGCACCTGTGCGTTATTAAGGTTTATAAGAAGACCGATGTATATACGTACATATATAGGCATTATTAAGTTACACAATATTTTGCACACAGAAGCGGTTGACCCAATATTTTGCCGACTGCAGCCGCCGTCAAACTCTTATAATGTTATAATAGAGCTGCTGAATACTCGCTGGTAAACGGCACAACGTAGTTATACCGCGGACGACAATATTATGCAAATCGAACGACTCGCCATTAGAATTTATATACATACGTGAAATAAACGCATCGTTTTTTACAAACATTAAAGCGCGTACACGATTCCCGCCGATAATAACACGTATTCGTATTGTGTACAGCTATATTATAACGTAGCGCAGGCGTGTCAAACTCAAAGTATATCGAGTGGGCCGAATATATTGAAAAGTTTACTATTCGGTCCGCACATAAAAATCTAACAAAAAAATTAATATTTTATACTAATTTTTCAATTTTATCCTTTACGTTTATACAAATAAAGTAGATACAATCGAATTAATATCAGTTATTTATAAGATAGGTGATATTTAAACTGCAAAAAAAAAAATAAATACATATTAATAATTCTTTTTGAACGATATTTGACCTCTCTTTTACCTCGTAAACTTTTCAATTTCGGCAGAAATATTATTTGATATATTAAGCCAATTTTAACGCGTCATTTATATGTGTGTCGGTTAATCTGGATCTAACGGGTGATTTGTTTACTGTTCATTAATGAAAATAGTTGCACACGTTGATACCTATAAGTACTATTCAACATAGAATTGATTTTACAAGCAAATTTACGAGTTTACACATCGTACTGGCACTAAATTGAAAATAAGGAAGATCAGGTCAGAACACAGTATAATAATGTGTACCAAATAAACCATTCTCTAAGAATCTAAGATAGTTGTGACACGGTATACATTTTTAATTTTTTAAATTCAGGGCTTGCAAACGTTATAATTATAACGTTATGCACGACAAAAAACGATTGAAATTTGAAACGTAATTACAACGAAAAACGATAAACAAAAAAGATAAAATACCATAAAACAAAACATAACGGTAAACGTAAAATTATATAGAATATCATTAAACGAAAAATAACGCAAAACGAAATAATTTAAAATCGATTTATTTATAAGAATTAATTAAGTTATAATTTTAGTTTCATATAACTATAAATGTATTTTTCCACGTGATTTATTTTTATCTTAGAAATCACAAATACACAAATAATTATTGTTAAATGATGGCATAAAAATCAAGTTTTCAACTATTAACTGATTATTAGACCATTTTATATACTATTTTAGATGACAACGTTTTAATTCAAAATAACGATAAACGCAAAACTTGGATAACCTTTTTAATTCTAAATAACGATAAACGCAAAAACTGTGTAACGTTTTAATTGTAAATAACATAAAACAGAATTTTTTTTTCAATTGCAAGCCCTGTTTTTAATTTTTCATTATTACCGTTAGCCGCGGGCCGCAATAAAAAATGAGCCGAGGGCCGCTAGTTTGACATGCCTGACGTAACGTAATATAAACGTTTGGTATTATAATACGTACGTGTATAGGTATGTGTCTAATGTTTATGCACGTATGTAGGTGCTATCGAGACCACGTCCGGGACGTATCGACACGTACATACGACACGTTCCGGACGATCGGAATCGAAAACCGAGTCGAAAAACGAAAAACAAAAAACCAGACGTTCTCTAAACACCCCGTCGACGACGTACTCGCGCAACGACACCAAAAGACAGTCGTGAGACGACGTAGGTACCTACTATAATCACTTAAAATATTTATGTACAATTATCATAATGTGACTATTCAAAATAATTTACCATCAACAACGACTTCATCAAATTCTCGCAATAGTTCATCTATCTCAAATTCATTCATGTTAAGGTCAAAGTTTTAGGATTTAATACTTATAAATTCAAAGTTGTGGCATAATTAAACAACGTACAAATAATTGTAAATTATAAAATAGTAATACAAATATTTGTAATGAATATTGTTGAGTTCAGTGTTGTATAAAACGATAACACGGAGATACGATGTATTTTGACAATAATATTAAAAATGGACATGCGTGATATTGTCTCAACCTTTATATTCTCTTTGGATTTTGTGTATTACACGTCGTGGTATATATGCTGCCGGAAATGTTAAGATTTAGGAAATGACGACAATTCCTAGTAAATGTTGACAAATCCTAAAATCGGAAGGAAATGATATCATCGCCTAGTATATGTTATCATTTCCTAACGATAGCAGGCAAAGATGCCACATTTTTTTAATTTAATCTGACTTATTTAAATATTACTTTTATCAAAAATAATTATTAATTAATCTACTATCACCTTAATAAATAATCAATAAATAAACAAGTATTTTTTTAACATTTTAATTTATGTAATTTAAGCTTTTTATAATTTTTTTTATGATTTGCTACGTAGTTACTCATTTTTATTTTCACATGGCAAACTTCCATGACATTTAGAATTACAAATTCTAGATGCCGATCTGCAAGCACACCTGTTCGTCTTGCATTTCGTCTTACATTGACATCGGGTATATCCTTGTGCCCCTGAAATACTATTTACAGAAGCTGCCTCACGAAGTGATAACGGTTTTTCTGCTTGACCTGCCGATTTTAAAACAGTACTTAGATCCAATAAATTTGCTTTGCAAGGATTTATTTCTGATCTTGTGTACATACTACATATCGACATAAACCCGTTTTTGATATAATTATCAATTTTTACAGTAAAATATACATTTTTTATATCATTTAAAAAAAAAAAATAAATTAATAAATGTCATTTTGTGCATTTTTTTTATGTATTTTTAGATCATCAAATTCTGGGCCCTAGTGATAACATTGCTTAATAAACTACGGAAATTATGACAATTCCTAGGCGGTGATAACATTGCCTTCTGCTTTTAGGAATTGTCAACATTTACTAGGAATTGTCATCATTTCCTAAATTGTCAACATTTCCGGTAACATATACACTAAATTATGTGGGGTTTTTTTTCTGAAAAATTTGATGTATACAACTCGTTTTTGACATTTTTGGAGATACGTAGTATTGTTTTGGCAACGACGATATGTATGTATACAAATATAAAATACGATTCGAGGAGTACCGCGAGACTGATTTACGGCCGTCCGCTTAACTGTCGTGTGCAATGCCGATATCGTATTATTATTATTATTATTATCATTATTATACCACGGTCGAGACGTATTCGGGTGTATCGGTTTTCGAGAAACAGACGTACACGGATTCTATAATAGACGATCTCGGCTCGGCTGCTCGGCGTGCACGACGCTTGCACAAGCGGTGCCGCTCTGCAGCAGCCCGTTCGGCGTTCTCGGGTCGCGTTTCGAAACGCCGTCGGACAGAGACGGTCTCGGCGGCGCGATGTTTCGTGTGAAAAAATTTCGCGTTTCGACAGGTCCCCGTCCGGATCGGCGCATCACAAATTTTCTCGTAAAATATGTACATAACAACGCTTGTAAAGCGTACCAGAACTCTCTATCGACACCACGAGATTGGAAGAGACGTTCTTCTTTTTCTTCGTCTCTCGTCCCTCGCCGAGTGGACTCAGCTACGCCGTCGTACGTTCACCCGCCATATTTCTCCGCGTCCCCCAAGCGTTTCTCCATCTGCTCCACCGGCTCCTTTGCTTTGACCTACCTCTTTCCTTTACACTCAGATGACAGATAAAAACCAAAAAACCAAAAAAAAAACAAAAACAAAAAATGAGATATTATTTTGATTTCGATTTATCGTCACATTGGATGTACGATTCAACGTATAAAACAAATACAAACGTTCTAAAATATACACGTTCTAGTTGTACTACACGAACGCCTCGGGAGCACAGGAGAATAGCTGATGTAGTCTCGCTGTTCTCCAAGAAACATTGCTCGAATTTAGGAGGGGGAGGGGGTGCAGGTCGACAGAGTAATTTTTTCATAGATTTCAGCGTACCCTTTCATTTAAATATGCGAGAAACGCTATATAAACGCGCCCCCTGGAAATGCAGTCTACTTTTAAACGGTGTCTTTGGAATTTATTTTTGCTTTTGATAATGCGAAATTGAAATCATCAAATAAGACGTATATAAATACTATAGCGTTGTCGTCGTGTTCATTATTCAATTTTGGCCATGTGTAGGGGTGCGGGGGACAAAGTTATAAAATATAGCGGTAAAACTCGTCTGTCACGGAACGCCGTTGTCTAAACCAAAACCGGCGCCGGTCCAAAACGTTTGTTCCGGGCGGAACTCCTTTCGCCCAAAAATGACCTTCCTCTTTTCGCCCACGTCCTCTTTTCGACCAAAAATGAAAAAACAGTTTCCTCTTTTCGCCCAAAAATAATTGCATTCTTTTCGCCCATGGTTTCACGTTTTACATTTTGGAAACCACTGTCTATAAAATATATATAATTATTTATAATGATTAACATTACATTGGTAATACGTACGACATAAAATGACAACAAATGCATGCGAGTCCTTTCACTCATTTTTTAACAAAAGTTTTTATAGTAATTCTCCATCAATTCATATGTGGTTGGCTGTGGTACAAGAAATTCAAACTGATGTTCATATTACATTAAATAGTATTCACTTACAACACTTTCCCAAAGACAGACAAGTAAGAGAACGCCAATTAAAAAACGAAGAAACAATTGAAAAGTACAATAGAGGAGAGTTAAGTCGGTATGAGTTCATTAAATCAATGGCATTCAATTATACAAAAAATGTAAATACAAATTAAATCCATGAATAACTTTTTTTTAACGACGTCATAAAAATAAATGACAAATACCTAAAATAATAACTTATATTAACGAACTAGTGATCACTATTATTAATTATAGACAGTGGTTTCCAAAATGTAAAACGTGAAACCATGGGCGAAAAGAATGCAATTATTTTTGGGCGAAAAGAGGAAACTGTTTTTTCATTTTTGGTCGAAAAGAGGACGTGGGTGAAAAGAGGAAGGTCATTTTTGGGCGAAAAGAGTACCGCCCGTTCCGATCACAGCGCGGCCAATAATAATAATAATAATAATAATAATAATATTATGCCACACTCGCCGGGTCGGTAGCACGATTATTATTCGCGCACTACACGCGCGTGTTTCGAACGTGCAATCGTCTGTACACGGTACGCCGAACACACGTTTCAGGTTTCACCACGGAGATTCGGTGATTTTCGTTTTTATTTTCGTGCCCGTATATTGTCCATGGCGACGCGCTGCAGCGTACGGTGTCCAATGCGTGACCCGTCGTCGCCGCGACCAGCTACGTTTTTCGGTCGCTGATGACTGACTGGTGTCCAGTGCGCGACCGATCATAGCCACTCGGTTTCAATCATTACGATCTTTATCATTTGGTTTTCGAATTTGTCACACCTACCTACGTATGAGTAGAAATTAAAAAAAAAAAAAAACATTGGCTGTACTGAGAGCAAAATGAATTTCAATATTTTTAAAAGACCCAAAAAACGTAGATTTTAAAGGCGAAGCAGCAGAATTTAGTTGCGGGGGGTCCACCTATCCCCCCCTTATAACCGCCACTGGTATGTACATATTTTTCCATATTTAATCAAACTTATTAGTAAGTTCTTTGCATTACAGATATTTTTTATTGCTCAAAAATACTACACGAGTAGGAGAATAGGAACACATTTTAATATTTCCAAAAATCGTATTAAATTTTTTACTCGATACCAATCCAATTCAATTTTTACATAACCACACGATTCCCAATCGGTATAAAAAATTGTTTTAAATAATCGGTAATAACTACGAGCAATATTGTAATTATTTACACTTGTATATTTTTGATCCCGAAGTACTCATTAAGAAACAAACTTTTATTTTGAAGGTTATGCAATATTTCCGAAGTATTCCTCGTTTCCTAGAACGTTCCCTAGAGAACGTTTGTCGTGGCACATCACTGCCCGCGATCCACGATTTCCCCTCGTCGTCGGTTTTTCGTCTGTCCGTCGCAGCGCGTTTCTCGCGGCCGTCCGTTCCGCAGCCTTGCAGGCCACTCGTGAATTATTATTATATCACCACTGCAGTATACACACGAAACATACCCGTTAACCCGCCGCCGCCACGGCACGACCGACGAAAAGCGCGATCGCGTGAGACGCGGTGTTATTCGCAAACGTGTTTCGTTATCGGATCGACGGATCTGCCGTCGTTTCTGCGCCGTACCTACCGCTATAATTATTATTACACACGGCCGCGCGGCAAAACATGGTGTTTTGTGTGTGCGGCGAACGAAGAGTGCTCGCACGAAGGTTCGCTGCCCACCACCGCAGTAGGACTGAAGTTCCTACCCCCCAATGAACAGGGGTGGCAAAAACATCTTCCAACCACCGAGCTACGATCCGAGTTCGGAGTCTCTTGGGATCGAACCGTATTCGTTTAGATTTTAGCAAAATCATCGTTTCGTGTCCTTACAACAACGTATATTTAAGATAAAGAAGGTGTTCGTCGGGTTACGTTATAATTATATTAGGTTTGTTCCGACAAACGGTCGAACCATCGTAGAACTGGTGGGAGCATGCGCAGTATAATTTTTGCGTTCCAACACACCCTAAACGCAAACTCAAACCATCAGGCGGTTGTTCCAACCAGGGACTAGTACCTTTTGGTTTTTTCGGTTATGGTTCTGGTTCCGGTACTAAATTTTTTTATTTAAAGGTTCCGGTTCTGGTTCCGGTTTTTGACAAATTCAAAATAAGAATTAGGGTTAGGGTTCCGGTTTCATAGGGTTCCAAATGTTATTCAAAAAAAAATTTTTTACAGTATGACGTGTTTAATTTTTTGATAGGTATCTATACATAAAATAGTTGTACATGTGTTACCAATCAACAATATCGATAATTCCATCATCATGTTTATTGTATACGAATTAGGTATACATAATATATACAATTTATTTTATTTTTATACTGCATATGACATATCGGCTTAGTTATAAAATATAAAATGTTAGTTGAAATACAATAAGTTAGACAGAGATAGGTACGTTAAACTATTATGATTAATTAGCAACAATTTTCTATATCGATAGATCGATGCTTATCAATGGGTATTCTCTATTTTTATTATAAGATATTACAAAAGTAAGAATTAAACTAAAAATTTAACATTTTTTTTTTTAATATGTATTCATTATTTTTTGTGAAGCCCGATATTTGTCATCTTAAGTATAGGTTCCGGTTCGATTCCGGTTATTTCAAAATTTAAAAATTCGGTTCCGGTTAGATTCCGGTTCTTAATATTTTAGGGGTTTTTGGGTTCCAGAACCGGTTCTTTTCGGTTCGGTTCCAGTCCCTGGTTCCAACACTTCATTAGATCAGTTTTAGGATTGGTTGTGGACAATCGAAACAGTCCGCTGATTCCGACGGGGACTAATAGTCAGAGCACGGTCTTACATACAGGTCGGGTCACTCATCATTATCGCAATGCATATCGCTATTTCACTTACTGATGATCGAATTAGTCAAAATGACCTGCAGCGCCATCTATTATCATTATTATAACAAATCATTAATTGTGATGAAAATACTAAATAGTAAATAAGAATTAAGAATACAAGTTACAACTTACAAGTTACAAGTAAGAAATAATTATAGTCAACTTTTAAATTTTAAAAGCAGTCATGCAGATTGTAAATTGTAACTGTGCGCTGTGTGTAAAAGTATTTTCAAATACGCGATACAAAAAATAACTATAGTTTTTGTATACAAATTACAAGTTAACTATACCACTTCATTGAATACCTGCTCATAATCAAGAATTAAAGTATCCAATATTATGAAATGTATTTGAATAAAAAAAGCTTCTAACCCTAATAATTTCTGAGTTATGAAGAAATAACCAAATCTTAAAAGTGAAAATCTCGTTTACGGCGGATTTTTACTGATTTTGCCGTTTTTACTCAGTTTTTCGACTGTTTTTCCTCGTTCCTGGAATAACTATGAGGAATTTTGAAAAATGACCTCTCTAAAGTACCATATCAGTCCAATTTCAAATCTAAAAAGTTGGTGGACGAAACTTTTGGACCAGGATTTCTATACGAAAAAGTGTTTACAGAAAAAAAATAATAATTAAAAAAAAAAAATAAACATCATTGTAAAACCATAAGATCCTTCGCTTCACTCAGAATCTAAAACATATTTAGTAAGTACCTATTATACAATACATGTCATGTTAGTTATTACTTTTTGCAGTATTCTCAGATAATGTAAAAGCATTTGTCTTTTCCTGGCTAGAAGTACAGTCATAGTCATTTTTATGCTTGGATTATTTATGTTTTTATGACATAGAATGTAGATGTATTTACCTATAAATGTCCAATATTTTTGTAGGAAAATTAATTTAAAAAAAAAACTTATAAATATTATTTTATATAGAATTATAGTTAAAACCAAAAAGCATAACAATTGTATAGTTTATTCACATAATAATTAACTAATTAATGATTTATATTTAATATAGGTATCTCAAGTACAGCAAAATTTAGAAAACTTCATCTTTTGTCGGAATTGTAAATAAAAAATCAGAAGGTGTTTCACACATCTTAATCATGCACTTCTTGGTCGGCATTGTAAATACATACAAAATTAACTGGTTAACTACCTCAGTAATTTTTAATATAAATATTTATTATAAAAAAGTTTACTATAGTCCATAAATGATACACGTGTCATTTAACCTGTTAAAGTATTATATTATGGCTATATGATTAAACAAAAAAAATTCTTCGCCTCAACTAGCTTAAATTTACCGCCAAATACCAGTATCCACTATCAAAAAAATAGCGGCAAATGGCATACGATAAACGTTGTAAAGTATTTCCGTTAGATGGCGTTCTAGGTCTTTTTGACTTTTCTGTTCATCATTATGTATACCCAAAAGATTAGCTAGTTGCCGGACCTGTATGTAAGACCGTGAGTCAGAGAAACTATTAATATATTTATCATTCGTGTTATCAATTATTCGCGTTTGAATTTTCATGTAACGATTGTAACGTCTATCAACTATTTTTTTGTTTCACAACGTATAAACTATTTTATGTTTAGTGAAATAAATATTAATTAATTTAATAAAAAAAATATATTATAATTATAATTGTAAAACATTTAAAATGGAAGGTATGTACATAGTAATATGTTCGTTCCTTATTTGAGGGACAGTAATAATTAATTTCAATCCGTCGTCAGATGAACAACTAGGTCATATCTTATTATCATTGAAAATCCGAAAAGCGTTCCAACAGAGCTCCGAGTCCGTGATCAATCCATATGAACGCATGCGCAGTAAATCAATCACGGATCAGTCGGCAACTAATCCCGAATTCCGTGTCGGAACAAACCTATTATTGTATTATATTAAGAAGAATATACGACACGTCGTATGTGACTAACTGACAAACGATGAAAATAAACCATTTTGATGACCGTAATCTGTTAGATCACTGTACAACGGAACGCGACCGGCCGATATTGGAAAAATCAACATTTACTAGGTACGATCGATCGATGGTCCTAAAATGATCGACTGGTTGACGACCCCTGCCCTAGAACGTGGTGCAGACGGAAAAATGACCGAGACTCGCCTAAAACCCGTTCACGGTTCGTCTAAAAGAGGCGGAACGTACTTTTGCTACCTATCGATTTATTTTTTAATAGGTCGGTCTAAAAAATAAACAAAAGTAGCGTGTTATTCCAGTTCCGTTTATTTCGTAACACCGTTTAGCAATTTTCAAAGCGCCGTGAGGAAAAATTTGAAATTTAAATCATGAATCGTCACGTATATATATACTATAAGTATACATATTATACGGGTACACGTTCCGTGCAGCAGTCGAGTGTTCGAGTGTATCTAATTGCGTCTGTTATAATTTGCACTGACGTCACGTCAATGTACAGATAAAATCGCGATTATTGACAATTGTTAGGAAATAAATAGAACCGTCGAAACGATGCACTGTATATAATAAATAATTTATTCGTTTCGAGTGTGCTCTTCGCGGGGCTATAATTAATGCGTGTACATAATATATGTGCGTAAACGATATCCGTACGGTTTATTTTTATCGCGTTTGTCACTTAAAAAGACTATTATGGATTTGTATTCATTATTGCATTCTCGTGTTGAAAAAAAAATGAAAAGAAAACATCGAAGAACGTGTTTTTTTCCCCGTGCAAAACGTTCTAGACGAAAATAACAGTAATAATAAATAATAATAATAATAATAATAATAAACGTATTATAATCATTCCGTTTGGCGGCGAATTTTTCCCATTGAAATCGGTCAAAGCATTTTATTTTTTCTTCTTTAAACAGTAAAAATAAGAACGCGAACATCGTGCATGTTATTATTGTTATTATTTTATTAAATACGATGTATTCAAATACCGGCAATTTCACTCGCCGCTACGGAATAAATAGTTTCGAGTACTTTCACACTCTGCGCACTTTGGTGATAATGTATTCATAATTTTTTTTTAAATTTTTTTTTCACAATCATTTTACTCGGAGCGTTTGTTACCAATCGTGGTCATGTTCTGTTTACTGTGCGGGTGATGGGTTATACCGCGCGGTACAGTGTCAATGGAAACTGATTAGTGGGATAAAGTATGATGTCGGCGTGGAAAAAAAAAACAACAGGACGACGGTGATATCGCAACAGCCGTTGGTAACGCTCTACACTTCGATCGAGTACCCGCTGGTCGTTATTGAGTTGGGGCGTCGAAACGATTCGAATAAATATTAGTGCAGTCGGAGATTTGATTTGTGTTTTGTCACCTCTACATTTAATACGATTATTTTAATAAGGCGCCTCTTCGTGGTGTTTCGAGTACCAAACAACGGTGCTATATGTTACCGCAACGTTCGAAAATCATCGTTATTCTAGAATTTTCATAAATCTACGCGTTGTAGTTTGTCCGTAAAACGAATTGCCGCGCGTACGCGCGAAAACAACAAAAACGGCGTTAACGTCTCTCGTACTACGAGTTTCCGATTCGAGTAAACAACAGCTGAATATAATCAGTACGTTCGATAAAATCCCTGTGGCTGTTCATTCCGTAATTCGTTTCTATAATTTATTTAACGGTTCAACACATGCGTGTGAGTTACGATCGAAATAACTGCAACTGTCATTTTAGACCATAGATTCCCAAAGTGGTCTATATCGACCCCCTGGGGTCGATTCTGACTTGTAAGGGGTCTATGTCAACGAAAATTAAAATTGGGGGTGCACTATGTGTAAATAGGGGTCCACGAGAGTTATAAGTCAAAAATGAATGTCGTAAATTTTACGAAAAAATCGATACAATAAATATATATATTTAATAATATGTGTGTGACGATGCGATATTTATCCTGCTTTATGGAGTATCGCAAGAAAGTTTTTGATAGCTATTCCGTCATCATACTGCGTGGAAAGGGGTTTCAGCACTGTTGTCAATCTTCTTACAAAAAAAAAAGAAATAGATTGGAAATCACTGATAGAGGAGAATTGAGGTTAAACCTGACTAATTTGAAGCCAAATATTGCAAATCTACTATCAACGCATCAGGTTCATCCTTCCCATTAAAGATATATATTTCAAAACTAACCTTGATTTTTTTTTTTTATATGTTATTAAATTTTTATTTGCATTTATTATCGTTTTAATTACTAAAAAAAATGATTTGAATATTGTCATTATTAAAGAAATAAAGGTATTATTATTAAAAACAAAATTTTATTTAAAAAAAATGTACTCCATATTTAGGGGTCTACGAAAATGGAAAAAGTTGGCAAGTGGTCTACGGAGCAAAAAAGTTTGGGAACCTCTGTTTTAGACTGTTGCACCGGCCGTACGTGGCAATCGTTTACTCGATATATTTTGTGTAGCGTACTGTTATATTGATGCAGTCTTTTGTTTCGTTCGTTTGTTATAAAAAAGCAAATAACGATTATTTAAAAACACGTAAACACGATGACATTTTTATTACGACGACGCGAGACCGGCGTGTCGAAGAACTGCAGTCCTATGCCCGTCGGCGTCACATTTTTACTGCCTGTCATATAGTTATGTAATCCTATCACGTATTATTCTAGATCATTATTACAGTTTGGATTGAACTCTATACGTCCGTAGTCCTGCCGCCGTTATCGTTTCGTACAGACCACAAACAGCAGTGCAGTCGATTAGTTTCAAATATAAAAAAAAATTAAAAAAATAAATAAAAATGCTGTTAATACTTTCAACGCCCGTTCGTTATTCGGGGTTCACGGAGTTACAGATATATTACGCTAATGTCAATCAATCATTCCGCGTGTTCAATGTCATTTTTTTTCTCTTATTATACAGACCGTTATTATAACATGATAACATATAATCAAATGTTTAAAAAAAAAATAAAAAAATATTATAATGTTATGATGAGACACCGTATAGTCGGACATTAAGTATTCGTATTCTTTGTTTTATTTCAAACACGTAGACTTTTTTCAATTATTATTCCCGTCCGATTTGGCCAGCCGTTTATCAATGATTAATAACACGCCTGTGCGTTACTGAAATTTAAGTATAAAACCTGTTTCATAACTGTAAAAATAATTAGGCTCACTTAAATGTATGAGGTTTACTGAAGCGAGCGGTTTTGCAGCGTGTACTGCAATGCAATGTATGTGATGTAGGTATACGCATCAAATATAAATTTTAAATTATTTTTCAAGTACTTCTTACTGATGATTTTTTTTTCATTTATTAATTTATTTTTTATTTCGATATCGAGTGTAATCGAGTAGTCTATTCAAGTTATTTAATATTTATTAATATACATAATATACATAATGTATTAATATATTTATATTGCATATTATTCATATGAACGATACTGTACCTATACGTATTACGTAGAATTAAATCAATAAAATTATACATCGTTTATAATAGCAAAATAACGAGGTTCATAAAAATGTAAACGTACTCGTACAATGTGTTCCGAGGCAAATATTCTAAAATAATATTGTCGAGTTTCAAATATTATACCCATTATATCCGATAATCCGTTGCGAATATTTTAAAACGACTAGCGCGTATATATTATAATAATGGAAAACCTATTCGGTTTGGAGAGGGTTTGGCCTGTTCGGGGCTCTGCAGACGCTTAGTCCGTTAATACTCAAATGATTTTATGGATTTATTGTGCACGAAAATAATTCATACAGCTCCGACGTGCTTGTAGATTTTAAACGAGGCAACGCCGCGTATTCTAATAACAATCAAACGGCACTAAAAAAAAAAAATTCCGTGTTTTTTACTTAATACGTCGACGTCGGATGATTCGTGTTCGATTCGTGAACTTTAGTCGTCATATTAAAATAATTATCGACGGATTAGATTTACAAAACGTATTTACGTGCGTACTCGTCGATTCGCTCACTATAACACGTAAACGTAAACGTGTGCGAGTAAATAAAATCACTAGTGAATATTTACCGGGGGTAAAAAATCACTAGCGGATATTTACCGGGGGATATAATTTTACTAGATTAAATTAAGTTTTTCATCATGGTCCTCGAGGAAGCCCAGGTCCCGGAGAAAATACTCAAGTACCCCCCCTCTAGTTGGGCCTGTTAATATACTTGAAACTTACTTGATGAGTTATCAACGAACTAGTTGTGTATTTTCAATATATATATATATATATATATATATATATATATCTTATACCATAAAATAAATAAATAATTAACCATAGTGAATATTTACCCCCGGTAAAATATATCTAGGGAAATTATACCCCCCCCCCCAAATAAATTGTCGCTAGTGAAATTTTACCTCCCGGTAAATATTCGCTAGTGAAATTTTACCTCCCGGTAAATATTTACCAGTGAAATTTTACCTCCCGGTAAATAATCACTAGTGAAATTTCACGGGGGTAAATAATCCCGGTTACACCGGCGCGTGGGTTTAAATACCGCCCCGACACGATGCGTCGGCGTTTTAGAAAAGTGTTGTCGACTACGAAAAGAGTGACAAATATTCTTCTCGTACGACGTGACGCGTTCGGTATTTACACGGCTTGTCACACCGCAGATAATGTGATATTGTACGCCAACTACAGCTAGCTCGGCTCAAGTGCGTGTGCACGGCTTATTCGTGGATTAATCCCGTGTAAAACGATTAGTTAGACGACATATAATATCGTTGTCGGTGTGCAATATTTTTGAATGTTTCGAGTTTTTTCAAGAATGACACACTGTCGGATTATTATTACATAATAGTTGAGTATTGTATAATTATAACTCGTTACACATTTTGCAGGTATTATCTTAAAAAAAAAAAAATAAAATAATTATAATAACGATTATGTTATTGTTGATGATGATATTATATTATGTGTTCATAGAAATCTATGGTCGCCGGTATATTTCACAGTTTTACTCAATTCGTCGGTAGTTTCCTCTGACGTCTCGATAGACTTTTTAGGGTTGTGTCTCAAAGCAACGCTTCTTTAAAGAGGCCGATCGGACGAAATTTCTTTTTCGGGCTAAAAGACGTTTTTGAATAGTTTTGATTACCAGGAAAAAAACAACGGAACGGATGTAAAAAAAAAACACACAAACACGTCATATGAGTATGTAACGACGACATCATAGTTTTCGGAAAATCCGTCCGCAGTTTCCGACGGGTTTGAAAAAAAAACCTTGTGTACAATGTACCGAAGCACGTATTGTGATGCAACCGGTGCAGTGGTGTATATATAGGGGTGGTCTAAGGGTAGTGTATACACTCACCAGAATGAAAAAAAAAACAAAAATAAAATACATATACATGTTTAAAATCTTTGCCGTGATAAAATTTCATAGATGAGTTATACAAAAGCTGCAAAAGACGGTTGAACTTTATTTTGTAAATTTATCAGTACTGCAAAAATAAATGTTGTGAATTTACCCTATTAAAAAATATTTATTTAAAAAGTGTTTACAATAAATATAAAATTATAATAATTATATTGGAAATTTAGATTGTTTGTAAAAAGAACGATTATGATTTTGAATAACTCCCGAAAATTTGCTCGGGTATGCAAATATTTTTAATACTGGATCCCTCCCCAAAAAAAACCGTTGATAATACGCCACTGGATACAATATTAACGCGTACCTAGTGTAATAGACGTTTGGACCGTTGCACCTCGAACTCATCGCTCGAACCCGACAAAGTGCGTTATAATAATAGGTAATGTTATATTGTTATTATGTTTTATTAATACGACGACGACGACGACGACGTGGTTACGCGACAACCTAGAAATACTTTTACGTCAACGACTTAACGATCGTCCTTCCTCGCGCGCCCCGAACGATAATAATTCTCTAAACGGTTAATAATTATTGTTATTTCATTTATTAAACACGACACGGCACGAATAACGTGGTGTGTTATCTCGGTTTTCGACAATGTGTGACGTGAACCAGACGTAAAAAGATGTGCCGTCCCGCGTCCACACACACATAATTAATGACAATATTCGACACGTATTCCGCGCCGCGTATTATTATAATATCGCACGCACATTCCGTACGTTTGCTCAACTCATCTTAACCCCTACTCAGTGGCGCCGATCCCTGTGTCTAGTTATTGGCTGCGAAAAACACTAGCTAAAATATTTTTAATGTATGAATAAAGTCATAAACTATTCGTTGTGTCTAACATTATGAATTGTGATAAAGCTATTCGCTAAACCAGCGGTTCCCAAACTGTGAGGCGAGCCTCCCTTGGGAACCTCAAGCATTTAGCAGGGGAGGCGCGAAGGATCCATAAAGGATAAATGTAAAAGAAAAAGCTAAGTTTGGCCCAGAAATTGTCAAATGTGTTTGAATTTTTTATAGTAAGTAGTAATACGACAATAATATATGATGGAAATTTCAAGTTCCTAGCAACATTACTTTTAGAGTAATGACGAATTTACCAACGTCGATTTGACGAGTGTCGTTTACGTCAAATTTAGCAGTTTTTTTTCCATTTAAGACTGTTTTTCCGCTCGCCTGGAAAAACTATTGAGACAAGAGCTTGGTGAACCCACAAAGTACCATCAACATCGAATTTCCGATCTATTGCGTTGCTGGATTTATTTATTCGCGGGAGGCGCGATTGATTATTTCATTTTTAGGGATGCGTGAATCAAAATAGTTTGGGAACCACTGCGCTAAACCATCGAGTAATGTTATAGGCTAATTGCTAGTTTTACTCTATGGTAATAACGCCGCAAGAACTATTGCACGCCTTAACACACGGCCCTGTCGGCACTCTATACCAGCGTTTCCCAACCTTTTTGCAATGGCGACCCATAAATTTAATCTTTATTAGGTACGCGACCTTCCCCCCCCCCTAAAAAAAGTAAATAAATATGATTTTTACTATAATCCATTTTATCATTGAGTTTTTTATAAAATACAATACGAATACAATATACTGAATAATAATAACTTAATTAATAAATAAATAAATAAAATAAATTATAAAAAAATACAAGAAATTAGTATAATAGAAAATTTAGTGTGAATTTTGATTTTGGACACTGTTGCATAAAATTTCCCACCGGGGTACAATTTCAGTAGTCTCGATGTACCACTCGTTGCTCAACTGCATATTATGGATTATGGAAAAACGACCGAGATCGATCGCATCGACTAGTCACTAGTCATTAGCACCTTTACTGATAAGATAAAAATTGATAAAAATTCCATAATCGTAATAACTTTACGTCATTTATTCTACAATACTAGTTATTTATACTATTTATCAATTTAAGACTAAAATAACTGTAATCGTAACCGCGAGTCGCGACCCATCAAAAACTTTCGCGACCCATGGTTTGGGAAACGCTGCTCTATACAATAACTTTTTACTTGTAGTCATTCAAATTGTATATCGACGGAAGCAAAAAAATGAGCGTCAATCGTTCAACCAATTGTGGTTAGGTGGATGGATACTTGCTTCGTAGGCACGGTCATAATGCTTTGCAATACCTCTAAAAACTGAAATTTATAATACCTCTACCGAATTCAATAGAGACACAACTCGTTGGTTAATAAGTACCGAATTCACAGGTCTTTTGTAACGAAATCGAATATAGTATATTTACGGTGATCCAATTCCAATATTGTAATTATTTATTTCTAAGCTCGAGTTTATAATTTTTGAGTTTCTCTCGTATATCGTATAATACAGTTTAAAGTTAAAAATGTCAATAGCTGTTGGTCAATAAGCACTTTGCAATGTGATCTAAAGTATGTGTAATCAAATAGCTATCATATAGTTTTATTTTCAGATTGTATAAAATTATTGAAATTTATATTATGTTATGTTTATGTCATAGATCAGACTCCTGGGTCCAGTGTATTCTAGTTTCAGAGTAATAAAAATAAATACAATTATGATGTCGTGTTTTTGTCAGATTAAACAACGACGCGTATATAAAATTTAAATACGTAATGATGATAATAAATACATGTGATCCGGGCGACGGACGTGCGCCGATGTGTCACGAACACACATTACACATTATCGTTGTAATAATATTTAATACGATTATTATATCTTTCGTTATCTTTCGTTTACACTACCTCCGTCGTCACTCGTACATTATCGCCGCCGTCGTCGTCGTCGTATGATGTGATAATAATATTCTATTGATTTTATTCTTAACACACTTGTTCGAGTCATCGCTCATACTCGCGTGCGCGCGCGCTCTTACGGCTGCTTTTCAAACGCGCGCTGCGCAGTATTTGAATATCGTAATACCGCGCGTACTCGAGACCGCAACGACGTTACCGACACAGGGTGTGCCTATAGTGTTTTATCCGTAAATTTCGTCTACTACCTCTTGAGCGGATCAAGAGCAAAGATATATTATATACCTATGTTCGTTTACTTTGATCGCGAAAATAAATGTAATGTCACAAAAAAAACCCCCCTCGTCAGTTTGGGTAAATTTTTATCATATTTTATTACACTATAGGAGGTCGACGGTACGAGTGAAAATAAAAAAAAAATAAATTATTCATAATATCAAAAGCGTTTTATCAAATCGTCCGTAATTTTGGATGACGAGTTTTGGCCAATATGATAAAAAAGAGGAAAAATAATTTAATATTACAATATTTAACATCTACTGTATTCCTAATGTACTATGTTTATGTTTACCTTCGAGTCATTGCGTTCGCATTGTTACGATGAGTTTCGCGAAAAAATCAAATTCGATTTTATCATATTTTATCCCCTGGCCTTGTCCGATGTTCAAAGATAATACGTAATATAGTGCGCGCGTTCGGACACTCGTCTACAAGTCGGTATGGTCTCGACGGGAAAATCACTGCGTGTAGGGATCCCATACCCGATTTAGAACACGTACGTTTCTCCCCCCCATTACCGAAAATGACAATTTTTTTTTACGCCAATATTTAGTACCAAATTTGTAAAAATTTGTACGATTGAACACGCAATTTGTACCGGTTTGGTTTAAAAGCAATTTGTAAAATACTTCGGGGGGGCTGAAGAAACATTTCCCCAGCCCCCAATCTGAGAAAAATCGAATATTCTAACAAATTCTTTTTCGTGCAATTTGTACCCAATTTGTACGAATTTGTACGATCGGTCCCCCGACCCTCATCCCATCCCTTCTTATGGAAAATTCGATTTTCGAATTTGGCGTTTCCCCAGCCCAGTACGGGTAGTGGGGGATCTGGAGAAACGGATCCGCGTCGGAAACGCCGTTCGACTCGTATTTCACGTCACCGACGCGACGACGTCCCCGTTCACTCGACGTAATCGCGCGGGCAATCGGGCACGACACGCGTTCCGGTCGTTTTTCATGTCGTCCGAACCGATTTCGTTTGATGCCGATTTCGAGGACGCATCGTCGCCGCGTCGAAACGATTGCCGATTATAGAGCCGTGCGGCCGACGACGTCATCTCGTCAGTAATATTTTGCGCGTGCCGCGGTACGTAAACGGCCGCGGCGCGTATTATATTATGGCGTTATCGCGTTCAAACGAAGATCGACTTGTTGCTGCTGCCTCCGTGGCGATGGCCACAACACGGTCTACATATTAATGATAACGCGTAACAACAACAACAACGATAATAATAATAATAATAAATTGCGATGACGTGTATATGTTATATAATATGATATATATAAATAAATAAAAATAATACCTAGATTTTAACAAAATATAAAATATGCTCTTAAAATTAAAAAAAAATGACCTTAAAATGCTAAAAAATGAAAAATAAAAACTATTTATTTGTACACGTAGATTACCAAATCACATTTTGTGCTTTAAAAGCTATATCCTGTATATCAGGGGCGGCCAAACGGTCGATCGCGATCGACCGGTCGATCGCGGACAGTTTCAAAGTCGATCAATTCATTTTTAGGGATAACTACAAAATTTTCTATGAAAGTCGATCCTTAAAGGTGAAGTATATTTTTAGTAGATCGTGACCAAAAAAAGTTTGGCCACCCCTGCTGTATATCATAAAAAAAAAAATGCAAAATCCTATACTCTCCTAGTCCTAGTAATAACTATAATAACAATGATAACGGTCAAAGGGTCGTCCAGTACTCGGTTTCTACCTACCTTGGTCACCTAACCTACGACGTACACACCGGTAGAAAATACTCGACGCGCGTATAAGCGAAATCGAATAATATGTGCGTGTGTGCTGTGTAAGTTATTATCACACGCAATAAGCCAAGACGAACCGAGAAAAAACAAACGCAAAATGCGAACTTAAATCGCATTCGAAATTCCTTCGAAAAACTCGTTTTCACACGCATCGTAGTATTGTACGACTCGATTCTATTGAATTTCAAAGACGGTTTTGAGTTATTTACCATACAATTTACGTCTACACTGTTGATTGCAGTTATGTACTATGATGATTGGTTTTGCTCGATCACGCGTACGATTTTCGAACTCTTAAAACGACGACGTAGGAAATAATAATATGGTGTGCTCTGGCTACAGCCGATTCCGTGCGTTATGTAACGATAGTCGCTAGCTGTTGTAAGAGACGTCTATATTTCTCCGTGATGAGTGGAAAAACGTCACGTCGACACAAGTACGTTTATTATTTTTATTATTATTAATTACGCCGGACGAGTGTCGGTACGACCTGTTAGATTTTTCCCGTAATTTATCGTTGTTTGTTTATTTATTGATTTTTTTCCAATTTCCGTTCGACTTTGTCAAGTGATAATAATTGAACACGACGATGGTTCATTGTTTTCCGTTACGTTTTCCGTTATTCGCTGCAATCGTTTATTGAAAAGTTTTACACTGTAATCATAGCGCCGCGTATATTATAATGACGTTTCGAAACCCTATATTATTATTATCATCGCACCGGAGGCGGCGACGACTCACCGGTGCCGCGCGTCCGATGTGCCGGAGAATACCGGCAATTTCGCGCGATGACTGTCCAATTAAAAGAGCAAAAAAAAAATAGAAAAAAAAATCGCTCAGTTCATTTCCGCCACGAACGATTAGACAATACGTCGTGTGTGAACCGCGCGCGCGCGCGCGCGTGTGTGTAAAGTATAATAATATGTACGTTAGTCGTTAACCCCGTCGCGAATAATAACTCGCGGGGAGACCGTCCGTCTTCCGGCGCGAACCGATTCGGCGGTGTAAGTTTAACGAAATTTATTTATTTATTAATTTCGGTTTTTTTTTTGTTTTTTTCAAATGTGTATTCTCCGGACAAGGTCGAATCCACGCGTGAACGTGGAAACGTATAAAAGCGGTTTTGTTCTGTTAAATAACCCGGCTGCGATGTAACGTTATATCCGCATCGCGCGTTGCACGCCGGTATATAATAACGTATCGGTAGGTACATACGGTATTATACGTATGTAAATGAAACGAAAGCCGGCCAATAGGATGTGTATACACATAAATATAATATAATATTTGCCATACGGGGAACACGGCGATGATTTGCCGCGTTGATGGTTTATCGAAACATACCTCTCTAAAAACATACCAACCCACCGATGACGTCATATCATATTTTGTTATTTGTACATTATATTATCCATATCCATATCCATGTATATATATATATGTATAATAATAGTGAGGGTCCATTGTGTGAAATTCTCGGGGCACTCCTTCGACCTCCTCCGTGACGTGGTCGCGCGGGCAATAATAATAACAATGATAAAAAACACACACACACACACAACACGTCGTCGCCGTCGTTACCGTCGTGCGAAACTCTTGACTTCCGCGTGACGTATTAGAAAATTTATCCGAGACAGATAAAAACTATATATATACGTGTAGCTTACGTCGATTACGAGTCGTGCGGATCGCGGACGGACTGTGCTGAAAAATATGTAACAACCGTCGTCGCTCGAGACGCGATGTATAATACAATATATTATATCGTTACGAAATCTCGATAACGATTTCGCTATAGAGATTTCGAGTCGTGAAAAAGCTTTGGACCGCGGGGAAGTTGACCCCTCATGGGGGGACCTTACCGCTCAGACGTGCGCAGACCTTTATGGCGGCAAGTGCAACGGGTAGGGTAAACGTTTCGTGTTGTCGTCCACTCGGGTCGTCGCCCGCAGAAAAGTTTTCCCGAGTCCATAAGACAACGTCTCATCTCTTTTTTTTTTTTTTTTTGGACTTTTATATCTATTAAGATCGCATTGTACGTAAATACCCAATCACGGCCTTGATCGGCCTTACGCATCGTCGGCTCCTATGATTTATATTTTATTAAATCGAAGACATTCAGTTGTTTTGGTTCGCGTTTTCATAAAACCGTTTTCAACCATTTAATAATATTACACTATAGCAGTGACTGCCGTGTTTCGAAATTCGGATAACCTGCGATAGCGATACAGTTGATTTTTAATTTTATTAACTCTTGGATCTACGGTCACGTCGACATTGTCTGATTCGACACATTTGCAACATTTCTATTGTGCGTTTCGAATGAAATTCAGCTCGCCGCAGCGGGAGCGGTCACTGCCGGACCCTATAGTAAACACGCGACTTTTTCCACTGAACAATAACCGATCGCGGTCCCGCCGCCGAGTCGTACGGGTTACGTCGGTATGCCCTGTATATCCACCACGCGACACACGTCTTAGGTACATCAATATTATTATACTCGGGTTTTTCAGTGGCACACAAAAAGCCGTTCGGCCCTTCGTCGTCGCTCCACAACGACACGAACGCACCCCTGCACAACGCGCTAAATCGTTATTTCATATTATTATCACACGACAAAAGAGTAGAGCAAGGACTTTCACGCATTTGCATATTTTTTCTGGTAAACTTTATCGTACGCTTATCAAGTACAAAATACATTTCATTACGTTTATGATGAAATACTCAAAGTTTTTAGTCCATGTTTTTGCATGTTTGGATATTTTTTGGTTTAAGGGGCATATTTTTGATTATAAGAGCATATTTTAAGCTTTTAGTGCATATTTTGATGGTTTACCGAAGATCAAGCGCTTTGGTGAAAACTTTTCATGAATCAGGGTCAACAATTCGTTATAAACTTATAAAGACGATAAAGATAAATTTTATCTTGAAATAATAATAATGGTCAGTATTTATTATATCTATTTTCGTATTTTTATTTAACTAATAGGTATGAAATAGTAGGTATGTGGTACGTTTTCTGTTATTCGCAAATATCAAAGAAATGTTAATAATTCAGTGCAATTCTAGTTCTCGTAAGGTAAATATTTGAGAATAATTCAACAATTATTTTAAAACACCTCTTTTGTTTTATTGGACGCGAAATAATAATTAAGAAGAATGGTTTCCAACATTCAAAAAAGATTCCAAATCAATTTGACAAAATAAATCTAGACGAAACTTATATAGAATAATAATAAAATTAATTTTTTTAAGGGCATATTTAACGGCATGTTTTTAATTTTTTGATGCATAAGTGCATATTTTATAATGCATAGGTATTTGATGATTTTTTAGTGCATGAAAGTCCTTGCTTTACAACAGAGCGTTCACTCGAACGTCATGAAAATTGTAATAATAATAATGATAATTTTTTTTTTTTTACAACCCGAGGGTTGGTTTTCACAACATTCTTCTTAGGGTCAACAACCCGAGGGTTGGTTTGCCACAAAGAAAAGTCGTTACTAGGGAAGGAAAGGTTACTGTGCAGTGGTTTCCCGTTGCCTTTTGCACAGTAGATAATAATACAAATACACAATAATAATAATACAAATACACAATAATAATAATACAAATACACAATAATAATAATAATAATTCAAACCCGACGACCTTAGAGACGGCCGCGGTGACCGACACGCTGAAAAGACGCGGAGCAGCGCGCCGCGGAGACCGGGAGCAGACGAGAACAACGCGTTACGACGCTCATCCATTATTTCGCGAGTTCGGTCGTCCGCCGCCGCCGCCGCCGCCGCCGCAGCCGGTCGCCGCGCGGTATCGGTGGTGGCGGCGGCGGCGGCGGCGGCGGCGTATCAGCCGCACGGCTCTTCGGTCCTCAGTCGTCATCGTGTGGCCGTCGCTCGTGCGTGTCGCGTCGCTCGCCGTCGCAACAATTTGCCGTCGTGACCGTCGTTCGGCCGGGTTTTTTTTTGAACGAGAGTATTTAATTAATTTTTAATAAATTTTTTGTGCGCGTCGAAGTCGTGTTTTTGTCGGTTGTCACAATTTCGTTACAACAAAACGATTCCGAGTTGCCGTCGTCTCCTTTGCACCGCCCCTACCCCCCCGTGAGTTCTCGAAAAGAAAAGATCGAAGAATACGACATAATAATTTAATATCATACGTGTACGAAGTGACTACGCGATCACGCCGCCCGGACCGGCTGAAAAATCGTAAGTGCGACGCGAACGAATTTCTCGACATCACAATATCGGTCGCGTGCGAGTTTTTTCGGGTTTTTTTTTTTTCTTCTCGATTTTGACGTTTTTCCGTCGATCGTCGTACGATCGATAGTACGACAGTACACACCGGTCGATTTTTTTCTCTCGACAATCGCGAACGCACGGCACTAGCAGTTCGCTCGTAAACACGCGCGAGAATAGCGACCAGAGCCGATCGGTACGGTCGCCGTCGCGATCATGATCGGTCCGCGCCGCGCGGGCTCCGTAACCGCGAATCGCACGCGGCGGTACCGTCCGTGTGGTGTCCGTCCTCCGACGACCGCGCCGTCGACGACGTCGTCCTGAGCGCCGCGCAGAATCCCGCGGATAACACACAAACACACACGAAACAACTGTTGAGTCGTTCATCGTTGACGAAGCGCCGCCCCGCGCGTTTCCAGACGACACGTGATCGCCGCACAGGTAATTATTCATTAACGCGCGTACTTACTTATATTATAACAACGCATTTGTGTGTGTGTGTGTGTACACTAGGGATCTCGGTCTGGTACGTGCAGTGGCGTATTTACGGAGGGGGTCCCCGGGTCTCGACCCCCCCCCAGAAGAATACAAAATTAAATTTATGTCTGAAATGAAATGTACTTTTTAATAAAATAATAAATACATTTACAAGATTCCAGACTCAAATACAAAATATACTATACAATTGTTTTTAGAAGTCATAAATGACTTATTATTACGATACATTTTTATATTATATTATGTTATAGTTTGTAATTCAGCGATAATGGTGAAGAGGGTTACTCGGAATACAAAAAAATATTTTTTGGACCCCTCCCCCCAGGAAAAATTTAAAAATACGCCACTGGGTACGTGTATTGATATACACGTGTACACGTAGACCACACCTTAAATAGTAAAATGTACGAATCCCGTGTATTTAAGGTCCAGTAGTTTTTATCGACTTTAAATGAAAAAAAAAAAATTAATAATATTGCTATGTAATACTGACGTGTGGAACACTATTTTTGGTGGTGTTATTTCACTTAGTTAATGTAATCTTATGTCGTTTGCGATCACCCGATAATTACAACTAGATTATTGTGACATACAGGTAAAATCCAACGTTGATATTTTATGTTTTAAGTTCTTTAATTTATTGCCCAAGAAAATAAAACCTTAAAAATGTTTATAAAAATAAATATATTAATACTTTTTTTTTAAATGACATATTATTTTAAATTTCTTACTAAAATATATTTATATGATAACAGGGGGGGGAATGTAGGGTACGTATTTTTGTGCTCCCCCTTTTAGATCTTCTTCAGATCAGGGTAATAGGTAGACGGACATTTCAAACGGGTACACGGATTCTATAATACACGGGTACACGGGTATATGGACTCTAAAATATACACGTGTATTTTAATTACACGGGCTTTAACACCGTTTCCATAAAAACACGTATGTACGTGTTCTTAGATATACGTGAGACCTCTAGTACACACCACGTCGTCGCCACCGCCGCCGCCGCCGGGTGTGCGGGGCGGAAAAAGGACGTGGTTTTCACGCCTGTGTGTGTGTGTGTGTGTGTGTGTACATAGAAGGCCTGGCGCACAGATGTGGCCAACCACGTTTTCGGTGAAAAAGCGTTCCGACAAAGTTCTCCGTGCAAACACGTTAAATCATGACACGGTTGTATAATATCATAGTATACAAGAACGAGTGAAAAGCTCTTATACGACTCCGATCGAATAATCGAGTTGCTCTATGATTTTATATTGAAACGTCAACTAATTCGTTAAACGTTACTGACCACATTTGTGCGCTATATATTCGGTGTGTATCTCTCTGCGAGCGCGCGAAAATTCAAACCCGACACGAGTTGTTAAATAATATGCGTAGAAACGGAATTTTTCCGACGAATAAGACCTTTTTTTTTTTTTTATTAATTTCGCATCGATTCGTCACGTCCGTCGGGGAATATCAGCGGCGTCGTCGCACAGATGAATCAGTAATACATACTCGTAACGGCTCGCGAGCTTATGATTAACAGGTCGACTCATGGACGAGATCTGTGAATAGGTACGCGAGTTTCTCCGTTTACAGAGCGGCAGAAATCAGAATATAACTCGTTCTGTCCGGGTCTCCGTTTGTGCGCGTGAAAACCAAAACGTCACATATTATTATTATTACAAAAAAGTCATCGCGTCGATCGTGTCTCGGTACACGCGACAATATTGCGGACGATATATTGTGTGATTGTATTAAGTTCTTTTATGATTTCTATGTGCGCAGGTATGTCGACTAGTTAAAACGATGTCGTTTTAACGCTGATTTCGCGTACCCTTTTACGTCTTTGTCAAAAATTCGAATCGCCACGACGACGAGAAAACGTTTATATATACCTGCTGTTTATATCACCTGCTGCACCGATCGTAGTAGGGACGAGACTCAATCATTGCTATATTATCATCAGGGTCCGGATTTTATAGCATTTGCTAATTATTATAGAATACAGATAAACATAGCAGAGTGGGCTATACATTTGTTTTATACACTAGGGACTCTAAATATGAAATTTTATTTTGCTACTTTTTTCCTTTTTTGATGCATTTTAGATTTTTACTGCTATTTTTAAAATGTCTGTACTATTTTTCTTATATAATGCTTTATTTAGTAGTTTTCATATATCGTTTATATATCGAGGAAAAATTACCACATTTTTGTTTCGAAATTAATTTATAAATAATATTATAGTTGTAGGTAACAATATTAGACATGTTAATCTGTTTTTAAGAAGCTCGGAAAAACCTAATATCATACATTTTATGCCCTCTAATCTGTTTTATATATATATTTCATTATTGTTTAGATTTTACAATTTTCTTTAAGTAATACGTATTAATTCAAAAGATAAAAATTTAAATCACCATTAAAAGATGATAATTTCAAAAAAAAAAATGTTTTTTCGTTGCTATTTTTGATATTTTTAGGGCATATTATAGCGCATATTTTAGTAATTTTTGGTGCTATAAAATCCGAACCCTGAATTTATTATACTCCCACGTACACGCGTGTTGTACGCCTTCGTGTAATCGGTTTCTGATGCACTATAATCCGAGTGTGCGGCTCTTGGTCTTCGAAGTTATCGAACGGCGTTTAAAAAGTTCGACGTTTTTTTTTTCTCTCCTATCGAGTACGATACAAAGTAATAATTGTAAAGTGCGTTGTATTTACTATCGAATGTATTATTTCAGTTTTCTTGTCTATACGATTCGTACGCGCCGCGACACAATAATACACTGAATAACTCGGCGTCATAGCTTTCAAGATCATTAATGCCAGATAAGATGACATCACACCGAACCACGGCCGGTGTAAGTAGGTATGCGATGGTTTTTGTCAAGTGCCCGCGTGTAACGGCTTATATCGTTCGAATAACGTCGCGTTCGTGTATTTTTATAATTCTACAATAGAGTTATCGATTCGAGTGGCTTTCATTGAAGAAATTACGACGTCGTCGCACGGGCCGCCCGGCACTGCAGTGCAGGAAAATAAAAATATTCGCAAACAGTTGAAAATTATACATAGCACGGCAGATTTCGTTTGTTTGTTTTTCGTACGACAATAGTTTAGTATAATATTTACTAAAATTTTCCTATTTCGGTCGGAAATCGTGATTTATTTTCGGTTCGTCTCTCGTATTACATTAGAAAAAATATCAATGTTATTTCGTGTTAGGCGTGTTCGGAGAACCGATTAGGCGTGTGCTAATATTATTATAATATACCATTCGAGGAGTATACTTGAATAAACATTGATATTGACAAAACGATTCTGTTTTGTTGGTTTTGATGTTCGATTTTTCTTCAACGCAAACGATTTATCAAACCGTTTGTACACATTATTACGATTTTGTACTAATATAGCATGCACATTAGTAGCCCGCGAAATGCACGACAATTGCGCATAAATACTAAACATTGTACCTATTTTATTAATTTTTCCACTGACATAGTTTTTTAAATTAACCTAATTATTATGGTTGTCAATACCAGTTCCTACGTAAATTTACGTCCAATTATTTTTATTATTATTATTATTATTACTATTTGTTTGCTTGATAAATTATTTAATTCTTAAAAATAAAAACGATTACATCAACGCCTTAAAGGTCATACAATTAAAATTAATCAAACCGTAACTGGTAACCTAATCTAAATCAATTTCAGTATAATAATTACGCTTGTTATTATTTTAGTCGGGTACGTTATTTTTGATAATGTGATATAATATTTGATGTAGGTATCGTTATTGTACATGTATCGCGAAACACAATTTCGCATAAGTCTACTCCGACACTCGGAGTCATTCGAACTGGTTTTCATGACGATTATTCTTCGAAAGAACTCGTTGTGCTTACAAATTTTCTCAGTGTGTTTTACGTACAACTTATTGCAGTAATCGTCATCATCACCATAGACGTTGTAATTATAATTCCCGTTTAACGGTTCTTCGTGAGTCAATCCCTTTCGCACGATCACATTTACTTTTCTAAACACCGTTAACTTCTCAATCATAAATTCGCTGTCCTTGGAAAATAATAATTAAACTTCATAATATAGCTCCGTGTCCGTGTAATATAACGAAAACGTTGCAATCCGTTTTTAACAATCTTGATTTGTAGTAAAAAAAAAAAAAAAATTGTATCTCGATAAATTATAAAAAATCTAGAGTGTACGCACGTCTTGTTATTTATTCACTCGTCGCGGCCGTTAGTCGATATTTTATTACGCTCGTAGAACACTGATAGTTGTTCACAGTTACACGCGTAATGCATTTTTAAATGATTAATGTCAGTACTCGGCGTGTTTGAAAACTTAGCTACATTTTACTTTATGAACAGTCATAGTTTTGAAGAGTCACGTTTTGCCCGGAGCCGTCTGGAATCCAGACGCGGACGACAGTTTCGTCCATCGCAGGAATTCTGATGTCATGCATATTGTTTTCTGTGACAATGACTCCTTACTTTTCTCCTTCTTGAATATTTTCGTTCGTCGTGCCTTGGCTACGAGAAATGTGTTATTTCCTAAACAATAAACTGTATATACCATTTTCGTTTAAAACCGTCATTATTTACAAAATACGGTAAATAACCGAATGCACGCTAAAGCGAGCGGGTAAAATTGTTTATTTTCGTTTTATTTGTTTTCTCTGTGTTTGACTTTATTTCGTAAAATGTTGTGTACAAATAATTTTTCGTTTGATCTAGTGTTATTGATGAAATTAACAAACTCTTTGGATCGGAGCTCATGTCGTATAATGTACGTACAACGAACGCGTATACACGTTATAAAATATATATTTGATATGTATACATTATGATGTTATATTAAATAATACGGATTCAATAACGATTCTTATTCTAAAAGTTAAACAATCTTCGAGTTGTAGCGAAATTATGTCACGATCGACGGGTTCGCGTTAAATTCGTGATTTCCAACGCTCGTAGTGTATGTGGTGTGTAATAAATAGTATTTGCTTTTATTTTCCAATGTGTGTTCAGTGGGGGTCTGATCGTTTTTCTCTTTTCTTCGACACGAAATCTACACCCAGAGATAAAATGCATAATAATTAGTGATGGGCACTACCGAATAGTTTACACTATCGAATAGTATTCGATAGTTTGAATAAACTATCGAATATCTATTCGAATGTTTTTTACATAACCGAATAATAGTTTTTAAATAAAAACTATCGAATACGTTGATAAACTATCGAATAGTTCGGAATACTATTCGAATAGCATTATCGAATAGTTCGGAATACTATTTGAATAGCACTATCGAATAATTCGAATAAGTTTCAAATAGTTTGATTTTTATGGAGATGGACTATTCGAATATTTCAATTCGTTACTAGAGCATAGATTTATAATAACAATATGTCGTTTCGTGTAGTACACAATAATATAGAATAATATAATCATTTGTACATCGTAATACAACTGCATAGTTCAGAATACGTTCGAGCGAGGAATCTTTTCTCGGCATATATTATTTATACACACGGGACTATAATATAATATACACGATGCGCACGTACTTTTTTTATTTTCGATGTCCCCGCGAGCGCGCCAATTTTAAAAACGATTTTTTTCACGAATATTATTTATTAATTTTTTTTTATTTCAAATTGTTTTCTCAAAGCAAACGACGACGACCGAGTCTACGGAACCACGTCGTACTCGTACGCGTGTATGTATATATAGTACCGCACGTTACGGCGGTGTACCGTTGTGTGCGTGTGAATATTAAAATTATTACCCATTGTCGGTGTTTGTATTAACTCGCGGGTTTCGTACACGCGATGTTGTACGACCCGAACGTGCGGTCAAACGTACGAATACGAGTTTTCTTTCGGTCAATACCGATTCCGCTTGCGCATAATATTACGACCGACCGCGTAGTATACCAGCGTCGATATGATAATCATATATAGGACCAGGCCCGGCTCAAGGGGTAGGCGATGTAGGCCCACGTCTAGGGCGGCATTTTCCAGGGGCGGCATTTGACATTTTTGTTGGTCAGATAATATTTTAAAAGATTCCTTACTATCATATCGAATCGTGTGTAGTGAAAAATAAAAATCAATATAAAAATATAAAATTTGGTCAGTATGATCGGACAAACGACGAGATCGTTTAGTGGGCTTTGCGACGATTTCAATTGAAAAAGAACTAGCTTATTTATACGTATGTACACGGAAGAAGTTGTATCTGATTTCGCTAACGCAAAAGCAAGAAAAAAGCCAAGTTTTAATACGATGTTAACATTTATATTGTGTTTTTATTAACTTTTATATTAAAATATAACTATTTTTAAACTGTTTTTTTTTTAAATACAATTTGTCGGGATTTACTTTTCTATAAATATATCAATCGAATCAATTATCAACTTTATACAAATAATTATAATTAACTCAGAACTTACTATATTTTAGTAATGTTTATGTGAAAAAATATTCGATATAGTATTAACATGTATAAGGGCGGCAAAACTTGTGTTTGCCTAGGTGTGTAAAATCGCTTGAGCTGGGCCTGTATAGGACCTGTGCGCGTCGGCGGCCCACTCTCGCGAATACGCTTCCGACGTGCGGAAAATGCGAAAAGCCGCTTTGCGTTAAAAAACAAAAAAAAACAATTCCTATTGCTTTTCAGATTTGCGATTTTCAAACGGTCACGGCCGGGTTATGATCGATCGTAAACGTTTTCGAGACGAAATCGTTGTCGACCATCTGTTATTGTGTTGTTTTTGTAAAAAGCGAACGAGTGTCGTCGTGACACCTCGGCGGCGTGGTGTCGTGCCGACCTGTAGAGACGTCTCGACCGAAAACACGACCCACTTGTGCGGGACAGTCACATGATACCGTGTGTTATGCAAACGAAAAAATATAGATCGATCTCAAGGTTTCATCACGCTCGGACGTTGCATATCTCGTTGCATTTACATAATTATGCGCACACGACATTTTATCGTACCGTATTGTTTTTTGATTCCACGTGATGCGTACGAATCGACGATACGAACGGTATTCCGCTAAACTCGCTTTTACAGAAATTAATAAATTATTATACCTGAAAAAAAAAAACAAAAAATACGCGACCGCAGATTGTCCTTGAGGGGAAAAAACTGTATTAATCCAATCTCATAATAATAACTATTAAAACTATGTTATACGCGGAGTTTAACACAGTTTATACACACACGTTATGTATATATATTTCGCAATTTCCGTTTGGATTAACGCTAACGACGCGAGGAAACACCAGCTACTGGAGTGAAAACAAAGTGATTTTAACGACGAGAGACCATTATGATGGTTTCTCGGGTCTTCGGAGCACAAAGAAAATAATATCATTTACGAACAGTCGTTTTATTTTTATTATCTAGTGTTTTTTTTTTCCCCGGTCAGGATATCAACCTGAATAATGACCAAAAAAACAAAGTCTTTATAAATGGACAATTTTTCGTTTTCGTTTTAAGGCGTAAATGATACGACCGTTTTATCACACTCGATCGTACATCAATAATGATTATTATTAAGTGTTATTGTATAATACGTAATATACACATTGTTTGTTTTAACCGATTGATAGTGACCAAGGTCGTACATAGAAAAAAAGTCTGATAACCGACGAAAATCATTCGTGAAAATATCAACCTACAGCCGGTTTTATAAAACTCTTTTTTTTTTTTCAACAATAATAAATCGAATTTGATTGATTCAATGACCATGTAGGTATTGTGATATTTATCTCTTTAATGAACGCCGAACTCTGTAAAAAATCTCTCGGTGATTAAATCATATTATATGAATACAACCGAGTTATTATAATATGTTTTCTTCCTAAGTATTTGAAAATCTTTAAACACTCTTCTTCTTTAAACACGTCTTCTGACTTCGGGGTTTTTCCAAAATTTTCAATGCGTTTCAACGTTGAAAACGTCCGTCGTCTGGTGCAGTCATTGCGATGTTCACACGTATCTGTATGTAGCCCGCCAAGAGTTTGGTAATAATATCAACGACCTTAAGTAAAAATATCTTCTTGTTTTTCCTGTGACGTAAATTCTACTTCCGAGACTGGGTAAAATGTTTTGAATTTCAAAATAACAAACAAACGGTTACACTACTCGATGGTTTTTTTTTTCCGACGTTTCGAACGTACGTACGCCCACTCATTCGTATAATACGTGTGACATTATCTTTTATCGCGAAATTTTTTCTGCGATCAACAAAACATGGTTTTTAAACCGTTTCCGGACGATCGAGAAACGGAGGTTGGTGGTGGGGATTGTCCCAAAGCCCCTCGGCTACGGCCTTGGGCGACCGACTCGCGTATCGTGTTCCTATGTTATGCAGATAATAGGTAATATTACGTGTACGTTCGTAATAGTAATTATCGGGACGAAGGTCGATTGTTCAAAAGTGGGTAGGTAGTGTCTCCGTTTCTTGAACTGTGCGTAGGCTAGAAATTAATTTTCGTTCACACTCGTCGTACGATTCCGTATTGTACCTACACACCGCGAGTGTCGCGCTGTTGTCCGGCCAGATGAGCTACGATAGTAGTAATATTATACGTTGTAATAACGAAAACCGACAGTGTATAACTCTCGTACGTGTAAAAACTAAAAAGGAAATGTGCGACGTTTAAAACGTTCCCGTTCTACGCTCGATGTCGATGATTGTGTTAATACGACGGTTTATACGTTGTTTTTAAACACTTGCGTATTTTTCATTCACACGGCCGTCGCGTCGGTGGTTATAAGTCTATATTTAAATGTTTCGGGTGAAAATTCCTAAAATGCACTATGCAAATCGATTATTTTCATAACGTAAACGACGATTACGCATCGAATAATGAATTTTAGTATACACGTTTTTCCGAAAAAAAAATTATTTAAATAAATAAAATATAATCACCGTCGTATAACGAGACGACGAGCGTAATAATGGTGATATAATAGACATTTTAACAACGCGCAGTAATCGTTAACAGTTTAAAAACGATAATATTATACTATTTTTATCTACATGGTTAGTATAAATGTTTTAATACAGCCTACAGTTCGGCTGTAGTCGGATGCAGTACCAATGTTTCCTAAACTAACGTCTTAAAAAAAAAAAACGCGATGCTTTTGTTTTAAGCTCGTGAAATATTTTTGGACGATCTCAAATCATCGTTGCGATCGTCGCAATAACAATATATGACGTGAAGCATCAGAGTCGACCGTCACGTCGTAGTATAAAATCTTATTGACGGTTTTTTTTTTTTTTTTTACTTAATTTTTTTTTTTATTAACAACGGACGTCTGTTTCAATGATATCCAATCGTTTTTTTTTTTGTATTTTTTACCGAAGAATCGACCAACCATATCGTCAGATGAACTGTTGTAGATTACTTTTTTACCTACACGCGTATACGGTGCAGGTTAACACACACACACACACACACACACCCACACAAACACACACGAAAACCTCGAGATATCATTGCAATTACGTATTTCGTTCGTATGCGGCGAGTTATTAATTTTCACTATCTAGGGTGTTCCGCTCAGTGAAGTGCGACAGCCCGTGCACACACTGACCATCATCATACGTGCCGTTCGAATAATCGATCGAAATTGTACACTCCAATAGTGTCAAGGTCCGGCCCGACGATAATCGTGCGATTCGCGTTTTTCGGGCGCGAAGTACGCACGCGAACCCGAGTGTGCGTTAAAAAAGAAAATCACTGTCCCCGACGAGCCGTGCACTCCCGACTCGTATACGCCGTACTAATCCTTTAAGGCAAACTGCACACACGAACTCCCGTTTCGACACTTTATTATACGCGCGTATACAATACCGTTATGGAATTAAAACCGCACACAATCAGAAAGAGAGAGAGAGAGAGAGAGAGAGAGAGAGAGAGAGAGAGAGAGAGAGAGAGAGAGAGAGAGAGAGAGAGAGAGACGGAGGAAAAAGAAGAGAAAAAAAATTGTCTAATTTTCAAGACGTTTCAATGGCATCGCATTGTTATGTCATCGTGTGTCAAAATCGTCGACGTCGTCGCGTCGTAGCCGATAGCCGATAGGTAATACATGTTATACGTACGTCATTGTATAGAGACGTTACACAACGATCGGGGGAAAAAAAATAAAAATATATTTTGCAAAACACATACGCGTCGTGCACAGTCTTCGCTTGACGCGTTCGATCGTTCTCTGTCGATCAAAAAATTACTACACTACGCGTCGATAACGAAGCGTGAAGCGAACGAGTATAATATGTCGTTATACATATTCAGGGGAGATGGGGAGATTTATGTCCCTGGGCCGGTGAAAATTATAAAATTATATGTCAGCTCAGGATATAGCTTAGTATATTATATTATATCTAAATCTTACTGTTACATTATATATTAAAAATACGAATTGACAGAAATGTTTATTTTCTCAGTAGACTGTGATATTGAGAAAAGTGATATTACAACCACATACAAGCTGGCAGCCTTTGACCCAAATGTTTAGGTAAAAATTAATCTAGTTTTTTTTTTTCAATATTTACCTCTTATTGCTATGATTTTATAGTGTTTTAAAGGGCTTAGTAAAGTTTTCAAGGTAATGAGCAGGGCTCGGAACTTTATGCACTAAAAAACTATGAAATATGTGCATACGTATGCACTAAAAAAAATTCAAATATGCAACTATTTTTATTGTAAATATTCATGTAAAAGTAAAATTATGTAAAAAAAAATTATTTTTCAATCAGGTACCTACAAAATAATGTTTTTTGTAATTTTTCCTTGACTATTTTTATTATAAATATGTATATCTAAAAGTGTGATTATGAAAAAAAAAATTATTTTAATATTTATTCATTTGATTGTAAAAATGTACAAATGTCTCATGCATTTCTCCAACTAAAATATTAAAATACCAGCAGTTATCGACCATCCAAGTTAACGGCCGGTCATTAAGATTACAAAATCCAACTTATTTAACGATACGGGGCGATAAATACCTATATTTTCATTCTTGAAAATTTTGAAATTAAATACTGGGCCAGTGAAAACAAAACTGAAATTAATACTAGATACAACATAAATTAAATTGATTAATAATAAATTACTAACATAAAATATGCATTAATAGGCTTAAAATCTTTTAATATGCGAAATCAAATAAATTTAGTTAAATGATGCAAAAATATGCAACATAAACTTTTGTATTTCAATTGTATGGACCATGAAACGAATTTGTATCAAATCAGATTTTGAATATGCAGCTTCCTGAAAAACATGCAATTGCATAAAGTTCCGAGCCCTGGTAATGAGGTTAAAAACCCTTCGCTGATTTCTACTATAAATTAATGTATAAATAATTGTAAAATATGTTTATTCGCTCTTTTCGAAAATCGTATAGGATTAAGGTTACTTTATAAATTATATGTACAAAACAACAGTTGCAAATTTGTGCGTAAACAATTTGTGGACCGGTCAAATCTCCCTGGGCTGATCTGTTTGCAGTTCGCCTCTGTGTGTATATATACGATGTCGGTATTTATTCGTAAACACATTAACGAAAAGTGACGCAAAACGATTTGTTTTTATGGACGCGGTGCGAGTACAACGACTCTAATGTTAAGTGCTCAAACGCGTACACGTCCCCCCATATAATGACGGCACGGCGTCGACGGAAAACGCACTTATTTTCCGGCTTTGGCTTTCACCGCGAACGACGTAAATCGAACGTAATGTGTATCGCAATTAAAAAAAACGGCTTCTGCTCTTTTAGTTTTTTTTTTTTTTTTAACTCTTCTAATGAAGAGCACGCGTTAAAACGACGTGGCCGTCGTAAACGCACGACAACGGTAAATCCTCCAGAGATATTTATCGACGTGTATAGAAAGAAAGAAAAAAAAACAAACGACGTTCGAACGACAATATTGCGAGTCGTCTCCGAGATAAAAAAAAAAAAACGAAAACGAAAACGAACAGTGTGTCCGCCGCCGTGAACAATGGAAATCGTCCACTGTAAAAACATCAAATCCATTAATCATTTGAATACATATTTACAAAGAGTTTGAAAACCAAGTGAACCGGAACCGCGGTATGAGAGCAGGTACACGATGTCGCACGCGCGCGTGTGTATTTATAGGTATACATTATTATACGGAGATATGTTATCTCACGTGGGCGAGTCGAATAGTTTTGACACTGGCTTCGCCCGACCCGCTTCCGCCGTGGACGCAAAAAAAAAAGAAATAAAATAAAATAACCAACAATAACGGTCGAAACGTACGAAAATGAACTGTTTGAGATCGTAAACCGATACGTTTTGGACGTCGTGTGCGACACCGTGTTTTCTATTTGGGTCGGTCGTTTTTCTACTCGGAAAAAAAAAACAAAAAAAACGTCTTTTCGCATTGACGTGAACGTCACGTGGAAACGAACGAAACCGGATGGGCCACGACGACGACGATGATGCATATCATGCAAATATAAAACATGATAGTGCCATTTTTATTAGATGCTAAATGACGTAGGTACAACGTTAATGCTGCGAGGCACGTCTATGTCTGATAACAACGTTATAATTGACGATAAGCCATAAAAGAATAAGAAACATTAATTCATATTTCAATTAAAATACTTTAAATTTTTAGGGAAATATTAATTTATTTATTTTCGACTGTTATCCGATACTTTGGTAGGCCAGACCATAATTAACGGACGTGGATCGGATTTTGCCCGCAGCAGTAGTTGTCACCACTGGACCCACTAAATGGCAAAATTTTTTACTCATTCTTTTGAATAGTTCCTTAATTACCCTTACTGAATTGAATACATCGCTTTCATTCTTACTCACTGACGCTGATGCTTCGGCAAAATCCGTTAAGTTTTACTTCAGGCTACGGTTACTATGGATGCGAGTTCTGACGAAAATATGATCTGACGAATTATGACGAATTCGTCCGAACAAACAAACACGTCTATTTTAAATGAGAGTGTTTACACTGAAATTGACGAACACGTCAGAACATGCACGACGTCGTCAGAAACGGTTGAGCGTTCAAACGAATTTGATTTTCTCGTGCGAACTGCATCCGTTTTGACGAGATTTGATTAATGATTATTATATTATTATATAATTATAATTATAACTATTATTATTTAATTTTATTTGGATATTTTTTAAAAATAAAAAATTACATTTTATTTGAACATGGATTCCGATGAATTAATCGGTCTCGTGTACGAGAATAGGTGTTTGTGGGACGTGAGTGAAAAAAATTACCACACCAGAAATATTTTTCGGCAAAAGTGGGAGGAAGTTGCTACAGAACTTGCTCTGTTTTTCCACCGTTTAACAATAATCATTTCAGTAACGGACTTTAAAGAAAATTTTTATTTTTTTTCATTTATTAATTATATTTGTTTCAACAAAATGTTTGTTTTTACAATTTTTTTTTTTATGTACATTTATATTATTCAAACATTTCATATAGAGAGTTATACAATTTGTACATTATTTTAATTTTTTAGTAAAATGAATTTAAATTATGAGTTGTTTAGTAAGGTCATAGTTCCGATGATACCGATGATGAAGATGATGAAGATGATTCTGGAGGTAGCAAGATATCTTGAGGTAGTCGTGGCTTTAGTCTGCGGTTTTTAGTTATTTTCCCAATTTTGAAGTGAAGGGCGCCTTCTGTTGTTTTTAGTTTCGTGTGAAATTTTTTAAATTGTTCAATTATCCATGTGTTTATGTAAGGTATTCCAGTGGCATTATGGAGTTGTGTGTTTCGCATGAACCATGGGGCTTTAAGAGCTATTCTGAGAAATTTATTTTGTATCGTTTGTAATTTTTTTAACTTTTGTTTGGGATGCGCTAGAAAATAAAATTCGTCAAGTTCGTCCATATTTTTGCTGGGTGGCAGAAACGTACTGACTACCGGAATGTCAAAAAACGCGCACAGTGTAACCGCTTTGTTCCGACGACAACAATTTCGGACGTACTCGTTCGAACGTATTATTTTCGTCAGAACTCGCATCTATAGCAACCGTAGTCTATTAGCCCACCGGTCGCGCGATGTGCGCTCGTGTTTATGTCGTACCCGATAGATATCGGTTTTCCTGCGCACTCGCGCCATTTTAGTTTCGTGTCCTCGTGTGATCGACACGTCTCGGACATCGGGTTCTCGACGAGACCGAAAGAAACCACGGTAGTAATAATATATATAATATAATATGTAAATAACAATAATAACAGCAGTAACACGTCGTCGTCGCCACGGCGGACTTTCAGCGTTTTACGGTCGACGCGCGCGTTCGTTGTGTTGCCTACACGGCCGCGCGGTTCGGCGGCCGAACAAACTCGTTCTCGCGATAATATTATTTATAATCTAACTGTTAAATCCTCCGGCGCTCGCAGTCGTGCCCACATATTATAGTACACCTCTGTAATATTGTTTACGACGTATCATTTTGAACCGAAGTTTACCGGTTTACACACGTGTTGTCGACACGTCAGTGGCGTAACCAGGATTTATTCAAGGGGGGGGGCAGGTCCAAAAAAATATAATAAATATATTTATATTTATATTTATTTACGCCATACAGCTTTTACAATTTTAATAATGATACAATATTAAATAGTGATAGGTACAATTATGTAGTGAATACGATTAAATGGATAATGATTAACAGTTTTAGAGAAATTGACAAAAATGAAGAGAATAACAATTTATCTGTAAAAAAGATACGGAGGGGTCCGAGTTTGCTTTTTGCATGCAGCGAAGAAGAGGTTGGTTAACTGAATAATTTGTTCGAGACGTTGGGATATGGAAAGGGACAGAATGACGCATGAGACGAGATGGGGCTTTAAAGTTAAGTTGAGATAACAAAGAGGGTGAGTCAATTTTCCCCTTGAGTAAATTATGTAGGAATGATAAATATATATATATTGTTATAATATATTTATTATATAATACATAAATAAATATATATATTGGTTCATGATTTCACGATAACAATATTGTAGAAAAACAGTGTTGCAACTCGGTTTAGGATATAGGACAGTATATTATTATATTTTATCTTAAACCATATAGTATTTCGATGAACATTTCATGGAAACTTTTAAAAATAGCACTATGACATACGCCGAGGGGGGAGGGGTCGGACCCGGGGTCCACCCCCCTGGGTTCGCCACTGCGACACGATGTGATATCTAACGTTCATACACAAAGGGGTAGAAAAATATTTAACCGATGCATCTACCAAGCGATCGTTTTACAGTAGACTCTTATAATTTCTTAATGGACATTTGGGTAAACCATCTAGAATCTAGATCAAAGATCCAGTCACATCTGTTACGTTTACGTGCTCTAATGAATTAAGTCATAATTCATAAATTTATACAATCCTGATGGGTTTTTCAATCAATGAAAAACAACTGTCTACCAATATACTTTATTAATAAATAGTAATTTTAAATAAAAGGCACAGAGTAACAACAATGTGATCGGCGAGTATTAAAATGATTGTTTGTACTTCGATGCCGTTGATTAAAAATATATTAATATATTATGAATTTTAATTAATTTAAGGGTAAGAAATGTTTTTCTGAAATATCATGTGAGTAAACGCATATATACTATGGGGGGGGGGGGGGCTAAGTAAAACCATTACGGATTTCGCTGTGTGGCAACGCGTATATTTTTTTACCGTCTGTCGATTTACCAGTGCGGCATATTAACGTGTCTACATAATAATATACCTACTGCGCGTGTAAATTTACGTATTTATTATAAATAAAATTAATTTAAAACACGTCATATTCTGTCGTAAACCGATATTAATTTTACCCGCATTCTTCATCGTAACTAAAAGTACTTTTTGTTTTTGTTGCAGGTAAGAACCAGTCACGGGACATTTTTTCTTAAAGCAAATGAAAGTGGTGTGAATATCAAACGGAAACGTTATGTTTTATGAAATTACGGAACGATAACCAATAACTATCGGTCTTGTTAACGCGACGATACGAAAACGATGATTCGGTGGTGTTCTTAGTCAACAGGCGTACAGTTAACGCATAATCGGCGTATGTGTCGGTTGAGTGATGATTCGGGCGGGTGGGTAAACATTTTCTGAAACACTGTGCATGTTTAATACATACACTTGATTCGGGGAAAGGAAACCGATTTTTTACTGGCCAAACCATAAAGTGCCTGAACTGTTTGAATACTATACGGTATATCACTGTATACGCTAACGATTGAAAAATGTCTGTCTGTTGCTGAACTAAATTTATAACAGTTGATATTGTCAACGATTGAATAATGTTCGAGAACCGTTTTGTAAAACAAGTCGTTCGACTAGGACGTTATACTTCTGAGCTCGTAAAAATACGTTCGGGGTAGCAAAAGTGACTCTCGAGTGACATCAAGGCCAGGGACGCCCCAGGAGGGAGGGGCCAGTGGGGGCCATTGCCCCCCTGAGATTTTTCATGTCAGTTACGAAATTGGAGGTATTTTTTACACGAAGTCGATCTCACACGACTAGGGCACTCAGTGACTCTCCGACAATCATTGTACCATTAATTACGAGTATAATATTATTATGTTCCTACTCGTAAAATTAATAGTTGTACTTAACGAGTCACAAATTTTTTTCGCCCCCTTCCCCCCCTGAATGACATATCTGTGGGCGTCCCTGATCAAGGCTATGCTCTTTTGACTGTGTATAATATAGGTACACACGGACGAGCTACATCGAATTCATATTATATTGACGTATTATATTGTACTGACGTAATTCACAGCGTTATTTCATGAACATGAACAAAAGTTTTATTTTTAAGTTTTTTCCACAGAACAGTAATTAAAAATTTCCTTGAAAAAATTCAGATCCCTATACTTGCACTTACATACGCCCTTGTCAAGAGATTGACTGGAATAAACTCTCGACACCCCGATTTGCTGCGTCTTTTTAAAAAACTCTAACTTCCCTCGCCCCTCGACTCACATGTATTCAGAACGAGTCGAATACGATTTCCGTCGAGTCGTTTTTTCCGTGTCGACGAGAGGTATTTTTTTAAAAAAAATTTTTATTTTAATAAAAAGAAAATACGTAAAAATTTCGTTGGAACCGAAAAGTGAAAATTCAATCGCCCTCTAATGGGACGACGACCGTAAAATTCGAGGAGAGGGGATCGGATCCTGCACGTCAGTCCGTCCGTCCGGAGAGCGAGCCGTCGCCTTCCGCCCCTTGCCACCCCTCCTCCGCCGCATCCGTCTGCACGGTGCATTTATCGGTCGAGTTTTTTACGGGCACGCGGGCACGCGCCGCCGCACGAAAAAAACATAACGATATCACACGTCGGCGGCACTTTCTCCGTGCGCCCGTAGTCCTCGAGTGTCCTGCGGTCGCGGGGAGAGGGGAAACCGTAAAATTATGTACATATACAATATATTATTTTACAACTGTTTTCACGTGCGCGACGTTATAAACGATATATCGCGGCGTCCGTGTCCCGTGGAGGTAGGTGGGTGGTGGAGGGGATCGCCTCCGGACCCGGCTAATCGACGACCGAGCGCCGGTCGTGAACGCGGGCGCCGGGCGACGATGATTAATGTCGGCGGACGGGCGGGCGGGCGGACTTCGCGTCTGGTGTCGTCGTCGTCGTCGTCGTCGTCGTCAGGATTTCGTCGGCGGCGCCCGCGTCGGATCCGGGTCATCCGGTTTTCACCTGTAAATACGGTCGTTGTTGTTTTTTTTTTATTATTTTTTTATTTATCATTTCGTCGTGCACACGGGCGTCACGCCGCCGTATGTGTGCCCCTCGCCTCGGCCGTGATCTCGGTCGTCCGTGCGCGCGCGCGTCGAGACGATAATATTTTTTTTTTTTTGTCACGAGGATTTTTGTCATCGTTCGCGGTGTCTCCCGTGTTCTCCTTTGAGGGCGATCGAGTTCCGTTTTTGTTTTTTCATTGCTCACGCGGTTTAAAATTAGGTACGATTAATTGTATTTTTTTCGTACCGATAAATATACGTTTTGGTACAAAATTTAAGAAAAAAAATTATTTAATGAATCTGTGATATTTGATGATTTTTTTTTTATTGAAACGACAAAAAAATATTTTTACCTGTATGTTGGTGAAAATTAAATGTACAAACATCAAATGTTAAAAAAATAAACTCTATAAAATGCTGTCTTCGAATTATCCGAACGTTTTTAAGTAAAAAGATATTATTATTATTATTAAAAAAAAACATAAAAATTAAAACTAAATATGAATATTTACAGTCGTCTCTGTGAGTCGTGAATTCGGCGTCTTCGTTGTCTCGAGAAAAACCCCCGTGGGACCCCCCACCTTGTATGGTGTGCACTTTAAACGGGAACTCGGCGGTATTAGGTTTACGACGCGTATGGTTTTACGACGGCCCCCGCGTCCGGACGACGACTCGCACGATCCGTAATCGCTATACTATTATTAGCGTTTGCTCGGAAGTGATTTCTTCGACGGCTCCTCGTCCGCGCGTCGTGTTTATTAAGGTTGCACCGTGTTTTATTGCCGTGTACTCTGGCGGCGGCGACGACGACGTCCGGGATCGACCGAGACACTCGGAAAAATAAACATCTCACGAAAACGGTCTTGCCAGAGAACAGGGTCGGACTGGGTCATAAATGTCTAACGGGGGGGAAAAAAAATCGGCCCACTTAGGCATACTTTAAAAAAAAAATCTAAAAAAACACAAGTTTTCATTTAAAATTTGTATATTATTATATGAGAATTTGAATTATTGTTAAAAATTGGTTTATACAAAAAAATTGTATCATTTTTATGTAAAATACATAATATGTTTAGAGTGTTTAGACTCTTTTTGCCTCTCTCTCTCTCTCTCTCTGTCTCTCGATCTGGATCTGCCAAAATATGTTATTAAACAAACGGTTATTATAATTACGTTTTGTCGTACTTACCTATGTAATGATGTCTGCACAGCTGTATTTACGTATATGTATGCGCGTGAGTGTGTGTATCGTGTATATACTACGAGGTAATAATATTTTACAGAGTCGCGTGTCGTAAACGGTCGAGTTAGAAGCAAAAAATTAATATAGTATAAATAATGAAAACTTTTCTGAAATAATGGTAATAACGATAATATTAAAACAGCGATTTTTTTTTTTCTGTGTTACTGACATTATTTTCTCTGTGCGATTCACGGGTATTCAATATAGTGTAGGTAGTAATGAGAGTGCGTGTAGGTAGTAATGAGAGTGCGTATAGTTAGAAGTTAGTTTTGAAATTAAATTCGCTAACGATTCGCCTCGTTCGCGGCGAGCGCGCGTGTCTGCAGTATAATATTTATAGTGGCAGTTTTGTCGTCGACGTCGTACAATGCGCACGTATACGACTTGGCGTGTACGGTATGACGACGACCGTCATCACGAATATTGTCGCGTGGAAACGATTTTTTATTTTTTTTTTGACGAATTTTCACTCGAATATATTTTTATGACGTCGCGGCGGCGGTCCAACGTTTTCCACGCGAGCAAACGGACAGACACGACTATTACAATATATATAGGGGATCGAAAACCGAACGATTCGACCGACACCCGAATGTGCGATGCGACGCGTAGCGAAATTCGAGCGATCCAACGCGGTGCGTCGCGACACGACTTCACTGTCCTACGTGCACGCGATATTCGCGCTATTTCAGATTATCTACTATACCTGTCAAATTTTCATTGTCAGATTTTATCGTTTTATAAACAGCACGCATCAAGATTTAAGATTACGTCTCTTAATTCGTGGTACGCATCGATCGTGGACGGACGAAAGGCGTTTTTGGTAGAAAACTCGTACCTTAATTAGTACAAACTTATTAAAAAACACCGTCTACGACATAGAAAACGAACAAACACTATTTATTTAGAAAGGCTTATTCGTGAAGAATTTCACCATTTTTACTCAAAGTTGAAGAGTCGACCTTTGCTATTCGAGGAGGATATTCGAATGTTACCGACAACTTTTGATCATATCGTGGAGGCTATAAAACCTTCTTGGACAGCACTTATTAGAATTTCCGGCATCTCTCGTGAAAATGTTTTAACAAAAAAAAAAACAAAAAAATAGAACAAAGCGATGGTCGATAAATGAACCAAGTCGCGTTCAGATCGCGTGAAAATATTGAACCGTTTGATCGCGTTCGCTTCGCGCCGCGCTATACTCCACATGATTTCGGTCACGTAGGACACTTCCCCGGGAATACCCGAGTTTGATATTTTCGCGTTCGCATTGAAATCGCTCACGTGGGGCACCTAACGCAAGTGCACAACGTTCAGAACGACTATAGCAGTGGTTTTCAACCGGTGTGCCGCGAGTGCCCTTTAAGTGTGCCGCGATAAATCTCTTAATAGTTTTACAATTTTGTATTTGCCCGCATTATTATCGATATTCGGTAAAAACCAAGGCTTTGCACCCGAATGGTTTTTTCGAGTTTTGGGTTTCGGATTTTTGAATTTTAAATTGGGTTTTCAAACGGGTGTATAAAGGTGTAGAATAATTCGGAATTTGAGTCCCGACAAATAAATCCGTGTTATTGACCCATTTTAAGATTTGAATTGGAGGGAATAATTTTTTGGTTTTACAATGTTAATTTGTTTTTGAACACACTTTTTGTGGTAGTAGATTTGGTCCAAAAGATTTATCCAGTATCTCTATAGATTAGAAATCACCTTAAGTGATGGTGATTTTTCTAATTTCTCAATAGTTTTTCCAACAATGAAGAAAAATTCTGGTTTTTTTCAGGTTTCGGATTAATTCGGTTTCAAAGCCTTGGAAAAACTGATGAATACCAAACATAAAGGCTGAATCATTATTAATTGTAGATACATATGATAGTGTTCAATATTAGTATGCCCGTCGCAGCCGTCTCTATCGTTTTACGTCGCGTCGCAGAACGTTTGATTATCTTACATAGTGTATATAATATGCTATTAAATGGATTGGTGTGCCGCGAAAATTTTTTATGAGACGAAGTGTGCCGCATTGTCAAAAAGGTTGAAAACCACTGGACTATAGTGTAGTCGACTTATGATTAAAAATTAAATGTTAAAAAACAACGCGCGAGTCTGTTTAAAAATGATTTGTTTCATTAATACCGTGACGTATATAAAACGTTTTAATTGATGTAATTTACCCACGAACAGAACAATGCGAATGTATAAACTGCAAGGTTACTTTTAATAGCCGGATCGTTCTCTGCCGATTCGTCGTCATATCTGCCGTGCCGAATGACGCGTACCTACCTATATCGACACGCGGATCAGCCGAGCTCCTGTTTTTTTATCGGCCATCGCTCGTTTTTTGGTAGGTAATCGACCGTTGTTTGAGTGCGGCGGCGGTGCCCGTGATTTATGCGTTGATTTATGAACGCACGTTTTTATAACCTCGACTCGGCGCGCTTTGTTTTAATGAAAGTTACGACGTGATATTATAATTTGCGTGTTGGGCATAATACATTGAAACGTGTTATGACCTGTTTCATCTTGTTTTCACATATATTTATTTTTACACGTAGGCTACGGCGTTAGTTAAAAAACAAAAAAAAAAAAATTATGTTAACGTGGCATATGCATATTACACACGTACATTTATATGGTACCTATTCCATACTCGTGTACGTGTTGTATTGTTATCGTTATGCTCGCGAGTTTTTCGGCCTACGATGAGCTGTCATATTTCTCCGTGCTCGTCGGCCCGCATCAATCGTACGCGACAACCGTATTTTTTGTAAAATTTTTATAAAAAAAAATATAATAACAGTTATAATACGTATAATATAGTAACAACGCTTTATTCCGGCACGTCCGCCCGTGGTCGCGAGCGAAATATCGTCGCTCGTTTGACGCGCCGGTAAAAAACACGTGCGAAAAAAACCCCGCGAGCGACTCGTCGTGTTTCGTACGTGTATTATAATATTATCGCGGTGTAACAGTGGTTCCACCGCGCGTAGCAGGAGCCAATTTCACCGAAATCGCCGTACGTGTCACATTTTTCGCAGTTAATTTGGCGGCAGGCGAGGGGAATTATTGACCTGCCAAAATATTCGTCTTCGCGTTCGATCGTGTCCTTGATTTTATCGCCGATTCGTCTCTATCGGAACGCGTCTGCTGCTAATCACTCGCCTTACGCGGTCTAATAATTAACGACTACAATACGTATTGTTCGTAATAAAACAACCTAAACGGTTTCTCCGCCTGACGACTCGCTCGTACGTAGTTGTTTATCGTCTCGGTCGATATAGCGACGGGTTTCGAATGTCAAAACATTAGTCTCGAAACGACTTCGTGTGGACGAGATAAAAAAATAAATAAATAAATAAAAAAATAATCGTGCGCGAAGTATAGGGGAACACGGGGGAATGACACGCACTTAAGGAAAAACCGATTCTGTGAGCCCCAAGTATGTCACACTGATTTGAAATTATTTCCATTTTCTTTATTGATATCTTACTTTAAGTTTCTTTTAATTCTTAGGACTTATCTGTTATTTCGTTTTTTTAAAAATCGAAAAAGAAAAAAACTTAAATGCGCATCATTACTCAAGGTACGGGGTAATGATACACATTATATACCTACGTGTTTTCCCGTCGGTTTCCCGTGGACCGAACGACCCGCGATATCGACGTGACCGCGACGATTTCCTAGCGAACCGATCGGACGACGCGGCGAAAAGTAGGTAAACTCTACGCCGACTGCAGCGATTCTCGCCGTGTTTACGTGACGACCCGTACAAAAAACATCATGGCAGCCGGCGTTCGATTCCGAATAAACGACGTTAGGACGTCAATCGCCGTCAACGGCGCCGTTTTCGTTGTATTAAAATTCTATCGTGTCCGAATCAATCGCGACGACGATTTTTCTCGGACACTGTGTTTTTTTTCATTTTTTTTATTTTACCATACGCAAATTCGATTGTATCGGACCGCCGTTATATTTTACGGCCGACCGTTTTCGTGACACATTTTCCATCGCGACCGAAATGTTCTTTGTTAAAAACGAAAAACAAAAAAAAAACCAGCGTAGAATTTTTTTCGACCGAATTCATCGAGTAATCAACGAACAATAATTGACGTGTCGGTCGTGGTGTTAATATTAGACTCATCTGTACAATATCATCGTAACGTCCGTCGCCGGAGTAGTACTGTACCGGCCGTCTTCGCGAACTCGAACGACCTACTGAACTTGAATCCGGCGAGCGTATAAATTTACCCTTGAAAAAAAAAAATCACTCGCGAAAACTTCATAATATTATTTGTCCCCGTGGGCGGTAAAAAACCAGTTGGGACGGATGTGGCGTGTAACGAGCAACGTGAGTGTGTATGTGTGTGTGTGTGTGTGTGTGTGTGTGTGTGTCGTTTAAGTGTGTGTGTGTGTGTGTGTGTGTGTGTGTGTGTGTGTGTGTGTGTGAGAGAGAGAGATTGTGCGAGAGGGGTGTGGAGGAGAGGAGACGTACGACGACTCGTTACTTTTATACACACGGTGCGGACGGCGGCGTGTGTATAATATATTTTTACCGATCGCTCATCGTGATTTCGCGTCATTATAATATTGTTGCGATGTAGGTAGGTCAATACACACACGCGCGCTCGGATGTCCGCGTGCGATTACAATATAAACCAGCGTTTCTTAAACTTATTTATCCATGGAACCCTTTTCGATATTTACTTTTATCGTGGAACCCCTACTATTTTTTTTTTTTTAAATATTTTTAGCTTTTTTTTGGATTATTTTTAAATGTAAATAAATAACAATCATATAATAATATTGTGTTAAAGATATTTAATTCAAAAAAATATCTTAAAATAAAAATAAAAAATGATAATAATATTGTAATATCGTATACATAATATATAATACTAATGACATTTTTGTCCCCACTAGCCGCTACTAATCTTTAGCCAGATATTTTAAAAGTAATTTTCTTGAAAATTTCTAAATAAATCACTAAAGCTTCGCGGAACCCTGAAGTGATCTCCACGGAACCCTGGGGTTCTGCGGAACACAGTTTAAGAAACGCTGATATAAACTACGGAGCGCACGAGTGAGTATTCGAAAACAATATTATGACGAAAAAAACGGAAAAAATCGAACGAACGTTTGCGTTTAAACGTCGGTGCTGGTAATAGCGGTCACACACACGTCTCCGTTCGTTTAGACGTGTTTGTATTGTACGAGATTGATTCACTCTGCTGCCGGTGTACGTTATAATATACTATAATATACACATATTTTATTATATTATATAGTAACGCGATAACGGTAAAACGATGCGATTTGGAGGCGACGTCGACGAGAGGACTACTACGGTGATGGCTGCTCGTACGTACACGCATTCAGTGTGGGATTGTACGAATACGGAATTTTCGTGGTCAATAAACTCTGCCCGTGTATTGTGCACGCGTGTGTGTGTGTGTGTGTGTTTTTTGTCCATTATAATATAACATAATACACCCACGTCGTATACACCGCCACTTATTGGCACGCGTAGGATGTGCGTCTTTATTTATTATTATTTTTTTTTTTTTGTTGTTCTTTATTCTTTTTACAATACAGTTTCGAGTCTTGAGACACGTTGACATAATAATAATAATAATAATAATAATAATATTATTATTATTATTATTAATATTATTACTATGTATCAGCGGTTCTCAACCTTTTTATATTCGCGTACCACCTACAAAGTTTGAAAACTTTTACGTACCACTTGACATTTTTTTGGAGGGACTTATTAATAGCGCAAACGTTTATTTTATATGTATAGATTTTTATTTTATATACTACAAAATTACGACAATATAAGTATTGAACGCACAAAATAATAAAAATGATAAAATATGTAGATACAATATTATTAATATCGTTTTTATTATGGTTTACTTCATACTTCAATGAGAAGGTTGGTGTTGTTTTGAACGGATGACGACGTCAATATCGGGCTCCATTTTGGTAATTCTAAGTCTTAAATCACTTTCTACGTTTAATTCAATTACATATTTATTCTTTGTGTATACTATAAGTGGGAAAATGTATTTTCGCACAAATAAGTTGACACAACAGGGGTTAGTAACTGTACAGCTTGTGAATAATGATTCATTGCAATTTTTTTTTTTTTATAAAGGGAGATTTTCTTCGCGTACCACTTATGAGCTTTCCACGTACCACTAGTGTGGTACGCGTACTACAGGTTGAGAACCGCTGCTATAATATATGATTTACTCGCAGGTGACAAACAATGAGAATATCACACGCGTCGTACGGGTCATAATCGTACATAGAGAAACGTCTTTCGATTCCGGAGTGCTCGGTCGGCTGGGAGTTGCGTGTTTAGTATACAATTTTTGTGAAATAACGTAACATCATGCGTTCAAGTCCCCTCGTCTCGGTTTGTGTCGGTAACTTTGGCAACGCAATTATTGCTGTACGCGAACACGATTTTTTTTTATCTTTTAATTTCGTTGCGATATCGATTTAATGTCTCTTGCGAACTCCTCGAAACGGAATTTATGCCGTTTAAGGGCGCGTTACCTTGGAAAATTTAATTCGACTGCCTTAATTATTATATTATCGTGTACGCACTCACACGATCGCGGTAGTATCTGACGTTATGACATCTCATCCATACGATAACCTCGAAAACCGACGCGAAAAATAATTACACTCCAGCGTCTGGAGCGATTCGGTATGCGATAATAATTTTTATCGATCACGACCGACGTTTTCAATACGATTCGAGTGTTTGATATTGGGTTTAATTTTACTTCATTTTATTTTCATAAAGTAGGATTATTATTATTATTATCATCAATAAAAAAAATCTATTTAATAAGTACGAGCGCTAATTTTAATCTTGATTTTCCACGTATTTGATTTTAAACTAACCCTGAAAATCAAACGAAATTCATATACATACTGAACCTGGTTTAATTACATGAAAAAAAAAGTATTTAAAAAAAAAACCTTGTCACATCATCATTGGAAATATTCGATGCGACGATATGGTATCGTTGTATATGTATCGGATTATTTAATTCGAGGATATATTGTGTACGTACAAATTTAAAACCGTATGACCAGCTACAATGTATATAATTATGTTTAATGAGCGTTACAAAAAAACAAAAAACAAATGTTTTATACTTATTATGCAGTATTTTAATTTCGGATACGGGAAAAGTAATTATTTATGTGAATATTAAATACGAATTTGAAATAGGTGTACATAGACTTTAGCTTAAATAAACATGTAAATAATTAAGGTATACCCACCGCTAGCCACAACCCACAAATAATAATTTGCATGTGTTTGTTTGTGTGTGTGTGTTCTTTTCCATATATTCGTGAACGTTGTATTTCTATGATGGCTTTGTGATATGTTATTATCATTTTTTATTGTATTATTTAATTCGAAATATACAATCTATGCCCTAGGCATGAATGAGAATATGTGCTACAAGTAATTTCACATGTATAGGACGAGGGAAGAAACCATCAAGTGATCGTCTTTTTGCTTATTTATATATACATTTTTAAATTTTTATTATTATAATTTTTTTTTTTTTGGTCAATCATTAAGAAGATCTCTACACCAGTTTCTTCTTAGTCGCCGTGGTGGGTTTCCAGGAATCGTGTGAGCTGCTAGTCCAGATATAAGAGGGTTCGGGTGAGAGGACAGTTTATGGAAGAAACGCTTATAGTACGTTTCGGCTTCTTCAATGTATAGTTTTAATTTTTAAGTCAGAGTGGATAGAGACATTTTTTTATTAAGATTTGATTTCTTGGCATTGCCTCAGAGTCGTAGTCCATATGTCCACATAGGCTTTATTAAGGATTTGTAAACGAGCAATTTTATACTTAATTCAGTATGTTTATTAATGATACGTTACGAACGGAAAATATTACTTACTGTATTTGGCCGCTCGTCATATTTTACAACAGTCGCCAATTATACGTGTAACACCGTTCGGTTTAAATAAATCATTTGTCAAGTGTATACGACTCGACGACGGGCGAAAAATATATCGCAACTCGTTTTTCCACGCCACCTTTAATCGTCTATGACCCGATTTTTGTTCAAAAACTGATGGATTAGCACATGTATGCACCTCGGTATGCACTATACCTACACAGAGCCGGATTAAGTGTCAAAGTCGCCCTGGAGCAATATATATTTGATAGGAAATTTCTTATCAAGAAGTAGTTAAAAACTTAAAACAGTATAATATGCATTTCATGTAATATTGTATGAATAAGTTGAACCGTTTAAAAAAAAATATTATTTGGTATTTTATATTAATTAAATCGATCAGACAAAACTACTAAAGTCGTTTATTTATAACAGAATTGCACAAAATTGTTTGTAAACTGTGACCAATACCACTATATTCATGGTTATATCATGCCGCTGGTCCATCCTTATAATTTTGTAGATACATTATTATTCAGTGGTATAGCTTATAATTTTAAAAATAAGAAAATATATTATCATAATGAAAATATGTAATTTTTCAATAGCCAACCTCATACTATTTGATTTAACTATGTATAAATTTGAATAACCAAACAAATACACGATATTTAATATTTATATTACAAAAATTACATGCCACCCCCAAAAATTTGCCGCCCTGGAGCAAAAGCTCCTTTTGCACCTATGTTAATCCGGCTCTGTACCTACACATATACGTCACACAAACATACGTTATTTCACACTCGTTCGACAAACTATTGGCTCTAACGAAATAAAATGAGTCGATTAATTCACGGTAACGTCCGCCGAGGAGCTCGAACTTCAAGACATTCTATGACATAATATTATAAAATTACCATTCGGGAATACGAGTTCGATTGTTCGAGCGTTCTGGTTTTCGAGACTTCGATACGTATTGAAAAAGAATCGCTTGACTTAATACGTAGTTATTTTGAACACGCATCGAAGTTCGGTGTAATTATTTCACGTTGCCAGTTCACTGCCACGTGCATCGTATACTGTATAGTTTTTCCAATCAACGCACACCATTTATTATTAACGTTTTACCATTACGTCGAACCAATGGTAATAATAATAATAATAATAATAATAATAATAATAATAATAATTGTAATATGTTTTATAATGTCGTCGGTAAAAGAGTCTATAAAATGTTGGAAAAGTATTAATTTGTTTTGCGACTCGTGTCAAAACTGCATTACTCGGAGGCCACACGAAGATTTCTCATTTAAAAATCTCATTTGCGCGTGAACCCGTAATGGCGCACGTTATTGTTGTTTTCAACGGTCTGAGTTTTCGAGTGTACCAAAAAAGTATGGTGTTCGTGATCCGACAGTGGTGCAGGTGTTCAATCGCGAACCGTGATTCCTGCTAGAGAACAACGACGTGCAGCCGTCGTCGTGCGGTGAAGGGCGTAATACGACGAGCCACGATAAAACCGGGTTTATCACTGGTATCTGGTATATATAACACATCACTCAATAAGTCCGTAGGATAACAAAGAAAAACACATTTTTTTTTGGCAAAATTCGATTTTATTCATCAACTATTACATTCCTTCAAGAGTGATACAATCAGTCCAACGCCGCCGCTCCAGCATTTCGATATACTTTTTTTGTAAAACGATTTGTCTTTGGCCTCAAAATAAGAGCTTCAGTTTCGGCGATCACCTCTTCATTCGAGCTAAATCTCTTTCCGGCGAGCATTTTTTTCAGGTCTGCGAACAGGTAGTAGTCGCCGGGGGCCAAATCTGGAGAATACGCTGGGTGCGGAAGCAATTCGAAGCCCGATTCGTGCGATTTGGCCATCGTTACGATCGACTTGTGACACGGTGTCCATTGTCTTGGTGAAAGAGCACTTTTTTCTCCTTCATGTGTTTTTTGGCAATTTCTTCCTTCAAACGCACCAATACTGCCATGTAGTATTCGCTGTCGATTCTTTTCCCTTTCTCAAGATAGTCGATGAACAAAATTCCTCGCGCATCCCAAAATACAGACGCACATAACCTTGCCGGCCGACTTACATGTAATTCGTCGTGCGGTGTGTTCTCTGGAGAGACGCGCGCATTTACAACCTCCCCGCAGGAGAGTGAACTATTTGAAAAAACAAAAACGTTTCGAAGAGTGTTGGAAAACACGAACGGGGACGACGACGATTAAATGCTATTGCGCCTCGGACGTGACGCGGGATCACGGACGTGGCCGTCGTCGTCGAAAAGTCTCAGTCGTTAACGATTCCGCGCACGGCGGCGGCGCACCTTCCGGCTTAGTCGTAGTCACCGCGCGAGGCTACGACACATTGTCGCGGTGGTCGGACGCTACCGCGTGGGTCACGGGGAATTTTGGCGACGACGACGACGACTTCCCGTGCGGTGGCGGTGATCGAACGGGTGGGCTCGCGGCGATCGACGCGCGAAAGAGTGGGAAACGATCGAAAAAGATCATCGACCCGAGTTCCGTCCGGTATAATATGATAATAATAATAATAATAATTATAGTAATGATACGATTCATATATCAGAATTCGTACACTGTAACATTATACCGTACGTGGTGTTGCGTTAATAATATGCAGTCACTGTGTTATATTCAAAGTGGCGACACGGTCCGCGGCGTGATATTCGCGCGCCCGAGTACGGTGTACGATTATACGCGCGCACGCGTAACGCATTCAGCATTACGCGTACGGATATACAGGGTGCCTCACGAACATTCACCCGCTCGCAATACGTATGCAATATCCTGTAGGTACTGAGAAAATATATTTCGCGCGTTAATAACAGTGATCGAATTCTGTTTCTCTTTGTTTTTCATAATCACATACAACGTTAAGTAAATTTTTAATTTTTTTTTTACTACATACACGTCTAAACGAAACGTTCGCATAAGAATTAAAAAAAAAAAAAACAAAAATAATTTTCCAACGATTGAACGAATTGCCATTTTGTCGAGTTTGTTTTTCTGAACATTTCGACAAAGTGCTTTTGTCGATTTTGATTGATTTTAATGAGCTGTTTTCACCTAAAAAGAAGAAACGAAATCAACAAGCTAACAAAAACAACAAATTAAAAAGACAAACGTCGTCAAATAAATAAACCGTACGAAAATACGAAATAAATAAATATGAAAATAAAATATGAATATCTGCAGTACTTATTCGCGGGAGTCATCGTATGAAGAAAAAAAAACCGGTTTCGAATGTCTTCATTATCTGAAGATTTATCGCGATAAGTGGACCATCGCGGCGGTACACCCTGTAAAAGTACAGATGTACGTACATTTATGACTCGTGCACGACGCGCCGAGGACCGAGACAAATAAGAACAAAAAAAGAGAAAAAAACGATGCCAAAAACCGACGAGATCGTTATTATTATTATTATTATTATTATTATTATTATTATTATTATTATTATTATTATTACCATTATTATTATTATTAAATAGGAAGAGGAAACGACTCGTGCAGAGTGCGTGTGCAGCAGTATAATATATACGTGTATGATAATATGGACTTCTGCAGTGGCTCCGCGGCGGACCGGAGCAAAACGGCCGTCGGCTCGCGTATCCGCACCGCACGTCGCGCGTAACGTCCTGCAGCGTGCCGCGTGTAAAAGGCCCACGTATATAATATGATTATAATATGTGTACATAGCAGTGGTTCCCAAACTATTTTGATTCACGCGTCCCTAAAAATAAAAACAATCAATCGCGCCTGCCGCGAATAAATAAATCCAGCAACGCAATACGTCGGAAATTCGATGTTGATGGTACTTTGTGGATTCGTGAAGCTCTTGTCTCAATAGTTTTTCCAGGTGAGCGGAAAAACCGTCTTGAATGGAAAAAAAAAAAACTGCTAAATTCGACGTAAACGACACTCATCAAATCGACGTTAGTAATTTCGTCATTACTCTAAAAGTAATTTTGCTAGGAACTATTGAAATTTCCATCATATATTATTGTCGTATTACTACTTACTAGAAAAAAAATTCAAACACATTTGATAATTTTTGGGCTAAACCAGCGGTTCTCAAACTTTTTTATTCGCGGAGCCCTTATGTTCCTAAAAAAAATTACGGAGCCCCAAAAATCAGAAATATCTATTTGAGACAACAATAATTCATACAAAATGATGTCAATTCATATGATTTGCTTTTCATTTATTTTTTTTCTGTAAAATATGAATATACACAAATTATTTAATTAATTTAACAGTAAAAAAGAACATTCTATTTTAGTAATTTATAAAATTTAATATTGAATGATTTTAATGTGATCCATGATGTTGGCTTTTTTTACTGACCAGTATTTTAATATTTAGCCTGGATTCGCATGTCTGCTTCCGCATCCAATTTATTACGATATTTTGTTTTCGTTGATGCATATGATGAAAATCCGGTTTCACACAGATATGTTGTTCCAAAAGGAAAAAGAGCTAATATAGCTTTTTTAGTCAGAGATTGATATTCGTTTGCAATACTGCTACTGCACCAAAAATCTGTTAATGATATTTTATCAAATAAAGTTATTAAAGAATTAAAGATGAATCGGTGGTCGTTTCAATGAATTTTTCATATTCTGTTATAGAATGGATTTAATGAATACAGATATGGCCAAGGAGCCACGGAGCCCCTAGACTACTCTCGCGGAGCCCTAGGGCTCCGCGGAGCACAGTTTGAGAACCGCTGGGCTAAACTTACCTTGTTCTTTTACAACATTGTATCCTTTATGGATCCTTCGCGCCTCCCCTGCTAAATGCTTGCGGCTCCCAAGGGAGGCGAGTCTCACAGTTTGGGAACCGCTGGTATATAGTATATTATAATATGCGGCGTACGGCCTGTGAGCGCGTATCACACGCCGCGGTCACGGGACGTTTGACGAGAAAATAGCCGTTATATGATACGTTTTGTGTTCCGTTTTGGTGGCACGCGCGCGCACGTCGTACGCGAACAGGACTCGATTGTTGTCGATCGGCAATACTCGCGTGGAAAAAGTGGAAAAAGCGGAAAATTCCGTCGGCGAGTTATCGGCCACGACGACGTACAGTAGATGCGTACACATGTTGCGGTTTTCGCACGATAGATCATATTATATTATACGCGTGTGCGCGCTCGATCGTTTGGCTGCCGACGACCTTGACGACCGGCCGACCCGTGCACTTGCACTTGGACCGGACGGAATATCGCGGTTTTTAATTTTTTTTTTTTTTTTAAGCTTTTGCATAGCTTTTATCGCAGGTCTGGTGTAGTGACTGAAAAAAAACATTTTCGTAACGAAAAAGCGTGACCACTACCTGTGAAATCCCGTAATCCCTCTCTCTGTCTACCGCGCGGCGAACCGTATTGTCATACCAACAAAACAAACTCATTTTGTGAGGAAAAAAAACTTATGTTTCATATTTTAGTTCTCATAGGCCTATAGTTTCTATGATACAAATTCCTGAATAACTAGAACTATAAAAAAATTTAAAATTATATCAACTACTTATTTATTAAATACGCAATAGCTTTATTGCGGCAGTCCTCGAATGCCACTGGTCTTCTTTTTTTTTTCGAATTTACTTTTTTTTCCCATCGCTCGACGACTGCGGCGGGGCGATCCCGGCGAGACGTGTTCTATAATATTCGTTTCGCATTGCGCGTGGTCTTCGGTTCGAGAGGTTTCGAAAAAATATCACTATACATCGACATTCTCCGCGTACGCGTCATCCGTACTCTGAGTAATAAAAATCTAATAAAAACGGGGGGGAAAAACCCGTCCGTTGGCCGCCGCCGCCGCCGACATTTTAACGGTTTTCATACACGCGCCGCCGCCGGTGGTAGCCGAATAATAAAACGTTGCCGTGCGAACAACGTTGCCGGCGAGCTATACTATAATATAGTCTCTCAACAACCGTGTTAACGACGCTTGGTAGTGGGCAAATTAAAAATTTTCAAATCTGTCTCTCTCGTCTCTCTCTCTCTCTCTTTCTCTATCGATTTTGTCGTCGTTTTTTTTTCTTTCTTTCTTTTCTCTCCGTCGTTAATGGCGCCGGTGGTGGATACTCATCGCTCGTCCGTCATGCATTTTATATGATATTTTATACATTGGTACATGAGTTTCGATCTCGCTGTGAAAACTGCAATCCGTCGACGCCGAGCGATAACGGGACGACGACGTCCAAACCGCGCGCGTCGCAAGTCACGTTCGTTGTACGCGCGAAGAAATTAATCGCGGTTTACAATAGTTCGCGGAAAAGAAAAAGAAGAAATAAAAATAAAAAAAAACGGCCATTCAATTATTGTTTTCGCTCGTAAACGGTTTCGATCACAGAGCGAATCAATAAAACACATCTCGGATACGATATCTCCAGTGGCGTTTCGGCTCGGCACGGAGCGAAAAACGTCGACACACACATTGCACTGTAGGGTTGGGCAAAAAAAAAAAATATATCGATTATATCAATATCGAATATATCATTGATTGTGGTATATTGTATCATAAATATCATCAGAAATTATCGATATTTTGATATATTATCAACATTTGATAAATATTATCATTAATATTATTAATATATGTATAATATTTTCAACTTCAAACAGTTGCAAAAAGTGCTTTTAAATTCTACTAACAAAATAATTACTCTTTGTACTTTTATTAAGAATAAGTAACAATATTTTTACTATTTAATATGTATACAATTTATATATTGCAGTCTTTTAAATAATCATCATTTATAGTTTATACTTAAATATTGAAAGACATACAATACATGATGTGTGTATATTATGATAAATATAAAAAAAATTCATACATCCCAAAATTGACTTTCTAAATAAGAAAGGAAAACTAATTTTTCTAAGCGACGATTATTTAGCCTTGATCGATTATCTGTAATAATGTTGCCAGCTTTTGAAAACAATCTTTCAGAGGGCACTGAAGTTGCTACAACAGTTAAATATTTGAGAGCAATTTTTGTCAAAATAGGAAAGGGACTTTTAAGCCAAAACTCAATTGGAGATTGCTTGCGATCAATTATAGGTTGTTGGAGGTATAATATTTTTTCACAGTTTACCTCATTACCTATTTTTAATTTTTTTTTTTTTTTTTTTGATACATCTCGCTTTGATAACTGATATATCGATGCTATCGATTATTTAAAATATCAAAAACTATCAATATATCAAACAGTAAATATCGATAAAATCAAATATCGATATATTTCGCCCAATCATACATTGCAGTACACGAGCGAGAGTCGCGAGTCCCCACGGCCGCGCGTCATTACTCCGTTACGTATCGCGTGATCTCAACACGTGCTATTTCACGTCGGAAAATGAAAAAATCATATCATAATATGTTGACGTATCATAACACGTCTCGGGTCGTACGATATCCACCGTGCTCCGTAGTGGAGTTTGTAAAAAACCGAAACATTATAAACCGTCGCATGAAGACTGCACGCGGTTTGTGGAGACGTGACGTTTGAAACGTAGGAAAGGAACACGTCGTCGGTGACGGTACACGAAAAAAATAATACTTCTCTTGCGGTCGTATTCAAAATAGACGTATAATCCATAATATAATTATATACAGTGTAGGATACGTCCCCGTACGCCGGACGCACGATCAAATCGAATGCTGTTCGAGGTTATACGAATCGTTTTGGAAGTTTCACTGGTACCGCTGTGGCATATTTAGGGGGGGGGGGGGAATGAGGGTAATTAACCCGGGCAGCGCTTTTTCGGGGGCAGCAAATTTAACTAGAAGACTTTTATGGTTTTATTTTTATTATTTTTTTTTTCTACAGATTTATAATGATTTATTTTAAGCAGTTGTAAAAAAAAAAAAAAAAAATAGTTAAAATGTTAGTTAATTTTTTTTATTGGCAAATAATCAATGTCAACAAAACGTTCTATTAATATCAACTCGACGACATACCTATTTTGTGAAATTAATCTCCACGTTTCATAATGAGTGCGCGTCTTAGTTCGTTTGTTGTTAGTCATCGGCATCTGTTCAAAAAGAAAACACTGTACTACCATTCTTGTGTATTTGCGTTTTTCGATATCAAAAGTATCACAATCAAATCATGCATCTTTTTTTCGCCGTACGATTGTTGAAAATATTATTGGTGTCAAAAAATAATTGAAGATTTAGCAAGATCAAAAGAAAAATATAGGTAAAATTATGTTCGTTTTTCTTCTTTTAAATATTTATATTCTAATGATTTTTTCAATATTTTTTTCCCTTTGTTGACGTTTCCTTCATTATTTCGTAAAAAATCGAGAAAATAAATTAATAAAATTTGCAATTTGATTTGATTATTTTGTTACCATGGGTACTATTGAAAGTACCTACGATATTATACAACGATATTCTAGGGCACTCGATAGATTTTTCTATTTCATGATACTCTTATCATATCACATGTATTGTAAGTTTTTTTATGGGCAAGAGAAATCGCTACTTTAAAAAACCGTCGAGAGGAAGAGGGCATAAAAAAAATGTGTGCCCAGAGCAGCAAAATCCTAAATACGCCACCGCGGTGTACCGTGCAGCAGCGCGCCACATGCACCGCGAGTACGAATTTATTAATTACGCACGAGAATAATATGTACTTGTGTACTCATAGGTACTCACAGCACGTGCAAAATACGCTTATAATTATTACGATGCGTATCTTAATAATATTATCATCATTATTATTATTATCATACGCGTCGGTAGAATGCATCAAGGAAATACATAAAATATAATAATATACACTAATAACTCGCCGGCAGTTCGTCCACCACCACCTGCACCACCACGACTCGCCGCTCAAGGCTAATCTGTTTAAATACCGTCCGTATAATACGGATTTGCGTTTTACAACAATATTTTAAAGTAAACGCTTCTTAAGTACACAATAATACAATATTATAATGGTAATAATATTAATAACGAACACGCGTAATGTCGTAGCAAATGGGTTGCCGTGGAAGTTATATAACTCTAGTGTAATGATATACTGGATACAACAACGTCGTGTTTCCGCATGTGAAACGCGCGATCATATTATGAAAAAAAATGTAGAAATAAATATAATATTTAAAAAAAAAACTTAATTAATGTATCCATAATTATAAGCATAAAAAAAAAATTTACATAAATATTTGTAATTATCGGCGGCGGTCCGAATGGCGTGAGATAATATCGTCGTTAAAAATTTGATTCATGCTTGATGCAGAATATTTCTAATTTTATTTTGAATTTTTTTGGATTTTTTGGCATTTTTAGGTATAAATGCATTTTTGTTTTGTTTTTTAACGTCATTTTTCAACATTTTTAAGACATTTTTTCATCTTTTAGGTCGTTTTTTATCGTTTTTGTACAATGTGGGGCAATTTTAGATTTTAGAGCAAGTGTTGAACCCAAGTTTGGAAACAAATTTAATTTATTTAAAATCTAACTTTGGATTTGGACAAGTAGTAAAAAATTACTATTACACCCATTATTATGCCCATATCTCTAATAAAAATTATGATTTATAAATACATTTTTTTCACTTACTAGAGAATTTTTGCGTGTTTTTTAGGTCATCAACATCCTAACTCTAGTGATGACTAAAATTTAAAAAAAAAAAATGCTTTGAACGATTTTATACAAAATTAAAATTTTATCAATAAGTTAGTTTGTTAATTAACTACTTTAAAAGTTACTGTTTAATACTTTTACATTTACAAAATACTATTTAAGATCTGTTAGTTATCAACTTTATGCACTTCGATAAATGTGGCCGTTGAATTTTAAGCCGTTTACAGTACACGTCAACGGACCTATTAATATTTATTCCTCAGAACATAACAGAAATATTAAGTATATTTTGAGTGTGTGCGTGTGCACGATACGTCGAACGACGGAATGCGAATACGCCGCGCGTGCGTGCGACCAAGTGCCCACGAGGCGAAATCAGTAGTGATATTATTATGTTTTCGACGACGGGCGTGTACACGTGTTACTCGGGGCGGACTTTTCGCATTCCCCGAACCGTCTGATCCGCGGCACGCCCGTCGCCGAAAACGTCTCGCAGCTTTTATCGCCGTTTTCTCCTCCGGTTTCTCTTCCCCGTCCTTTGGTGGAAACACCGCAAAGTCGTACCGCGCGGATAGCACACGCGTGTGGGGTATCATTACAAACACGGTACCGCAGCTGCAGTTATCGCATCAATTATTATTATTATTATTATTATTACGACGATTAATTTTGTACGATCGTTTGGGAATTTGTGGAAAATCGTCCGTAACCGTTGTCCGTTCGTGTTCACAACACGTGGCACGCAATGACGTTATTACGGGGATGCACGTTGGTGCACTTGCACCCCCTTGAAAAATCTAGCAGGTGCAAAGATATGATTTTGCATCTGTTGAAACTGAACTTAAACCAAATAAAATTATACTATATAGCAGTGTTTCCCAAATGGTGTTCCGCGGAACCTAAGGGTTCCGTGAGCCGGCGCCAAGGGTTCCGTGAAAACCTTGCGCCGGAAGTATCCGACAACCCACTTATTCAAGTGTAGAAAACATAATATGTCAGCATTGCTACTATATAGAAAAATATGGGGGTTCCGCAAAAAGTTCAAGCTCCTGCAAAGGTTCCGCGAGTAAAAGAAGTTGGGAAACACTGCTATATAGTACTGTTTTATTGTTTTGGTATTATTACAAAAAATGTTAAATTTTTTATTAGAAAAATATTAATAATATTGTAAAATAATATTATATTTTAAATATATATATTCAATATTCATATAGAGTTTAAAACACAAAGATTATACAGATTGTATTGTGAACAATTTTCATATTTGGATGTAATCAAATTTAAAATGGTAAATAATATTAATAATACGCGAGCAAAGCAAACTGCTTTGAAAAGACCCAATTCGACTTTACGATTTTTGAATCTATGAGTTTTGCACTTGCTGTAATTTTAGGGAAATACGCCAATACGTGGCACGCGCGTCCTGCGGTACGATCGCTCGTCAAGTTACGACAATAACGTAATATCGTACGATACTGCGACTGCGACGTGGCGTCCAATAAAAACGATAATAAGGTCGGGCGCAAATTGAGACGTAGACGACGCAGCGCAAGCGCAGCGCAGTTTTTGTGATCCACTGGTTTGAACAGACGAGCGTAAATTAAGTAGCAGGGTAGGGCAGCGCAATACTGCTCCTACCTACGTCGCTCAGTGTTTATGACTAGGGCCCGGAATTATATGCACAAAAAATGTACGAAATATGCATGCATTTATGCACTGAATATCATTAAAATATGCACTTAAAATATGCAAAAATATGCGAAAATATGCAAACAAAAATGAAAGTTTAATAAATTTATTTAGTTTTAAAATGTATATAATTCATTAAATAATCTATATTAAATAGAAAAATGTATTCTAAAATGTATTTACAATATTTTTGTACGTTGTATTGAACTGCATTGAGTTGTAATTTGAACATTAACTCATCTAAACAAAAAGTCATGAACGAAAATTAATTTGAACAAATGCAATAGATTTTTAAGATATTTTTAAATTTACCTGGAGAGTTACAATTAACTACTAAAGACTTGACTAGATTTTCAAATAAAAATGCACGTCGGTTTTCAGCAAATATGTTCTTGAATCTAGAAAAACTTCGTTCTACATCCGTTGAAGATATCGGGGCATACTTAAAGTATACTAAGTTATTATAAATCTTATTATAGCCCATATCAAATTATACTTCATGATACACTGAATTGACGTTTTCTTGATTTTTTCTATAGGTATATGCATTATATTTCAGAAAATTGCTGAAATATGCACAATAATTTAAAATGGTCCAAATATGCAAAAATATGCCAAATTTAATTTTGCATATCAACACATTAGGTTAAGATTAAAATTTGTATCTTACCTAGCTACTTTTTAGATAAATAGATAGAAATATGCAAATGCATACAATTCCGGGCCCTGTTTATGACACAGTTTCCTGCGAATGTGTAGCGCAGTTTTTCAACTTCGACTTTGAAAAATTTGAATTCAAATTTTTTTATTAAGCTATAATATATTATGGAAGAAAAACTGATTGAAGTAGTTCGACAAAACGGTGTCTTATTCGACACTAGCCATCCTGACTACATCATGAAGGCAAAATTGAAAAACAATACTTGGGAAAATATTGCTAATGAATTGAAATTTAAAAATGGTAAGAATAATTTATTAGATTAAATATTTATTTTATTGTCGTAGATTAGGTGTGATTCCTTCGTCAAAACAAATTCTCCGTGACTTTTTTTTTTTTTTTTTTTCATAAAATCACTATTTCGCGACTTTTTTCGTTTAATTAAACAATATAACACCAGTTCATCCAATTCCTCATCAGAATCAGATTCCGAACTTAAATCCAACTTAAATAATTCGTGAGCCATCATGTCGATCTCAAATGTTTTCATCGAATGACTACACGAAACCGCGTTGAAATACTGTGTAATAATATTCGCTCACACGGGTCACGCAGTTCGGTCCTACGCTGACTTGTGCTGCGCTGCGTCGCCTACGTTTCGTTTTGCCCCCAAACACGTGTGCCGCCGAGAAATCTCCGCGATCGCCTGTTAATCGACGCTCCGATGAAAAGCGGACGCTCGCACGAAGAGTGCGTAAAACAAATTCAATAATAACAGTACGAAGTCCGACGCGATCATAATATTATTTTCCAATAGAGAAAAACCGCGGAGCTCGTACTCGTACCCGCCTACAGCGCGGCCCGTTTCGCGTATAAACCGAAGATAAATGTAATAAATTTAATAATAATATGTATATTATGTACGTGCGGTGTCCGCGGTTTCTACTCGCGCGCGTATGCTGCAAAACGTTACGCGGCTGACGGATAAACGCGCGCACGTACCGCAAAAGCCGTTCTCGCCGGTCCGCGAGACGTGTCATTATTTTTAGCGTACCACCGCGCATTATATCGGGTGTACCTATAACGCAGTTATAACCGTCTCCGCCGTCGTCATACCGTGCCTGAGATCTAGCTAGCTCAACTGCACACGCACACACACACATTAGGGTTTGCCATATTTTATTTGGCGAAAACCGGGACAGACTTCTTTTCATTTTTTTTTACAATGTAATTTTTAACACACATTATATAGATAATAATTAATAATATTTGAAGCTTTCAAAATTAAAGAATATAATATAATAAAATATACGATTTTTAATGTATCCGATGTGTTCTCCGTGGGCTGAAAAGTCCGAGTTGTTTGATACTTGGCTGAACTGTGTACTTTTTGAAGCAATGTTTTATTGGCAAGTATTGACTCATAAAATTGACAGCAAGACATGGTACCGAAAAATTGTATTAATTGTATTAATGAAACCTCAACTGTTCTTGTATCTAATTTATTTAGCGATTTTGTCCGTGTGCTCTTCATTGATGAAAAAACTCGTTCCGCTGCTGCATTTTAGTCAGGTAATGAGAAAGAAAATTCAACAACTATATTTTATAGACAACTACTTATCTTGTGTATATTTTGCTCATAATTATCTCAGATCTCACTCGTCACCTGTTTCATCAAAATATGTCTAATAAAAGACATACATAAATTATCGAAGTCTCATTCCGGGATTAATAAACACATTATCGGGACACCGGGACGCCATACTCAAAACCGGTACTGTCCCGGACAAACCGTGACATATGGCAACCCTAACACACACACACGATATAATACATCTAATATATCATTCTTACTTAAAAAAAAAAGAAATGTTTTTTTTTCTATTTTCGCCGACCGTAACGCGCTCGAGTGACATCATTCCGCGCGTAAGCCTCGCTCGCGTCCGTAACACTTTCGGTTTCGATCCGAAAACAACGATTTCTACGGAACAATAGAGAACGATTCGTTTCACGTCGCAACCATTATACTCGCACACACACACACACTGTATTTTACACTTATTATAATATACACTGTCGCGCGGAGATAGCTCGTCGAGCGTTCGCGTTGTCGCTTTCTTCGCGACGGTCCGGCCACTGCTTATTAATAGTGTGTGTGTGTGTGTGTGTGTGTGTGTGTGTGTGTGTGTGTGTGTGTGTGTGTGTGTGTGTGTGTGTGTGTGTGTGTGTGTTTGTGTGTATAGTTCCGAACGCTGTGAACTGTATGAGAAAATCATCGGAAAGTAAAGATTTAATTTTTTTTTTTTTTTTTTACTCTATTTCATTTCAAAATGAACACAGTTTTTTTATATACAAACAGTGAGTGAATTTTATGATGGTGACGCGTGCTGCAGACGAAAACGACGCCACGCGTCCCTCCGTCTGTGTCGTGAGAATATCGAATGTCACGTGTTTGCTTTTCGAAATATATACGCATCGAGTAAGTATATTGTGCAGTCGTCGGAAGACCGCGTGGACTCGTAGTCTTCCTGCCCCTGGGTCTGGTTACCCGATAGTCGTCTATCCGGACGAGGGGCGGCAGTATCTACCATATTATATAGCTGTATGCTGTGTACAAGTTTTACGACGCGACTGCGATTCACTGCACTCGCCCTGTATGTGCGCGACGACGTGAATAATATTATAATCTGCAGTAACCAATACGTACGGGTGTGCCACCTGTCGATACCAGATCGTACGGTTTCCGCCGTGGAATCGAAAGAAATAATATTTTTTTACAAAGAAAATGTAAATTCGCTTCTCACAACCGAGTCTAACCGCCGCCGTACCGTCAACATAATTTTGACCGTATAGTGATCGACAAATCAGCTGTTATCGTCCCGACGAGGGTACTCGGACCACACCGTAAAGAGACGTTCGCCGGGGTCACGCTAAAATCACAACACCGTGTAGGACGCTCGCGTGCCCCACATACCATGACGTCACAATAGCTAATTTTGTCCCCCCGTCACCCGTGTACACCCGGCACGCACACGCGCACATTGATAGAAAACCATTAACGTTCTGCAGACGTGTTTCTACCGATCGTGAACTTGAGTCGACCGGAATTATTGTTTTTCGACTCTGTATCGACGTTTGAAAATATCGTCTTCCACACCTTGTTCTCGCGTCCTATTATATCCCGTATAGATCGACGACGAGATATTTTTCACGCACTATTTACGACGCTTCGATCCGACGCGCTGCACCACAGCCGAACGGGGGCTATCGTCGATTTCTATCTGTCGCCTCGCGAACCCGGATCGCCGTACAGCAACACTCGAACGTTCTACTTTTCTCTCTCTCTCTCTCTCGTTCTCGACTGCTCGTCTTGTATTTACACGAGGCGAAACAATACGAACGCGATAATTCGCTATAATAACGTGTAAACTATATTATAACTCGTTCACGCGCGCCTAGACCATTGTTCGCGGACATTCCGGTCTGCGACGTGAAACGGGTTCACTTCCTGCGCCCGATCGACGCCTCTCCTCCTCTCCTCGTCCACGCGGTCGTAAGCTTTTTGACCCAGACTGCAACGATAACGCCGCGTCCGTACAACGACGTAGGTATACACGTCATGTTACGACATACAATAGGTATTACTCGTCGTGAGCTCCACGAAATTCCCACAACCAAGTAAATTACCTACTATAACGAATATATGTTGCGTATTAGGTACGTTCGGCACACGAATATGACGTGTACGTTAGATTTAGGTCAGAATACGACCGACGGCCGCAGAGCCGATTAAATCGCGTTACTTGACGTTTTCGACTTTCATGGCTCGCCGTAACGTAATGTAACGACATTTTTATAATTTCTACAGCGGCGCGCGTTCATCACTTTTTGGGTGTGTGTGTGTACGCGTGTACACGCTATATTATTTATAACTGTTTTTTAACTATTAAAAATCCACGCGTTAATGGACTCCCGCAGATCCCTTTGTGTGGCTCTTTTTTGAAAACTGCACGTCCTGCTGTTCCACTGTTTCCTGTTCACCATAATCAGATGCGCGCGGGATGTAGTGTATATTGTTATGATTATAGTGTTAAACGGATTCGAAAATTAACATAAAAATCGTGTTGTAGGCGTTCTGGCTTCTTTCAAACCGAATTAGATCGCGTACACCTACTTATACTACATAGACGCGTTTTAACGTTAAGAAAAAAAAATCGTGTACATAGTTAGTACTACACGACACGGTTGTATTCTAAATATTTAATATTATAATTTAATCTAATCAATACGAAATTATACAAGTACAGTAACCATGGATTTAATGACCGCTTCCAGCGTGCTTCCGTGGAAAACCCTCCGAGAGTTAAACTCTTAGCCTACTTTTATTCAAATTACGCAGTAATAAACGCAGTTTACCGACTTAATTTTGAGATCGTTGATGTTGATCCAGTGTTTGTGCTTTATTATAGTCCGCGAAACAGAGACGACGGCAACGTATTATATTTTTGTGCACAATAATATTTACGTGTATGTTTACTTTCACTCGTTTATAAACCGATTCGTTTGATATAATATTCAATAACATTGTACGCTCATAATAGAATATGCGATCATGAATAAAAACAAAACAATTCGTTGTCATTTCCACCTTTGTGCGAGTGAATAAGTGTCACGTTAATTAAACGTGTAAATCGCGTCCCGTGTGCACGCATACACGAGCAGTTGGTACGTAGTTGTAGTAGTAGTACAGATACTATTGTGATGACGATATGTCGGTAGGCAAACAGTGCGTTCACAATGTGTTTAATTTGCTACGTTTGAATAGTTTGTTTTACACAAACCGTGTGATGTACCTATTCAACCGTTTTTCAATCGTTAAAATATATCGGGAAACGACGGAAAAATAAACAAACGGCCGCATCGCAGCATAAAAGGAATAATCAAAATGAACAAAACGTTGGTTGAAACCCATCATTCGTTTACAAAGTTCTAGACGATTACGTTTGAGCGACTTATTCGATATTTCGGTGGACGTAATATGCATTTATTTATTTATATATTATATACATATAAATACGAGTTGGACAATGACAATAATATAAATAGCGTGTTTACGAACGAAAATAATATGAAAAAAGTGAATCGCGTCGAGTTGGAGAAAACCTGTTCTTCTGGAGATCCGTCCGGTTGTGCCCTTCACGAGAACTTGAACTACCGTAACCCCGGTCTTCGTGTGCACCGCAAATAGCAAAAACCTGTGTGTGTGTGTGTGTGTGTGTGGCGCGACGTATTATTTTTTTTTTTTCTTACAATTTATCAGATACTTGATACATTATCACGGTCTAATCGCGGCGGCGGCGGCAACGGTGGTGGCAGTGGCGGCGGTAGTGGCAGTGACGGCGCGTATACCGCGGGCGAACGCGAGACACGCATACCTATATAATACTACATTAGACTCGTCTCGTCAGTCCGCCGAACCGGTTGTGCGTGTTGTGAGTATATCGTGAAGTGCGCGCGCACGGCGCAGTGCGTCTGAAAATATAACGTATTTAATATAATTATCTCGTATAGGACGTAATTATTATTATATTATAAATCTATAGTTCGCAGTCGCAGTCGCCGTCGTCGTTTTTATCGATCGATTGATTTCCGGTCCGATATCGTCGTCCACGCCGGCCGTTATCGTTGACGAGCCGTCGTTTTGATGACAACTTAACCGAGAGTTCTAATCCGTTCCGAAACCGGTAGTCGCGCTTTACAGACAACAAAACGCCCCGTGGACCGCACGTGCGCGTCGTCATCGTCGCCCGCGTCCTCTGCGCGCGGAAGTGTTAACAAGTAAATGATCAAAAATCATGGCCGGCGCGCCGCCCGTCTGCGGTCGGCTCGGGTTTTCAGTCTCCTGCCACCGCCGCCGCTGCAGATGTTGCTCTTTACGCTCTTCAAAAGGACCTGCAGACGCACGGTCCACTCGTCAGCATCCGTCTCGCCGTCGTCGTCGTCGTCGTCGTCGTCGTCGTCGTCAGGTCGCTCTCTCGAAACCGTCGGGGCGAACCTTCCCTCCGCGCTCATCCTCATTATAGGTACTACTATTTACCCGGGCCGTGGCGATTAATGGCGGTACTCGGTGTAATAAACACCGATATTATTTACGACACACGTCTGCAGGGCCCTGTTCCCGCGCGGTCTCGTCGCGTTTTCGCACACTTTTCGTCGTTCACCACGATACACGTCGACAGGATGGGTTAGGTTAGGACAACAGGCGCCCGTCGGCCGAAAACGCCTCTACACGTCGTCCGTCGGTCGGATCCCGTGAAGGTCGCGCGTGGCGTCCAGTGAATCTTGATTCGGAAGAAGAAGACAAAAAACGACGTTTTATTTTAATTATTCGCCGACGTGCGTTGGCACTGCGTAAACTAATTAACGATTTCGCATACGTTCATGTCGTAGTTTTGCCCGGGGACCTCGCATATCACGTGCGTACGTATATAGTGATTTTGATCGCGACACGACATCAAAAACGAAAAAAAAAACATCCGGTCCTTCGCTTCACTCGGAATCCAAAAACGAATCACGAAATCCCCGGACATTCGTGTGCGTTAGGTTATACGCCGAGACGCGATGCATACCCAATGGCGGATTCAGGGGGGGTCATGGGGGTCATGAGTCATGACCCCCTCCAGAATTTAAACTTAGGTCTTAACGTTATGCTTGTTTTACAATTATTACATACATAATTAATTTTTTTTTTTGCTCTATTATAATATAAAAATAGTAGGTACATACACAATTATTGTACATTTTCTTTCATTTGACTTTTATAGCAGCATAAGTGGTGATAATTTTTTATTTTATAAAACATGACCCCTCCCGAGTTTTTCTTCTGGATCCGCGCCTGTGTATACCGGTGTATACCTAATACCTACATATATATATATTGTTACAAAACGACGCTGCTCGTTTTCTATACACACACACACACACACACACTTGTCGATTCGACAGCGCGTATAGGTTTCACCGCGGACGCGCGTGTGCGTGTCGACGACCGTCGCGAGATTTCTATACCGGTGTAAACAATGCACTCGTACGCCGTCGTCGTATCGTTTGATTCGTAAACATTTTTTTTTTTTTTTCTATTTACGTCCGACGATAATCGTGTGCCCAATATATCGGATGGCGTGGCGTGGCGTGTGTGCGAATGTGTTGTGTGTGTGTGTGTGTGTGCAGTGGCGTATTTTCAAATTTTTCTGGGGGGGGTCCTCAGTTTATACATTTATTATTATAAACTATGATAGCTTGTAATAGTTACGTTCTTATGAAGTTTTCGGAGGAAGTTGAACAAAATATATAATAATATAGTCTTATGTAATATTACATATATATATATATATATATATAATATATATTTTAATGAGAGGTTCTGGGGGGGGTCCAGTACCCCTGGACCCCCCCGTAAATACGCCACTGTGTGTGTGTGTTTAACTGTAATGGTATCTGGGTTGAGGTTGAACGCGATCTAGTCGAAAAAGCACGCCTGAAATATTGTGGTGCACTCGTGTGTGTAATTCAAGGAGACAAACACCCATAAGTCCACCGCTCGTCGGCCAAACGATCTTCATCGGCGTACATTGTTCGAGTAGTGTACAGTGCATTCCGATACGCCGGGGAACCTGGGGGGCGCCATTTGGGATATCGTATGGATACGGTCACGCGTTGGTGGGTCTATTTTTTGAGTTTTTATCGGACCTATTTTCAATATTAATAAAATATATTCACTTGCCCCGATATCACCGAACAAGTCGACGTTTACACTTGTACTCGTTAATGTTTACTGTTTCGGTTATAAACAAGTGTATATTTTGTGTATAAGTACGTAAATTAATTCTGAAATGTCAATTTTTCGAGTTTAAAATACAGATCACGATAACATATTTGAAAACGGGAACGGTATCTATCTGCATTGACGCGTTCAGATTCTGATACATGGACAAATCGGAATTTTCCAACGAATTTCGGTGGCGAAATTCGGCCAGCCTAAACTATTTTGAATCCCTATTTTTGAACTCTGAAACGGTCCCTCTGGGAGGACGACGATAATAATAATGCCGTGTGTAAAACTTTCCGCCGTCGATTGTAAATTTCAGCCTATACGTATACATATTGTATTTATCGTTCAGTTCTCGACGAACCGCGCTCTCGCCAAACGCCATATGATGCCATTAGAAAACGAACGCGCGAATATTTTATACCCCGCGAGACGATAGTCACAATAATAATAATAATAATAATAATAAAATCTCTAATTAGACGAGTGTCGACCAAATTTTCTCTTCGGACCGAGGCGCTCGTCGCGCACGTCTACGGCGGTGAAAATATAAACGCCGCCGCACTTTCTCCGCGTGGAAAATGATCGAGTTATTTTTGTATACCGTGTGTGCATAATATATTGGCGGGGTACGACCCGTCGTTTGTATTTGCGTACATTCATATACGTTGTATTATCCCTACCCGCACAAGTTTCTCGCCACGGTATATTAATTATGGTGATAAAACGTTTTTTGCTTATTTATTTACTTATTATTATTTTTTTTTTTTTAAATTCATTCCGTTTCTAAATTAATTCTTCTCCACGCGTACTCTCTCGCGCGCGCACACACACACACACATACACACAAGCATGACACACAATTTTTTTATGATTATTACAATACAGCCGTCGTCGTCGTAGTCGAATATCGAAGAAACTCCGTTCAAATAGAAAAAAAAATCATTGTAATATTTTTCATCTCTCGGATTTTAAAGAACGACGTTTAAACACACAGCCGTTTTATCGATTTTTTCGTCACGCCGCCGCGCATTAGTATTCCGACGAGGCGGCGGTCCGCGAAAATACATAATAATAATACGAGTAATAACAACATTAAAACGAAATGCCCATGACATACGCACTACCTACGCGGGACGTTCTATAGCTGTTGTGTCTGTGACGCGGCCATTGTTGTTCCGCCACACTTTGAGCTAGGAATTTTAACGCCCCGTCGCCGCTGCAGAGCACATCCACCGCGACGAAACACAATGGAAGGAATAGCGCGTGATCCGAATGCGACATTGCGTACGGCGAAATAGAAATACAAATCAAGACGAGGCATGCCGGGCCGCGCGAGACCTGACGAATCGCGTCGCGTAGCGCGGTTATAATATTACGTTTCGAACGCAGGAAAACGAAAAAAAAAAATAAATAAAAAAGATAATAACGTCGTGAATATCTCATTAGTCATTTCCCATATGCATATATGCATTATGTTATTATGCCACGGTGCCGATACCCGTGTACACGTGACACCCGTTACACACACACACTCGCGAATGACACATGACGACACAATATGACGACCACGGTTCGTGTATACGCAAACGATCAAATCGGAATTACGATTCTCTCTTTGTCTCTTTCTCTCTGTGTACGTCCCTCGGCGGTGGACCGCGGAGGAGGAAACGTCATCACTGTTATTATAATTTATATCGTAGTGTACGTTACGTACATCATAATAATAATTATCGAGAATCCGATTACGTAATCCGTTTGTACCCGCTGCCATTTATCTCGGCGTTTCGTTTGCCCGAGCTGCTCTATAAAATAAACCGACGCGCCAACTCGACTCACACGTCCACGTGCTGACACATCACACACACACACACACACACGTATCCCATTGTCTTTAGTGTGCCTACGTATTATTTGCCATTTAATAATAGGATCTAATGTCTTCGCAGCAGAGCCGGATTAAAGGGGGAGCAGAGGGGGCGTCTGCCCCCGGGCGCAAGATTTTAAAGGCGCAAAGTTTTGAAATAATGTAGGTACCATTTACAGCAGGGGTCCTCACTAGGATTTCTGAGGAAGCCAAATGGTTCATACCAAATTTTCCTCAGGGCCGTAAGTACAAATTGTACAGTTCAGTCAGGGGCCTGTACCTAAACGGTATAGGTTGATTACAAAATACATTTTTCTTATTGTTATAATACACTATGAAGTGGCGTTAAATAACTTACAAACAATTTGATTATAACATAAGTTTATTACATCAAACAAATTAACTTTTTGCATATAAAAAAGTAGGGAAATGTCTTTTACTTAATTTCATGAATAGCCCCTACTTGAATTTATTGATTCGTTGAAGTCGAAGGGCTTGAAATCTTTCACAACTCTCTAATATGGCATCTATTTTAGCCGGTTGGGAAGAAACTGAAGTTCTCAAAATGTTGTCAATGTTCTCACTTGTTACCCTGGATCCTGTACTTGTTTTTTATGAACTTCAGCTCACTGAATGTAGATTTACAGACATACGTATATTTAAAAAAATGTATACGTAATTAACATGTAATAAATACCAAATTATAATAAAACTTTTTTTATGATTATAAAAAAATAGTTCATAATTTTAGATAGGTTTGCCCCGGGGCGCAAAAAATCTTAATCCGGGTCTGCTTCGCAGTATTCAAGATTTTGGTACTCGATCTGTCGAGACATTATTTCGTATTGCGCTGCGTTCGAGTTAGTTTTCCATCGGATCGAACCGATTGTTTCGCGTGCCCGACGTTTTATCGTCCGTTTTCATCGTTAACACTCTTCGGATTTTCCGGCCACACGTTTTCGTGTCGTGTTCACGGTACGCCTTTACGCGGACCACGCGCTTTGGGTTCGTCTCACGTTTTTGGTCTGGAAACATCAGACGAGTACGTTGTATAAACCGCTGCAGCGGGCGCAGATCCCACGCGTTTTTACCGCCGCGTGCGCGTTCGAAGTGTGTGAAATCGCTACGAAACGACGTGACGCAACGAGCGCACATTTCTGTCGTTCATAAAAAATAATAATAATAATAATAATAATTAATAATAATGATAAAAACGTACGCCACTCGTCGCGACGTTTCAAAAGGAGGAAATACATATTATCTTGTGCAAGTCTCGCGTCGCGCCCTGTTCGACGGATGAGCTCGTGTCCGAGTCACGATCGGACTAATCGCGCGGACGTTAGATTAGGGGTAAGGTGACGGCGGGTAACGCGACCCGTCTCGGAAGTCCGATATCGTATCGCGGTCGACGTCGTCGGCGGCGAAACGCGACACCCGTCGTACGCGGGTCGTGTCGAATCGTCGATAAACGTCGTCGATTCGGCCGGTGCGCGACGGTGACTCCCGAACGTGTTTTTTTTTTCTTCCGCCATCCAAACGTCATTTCGTCTGTCCTCTTTATCGACGTGCAGTAATTATTATTCTTCCGTTACACATTCGTTGGTTTTTTTTTTACATTATTATATTTTTTTTCGCGTCCAATCTTTTCTTCTCTCTTATCTGGGTCACACTGTGACCACACTCACACACACACGTACGTACGTACGCGCGCGGCCAATTTATTATAATAGATAATAATAATAATATAACGATCGCGTGTTCGTATAATAATAATAATAATAATAATAATAATGTTAATTTTCTGTCTTGGGAAAAATAATAAAAAAGGCCGGAGAACACAAAGACGCGATCCAATTTTTTCTTCTTTCTCCTTTCATATTTCGTAGGCGTGCGCGCACATTGTGTTACACGCGGTATACTACGGCCCCCTCCGGGCCATCCGAATCCGCGACGACTGGTGCGAATCGCCGTGCGGTTCATCTCGTTTTTTTTTTATTCCTCGGGCCACCCGCCTGTGTGTGTGTGTGCGTACCCACCTCAACCCACCCATACCTCCCGAGCCCGTCCGCCCACCCGTTCGCCGGCGCGCGCGTAAAAATAGAAGAGAATAACAAAATTGAGTGAAAAAAAAAAAAAACTAAAATTAATAAAACGAGACCAGGAACTCCGCCGTCGGAGATCCGCCGGTCGTGACCGGTCCCTTAATATAGGTCAACCGCGCCGAGACGACTGCGACGACGACTACTACGACGACGCCGAGAGAAAACCGTTGTGCTGGACGGAGAGGAGACTGAAAACACCGATTTGCCGCCGCCGCCGTGCGGACGCGCTCGCCGCCGCTGCCCGACCGCCCGGCCGCCGGGCCGTGCGTCGCGACGGCGGGTTCAGTGTCAACTCGTTGTCCGTCGCGACTCGTCGATCTCGTTTGCCGGGCGGAAGAGCGCGGGATAACTAAAAAAAAAAAAAAAAAACAAACACGAAATATTCGCGTCGACGGTTATTTTATTTATTTGTGTGTTTGTGTGTGTGTGTGTTTTTTTCTCCATTTAGCAGTCAAATGATACGTCGTGACAACGCGTTTAGTGGCGCTGGTGGTGGTAGTGGTGGCTGTGTCCGCGGGTGTTGTCGGTGGTGTACGACGCCGTAGCGATCTCGACGACGACCAAACGCACGGACGGCTGCTGGCGACAGCGCAGTGAAATATATGAAAAAAAAAAAAACAAGAAAAAATCGTAATAAAATAATATAAAATCTCGGGTTTCCGCGTTTGCGAACTCACAGTGGACGTCCTTGGCGATATACATTATAAGAGAATAAAACTGCAATTTTTTTTTTCTGCATCTCTATCACACACACACACGCTCGCGCACGCCCGCACGCACCACACCGGCTTTACTCGCCGCGACCGTCGCTTTGCGCAACCAGTGCGCGTTCCCTTGATCCTGAAATCATAATAATAATAATAATTGGACGCGCGCGCGCTGTTCATTAGTGCGGTGACCATGTTCGGACGCGGATCGGTTTTTCGCTGCTGACACTTGCCGGCGGTCTATAGGCGGGTCGCGCGTGCGTTTTGCGAATATACGCGGAGATTTCGAGAGTTCGTTGAATGTGTGCAGTTAACCGACCACCACAAGCCGACTTTAGCTCTTAAATGCCACGTTTCGAAGTCATCACCAACCGGTATGGAAGCATTATCGACGTGCGAGAATGCGCCGACGAGTGAGTGTTACAAAAACGTTGAACAAAATATCATAATATCGTATTTAATCGCGTGTACGATTTAATAATATGTGTGTGTGTATTTATTTTTACGACATCTGCACAACAATAATATTAAGACGACACGTACCTACACGTACGCACCACAACGGCGATTCGTACGTCGTATATTATATTATGTTATATAATATATATTATATTTGTGTGTGTGCGTTTTCCACGCGGACGACCGTTGCAGTACTGTGACTATAATAATAATAATTACAACAGTATATAATAGATTTCGTTTCAAAGTGAACCTAAACGTTATTGTGCAATGCGTTTTTGGTGTGTGCGTTTCTTTGTTTTTTATTTGCTTCGTCAAAAAAACCGTTTTTACTGCAATGCAGATACGTAATACGCCTCGACTGTGTGTACCGAGCGCTCTTTTACAAAACTTTTAAACAAATGTCGTTTTGCCCGTGCAGACTGTATAATACGCGTACGGATAATACAGCAATAATTACCGAATCGTTACCGACGCGGCCTCTACGCGGACGACAAAAAAAAAAAACCAATAATAATACAAATAAAAAACAATGTGTGTATATACATATACGTATAATATACGAGTATATTATTTACGCTTTTTTTTCCAAAACGCTCTTCCGTTTCAACGCATTTTACGAGTCGGATTTTTCACGCCCCCTAACATCGCGTTTAGCGTACGGTTTTCTACACGCCGACTCTGAGAACGGAGTACTTATTTAATTTTTTTTTTCCTTCACAACGTCCAACGTGTACGCGCGTTTACAAAATACGTACACTGCACGTGTGTGCGTGTGTTATGTGCGAGCACACACGTGTTGACGTGTGTGTGTGTACACGGTTACGTGAGAATATTCCATTATTTCTGTGATTCGCATGACCTAACCTCATTCACATTGTCGGCCGTTGTCGTCGTGCACAACACGGTGTAACGTGCACGTATAGCGGCCGATCGGTCATTTCGACGGTGTAAATTCGTTCACGAGGACCGTGATCCCACGTAACGTGGTCCGACCGTATATCATAAACGTACGGTATTATTATTATTGTTTATTGTTATTATTGTGCGCGCGCGCGATCTCCAAGAATATGCGATATGAAGCGAGGCGTATTGTCGCTAGCACGTACGATACGACCGGGTTTACTACTTCAGCTAGACGACGACGACGCAACAATAACGGAATGTCTTCCCGATCAGCCGAGTCACATTACGCTATCGCGCACATAACGAGAGACCGCACGACGATATAATATACGATATATTGTATTGTATACGATATATTAATAATGTGTACAAATCCGAGCGTTCGCGCCGTCGACTAGTGTATAATAATAACAAATTAATTATGTTTTTTTTAAAATTTTTTTCACTGTCTCCGTGCTCGTTTGGCGATAAAATGTCTTCTTTTTTAACACAGAAAACGGTAGCAGCCGAACAATGGACGAACGGTAATAATATTATCATGGGCGGTTTTTCCCCCGTCTTGGACGACGTTAATTGTGCGCGATCGTCATAATAATAATAATAATAATAACAATAACTGTACCCGCCGTGTACCTTCGCTTTTATTATGTTGTGGCGTTTATTTAATTGCGATTTATGTGCCATGCGACGGCGGCGGCGGTGGTGTGACGATTCGTCGTCGACGACGAGTCCACTGCGCCGGAAGAGCAGACCCCGTATAGCTTAGGCTCGTTTCACACTTATACGGTTTGATTCGGTTCCGTGCGTATTCGATTCGTTTTCGGTAGCCGCCGGAAAAGTGTGAAACGGTGTGTGTTCGATACCTAATACATAACCTAACCGAAAGCCCTCTCGACACGAATCGGTTTCGTTCGGTTTCCATTCGGGTCCAGAGTTAACAAAAGCAATTGGTCGTTTACACACGTCATACGGTTTAGTTTCGGTTCGGTCACGTTTTCGGCAAGGGAAAATATTATTTCATTTTCATTTTCTCATTTTAAATTTTATAATTTACATTTGGCAAAACGAATTCATCAAATGATGTCGTAGACATCCTGAAGTGATTTGAAAATTTGTCTTCGCGCTCCCTTAATTTCGGAAAAAGGGTATAAAATGCACCAAATTCCATCCGTTTGGTGAGGATAGGGTGTACCCAGTGCAGTCGATTGTTCCTCTTTCGTTTTTTGATTCTTCTATAGAGAAATAACATGGCAGCGATTTGTCTTTTCTCCATAGTGAGCATTGTGGTAAAATTGAGTAAAAAATTCAGTACTGCGTATTCGATGATTCGGTCGTAAAATCAAACCTTATACTAATCGAGTGTGTGTGTGAAGAGTTTTCATTCGTTTTAGGAAGTTTTCATTCGTTTTATAGTCGATATCGTTTCGATCGAGAACGGCGTACGACCGAAAGAGAAAAAAGTGATTATAAATGACAGAGAGAGAGAGATAGAAAACTCGTGGTGAAATATTATGTCGAGACCAAAGTCGTCGCCGTGGTCTTTTATTATATTATTATAGTTATATCGCCAGTAAAGCGTGCACTATGCGTACTACAGCTGCGTTTATATAAACCGATAAACGCGTATGCTCCGAGGTACATAATATATTCGTACTGGAAAAATAAACAGAAACTCGATCGCATGGTTTTCTACGTGCGCCGCGCACGTGAACGAATGATTAACGCGACAGTTAATAACAATAATATTATAACGTTGCGTTATCGACCGATTGCGCGAGATCCATCTTTGCGCCGTCGAGAAGTAATTACCGGCGGTGCGCATTATTACTATTATTATTGTACTGTTTATCACGACAACGATGTCGTACATCAACAGGTTGTATTATTATTATTATAATGTGACGTGTAACGTTGTGATATTGTGTGCGCTCGCGCACGTGTATAACCGGTCGATAAGAAACCGACGAGATGTGTATAACTTTTCGAATATTAACCTATTACTGTTACCTATTACTATTCACTAGTACCTATTTACTGTTTTCGAAAACCAAATTCCGAAAAGCGTGAGCTTTTGATCGCGTAGAGCAACGGTCGGCAACTGGCGGACTGCGGTCCAAATTCGGACCGCGGAAGGCAGTGATCTGGACCGTCGACATATCTTTCTTTGAAGTTTGATAAGTACGTTATTTCAATTTCCACCGTGATTATTAAAAAAGACATAGTTTTGTAAAACAATTTTTTTTTATAAACAAGTAGAGAACAAAGTTAACGGATTTTCACCTTGAGCCTTCAGAACTCGATCGGGATCGACCGTTTGGCCACCCCTGGTATATAACATCACAAGGCATGTTAACTCTTCATATAATTTTAACATTTTACTAATAACTATATTGAATAATGTAATTAAATTAATTTTTTCTCTACGGACCCAGTTTACGAATTATTTTGGTTTTCCGGACTCCAGTCGACATCGCTTGCCGACCCCTGGCGTACAGTTCTACTCGTGGCCGGCCAGTGGGTTTTAAACGTAGGCATCTCCCAACGTTCGTGTGGCGAGACTCTATACATTGTCAACGTTTATTTCATTCGTCTTTTCTCCTTAGTTTTTTAAATACGTTTTCAACAACTGTCTTTGACGATCTTTTCCCTTTATTCGGATTCGTTTGCAAATTATTATCGGTGAGCAACACCGCTCCGCTACCGTTTTGTTCGTCTGGTCAGGAACATTGATAATATCGCTCTCCGCGAACGGTTCTCGATCACCCGGCCGCGGCGTAAGGATCTCGGCGAAATCGGTTTTCTAGGAGAACAACAATAGTGGGAAAAACGTGTCGACGTTTCATTTCCAAACGTACCGGAATTTCGTCTCTCGATCGTTTCCACGCCGCGCGCCGAACATGATAAATACACGTCGTTCGTGATGCATATTATACACCCGTCGGGTCGTTGTTCACACGCAATCGCGTGCGTGTCGTAAGTACGCGTGCACTTGCATATATTTTATACGTGTTTTACCGGGTAACCGCGTCTGGTCGAAAACAAAAACGACGGATCGATTTTCGCCCGTTTTCGCGGTTTAAAAATAATGGCGTGCGGGTCCGACCACTGTTTTTGCGTCGTGATTGATTTGTCGTCGTGTTTCAAATCGTACACGCAGCAGGCTGCCGACGTGCTACATTCTCGGTAACGCTCGGAGATATATAGGATCGGCCGCGGTGCGTTTTCCCGTTTCTCTCCGAGTCGCGGCCGCGTTGAAAAACGAGAAAACGTGATGGAACACTCTGCGCACGGCGATATCATTATAATATTGTGTACTATTTAGGCCGCGGTACGTGTTGATATAACGAATAAAATATACAACCGGTTCGTGCAACGAATACACATATTCACGTGGCTCGCCCGACTGGTTTTCCGTATGTATAATATTTGAAATTTTATGTATTCGGAAATCGCGACGGAATAAATACACGTATCCCAGAAACAATTATGAGTTCATTAATTATACACACAAAACTATCGAGATTTCAGGGTCGGTGACTTTAAGCTGTAAAATCACGCGTGTCCGCGCGACTTTGAGGTTATAGCGAATTAGTCATTGTACTCTCAATGTGCTGCTGACGGATAAAAAGAATCTCATTCATTGTTCGGATCGAGTGATTTTTTTATTTTTTTTTTATTTACATCATCCGATAAATTAGTCTGATCTTTTATGCGCGCACGATCGTTGTTTTCTCTGACACAAACGAACAGATGTTCAGAGGTGTATTGTAAAAACGTGGAAAAAAAAACTTATCGTCCTATGATATCGGTTTATATTTAAACACGTTGTAATGTATAACCGCGGTTCAATTTTTTTTTACAATTTTGAAATCTGACACCGGGATAATTCAACGAAAACTCATGTGATAAGAAATCTACACGCGAGACATAAATTTGATTTAACATTTTCTTAAATGTTTTTCTTTCGGACGATGAACCGTTGGTTTTAAAACGATGTGTGCGTTTCTAGTATGTATTTCTTGTCTCGAAACATTTTATGCACCTTTTATATTAATGTAAGCATACACAATACATTTCAGACTACGTGTGAAATGTTGATTAACTGCACTGCCGTAGCCAAGGGGGGCACCGGGGGAACGTTTTTTCTTTGGCTATAGAGTCATAGTGCGGTGTACAGAAATTATTTTAAAACTGTATTATTGTTAAATTGATCTCATACAAAGTAAATCTGTGATACGTTATCATAAATTAGTTACTAATAGTATATTCTACGTCCTGATAGAAAAATTACAACGAACAAATGAAGATATTTAGCTGATATTTCCAAGGTAGATGTCCTAGCTTGAAAATATAGACGTTTACTACCTACATAAACACTTAACAGAATAACCCGTATAACTAAACATTTTTTAATTTTAACTCCGTTTAATTATTCCACTAACGATTAACTCGTATATAGCATATTTTGAAAGTTCAAGCAATCATATTCGTACTGAATATGATGATATAATACAAAGATGTTCTATGGCGATTTCATTGAGTTAATTTTTTAATGAGATCACTTTTGGTTTGTATAATCTATGTAGACATCAACACAGATATTGTGTTTAGCCATAGAACTTTTAGTAGTATAAAGCCTATGTGTTTAGCAGTTGTTTTTTTTTCATAAAACAAAATATGTTAACCCTACAATGCATCATGTAGCCTGTAGGTAACAATGTATTTAAAACCACATAAAACCCGCTTTATGTAATAGAATGATTTTCATAACTACATATTTTAGTAAATAATTTAGTTTAGTACATAATTGATTTGTATGATATTAAAACGTATTGATTATATTGTATTGTATTTGAAGTTTTTTGATTTTTATTCATTTTTAAATTTGAATGATTGTTAAAGTTATGTGCATATGTGCTCTTTGTTAATGAATTAAATATTGAAGAATGAATAATGAAAAAAAAAACAAAAAAATTAAGGTTTTTTAATATAGCGTTGCAAAAAATAGAGCAAACATATAGTGCTTCCCCCCCCCCAAAAAAAAAAACAAAACATTTTTCGTATTATGGTACTGTTAGTAAACTATAGTTCTTTGTGAAAACTGATCTGAAAACCGTTTGTTCGACTAGACTTCGTATCCATTGCTTTGAAATTCACGTAAACGTATCGCTTAATCGTATTATAAACCTGGTTTCATCGCAGAACACAGAGTTTGTTATTAGTCTGGTGGTACTCTAAAGGCGTAAATTCTGACGCGACGATCGTAATATCCGTTATTAGTATTATACCTGCTCGCTGGATTCGAGGATGGAGTAGAATATCAGGCGAGAAAATACGGTGTTTATTCAATTAAAATCGACCGAAATATCGGCTTCACATAGATATATATATATATATTTAATGACAAAGGAGTCTGTGCGTTCCGTTCGACCAGTCCGCTAACCTATTGAAACTCGTCAATCAAAAAAGGAGCTGTACACGGACCGAAGTCCTGTTTGAGACGGGCATTTTAGAAATTATAATAATTTGATGGATAAATCGTAGCTACACGCGTCATTGTCGATTCGGAGCGAGTGAAAGAGCTTCTCGTCGGAGTCTCCTTTGCGCCGTATATATATTATACACTTCTACGCCGTTCGATACGAATCGTTTTCCCTTCGATACGCGTAACACACGTGTGAATACGCTCACACATGGCACGGCTCGTGTAGTCCGTAAAAAATACAATGGCGGCTGGACGGCGGCGTACGTGATATTACACTCTATTATCGTATTATCTATATAATCCCGTCTAGAAAATATATCGTATTCGGTCGGGTGTCGATGAACCGCACGTGTGATTACAATTGCTACGCGCGAAAACGCGTATAATAGAAAACGTCGCATTCGATCGAACGCGATTCCGTCCTTGACAATCGAAATTTTTTTTTTTTCTATTCACACCGTGCGAACGTCGTTTGTTGACTCTGCGCGCGCGCGCGCGCGAATTTATTTCTTAGGCGTGTATGGCGCGCGAAAAAACAACAACAACAATGACGACGACAATTATATACGTATCTCTAATGAATATTAATATAATGTATAATATATATTAAAATTAATTATAAAATGTACTGGACGATATGTATGTATATATACAGGGTGCGGCGTAATGGACTCCCACATTTCCGAGGTAAATTCAAAAAAAACCATACAAGATATGGACATTTTTTTTTTTATTTATTAAAACTACATTAAATAAGGTTTTTTTTTAAAGTTGTTTGTTTTAAAATAATATTGTCCGAATTATTGCCTTTTCAATTGACGCACATTTGGAGCCGTTCTAGAAAATAATCCGTAATGGACCACAATATTTCAAAACATCATTAGCACGTAATTAAACTGATCAGATAAAAGCGGTTTGTTTCACTGGGTTAGGTCATTAATACGATTTTTAGTCGTCACAATGTCGTGGTCAGGTGAAAAACGTGGTTTCGTTGTAGAGGCGTTTTTCAAAAACGCCGGACGTGTGACAAAACATTACATGGCCTCCTCGCCTCCCTGATTTGAGTCCATGTGACTATTTCTTATGGGGATACCTCAAAGCTGAAGTTTTCAAACATCGACCTAGAACCATCGAAGAACTAAAAGAGGCCATCCGTCAAAAAATCTCCGCTATTCCACTCGATATGCTGGCGAGAGTGATGGAAAACTTTCGATAACGGCTCCATCATTTAGACGACATTATTTAAAAAAAACCTTATTCAATGTAGTTTTAATAAATTTAAAAAAAAATTCCATATCTTGTATAGTTTTATTTTTAAATTCACCTAGGAAATGTGGGAGTCTATTATGCCGCACCCTGTATATATATTTTATATTTTATATTTTATTTTTTATATTGATCGTACACCAAATAAATCAATACTATGAACAAATATATAATATTATGTCGACTAATTTGATTTCCGGTAAATTTTCAGAGCGTACGAAATGTCGCAGGAGTCCCAGAGCCCGTTAGGCCAATGGAGCAACAAATACAGTTCCGTGTTGGCCACGCTGGGCTGCACTCTGGGAGCCTTCAACATCAGTCGGTTCGCCATACTCACAGTACAATTTGGAGGTTGGTGTTTGTATATTTCGTTTTTGGATACGTGATAGGTACACGCGCACACACACAGTGGCGGCTCTAGAATTTCGTTTTGGCTCTAGAATTTCGTGACCATTATATTATAATTAATTGTTGTTATTCGTCGCTATGACACTATAATGCAGCGGTTCTCAAACTTTTTTGTTCGTGGAGCCCTTATGTTCCTAAAAAAAATTACGGAGCCCCAAAAATCAGAAATGTCTATTTGAGACAACAATAATTATTAATTACATATAATTATTCATACAAAATGATGTCAATTCATATGATTTGCTTTTTATTTACTTTCTTTCTGTAAAATATGAATATACAAAAATTATTTATTTAATTTAACAGTAAAAAAGAACATTATATTTTAGTAATTTATAAAATTTAATATTTAGTGATTTTAATGTGATCCATGATGTTGGCTTTTTTTACTGACCAGTATTTTAATATTTAGCCTGGATTCGCATGTCTGCTTCCGCATCCAAATTATTACGATATTTTGTTTTCGTTGATGCATATGATGAAAATCCGGTTTCACACAGATATGTTGTTCCAAAAGGAAGAAGAGCTAATATAGCTTTTTTAGCCAGAGATTGATATTCGTTTGCAATATACTGCTACTGCACCAAAAATCTGTTAATGATATTTTATCAAATAAAGTTTTTAAAGAATTAAAGATGAATCGGTGGTCGTTTCAATGAATTTTTCATATTCTGTCATAGAATGGATTTAATGAATACAGATATGCCCAGGGAGCCACGGAGCCCCTAGACTACTCTCGCGGAGCCCTAGTGCTCCGCGGAGCACAGTTTGAGAACCGCTGCCATAATGCATAATTTTTTTAAAGATTTTTTTTTTTTTTGTTGGGGGGACATGGCCCCACGGGACCCCCATTCCTTAAAGCCGCCACTGCACGCACTCACAATACTCTTCGCTCGGATCGGAATCACGCGGCCGTGATGAACCGGCAACGCGGCGACGACGATCTCGCGATTCTGTAACGATAACAAAATATAGTAATAACGATACGCCCTCCGGGCTTTTGGCGTTGCCGTACGCTGCAGTCCTTGAAAACTGCACGAACGTATATATTATATAAACGGATGTAGAGACGTGCGGTGTGCTTACGCGTAACGACATTAATTTTACACGTAAACTTACACATTTATCGTTTGTGATTTATTTATTTATTTTTTTTTTGTTACTGATTTATTTGTTTTTCTTTTTTTTCCCTCCGTCTACTCTCGCAGCCAACTTTATCCTACAGTTCCTAGTGTTATCACTGCTAGTCGGCGTACCGCTGTTCACGTTTCACAGTTCGCTCGGTCAATTACTAGGCGCTGGCGTCATGGACATGTGGAGGATATCTCCGATTTTCAAGGTAAGTGACCGCGTGGGTCGCGCGGGCGGGACCGATAACCGTGTAAAAATCAAACTCGTGTCGTCGCGCCGGCCGGTATACCACGCACGCGCGCGTGTTCGACGGCCACGTCGTCGTCGTCGTCGTCGTGAATTTCAGCGGCGAAAACAAGAGACCGTTCGCGCCGAGGCGTGTCCCGTATCAAAATTTTGGACAGGTCCGATTATAATTTATTGTTATTGTTTAATTTGTACACATACTCATGACTAGGACAGAGGACTTGTAGCTAAAAAAAATCACCAAATATGCACTTAAATATACAAAATATGCATTAAAAATATGCTTTTTTAAATTAATATTTTTGATTAAAAAATTCGAATTTTTGTCTAAGTACTTATTATTTTAATAAATAAATTTTATTTTCAACTTTATTTAACAACTGACAATTAATTATTTGAATTATTTGGACTCTTTGAATTATTATTTTAACGAGATACTTTTTCAAAACTTTCAAATTCTTCGACTACTAAAAAACAATTAACAAAATAATTTAGTTTCAAATATTTAAGATTAACACAAATTTTTACCTTGGAAGTTGCATTGAACAATAAGGCGTTTTTTCAAATTGTCAAACGTAAAACTATAAATTATTTAAAATATGCATCTAAAAGTTTATGTGTATAATGGAAGAATTTGCCCTAAAAACCGAAAAAACGCAAAATATGCACTAAAAACCAAAAAAACGCAAAATATGTATTTATATGCACAATGAAATTTCAAAACTAGCTTTGTGGAAGCATGAAACGTATTTGTTTCGCACTCTGCTATTTTTGTGACTGTGCAAAAAAAATATGCAAATGCTACAAGTCCTCTGCCCTACTCATGACGTTCCTTGCGATTTAATCGGTAGTTAAATCTTTAAATGCACTGATCCACGTCATGAAATCAGGGGGAAGTAGATTATATATTCATATTTACCTAATACGATTTCTTCCTGACATCGATGTCTGTAGATAATTTTTTATTTTTTCCATAGTCTTAAATTCTTTTTTCGAATGACGCTGAACTTATTGCTACTGTGACCAACACGTGTTTGCGACTTTTTAATTTCACCGAATCAATTCTAAATATCATAAATACGTCTCCGAGATCTATGGCTTTGTCAACATTCTCAATGCTTTTACAGCTATACTATAACTACGTATTTTTTGCAAATCCGCTTTGACGTATTACACTGTCTAGGAATTATTCATGATTTCCGTAATAATTTCTATTATATATTTTACTTGTTTTTGTTTTCGACCGATAAACGGTTCGTAAAGTGGCCACAAGGATGTGAGGCGATAAGGGATGAATTATTTTAAACGCGTAATCAAACGATTTATATGAATGGGTCATGAATGTTTGGTAACGAAATGATTTGATCTCGATAATCTTGTGTTGTTTTATACCGATAAAAATAAAATTGTTAAAAATAAATGTTTCTTTGAAAATTTAACATGACTTGAAAAGCGTAGTAATAATTACCATTTGAAAATGGGACAGGCCCGGGCCTACTTGGCTAACCCGCTGGGCACGCCATTGCGTTCGCGGCCTTATGTGCCGGCCGGCGTGTCGCGTCGTGCGATTGTGGTCGCGAGTTCAGTCAAATCAAAGCCGCCTCGATGCTGTGCTGAATTCGCTACATTGATTTTTTAAATTTTTTCCCAATTTTAACTGTTCCCCTTTCTCCAAACCGCCACCGTGGTTAATATTTTTTTTTAAATACAACACTCCCGTTCGTTTTGAAATAGTACGAGAAAAAAACAACTGCCGTTCACGACGAGTTCGTACCTTGCGATTTTTTCTGACCACGATATTTAAATTTGAACACAACGAGTTCGAATAAATTTCAATTCGTTTTTTTTTTTTTGTCTCTTTGATTTGATTAGCTACTGTAAACTTACGTGCGATATCCGACCGGTCTGTTCGCTCCGAAAGGTCGTCTTCCACGCTCGACGTGCACAGTTAGACGACACGGTGCGAAGAACGATATTTAAGAGATAAATTGCCGTTCTGAAAAAATCTGTCGTCCTCTAAAAAAGTCGCCGCCCCGGGACGACCGTCCCCCTTCATCCCCCCCCATCGCGTCGTCTTCGAACGCGCGGCCTCACGAGCTCGTCGTGCGAGCTCTCTCCCACGCCCGGCGGCGTCGACGCGCGCAAAGCGTATAGAACCGGCTATATCGTTTATCGACGATCGTCCGTGTGATTACAGGGGATCGGCATCGCACTGCTGTTGGCCCAAGCGTTCATCGGCACGTACTCCGTGATCGGCATCTCGTGGATGTTCACGTATTTCCGCGACTCGTTCATCACGAAACAGGACGTGTACCGGTGGGCAGAATCGGTCGAGGAATACAAAGAAGGTATGCGTGGACCGCCGGAGACGGGCAGGTCCGTCTGGCCGGTCGCCGTCGTCTAAATATAAACGAGCGGCGCTATAAATATATAGCCGTTGTCTCTAACGGCAATGACTAATAAGTAATAACGTGTGTGTGTGTGTGTGTTTGTGGTTTGGTGTTGACCGACAGATGGCGTGCCCTGGACGTCGTTTTCTCGGAACGTCAGTTACAACATCGAGAACACGGTGCCGGACTACTTTAACGGCATAGTTCTGCAGAGAAAGTACGTGGACAAGCTCGAGCTGAACGACAACAGTTTGAAACTGCCCGTGGTCATAAACCTGACGATCATATGGACCATAGTGTTCATATGCTTAAGTAAAGGTAAAGGTGTATAATAGTAATAATAATAATAATGTTAATAACGACATGATACGATATATCGTGATGTTTGCGTAACGACGGACGCGTACGCGTGACTTCCGTGACCCGACGAACTCGCACCCCGCGAGACTTTTTTCGTGTCGCCCGACGACCTCTCCGGGTGTCGAAATTCGGTCCGAAACAGCTAGCCGTGTATATGTCCCATTCGCCGCGCACGTGTGTTCCCCCGTACGGTATCCGTACGTACCGCACACGATATGGGGTGGTGGGGTATGCCAGAGGCTAAAATATATATTTTTTTGTATTACACACTGTATATTCAACTTGGAGTTACCGTGGGGGGCTACGCCCCCAATTTTTATTTATTTATTTTTTTTTTTACCTACAAAATACAGACTACAATAAAATGTTATCAAACTTGAAAACACTACCTATGATTCATTCATTATAATACATAAATTATGGATAATGTTTAATTTACAAACTGTGAATAATATAGTATGTAAGTACCTAATCTAACAGTCGGTCTTTTTTTTTTTTATTATCGTTTGTATATATTTAATAAAGTTATACAATATCAATATATTATATTTAGAAATTTAAAAATGTATTGAGTTAATTTTTGTTTCATCAAATATATGACACATCTGTAGTGTTAATAATAGTATCTTCCCAACCTCCAACAATTGGTGATTCTTTCATTGTACTAATAATATCACTTTTCATTACACACTTTTTAATTTCGTATTACACACTTGGCATTTCGTACTACACAAAGTGTGTCGTAGTGCACACAATTTTAGTCCCCGGGGTATGCCGCTGCATAGTCTGCGGCTTCACGCGAGGGGCCCGTGTAACTTAAACCCGAAGAAATCGTACATTTTCACGTAATAAATACGATTCGAACTACTCGTTTTACTACATTAATCTTTTACATCAAAGCTGTGTGTGTGTGTGTGTGTGTGATTTTTAGATTCTGATCGCGCGAAGAAACTGAGTAGCGTGTTTGCAAAAACGTTGAATGTAGATCGAGTCCTCGTTTGTGCGATAAAAGAAAACGTTTGACGTAAGAGTTGTTTTTCCAACAATTTTCTCGTCAATACTTTTCTCTGCTGTAATACTCGGCTCAGAATCGCGTTTTAGAATAAATTATTTATTCTTTCTTTCGAAAATTCAATAAGCTTACGTCGAGTATCCTAACTTTTTTTTTTTTGTAAGGGGCCCTATTTTACTAATCGCTTAACCCGTGAATAGATTTTGTGCGCGCTTACGATACGTACGCGTTGCACCACAGACGGGTCGACGATATTGTCGAAACTGGCGCTAACTCTATGTGATAAAATCGATTGTGACGTAAATGCACGAGGTCGCGAAAAGTTACCAGCGCCGGTCGCTGAAACGCGGTAGAAAGTTCGAGGTCGCGAAAAGTTACCAGCGCCGGTCGCTGAAACGCGGTAGAAAGTTCGAGGTCGGCATCAGAGTGTGCGAGGGACGGAGGGGAGTTCACGGTCATCACGCGCACGCGACTACTGTCCGCCGATCTCGCGTCATGACTTTTACACAGAACTTTTTTCAAAACCCGTTTTCGAACTCATTATTCATTTATTTATTTTTTCACCTCTTGCAGGTCTGAAGTCGTACAGCAAAGTGATATGCATATTTTCGCTGGTGCCCGTGTTCGGCATGTTCATGTTGTGCACGAAAATGCTCGGACTGGCGCCGATGATCGGATTTCAACACCACGACCTGTTCCCGGAGACGGATTGGAGCGAGTTTTTCCTCAACACCAAGGTAATGAGCCGAGTCGCGTACGAATAATATAATGGAGTTGAAACAAAAAAAATACTCAAACACTTAGCCGACGAGCCGTTCGTGTCGCGACCGTTTCGCCGTTTCGACGCGTCGGGGGACGTGGGGTCGTCCGCGCCGTACGACTCCGTTCTCGGAACCGTCTGACGAAACGTTCGCGCGTGACGTCTTTGTTTCCTTCGACGACGGGCACGGCCCGCAAAGCGTTTTTGCCCGGGACCAGTGTCGTGACAACAGGGCGGCAAAGTCCACGGGCCGACGAGTACGACGAAACGTGGCAAAATATCTCGATAAGTACAAAAATCGAAACGATTCCGAAAATCTATGACGATTTCGTTTCAACGGGTTTGTTTTCGCGTTTCGAATCGAAATTCTGAGTTTCCGGCAAGAGTTCTGGGTCACGGTAGACATTCAAAATACCTGCTCGTTCTGTAACACGACAAGACTATATTTTCCCGGTGACATCGTTTTCAGATGTCTAATCATTTAGGTATAGGTATTCAAATTGATATAGTTGTGATTTTTCCTGAGTGACTTGTGAACTGAAGAGATTATCGCAGGGATCACGGGACCCGCCGTTTTATTTCACCCCGGGCGTTGGGAGCCATAGTTACGTCACTGCTAGAATCGTCGATTTGGAATAGCGGGTGAAACGAACCGGCAACATTAATGACAAAAATATACGAATAATAATCGTTGATAAATAATAAGTTCATCGTTGCAGTAAATTCGACGCCGTCGGTCGAACGCGACTCGGGTTGATCGATATTATTCGTATCGCCTGTTGATTCATTCGCTGCCGCCGCACTACGAGTGAACAAAAACACATCGTTGTGATATACGCGAACTCGCGTCAAAAACAAATCGTGTCTTTAGTGTGCCTAGTCGTACGCGTGTGCTCGAATAACCTAACCTAACGCCCCTTTTGGGTTTTTTTTTTGTGTTTTTCCAGAGCTGGGTGGCCGCGTTCACCGAGACGTTTCTGACGTGGGGCATCCTGGGCGCGTGCACGATGCAAATCACTTCGCACAACCGGCCGAAGCATTTGCTGCACAGAGACGCGTCGTTAGTGGTCATCCTAACAATAGCCGTGCTCGTATTGTCCGCGTTCCTCGCCAACACCTGCGTACAGCTCTTGGAGACGCACGGATACGTGTACCTGCCCAGTTCGTTCGGTGAGTTCCTCTCGGCATTCCACCCCCTTCCCCCGCCAGGTAGACAGACACACTGACAGCGACCGACGGAAACGATGAGAAACGTCGGATCAGTGACATCACAACGCTTCTTTTGTTCGTTTGTCGACCGTCAAACGTTTACACGATTTTAACGAATCCTATAAATAATAAATCGAACAACAGTCGTGTCGTTTCCGAACACTACAGCAAGTAAAATGCGTTGGTTGGAGAGTAAAACGAAGGGATTTTTATGTTTTAGAACATACGTTTTCTCATATTCTCGATATGTATGTGGGACGTGATGTGAAATCTATCGGATTTTTACAGCTAGTTACGTTAATATAATGATACAATTTCGACGTTTTGAGTAAAGAAACGTTCAGGTCGACACGACGACGAACAATCGAATCGCACCAAAGAACGCAAGAATATCACTTTTATCGCATATATTTATCGCGATCGCCCGAAAAATCGTAAAAGAAAAAATTAAATTTTTTATTCGTCGATTTATATCGAAATTGATTCGTTTCGTTTCTTCCCGCCCTTCTCGTAAATACACCCCGAGATAAGCCGTCACCCTCGTACGAGTCGTTATCGACCGTCAGTAGTCGTTTTTGGCGCTTTGTCTGACTTTGCGTTTTCCCGCCCGTGTTTTCAGAACGGTCGAGTTCCTATACATTTCTATTCAAGCAAAACTCATCGCAAGCCCGTAGACACCTGACGCCCGTGCGGTGGATGCACCACAGCAGCCTGTTTCTGGGCGAGAGGACCATGAAGAACAACGTGCCGGGAATGTCGCAGGAGAGCGGGTACCAGGCCATGCGCCTGGCCACCGAACTGTTTCCGGCCACGTTCGCCATGATCGGCGCCAAGAACATCTCGCCGTTCTGGTCCGTCCTGTTTTATTTCGTGCTCATCATGTTCGGCATCGGACAGCAGGTAACAAGCGACTTCTCTGAACGACTACGTTCGATCCTTTTTTTGACGTGCGAACGTGTTTCAAAATTCGACGTGCAAAATTTATTTATTATTTAATTAACGCGGTAAAAAAATCAGGGGTACTAAACGTGTTCACAAAAAAAAAAAATCAAATCAACGAATATTTCAATTCGATATATTAATTATTTATTTTTTTTAATAGCTTATGACTCCCCTATGAATTATTATTATGACGTGTGATATAGATAATATGTAACTGTTGTTATATTAAATATTCTGTCAGGTACCTCTGTATTGTTTTAAAATGATGTTACTCGCATTATTATTAATCGTGATTCGTGTCATACTGTAAGTGCCCTGTCAAAACATCTTTGATCCGCCTGTGGGTTTTCACGTTTTTTTAAGTGTCATGTCCGAAAAAACCGTCGTGTGGACGTAAAACTTTACGGATTAAAACACGGACGCGGAAACGACGACGAGATACTTTTGAAAAATCAAAATATCTTTCGTGCGCGTTAGTCCGTCCTCCACGTACGTACATCATTCACACGATAATGTTGCCGTCGTTACAGATCGCGATATGGCACTGCGTCGTCAGCGGCATCATCTCTTTGCATCCGTTCAAACTGAGGAAATGGCGTACGACCATCACGTTCTTGTCGTGTGCGGCCGCCTTTTCGATCGGGCTTTTCATGGCGACTGAAGTGAGTGTGACTTTTGACGGCCGTAAAGGCGGCTCGTCTTGTCGTGATGACAAAACAAAAATGAAAATCGCGCGTCCGTCAATTTGACAGACCGCCGAATTTATAACAACAACATCAATGATAATAACACCGAGACGTACCGTTTTTCATTTCAGTTGGGCATTTTCATCGTTTACCTCATGGACTTCTGTGTCGGGTGCGGTTGGTGGATGATGGTACTGTACCTGCTGGAAATCGGAGCTCTGTTCATGGTCCGCGGTCGTCCGTACAGCGGCGAGACCGTGGTCGCGACCCTGTTCTCGCAAGCGCATCACAACCTGCAGGTGTGGCTGGCGCCGATGCTGTCGTTCGACTGGAACATCATCGTGCCAGTGGCTCTGATCGTAAGTCTCGTGAACGCCGTACTCTGCATAATATAATATCTGTGGTGTTGACTCCCGATCACCACGTTTAAACCGATGATTTACGTTTGGAACAAAAACACCTCGCGGTGTACGACGAGAGTCCGCGATTTTAGTCATTCCACTGGTTTCAAAAACAGTGTAAACTTGTCGTGAGAGAGAGAGAGAGAGAGAGATAGAGAGAGAGAGAGAGAGAGAGAGAGAGAGAGAGAGAGATTTCGTTCACACTCGCCTTAGAACCGAGGATCGAGCGTGGACGTTTAATCGAAAATCTCTCGATCGGATCGGAAATCCGAGCGGCGACCCGATTCACGTTGTACACTGCATACTCGCAGCGTTATTGTCGAGTAAAACTTGTGCGCGATCGTGATTTTTTTTCTCGTGTCTTTACAGCTTTTGAGCACGTCCGTGTTCAAGAACGGCGGATACCGCTCGTTGTACAACTGGAAAGGCACGGCTCAACCGACGTACTGGTCCACGTCCAGCAAGGAATTCGGCTGCATGTTGCAGATCATTCCGTTGTTGATCGTTCCGTTCGCGGGCATCGTGCAGAGCTGCCGGTATCTGGCCACCGGACCTCCGGACTTGTTCGACGTGAGTTTTTGTTTTTTGTTTTACTGCAAACAACGCGAACGTCTCAAAGTTACCTCGTCACCTGTTCGTTTTTTTTTTTTTTTTTTGCTCAAACGAATTGTTCCCAACCCATGTATACGCGACTTTCCGAACCGCAACAAATCGCGTCGATTACGCATTCGCTAAAAAAAAAAAAAAGTGTCTGACCTCTGACCGTCTTCCAAAGGAAAAACGAACCTATCGTGAATAGGTCTGTTTCGAAAACGTTTCCTCGAAATCAGTTTTAAATTAAACTCGACGGGGCCGAGACCGAGAGACGAACAACGTGAAAAACCACCGCGGAGTAAAGTCACGTACCGGTCGTCTCGGAGCGAAAACGCGAGTTGGGTCCCGAGATATTTGATCCTTTAAAAAAAAACACGAGTTGGGTCCGCGGTATTATTTTATAATACTCGAATTGGGTCCGCGGTAATATATATATTATATATATTATTATTATATCTAACCGTAGAAAAAGAAAATTTTTTAAGAGAAAAGATGCTTTCTTTTACTAGTGGAGAATTGACGCGGTTAAATTTTGTAAAAGAAGTGTCATTTTTATTCCCTAGTTATATTTATTACTTATTTTTCATTTTAATACAAATATTTATTACTTTATTTTTTATTTTAATACAAATATTTATTACTAAATAATATACAATATTTTTTATTTTCTAAAATCGTTCTAGCCAACCTCCACGTGGTGTCTCCTGGGTAACGCAAATAGGCTAGTCCCAACTCATGTACTCCATAAAATATACCGTGACCCTACTAAAGTACTCTATAATGTATGCCGGGACCCAACTCACATAAAGCAGGGGTTCTTAACCGGTTGTCCATGGACCCCTAAGGGGTCCGTAGATGGTTACCCGGGGGTCCACGGATTGATTTGCGTTTTTTGTTTTTTTCAAAAATACCCAAAATTAAATTTATGCATGAAATTATTTTATTTATTTTGTATATTTTAAATTTCAACCGTAAACTTTTTTTTACTTTTCAATATAACTACTTACAAATAACTATGTACGTATGTAACTTAAAGTTTTTGTATTATCATTAAAAGTTATTGAAATGAAAAACTAAATTGTTTTTTTAAGAGGGGGGGTGGGTCCGTGATTATACCTTTTACTTGAAAGGGGTCCACGATCTAAAAAAGGTTAAGAACCTATGGCATAAAGTATACCGGTAACCAACTCGTGCTGTTTTTGAAATCTGGGACCCAACTCGAGTTTGTCCGTCTCGGGAGTCCCGGAGCTATCGTTCCACCGCCGCCGCCGCCGCGAACGGGTCGCTAGAAACGGGTGGTTGTAGCCGGAGAATCGCGTTGTCGAAAAACCGAACGGACCGCCGAGACGTGGGTCTGGGAACGTCGTCGCTGAAACCGTATGTATGCTCACTCGCGCGTCGTTTTTCAGCGGATCCAGATGCTGTACCGGCCGGTGATCGAGACCCGCAGGCCCGCGGAGGGCGGCGAGACGGCGACCGAGCCGGGCGTCAACGGCGCGACGGCCGTGCAGATCGAAGACCCGCCGCCCAAGTACACGCCGCCGCCGTCGTACTCGACGGCCACCGGAGCAAGGTCTTTACGATTCACTGAACTAGTAACGGTTTACGAGCACGACTAACACGAAACGCATTCGCGTAGGACGCCGCACGAGTAGCGTGCAGTCGTCACCGCGTCTTGTGCGCCTATCGCCTGAACACCGTCTGTCTGTAACTCACTTCTGTCTATCTATCATCTATCAATCTATCATCTATTTACCCGTCTCGCCTTATTGATTTTTTATTTATTTACACCTTTGTAACGTCGTTTCGATCAATTCATCGTTATAAACGTCACCGTTACGATTTTATTTATTTATTTATTGATTTATTTATTTTTTTGATTTTTTTGTCGTAATATCTTTTTGTTTTATTATTTTGAATTTTTGTTTTTTTTTTCATTTTTGTTTTTATACCAAACTGTGAACTAGTCATTATTATGCGCTTTACATACAGCACAGACTGTCGACGAGATAAAAAAAAAAAAAATCATTACCTCTTATACAATACCTAACTACGTCTGTATGTGTGTATAATATAATATAATATATATTATATAATTATATTTTTTTAACTTATGTAATTTTGAACAGTAATATACATATTATATTATAATATGTTATTCTATCATAATAATATCCAAAATAACGTCGTGCACATTGTGCGTTCGTAGAACGGACGCGCGAGTGTGACAAAATAACATCCTAACACTCTTCGTAGAACGCTGCTCTTTTCACAAAACCCGCACGTAATATTATCATTCTAACAACACTATCATAATATTGTATTAATATAATAACACTATCATGGCCGCTGTCTTCATCATACTCTTATCAAAAAAAAAAAACAAAAACAAAAATCACAAAAAACACAGTCAAATGCATGATTCATCACGTGTGGCGGTTTCCTTCACCTGTTGACTGCTGTGCGCAACCACGGTTAGTAACCACGGTGTGTCGCGCACGGCGTCCGGAGAGCGCGCGGGGCGGCATTTGCCCGCGGCCTTTGAACCTTCTTCGCCTTTGAACCTTCGCTTGCACGTAGTACGAAACGGCCTCGAGTAATATGTTTGGTTTTTTATTCTTTTTATTATTATTATAACGACGATTCGGCCCCGGGGAGACGCACCCCGTCTCCCGGGCCGGCCGACGAATCGCGCACGAATCTAACGTATGTTTGTGTGTGTGTGTGCGTGTGTGGGCAGGATCGCGAAAATGTTGCGGCAGAGCATCCGGCGGAGCGTGCGCCGGTTGGCGCACGTGCTGGGCAACCAGTCGGCCATCCTTGGCGAATCGTCGTCCTCGTCACCCGCCGTCGCGGCGTCGTCGTCCAACGGCGCCGGTGGTCAACCGACGCCCAACCATCACCACCAGCAGCACCAGCAGCACCAACACCATCACCAACAGCACCACCAGGCGGTGTCGACGCCGCAGCCGCCGCCGCCGCCGCCGCAGACCCGGCCGACCACGCCGCCGCCGCCGGACTACACGACGGTGCTGGTGGAGATGAGCCGGAACAACGTGTCCGTGGTGGACGTGGCCGTGGCGTGCGCCGGCGATTCCTCGTCGTCCGCGTCCAGCCTGTCCAACGAGCAGAGCACCAGCATCGAGTGCCTGATGGAACGGGCCGCGCCCATCAACGTGGACCGCGTGGCCGGGCCGGCTGCCGTGGCCGGGTCGCCGCCGTAGGTACGGAGTCGCCGCGGCCGCGCCGTCGTGCCCTCTCTTTCATTTTTTTCCTCCGCCCCGCGGCCCCCACACACTCGTCTCGACGGGCGTTGGCTCGCCCGAACGGCGGCCGACCGGACACGGAGGAGAGCCTTCCCCCCCCTCCACCCATGGCTGCCGGAGTAAAATACACATTATACGAGTCGATTCGTCGTCTGTACACGTAGAGAAAAACATTTTTTTTATAAAAAAAAGCAAAAAAAAAAAAAAACAACTTGTACAGAATAAAAAAATATTATTATTGTAATCGAGCGTTTTTGTATTTTTAGGAAAAAAAAAGTAAAAAAACTGAATGACTGTGATAATTATTTTATTTTATTTTATTTTTATTTTTATTTTATTTTATTTTTTTTTATTTAATTATGTTTTATATTATTAGTATTTTTTTTATACGCAAACAATTGTCTTCATTATGATTTAAGACCTTATGTGTATTTATAATTACAAATATAGACATTGAGTATACTATGTATTATAATATCATATGTCCGTCGTTGTGATGTTATTGTGCGGCGTACACCCGTGCGCTGCTGTTCTGCAGTTTTTCTCCTCCGATTCTGGGGGTGGACCCAAGGGAGGGAGGGTCATGGAGTAAATACCCCCCTTGAGCTGTTTATTTTTTTTATCTATAGGTTTTTCACGTACTATTCTATTGAATATGACTTAATTTAGTGTTGAAAACATTTTAATTCTTCCCCCCCCCCAATTAGATACGTTCTGGTTCCTGAACGTAGGTACATGGTCTGTAGAACCTGTGGAGACTAACTGTATTCGCGTCCATGTGAATAAATTTGGTTTTTTTTTTTTAATTTTGTTTTTACTTTTTATACTTTTATTACATGTCGTTAAGGAATTCACCGTAAAACGTTAATTATTACTCGTATCCTTTGGCCTAATCAAAGTGTTCGAAAATCGGTTTGTTTCTATCCGTTACTCAATGACAAACCAAAACCGCCCTTGTTTTCTCCCGCCGAACCTTTGCTCTTGTGAGACGACCTTGACGTCCAAAAAGCACGCCCTGCGTCATGCTCGAATGTGGCGCTAAAACTTCAATCATTAGCGTCGTAAAAATTTTTTTTTTTAATTCGACGACTATGCCTGTTTTCGTTTTGTAAATTACTAACTATTTATTTATTTATCACACATCACTGGATCCCACCGACCCCTTAATTCGAATCACGGCGCCTTTGATATCGTTGCGCCCACAACGGCCTAAACTCTTTTGTTCGGGTTTCGATGAATAATACCGTCGCAACAAATTAAATCTTACTCGTTGAAAAACTTCGTTTGTAGACGTATTTTTTATGCGTGAACTGCTTCTTGAGTATCTAGGACACGTGCTGTCTTTGTCGGTTTGTAAGCGCGAACACGCATAATTTAGGGCTGTTTTCTTTGTTTCATCATTAGAAATAGTACCGATATTTCAACGTTTGACGTTATAAACGTCTTTCTTCGAGATGATTTTTGTAGCTGCCATAACAGTAATGGAAAGTAAATTGTTAACACAACGTGCGACGGCTCAAACATTGTTATTGCGCGTAGACGGTAAAACTCGACTAAAACCAACGGGGTTAAAACCAAGTGGGTTAAAACCATAGTGGTGTAAGTCACATTTTTGTGAAAATTGAGTTATGTATTGCAGGCAGTTTTTTACAAATATATTCTTCTCATTACAAATTGTCAAGTCATCATAAAATAATTTATCATAATTTATTAAACTAAAATTACGGTGGTAAGTCATTTATTAAGTACCAATATTAGTCATGAAATATTATAACTGTTGAAATGCAAAGTGGTGTAAGTCATTTTCAACCCTCGAAGATCCTACAAGAGGGAAACTACCCCGATCTTTTTTTTCTCTAAACAAGCCTTGCACATATAACAAATGTTTGATTCGAACCGCCATGCCATAATTTCATTTGGGAATTTATTTTGGAGTTCGTAATTAAGCTTTTTGTTTCTCAAATTAAGAAAAATGTGACTTACACCACTATGGTTTTAACCCCTTCGTATAATAGATTGATTTCAGAATCGTAACTAAGTAGGGGAGCAGATACGGGCTCAAAGTTGTACGTGTTATTAAATTATACACTGTAACTGTCTTTAAAATGTGACAATGGACGGGGAACTCGGGAAATAGGAGTACCTACTTCTTTATCTTAACGATTAATGTTATCGATGCCGTTATAAACGTCAAATTTACACACAAAAACTAAAACTATTGTTGGTGAATTAAAGCACTTATACAAATCTTTGACATATACACTATCAAAAATGTAATAACATTTTGGTGATTGATAACATAAGGATTTACTTATTAATGATTGATCAACGAAAACAGATAATCGAACGTTTTTACACTAACGTAATTTTTCAAATGAAAATCGTAATTTTTTCAATAAAACAATTTTGTTTTCGAAAATTGTTCACAAAACACAATTTATCAACTAATAAACTAAAATAAATCTATCCTTTTATTTCACTGAAAAAATTAAAAAAATAGATTTTCAGCCAGTTTTGTTTTTTGCTATAAAACACTGTGCGTCTTGCGCGTGTGTTCAGAGTGTTGAATATATTCGACGGCATACAATATATATATATCTCGACGGTGGCAATCCAAAAGGGCATAAGCGACGTTTTCGAAATTATTCACGAGAAATAAAAATACAAGAATTCACCAATCACTTAAATTATCATGAATATTTTCATTTTGAAAAAAATAAAATATGCCATTAGGAAAACAGTCGGGTTTTAATTTCGTTTCAAACGATCATTTGAGCCGTGTTTTTGATTAATAATTTACATCGATCGAAAGCTGAGTAAACGAATATACGATAAGGATTTCGGCTTCTAGGCCCTTTTGGACTGTCACCGTCGAATCGAAATAATTCCACGACGGGAAATGTCGAACGTAATGTTTTTTTTTTTTTTTACTTTCACTTAACGTTTATTGGATTTAAAATGTACAAAACGTGTCGTCGAAAAACACAATGTATTTTTATAATCGTCGATCACACACACACACATGGTATAATATTCTCTAAGGGGGATAATGACAATGTATTACGATGTGTACTATATTTGTATTTTATACGGACGACGTTGAACGAGGAGGTGTTTCGCACGCGACCCGTTCGTCGTGCCCCGGGACGACGGTGGCGGCGGAGGAAGAAGTCGGCCCAGACGTCTGTGCGGTCTCGCGATCTCCGTCGACGGGCGCGCACGACCGTGTGTGCCGCGAACGCGCGTGCTGTTACGACTCGTAGCCGTAGTGCTTGTCCGAGTTCACGTACTGATTCGAACCGGACGGGTTGGAGTTGGCCGAGCTGCCGCCGCCGTTCCGTCTCTTCCGCGCCGGTTTCGTGGACCCGCGGCACTTGGCTATGAACTTGAGTTCGTCTTTGAACTCGCTCTTGAAAGACACCTGCGGAAAGACAGAGCGTTTTTCAAAAAAAAAACCGTCACCACGACCACTGATAACCGAACAGGCCCGGCTCAAGGGGTAGGCGATATAGGCCCACGCCTAGGGCGGCATTTTTCAGGGGCGGCATTTAACATTTTTGTTGATTAGATAATATTTTAAAAGATTCCTTACTATCATATCAAATCGTGTGTAGTGAAAAATGAAAATCAATATAAAAATATAAAATTCGGTCAGTGTGATCGGACAAACGACGAGATCGTTTAGTGGGCTTTGCAACGATTTCAATTGAAAAAGAACTAGCTTATTATATGTACAAGGAAGAAGTTGTATCTGATTTCGCTAACGCAAAAGCAAGAAAAGCCAAGTTTTAATACGATGTTAACATTTATATTGTGTTTTTATTAACTTTTGTATTGAAATATAACTATTTTTAAACTGTTTTTTTTTTTTTTTAAATGCATTTGTAGGGATTTACTTTTCTATAAATATATCAATCGAATCAAGTATCAACTTTATACAAATAATTATAATTAACTCAGAACTTACTATATTTTAGTAATGTTTATGTGAAAAAATATTTGATACAGTATTAACATATTGTATAAGGGGCGGCAAAACTTGTGTTTGCCTAGGTGTGTAAAATCGCTTGAGCTGGGCCTGTAACCGAACGATATACGATACACCACGGTTGGACAATTTTAATCGCCGTTGAGCTCTCCCGATTCGTATGACCAGTACCCTATTTTGGGCGGTCGACTCCCCCGGACGGACTGGCTCATTTAGAGCGTGAATTTGAGCGGCCCGAAAACGCCAATTATTAAGTGACTTAAAATGTCATTTTAGATTCCGAGTGAAGCAAAGGATCTTATAGTTTTACAATGGTGTTCGTTATTGTTAATTTTTTTTATGGAGACACTTTTTGCTCTACTTGGCTTGGTCCAAAAGTTTCGTCCAGCAACTGTATGGATCGTAAATTCAATTTAAATGGCACTTTGAGGGTTTATTGAGCTCAATAGTTTTTCCAGGCGACCTGAAAAACAGCTTTAAATGGACCAAAAACGGCGAAATTCGCCGTAAACGACGTTTTCATTTAATCGACTCTAGTAATTTCGTCATTACTCCACAAGTAATGTTGCTAGAAACTTGAAACTTTCACGGTATACTATTAACGTACCACTGCATGTTTAAAAAAAAGTTTTTTTGAGTTGTTTTAATACATAATATTATTCTGTTATTCAACAATACACAATACATTTTTGTTTTAATTATTTAAAACATGTTATTATTATTGGTTGTACACTCACACATCTAAAATACAATTAAACAATATAGGTACACAAGTATATCATCATATTATTACTGTTATTTATTTTTTCAGTATTCAATATATTTTTACGAAAAAGAATATTTTTTCATAAAAGAATATTTTTGAATATTAAGGAATATTTTGATGAAATTATAGAGCATGGAAACATCTTATTTCTATGGTTTTAAGTGCATATAAATCCGCCCTCTACTCATTATCTCTAACGATTCTGAAAAATTTTTGAAAACCGTGACTCCAGATTTTTTTATAAGTTTTTTCATGATACAATTTTTACGTAATAATCTGTTTTTACGTCTGATTCAACTTTATAAATGTATTTGAAGAAATCCAAACGGTATATTTTAATTCTGAAGCTTTGCTCAGAATCTTTCAACTAAACACATGATCTATCATTTCTTTACAATTTAATACACTCATCCCCACTCACACATCCGAGAAGCGAAGAATATCTTATGGATCGAAGTATGTACTTTTTTTTTAAAAATAGGTTTTTTGTCAAGTAGCTATTTTAAAATTGTATGCGTTATCATGGTAATAATCAATAACGGTGTAATAATAATTGAGTTTCATCTAATGCACAAAATATTAATATAAACAGTGTACAATTTTTTACGTGACGGTTTACATCATTGATTTGCTTAAGGGATTAATAATTTGCAAAGTGTTTTGCCTTTTTTGAGTTAAGATACATTCTAGTATCAAAGGGATTTTGATACTAGAATGTACTTAAAATAGTGTTTTTTTTTTTTGGTCATTAAATCAAAGTTTTTAGATTTTCGTGTTTCATGATATGCCTATAAACGTATTTACCCTCATACGAACATTGTGGTTACAATGCATTAATAATTTTGTATAATTTAAATTAATAATTAAATTAAATCAAAAAAATCATCCTGGACCTCTGGAAATTTTCCCGATGTACCAGCTCGTCCGTGTCCTGGGTTGATTTAAATTACTGTATCGCCGTAAATTAAATACACCAACACTGTGATTCACGTAATAAATATTCATTATCAATTGTGATTTTTTTGACCATCTTCCCATATACTATGTCATTTAAATATTGTTTCAATGTAAATATATTGTAATTAAAAACGTATTTGATCGTAATTGCTCAATTAGAATTCGAGTATTGCTCTAGAGTCTAGTTGCACAAAAAAGTGACTGAGCAATTCTAATACATTGATGAATATTCAATTGTATTTAGCTTATGATTTTCTATTTTATTAGTATCTCGGTTATTGTGGCTCGACGAATTATAATAACGTACTTACGGAAGTCATAACATAGCCGGGAGAGTATCGGCACGGACTTATCTCGAAACCCGGAAGGGTTTAGAATCGTCCCCGTCGCGCACCGACCGATCGTCGGTGGCGCGAAACTTTAAAACGAACTCGCGAACACCGAAAACTGTCGAGATCATTGAGTCGGGCCGAAAAGTGGATCTAGATAACCCAATGGCCTTTCGACCGACGAAATTATGAAAAAAGTACTCGTGACCGTGGACGTTAGGTTAGGACCGTGGACGACTGTTTAGTGGCGGCTCGCAAGTAAATTTATTGGGCAGACTTGAAAAATTAATAAAAAAATGAAAAAAAAAGCTTTTATTTAATTATTATAATTTTAATAGCATTATAAGAATAGATGTAACAGTATTAAAACACGGGGCGATAAAATGTCGAATAGCTATATTTAACAGTCGGATGCACGAACGCACGACACGCTGCAATATTTCATGTTTACAGACGTGACGACAATGATGCGAACGCCTGACACTTTGAATGAGTCTAGTCTCAGTGTACTCATTAACATCTATACAATTTACCTCCGTCCTCCGCCTTGTCGTGCATATGAAATTCGTATACACAATTGAGTCTCTCTAACGGCAGACTCGCGAACTATAGCGACCATCATCATTATCGATATTTTTCGTCCGTATTATTATTTAACGACGCCCGTCTTCTAATAATTAATTTAAAAATAGAATACAAAATATTATATTATCAATATTATTATCGAAAACCATAATTATTGTTTTCAAAATGGATAAAAATATTAATTAATATTTAAAATTACAATACGATTTTCTTCAAACTTTTTTATTGCGTTACTACTTTTATTTTATGGGGAGTCGCCGTCTCAAAGACTCCCCTGACGAGCCGCCACTGGTTATAAACACACGGGCCGAGGACGATGACCGACCATACCGAATACCCACTCGACGACAATAAGTCGATTATAACAGTGACAATAAGTGCCGTGTCGTTACTCACCTTCTCTTTGCTCGTGGTCTTCCACAGCGTCCAGAACATTTCCACCGACGCCAGGACGGCGGCCACCGCGACGCCGCTGCACAACACGATGAACACGCCACCCACGTTTTTCATGCTCAACTCGCTGGCTTCGTTGTTCTCGGTATCCTGTGGACACGACGTGTACGCGATTTAGACCGTATTCAACTGCTACCGGAGTCGGTCCGAAAGGACCGGATCGGCCGGGAGATGTCTGACGAGTTTTTAGCGTTGATTTACGTCACGCGTTTTTTTTTTATAGACCTCGAAAACATATTACGTTTTTTTTACCCTCTACGAAATCAATAATCGATTTTGAGCTCAAAAAGAAAAAAAAGAAACGGTAATTTCAACGACAAATAGTCCGTGTGTTATCTTTTGGTGCACATTCGTATTGAAATTAGTGATGTGGTAATAATATATAAATCCGGATTATCCAAAAATCCTAAACATCCGGATTTTGGATTTTCGAATCCTAATTTCGAAATTCCGGATTTCATATTCGGATTTCAGATTTTCAAATATCAAAATCCGAATATTCGCGTTTCACTTTGTAGATTTTGGTGTTCTAAATTAGAAAATCAAATTTTCGATTCCGAGTGAAACGGTTTTACAATGATGTTTATTTTTATTATTAATTTTTATTTTTTTTTTTGTCTGGAGACACTTTTTGCTCAACTTAAATTAATGCAAAAGTTTTATCCAACAACTCTATAGATCGAAAATTGTATGCAGATGGTACTTTGAGAGTTTCTTAAGTTCTCACCTCAATAGTTTTCCCAGGCGAGAGAAAAACACCCTAAAATGGAGCAAAAACGGTGAAATTCCTGGTAAACGACATTTTCACTAAATCAACTTTAGTAATTTCGTCATTATAATTTATAGATAAAACAATATTCGTTTAATGTTTCAAAATTCAAAATCTGGATTTCGAATTACATAAATCCGGACTTTCGAACTTCGGTAAATCCGGATTTTTCCCCATCGCTAATTGAAATACACACGCTGATTTCGTATTGTATTGGACCGTGTGTTATATGACACGTTTGAAACGCGTTATTTTTTCTTCAAATCGCGTTTTGTTCCGAATAAAACGAAAACTCGCCTCGCAAATGATCGTGAGACGCTACGACGTTAAGACGTCCAACTAGCTGTAGGGAGAAAATCGAAATATCACCCCGGCCCTCGAGATGTCTCTCCGCTAGTACTTTCGAAAGTCGTAATACCGCTTCGGGTAAACGAGCGGGACAATATTATGGCGACACCCACCTGACACGCTCCTCCTCCGCGCTTCTCCTTCCACCATTTGTTCTTCAGAGCGGTCAGTTTTCCTTTTTCCTGCAAGCTCAATATGTTGGCGCTTAATATGTTCCGAAAACTCGCATCTGTCCGGACAAGAAGAAATCGCAAGTTTTTAAAACGGCTGTTATAAGTCAATAATACACGTTAATATACACACAACAACGTTATTTTATTTGAATTTTCGCACACCGTTACTGCAAGCGTACGTGAAACGCAAGACGAGCAACGTGACGTTGGTTGTGATTATACGAGATCACTAGGACTAGGACATTGTCTAAGGATTTCGGTTGATGAAATGTGCTTTAAAGAAAAAGCATTCATTTTCAGAATAAAGAAACGAAATGAACTCAAAACCAATTTTTACGAATTAATTATTTCGTAAACGAAACTTAATCTGTAGTTAAAAAATAATTAATTCAGGGCTCGGAACTTTATGCACTAAAAAACTATAAAATATGTGCATACGTATGCGCTAAAAAAAAGTTCAAATATGCTTATATGCAGTATAATATGCAACTATTTTTATAGTAAATATTCATATAGAAGTAAAATTATGAAAAAAAAATAAATATTTTTCAATCAGGTACAAAGTAATGTTTATCGTAATTTTTCTTTGACTATTTTTATTATAAATATGTATATCTAAAAGTATAATTTATGAAAAAAAAATATTTTAATATTTATTCATTTGATTTTTAAAAATGTACAAATCTCTCATGTATTTTTTTCATTAAAATATTAAAATACCAGCAGTTATCGACCATCCGACCGGGCATGACACGTGCTGTGACAGCTCTTGGTATAAATAAATATATTTTTACTCTTGAAAATTTTAAAATTAAATACTGGGCCAATGAAAACAAAACTGAAATTAATACTAGGTAAAATTTAATTAAATTTATTGATGATAAATTATCAACACAAAATATGCATTAATATAGGCTTAAAATCTTTTAATATGTGAAACCATATAAATTTATAAAAATTATGCAAAAATATGCAACATAAACTTTTGTGTTTCAGTTGTATGGACCATGAAACGAATTTGTATCAAATCAGATTTTGAATATGCAGCTTCCTAAAAAATATGCAATTGCATAAAGTTCCGAGCCATGGTAATTATAGTTGACGATGGAAATTTCGAATTAGGTCGTTGTAGATATCATGTTAAGTTACTTTGTACAATAGAATATTAAAAACAATCGACGTTTGTCTTTTTTGTTAAATCATGATAGGTACATCTAAAATAGTTTGCAGTACACCAAAGACCCGAAGACAATAATTATTACGGTGTTATCGTGATTTTTGACAAGAGCCCGACTAGGTATCGATTAAAAAAAAAAAAAAAACATTACTTTTCTTCATCACTATCCCGTAGCCTTTGTTATCCAACAGACCGCCGATTTGAGCCAATTTGCATTTCCGTTCGACTTGGTACCTGCGACAAAATTACCGTGACGTTTTACCACTTCGACCGGAGTAATGTAAATTTAATGAAATAATAAACATTCGTGGCTATAAACATCGACACGTTCCAGTATTCCACTGATACCATATAACGTGCAGTGAGTTAGGATATCGGATGTCAAAAAAAAAAAAAAAAATGTATTTCAATCAGTGTCGTCAAACCATTTAAAACGAATCGGTTTTAAATGAAATTAATAACGAACATCATAAATATTAAAGTGTGCTTTACGAGAAGAATTTCGCGAAAAAATTCGACTGCTGTTTAAAATTGCCTGAATTGATTTCACTCACTCGATTGACGTTGATTCCATGAAAAAAGCGTAATTTTCATTGAGTACTTTATTGACTCCTTCGTCATTACTCCTAGTGTACCAGGATGGATTTTTTTGTAAAATATCAAAGATTTTCTTGTAAGTCGGATTTGTAGATTCCTACAAAACGTAAATTTGAAATAAAAATCGCAAACACAAAATACACATAATTTACGAGTATTGATAATATTATTTTATATACCAACCAGCCAGGGCGAATCAATTGCAATTTGGCTGAATGTTAGTGACACGTAAAAATATTTTTATTCCTTTGTCGAATTTTACATTTAAAATAACTATGGAAATTTTGAATTTTTTTACATGAGCGGAGAAGATAAGAAGTCATTTAATAACGATTTACAATATATATAATGTTACATAGTTCTTAAATAGGTACTTATTTTTTTATACATTTTAATATATCTCAACTTTTTCAAAGATCTTGAAAAAAAAAATTGGAGTAGACACTCGTATATAAACACTTGCGAGTTAAATTTATTTTATGTTTTTTTTTTTTTTTTTTTTTTACAAAATTGTTAAATTACTAAAATATCACAAAATAGTGTCATGTGATCCATATCAGATTCATCATCTATGTTATATAGTATTTGAATTTTACCATGTGATCTTTATCATCGACTTCACATTTATTGGTAATACACGCGCAAACTATTGTAGAACAAGTGTCTATATTTGAGTTGGCATTATTGCTTGGATAGTTCAAAATAAGTATAGAATACGTAGTAAATCAGAGAGGCGAGCGGTAAAAACAAATTATAACGCCAACATTATGAAAAAAAAAAAACGAAAATGAAAGATTCTGTTTTGGCAGCATTTTACCGACCATTGTTCGTGTTTCTACGACTATAGGATGTATTCAAAGTCCTAGTAAGAACAACGATTTAGCAATATAAAACGCACGTTAATTCTTAAACGTTGTAAACCATTGGCATTTTTCGTAAAACCAAAATATCATTTTCGACGTAACCACACAATAAGTGCAATCGAAATGCCAGCTTTTGAACAAACACAATAATGATCGAAATTTCAAGTTGGGTGAACGCGTTAACACGACGAATCCTTACTTTGAAATATTCCTCAGTTGATCCTTTTTTTTTCAGACCAAATGAGATCGCGTTTTGATTGTTCACCAGGTCCTCTACGTTTTTGAACGGTTCCATCACGCTCTCGACGGTCAAAAACGCAGCCAAGTTAGCGGTGTACGACGAGACCATGATGAGGGTGAAGAACCACCATATGCCGGCCACCAGCCTAGTGGACACAGCGCTACGGACACGAACCGATAAAAATCAATTAGAATAGAACATTATAATCCGTCAGATCCAGTATGAAATCGAGTAGTCGAGAGTAAACATTTTTCCTACTAAACTCGGTCGCTTTGGAGTGGAAAAACCCACCTAGTTCAAAAACTGTGATTACCGACGGTTTATAAAACAGACATTTTTATTTTTTTTTTTAATATAATGCATTTTTTTTTTTATTTAGAAGTTAATTTGATATTATGTATTTTCGATATTTTTCGTTAAATAAAATAATATGAGGAGGGTGTTAGAGGCCAACATGATAATTTTATTATTTTTTATCAGTTAATAAGTCTCTGAAATATTTTCTTTTGAGCCGACGGGTGGGATTTATGGGTTGAGAATGGGATGAGATTTACGATACTAATGGGTTGGTATGGGAATGTAGCTTGGATTAAAAAGGTCTGTAGTGTTTCGTTGCTAGTTTGTCAACTGATTTGATTTTTAGGTCGCAGTGTAGAGTGGAGTTAGATATAAACCAGGGCGCAGAGGTTATCATTCGAAGAGTAATCGACTGGAATGCTTGTATGGTGCGAGTTTGGGATGGCTTAATGTATTTTTCAACGTTCTTTAGTCGTTGTAGAACCGCACCTATAGTCACTACCGGCACTAGACTGTTTAATGTGTCGCGACATGTCGTTGTAAAATCGTTTATGAACATATCGAGGAAAAACTACGTTTTAATGAAAATAAAGGGTTGTTTTCAATCGATATGTCAAATTTTTCTCTCATAAACCCGAACCTGAATAGACACACGTCTATATTGTGTTCAAACTGAGAAGCAGCCCAGGCGGCCGATTTTGCGATTTGGGTGCATGTTTTCGAAAGTCAAGTTTAAGAATGATAAGATTTAGAAAATCTATATTTTATAAAATGAAACTTTTAGAAAATCTGTGTTTTAGAAAAATTTTTAGTGGTGTTTTAGAATACAAAATATTTTTGATTGGAAAGGAGAAATATCAAAATTCAGAGTTTTTAAGTAAATTACTGTCTTATTTTGTAATAGAATTTACGATACAGAATGTAGAACTTATGATACAATTCCAAACCTGTAATTAGTTCATGTTTGATCGGGAACTCCAATAGGTTAGCACAATAAAATAAATCGTTTATTATCAACACACCCTGGTATACATTCATTTATCTCCGAAATTAAAAAAAAACAACATGGAACTGAAGCAAGAATCGAATCGTGGATTTCAAATAAATGATTCAAGAGAAAAAAGTACAATGAAACACGGAATAATAACTCATTGCAAATATGTATACGAATAGTCGATGATACTTATTAATTTATTTCAATTTGATGAATTTATGAGAGCTATTGTTAATAATCTTATGTTTTAACATTTATTATATTTACTTTTACTGTAAAAGAATTATTAGAAAACATTTTATATACGAATAAACAGAAAATCATACATATATTTCTAAAAAAAAACATAGTACGAGTAATAAAACACAGTATTTCTAAAACTCAGCATCCTAAAAGTTTTTTATTTTCTAAATCATAGTATTTCTAAAACTCGGTGCTCTAAAACTCGGCACTCTGAAATATGACTTTCTAAAACATGCATCGATAAAGATTTTGCGCACGGGCGTGTCATCGTCGCGTTGTTAAGCGGCCTAAATGACTACCGCCTGTGGGAGCGTGTGACGTTAAGTTTTTGACAGCCGACGAATTCGGATCGTCTGAATTGTATAGTAGTAATTGTATAGGTCAGTGGTTTTCAACCTTTTTAAAAATTCGGCACACTTTATCTCATAAATATTTTCGCGGCACACCAATCCATATAATAGCATATTATATACACTATGTGAGATAATTAAACGTTCTGCGACGCGACGTAAAACGATAGAGACGGCTGTGACGGGCATACTAATATTGAACACTACCGTATGTATCTACGATTAATGATTCAGCCTTTATGTTTGGTATTTATCAGTTTTTCCAAGGCTTTGCACTCGAATTAATCCGAAACCTGAAAAAAACCAGAATTTTTCTTCATTGTTGGAAAAACTATTGAGAAATCAGAAAAATTACCTCTCTAAAGTACCATCTCAAGGTGATTTCTAATCTATAAAGATACTGGATAAATCTTTTGGACCAGATCTACTACCGGAAAAAGTGTGTACAAAAACAAATTAACATTGTAAAACCAAAAAATTCTTCCTTCCACTTTAAATCTAAAAATGGGTCAATAACACGGATTTATTTGTCGGGACTCGAATTCCGAATTATTCTACACCTTTATACATCCGTTTGAAAATCCAATTTAAAATTCAAAAACCCCAAACCCCAAACCCAAAAAACCCATTCGAGTGCAAAGCCTTGGTTTTTACTGAATATCGATAATAATGCAGGCAAATACAAAATTATAAAACTGTTAAGAGATTTATCGCGTCACACTTAAAGGGCGCTCGCGGCACACCGATTGAAAAATCGGGTAGTCGGTGTTTTCGGAAAAGTTTGGCGTGTTACTGACGAAAACCGGTCGCCCGCCCGGGTCGCATCTCAACTCGGACTCGGTAAGATTGGTGCGTTTGGAGTCGGTGGGTTTCGGTCACTCCAAGCCGACGGGACGCGCGTTTCGTCGGACTTACATCGGAGCGATGTCGGAACCTTGCTGCATGAGCGACCCGATCGTGAACCAAAACGCGTTCGACAGGCTGAACTGGTTCTCCAGGTACTCTGGTTCCTCGATGCACGGGTACGGGTTGGTCCACTCGTACGGGCTGATCCTGGCCATGATGAACAGCAACACGGACACGCCGCAGTACGCCGTGATCACCCAGAGCCAGACGAAAGAGCTGAACGGCGCCAGGAACGAGAACAGACTCGGCGAGCTCTTCGTCGACTTTTTGTACAGTATACTGATGCCTGACGACAGAATATTATAATATCGTGAACGATCCCCAGTGCACACGACGCACAGTGGTCGAAAATACAAATTTAGGCAGACAAAATAGAAAAAAAAAAAGATTAAAAAGCTGGTAAGTGAGATGATGGTGGTACAAGTTCGTCCTTCGTCCCTTCGGTCCTCGGACAAGATATTGGTTATGAATGTATTAAGTTTTAAAGAAATGATGACTCATTTCTTTAGTATAAAACGATTCTGAGCAAAGCTTCAGTGTAATATAATATATTATTATTTAAATACTGTTTACGTATTTTACGGTTATTTAAATAATTTTTGGTGAGTTATAATAATTTATTAAAGTGTGTATAAAAAAAAATCCTGACTAACGATTTTTGAATTTTTTTTAGGATAATTAGGTAGGTATATGAGTAAGGTCATATTAAATTTTCAGAACTTTTTGTCAAATATTTAAAATTATATTACATAAAAACTTTCAAACAATTTGGTAAATTAAAAGTTCTATATTTACATCAAAAATGCTATAATTGATCTGAAAATGTTGTTCAATATAAAAAAGTATGTATTTGATATTGGATAAAATTTTCAAGTTTCTAGCTTCAATACTTTTCGATTTATGACTAAATACCTAAAATCTGAACAGTTATAGGCAGATTTACTCGTTTACGGCAGATTTTCACCGATTTTGCCGTTTTTACTCAGTTTTTCGATCGTTGTTCTTGATTACTCGAAAAACTATGGAGATTTTGAAAAAATGACCTCTCTAAAGTACCATCTCAGTTTCCGAATCTAAAAAGTTGCTGGACGAAACTTTTGGACAAGGATTTCTATACGAAAAAGTGTTTACAGAAAAAAAAAAAATAAAAAAAAAATAAACATCATTGTAAAACCATAAGATCCTTCGCTTCACTCAGAATCTAAAATTAGATATTTAGCACTTTATTTTTCGTCAGTACAATAAATGGAAAAACATTTAATAGACATTGGGTTATTATAAAAACGATAACCACTTTAAAACGCGATAACTTTAAAACGATTAAAGACAAAATCTACAATATCTACGGTTGATTAACGAATATCAATTCACTTCTTTGTCGATCACGTTCAGTGTGTTTGTCCAATTTTATAAAAGTTAAGTTATTATTTTAAAATGGACATCAATACAAATGGTAAGTTAAATTTAAATTCATACATATTATTCTAATGGATGCATGGTGTATATATATTGCATCAATATCAAACATTTTTTTTAGTAGTGGTTTTACATTAATTTTAAATACATTATTATATAAGAAGAGATCTAAAATGATCATAAATAAATATATACGAGTAGGTATAACTCAAAAACTCCTTAGCTTTTCAATGACATAATTTTTATCTGCGTCGAGTTGCGCCTATGTTTAGCATATCTGTTATTAGATTAACATTTAAAATTAATTTAAAATCACTAGATGAAGATATTAGGGCACTAATAATTGTTGAGGTAGACACAAATAGTGACTCTGATAGTAACAGTGACAGTGACAGTGACAGAGTCAATGAAGATGATTCCGAATGAAACAACAACAATTTTCAAACTAATATTATATTAGGGTCTGTTTTGTAAAAATAAAAATAAACTTTCTTTCATTTAAGTACGTTTTCATCATATTTGAAATTTTGCAATAGTTAAAATTGAAATGTAATAACATAAGGAACACATTTTGTAAATAAAATAATTTTGTCCGCTTAAATTTGTATTTCCGACCACTGTGTGACGCATGCGAAAAGCATACGGGTACGCGGGACAAAGGACAAAGCGATGTTTTTGTTTTTTTTTTTATTCCTGAGCGAATATGACGTGACGTCGTATTCGGTTCACCTAATTTTTAGTTTTAGCGAGAGTTCAAAAAAAAAAAAAAAAAAAATCACCGTGCACATTAAATAGATTTTACGTGACTTCCTAGCGTACCTAGATTCATGAACGGGCTCGTAAAGTCTACGTCGTGTTCTCGTTGTCTCGTTATGGTGATGTCGGCTATTGCGAGATCGGCTTCCTAAAAACATACGTATTTTTTAATTTTTTTTTTTTTTTTTAATGACGGTGTTAGCAAATGCGGACAGTTTATCTGTGGTTGAAAAATTTTTTCGAAGATATCTTACGCGTACACTTTTTACGGTTTTTTTTTTTTTTTTTTTTGTCGACAACTGAAATTTCGATCGACCAACGATCAAATCAATACTATAAAGTGTACTTGAAAAGTTAATAAAATTGTATTGTTGGTTCAAAGTTGAGCCGCGCATACACTAGACCCGAACCGACCGGACCGAAGAATATTCGGTCCGCATTTTTTAGCATTGAGTGTCCCCGAATTTTCGTTCCGTACTAAAATAAGTTTAAAGCTAAATAGTTGATTAAATAATCGTATTATATTATGTCGTGACTCGTGATAATAACTACAGTAAACCACGTATTGTATTTTCCACAATCATTTTTCGACAGTTGACGGATGCAGTGCACGGTGTGCAGTTGTACTCACTAGTAATATTTTGTAAAAATAAAAAAATATGGAATATAATAATATTTTTTCAGACGATGAATGGGATTCATTTTTATTAGAGAGCCCCATGTTTAAATCGTGGAAAAGACATTGGGTGCGTAAACTTTGGCAACAACGAGATGATGGTGGCGAATTTCAAAATGTGTGCACTGTTTTAAAAAATTACTCATCCAAATTTTATAACTACTTTCGTATGGATATATCAACGTTTGAATATATTTTAAATGGCGTAAAAAACGATTTGACAAAATATTCAAATTTTAGACGCTGCATGGAGCCGGGAAGAAAAATTAGCGCTGTTACTCTCAGGTAAAGTTATTTTAATTTTATAAATTTAAAATTTAAATATGTGTTAAATATGTAAATATTAATTTTTAAATAAAATATAGATATTTAAATGTTCAAAATAAAAAAAAAACATATATATTGTAAATTACTGTAACTTCTATTATTAGAATTATTATAAAATAATAATTTTCGGCCGAAAAATTCAAACACGTTTGAACGGTTGAAATCCGAACCGCCCCGAATTTCGGTTCGGTCTATCGGTCCGGTACAGGTGTATGCACTCACATATAAAATCGGCATTTTGATTTTTTTCGGTTCGGTCGGTTCGGGTCTAGCGTATGCACGGCTTTAGTAACATCGTATAACTCGGTACATTTATCTTTTTAACGTGTCCTATCTCTTTACAAGACACGTCAGTGAGAACCCGATTTCTTTTACACACAGTTTTTATTTCTTTAACGATGTTAAAACGTCGTTAATTCTTACTCCGTTGATGACTTTGCCGATCATTCCGTTCCACTTTTTGGTTTTTTCGTCTATGTACCCGCTGTTAAAGTCCTCTTGGATGATGAACGTGTAATTGAAACCGCTCATTTCGCTAAGCTCTTTGATCAGATCGATCCCGAATCCTTCGTACCGGTCGTTGCCTTCCAACGTGTGCGAAGACATTTTTACCATGCCATAAGGCGGCGTCTGTAAAAACGAGTTTAATTTTCAAAACGAGGTAAATACGAGAAGAACTCGCGATATTCACCAGCGCCGTGATGACGACGAACGACATGTTCCGTAAGTCGGATTCTCTACCGACGGGCGTGACGACCGAGTCGGCGCTCGTCGACACGTTGATGCCGGTCTTCGTGTTCCACGTGCCCGTCACCCGCAGCCCGTTTTCCGTCAGGTCCACCAGTTCCAACTCGACGTCCGTCCGGAATCCTTCTTGGTCGAACTTGATTTTCCCGGTGAGCCCTTTGAAGTCTTTCTGGATTTTTTGTTTTTCACACCGGTATAGTAACGCGGGAACGTCGAAAATCAAAAAAAAAAAAATAATAGTAATAAAAAAATAAAAACATACAAATAAATAAATACAGGGTATTTCACACGTGCGTTGCGCTGGCCCCGCCTTGTATGAATTTCGAAAATTTTTTTTCACAAATATTTAGCACGTAATTAGCATGAATTTGCACGAACAAATTCAGAATTCGCATGCAATTTCTTAAAATTCTAGATCAAAATTACGATGGGCGGGGATGGCGCAACGTTTCGCCAACCCCGCCCACTCGAAAAATTCAAATAAATCATTATCAGAATATCCTAATATTTAGCACGCAATTAGCATGAATTTGCACGACCATCGTCGAAATTCGCATGCCAGAATTTCGCGCGCAAATTCCGTTTTGCGATTTTACCATTATCAACTATAATATTTCTGTTAGGGGCGAGGCTGGCGCAACGGGTAAAATCAAAAAACGGAATTTTCGCGCAAAATTCTGGCATGCGAATTTCGACGATGGTCGTGCAAATTCAAGCTAATTACGTGCTAAATGTCGGTATGGTAAGAATTTCACAATTTGCAGAATTTCTTTTCAAGGCGGGGCTGGCGCAACGGGTAAAATCACAAAACGGAATTTGCGTGCAACGTTCTGGCATGCGAATTTCGACGATTGTCCTGCAAATTCATGCTAATTACGTGCTAAATGTCGGTATGGTGAGAATTTCACAATTTGCAGAATTCCTTTTCAGGGCGGGGCTGGCGCAACGGGTAAAATCGCCAAACAGAATTTTCGCGCGAAATTCTGGCATGTGAATTTCGACGATGGTCGTGCAAATTCATGCTAATTACGTGCTAAATATCGGTATGGTGAGAATTTCGCAATTTGCAAAATTTCTTCTCTGGGCGGGGCTGGCGCAACGGGTAAAATCGCAAAACGGAATTTTCGCACAAAATTCTGGCATGCGAATTTCGACGATGGTCGTGCAAATTCATGCTAATTGCGTGCTAAATATCAGGATATTCTAATAATGATTTATTTGAATTTTTCGAGTGGCCGGGGTTGGCGAAATGTTGCGCCAGCCCCGCCCATCGTAATTTTAAGAAATTGCATGCGAATTCTGAATTTGTTCGTGCAAATTCATGCTAATTACGTGCTAAATATTTGTGAAAAAAAATTTTCGAAATTCATACAAGGCGGGGCCAGCGCAACGTACGTGTATTTCACGAAGATGTGACATGTTGAATAACTTTTGTTCTATTCAATATTTTTATTTTTATTTTTTTTTTTTAATGAATACTATAGTCTAGCGCTACAATAAAATACATTAAAATTTATTTTTTATTTTTAAAACTCAAATTTCAAAATTTTAAATTTTAATTTAAAGTTTGAAAAAAAAATCAAATAGCCATTTTGTAAACATGATTTTTAGAAAAATTTTGGTGTTTGAAATTCTTATAAAGGTTGATCCGTTAATTTTCTATGATTTTTTAAAGTTAACGAAAAATGTAATAATTTATGTATCGTTTATCAGTCATTATCAGTCGTAATTGAACTATTAAGCAATTTAATTCGATTTTTCGTAAACTTTAAAAAGTCATAGAAAATTAACGGATCAACCTTTATAAGAATTTCAAACACCAAAATTTTTCTAAAAATCATGTTTACAAAATGGCTATTTTGATTTTTTTTTTCAAACTGTAAATTAAAATTTTAAATTTTGAAATTTGAGTTTTAAAATAAAAAAAAAAATTTCAATGTAATTTTATTGTAGCGCTAGGATATAGTATTCATTTAAAAAAAAAAAAAAAGTTAAAAATATCGAATAGAACAAAAGTTATTCAACATGTCAGGTCTTCGTGAAACACTCCGTATACTCACGGCCATTTTCATGTGGTTGATCAGGGTGAACCCGTGCTTCCACGAGAGGCTGGAGTTGCACGGCGTCGACGTCTCGCTGATGTCGAACTCTTTGCTCAGATTGTAAATGGACGTCGTGAACAACTGGACCGCGTCGTAGATCAGAGCGGACTCCACCTGTACGATAAGTGGTGCGGTTAGTGCGGAATAATCGAAAAAAAAATAAGTGACAAGTGGCATTCGGGGACTGCCGCGATAAAGCTATTGTATATTAAACAAATAAGAAGTTGATATAATTTAAAATTTTTTTATTATTCTAGTTATTCAGGAATTTGTATCATAGAAACTATAGGCCTTTGATAATTAAAATATGAAACATAAGTTTTTTTTTCTCGTGAAATGAATTTGTTTTGTTGGTATGACAATACGGTTCGCCGCGCGGTAGACAGAGAGGGGGATTACGGGATTCCACAGGTAGTGGTCACGCTTTTTCGTTACGAAAATTTTTTTTCAGTCACTACACCAGAGACCTGCGATAAAAGCTATGCAATAGCTTAAAAAAAAAAAACGTAAACCGATTAAATACGCGTTAGCAAGCGTATTACAAGCGGGACGTGTGCGAAAATCGATGTCTAAACGTGCATAATATTTCGGTTGCGGTTTACGACCGCGCGGTCTGACCTGCACGGTTTCGGGCTCCACGACTTTGTCGTCCGGTTCGAGCGGGCTCAAATTGTCCGTCCACTGCGACACCGTCGTCCTGAAGTCGTGGTCCAGCGGCTTGACCAGTCGCATGCCGGTGATGTTCGTGCCGCTGTACTTGAACGGTTCCAAGTCCAAGGTGTGCATGTCCTAAATACATATCGTGTCGTGAGAACAGTGTGCGGATAGCCGTGTGGTGCGGATCAACCGACCAGTGACGCGATGATGAAGTTGTGCTCGGACCCCATCAGGTCCACCTGTTGCGCCTGCGACAAGACGTTGGGCAGCACGCCGATCGAACAGTCCAGCAGTATTTTCGTTTCCCCGGAGTCTTTTATCTCGCGAAGTTCTTTTCTGAAACAACCCGACCGTCACCACGGCGTTTGCGAGCGATTCGACGTGCGACGATCCCCGAGCCCCTGTATTCTATAACGACTAACAGTGGCATATTTTCAAATTTTTTCTGAGGGGGGTGGGTCCAAAAAATTTTTTTATTCTCTGAGTAACCCTCTTCACCATTATCGATGAATTACAAATTATAACATAATATAATATCAATATGTAAATACATAATAATATTGGTAGTAAATGAATATTCTCTTCCTCTATTCTTACGCAATAAGTCATTTATGACTTCTAAATGCAATTTTTTAATATATTTTGTATTTGAGTCTGGAATCTTGTAAAAATTATTGTTGTGTTATTATATAGTACATTTCATCTCAGACGTAAATTTAATTTTGTTTTCTCTTGGGGGGTGGTCGAGACCCGGGGACTCCCCCCCTTCAATACGCCACTGACGACTACGGATTGCATATAAAGTGCATATGCATTACAGTTTTTTTTTACTCGACGAGTGGTTTGTTGTTTCATGTATATAATTAATTAATTTATATAAAATGCCCGTTAGGATGTTTGAAAAATCTATAAATAAAACAAAAATTTAATTTGATTTTGTATCTGACAATAATAAACGGCGTTTGGATTCATAATTGTAAATTTTATTCCGGGGCCCCGATTTTTTATAGTAAATCGTAAATCAACTACAGATTTCCGCTCGACTTTTTGTTAACTGCGGGTCCCAGTACGACCGCACAGCTCGCACACCCCTAGCGCCGCCACTGCGCACGGGACGTGTGCGCGACGTGCGGGAAGAGCGGTGCGCGGTTTTCCACCGCGGACTCACCTGTAATTAGGTCCCGGGCCAAGTTGTCTGATGCGGATCGGATGTGAATTGGGCGGCGACTTGAGTATGTTGGTGATCTGCATGAGGCTGTCGTTGTTTTCGTAGATGATGGTGAAACTCTGCCAGTTCACTGCGACGATTAGGTCGATGAGTGCCTGCAGTGAGAACGGTCGAAACGTCATAACGGGATGTGTGCGCGTGTCGTGCACAGCGATCGCGAAAAGAGTGTTATCCATGGCAGTACGTTTTTTTTTGTTTTTAAATTTTTTCAGCCCCCTTTCGGCGTGACGGGAGTAATGACGGAATCGTATGAAACGACGTGTTTTTACGCGAGACGTACGCGCGTCGACACAACAGAAGATGACAGCAGTGTTGAACAATGGCGTGGCGAGTGATATATTAACCACGGGCAGATACATAACATTCGACCCCCCCTAAAACCTTTTTTTAAGATTTACACAATTTAAGAGATACTAAATGACGTATCAAAGCAAGTTAGTCATATATGGTATATACTCTGCACAACGGCGATACGCGCAGCACTTGTAAATGTGCGATACTCACTTTGGCCAACGTGCTCGGGTGCGGGTACAGGTTGATCTGACAGGAACCACGTTTCTGGTTGATGTCCCACCGGGTCTGTATGTGAGGGATTTCCTTGTAGTCGCAAATCGACTGGACGATCGGAGCGGTGTCCCCGGCCGAAGGGCCGAACATACCGGTTACGCCGTCGGCCAGCATCTCGCAAACTTCAAACATCGGATCGAACATTAAACACGGTTAGACGTTTTTGGGATTCGCCGTCAAATTCGATCGCGTTCACCTCGCGGCCTTACCGAAGTGCTGAGTCTCGAACGAGTCGTAAAGCGGCACCGTTTGACTGATGACGTCCAGTTCCACGCCGCTCGTTGCCATTTTGGCCTTTGCCATGTCCACGGAAGACTTGAACGCCGTCTCTAGCATCGAGTTCTCCTCGTTGTACAAGATACCTGTAGATAGTGTGGATTTCAGTCATGGTGATAATGTACACGGTCATGTTTACATATTATAAAAACGCGTTCATCGTCATGAAAATCGTCGTGTGTCCGTTTTGTAGAGAAAAAAGAATGCCCAAAAAGCTCTCCGTATATTAAACGCTAAAAAGTAGTCTGGAATGAAAAAGACTTGAATGTTTTAACCCGATTAATTAAAACGATGTTTAATCGGCGCTCTTTAGGGAAAGAATTAGTCGTCAATGATAAATAATAACGGTACGATACTGTTTCAATAACGCCAACGAGTCTAAGAATATATATAATATATACTAGTGGACGTAATTAACACATTTTTAAGACATTTCAGCAAATTTTTAATCCCAAACCTAAAAAAAAAGACAAGTGGCATTCGGGGACTGCCGCGATAAAGCTATTGAATATTAAATAAATAAGAAGTTGATAAAATTTAAAATTTTTTTATCATTCTAGTTATTCAGGAATTTGTATCATAGAAACTATAGGCCTATGATAACTAAAATATGAAATATAAGTTTTTTTTTCTCATAAAATGAGTTTGTTTTGTTGCTATGACAATACGGTTCGCCGCGCGGTAGACAGATAGGGGATTACGGGATTCCACAGGTAGTGGTCACGCTTTTTCGTTACGAAAAATTTGTTTTCAGTCACTACACCACACCTGCGATAAAAGCTATGCAATAGCTTAAAAAATTGCAATTTACGATTACCCCAGACACTTACCGTTACTCCTTGATTTTGGGGTGAATGTACTGAATGTAATCATGTGATTGTGTACAGAGAAAATGAAAATGAATATTTTTAAAAATAAGGCAGTATTTAATAACACACACTAAATATAATTTCTAAAATGCTCCGTTCAACATGTCGCTCGGAAGAAAATATATTAAACAGTAATGTTATAAAATAAAATTATTATGATTTCTGTGTTTCGTTAAATTATTAGCCTCATTTACTATTACCCCCCGATTTACAATTACCCCGCCAAGTCCTGCATAATATGCCCATGTAATAATAGAACGAAATAATTAGTTTTGAGCGTTAAAATAAAACAACGCGTAACGCTAACCCTTCCTCTCTTAATAATCGTATTTTTCTCCGGGGTCATTGCCTCTACGCACGTGATCGTTTCGTCAAGCGCAGAGCACTGGCGCCTGTGTGTGACCCGTGCGTCTGTGGTCGGTGTGCCCGTTACACATGGCATTTTGTCAATTCGTATTATTATTATTATTATTATTATCGTATTAACACGAGCGTGCGTCAATGTTTTCGCGTATTTACCTTAGAGAGATCGGTCTCGTCTCGTAATTCGCAAACGCAGTTTTTATCTGCAGCATCGTTATAGTTATTTCAGACTCGTGCGCAACGTTATTATATCGACGGACAGAGACTATTCATGACGCTCGTAGAATACGAGTTGTGTGACGTCCAGCCTTGCCAGGGATTAAAAAAAGATAAACCAAACAAAATAAATAAATCCAAACTGTTGGAGACCGACGTCGATGATTTCGTTTGGCGTCCACTCTCGTACGTACACCCAGTAGGGGGGAGGGGTCGATACTACAAATTTTTACGTCAACAACATCGCCAATGAAAATATTTCCGTACTCACCGTCAGTGTATAAGTAGTAATATCGTAAAAAAAACCTACACCTCATCGCTCTATACACATACGTATACCGTGTACTTACGTGGTAGGATAAAAAAGTTTTTTAGGAGAATTTAGGTACTAATAGAAAAAAAAAAATTCTTAACAAATATCTGATTATCGGAAACAAAACAAGACGTAATTCACTATCTTAAGGTTGAATCGTTAAATCTATGTGTCACTGGATCGCCGTAATCATGTCCGTGCGAAACAGAGTAAAATCGTTTTTTTTTTCCAAAATGTCACAATCCGAACAACAGGCCAACGTTAAATTATGTTTTAAACTTGGTAAAAACTACGGCAGAAATGCTCGGATGTTCGCAAACAGTTTATAGCGATGAAGCATTAAAAGAAAACAGCCGTTTATGATTGGTTTGATCGTTTCGAAAATGTTCCAGAGTCGCTTGAAGACGAAGATTGGAGTGGCCGACCATGGAGGTCCACTAGAAATTTGTATCAAATCAAAAAACTGTAAACTCTGGTTTTTTATATTGAAGTTTTAAAAACGTTCAAGAAACTCGATTCATCGAAAATGGCCGGAAAAACGATTGGTTTTCGCACCACGTATGACGGCAATTTTTAGCTGGCAAAAAAAATTACCACAACCTCCGTTTTCTCCGGATATTGCACCATGCGACTCCTGGCCGTTTGTAAAACTAAAACTCGGAATCAATCGCTTACGATTTGCTTCCGTAGAAGATATTCAAGTTAATGCGATAGCATTACTAACCTCAGGGCCATATCAATCGAGGAATACCAAAGACGTTTTCAGCAGTCGCAAATATGTTGGAGTGAGTGTGTCTGTGACGAAGGACGATAATGTTTTAAAGGATATTAAGTTGATTTGAGTTTAAATTGTACTTATAAAAAAATAAAACGAGAATCCGGGAACTTTATCCTATTACGTATGCCGAATGTATGTGTGTGTGTGTGTGTGTGTGTGTGTGTGTGTGTGTGTGTTTTCAAGAATAAAACCAACAACAAAAATCTCACGTAAATATCTATTTATGAATTTGTACGGTGAGCAAATTAGCCGGGAGCGAGATTACAACCGACCAGGTGTCGCGCGCGGACAAGAAACAATATATTTTAATGACCATGACGTACACTGTAAGACGTCAACTGTGACCGTTAAATTACGAAACACAAAGCGGTGCGGGCGTGTTGGCCACGTTGTCGGGTCGCTATTAGTGGATCGCGTTGCGGAGAAAAAACACCCGACGCGTCGATCACGAAACGGCCAGACGCCCGTCGCGTTGAAAAAGTCCGACACGTCCGTGTAATGCTATAGCCCGGCCGCCAGCCGTATATAAGCGTACTTTAACGAAGACGAAACGCGATACGTCCCGTACACACAATCAACGGTGTACCCAGGCTCGTCGCTAGGGTACAAGCAAGCCATGCGTTGCTTTAGGGCGGCAAAATATTTTAAGGAAATTGAGGCGGCAAAATTAATTAGTTAATTAGACACTTAATTAGTTTTTTAGATCGTTTTTAAGGTAATTTTTAAAAATGTTTAAGGCATTTTTGCACTTTTTTAGGACATTTTTGCATTTTTTTTTAGAGCGTTTTTATGTGTTTTTTACGTCATCGACATCCTAACTCCACTAATCAATAATACCTGACTATCGCACTTGTTTACGCAGTGATCATTAAACTCCGATATATTCCAAGACAATAGACACACGAACATATGCTGTGTGTGATATGATTTTTCGGAATAGGAAAAGTTTTCTGTAGTATTGTATCAGCTGAATACATAATATTATGCTTGGTTCGGGGTAGCTACACGAACCGATTGTTCCCTGGATATTTAACAAGTTAAAGCCACAAAGCACCTGAATTATTTAACCGGAGTTGTTTTAAATATTACGCAGTATGCGTCATCACTCGTGATTTAAAAATTAGTGTCTTTAACTGAGTTAATTTTATCAGTAAATGAATTATTGTGTTCAAGAACTGTTTTGTTATACAAGTCTTTTGACTAGAGCGCTATATATACTAGTGCGACGTTTTAAATTATAATATTTTTAAGGGTGCCAATACGATAGAACAGATATACCGTAAATGTTTAGAATACGTGTGTGTGTGTGTGTGTGTGTGTGTGTGTGTGTGTGTGTGTGTGTGTGTGTGTGTGTGTGTGTGTGTGTGTGTGTGTGTGTGTGTGTGTGTGTGTGTGTGTGTGTGTGCAGGCCCGTCGCTAGGGTACAAGCAAGCCATGCGCTGCTTTAGGGCGGCAAAATATTTTAAGGAAATTGAGGCGGCAAAATTAAATTATTGAATGTTCAAAAAATACTTCTCAAGGTAAAAAAATCTTGAGTATGTTTACATTCATCGACTTCAGAAAATCTATCTTAATATTGCGACCAGTTTTAAGAATCGTTCTTATGATTCCAGTGACTGTAGCGTCTGCTGGAAGAAGTTTCTTTAAACTGAAACTTACGAAAAATCATTGAATTTTATCCACTGAAGCAGAGTTGGCACAAACTTGAAAAATTTAGTACGAGATTTAGCAACAAAAAAGGCAAGAAAAATTAATTTTTAATGCCGCACTACAATTTCAAAAAGCTATTATAATTATTATAAATATTTTTCTCATTTTGATTTTTATTCAAACAAATAGTACCCATGTGTATGATGTATACTCGTGTTTTATTCTAATTTTTTTTAAAGTTGTATATTTATTTATGGTTTTTTCAAATTCAAATTTATGAACCAACACATTGACACAAATTTGTTAATTTCAATATTATTTATGTACCAATTTAATTTAGTATGTAAGAGCAGCATTCAAATTTTCGCTTTAGGGCGGATGATATCTTACGACGGGCCTGGGTGTACCTAAATATCGAGGGATCCGGTCGAAACAGATTTTCCAGGGTTCTCGACGGAAAAACTCGACGTACGTTTAAGAATATGCTAAGCGGAGAAAAAATTTGATTTTGAATAAATTCGTGCTTCCTATTATGATTTAATGTTTTAAAGCAATACGCCGTAGAGCATGTGTAATCTAGAGTCCATTCTATGATCGTAAAACATCAAATATCTTTTGGATATAAAGTTGGATTATTAATTTTAAAGCTCTTTGAGCATAACGTGCTCGAGAAAACGTGCACCCAGAATCCGATTTAGGCGAATACTTACTTGAGTGACAACTATCAGCTTGCGTAGCCTTCGACTTATAAACCATTCATCTCAACTATTCGTTATTATATTTTTTATTGAATAATGTTGTGATTTGAAAGCGATATTTTTCTTTTTCGAAGTAGTTAAAATTCAAAAAATGCGTTGAAAGACCACAGGCGCCAATAAATGATAACATTGGTTATTTGGTTTTGTACGCTATGATTGGTAATAATATTGATAAAAGAAATATGTGTAGGTGAGTGTAAACAGTGTCAGACTCAGACCATAAACCCCGTGGCCTTTGTCCTTTCTCGCTGAATACGCCACTGTAGATAATGACGACTGCAAATCGTGTGCGCTGGTAGGTGTATATTGTTGTGTTTGAAAGGTCCGTGAGGTCCAGTAATTCGTTTCTCAGAAAACTAAATTAAATTAACAAATTTATTTAGGATTTATTCGTCGCAATTCTACTAATTTCAAATCTCGTGATTGTTTAGTAGCTCTCTATAGCTCTCTTGTTTGGTCGACTTTAGAATATGGAACATTGATTTGGTCACCTTATACAGCAGTTGACAAACACCGGATTAATAAGGTTAAAAATAGATTTTTAGGTTTCGCTGGTTATACCCTTAATATAGTGCACCCAGCCCACGATTACGGTCCAATAAATGCAATTCTTAAGCTTGAGTCTTTAGACCATATACGTGTAAAATTCGGTAACAATTTTATTGACAGATTATTATGTGGTGATATTGATGCCCCCCGTCTACTAGAGCGACTTAATTTTCTTGCACCCTGTAATACCAGGTTTCAGTTTCAATTTTATTTACCTTTAAGTAGCCCTAATTTTGCTAAAAATGCACCATTAATTAAACTTATGCGTGAATATAATGATAATCTTTAGCTTTGTACGGATACATATTTGTTATTATACAGTATATAAGTATTATATTATAGTCTATTATATTATATTTTAAGTTATTTCACTGTTTACTAAAAAATGTTATTACTGTTATGATTATTGTATCTTGTTCAAAAAGCCGATTGGCGTGAATTAATAAATAAAAAAAATAATTAAAAAAAATCTATCCGGGCGAGAACATTATTGTTCGTATAATAGTTTTGTGTATACCATGTTGTGACATTTGAAAACTGTCAGACACTCACACACACACACACACACACACACACACACACACACACACACACACACACACACACACACACACACACACACACACACACACACACACACACACACACACACACTCAATATACGCAAACACACATACACGCATTCACAAACACAAATATACGCACATACACATACACGAATACACACACACACACACATGCGAAATCACAAATACACACACTTACGCATTCACTGACAAATACACTCACTGGCAAATACACACACTTACGCATTCACTGACAAATACACTCACTGGCAAATACACACACTTACGCATTCACTGACAAATACACGCACGTACGCACACGCACAAACAAATACACACACACACACACACACACACACACACACACACACACACACACACACACACACACACATGCACGGACTCTTACCCAGTGTGATGGTCGTGTCACTACCGGCGCACCGGTCGCCTGCGAGCACCAGCACGAACGGCACCAGGCGAACGATCCACGCGTTGTGCATGCCTACGAATATGTCCCGTGCGCTAGAGTTCGCGACGCGATCTATGCGACGGCGTATCGAATGTACTACGGTAGATCTCCGGGATCTAGCGAAATGCTAATAACAACAATTATGATAATAATAATAATAATAATAATGTGATGATATCGACGACGACGCGAGGAAAAAATCGGACGGTCGCGTTCGCGTTATCGCGAGCGCCGCGGACGACGACGGACGGCGGACTGCACACACGCCCGCGCGTTCGCTGCAGCACGGCGGATTCTGGCACCGGTCCCCGGAGCGTTCGGCCGGTCGGTCCGGCGGCCGCGGCGCGCCGTCGACATTATATTTATAGTCCGCACCGACGGCGCTGGAAGGGGGCACGGGCACCAGACGCCGCAGGCCAGAAGCGTCGCCGACGAAAGCCGACGGTTTTTCGCCTTTTTCCTCTCTCCTCCGTCATGTTTCCTATCACCTCCTCCTCCTCCTCCTCCTCCTTCGCTCCTGGACTCCCCGGTCCGGGACGCGCCGGGATTCTTTCGCGGACACGGAAGACTCCGGGTGTACCTACGCGCGACCGGTGGTGCCAGGACCGGAATACGTTTTTGCCATTTTTTTTTTTTTTTTATTTGACGATTTTTGCGATTTTTGCCATTTTTCGCACATCGACCCGCCTTTCGATCGTACGCTTAGATATTTTTCAAACCGCTCCCGAGGTAATCGAGTATGAGGGGTTGCACGGCCCGTTTTTCAAAAACTTCGATCACCGGATCGTTCGAAACACGAAATTCATAAGAGGATGTTGTTGTTTATTTTTACGTCAGATGATACGAATAAACGAAAACGGTGTTCTTTATGACTCGACGTCACTTCGCGCTAAACCGCGGTTAAAAAAAAAATCACCGTATCCGATCGCCGACTCGCCGATTTCCCGCCGTAGGCTCGAGGCCCGAACCGGCCGAGTGACAATACGGTCCTGCGTCGGTCACAAACATGCCCACCACGCGTTCACGCCTACACAAATATTCATTAATATAATTTTTTATAATGACGTCATAGCCTGAAAAACAATACACCAAACAATTAATTTATATATAAATAGAGATTTTAGCACAGATTGGTTAAGTTTTTTTTTCTCTCGAAGAGGTTTCGTCTCTTACGTACATACAATTTAACGAAGTATCGAAAAGATTTGAAATATCGAAACAATTTTCATTCGAAGGTGTTGAACGTTGTTCTTCTATTCTTCTATAAAATTTTTTTTCGGAAACAAGAGATGAATATTTATGTAGGTACATTCAATTTAATGAAGTGTCGAAAAAACTCGAAATTTTAAAAAAAATTTCTTTCGAAGGTGTTGAACCTTGTAATTGTATTTGAACGTAGAATACACAATAATAAATCATAAGCACGAAGTAGGAATTCGAACAAAACAACATTTTCCTCTCAAAACAGACGAAAACATTCGTACATTCAATTTAACGAAATGTCGAAAAGTCTCGACATTTCAAACAGTTTTACAATCAAAGAAGCTGAACGCTAAACGTTTCGAAATGATTCAAAACTAAGGTGTCTTCAAAACTAATGTAATTGAATTTCGTTCAGAAAATTTTTTTTTCTTTAGAACGATTCGACAACAGTTGTTTACTCATATTCACGTAGAAGTGAAAAGACTTGAAGTTTCCAAAAGATTCGAAACAAAGGTGTCGTTTGATGTTATTCTACTTCAACATAGTGTATACATTAATGTTCATCACTTAAAATTGAATTTCGTTCGAAAAAATGTTTTTCTTCAAAACGATTCGACACAGTTGTTTACTCATATTCACGTAGTAGTGAAAAGACTCGAAGTTTCCAAAATATTCGAAACAAAGGTGTCGTTTGATGTTATTCTACTTCAACATAGTGTATACATTAATGTTTTTCACTCCAAATTGAATTTCGTTCGAAAAATTTGTTTTCTTCAAAACGATTCAAAATCAGTTGTTTACTCATATTCACGTAGAAGTGAAATGACTCGAAGTTTTTAAATTCAATATGACATTACTCTTACACTTAATCGGCTACTAAAAGTCCTTAAAATTTCCTACATTAAGGCACAATATTATAACGTCATAGTATTTCGTAAACACTCATATTATGTTGTAATATATGAATACACACAATTCACTGTCTACCATTTAGTTAAGTGTAGCAACAGGAGCGTTCCTATTTTGAATGTATTATTAATAATAAATTAATAATATAAATACATATGGTATGTTTTGTTCCGGCTTTTGCGCTCCTTTTTTCGTCACGCCCCTGGCCTGGTCCAGTCTCGCAAAGTCCTTACTGCGGCTCTGTATGTATGTACTATACTATCTGATATATACTATCTGTATAACATTTCATGCTGGCCAAAAGCAAATATTCAACCGGTAAAATACATATTGTTATAGTTCGTACCTATAGTTACCTATCGTTGTTGGAAAACAATTTTAAAAGCGATTTGAAATCTTGTCAATCGTGCGTTCGCGATTGCTGTCAACAGTTTCGGAGAGAATTTCATATCGCCGAGTTTACAGGCAAGAATACAAGCAAGATTTTTTGACAATGGACTCGTTCGACATGAAATATTTCCGCCTCGTGCTCATGACCAAGCAAATGTTCTCGAGAAAACCTGCGGGTAAGAAACATACATACTTAGAAGAAAAAAAAATACGGTTGGGTTAAATAAGTGTCGCGTAAATTGTGATCACCGACCGATAGTTTAATAACATGGACTTACGGAAAGTATTTCTCCCTAATTTTTTTTTTTTTTTTTTGCGTGTCATCCCGCAGAACGGAAGACTCACGACGACGTGAGCAAACGAGAAAAACGGCGGCCTGGCGCTTTCAAACGCGGGTGCGCTACACTGGGCCGGGCGCTCTTAAGGTGTGTCATGCCGTGCTGCGGAAAAGCCGGCCGTCGCGGTGGTCCACGAGACAAGTGCGGCTCGTGTGCAACAGTGATGCTGTACCATCCGGACGGGCCACGAGGAGAAGGAATGGCGGGACACTACACCACCACCGTCGAAGACGGAGGCCACGGCGAGCCTGCGGGACGGCGATACGACGAGATCGCCGACTCCGCGGGCAGCCGCGCCACCGACGACGACGGAGGCCACGGCGAGCCTGCGGGACGGCAATACGACGAGATCGCCGACTCCGCGGGCAGCCGCGCCACCGACGACGACGACGACGGATCCCTCGACGCTTGGGCGGTGGTGGAGACGAGCCGTGCGACGACGATCGAACGGCCATCGACGACCCTTCTACAAAGTAAGACGATCCCGCGTCGTTATCGGGATCTGTCCACTAATCGGACATTCGGCTGGGCAGTGTTATATTAGAACGACCATTTTTCCCAAAAGTTCGGCGGTGTATTCGAGTCTCTAGTACGTGTTTTACAGCCGTCATCGTACATTTCGGTCGACCGATATAATTAATATCACGAACGCGCCACTACGGGGTTATCGTAAATCGTCCGGACGCGCCCGTTTTTATTAAGTTTTTTCATATGTCATTACTGTCAAGCGGCGTCTTCGTTTCAGCTCGAGAACGTTCTAACAACGAGGAATCGACCGGATTCCTAATTTTTTCGCACGTTTTTCTATAATCCGTACGCGTGTGACCTGTTTTCCGTATTTCAAACACGGAGAGTAACGTTCTCGTACTCGTACTTCATATCAGAGCAGCGATTCCCGATTCAGTCCCGGTGGTGGATCCAACAGGGGGTAAGGGGAACATTTGCCACCCTCCGACTACTCATAGTAATACACTAACACCCAAAATATCTAATTTTATTAATAAAATATTGAAAAATATATTCACTTATCATTCTACATTGTTGGGGCGTGGTCGTTATTCGTATCATTTGTGCTCATAGCTCTCTCTCTCTCTCTCTCTCTCTCTCTCTCTCTATCTATCTCTCACATACATACATCCGCCACTGCGCATTTCAAAAGAAATCTTCGTCCGTGACAAATGCGCGTGAACGTGTGAGGACATCAAATTAATTCTCACTATAATGGCAAATGGTCGATTAAGTGTATACGTTTATCTTTTCCGCGTATATATTCACGAGAACATATTATAATCCGAAAATGCCAATTGTAACGTTGTGTTCGGGGGCCGTCGAAATTAAAAACCCGTGTAGACCGTCACTTGTTGTGAAATCGAGAAGAATATTTTTTGGCCGACGACACGCGTGGAAACGATCGATCGCTTTGAACTTTTGGCGAACGGCCGGTTTTTCCACCACGCAAATAATAATAATATTATGTTCTGTGTGTTTTCAGCGACAACTCTGACCTCCGTAGAGCACGTGACGACGGAGTTCCGGACGGCGATGGCAGCTCGTGACGACGACGACGACGACGACGATGACGACGACAAGACCGTCGCTGTAGTCCGCCAGGAACCGCGGCCCACGAACGTTCTGTCCACGGCGGTATTTACCACGACCGCGTTCGTGATCGACCGCGTGGGTACGCGACTCGCGTTCGCCGCTCGGGTCCACGGTTTGTGGTCCGACCCGGCGGCCTTCCGGTTGGAATTTTTACTGCCGCCGTACGTTTTGACGGCCGTTTCAGGACAGCGACGCGACTCGCCGGGCCGACCGCTCGCGATTCGCGGCGGCCACTTTGGGCCGACCTCCATAGATCGGGTATGTCTGGTACGTTGTTGATTGACGGTGTGTTTCGTGTCGACGTGCGATAAAAAGTTATTAGAATAGTAAAGGGTCACATTCGAAGCGTGAAAAGTCAAGTGGGTTTCAAAACGGACCTTCACGTAGATATCGGTTGGAATCCAGGGGCATCGGAGGGGGTAGATAATAACGATTATCGTTGTACTCAACGATAAACCGTGATGTCTAATTATTTTGCACCTCCATATAAAATATATAAATATAATTTACTGTCTATCATCACCGCGGACGAACGAGTTACATCCACACACACGCGTGATCTGCTTACACACACATCGTCACCGTACACATTATCGTCATTAGAGCACTATCTTTTAAATTTTTTTTTTTGCAAAACACCAGCTGTTGATAACTAAATAAAAATATATAGACGTCTAGGTACAGGACTGGGGGGGTAACTGTCAGTGTGCTCTAGTTGAATTTCACCCACGCCGTTGACTTTTGATCAGACGCACAATAGTTAGTTATTCGGTTTACTTTCGTGCGCCCACGCTGCGCCGTGGCATCGTAGTTCATCGAAAATATCAAACGCACGACCGTCTGATAACCGTAAAACTAAATGCAACGTGCCCTCGGGTACGCAAGTCAGATCGATCTGAACCGGTTGCAGTCCGGTACAACTGTTTTCAATCACACCGTCTTGCTCATCGTCGCCATAACATAATATTATATTTTCACCTTTTTTGAGTTTTGATGTTATCGAATGAAAATAATGGATTTCATGGTCGTTTAGGTGAATCTACGCAGTGGTGACGAAGTAGATAGTAACGCCCGAGCGAACGACGAAGAGATTTCCGTCAGGTAACGCTTTTCACATTAATTATAATTTATCATACTTATATATGCATAGATTATAGGAGTAGTTATAATAAAAAAATAAAATATCAACAAATCACATCATCGCATACATTAAACACGTTATTATAATATTGTTGACGATGTAGTCAAAACAAAAATTATTTGAATCTCGTGTTCGTTTATTGCCAGTTCGGAGAATATCGCGGCGACCAGAATCGACCGAGAAGAGGCAATACTCGTAGCGTGGAACCCGATCGGCAAAGTGCACGAGCTGTGCACGGCGCGTGGATGGGAAACGCCCGAGTTTCAATATCACGTCGTTGTTATAGTCGATCCCTTCACGAAGATGGTTTCTCACCGCCACACGGCCATGTGTACCGTCAAAGTGGATCACGCGACGTTTTCGGCCGTACGCTCCGCCGGAACCAAGAAGGCGGCCAAAAGACTGGCGTCCATGGTCGTTTACGAGATGTTGACCGGATCGCGACGACAGGACGTGGTGCCGGCGCTGCGCTCGCGCAGATAATAAGTCCATGTCGTCGTCTCAGGAGCTCGTGGTGAGGAATGTGCGAATCCTCGGTAATGCTGACATAAATTTCTGCGATTCCGTTTTTTTCTTCATACAATCGCATTTTTTTAGAGTTTTGTTCTTAAACTCCTTGATAACGCCTTGTAAAAACGCCTCTTCTCTCATAGTATTTTAGTATTTTTCTCGCGATTCTCTCACATCGTCTTCTTCTGTTTCGTCTAGTGTCGTATCCGAGGCCGTAGCCAGAAAAATATTTGGGGGGGGGGGGTGATTTAGCGTATAAATATTAAACATGGAATTATAAACGTATTATTTAAATTAAGAACATGACATTTTTTTAAAAAATTCGGTAGGTTCGTACATCATCTTACATTTCCTAATTTATTATACTTTAGTATACAAGTTAAATATATATGTGTATATAAAATTTAAAAATTCATAACGTACTACAATACTACTATACTAATTTAATTTTCCTTGAAGCATTTGAAAATCTTTTGATAACCTATTCAATGTCAATTTCAATATCTCGATGTACACTCATAAGGGCTAGTCCTACTAATATGTCTTGTCCGGTTCTGATTTTTAAAAACGCATTTAGGGGTTTTGAAGTTAAAAACGTCCTTTCAGATGTTGAAGTTGATACGTGAAAAGTTCCCAACACATTTAATAAATAAGAAATTGATGGAAAAAAATCTAGATTGCACTGGGGCGACGCGTTAATAACATTTGATGGCCCATCTTTTTCCAAAATCTTGGTCCAATTTGTCTGCCATTATAAAAATTCTGCTTCAATAGCAGTGAGTTTGGATTATCAATATGAAAATAAACTCAAGGTTAAATATTTTTATATTTTTTTACTAACATAAAATTTAGGGATAACGTTTTGTAGGCTTGTTATAAAATCCTTCATTTAGTTGTTGTAAAAAGTCGTTTTATAGAGGTATATAAATTGAAATTCGAAAATATTCTTCGGCATCTTTGGTTTTAATATTGATGTGGTTAGTTTGGAGAGAATTAATTCTTGGCATAGCTATTTCATTATTAACTGATTTTAACATGTTTTGAGATTTATTAAATAAAATTGAAAACTCTGCATTTCCACTCACAGGAAATTTATAATCGTCTGGAGGACACCAAGGGTTGTTTAACAATTGTTCTTTGATACTCAACTCACTAATACTAGCATTTACAAATTTCAATCATACTTATAGATTTAACCATTACTAACTTATTGCACTGACCTTCAACTTCCTCGTGATTGTTAGAACTTAATATTTCTACGCTATCAATTTTTTGGTTTATTGATTTTGGCTTAGTAGAAATCCAAGATGACAAATTTGATTGTGAAGATTTATTCATTTTTTAAAATAATTAACTACCACGTGCATAGGTATATTTAAATGAAAATTACTCGAACTTTTAATACGACAAAAGTGCTATATACTAACAAAATAAACGTTGTGTGCACTCCGTGATTACTGACAGTGGCATAAAAAAAAATCCGTTATACGGGTCTACTGGCCATTGATTACCAAAATAATTAAGATTAGATACCGTAGGTATTGTATGAGCTGTACATTAGGTTTTACAAAAGTACACTGAGATTAGTTATCGCTTACCAGTCGAGCACAATATAATTATAAAATACACCGTTTTATTTATTGTGTCTTGTAATCACAGTGACACATGTAAGATGTACAAGTTTCATATAAAATATACATTTCAAACTTTTCAATCTTATTTAAAAAAAAAATTTGGGGGGATCTGAACCCTAACCTCCCTGCCTACGGCCTTGGTCGTATCTTCTTTTAGGTAAAATTGTTCGAACATCTCATTCTGACATCTAGCTGATTCTGTTTCTCCATACATATAAAATTACCGTTTGCTTCTTTAACACTAACGGTTATAATTTTTTTGTTTTCCCTAGAAAAGTCTATTCCACACGCCTTAGCTTAATTCCATACCCCCCTTGAATTATTTCTGAATCCGCCACTGAAGGGCTATATTATAGCCAAGGATGCCCTGATTATTAAAAAAAAAAAAATATTCGTGTTTATGCATACGTATGTGTATTTCATTGAAAACGTTGGTTTTATTCGTCCACATCCGAGGATTTGCTCTGCGTGGCCGCAAAGGGCCTCCGTCCGACGAAGGCATAGTCCAGCATCTAGGCGGCGATCTCGATGTACGTCACCCGTACGATACAAGTTGGTCGCCATAGACCTTTGGCTCGCATCGGACAAATACGTAATATGCGTGACGGACGTGACGTCACGACGGATCTCGCGATCTCGTTTCTAGTTTGTATCAGCGCCACCGTTTGGTTTGCATTTGACGAATTCAATTTTTTTTAGACGGATCGTGTACGACAGAAGACACATTTTATGTCCTCTTCGTCGTCGGATTACAACGGCTCGGAAGACGCACAAATTCCGCGGGACGTTTCACAGACATGATTGTTCCGGTCAGAATTCAACTGCAGTGAATCAAAATGAACTTGCGGAGGACTCTCGTGTATTTTGCTTATACAGGGTCCGGCATAATGGACTCCCACATTTTCGAGATGAATTAAAAAAAAAAAAAACTATACAAGATATGGAATTTTTTTTTTATTTATTAAAACTACATTAAATAGGGTTTTTTTTAAAGTTATTTTTTTTAAATAATGTCTTCTAAATGATTGCCTTGACGAGCAACGCACATATGGAGCCGTTCTCGAAAGTTTTCCACCACTCTCGCCAGCATATTGAATGGAATCGCGGAGATTTTTTGACGGATGGCCTCTTTTAGTTCTTCGATGGTTCTAGGTCGATGTTTGAAAACTTCAGCTTTGAGGTATCCCCATAAGAAATAGTCACATGGACTCAAATCAGGGAGGCGAGGAGGCCATGTAATGTTTTGTCACACATTCGGCGTTTTTGAAAAACGCCTCGATAACGAAACCACGTTGTTCACCTGACCACGACATTGTGACGACGAAAAATCGTATTAATGACCTAACCCAGTCAAACAAACCGCTTTTATCCGATCAGTTTAATTACGTGCGAATGATATTTGGAAATATTGTAGTCCATTACGGATTATTTTCTAGAACGGCTCCAAATTTGCGTCAATTGAAAAGGTAATCATTTGGACAATATTATTTTAAAACAAACAACTTTAAAAAAAAAACCTTCTCTAATGTAGTTTTAATAAATAAAAAAAAAATGTCCATATCTTGTATAGTTTTTTTTTTTTTTAATTCACCTCGGAAATGTGGGAGTCTATTACGCCGCACCCAGTATTATCTTGTACTGTACATAATTTAATACAATTATTCTACTATTGCGTTAACATTATTATGTTTTTCAATTTAATGGGATTTAATAGACATAAGATAAACTGTGTTTTGTGACATAAAACGCATGTAAATTAATAAACCATTTTTCATTCATTTAGTTTTGAACAGCTACTTTTATCCGAAATAAACGGCTTCATATACATGTAAGTATAGGAATAATAAAATAAGTCACTGTAAAACCACTAAATTATTCATTTCACTCAGATCTGAAATGCATTAATATAATATGAGAATCTGTATGACGATAGAACATTACATTTTTACTCACGTCACGAACCCTATTGAGAAAAGAAAAAAATGAACTCTCCGAGCACAATCTGCATGTGATTTCTGATCTACATAGTTGCCGAATAAAACTTTTTTTTAAGTTGAGTAAACGTACCAAAAAGTGTTTAAGTGAAGTATTATTCTAAGAATAAATTTTGTAAAACCCTAATTTTTAAAGATTTTTTTTCTATTTCTTTGTTATATACAATCTATACGCAAACGGCACAATAACTACATGAAATAAAAGTAATGTCGTATGCACATTAGTTACACTTTTTTTTTTAATTTAATGAAAAATAATATGACAGAGATAACATACTTTTAGATTCTGAGTGAAGTGAAGTATCTTATGGTTTGACAATGATATTTTTTTCTTATTTTTTTTTCTGGAGATACTTTTTGCTCAACTTGTCTTTGTCCAAAAGTTTCACCCAGCAACTCTGTAGATCGAAAATTTGATATAAATGGTATTTTGAGGGTTTATTAAGCTCTCATCTCAATAATTGTTCCAGGTGACCTGAAAAACAGCTTAAAATGGATCGAAAACAGTAAAATACGCCGTAAACGACGTTTTCATTAAATCGATTTCAGTAATTTCGTAATTAATCCAAAATAAATGTTACTAGAAGCTTAACATTTTCACTGTACATGATAATTAATTATCATATTACAATATATTTATAAAAAAAAAGTTTCGAATAAATTTCAAAACTTTTGGGCCAAAAATAAAACTTTGAAAATACCTAGTTTTTTAAAAGTTTATCCCTAGTAAAATTTTAAATATTTGACAACAACTTTTAAAATTTTAATGCAACTTTACTCATACACTTCCCTAACGATTCTAAAAAAATTTTATCAGGAATCAGGAATTTCTTTATCAACGTTTCAGTAAATTACTATAAAATTTTTACGTTATGAACAGTTTTTACGTCAATTTTCAACATTAAATATTTATTTTAAAAAATCGTTCCATCCAAAAGTATATTTTTCTAAAGCTTTGCTCAGAATCGTTTAACAAAAGAAATAATCTATCGTTTCTTTAAAATTCAATACGCCCATAACCATAAACTCGTCCGGGGAGCGAAAAATACCCCATGGGACGAAGAACGTAATTTTTTATTTGATTATGCTTTTTACTATTCATTTTTCATATGCAAACAATGGTCTTCAATACGATTTTCAAAGACCCTATGTATAAACTATACGTTATACGGTCGTAATTATTTTTAAATGTGTGTACATGCAAAACGCCTGAACAGTGCACGTGCTGCCCTGAAGTCTTTTGACCCACCGATTCATATTTTGAATAAATACGACTTTGCGTGGTCGGTCATCTGTAACACCTTATAATCCAATACTTTTGACTCGTTACACTCGCGGTAATAACTGCAATGTTAAATGTAATAACAGTACAGTAAGTTTATAAAAATCACCAACAATTACAAAAAAAAAACGTATTATGACGAAATAAGAGATATCAGCTACTATATTGGTAGCAGTATAATATAATCTGTTAAAAATATGATATAAAATACTTGCTCACAAATATATTACGTTGAACAGTCATCGTGATCGTACAAAAATAAGATAAAATACGATAATACGATTTATATAGGTATATTATTAAATGACATTGTAACAACAACAACGGTACGGTATGGCGATATGGAATTAAATATTATGAAAAATGTATACTGACATTTTTTTTGTCAACGTAAGTATTAAATATTATATATTACGCAAACAAGTGTTGTAATGTAGAATATTTTCGCGGGCCAGATTTTAAATGACGGCGGGCCGGATTTTGCCCGCGGGCCGTAGTTTGGCCACCGCTGATCTAGATCATTTTATGTAGATGAATTATTTAGATAAAATTTTTTATTGATTAACCTTATCTTGATGAAAATATTTCTTATTATCTTTTTATCTTATCCAGATAAATTATCGGTCATCTGTGGTAATTTATCTAGATAAATATTATTATAATTATAATTTTTTATAATACTGAAACAGACCATAGTTTATTGAAATATTGACGTGATTCAATGTTATTATTAATAAAATACTTTTTCATAAATTTATATCAGTGAATTCTGTTTCATATTTTTACAAACAAAATATTGTATTATAAAAGTGAGTTTATTTTTCCATATGCTTGCATTGCATTGCGATAGCCAATGCGTGTAGTAATGTAGCATGGTGTTATGCAGTACAATTGCATCACAATAATAATATTAATAAATAATAGGTTGAGAGTGCGTATGTTTATTAATAGTTTCTAGTCGTGGTCATAATATATTGTAACTGACTGCAGGTAACTGTGTTTATTTATGAGAATCGGAAGTGATAATAATATTTGTTGTTTATCACTTTATCTATGGCACAAAACAACATTACAAAAATACTCCACTCTTTCTGGAGTATTGTGTGTGACCGTGTAGGTGCATATTGCATTTTTTTCTTAATTTCCGAAAAGCACAAAGTTGATTTCATACATCTAGGAATTAAAAAAATGTAATATTTATTTTGCATTTTTAAAACTTTTTTGCTTTTTAGAGCATTTTTCAACATTTGTAGTGTATTTTTTGTTTTTAAGACATTTTTAAATACGAATAGATAAAATTCGATAAAAATTTAGTTAACATCCATTATAAAAGAATAAAATTAAATATAATTTATCGTACAATATGTTGTACATAGGTACTTCTATTGTATCATATAAAATTTTTTTAACGATCAGATAAATGTCATGCCAGAAAAAGTCATTGCTGACACTTGGGTGTCTAAATTACATATTCATGTTTTGGAAATAATTTTCAGAGTAAAAATAAGATAGGAGAACTAGAAGATAATGAAAATTATAATGGAAATGATAAGAATAATTAATTCCTTAGAATAACAATTTTCAGAACTAAAGAAATTTTTCTAGTGTTAAAAAAAATTTTAAGAACATTTTTTTTAAAAATATTCTGTTATGAGTGCATGAAATCATATTTTTTTAAATCGATTTGCTTTTTTTTATGAACATTTGAATCGGTTCCCTAATTATCCCTAATTATAAGATTCAAATAAATATATTAAATGATTTATATAGTTGAAGAAAAAAAAATTACCTGTTTTTTATCCAGATAAAATTATATTTATTTTTATCTTTATCTAGATAAAATAATTAGGTGTTGTATATTATCTTATCTAGATAAATTTTGGTTGAATTATCTGTTATCTTATTCAGATGATTTTTTTCGTTATCTTTTCCCGACACTGGTTACTAGATACTTGAAATTTTCACCATATATGATTAGCATATTACTACATACTTTTAAATAGTATGAAACAATTTTGAAAACTTTTTGGCAAAATATAAAACTTTGAAAATACCTTTTTTTTTAATAATTTATCCTATAGAATATTTTAAATATTTGACAAAAACATTTGAAAATTTAATGCGACTTTACTCGTATACTTCTCTAACGATGCTGAAAAAATTTCAAAGATCATGACTCAGGATTTTTTTTAAAAGTTTCACTAAATTATGATACTTGTTTTACGTAATAATCTGTGTTTTCATCGATTTTCAACTTGAACAATTCATTTAAAGAAATTGGTCGATCCAAACATTATAAAACTTTGAATACAGATAGAACAAGATATTTAAAAAATAAAAAAATAATTTCAAAAAATTAGTCGAAAATTGATGAAGTATATAAACGGTGTATTTTTAACACTTGATAAAAACTTCTCATAATGTAATATGACTTTACTCAAATACTTTTCCAACAATACTCAAAAGACTTCAAAAATCTTGTCAATGGATTTTGTTGTATTAGCGTTTTAGTGAATTATTTTACGATTATTACGTAATCAACTGTTTTTACGTCAATTTCCGAATTAACCAGCTTATTTGAAGAAACCCAAACGTTATATTTTAATTCTGAAGCTTTGCTCAGAATCGTTTAGCTAACGAAATGATCTGTCATTTCTTTAACATTTATTACACCCATCCCCATTAACACGTCCGAGTAGAGAAGAATATCCCATGGGGCGAAGTACATACTTTTTTTTTTTAAGTTAATCCATAATAAAGTTTTAAATATTTGACAAAAACGTTTTTAAATTTAATATGACATTACTCTTACACTTAATTGGCTACTAAGAGTCGTTAAAATTTCCTAAAATAAGGCACAATATTATAACGTCATAGTATTTCGTAAACACTCATATTATGTTGTAATATATGAATACACAAAATTCACTGTCTACCATTTAGTTAAGTGTAGCTACAGGAGCGTTCCTATTTTGAATGTATTATTAATAATAAATTAATAATATAAATACATATGGTATATTTTGTTCCGGCTTTTGCGGTCCTTTTTTCGTCGCGCCCCTGGCCTGGACCAATCTAGCAAAGTCCTTACAGTGGTTCTGTATGTATGTACGTATATATCTGTATAACATTTTATGCTGGCCAAAACCAAATATTCAACTGGTAAAATACATATTATTATAGTTCGTACCTATAGTTACCTATCGTTGTTGGAAAACAATTTTAAAAGCGATTTGAAATCGTGTCATTTGTTAGTGCGCGATTGCTGTCAACTGTTTCGGAGGGAATTTCTTATCGCCGAGTTTACAGCTAAGAATACGAGCAAGATTTTTCCAATGGACTCGTTCGACATGAAATATTTCCGCCTCGTGCTCATGACCAAGCAAATGTTCGCGAGAAAACCTGCTGGTAAAAAACATACATACTTAGAAGAAAAAAAAACGGTTGGGTTAAATAAGTGTCGCGTGAATTGTGATCACTGACCGATAGTTCAATAACATAGACTTACGAGAAGTATTCCTTTCTATTTTTTATTTATTTTTTTTTTTTTTGTGCGTCATCCCGCAGAACGGAAGACTCACGACGACGTGAGCAAACGAGAAAAACGGCGGCCTGGCGCTTTCAAACGCGGGTGCGCTACACTGGGCCGGGCGCTCTTACGGTGTGTCATGCCGTGCTGCGGAAAAGCCGGCCGTCGCGGTGGTCCACGAGACAAGTGCAGCTCGTGTACCACAGTGATGCTGCACCATCCGGACGGGCCACGAGGAGAAGGAAAGGCAGGACGCTACGCCACCACCGCCGAAGACGGAGGCCACGGCGAGCCTGCGGGACGGCGATACGACGAGAGCGCCGACTCCGCGGGCGGCCGCGCCACCAACGACGACGACGACGGGCCCCTCGACGCTTGGGCGGTGGAGATGAGCCGTGCGACGACGATCGAACGGCCATCGACGACGCTTCTTCAAAGTAAGACGATCCCGCGTCGTTATCGGGATCCGTCCACTAATCGGACGGCTGGGCAGTGTTATATTAGACCGACCATTTTTCCCGATTCAGCGATTCCCGATTCAGTCCCAGTGGTGGATCCAACAGGGGGGTAAGGGGAACATTTGCAATAATTCCATAATCGTAACGTCCGTTCTTTCAACGCTCGTGTGACCGAGGCCTAAGTGTATACGTTTATCTTTTGCGCGTGTATATTCAAAAGAACATATAATCCGAAATTGCCAATTGTAACGTTGTGTTCGGGGGCCTTCGAAATTAAAAACCCGTGTAGACCGTCACTTGTTGTGAAATCGAGAAGAATATTTTTTGGCCGCCGACACGCGTGGAAACGATCGATCGCTTTGAACTTTTGGCGAACGGCCGGTTTTCTCACCACGCAAATAATAATAATATTATGTTCTGTGTGTTTTCAGCGACAACTCTGACCTCCGAAGAGCGCGTGTCGACGGAGTTCCGGACGGCGATGGCAGCTCATGACGACGACGACGACGAAAAGACCGTCGCTGTAGTCCGCCAGGACCCGCGGTCCACAAACGTACTGTCCACGGCGGTATTTAACGCGACCGCGTTCATGATCGACCGCGTGGGCACGCGACTCGCGTTCGCCGCTCGGGTCCACGGTTTCTGGTCCGACCCGGCGGCCTTCCGGTTGGATTTTTTACTGCCGCCGTACGTTTTGACGGCCGTTTCAGGACAGCGACGCGACTCGCCGGGCCGACCGCTCACGATTCGCGGCGGCCACTTTGGGCCGACCTCCATAGATCGGGTACGTCTGGTACGTTGTTGATTCACGGTGTGTTTCGTGTCGACGTGCGATAAAAAGTTATTAGAATAATAATAACTGAACCGGTTGCAGTCCGGTAGAACTGTTTTCAATCACACCGTCTTGCTCATCGTCGCCATAACATATTATATTTTCACCTTTTTTGAGTTTTGATGTTATCGAATGAAAATAATGGATTTCTTGGTCGTATAGGTGAATTTACGCGGCGGTGACGAAGTAGATCGTAACGCCCGAGCGAACGGCGAAGAGATTTCCGTCAGGTAATCACATCATCGCATACATTAAACTCGTTATTATAATATTGTTGACGATGCAGTCCAAACAAAAATTATTTGAATCTCGTGTTCGTTTATTGCCAGCTCGGAGAATATCGCGGCGACCGGAATCGACCGAGAAGAGTTGACTCTCGTAGCGTGGAACCCGATCGGCAAAGTCCACGAGCTGTGCACGGCGCGGGGATGGGAAACGCCCGAGTTTCAATATCACGTCGTTGTTATAGTCGATCCCGTCACGAAAATGGTTTCTCACCGCTACACGGCCATGTGTACCGTTAAAGTGGATCACGCGACGTTTTCGGCCGTACGCTCCGCCAGAACCAAGAAGGCGGCCAAAAGACTGGCGTCCATGGACGTTTACGAGATGTTGACCGGATCGCGACGCCAGGACGTGGTGCCGGCGATGCGCTCGCGCTCATAATAAGTCGTGGTCAGGAGCTTGTGAGGAATGTGCGAATCCTCGGTAATGCTGACATAAATTTCTGCGATTCCGTTTTTTTCTTAATACATTCACATTTTTTTAGTGTTTTGTTCTTAAACTCCTTGATGACGCCTTGTAAAAACGCCTCATCTCGTAGTATTTTAGTATTTTTCTCACGATTCTCTCGCATCGGCTTCTTCTGTTTCGTCTATTGTCGTATCCGAGGCCGTAGCCAGAAAAATATTTGGGAGGGGGGATTTAGCGTATAAATATTAAACATGGAATTATAAAAGTATTATTTAAATTAAGAACATGACATTTTTTTAAAAATTTCGGTAGGTTCGTACATCATCTTATATTTCCTAATTTATTATACTTTAGTATACAAGTTAAATATATATGTGTATATAAAATTTAAAAATTTATAACGTACTACAAAACTTCTGTACTAATTTAATTTTCCTAAAAGTATTTGAAAATCTTTTGATAACCTATTCAATGTCAATTTCAATATCTCGATGTACACTCATAAGGGCTAGTCCTACTAATCTGTCTTGTCCGGTTCTGATTCTTAAAAACGCATTTAGGGGTTTTGAAGTTAAAAACGTCCTTTCAGATGTTGACGTTGATACGGGGAAAGTTCCCAACACATTTAATAAATAAGAAATTGATGGAAAAAAATCTAGATTGCACTGGGGCAACGCGTTAATAACATTTGATGGCCCATCTTTTTCCAAAATCTTGGTCCATTTTGTCTGCCATAATAAAAATTCTGCTCAATAGCTAGTGAGTTTGGATTATCAATATGAAAATAAACGCAATGTTAAATATCTTCATATTTTTTTACTAACATAAAATTTAGGGATAACGTTTTGTAGGCTTGTTATAAAATCCTTTATTTAGTTGTTGTAAAAAGTCGTCTTATAGAGGTATATAAATTGAAATTCGAAAATATTCTTCGGCATCATTGGTTTTAATGTTGATGCGGTTAGTTTGGAGAGAATTAATTCTTGGCATAGCTATTTCATAATTAACTGATTCTAACATGTTTTTAGATTTATGAAATAAATTTGAAAACTCTCCATTTCCACTCACAGGAAATTTATAATAGTCTGGAGGACACCAAGGGTTGTTTAACAATTGTTCTTTGATATTCAACTCACCAATACTAGCATTTAAAAATTTCAATCATACTACATAACTTATTGCACTGACCTTCAACTTCCTCGTGATTGTTAGAACATAATATTTCTACGCTATCAATTTTTTGTTTTATTGATTTGGGGCTCAGTAGAAATCCAAGATGACAAATTTGATTGTGAAGATTTATTCATTTTTTTAAGTAATTAACTACCACGTGCATAGGTATATTAAAAAGAAAATTATTCGAACTTTTAATACGACAAAAGATCTATTTACTAACAAAATAAACGTTGTGTGTACGGTTGAATGCACTCCGTGATTTCTGACAGTGGCATAAAAAAATTCGTTATACGGGTCTACTGGCCATTGATTACCAAAATTATTAAGGTAAGATACGGTAGGTATCGTGTGAGCTGTACGCCTGTACATTAGGTTTTACAAAAGTACATTGAGATTAGTTAGCGCTTACCTGTCGAACACAATATAAATATAAAATACACCATTTTATTTATTTTGTCTTGTAATCACAGTGACACATGTAAGATGTACATTGTACAAGTTTCATATAAAATATGTATTTAAAACTTTTCAATCTTATTTAAAAAAAAAAAAATTCGGGGGGATCTGAACCCTAACCCCCCTGGCTGCGGCCTTGGTCGTATCTTCTTTTAGGTACAATTGTTCGAACATCTCTTTCTGACATCTAGCTATAATTCTGTTTCTCCGTACATATAAAATTACCGTTTGCTTCTTTAACACTAACGGTTATAATTTTTTTGTTTTCCCTAGAAAAGTCTAACTATTCCACACGCCTTAACCGTTAATTCCATACCCCCCTTGGATAATTTCTGAATCCGCCACTGTAGGGAACGCTATATTATAGCCAAGGGTGCCCTGATTATTAAAAAAAAAAACAAATTATTCGTGTTTATGTATACGTATCTGTATTTCATTGAAAACATTGGTTTTATTCATCCACATCCGAGGATTTGCTCTGCGTGGCCGCAAAGGGCCTCCGTTCGACGAAGGCATAGTCCAGCATCTAGGCGGCGATCTCGGTGTACGTCACCCGTACGATACAAGTTGGTCGCCGTCGACCTTTGGCTCGCATCGGACAAATACGTAATATGCGTGACGGACGTCACGACGGATCTCGCGATCTCGTTTCTAGTTTGTATCAGCGCCACCGTTTGGTGTGCGTTTGACGAATTCAAGTTTTTTTTAGACGGATCGTGAACGACAGAAGACACCGTTTTTGTCCTCTTCGTCATCGAATTACAACTGCTCGGAAGACACACAAACTTCGCGGGAGGTTTCACAGATATGATTGTTCCGGTCAGGGTTCAACTGCAGTGAATCAAAAAGAACTTGCGGAGGACTCTTGTGTATTTTGCGTATACAGGGTCCGGCATAATGGACTCCCACATTTTCGAGGTGAATTAAAAAAAAAATACAAGATATGGATTATTTTTTTATTTATTAAAACTACATTAAATAGGGTTTTTTCAAAGTTATTTTTTTAAAATTATGTCTTCTAAATGATTGCCTTGACGAGCAACGCACATATGGAGCCGTTCTCGAAAGTTTTCCACCACTCTCGCCAGCATATCGAATGGAATCGCGGAGATTTTTTGACGGATGGCCTCTTTTAGTTCTTCGATGGTTCTAGGTCAATGTTTGAAAACTTTTATCTGATCAGTTTAATTACGTGCTAATGATTTTTTGAAATATTGTAGTCCATTACGGATTATTTTCTAGAATGGCTCCAAATGTGCGTCAATTGAAAAGGCAATCATTTGGACAATATTATTTTAAAACAAACAACTTTAAAAAAAAAACCTTATTTGATGTAGTTTTAATAAATAAAATAAAAAATGTTCATATCTCGTATAGTTTTTTTTTTTTAATTCACCTCGGAAATGTGGGAGTCCAATACGCCGCACCCTGTATTATCTTGTACTGTACATAACTTAATACAATTGTTCTACTATTGCGTTAACATTATTATTTTTTTCAATTTAATGGGATTTAAAAGACACAAGATAAACTGTGGTCTGTGACATACAACGCATGTAAATTAATAAACCATATTTCATTCATTTAGTTTCGAACAGCTACTTTTTATCCGAAAAAAACGGCTTCGTATACATATAAATATAGGAATAATAAAATAAGTCACTATAAAACCACTAAATTATTCATTTCACTCAGATCTGAAATGCATCAATTGAATATAAGAATCTATTTGACGATAGTACATTATATTGTTACTCACGTCACGAACCCTGTTTTAATTGTGGAACGAGAAATTAAGTCTTATTTGTTTTTCGTACGTTCGCACTTTTTATTATTATAAATTTGATTAAAGAAAAAAAAAAATTTTTTTTTGTTTTTTATTTATTAATTTTGAATCACTCATTTATTATATAATGACATTATAACAAAAAAAATTTAATTTAATAACATACTGATACATACTTTGTCGAGTATCTACAAGTTAATATATTGTAACTTGAGACGACCGTTTAATATATCGTTCACTAACGTACTAAACTAATATCGCTCGTATCGACGGACGACGCGCGACGGCCGCAACATAATTGTTATCGCGTTCCGAAGTCCGAACATACCGCCCGACATTTTACCCTTGATGTAAAATCAAAAATAAATAATTATAAATAAAGATATGCATTTTAAATGCTAAATAATAATAATTACAATAATACAATAATAATTTGCTCAAGCTACTCATGCACGTATAAATACAATAATTTTTTTTTTTTTTTTTAAATTCAAAAAATTAATTACATATAATATTATATATATATACATAAAAAAAATTTTTTTTTTTTTTTAATCATATAATGGTAATGGGCACAGCATTCGTGCTGCTCGCTGCAATACTCCCCGATCTGTCCTCACTGTTGCGACTCGAATGACTCCATCCTTGCCCGTAGATATCTCTAAGACTCGTCCTAGCTGCCAACGTAACGGTGGTAGATTGTCTTCCTTTAAAAGAACTAAAGCTCCAACTTCTACCTTTGGTCCTTTGGATTTCGGCCATTTTTGACGACTTTGTAGTTGTGTGAGATACTCTTTGCTCCAGCGCTGCCAAATTTGTTGGAATAATTGAGTAGTCCTTTGCCAACGATGAAGACGGTTAGCCGACATGTTTACTAGATCAGGTTCTGGTACACTTGTCAGTGGCCTTCCAATAAGGAAGTGCCCCGGAGTAAGAGCATTTAAATCGGCTGGATCGTTTGATAAAGGCGTAATAGGCCGCGAATTTAGAGCTGCTTCAATTCGAACTAATATTGTGCTCATTTCCTCATACGTTAAAGATGCCGTTCCTAAAGTCCTATGCAATTGCCCTTTTATAGATTTCACAGCTGCCTCCCATAACCCTCCAAAGTGAGGAGAGCGAGGGGGAATAAACTTCCATTCTACTCCCACTTCTGCGGCGCATTGGCATACCATTTTGTTGTGTGTTTCGGATGCAAATAAGTCACGTAACTCTTTTAACTGTCTATTTGCTCCGACAAAATTTGTTCCGTTGTCGGAATATATGATATTACCAATACCACGCCGAGACCAAAATCGTCGGAGCGCCGCCAAGAATGAATTCGTGGTCAAGTCACCAACCAACTCAATGTGCACGGCTTTTGAGAAGAAACAAACAAACACACATATATAACACTTCGACGTTGGTGCTTTTCGTCTTAAACTACTTTTTATTAATATCGGTCCAGCAAAATCTACTCCACACGTTAAAAACGCGTGATTTGCTATTTCAATTCGCCGGGCGGGCAGATTGCCTAGGATAGGTTGATACGTGGTTGGCTTAGTGCGAAAACATGCGATACATTTATGCACGGTTTTTTTTGCAACATTTCGTCCACCTAATGGCCAATATTTTTCCCGTACGGCCGCTAATAATGCCTGTGGCCCCGCGTGAAGTAATTTAATATGCTCATGACTGAATACCAAATTTGTGAAATGAGTGTTTGCTGGAAGTACTATCGGATTTTTTTTGTCCCGTTGCATATTTTCGGCATTATTTAGTCTTCCACCTACTCTTATTATTTCGTCCTGGTCTAAAAAAGGGTTTAATAAACACAACTTGCTTTTATTGGATACACCTTTACCATTTTTCAAACATTTTATTTCATTCGCAAAATGTTCCGATTGTACTAACTGGTGTATTTTCATTCGCGCGTATTCAAGTTCATTGACCGATATTATCGCGACTACATTAGACTCGTCCGTAATATCTTGTAATGTGATATTCTTATCTCCCTTTACGACGCGATGTTTCCAACGTAATACGTATGCGGTTATTCTTAATAATTTTGTTAATGATGAATATTTCGTAATTAAATTAGTCTCTTCTGTTTGGACCAAAGTGACAATCGGATTTTTTCTTTCTTCGAGATCGTCCTCTTTTCGTAAGTCGCCGTAATTCAATGTGTTTTCTATCCATTCCGATTTTTCTTTTTTCAACCACGCAGGACCCTCCCACCATAAAATATTATTTTTTAATTGGTCGGGAGTACAACCACGTGATATAATGTCCGCAGGATTGTCTTGTGACTTGACGTGGTTCCATTGATCAGCTGACGAATAATTGTGAATTTCACCGACTCTGTGCGACACAAACGTTTTCCACCTCGACGATTGTGAATTTAACCAGGCTAATACTATGGTCGAATCTGTCCAATAATATTTGTATTTTATCTTTATTTTTAAGCTCGGTATCACCTTTTCTACCAGCTGTATTAATAAAACGGCAGCACAAAGCTCCAATCGAGCTAACGATACTACCTTTAAGGGTGCCACGCGCGATTTCGCGGTGACAAGGCGCGTTGTGCAGTTACCGGATCCGTCCGTAGCCTTTAAATAAATGCATGCACCATACGCGCGGATCGATGCGTCGGCGAAACCGTGCATTTCGATCTCATTATTATTATCAACGCCTATTATTCTTCTTGGTATTTTTATATTTTCAATGTCAATTAACTCTTTTAGATAATTGCTCCATTCTTCATTTAACTGTGTGGGTAATAAATCGTCCCATTCTAATTTGTGCTGCCATAACTTTTGCATTAGAATTTTCGCGGCTACGATTACAGGACCAATTAATCCTAATGGATCGTAAATTGTCGCGATAGTAGACAATACCTTTCTTTTCGACATCGCCGGGTCATTACTATAATTGCGATTACTAACTTTGTACTGATAAGCGTCCGCTCGAGGGTCCCAGTACAATCCTAGCGTCTTTACTGCGGTGCCGTCTATATTTAAGATGAACATTGGATCGTCATTATTATTCGAAATATTTGTCAACAATGCTGGCTCATTAGATATCCATTTTCGTAATACGAATCCAGCACTGCTCAAAATGTTTATCAACTTATCTCTTAAATTAATAGCGTCTTCAATAGTGTTGGTGCCAGTCAACAGGTCGTCCATATAAAAATCGGACTTAATCGCTTGAGCAGCAAACGGGGCTTTTTCCTCACAATCTTGTGCTAATTTTTCGAGACAGGCGGTGGCTAGATATGACGCAGGTGTTGTTCCGTACGTTATCGTATTTAAACAGTACTCTTTTAATTTATCGCTAGGTTGTGATCGCCATAATATAGTTTGTAATGACCTATTTTCTTCGCTTATTAATATCTGACGATACATTTTTTCAATGTCCGCTGATAAAACGTATTTGTGTGTCCTAAATCTTGATATTATGCAGATAAGTTCATCTTGAATAACTGGGCCCTTTATGAGTATATCATTCAAACTCAACCCTGAGTCAGTCTTACAAGATGCGTCAAATACTACGCGGGTTTTTGTCGTAGCACTGTCGGTGCGTACGACACAATGATGAGGCATATAATAATATCGTTGCGGCTTCGCCGACGTAGACGGCAATGACATTTCTGACATGTGACGTAGCTGTATGTATTCATTCATAAAATCGATGTAGTCACTGCGCAATTTTGTATTATTTTTGAATCGATTTTCCAAGGCTAAAAATCTTTTAAGTGCCGTATTTTTTGACTCACCCAGTTTATCGTAATTTTTATGTAACGGTAATTTTACCACAAATCTTCCCGTTGTATCTCGTCTTACTGTTTGTATAAAATGTTCGACGCATACCTTTTCTTCATCTGTGTAACCCTGGGTTCTGCTGGTGTCCTCAATTTGCCAAAATTTTGCCATTTGTTCATTTAGGCTGTCACTGTTTTCAATCAACGAAGTCATCGTTAGGAATGATTTTACGGCGGTTGGCGCGAAATTGTGAGTAGGACCGGCAGCAATCCAACCTAATTCGCTTTCTTGATATGTGATACCGCTTTCCGCAGATTTATATTTTCCAGGACGTATAATATCATAAAAACATTCGGCACCAATTAATACGTCTATTTTTCCCGGAACTGCGTAGGTCGGGTCGGCTAAATTTATATAATTAGGTAAACTTAATTTTGCCGTATCAAGCTTTTGTGCAGGTAAGTTTGTTGTAATTTTATGTAAAGTTAGAAATTCGAATTCACCGCTATAATCCGTATCTTTGCTGTGAATAGTGGTTTTCACTGAATAACGAGCCTGACTCATTGAATTATCAACACCCGAAATAGAAAAATTCACTCGTTTTCGTGGCAATTGTAACTTTTGTGCTAAATCATTGGTTACAAAATTACATTGAGAACCGGAGTCTAATAACGCGCGCGCATAAAATATTTCTTTCGATCGACCTTCAATTTTAATTATCGCAGTTGACAACAAAACTTGTTTTATGGCGTTGCGTGTTGCATGCGTACTTATCGACGTTTCGGCCGTTATTTCTGATGCCTTTTGATCATGAAGCAGCGTATTATGTTTTTCCCCACATTTTTTGCATCCGCTAAATTTACATTTGTCTCCCACGTGCCGACTTAAGCATATTGTACAAATGCCTAATTTTTCTACCTGCATTTGCCGTTCGCGGATGCCGAAACCTATAAATTTTGGACATCGATATATTGCGTGATTTTGTTCGCACATATAACATTTAAATTTAGAAGTAGTGACGTGCATTGACGCTCGATTTTTACGCGGGTATCCACTGTATTTTTTTTCTTTTTGATCGGTTGCTCGTGCTTTTTGCTCGGCCTTTCCGTGTAAGTTTTGTGCTCCTTCTACTGCTTCTAATACTTGAAAACGTTTGTTTAAAAATTGTAACAAGTCGGAAACCTCTGATATTTCAGATTTCGGAGCCTGTATTTCCCATGCACGCAGTGTAGCCGAATCTAATTTTGTGCAAATTATGTGAATCATCATAGGTCCCCACGTATTTGGATCGTGACCTAAACTTTCTAGCGCTTTCATATTGCCAAATAACTTGTCCACGAATTTTCTTAACTTTATTGCTGACTCATCTTCTAATGGAGTTAAATCAAAAATTGCTTTTGTATGGTTTTGTATAAGTATGCGTTTATTATTGTAACGTTCATTTAGACACTCCCAGGCAATGGCATAATTTTTAGCTGACGTTTCAAAGCTCTGAATGGCCATTAAGGCGTCACCTGTTAGAGCTGATTTTAAATAGAAAAATTTTTGAACGTCCGTTAGTGCCTCATTTCCGTGAATAAGTGCGACGAACATGTCATGGAACGTGGACCATTCTTTGTAGTCTCCACTAAATGTCGGTACGTTGAGCGCCGCGAGCTTGACCACTGATGCTTGATTTGATGCGCTACTATTAATTCGCCCCGTTGTTGTCAGCTGCGACATTGCTTGATTTTGACTTTCATTATTTCGATCAATTTGTTCGTATGCATCCTGCTGTTGTTTGAATAATTTGTCATATTTTGATACCGCTAGAAAATACAACTCTTCAAACTCCAATCTGTATTGGCCTTCTGTTGTATCCTTGGTTTGCATCTCAATTTCCAATTGAATGTCTTGAAATAGCTCCCAATATTGTTCGATTTTCTTTCGTTTTACTTTTAGTATTTCCGTTTCGGTATCGGTTTGAACTTCATTTACGTCGTTCAAAAATCTTGTTATCTGACCCTTCAATACCCCTCGTCGTTTTATTAGCTTTATCATTTCTTGTTCATCCATATTGTTGATGAACTTTGCTCTATTCGATTGCTATCAAGTACGATAGGGAATTTTATGTACTGCGGGAAGCCCGAAAATAAATATTAAATTTGTTCTTACCTCGTGGTTTCGATGTACTTCTTTTAACACGCAAATTGTCGCGTTACTTGGTTTTGATATCCTGTTCGAAGGACCATGTTTTAATTGTGGAACGAGAAATTAAGTCTTATTTGTTTTTCGTACGTTCGCACTTTTTATTATTATAAATTTGATTAAAGAAAAAAAAAAAAATTTTTTTTGTTTTTTATTTATTAATTTTGAATCACTCATTTATTATATAATGACATTATAACAAAAAAAATTTAATTTAATAACATACTGATACATAATTTGTCGAGTATCTACAAGTTAATATATTGTAACTTGAGACGACCGTTTAATATATCGTTCACTAACGTACTAAACTAATATCGCTCGTATCGACGGACGACGCGCGACGGCCGCAACATAATTGTTATCGCGTTCCGAAGTCCGAACAAACCCTATTGAGAAAAGAAAAAAAATGAACTCTCCGAGCACAATCTACATGTGATTTCTGATCTACAAAGTTGCCGAATAAAATTTTTTTTTAAGTTAAGTAAACGTACCAAAAAGTGTTTAAGCGAAGTATTATTCTAAGAATAAATTTTGTAAAACCCTAATTTTTTAAGATTTTTTTTTCTATTTCTTCGTTATGTACAATCTATACGCAAACGGTACAATAACTATATGAAATAAAAGTAATGCCGTATGCACATTAGTTACACTTTTTTTTTTAATTTAATGAAAAATAATATGACAGAGATAACATACTTTTAGAGTATGAGTGAAGTGGAAAGTCTTATGGTATGACAATGATAATTTTTTTTTTCTTGAGATACTTTTTGCTCAACTTATCTTTGTCCAAAAGTTTCACCCAGCAACTCTATAGATCGAAAATTTGACGTAAATGGTACTTTGAGGGTTTATTAAGCCCTCATCTCAAAAATTTTTCCAGGTGACCGGAAAAACAGCTTAAAATGGATCGAAAACGATAAAATACGCCGTAAACGACGTTTTCATTAAATCGATTTTAGTAATTTCGTAAATAATCCAAAATTAATGTTACTAGAAACTTAAAATTTTTACTATACATGTTTATTGATTAGCATATTAGCATATTACTATATATTTATAAAAAAATGTTTGAAATAAATTTCAAAACTTTTGAGCCAAAAATAAAACTTTGAAAATACCTAGTTTTTTAAAAGTATATCCCTAGTAAAATTTTAAATGTTTGACAAAAACATTTGAAAATTTAATGCGACTTTACTCATATACTATTCTCTAACGATGCTGAAAAAATTTCAAAATCATGACTCAGGATTTTTTTTAAAACGTTTCTCTAAATTATGATACGTGTTTTACGTAATAATCTGTTTTTCGAAGATCACAACTTAAAGTTGAAGCGTTTAAAAATTTAGTAAAGACATTTGTTGTTAATAAACTTTATATATTATGTAATACCTTTATTTAAAAAAAAATAAAATGTATCGTATCCCAATGGCCAAGATGCCGAGATTTATTACTTTAATAAAACTAAAAAAAATACTCAAAAGTCTTAAAAAATCTTGTCAATGGATTTTGTTTTATTAGCGTTTTAGTGAATTATTTTACGATTATTACGTAATCAACTGTTTTTTTGTCAATTTCCGAATTAACCAGCTTATTTGAAGCAACCCAAACGGTATATTTTAATTCTGAAACTTTGCTCAGAATCGTTTAGCTCACGAAATGATCTGTCATTTCTTTAAGGGGATTGCAGCAGACGTATTTTTCATGCGTTTTAGACCAATAAGCGGTAGTAAATTACACATACTTCGGAATATCCGATTTTAATTTTTTATACATGTATGAACTCGTTGACAAAATATCTAGGTTATTTAGGAAGTCGATTTTCAATTTTCAATTTTAAAGGACCTTAAAATAGCGATTTTTTTTCAAAAAACCCATGAAATAATTGCATTACATTTGTATTTATTTTGGGCACATCTAATTTTAAATCAAAAAAGTGATTCCTAAAGAGCATAGTATAGAAGTTTATAAATTCAACCATTTTTTCAAAATTACAATCGGACTTCAGGAAGTATGTTTAATTTACAACCGCTTTTAGTAGTTTTTATAGCATTGCAAACATGAATATATTTCATTTTTCGTAAAGTATTGACATGAGCCTGCGCGTGCGAGAGGTTGTTTCGGCGGCGGCTCGCGGCTGCCGACGCGCGACGTGCCGTGATAGGTTCTCGGAAAGTCGGAAACAATTAGCCGGTAAGGATTATTGGATAGGTATAGAACAGCGGTTCTCAACCTGGGGTACGCGTACCCCTAAGGGTACGTGACATGATCTCAAGGGGTACGCGAAAAAAATCTAGTAATGGCGAAAAAAGTGAAATTTAATGTAACTGAAATAGTTTGCTATTAATGAAATACAATTTAATAATTTAATAATTGTATACTTATTACAGTACGAATAGTCTGCGATATTATATGTTATTAATGGGATATGGTTTTATCGTTATAATAATATAAACACTATAAAATGTAGATAATTCAATAGTAGATGAATTTTTGTACATTATTTTTAGACAATTTCTCCTCTATGAAACTTACATGATCCTATCACAAGACATCATAAAACAAGTTATTCAACATTTGAATGGGCGCATAGCAGCTTTTGAAAAATACTTTTCTAAATGTGAAAATTAAGACCATTGGATCGCATTCCATTTTAGTGAAAACCATTTCAAGTCTGCAGTTTTATCAGTAAAAAAAAAAAAAGAAAAACCTATAGAACTAAAAACGGATTCTTCACTTGAGGCAGCATTTGAAGAGAAATCTACCATCGCCTTTTAGGCTGATGTGAAAGAAGAATATCCTGAGTTATCATGCAAAGCATTCAACGTTCTGCTACCATTCACAAGCACTGTGTTGGTAGAAAGGGCCTTATTTATACGTACACGTTCATAAAAAATAAGTATCATAATAAACTATCTGTAAGTTCAGCCTTACAGGTTTATTTGTTACGTGTGGAACCAGATTTTAAAAATTAAGTTCAAGCAAACAAGCTCAAGGTTCACATTAAAATTAAACTGTTAAGTTGATATAATTATTTTTTATGCAAATTTTATGGCGCAAGCTAATATTAAAACAAATAAATATTTACGAGTTTTTCTTTAAAATTAATATTATTATTATTATTATTATTTTCCAATATGAATATTCCAAATTTGGGGTACGTGCAATAGTGGTGTTAGGTCAAGGGGTACGCGAATGAAAAAAGGTTGAGAACCGCTGGTATAGAACATTACTAATGGGTGACAATAATAATAGTCGGTAATAATAATAATATTTTTCCAAATTTAATGCAACCCACGTCCCACTTAACATATTTATATACGAAGTATAATGATACTACCTATTTATGAATTATTTGATTTCAACACCACACGCCGATCAGTAAGGTTGTCTGTAAGTTTTGTGTTTTTTTCCATTTTTTTTTACAAAATGGGTAAAGATTGGCGTTATGGGAGAAAAGCTAGACGTAAGTTAAGTGCACCTAAAATTAAAAAACCATAATATCCTTTGCTTCACTCATAGGGTTACCATATGTCCCGGTTTGGCCGGGACAGTACCGGTTTTGAGTATGGCATCCCGGTGTCCCGATAATGTGTTTATTAGTCCCGGAATGAGACTTCAATAATTTATGTATGTCTTTTATTAGACATTTGATGGAAAAAGGTGACGAGTAAGATCTGAGATGAAAAAAATATAGCAAGATATGTGTAGTTGTCTATTAATAGTTAATGAATTTTCTTTCTCATAACCTGGCTCAAATGCAGCAACGGGACGAGTGTTTTTATTAATGAATAGCACACGGACAAAATCACGAAATAAATATGATACAAGAACAGTTGAGGCTTTATAAATAATTAATACAAGTTTTGATAACATTTCTTGCTGTCAATTGTATGAGTCAATACTTGCCAATAAAACATATTGTATCAAACAGTACACAGTTCAGCCAAGTATCAAACAAATCAGACTTTTCTGCCCACGTAGAATACATAGGACACATTAAAAATTGTATATTTTATTATACCTCCTTTAATTTTTAAAGCTTCAAATATTATTAATTATTATCTATATAATGTGTGTTAAAAATTACATTGTATAGTCAGAAAATCAAGAAAAAAAAATGAAAAGAAGTTTGTTCCGGTTTTTGCCAAATAAAATATGGCAACCCTATTCACTCAGAATCTAAAAACACGTAAATTATTTTAGATGATGAGCGAAGCGATGAATGTATTGGTTTTACAATGATGTGTGTTTTTTTTAAAATTTTTTTTTTGTGTCTGTCATCACCTTTTAGGACAGTAAAATGTGTATACAGTTTATAGTTTAATTTTTAAAAATATTATTATAGTAATATACTTAAATATTAATTAATAATTTATATTGAACTTCGTGTTTCAATATATAGTATTCGAAATTTTTAAAATTGGTAAAATAATGTGGTAAATATTTTGGTAAAAGAAATTTTTTTTTGACTTTTCCTTGGTTACATGGTTTTAGAATTAATCGATTTGGTATATGAACGTGAGTTTCCTTTTCCTATGATGGGGGATGGTTTGTAATACTACTTTTTTTTAAAGTTGTAATTGTATAAAAAAGTTAAGTAATGTAATAGTTAATAACTATGAAATTACAAAGTGATTCACTTGTGTAGTAAAATGTAATTGCACATTTTTGCGAATTGCAGCGAAAGCCGAGTATTGAGTAGGTAATATAATAGTAAAAGATAACGCGCGCAATTGAACATATAATAATATAACATATCGTCATTTTTATAACATTTTAATTATACGTAGTTCTGGGAATTCGTAATACTGTCGACCGATAGTCCGTGGCACGCGATAAGGGATTACACACACTAATGTTCATTTACTACTCACACATACCCATAACCCAAATGTTCATGTTATGTGAATTGCCTAAATATTACTCCTTAAAACATTATCCGCTGCAGCCCCCTTAACATTTATTACACCCATCCCCATTAATACGTCCGAGTAGGGAAGAATATCCCATGGGGTGAAGTACATAATTTTTTTTTTTTTTAAGTTAATCCCTAATTAAGTTTTAAATATTTGACAAAAACGTTTTTAAATTCAATATGACATTACTCTTACACTTAATCGGCTACTAAAAGTCCTTAAAATTTCCTACATTAAGGCACAATATTATAACGTCATAGTATTTCGTAAACACTCATATTATGTTGTACCTAATATATTATAATATATTAATATTAACTAATTTATTATAATATATTGATAATAAACACACAATTCACTGTCTACCATTTAGGTAAGTGTAGCTACAGGAGCGTTCCTATTTTGAATGTATTATTAATAATAAATTAATAATATAAATACATATGGTATATTTTGTTCCGGCTTTTGCGCTCCTTTTTTCGTCGCGTCCCTGGCCTGGTCCAGTCTCGCAAAGTCCTTACAGCGGCTCTGTATGTATGTACGTATAAATCTGTATGACATTTTATGCTGGCCAAAACCAAATATTCAACCAGTAAAATACATATTGTTATAACTTCGTACCTATAGTTACCAATCGTTGTTGGAAAACACTTTGAAAAGCTATTTGAAAACTTGTCAATCGTTCGTTCGCGATTGCTGTCAACCGTTTCGGAGAGAATTTCATATCGTTTACAGCCAAGAATACAAGCAAGATTTTTTGACAATGGACTCGTTCGACATGAAATATTTCCGCCTCGTGCTCATGACCAAGCAAATGTTCTCGAGAAAACCTGCAGGTAAGAAACATACATACTTAGAAGAAAAAAAAACGGTTGGGTTAAATAAGTGTCGCGTGAATTGTGATCACTGACCGATAGTTTAATAACATAGACTTACGGTAAGTATTTCTTTCTATTTGTTTGATTTTTTTTTGTGCGTGTCATCCCGGCAGAACGGAAGACTCACGACGACGTGAGCAAACGAGGAAAACGGCGGCCCGGCGCTTTCAAACGCGGGTGCGCTACACTGGGCCGGGCGCTCTTACGGTGTGTCATGTCGTGCTGCGGAAGAGCCGGCCGTCGCGGTGGTCCACGAGAGAAGTGCAGCTCGTGTACCACAGTGATGCTGCACCATCCGGACGGGCCACGAGGAGAAGGAAAGGCGGGACGCCACGCCACCACCGCCGAAGACGGAGGCCACGGCGAGCCTGCGGGACGACAATACGACGAGATCGCCGACTCCGCGGGCAGCCGCGCCACCGACGACGACGACGACGGATCCCTCGACGCTTGGGCGGTGGTGGAGACGAGCCGTGCGACGACGATCGAACGGCCATCGACGACCCATCTACAAAGTAAGACGATCCCGCGTCGTTATCGGGATCTGTCCACTGATCGGACATTCGGCTGGGCAGTGTTATATTAGACCGACCATTTTACCCGATTCAGCGATTCCCGATTCAGTCCCGGTGGTGGATCCAACAGGGGGTAAGGGGAACATTTGCCATAATTCCATAATTCAACAAAGGACGTTATGACGTCCTTCGTAACTTCCGTTCTTTCAACGCTCGTGTGACCGAGGCCTAAGTGTATACGTTTATCTTTTCCGCGTGTTTATTCACGAGAACATCGTATAATCCGAAAATGCCAATAGTAACGTTGTGTTTGGGGGCCGTCGAAATTAAAAACCCGTGTAGACCGTCACTTGTTGTGAAATCGAGAAGAATATTTTTTGGCCGCCGACACGCGTGGAAACGATCGATCGCTTTGAACATTTGGCGAACGGCCGGTTTTCTCACCACGCAAATAATAATAATAATAATAATATGTTCTGTGTGTTTTCAGCGACAACTCTGACCTCCGTAGAGCGCGTGTCGACGGAGTTCCGGACGGCGATGGCAGCTCGTGACGACGACGACGACGACGACGACGACAAGACCGTCGCTGTAGTCCGCCAGGAACCGCGGCCCACGAACGTTCTGTCCACGGTGGTATCCACCACGTTCGTGATCGACCGCGTGGGTACGCGACTCGCGCTCGCCGCTCGTGTCCACGGTTTCTGGTCCGACCCGGCGGCCTTCCGGTTGGATTTTTTACTGCCGACGTACGTTTTGACGGCCGTTCCGGGACAGCGACGTGACTCGCCGGGCCGACTGCTCGCGATTCACGGCGGCCACTTTGGGCCGACCTCCATAGATCGGGTACGTCTGGAACGTTATTGATTGACGGTGTGTTTCGTGTCGACGTGCGATAAAAAGTCATTAGAATAGAATAGGGTCACATTCGAAGCGTGAAAAGTCAAGTGGGTTTCAAAACGGACCTTCACGTAGATATCGGTTGGAATCTAGGGGCACCGGAGGGGGTAGATAATAACGATTATCGTTGCTGTCTAATTATTTTGAACCAATTTTTTTTTTTTACAAAAAACCAGTTGTTGATAACTAAATAAAAATATATCGACGTCTAGGTACAGCAATGGGGGGTGTCTGTCAGTGTGGTCTAGTTGAATTTCACCCACGCCGCCGTTGATTTTTGATCAGACGCACAATAGTTAGTTATTCGGTTTACTTTCGTGCGCCCACGCCGCGCCGTGGCACCGTAGTTCATCGAAAATATCAAACGCACGACCGCCTTGATGACCGTAAAACTAAATACAACGTGCCCTCGGGTACGCAGGTCAGATCGAACTGAACCGGTTGCAGTCCGGTAGAACTGTTTTCAATCACACCATCTTGCTCATCGTCGCCATAACATATTATATTTTCACCTTTTTTGAGTTTTGATGTTATCGAATGAAAATAATGGATTTCATGGTCGTTTAGGTGAATCTACGCGGTGGCGACGAAGTAGATCGTAACGCCCGAGCGAACGGCGAAGAGATTTCCGTCAGGTAATCACATAATCGCATACATTAAACACGTTATTATAATATTGTTGACGATGCAGTCCAAACAAAAATTATTTGAATATCGTGTTCGTTTATTGCCAGTTCGGAGAATATCGCGGCGACCAGAATCGACCGAGAAGAGGCAATACTCGTAGCGTGGAACCCGATCGGCAAAGTGCACGAGCTGTGCACGGCGCGTGGATGGGAAGCGCCCGAGTTTCAATATTACGTCGTCGTCATAGTCGACCCCGTCACAAAGATGGTTTCTCACCGCCACACGGCCATGTGTACCGTCAAAGTGGATGACGCGACGTTTTCGGCCGAACGCTCCGCCGGAACCAAGAAGGCGGCCAAAAGACTGGCGTCCATGGACGTTTACGAGATGTTGACCGGATCGCGACGACAGGACGTGGTGCCGACGCTGCGCTCGCGCAGATAATAAGTCCGTGTCGTGGTCTCAGGAGCTCGCGAGGAATGTGCGAATCCTCGGTTATGCTGACATAAATTTCTGCGATTCCCGTTTTTTTCTTCATACAATTGCATTTTTTTAGAGTTTTGTTCTTAAACTCCTTGACCACGCCTTGTAAAACTTTCCTCTCGTAGTATTTTAGTATTTTTCTCGCGATTCTCTCACATCGCCTTCTTCTGTTTCGTCTATTGTCGTATCCGGGGCCGTAGCCAGAAAAATATTTGGGGGGGGGGGGGATTTAGCGTATAAATATTAAACATGGAATATTTAAATTAAGAACATGACATTTTTTTAAAAATTTCGGTAGGTTCGTACATCATCTTATATTTCCTAATTTATTATACTTTAGTATACAAGTTAAATATATATGTGTATATACAATTTAAAAATTTATAACGTACTACAATACTTCTATACAAATTTAATTTTCCTTGAAGTATTTTAAAATCTTTTGATAACCTATTCAATGTCAATTTCAATATCTCGATGTACACTCATAAGGGCTAGTCCTACTAATATGTCTTGTCCGGTTCTGATTTTTAAAAACGCATTTAGGGGTTTTGAAGGTAAAAACGTCCTTTCAGATGTTGAAGTTGATACGTGAAAAGTTCCCAACACATTTAATAAATAAGAAATTGATGGAAAAAAATCTAGATTGCACTTGGGCGACGCGTTAATAACATTTGATGGCCCAACTTTTTCCAAAATCTTGGTCCAATTTGTCTGCCATTATAAAAATTCTGCTTCAATAGCAGTGAGTTTGGATTATCAATATGAAAATAAACACAAGGTTTACTATCTTTATATTTTTTTATTGACACAAAATTTAGGGATAACGTTTTGTAGGCTTGTTATAAAATCCTTCATTTATTTTATGTAAAAAGTCGTCTTATAGAGGTACCTATATAAATTGAAATTCGAAAATTTTCTTCGGGATCATTGGTTTTAATGTTGATACAGTTGGTTTGGAGAGAATTAATTCTTGGCATAGCTATTTCATTATTAACTGATTCTAATATGTTTTTAGATTTATTAAATAAAATTGAAAGCTCTGCATTTCCACTCACAGGAAATTTATAATCGTTTGTAGGACACCAAGGGTTGTTTAACAATTGTTCTTTGATACTCAACTCACTAATACTAGCATTTAAAAATTTCAATCATACTAATAGATTTAACCATTATTAACTTATTGCACTGACCTTCAACTTCCTCGTGATTTTTAGAATTTAATATTTCTACGCTATCAATTTTTTGTTTTATTGATTTTGGCTCAGTAGAAATCCAAGATGACAAATTTGATTGTGAAGATTTATTCATTTTTTTAAATAATTAACTACCACGTGCATAGGTATATTTAAATGAAAATTACTCGAACTTTTAATACGACAAAAGTGCTATATACTAACAAAATAAACGTTGTGTGTACGGTTGAATGCACTCCGTGATTACTGACAGTGGCATAAAAAAAATCCGTTATACGGGTCTACTGGCCATAGATTACCAAAATAATTAAGATTAGATAGATTAGATACCGTAGGTATTGTGTGAGCTGTACATTAGGTTTTACAAAAGTACATTGAGAATAGTTATCGCTTACCAGTCAAACACAATATAAATATAATATACACCGTTTTATTTATTGTGTCTTGTAATCTCAGTGACACATGGAAGATGTACAAGTTTCATATAAAACATACATTTAAAACTTTTCAATCTTATTTAAAAAAAAAAAATCGGGGGGATCTGAACCCTAACCCCTTTGGCTGCGGCTGACATCTAGCTAATTCTGTTTCTCCGTACATATAAAATTACCGTTTGCTTCTGTAACACTAACGGTTATAATTTTTTTGTTTTCACTAGAAAAGTCTAACTATTCCACACGCCTTAGACTTAATTCCATACCCCCCTTGGATAATTTCTGAATCCGCCACTGTAGGGAACGCTATATTATAGCCAAGGGTGCCTTGATTATTAAAAAAAAAATATTCGTGTTTATGCATACGTATGTGTATTTCATTGAAAACATTGGTTTTATTCGTCTACATCCGAGGATTCGCTCTGCGTGGCCGCAAAGGGCCTCCGTTCGACGAAGGCATAGTCCAGCATCTAGGCTCGCCATCGACCTTTGGCTCGCACGGGACAAATACGTAATATGCGTGATGGACGTCACGACGGATCTCGTGATCTCGTTTCTAGTTTGTATCAGCGTCACCGTTTGGTTAGCGTTTGACGAATTCAATTTTTTCTAGACGGATCGTGTACGACAGAAGACACTGTTTTTGTCCCCTTCGTCGTCGGATTACAACGGCTCGGAAGACGCCCAAACTTCGCGGGTCGTTTCACAGATATGATTGTTCCGGTCAGAATTCAACTGCAGTGAATCAAAATGAACTTGTGGAGGACTCTCGTGTATTTTGCTTATACAGGGTCCGGCATAATGGACTCCTACATTTTCGAGGTGAATTAAAAAAAAAAAAAACTATACAAGATATGGAATTTTTTTTTTATTTATTAAAACTACATTAAATAGGGTTTTTTTTAAAGTTATTTTTTTTAAAATAATGTCTTCTTAATGATTGCCTTGACGAGCAACGCACATATGGAGCCGTTCTCGAAAGTTTTCCACCACTCTCGCCAGCATATCGAGTGGAATCGCGGAGATTTTTTGACGGATGGCCTCTTTTAGCTCTTCGATGGTTCTAGGTCGATGTTTGAAAACTTCAGCTTTGAGGTATCCCCATAAGAAATAGTCACATGGACTCAAATCAGGGAGGCGAGGAGGCCATGTGATGTTTTGTCACACATTCGGCGTTTTTGAAAAACGCCTTGAAAACGAAACCAAGTTGTTCACCTGACCACGATATTGTGACGACAAAAAATGGTATTAATGACCTAACCCAGTGAAACAAACCGCTTTTATCTGATTAGTTTAATTACGTGCTAATGATGTTTTGAAATATTGTAGTCCATTACGGATTATTTTCTAGAACGGCTCCAAATGTGCGTCAATTGAAAAGGCAATCATTTGGACAATATTATTTTAAAACAAACAACTTTAAAAAAAAACCTTATTTAATGTTGTTTTAATAAATAAAATAAAAATGTCTATATCTTGTATAGTTTTTTTTTAAATTCACCTCGGAAATGTGGGAGTCCAGTACGCCGCACCCTGTATTATCTTGTACTGTACATAACTTAATACAATTGTTCTACTATTGCGTTAACATTATTATTTTTTTCAATTTAATGGAATTTAAAAGACACAAGATAAACTGTGTTCTGTGACATAAAACGCATGTAAATTAATAAACCATATTTCATTCATTTAGTTTTGAACAGCTACTTTTATCCGAAAAAAAACGGCTTCGTATACATATAGGAATAATAAAATAAGTCACTATAAAACCACTAAATTATTCATTTCACTCAGATCTGAAATGCATCAATATAATATGAGAATCTATTTGACGATAGTACATTATATTGTTACTCACGTCACGAACCCTATTGAGAAAAGAAAAAAATGAACTCTCCGAGCACAATCTACATGTGATTTCTGATCTATAAAGTTGCCGAATAAAGTTAAGTAAACGTACCAAAAAGTGTTTAAGCGAAGTATTATTCTAAGAATAAATTTTGTAAAACCCTAATTATTAAAGATTTTTTTTTCTATTTCTTTGTTATATACAAATTATAATCTATACGCAAACGACACAATAACTACATGAAATAAAGGTAATGCCGTATGCACATTAGTTACACTTTTTTTTTTTAATTTAATGAAAAATATGACAAAGATAACATATTTTTAGAGTCTGAGTGAAGTGAAAAATCTTATAGTTTGACAATGATAATTTTTATTTTTTTCTGGAGATACTTTTTGCTCAACTTATCTTTGTCCAAAAGTTTCACCCAGCAACTCTATAGATCGAAAATTTGATGTAAATGGTACTTTGAGGGTTTATTAAGCTCTCATCTCAATAATTTTTCCAGGTGACCGGAAAAACAGCTTAAAATTTATCGAAAACGATATAATACGCCGTAAACGACGTTTTCATTAAATCGATTTTAGTAATTTCGTAATTAATCAAAAATTAATGTTACTAGAAGCTTAAAATTTTCACTATACATGATTATTAATTATCATATTACTATATATTTATAAAAAAAAAGATTCAAATATATTTCAAAACTTTTGGGCCAAAAATAAAACTTTGAAAAAACCTAGTTTTTTAAAATTTCATCCCTAGCAAAATTTTAAATATTTGACAAAATCTTTAAAAAATTTAATGCAACTTTACTTAACCACTTCTCTAACGATTCTGAATAAATTTTAAAAATCGTGACTCGAAAGACTCGAAGTTTCAAAAAGATTCGAAACTAAGGTGTCGATTGATGTTATTCTACTTCTTTACAGTGAATATATTCATGTTCTTCATTTCAAATTGAATTTCCTTCGAATAAATTTATTTTCTTCAAAACGATTCGAAAACAGTTGTTTACTCAGTTTCACGTAGAAGTGAAAAGACTCAAAGTTTCAAAAAGATTCGAAACTAAGGTGTCGGTTGATGTTATTTTACATCTACATGGGGTATACATTAATGTTCTTCACTTCAAATTGAATTTCGTTCTAAAATTTTTTTTTCTTCAAAACGATTCGAAATCAGTTGTTTACTCATATTCACGTAGAAGTGAAAAGACTCGAAGTTTCAAAAAGATTCGAAACTAAGGTGTCGATTGATGTTATTCCACTTCATCACAGTGAATACATTCATGTTCTTCATTTAAAATTGAATTTTGTTCGAAAGCATTTATTGTCAGCAAAACGATTCAAATGTAGTTCAAATGCTTTCGAACGAAATTCAATTTTTTGATTTTTTTGATTTGAAATTCAATTTTCTGTCAATTTTATTTTACTTCTACATAGTGAATTCATTAATGTCCTACATTTCAAATTCAATTTCTCTAAAAAAAATTTTTTTTCTGCAAAACGAAACGAAAATGGGCGTTTATTCAGATTCAGGAAGTAGTGAAGAGTTGCAACATTTCAATTAGTTTTTTTTTAGACAGTGTTAAACGTTGTTATTGTATTTGATCAAAGTATATAGAATAACAATTCATTAATTCGTAGTGTCAAAAAGACTCTAAATTTCAAATCAATTTTCGTTCGAATGTGTGTAACGTTTTTATTGTATGTGATCGAAGTATATAGAATAACGATTCATTAACTCGAAGTGTGGATGAGACTCGAAATTTCAATAAGTTTTTTTTTGAAGGTGGAATCTTTGCTCAAATGTTCAATTTGTAAAATATATTTCAGCCTTATTAATATCTTTTAATCATAGATGGTTATTGTTTCTCTGCTCAAATTTTAGATTTTTTGTGAAGTGAAGGATCATGGTTTTACAATTATATTAGTTTTTTAGTTTCTGAGTGAAGCAATGGATTTCATGGTTTTATAATGATGTTTATAATGTTTTGGGAGACACTTTTAGCTGAACCTTACTTTATCCAAAAGTTTCGTCCTGCTATTCTAGATTCTGAATTTCTAGATCAGAAATTTGATATACATAGTACTTTGATGGTTTATTAAGCTCCCATCCCATTAGATTTTCCTGGACAAACCACCTAAAATGTACCGAAAACGACGAACTTCGCCGTAAATGACACTTTCATTAAATTGTCTTTAGTTTTTTCGTCATTAATCCAAAATTAATAATACTAGCAGTGTTGGGAATCATCTAGATCATTTTATGTAGATGAATTATTTAGATAAAATTTTTTATTGAATTACCTTATCTTGATGAAAATATTCAAATTATCTTTTTATCTTATCCAGATAAATTTTCGGTCATCTGTGGTAATTCATCTAGATAAATATTATTATAATTATAATTTTTTATAATACTGAAACAGACCATAGTTTATTGAAATACTGCCGTGATTCAATGTTATTATTAATAAATAAAATACTTTTTCATAAATTTATATCAATGAATTTTGTTTCATATTTTTGCAAACAAAATATTGTATTATAAAAGTGAGTTTATTTTTACATATGCTTGCATTGCATTGCGATAGCCAATGCGTGTAGCAATGTAGCATGGTGTTATGCAGTATAATTGCATCACAATAATAATATTAAACAATAAATAATATGTTGAGAGTGCGTATGTTTATTAATAGTTTCTAGTCGTGGTCATAATATATTGTAACTTACTGCAGGTAACTGTGTTTATTTATAAGAATCGGAAATGATAATAATATTTGTTGTTTATCACTTTATCTATGGCACAAAACAACATTACAAAAATACTCCACTCTTTCTGGAGTATTGTGTGTGACCGTGTAGGTGCATATTGCATTTTTTTCTAAATTTCCGAAAAGCACAAAGTTGATTTCATACATCTAGGAATTAAAAAAATGTAACACTTATTTTGCATTTTTAAGACTTTTTTGCTTTTTAGAGCATTTTTCAACATTTGTAGTGTATTTTTTGTTTTCAAGACATTTTTAAATAGGAATAGATAAAATTCGATAAAAATTTAGTTAACATACATTATAAAAGAATAAAATTAAATATAATTTATCGTACGATATGTTATACATAGGTACTTCTATTGTATCATATAATATTTGTTTAACGATCAGATAAATGTGATGCCAGTAAAAGTCATTGCTGATACTTGGGTGTCTAAATTACATATTCATGTTTTGGAAATAATTTTCAGATTAAAAATAAGATAGGAGAACTAGAAGATAATGAAAACTATAATGAAAATGAAACGAATAATTAATTCCTTAGAATAACAATTTTCAGAACTAAACAAATTTTTCTAGTGTTAAAAAAAATTTGAAGAACATTTTTTTTAAAAAATATTCTATTATGAGTGCATAAAATCATATTTTTTTAAATCAATTTGCTTTTTTTTTGTGAACATTTGAATCCGTTCCCTAATTATCCCTAATATATCAAATAAATATATTGAATGATTTATATAGTTGAAGAAAAAAAATGACCTGTTTTTTATTTAGATAAAATTATATTTATTTTTATCTTTATCTAGGTAAAATAATTAGGTGTTGTATATTATCTTATTAAGATAAATTTTGGTTCAATTATCTGTTATCTTATCTAGATGATTTTTTTGTTATCTTTTCCCGACACTGGTTACTAGATACTTGAAATTTCCACCATATATGATAAGCGTATTACTACACACTTTTAAATAGTATGAAACAATTTTGAAAAATGTTTGACAAAATATAAAACTTTGAAAATACCTTTTTTTTAATAATTTATCCTGTAGAATATTTTAAATATTTGACAAAAACATTTGAAAATTTAATGCGACTTTACTCATATACTTCTCTAACGATGCTGAAAAAATTTCAAAAATCATGACTCAGGATTTTTTTTAAAACGTTTCACTAAATTATGATACGTGTTTTACGTAAGAATCTGTTTTTTCATCGATTTTCAACTTGAACAATTTATTTAAAGAAATTGGTCGATCCAAACATTATAAAACTTTGAATACAGATATTTAAAAAATAAAAAAATAATTTCAAAAAATTAGTCGGAAATTGATGAAGTATATAAACGGTGTACTTTTAATACTTGATAAAAACTTCTGATAATGTAATATGATTTTACTCAAAAATAGTCAAACTAACAATAAAACATATCCTCACGGAATGTCTTGCATACGCTGAAGCTAGGAACCGCAATCATATATCCAGCGACTTATACGACATAATTGGACCAGTCCTACCAACAACCAGCATATTCGTTTTCCTCCAAGAGACAGGATTGGACAAACTCATTTAATCACTCGAAGATCACAACTTAAAGTTGAAGCGTTTAAAAATTTAGGAAAGACATTTGTTGTAAATAAACTTTATATATTATGTTATACCTTTTTAAAAAAAAAAAAAAAAAAATGTATAGTATCCCAATGGCCAAGATGTCGAGGGTTATAACTTTAAAAAAAAAAAAAAAAAATACTCAAAAGACAAAAAATCTTGTCAATGGGTTTTGTTTTATTAGCGTTTTAGTGAATTATTTTACGATTATTACGTAATCAACTGTTTTTACGTCAATTTCCGAATTAACCAGCTTATTTGAAGAAACCCAAACGGTATATTTTAATTCTGAAGCTTTGCTCAGAATCGTTTAGCTAACGAAATGATCTGTCATTTCTTTAACATTTATTACACCCATGGGGACGGAGTGGCCGAGTGGACTAAGGCGACGGTTACGACGCGTACTGTCGCCGGTTCGATCCCGGCCTCGGGCAGTCTCTCTACTTGGATAAGAAACAACTGTCTTCGGAGAGAGACTGCCATCCCCCACTCCGGAGCATGGCAGAAACCTACGGGTGCCCCAATAGAAATTCTGCCAAACCGGCATCCGAACTGTAGACCCTAGGGTGTACACTCCCGTATAATCATGCCATACGAAAAAAAAAAAAAAATTACACCCATCCCCATTAACACGTCCGAGTAGGGAAGAATATCCCATGGGGCGAAGTACGTACTTTTTTTTTTAAGTAAATCCCTCATAAAGTTTTAAATATTTGACAAAAACGTTTTTAAATTCAATATGACATTTCTCTTACACTTAATCGGCTACTAAAAGTCCTTATCATTTCCTACATTAAGGCACAATGTTATAACGTCATAGTATTTCGTAAACTCTCATATTATGTTTTAATATATGAATACACATAATTCACTGTCTACCATTTAGTTAAGTGTAGCTACAGGAGCATCCATGGACGTTTACGAGATGTTGACCGGATCGCGACGACAGGACGTGGTGCCGGCGATGCGCTCGCGCTCATAATAAGTCGTGGTCAGGAGCTTGTGAGGAATGTGCGAATCCTCGGTAATGCTGACATAAATTTCTGCGATTCCGTTTTTATCTTCATACAATCGCATTTTTTTAGTGTTTTGTTCTTAAACTCCTTGACCACGCCTTGTAAAAACGTCTCTTCTCTCGTAGTATTTTAGTATTTTTCTCACGATTCTCTCGCATCGTCTTCTTCTGTTTCGTCTATTGTCGTATCCGAGGCCGTAGCCAGAAAAATATTTGGGGGGGGGGGATTTAGCGTATAAATATTAAATATGGAATTATACAAGTATTATTTAAATTAAGAACATGACATTGTTTTAAAAATTTCGGTAGGTTCGTACATCATATTATATTTTCACATTAATTATAATTTATCATACTTATATATGCATAGATTATAGGAGTAGTTATAATAAAAAAATAAAATATCAACAAATTGATAGGTATCCATCATAAATCAAAAACATGTGCAGTATAATTATACATAGTACAAACTAAAAATGTATGCTAAAACATAAAATCTTGAAAAAAAAGGTATAAAACATTTGTTAGGTAAAATAAAACAATGTGATTATTATAACTTATATTTCACTGTATAATAATTGAGTGTATGTATGTATGGCTCTGGTAGTATTATAAATCATAATACTTAATACACATCATCATTTAAATTCTAATTTCTACTTTCTATATTAACTAAATTTTGCTTTTCTTGCTTTTTTTTGAGCAAAATCATATAGAATGCCATCACAATGTATTTGAAAAATTATTATATTATATATTGAAGTAATTATTTGCGTGAACACCGGGCCCCTCGAAAGTCCAGGCCCCAGTACCATGGGTCCACCTGACCCCCCCCCCCCATTGTGTTGGCCCTGCTGTACTCTGTTCATGGTTACGAAAACCGATAGTGTATGGTGTTCATCGGTATACGAACAAAACTGTACGAACTATACTGTACTCTGTACACGGTTGCAATATCCGATAGTGTATCGGGACCTTAACACGTTTTATGATGTATTAAATATAGTTGAAAACTGCATTTGTGTTTTCTATCTTTTTCATCAAAATTTCGGAGCATATGTTTTCAATATGCTGTATGCAGTTCACGTGTTTCATAAAGATCGCAATTCAATTTTGTAAAACTTTGCAAAGGGGCAAAGTCAGAGAAAATTCACCTGTTACGTTTAAACTAATAACAAACTCGCTTTTAATAATAGCGTTAAGTAATTATGAGGATTTAGACGAAGTGTCATTATAATGGATGTTTCCCCACTCTTCTAATGTGTACAAACTGGACGGTAAAATTCAATGATTCTTAGGAATAAATCGTGGTTTTTAACCCACCTCGTTTCACACATTGAAATTATAGTAGTTTAATTAATTCCTGGTATATATTTAAGAATATTTAGTTTTAATATATGTGCGCTGAGCTGATGATTTAAGACAGTTACAAATGGTATAAAATACACCTTTTTATTTATTGTGTCTTGTCATCATAGTGACACATGTACGATGTACAAGTTTCAAATAAAATAGACATTTAAAAATATTCAATCTTATTTTTAAAAACCTTTTCGGGGGGGTCTAGACCCTGACCCCGCTGTCTACGGCCTTGGTCGTATCTTGCTTTCGGTACGATTGTTCGAACATCTCTTTCTGACGTCTCGCTAATTCTGTTTCTCCTTATATATACAATTACCGTTTGCTTAAGTCTGACCATTCCACACGCCTTAACCGTTCATTCCATGCCCCCCTTGGATAATTTCTGTATTCGCCACTGTAGGGAACGCTATATAGGCAAGGGTGCCCTGATTATTTAAAAAAAAAAACTTCTTGTTTATGCATACGTATGTTTATTTCATTGAAAATTTGGATTTTATTCGTCTACGTCCGAGGATTTGCTCTGCGTGGCCGCAAAAGGCCTCCGTCCGACGAAGGCATAGTCCAGCATCTAGGCGGCGATCTCGGTGTACGTCACCCGCACGATACAAGTTGGTCGCCATCGACCTTTGGCTCGCATCGGACAAATACGTAATATGCGTGGTGGACGACACGGTCGATCTCGCGATCTCGTTTCTAGTTTCTAGATCAGCATCGTCGTTTGGTCTGCATTTGACGAATTCAAATGTTTTTGACGGATCACGCACGACAGAAGACACCGTTATTTTGCTCCTCGTCGTCGGATTACAACGGCTCGGAAGACGCACAAACTCCGGGACGTTTCACAGATATGATTGTTCCGGTCAGAGTTCAACTACACTGAATCAAAATGAACTTGCGGAAGACCCGTGTATTATTCTTATATTGTCTTGTAATGTACATAATTTAATACAATTGTTCTACTATTGTGTTTACATGATTACTTTTTTTCAGTTAAATCGGATTCAAAACACACAAAATAAACTGTGGTCTGTGATATAAAACGCATGTTAATTAATAAGCCAGTTTTCATTCGTTTAATTTTGAACAGCTACTTTTATCCAAAAAAACGACTTCGTATATTTACATATAAATGTAAGAATAATCAAATAAGTCACTATACAACCACTTAATTATTTATTTCACTCAGATCCAAAATGCAACAATATAATATTACAAATCAATTCAAGTCATGGAGATTCCAGTAAACAATAATTGGAATTGGAATTTTTTGCAGTGCGTTAAGCGTTTTGTTCGATACAAGAAGCTATTCGAATAATCGCGAGTCTGTTACATACATATAATAATAATATGTAATATATACAGAGCCAGATTGAGTATTTTGTGTTCCGTAAGCAATAGAGTCAAACGGGCTTAATTTAAAATATATAATAAAAACTATTAATAATCAGAAAGGTACTTTGATTTTTTCTAATTCAAGTTCTAAGTTAATTATATAAATATTTTATAATGATTTAAATTGTTTGAAGTCAATAAGTTCATAGTGTATACATTACAATGTGCTAAGGTAAAATAATATATAAACGTGTTATGTATTGAAAATTTTTTGTTTTTATTTACGGCTGGAAATATATAACACGTGTTCGCCTACCAAAACCGACGGCTGGCTTGTTTTTTTTCCTCTTCCACTCTCTCGGAAAGCAAACGTTTGAATATTCGATCGAACGCACGCAGGGCCTATTAACCATTATGCACTGTAGGCACTGTGCCCAGGGCCTACGACATACGGAAGGCCTATGAAAGATGGCACAAAATCTAAAAACAGTCTAAAATATATAATCAAATTGTTTACATGAGCGCTATATATAATTTAAAAGACGACGAGCTTTAAAGCACGATGATAAAATATGATGATAAACATATAAATTGATTTTAATGAAAACACCCAAGGCCCACATAATAAAACCGATAAATTTGGCTTGGCGTAGTAAACGGTATTGTTGAAGTCCGATTTTACTACTCGCGGCGCCAAAGACCATCGTAATAAAAATGGCTTGACAGTCGACTTGTTAAAAATAAAATCACCATTTATTTAACAATCTTAAGGTCAGTTTGGACCTACGACATCCAAATATAAAAGGTAACACCAAACCAGCAAACATCCTAACCACACAAGCTTTTAAATCGATTACATTAAGAACGGTGCACAATGGTACGTCATAAATTCAGCCCTTCATTCCGACGGTCTAAAATTTCAAACGGTAGTGGGGCTGTCACACGGAGCGATTTTATTCGCCACGACTAGTAGCAGCGATTTCTCGCTGCATCGAGTTTTGTTATTAATTAGGAAAACCAACAAATCTCTTCGTGTTACTGAAAAACAATATATGGTTTTCCTACACGTGAGCAGGCAATATAGCTGTTCATGTGAGAAACACGTGTTTTCCAAACCGTAAATAGACATTGTTTGGCTTTGATATTTATCTATGGTCATCGCATAATCTTAGCGAGTTGGAAATTGGAGCCTTTTAAACAGTATTGAAGATTCTGACACTATCAGTGGAGTACGTGACAACAGGACGATATCTCCTTTAAATTTTCTCGTCAGAATTGTCGCTTCGAGACTAAACGTGTCCCGTGCATAATTGAGGCGGGTTTAAATTACGTAGAAGAATAATTGGTGAACCAATTTTCAACTGGAGATTGTGTGGTGGCATTCCTGGCAAATCCAGAGAATTCAGAAATTCTGTTGGAAAGTTTACGGCTTCGTTTTCATCAATAACTGTGTCGATTGATTTAAAAGACATCAAATAACCTAACCTAACCATGAAAAATCTGTTGTATATGGGAGTTAATATCGTTCACATAAACGTTTCTTGCTGCCAAAATAGCGCTATTAAAGAGCCAATTGTGATCTAAATAATAATTCAATATATCCGGAAGGACACTCTCAATTAATTAATTGCTCGCGTACGAACATTACAGAATTTTCCAGAATATTCACGGCGCTCACCACGTATTATTAATAATAAATAACGGTAATAAATATTGAATAAAAACTGTTTTATCTTTTAAGTTAGACCGTATTATAAATGGTTACCAAATTTCATCAAAATCCGTCCAGTAGTTTCGGAGTTTATCGCGAACATACATCGTGACACGAATTTTTTATATATTAATACAGATGGTATATTTTGTTCCGGTTTTTACGCTTCTTTAATAGTCGCGCCCCTGGCCCTGTCCAGTCTCGCCAAGTCCTAACTGCGGCTCAGTAGGTATGTATATATCTGTATAATGTTTTATGCTGGCCAAAACCAAATATTCACCAGGTAAAATACATAACATAGTTCGTACCTATGGTTACGTATCGTTGTCGGAAAACACTTTAAAAAGCGATTTGATATCTTGTCAATTGCTCGTGAGCTATCGAAATAATTTATTTCGAAGAGAATTTCGAATTACCGAATTTTCAACCAAGAACACAAGAAGGATTTTTACGATGGACTCGTTCGACATGAAGCTCTTCCGCCTCTTTCTCGTGACCAAGCAGGTGTTCTCGAGAAAACCAGCGGGTAAAAAACATATAATATAACTTAAAGGGAAGTCTTTATTTCTATTTTTTTTTTCGCACATGTCATCCCAGCAGAGCGGAAGTCGCAAGACGACGTTGGCAAACGAGAGAAAAGGCGGCCCGGCGCTTTCAAACGCGGGTGCGCTAAACTGGGACGGGCGCTCGTACGGTGTGTCATGCCGTGCTGCCGGAAAGCCGGCCGTCGCGGCCGTTCACGAGACAAGTGCACCTCGTGTGCCACGGTGATGCCGTATCATCCGGATGGGCCGCGAGAAGAAGGGAAGGCGGGACGCTGCTCCGCCACCGCCGAAGACGGAGGCCGAGGCGAGCCTGCGGGATGGCGATACGACGAGATCGCCGCCTCCGCGGGCAGCCGCACCACCGATGACGACGTCGACGACGGACCCCTCGACGCTTGTGTGGCGGAAACGAGCCGTGCGACGACGATCGCACGGCCATCGACGACGCTCCTACAAAGTAAGACGATCCCGCATCATCGCGATCTGTCCACTAATCGGATTATAAATTAATATTGGACCGACCATTTTCCCCCCAACGTTCGGTGGTGTTTTCGAGTCTCTAGTGCACGTTTTAAAACCGTCGTCGTGCATTTCGGTCGACCGAAGTGATAAACAACACGAACGCACCAGTACGAGGTCATCATCGTAAATCGCCCGACAACGCCTATTTTATGGAGTTTTTTCATATGTCATCAATAATAATTATAATAATATATGTTGTGTGTTTTCAGCGACAATTCTGACCTCCGTAGAGCAGCGCGTGTCGACCGAGTTCCGGACGGCGGCGATGGCAGCTCGTGGCGACGACGACGACGACGACGACGACAAGACCGTCGCTGTAGTCCGCCGAGACCCGCGGCCCACGAACGTACTACTGTCCACGGCGGTATCAACCGCGACCGCGTTCGTGATCGACCGCGTGGGTACGCGACTAGCGCTCGCCGCTCTTGGCCGCGGTTTCTGGTCCGACCCGGCGGCCTTCCGGCTGGCTTTTTCACTGCCGCCATACGTCTTGACGGCCGTTCCGGGACAGCGACGCGACTCGCCCGGCCGACCGCTCGCGATTGGCGGCGGCCACTTTGGGCTGACCTCCTTAGATCGGGTACGTCAGGGGAATGTTATTGATCGACGGTGTGTTTCGTTTCAACGTGTGATAAAGTCATTAGAATTTCTAAGGGTCACGTCCAGAGCGTGAAAAGTCGGAACGACTTCACATTGATATCGGTTGGAATCCAGGGGCATCAGAGGGGGTAGATAATAACGACTTTCATTGTACTAAACCACAAACATTGATGTCTAATTATTTTGCACTTTCATATAAATATAAATATAATTTAGTGCCTATCATCACCGCGGACGAACGAGCTACATTGACACACACGCGCGATCGGCTTCTAATCGGTCCATCCCCATAATATTTATATCATTTTTGTCATTCGATTGACTTTACCCTCACACACACACATCGTCACCGTACGCATAATTGTCGTTAGAAAGCCATCTTTAAATTTTTTTTTTAAGTAGCCTCCGGTATACAACTATGATAGCTCGACAATTATATAAAATTTAATACAATGGAGATAGAACACTATGTACGCAGTGTTCACTTGAATGGTCGATTGGACAATCTGACTATGAATACCATTCGGGATAGTCGAAACACCGGCTGTTGAAAAATAAATAAAAAAATATCGATGTCTTGGTACAGGACCGGGGGGTGGGGTGTCTATCGGTGTGGTGTAGTTGAATGTCACCCACGCCGTTGACTTTTGATCAGACGCACAATATAGTTAGTTATTCGGTTTGAATTCGTGTGCCCACGCCGTGGCACGCCGTAGATCATTGGAAATACGCCCTCGGGTACACAGGTCAGACTGAACTGAACCGGTTGCAGTCCGGTAGAACTGTTTTCGATCACACCCTCTTGTTCCACGTTGCCATAGCGTTTATTTTCATCTTCAAATTTTGATGATATCGAATGAAAACAATGGATTTCGTGTTCGTACAGGTGAATCTACGACGTGGTGACGAAGTAGACCGTAACGGCCGAGCGAACGGCGAAGTTAGTTCCGTCGGGTAATTACATCATTACGTACATTAAAAACGCTTTATTATATCGTCGACGAAAAACAAAAAAAGTATTTGAATCTCGTGTTCGTTTGTCGTCAGTTTGGAGAATGTCGCGGCGCGGCCTGTGACCGGAATCGACCGAGGAGATTTAATAGCGTGGAACCCGATCGGTAAAGTCCACGAGCTGTGCACGGCGCGTGGATGGATAATGCCCGAGTTCCAGTATCAAGTCGCCGTCATAGTCGATCCCGTCACGAAGATGGTTGCTCACCGCCACACGGCCGTGTGTATCGTCAAAGTGGATGGCACGACATTTGCGGCCGAACGCTCCGCCGGAACCAAGAAGGCGGCTAAAAGACTGGCGTCCGCGGACGTTTATGAGATGTTGACTGGATCGTAAGGCCCGGACATGGAGCCAGCGGCGCTGCGCTCGCGCTCATAACAAGTACGTGTGGTGTTCAGGAGCGTATGAGCAATGTGCGAATCCTCCTCGGTAATGCTTACATACGTTTCTGCGATTAGGTTTTTTCTTCATACTCTCGCATTGTTTTAGGATTTTTGTTCTTAAACTCAGATAACGCCTTGTAAAACTCTTCTCTCGTAGTATTTTAGTCTCTTTCTCACGATTCTCGAATAATAGCATTAAGTAATTATGAGGATTTAGACGAAGTGTCATTATTATGGTGGTTTTCCCATTCTTCTAATGTGTACAAAACTGGACGGTAAAATTCAATGAATCTTAGGAATAAATCGTGGTTTGTAACCCACCTCGTTTCACACATTGAAATTAAAGTAGTTTTATTAGTTCCTGGTATATATTAAGAATATTAGTTTTAATACGAGAATATGTGTGCGCTGAGCTGATGATTTAAAAAAGTTACAAATGGTATGGATTTTGGGTAATTTTCTATAATTTTAACTTGTACACCATTTACATGGCCACTCATAGCCGCCGTCTAATCATAACCTTGACCACATTAAAGGTCTACATTTATTTTCAGGCTTTTTAATGAATTTAAAATATTTGACGCTTTCCAATTTCCGGTAACATCAATTACTGGGACAAATGTTTAGTAATCTTCTCTTATTATAAATTCATTACATACCTAACTTATTGCACTGACCTTCAACTTCCCCGTGATTGTTAGAAACTTAATATTTCTTCGCTGTCAATTGTTTGTATTATTGATTTTATCTCAGTAGAAATCCAAGATGATAAATTTGATTGTGAAGATTTATTCATTTTTAAAATAATTAACTTCCACGTTCGTAGATATATTTAAATAAAAATTACTCGTACTTTTAATACGACAATAGAGCTATATTATTATAAGTTATAATTTATAACACAACACAACGTCGTTGTGTACGGTGTTGAATGTACTCCGCGATTACTGATAAGTGCATAAAAAAAAATCCAATACACGGCTCTACTGGCCATCGATCACCAAATAATTAAGATTACATACGTAGGTATTGTGCGAGCTTTACCATTAGTTTTACAAAGTACTTAAGATTAGTTATCACTAACCTATCGAAGACAATATAAATATAAAATACACTTTTTTATTTATTGTGTCTTGTCATCATAGTGACACCATGTACGATGTACAAGTTTCCAATAAAATTAGACATTTAAAATATTCA